>OX493386.1:16445356-17930615 GCA_950371165.1 Lacanobia oleracea
TAAATTTTTAAGTAAAGAAAGAAAGGAACGTCAAAGGACAAGCTTTTGCCCTACCACAAAAAGAAATCGTAATGTTTTTGTCATCTACATATACAAAATTGGGTTACATAACATACATATATAATCAGCCTATATTGTTCCCAGTGCTGGGACACAGGCCTCCTCTCTTTCGAGCGGGAGTGGGCTATAATCCACCACGCGGGCCCAGTGCGGGATGGCAGATGTCACATATCTTCGAATTTTTGGTTCTAGGATATGCCGGTTTCCTCACGATGTTGAGAGCAGTGGTGATGAAAATATAATTAACACAAAGTAAAGTGCCTGCCTGGGTTCGAACCTACGACCTACATTCGTAAATTGCAGCCACTACCACCGGGCCGCCACTGCACTAATTGGGATAGAATGGGCGAAATTTTATAAAAGTAAAAATGATTTAAGCATGATTGTGTGAGAAATCCGGAATCAAAATAATATAAAATATCGTTGCGCTTCCCAGCTTTCTTTTGATTAAAAAATAATTTAATCAATTACCAATAATTCTTAAAATATTTGGGCTAATCTTATTGCATTTAGTTCGATCAATACCAGTATTTAAATTTGTGAATTTACAAGTATAAAGGGAAGTTCCCTAGGTTGTAGACTAAATTTAACATTAACTTAATTAAGTAATTTTAAATAAGAAATTAAAAAGTTTAAATAAATCAAACAGTTTTTTTATTAAATAAGTTCATAGAAAAAGAAAACTAGGTGCCTACTTAAACATAACAAATTAGCATAAAAATCAGTTAAAACCTACTTATTTTGTAAAAATCGTTACGTAAGGTCCAATCCCGCAAATCACATCTAACTTCTATTACTTAAAAAAACAAAAAAGTGACTATAAATTTAAAAAAAGAACAACAAGCGGCTACTAAACCTTACGCTTCGGAAAGCCGATGTAAGAGGCCCGTCGGACACTAGTCGTAAATTTATGAAGGTGAAACACGATTATGTTAATACAACTTGTATGTTCGACATATTTGTGATTTTCTCACGAATACGGCGACATTTCGTCTGCCTATAATGTCATTGAACTCGGTGAAATTGTTCGTTGGATGCACATTCTAGGAATGAAAATAAGTTTACGACTTTCGTAATCAATTGGTG
The DNA here is from genome assembly GCA_950371165.1 of Lacanobia oleracea. NCBI lineage: Eukaryota > Metazoa > Arthropoda > Insecta > Lepidoptera > Noctuidae > Lacanobia > Lacanobia oleracea. The sequence continues at coordinate 16,446,503 of OX493386.1, forward strand.
GTTTTTAGTTTTTGCGTTATTTTTTCGGAGTCGAATGCAACTACATGTCAATAATTTCTATCATTCGGTAGTTTGGCAATTTAAATATTTTGACTGCCCTCAAGAAAGCTTTTTGCACAGTTAAATGACTCTTAAAATTATATTATTTCTCAAATTGTTTCGCATTGAAATACCTACCTACCTACCTAATATTTTAAATCTATTCAAACCGGGTTCAAAAAGCAATCGATAAATTTTTTTGGTATTTAATCTAGCTGACAATTATTATTTTTTCAATATTTAAAACCTGAAAGCTCAATAACACTACGTTTTTCCCCACAACTTTTTCTGGAAACTCCGGCTGTTTCTCATTGGACGAAACCGACACTTTTTTGTAAGTCTGCCATTAGATAGGAAACCCACAAAGGCGCGTGCGGTATAGTAATTAGCAAATGGCTAAAGATCGTGTACCGATACCGATACCAGTTTTTATTTTACCTTTCCCCTCACTATTCGGTTAGATCCTTTGGTTTCGGGAAAAAAATTAAAAGTGAACGGCGTGTGTATACGATTACAGATCAGGAGTTTTAAAGGATGAACTAGCTATTTCTAACTTTGTATTTAAACTTTATTCTAAGAATTACAGAAATTTAAGCTTAGAAAAAAGTCTTTGTGTTTAACTAATTAAGTATTGTGTGTACCTACAATATCACAAACATAACCTTCATCTATCTGTACTAATATATAAAGCTGAAGAATTTGTTTGCTTGAACGCGCTTATCTCAGGAACTGCTGATCCGATTTGAAAAGTTCTTTCAGTGTTAGATAGCCCATTTATCGAGGAAGGCTATAAGTTATATATATCATCACGCTAAGACCAATAGGAGCGAAGCAGTAATGAAAATTGTGACGCAGACGAAGTTGTTTTATATATGAAAATGAATCCCTATTATCTAGCCGCTCACGCGTGATGCCGTGACCAAGGGGGTCACGGCATCACGCGTGAACGGCTAGACCGATTTTACTAATTCTTTTTTTGTGGTGTTTGTTATTGTCAGGAGAAAAAAAATAAGCAAGTGGCCAGACGGGAGCGAGGTCGCGGAGGATAGCTAGTCACTAATCTATACTAATATATAGAGGAGCTGAAGAGTTTGTTTGTTTACTTGAACGAGCTAATCTCAGGAACTACTGGTCCGATTTGAATAATTCTTACGGTGTTAGATAGCCCATTTATCGAGAAAAACTATATATATTATCTCGCTAAGACCAACAGGAGCGGAGCAGTAATGAAAATTGTGACGCAGACGATGTTGCGTGGGTCAACTGGTAAACAATATTTGTTGCAATTTATGCATTGTTGGTGAAAACAAAAGCTATGTAGTGTCAGAAACTTTAACGCGTTCCGACTCTTGTTGTAATAACATGTTTTTATGGTATTTATCTTCGCTTAAATAATTACGATTACTATGTAAAGTGCGTTTCGTTAGTAACTTGCACAGTTCTGAACAGTTAGTGGGTACACTAAGTGCTCAGGCCCGGTAATGCTACATAAAGTAGCCGTATAGGGTCAGAGGCCATATTTATGCATGAGTAGGTACTGATAGGACCTGGCCCATGAACTCTTAGGAGGCTACTTTCTTTACAGGTAACTTAAACTATAGTTGAAGAAATGTGTGGTATAACTTTTGTAGATTTTATAACTTAAGCTTTTCAGGGTTCCGTAACCAACGGAACCCTATTACTAAGCCTCCGTTGTCCGTCCGTCCGTTCTTTTGTCTGTCAGCGGGCTGTATCTCAAGAACCGTAATAGGTAGGTAGTTAAAATTTTTCACAGATTGTGTATTTCTATTGCTGCTATAACAAAAAATAATAAAAATTAAGGTGTATGGTACGGAACTCTTCGTATGCGAGCCCGACTCGCGCTTGGCCGGTTTTATTTAAGACAATTATTCTTAAAAAGTTACATAAGGATTCAGTTTCAAATGTTATAAGAACCGGTTAAGTGCAACCCGAACTTGCACAAGTAGGGTTCCGTGCCATTTATTTTAATTATTCGTTGTGTGTCTAATTTCCTGAATAAAAACCGCTACTAACGTTACCTTCATTACTGTTAACCAGTAAACACTTAAACGTATTTATCCTTTCTTTCACCTAAACAAAAAAAGAGGACGATACAATGCGTTGAAGACACGCGTGACGTCATGTTGCTGGTAAAATTGTACCATCACAGTGACGTCACGCGTGTTTTCAATATATCGTCTTCATCTTTTGTTTAGAAAAAATACGTTTCCAATATCTGACGAACTAATTAGACTAATTACATTTTTGTAGTAAAATACCCTATAAATTTTATTAAAAAAAAAAAAAAAATCGAGATAGAATTTCTATTGTAGTCGAAATAAGTCAGTCGTGATAATCTGACTCCAGTCTTGCCAAGAAGTACTGTGTTACCCAGTTAATGGGTTGTGGAGGTCTGGTAGGCAGCCGTTCTACGTAAAACACTGGTATTCAGCTGAATCCGGTTTGACTGGAAGCCGGCCCTACTATAGTTGGGAAAAGGCTAGGCAGATGATGATGATGAAGTCAGTCGTGCCGTGAATCCAAACTATGTAACTATAAAACATTTCTTAATACTTTACGACAAAACATCAAGTAAATTTACTTGAATGTTTATCCACTTTAAAGAACGGTATAATCGATGGTCAATTTATGGCTTCTATACTATAGAAGCAATAAATCTGTAGTAAGTAACCTCAGGTGCACGATTGACCTGACCAATTGGTCGATTTACTTGCAAAATCGTGCCCCTGACATGAAATTTAATTCGAAATTGTACTTTTTCTTGTTGAGAATCATTTACTTCCGTGTGTTAAACTAACAAACAATTAAAATAAAAAGAAAAACGGTCGTTACCGATGTTATTTTTTTAATTTTTAATCGACTTAAAATAGAGGAGGACGTTCTCAATTTGACTGAATGTTTTTTTGAAGTGAAAGCTTCTTTAGCAGCGTTGTGCACTTTTTGTGATGGGTAAAATATATTAAACTCGCGTCAGGACACGTGACCCTGATCGAAAATTCGTAAGACGGAGGGAGAGAAGCACATATTCAAGTTTTCACTTCTGCCGGCACTCCCGGAGTGCAACCCGTTGTTTTTTTGATTTTTTTTTCAGCGATATGGTAGCCAATTGTCAACCGTTTTGGAAGATTCTTTTTTTGTTTAGAAGAGTTCCAATTTTGATTTTGTTTGTTTTTTTCTATACTTCTGTATTTTAGAAATCTGTTATTTTGTATCGCTAAATAATATATATCATAATTAACCAGTATTTAAACTTTTGACAGAAACAATATGATACTAAAATATTTATTTTAGTATGTAGAGCAAACACATCAAATATTTATATTTTATGCTGAACTATCAAAATAACAAAGCTACATAACAGTACATTTAGTTTACGATATACCTATTTAAAATCAATTATCGATATCTGAGATGGCATCACTATCGTAAATATCTTATTAAGATATAAAAACCTCTAAGTTATTGGGTCCATAAGATAAAGAACTAGTATATCTTGAGCTCTTGTTTCTTAATTGTTAGTTGTCACACGAGATTTTTGTAAGTGGAATATTAGAAAACAAGAATATAGTAGGTAATACAGATGTACGAGTGTAACTAGTGAAAAATCAGATGAATGGCAAACAACTTCGTTGTAAGTGAAGCGGTCAAGTTTGAGATTTTTAATTATACATAGGTTCACGCTTGACCACAGTCTCAGCTAAAAGTAAGTGATAATGTGGTCGGCGATAGAATAGAATTGCCGAGACACAGACTCTGGCGGGGAATTCACCCCACTCCACTCCTTAGCTGTACTAACCTGCATGGAGTTTAATAATAACTTGGACCTAGCTTTACATAGGTAGTACCTAAGATAGTTAGGTATAGCAACGTGGCTTCGCATAAAAAATGAATCAAAATACCCTCACTAACTTCCCGTACGCACGAAGCGCCTTAAGTTATATTATGGTATACTAGCGAAACGCCCCGGCTTCGCATGGATGCACGTTATATACCTTCTCGAGAACCACTCTATCTATTAATAAAACCTGATCAAAATCCGTTTGAAAGATTTAAGCATACATAGGGACAGACAGACAGCGGAAGCGGCTTTATTTTATACTAATTAGTGATGTAGCGTCACCCGTCTCAAAGGGGCCCTGCATCAATTCTGCACGTTTTTAGGGATATTTAACCTATCCCGAATTTACCATACTGCCGTGAATTTTCATAATTGGATCAGCATTTCAGAGTACCCTTTACGTACAAACAATTATAAAAACGTGTGACAAAATAAACGCTGTTTTTTTCACGATTTAAGTGTTGGTCTCACAGTGAAAGTTATCAATGACGAGTAGAGTCAGAAGCCTTTGAGGCGGTTTAGAAACTCTGACACTAGGGTGTGTGGGGTCGGTAGACCTTACTGCCCACACGATAAGAAGAAGTACAGTGACCGTTTAAGAGGTATTGTGTATATTAATCTAGTATATATTATTCTCCTACACATTGCACACATTTTCAGCTCTTTCCAATAATAGTAGTTCCGATATAGAAAATAGGAAGGGGAAATCATCAGATAGCTCCTTCCGCTTTGGGTGTAGCAGAAGGGAGTGTCAGACTCTTACTGACTAAAACCCATCAGTGTTCCTCCTAGTGCCCTTTGCGTTTCAGGGCGGCGGTGACTCTTTCGATCTGTCTATTAATCTATATAATGATCTAGATCATAAATTCATTCAGATTCCATTCACATCTGCGGACTTCCAAAACTAACGGTAAGTCTTTTATGTAGATAACTATTTAGCTAATTTATTCAACAGATTTTATGTTTTTATAGTCAATTAGCGGCGTAATTGTTAGAGATATATTTAGTTGGCGTGTGTTATTCGTTTCGAACAACAATTCATTAATTTATTGGAGGCAATCAAGGTAATTATGAACCTACCACCTACAATGGAAATAGAGTCGAAAAATTCTTGATTTTCTAGTTTTCGTATAAATTGGCAGGCGCCGTTCGTTGGGAAAGGTGAATTAGCCTAGACGCATGTCAGACGAAGTGCATGGTTTTAGTTATTTATTTCTTTCTTTTTTATGGTTTCTTAATTGCTCTGACAAACAACGTTTTTATTAAATTACCAAATATTTTCATACTGATTGCCATTTGCCATCTCCTTTTACGGTCAGTCAGTTTATACAGTCTCTTTTCAGTAATTTCTCATAGATACGTGAACTCTTTAATGTCAAAAAACACAGCAAATTTAGATTGATGATTAATGATTTAATACAAAATATAGCTATGTTAATATTCTTACCTTTTTCTAACTCATCCCGAAGTTCTTCAAATGAATTTCATTTCGCGATTGTACCTGAAATTGATAAAAAATTATTAGTAAACAAAAACACACTTAAAGACATACCATCTGGTCAGTATTCATTCAAATCATGAGATGGCCCTAGGACTTTAAACTTTCTAGACAAATTCAGAAGGGTCACATTCCCAGGGTACCGGAATTTGTTCGAAAAAGTCACCACGGCCCTGGAACGCATAGGGCATTAGGAGGAACACGGATGGGTTATAGTCAGTAAGAGTCTGACACTCCTTTCGCTCCGCCCAGAGCGGAACGAGTCATTTCATGACTTCCTTAAAAAAAAAGAAGGATCACATTTACAAAACATGAAAATCCATCAATCGGTAACAAAAATAAACAACAATATTTCTCCAATACAAGACGTCAATTAACGCATCAAATGCATTGGATAGGTAGAAACCTCCTTCTACCGTGTCTAAGTATAAAAATACAGTCCGTGAAATACATTAGTTCCACAAGTTTTCAATGAAATCATTCTTTCTCTAACAATCAAAACAAATATAATTGGTAGAGCCAATATTTAAGCTGGCCAATCACTGAAGTTTTAGTTGATAGCGTGGAAATTGTGATCACACGCATTCCGTCATACAATCCAGTGGTATTTACTTTGAAGTAGAATGCTTAAGATGTTTCACAATCACAGTTTATCATCATCATCTGCCTAGCCTTTTCTCAACTACATTGGGGTCGGCTTCCAGTCAGATTTACTGGCTTCTGACAATCCGTAACGACTGCCAAAGTTCTACAAATGACAGCCGGGACCAACAGCTTAACGTGCTTTCCAAGGCATAGAGGAAACTCGTTATGTTAAGATGGTCACCCATCCACAGACCAACCTTGGCAAGCGTTGCTTAACCTTGAAGATCGACCTGTGCGGCTGTTATTCTTTAGCCACGAGCTCCTCCGACAATCACAATTTATTTTGGACTTTAATACGCTTTATGATTACGAAAAATATTCTGCATAGCCATCCATAGACGTTGAATTTATTTAGGTGTTTGGAGGTTTAAAAAGCCTTGATTTATCTATATTATTCCCTTCTGGTTAGCTTGGTTTCTAGTGTAACCAGTCGCAGTTGGATATCAGCATTTAACAGTAGCAGCTTCCTGTCTGACCTTCAACCCAGTTACTGGGTGATGACCCCTTGGTTGGTATGCGTTGGTTGTCTGACCTTCGGACTCCTAAATACCCCACTTTAACCAACCGACCGACCTAGGTATCTATTTTTACTATCATCTTCGTATTTTCTATGAAGTTGTAGCGGCATCAATGCCGCCACAAGAAAAAAACCAACGCAGCAAATCTACATCGCAGCAAAAAGAACCGCAACGCCATCTATCCAATTAGCAGCGAACTAAAATCATGCATCGCGCAAGCAAAGTTTACCGTGCGATTTGAACATATACATCAGCCCGAATATCAACTATCAGGCAGTAGCCCGCCAGGCGTAACAGCCGCCTGGTCGAAGGATCCTGCCTTTTCAATGGAGGTATGAGGGACTTTACTCTCTGTACCGTTCTAAAAAGTTGTTAATATGTAAAGGTTTTTGAAAGATTTTACCAGGCAATTTCTTGTTCCTCCCATAGTCTATGCTTACTAAGATATTGATACCAAAATCTCTGTGTATGAGTATCGTACACACACAGCCCATTCAACCCCTTACACACACGCAATCAACAAAACAAACACACTTACTGTTAATATCTATCATCACATCAGCAAAAAGCAACATTTAAATCGTTCAGCAATCACTCTCCTTTGAGAAGTACCGTGTGAATTCTGATCGAGCCGCAGTTGCCCCAATCGATCCTTAAGACGATAATTTTAAAAAGTGATTTTGAAAAAATTCAAGAACAAAAGTGCCGCTCGTCTTTCGAAATTCGCAGATTACCGCGGCATCTGATAAACCAATAGTCATGTAGTCATGCAGGTGTAGATTGGTCAGTGATTGGTTATTTTTTTCTTTAGTCATATACTTAATTGGTTGTTTTGGTACTGGTTTTGTTTACGTAATAGTGTGGTCTAGATTTTGGTTGGTGATGGAATTTTTGGGTGTCGACTTTGATGCAATTTTTCGTGAAAAATTTCCACTTCTTTTTGCATTACACGTTAGCGGATTTTGATTCTTAAAGACTAGCGATAAAATGTTTAAGTTTCTATTTCTTTTAATGAGTATCTACTAAGGCAGAAAAAACTTAAAACGTTTCCATTTGCAACTTCAACATAACACTGGAACACGCTAATGCGTTCTCCAATATCCCCAAGCAACACAAACCATTTATTTTTTGCAGAATGAATCACCCACCATGTTTACAAATTCCGTCATTCACTCAAACGTTATCAGGCCCAAAAAAGGCCCTCCAGCAACACAAGGGAAACATTTAAATAATTACGAATATTTCGGGCCAATTATCGGCGTCCCGCGCCAATGCTCTGCGGACGGACTGCAGGAGACAAAGTGTCGAGATGAAAGGTGCCGCCGCCGATTGTCGCGGCTTTGTATCCTCACTCGTTAGTCCGGCATTATCGTATCAAGATTTATTTTAACGATTAAGTTTGTGGTGCAAGGGAGACGTGGAAAGCGAAATGGGTTATTCAAGACTCTTTACCAAAATGGCTAAACGTTTTTAAATTATTATTTTTTCACAGAAATAAGTTTTTTTTTTGCTGTTTCTGTTTCTGTAAGTATATTTGTGTATTATGTTAATTTTTTATATATTTTGTATAAACTAACTTTAGTCAATTTCTATAAATGAGATGAAGAGAAAACTTGAATCTAAGATCTTCAAGTTTTCTTAAACTGTTACTTACCATAAGGTAATTGTTAGTGTATCTAAGTTGGTATAAATGATAAATCTAAGATCATCACAGCAATATAACAATCTATCCAACAAGTAGATCTAATCTAGTAGCACAGGAACTGCACATTCCGTTTCAGACACGAAAGTGACCACTTTTAATAGAAATTTTCTGGCTTACATACGAAATGCCGACACAGCTACTTTCCAAATCGCTCCCGCTGCCGCTTCTACCTCGGCACCGCCTTAAACTCAACGATTAACGCTCATAGCTCCAGTCATTAAGCCACAATTGGGCTGTGTGCACCTCCACAATTATAGAACGCTGCCATTGTTTTACATGAAACAATATGCCTGCTTTGAACACTAAAGGCTATTTCAATGGAAATCATTCCGATTGAAATCAAGGATTGCGGATTTGTTCAGAAATGTTAATAGTTAAACAGTTAAAGGATTAATCATGGTTGTTGTAATTGAAAAGGCTCATTGGAATTATGTATTCACTAGCTTTTGCCCGCGACGTCGTACGTGCATATTCCGTTTTTTCGCGAAAGCCTCTCTTAGTGCTTCTCTTCACTCTCCTTCAGCTTTCTACGACCAGAGTTTCGGCTGTGCGCTGTCTGTCACTTAATCAGACAGAAACAGAAGAATATTATAAGTATACTCGAATATTGATTGATAGACTAAGGTAGTGAAGCTACAAATCTAATGGAGATCATCTGCCTAGCCTTTTCCCAAGTATATTGGGGTCGGCTTCCAGTCAAACCGGATTCAGCTGAATACCAGTGTTTTACGTGGAGCGGCTGCCTACCAGATATCCACAACCCATTAACTGGGTAACACTGTACTTCATGGCAAGACTGGAGTTAGATTTACTGGCTTCTGACAATCCGTAACGACTGCCAAAGATCTACAAATGACAGCCGGGACCAACGGCTTAACGTGCTTTCCGAGGCACGGAGGAAACTCGGTATACCTATTAAGATGGTCACCCATCTACAGACCAACCTTGGCAAGCGTTGTTTAACCTTAAAGATCGACCCGTGCGGCTGTTATTATTTAGCCACGAGCTCCTCAACAAATCTAATGGAGATCATAATTTAAAATATCTAACATTGCAGGTGTATAATAATTGTTTAAAACTTTGTTGCCCTATTCGAGGGAGGAAGTGGAAATGGAGCGGGAGAGGAAGGCCAAATAAAAGATGTATGGATTGTGTGAGAAGCGATATGAAAGTAAAGGAAGTTAGTGATGGCGTGACGGCTGATAGGACAGAATGGAAGAAACAACGTTTGGTTCCGTCGGTACACTAAGAGAGGATTTCCAGAAATTCTTAGGGGAACGGAAAAAAACGGGACATGCGTGTACGAAGTTACGAACAAAATGTATTCCCACAATAATAGGATATTCTCTTCTAATAGTGTTCCCTATCTTTAAAAGTGAAATAATTTTCATGATCGGATCATTATCTCCAGAGATAACCTTTTACAAAACCAATAATTTAACCTCTATTCCACAGAGATCATTATGGTAGGCGTCAGATAAATGTGCAATAAAGGTCATTGGACCCACAAACATTTATTGACTTTCTTAATACCAAAAAAAGAAACAAAAACATAAAGCTGACGGTGACGTAAAACTGGTGGATGCTAAGCTACTTAGCTTGGCTCAACGGCGTAAGGTTGCCTGCTTGTCGGTCTTCTACAGATTGTACTTCGGTGAGTGTCCCCAAGAACACCACGACTTCATCACATTGGTCCCCTTCTACCATCAGACATCCAGACGCACTGCATCTTACCATCCCTGCCTCATTGTTATTCCACCAATTCGCACTAAACGTCTTTTATAATGCGCACAGCAAAGGAGTAGAACTCTTTGTCTGCGTCTGTGTTTACAAACGCTTACAACCCTAATCTCTTCAAAGTTAGAGTGAACAGGCTCCTTCTGGGTAGGCTCGCTCCATCGTAGACTTTGTCTCTGTCATCTCTGACATAGACTAGAGTCAAGAACAAACCCTTCACAAATAGAAAAAAATGCTTAATCGACTTCTATAATGATCCTTTATGTTCTTTTATTCTTTAGTAATAAAAAATGTTTCTTAATTTATTATTCGGGGTATCCACGAAGGGATATTAGGGAAAGGTTCTTCTGGGAAAGGTCAATGTACTTTACTGCATTTTATCTGCCACCTAACGTAGTACAGCTTTGAATAATGGTATATATATTTATTTCTTTTTTTACTATTGATAGGCACGCGCTTGACCACCATTTCATCTGTTGGCAAGCGATGACGTGATCGAAGATATAGCACGCCTGCCTAGAAGTAACCTAATCTCACTTGACTTAAAGACTCCTAGGTTGTAGCTATCAGAAAACACAGACTCCGGTAGGGAATCATCTGAAACCATAACAGTATATAAACAACGAATAGTGTACCAAATTACAGACTCCCCAGTAACATCGATTTTTCGTCATCCATTTTATCATTGACTTATGACACCATTGTCTCGTCATAAAAGGAACCATTATCAAGTGAGCGAAAGTGTAGTTATTTTTGAAAATAAAAACTATTTGTCTAATCCATGTCTAATCGGATCATTATCTCCAGAGATATTAACTTTTTACAATACAAAAAAATCGGCCAAGTGCGAGTTGGACTCGCACACAAAGGGTTTATACCATAAACCTCAGTTGTTTTATATTTTTTAATTTGTTATAGCGGCAGTTGAAATACACAATCTGTGAAAATTCAACTGTCTACCTATTACGAATCTTGAGATACATCCCGCTGACAGACAGATGGACGGACAGCGGCTTAGTAATAGGGTTCCGTTGGTAACCCTTTGGGTACGGAACCCTCAAAATTTTCCACAGAGATCACTAGTATACCATTGAACAACGGTTTCATCTGAAACCATAACGGAAATATTCATTCACAGCTCAATAAACAACGAACATCGTACCAAATTACAGACTCCCCAGTAACATCCTATCAAAAACCGATACAGTACATTTTATTGCTCCGACTTTCTTCAAAATTGAACCATTACTTCGTCATCCATTTTGTCACTGACTTATGGTACCATTGTGTCTTATAAGGAACGATATTTCACGACATAACATAGCCAATTGCTTCATTTATCACGAAAAGGTACCAAAAAAGTACCCTCGGTACCCTTTGATGGTGTACTAAGTATTTAGGTTAAAAGGTACTGTTAAATTTTATTTGTGTAATGATTTTTAATGCACATTTTCAAGGACTTAATTTTGTCAAGGAAATGTACTGTTAACATTGTTTGTTGGGAAACAGTAAAGTGTGTGTTTATTAAATTATGTTTTTTTTAGAAGAAAAACCGCTTTACTGGCTTGCATTTTATATGGTAAGACATTCAAATTACTTTGAAAGCATTATTTTGATCAACAAGCAGATTTTTTTAAAAAAATTTTAGGGTTTCGTTCCCAAAGGGTAACCAACGGAACCCTATTACTAAGTCTCTGCTGTCCGTCCGTCCGTCCATCCGTCTATCAGCGGGGGGTATCTCAAGAACCGTTATATGCGAACAGTTGAAATTTTCGCCACTATAACAACAAATAACATCATCATCTGCCTAGCCTTTTTCCAACTTTATTAGGGTCGGCTTCCAGTCAAACTGGATTCAGCTGAATACCAATGTTTTACGTAAAGCGGCTGCCTACCAGATCTCCACAACCCATTAACTGGGTAACACGGTACTTCTTGGTAAGACTAGAGTCAGATTAACTGGCTTCTGACAATCCGTAACGACTGCCAAAGATCTACAAATGACAGCCAGAACCAACAGCTTAACGAGCTTTCCGAGGCACGGAGGAAACTCGCTATGTTAAGATGGTCACCCATCCACCGACCAACTTTGGCAAGCGTTGCTAAACCTTAAAGATTTACACGTGCGGCTGTTATTATTTAGCCACGAGCTCCTCATAACAACAAATAACAAAAATTAAATTAAATTAGAAATTGAAAGTAGGCTTCCATACTAAAAACATGTTAAATTTCCCTTTCGTGTGAGACTCCGATTCGTACTTGGCCGCTTTTTTTAGTCATATTTCTCCAGCTACCAACAAAATCTCAAAAGTTATCATACAGATGACCAAACACCCATTTCTCCCTGCCACATGCAAGCAAAATGTGATTTTTCCATTGATGGGAACTTTCAAAAATCTATTTCCCGTCTGGACGTAGTTCCGGTGGGACTCCCACCCCTTTATTATCCCGAAGCTATTATTTTGCTAAATGAAAGGGTCGAAACGGAATTGTTATTGACGAACTTTTGTGTTGTGACGAGTTTGGAATGGGAAGATTGTTTTCGCTGGAAGGTTTAATAAAAATCAGATTTAGAATTAGAACTTTATTTGCTCTGGATGTAGGTTCAATATAAGATAACTAACATAAATAAATGAGATCAGCAACATTTTACCTTACGGCGTAAAAAATACTGTTGATTGTGATTTCTTTAACTAATTTATTTACATGTTTGGAAACTACATGACATTATAAAAAAAGTTTTTTTATAATTAAAGTTGGGAAAGGATAATTTTATTTCATTTTAAACATACTAATGAAGTTAATTAAAACAAAACATACACTTGAAATGAATAAAAAATATCTTAACTAAAATAAAGGCGAAATATTAACTTCAAAAAATTCGTCCGCATCGCTGTCCACTGGAAGTGAGCCCAAAAGACTGGCGGCATTGCCACGTTGTATGGAAATGCTTATTCTCTGGCCAGCCAGCCAGCTCTTGGGTCATTCTTTCTTTAACTTAGAATGCAGATTATAAATAAACTAGCTGACCCGCGCAACTTCGTCTGCGTCACAATTTTCATTACTGCTCTGCTCCTATTGGTCTTAGCGTGATGATATATAGCCTATAGCCTTCCTCAATAAATGGGCTATCTAACACTGATAGAATTTTTCAAATCAGACTAGTATTTCCTGAGATTAGCGCGTTCAAGTAAACAAACAAACAAACAAACCAACAAACTCTTCAGCTTTATATATTAAGTATAGAATATAGATATATTTCTTAAATATAAAATACCTACTCGTACCTATCAATTGCACCCCGTTGGACTGGAAGTTAACCCCAAAATTGTTGGGAAAACGCTAGGCTAAATTATAATTACCTACATAATTAAACATAATATTTTTTTTTTATTTACAACATACTGAAAATTCAATACAAAACGAGTAACAAGCCTCGTTATACGACCAAGGTATCATTAAAAGACTTTTATACCTTAATAAAAGCTCAGGCAGCCTCATTTTAAGCCCAGACACCCCGCGAAGTAACATGTACCCACAATTTCTCGACCCACATTCAGACTTAATAACATCGTTAAAACAAAAAAAAAACTATCTTAAACTATTCTGTACTTTTAAATATTCATTTTAATCGAGGAACAAGCAATTATTGGCTTCGAAGCGTCGCAAGCGCCTTTGGAAATGCCACCCGTTGACACGACAGCTTATGTGAGAAAGACAACAAATTATAGCACATTATGTTCTATGACGAACAGTTTTAACGCCCATTGTAAAACTACCTCCAAAAATTTTAATACTACCCACAAAAAATTCCAAATTTTTTTTTCGTCAAGACCATGTTATATTGGTCAATTTGCTGTAACAAACAAATGAATAATAAACACAGTCTATGGGGGGCTTTAATTAAATAATTTCTTTACTTTACATAAGCAATCAGATGTATGGTTTAACATACAAATTGTTCTAACTAATGTTTATAGTTTTGAGCTATGGTGGCCCTTGTAATATGAAATCCGATAGGGATAACGAGTTTTATATATTTTTTAGGTTATAAATTGAATTTTGAATGGAATACTTAATGAAACTGTTATGTTAATTACAAGTTGGGTTTAATTTACTCTGTCTTCGATGTTAATGCTATACTGATGAGCTTTAACTTTATAGTGAGAGTTTTGTAATGAAGTTTAAGGAATAGTTGTGATTTTTGTATTTAAATTTAAGTGAACTAAATGTTCCGATAGCTGATAAATAATCTTCTACTTAATGAAATTATTAAATGACAGCCTTAAACCAATGGATTTAGAAGTATGAAACTTTAAGCACAAGGTTGTCTTATCAAATTATGCAAGTAATGTAAGCGTTACGAAAGATTTTTGGAAATGTAATTCCTTAAACGTAGTAAATTAAATAAATAGAGGATAATAGTCAACGAAACGGGGAATCTAATTGAGAATTTCCATAAAACAAAATTGAATGTATTTACCAAATATTCGCGGTGTAAAAACAAATTCACTTAGCAACATTCGTGACCTAAATACATATTACAAAAATGTATAAAATATACATATATTTCGTCTATATATTGGCATTTGTGAGTCACACGATTAGTGAGCAAAACATCAATTAACGTGTGCACAAAACACCGCTATTTCCACAATGACAGCGATGTATGATTGTAAATCAATATTAATTGCTAATCAACCAAACTAAATAAATAAAATATATTCCAACATCATCACTTATTTAATACTCCCCATTCATCTTCGGAATAAAACTGCAATCGCATTCCTTTGGCCTTGTCAATATAAAACAACCGTTACTAAAATTTAGATCTTAGGATACAAAAATGCTGTTTAAATAAAACACGTCCAAACAGAACAGCATTTTATCTAAAAATCCACAGAATTTGAATATTTCGAACGCAACAAAAGTTTGTCTATTCTTTACAAAATTCAATGAACTTTTAATCCCATATTTTGATCTTTAACCCCGAAGAGAAAGAGCATTATTTTCTCCGTATTCTTTCCTCGTTACAATAAATAGAAGAAATAACGTTTATTTCTTCTGATTAAAGTAACACTCGATCACTGACATTTAATCTTATGTAAATTGGGTGTAAAGTTTAGAATAAAGTATTGTCAATGATTAAAATTTATTGTTGGACTTAAGTTTGTTTTATTGTTTGAATTATGTTTGGAAAAAGTCGATTGTATTTTGGGTTCGGTTTAGAATAAATGGTTCGAAAAATCAAGTAGGTACTTTTTCATCTCTCTTAAAGAGTTTGTAACCTGTCAGCATGCGGTCTATAAGCAATCAGATGCTCAGGATAAAAAATGCAAGATTTAGAATGGTATTACTAAATCAACATTTGCATTTAATGCAGACTTAAAAAACTACACTAAATTATCAAGAAATTATGTACAAACGCGTATAAAAACAAAAAATCATTGGGCATCAAAAAATAATCCACATCGCTGTCAATGGCAAAAGTGCCCAGAACATTGTCAGCACTTTCGCGTTGAATGGCAATGCTGATTCTTTGGCCGAAGAAAATTCCAGCCTTCTGGACACGTGAACAGTTGACAAGTTGTTTACTGATGCCCCGAAAGACTCGATGCGCACTTGGACCCCATGGGCCTAATGTTTCAACCCCAAACGGCTCAAATATGTAACTCCCAATTAAAAAGATGCTAAAAAGATGGGATGGAGCAAGGGTGTCGACACATGTTGCATCCCACACCAAAGGCCTACCCAACTTCAAAGGTCATCCCATCTGGCCTCTTCCCATCGTCGCGCGCCAAGCCTTTAGGTTCTAAAACAGCTGGCACCCCGGCGGTGACAAGAGCCCGACGGATGATGTCATTAATGCTGGCGTGCCGTGCTAACCGACCAGCGCTCGTACTCCTACTTATTAATTGTACTTAAAGAATGTTCTAATTCAAGTAGCAATATCATAGTCATCTCAACGTCAGTAAATGTCAAATACTTTTCTAAATGTAGGGTTACATTAGAGGTTGTTTTGACAGATTATGAGCCAAATGCGATAATTCTTTAAAAATACGGGAATTGCTCCTCTGTAGGACTTAATGCAAGTTAGGTATACTGACAATGAGAAACTTAGGGACTCTACAACATTTCCTGACCGTTCAATTAACTGTAAAGAACTTCGATTTTATCGCGATTACTCAGTAGTGAAAATTATAAGGCCAGTGTTGCTAAGTAGCAACCGTTCAAAAATTCTTATAGGTACCAATACTCGTGTGGCCTGTAGGTAAACATAAATTTAAGCATTAACACACGAAAGATACTTATTAAAAATATATTACTATATTATAATGATAAACCTTAAAATTACACTATAAACCAGACACATGCAACAAACGTCGTTGCTAACACTGTTATAAATAACCCAGTAGTTTATCAAGCGGTTAAAATTAACTTCTCTTTTATAAATAGAACCATACTTTCTACAATATTACCATTATTAATTCAAATTAATTTATTGATATCATAAACGCATGGAATAATTAGATGGTTAAAATATTGTCATAAAATTATGAGTGGCTTCTAAACTGCCGCTGGAAGAGTGGCTAATATATTGCTAAATGATGGCCATATTAAAGTCTATGGTGATGCTGTGAGGCTCCCACTGTTTTATTACGACAAACGGCATTTTGGCCGTCTTCTGGAATATGCTGGTCATTAATAGGTAGTTTTGTTAATGTCACAGTTTATTGCTGGCCTATAAATAACCCTAAAGTATTTCGTCAGGTTGCTTAGGAATCGTAGGACCTTCGTCTTAGAACCGATCATTGTTTCACTTCCTATGAGCTCTAAACAGCCCGCTGCACTATTTAAAAGCCGTTCTATTTGCAAGTCATTTCAAACCTACTGACGATACTTCTGACTTAACTATTTTCTGGTAAACGCTCATCACTTTACGCTGCTACGATTCATTGATAACTCTGTACGGGGCCCAAACGCCACCCAAAGCCTAGTTGCTGTGTTGTTTCTCTTGCATAACTTTTACCTACGTCAATTTGTAAAATTTATGATAAGGATTTAATCCTAAATGTAAATATATTTTCTAATTCTATTTCTGTTGTAAGCTGGCAACCGATAAATAAAAACAGCTAAATCTAGTGATAACTAAAACCTTTCTCAGCTCCAAAAATGTGCAACAAAAAAAAAGTGACCATAAACTAAAAACCATCAACAATATTAATAGCTCAACACAAACTTTTTAAATGTATGACAAATTAATACTTATCTGTACCGAAACGGCCCAAAATCAATTTCTCATGGGTCACTGCTCTACGGTATCTGAGGTCACATGAGCTATGCATAAATACATTTTAAAGTAGCAAACATTCGAAAAGTTTTCTCGAGTCCAACAATTTTAGTAACGCATCTCATGTATGTCTTGTTTTTATGAAGTTAGGGGTTATTTTCGATTGTGTCACGGTGATGATAGTGTGGTGGTAACACGGTTATAGGTAGACAGACGGGCGCGGAATGAGTTTGTGAATATTTCAAATGCAATCTTAAGTCGTTGCCCACTATAGGTTCTATTGTTCTCGTAGGTTGTTATGTGGGGAAGATGCTCTACTTTGAGTGACATTTTTATGTTTATGCTCATATCATGATGATCAAATCAAACTATAGGTATAATTAAATGTCTTGTACTACATGAAAGCTGAACTAGATCTCAATGTTGATATCTACACTTGTCGTTAATGGTTTGTGCTTTCTAAATGCTTGGCACGTGCTTTGTCGGTAACGAAAATAGCCAAACACCAATTTATGTCTTTCGATTAGAAAATTATCTAAACGATTTATTATTAGACTATGTTTCTGTATTTTTGTTTTAAGTATTTTAAAAAGTTTTTTTTTTCTGGTTTTATATCTCGAAGAATCATTTCATAACTACAAGACAATTATGAAATTGTAACGCAAGCAAAAACATAAGTGAAAATGATATAACGTGTTGAATAATAATTAATCTGTAAATGTTTATTTTAGTATGAATAAAAAACAACTCCAGCTACTTTTATTATTCGTGCATCATAGGTGCATGAATATCCAAAAATATTAAAACGAATTAAAAAAGGTTTGCTTCCTTAAAAGTAAGTATGTATAATTGATTACAGATCAAATTTAAAAATGACTATTAAATATATTATTAAAAGGTATGCATTCTTTTCGGTGCTGATGTAGTCTAGACAAATAGTCGTTTTTTTATCAGACGTCTAAATTAATATCTCGCTGTAGTGCGAACATTGGTAGGCATTAAACATTTAAAACGATGTCATCACTCAAATTGATAAGCTTTCTGAACTATTAGTTACTGGCGATTGGTTACTAGCCTGACAGTCTAGGGTCCGCCGAGGTCCCCATTTTAACTATTTTACTGTCACAAGAAATGGTTTATTAATTGTAATTTTAAAAGAACCTTTATTTAGTTCGCCTCAAATTCGGAAAGTAAACCTCTCACTCCAAACAGTGACAGTTCACTCACGCTTACTCCTCCGTTTACACGGTGAGCTGATAACAGTATAGACCGGCAGAACAAGATCTACACTTGTTTTTAGATTCATCCCAACGTTCAAGGGTTGATGTGTGATTGATTAACATACAAACATTCAGTTTTCTCCTTTATTACATTGGTAAGACTAGTAGGATAGAAATGCTTAGTTTAAAACAACACACAATATACATGGAAGCAGAAATTAATAAAAAGATTAAATACATATATTACAACAAATAACTAAAATGGGCATAACCACAAACTACAAAACTTCCCATTTCAACAGACAAAACTAGTCCAAGACTTCCTACAACATCGAATAAATCTCTCACTACAATACGAACGGAAATAAAACACATCAACGGCACAAAGATACGATTTATAAGTCAATGTGCAACCTGCAACGCAATCAACAACCAGTTGCTGGCACAATGCAACTCCGAAGGGCCGTACATAAGACTGTCGAACCCTATCCATGTTTATTCTAACATGATTTGCTTGATCTGGAAGTCGATCTGCATCTAATCAGCCGTTTAACTTGCATTTAATTCACTTTACACTTTAATCTTTAGCTAAATAAACGGTAATTCTTATCTTATAGAGCTAAAGTTCAAAATCGTTTGGCAAATTTTACCTTGAGCATTAAATTAGCAACAGTGATGGTGTTAATTTTGTATTGATAAAACCTACAGATATAAGTTATGAAGTCGGTTTAGTAATTCTGTTTATTTTGAGACGAATCGTTCGGTTACAGTTAAGATTATGAAATTGAAAATTATTGTTGAGTGTAGGTATTTAAATGGGTTCGTTAATGTTAAGAGGCTTATATGGTTTTATTATGCAAAATTACATATTATACTCATTAGTAATTTCTGTCCTATACCTTCTCCAAAGACTGTAACTGGTAGATATCGCCTTATTGTCAGCGAAAAGTTCGCTATAGTACCCATTTAACTAAAACTGTTTTAAAAGGGATATATTCAAATTTTGGTATACAATAAGCTATGTTAGTTATTTTTTGATTCTGATATTCTCGATAAATAAAAGTTGAGCAGCTTTCATACCGCCTCAGCCTCCAAAGTCAACAACTTGTCACCGCATTGCGTTGTGGTTTGCTAAAAACAAACAACAATAGAGAGGCTCTCTCCATACAATATCCTTTGTCAACCTTTTTATCAGGCCGACGGAAGAGCGACATCTGTGGAGTGGTTATTGCTCGTAAATTTTTTTGATTATTTTATTTTTATTCTTAACCTATTCCGTCTTACTGCTGGGCTACGGCTTCTTCCTGCCCTTCTTCCGAGCTCTGGGCCAGTGTGGACCAATCCTGTCGATAGGAGTGAAGCTCGTACCGCCATCTTCGCTTGGGTTTGCCGCGATGCTGCCGAACATTTTCCGGGACCCACATTGAAATAATGATAAATTTTTCTTTGATTTGTTTTAAAGTTATTTGTTAAAGGTGTTTATTGTACTCGGTTATTATTCTCATTCACTTACCTATCTCAATCCACTCAGGGCCGGCTCAACATGACTGTCTTCTTCTTCCATAATTCTCTATTAATCATCATTACAGAAGTAGTAGTCCCGTTTCTATACATAATCATCTTTCACATCCTTTGTTTCCTTTATTTCTTCTGCCTGCCTTTGTTTAATTTTGTATTCTGTATTCTCATCTTCATTTACAGCTTTTACATTTGTGATTGCAGCTCTAGATTTCCCATCATATACAGTAGTTAGCTAATATTATACACACCCAACTGCTTAGTTTAGTCTGATTAGTCAAGAAAAAATAAAGTTTCGTCATTATGATCATAACATTTTGCAGACAAAGACATTATCTGATACAATCTGTTTTGTCTGTCTGTCGGTCCAAATCAGTGCAAATACAAATACCCTTCATATACACAAAAGACTTCTAAAAGCAGACTCGAATCGATCCATCAATCAAATAAACAAATGAATGTTACATTAGCTTATTTTCCTCGTTGAAACAAAGACAAGTGAAGGCACAAACCTACCTACATATAGAACAGTTTTATGACTGACAGACAGATAATGCTCTGCTTCCAAACTCGGCAGGTGTACCTTATAAAGTAACATCTCCATTTTTGAAAATCCTTGTCAATTAACCCATCATCATCTTACTGCTCTTTTAACAGGTTTCTTACGTTGAACTAAAGTCTTTTAATATTTACTTACTCCAGCACCTTTTGGTTGACTGTAGAGGATCGAGATCATCCTCTCATATCTTCTTAGCCTATTAAACGAGGTATCTAATCTCTATCCTAATTCCTTATTATCATCCATACCAACATCTGAACCATCGTCATTATTCTAATGTTCTCTTCCTGCCTTGCTATATCATCTTGTACTAAAAGCATCATTTTTAAGACAATTCGATTGAAAATCTTCGTCGATTTATCCTATCATAATCTTAATGCCCGTGTCATAAGTTGCTTTGGGTAGCACGACACGTTTTTTCACCAATGTACCCCTGTCAACCAGTGTCTCTCTCCCATTTGTCAGTGAACTAAATAAAGTCTTTTAATATTTCTTACTTCTGCACTTTTGGCTTGTTTATATAACAAAATCATCCTCTCATAAGTTCTGAGCCTATCTAACGAGGGACCAAGTCAATCTTCATAATCTGCTTCATAACCTAATTCCTTATTATCATCTATCTATAGAGGTAGATGATAATAAGGAATTAGGTTACCTACATCCAGAGGTAAACCGTTGTAATTATTCTCAGAGTTCTCTACCTGCCTAGCTATAGCATCTTGTACTTAGAGCATATATCTTCTTCATATATCTTGTGCTTAGCTATCCGTGTTTAACACGGTCTGAATTTATATGCGGACGAAGTCACGGGAAAAAAATAGCTTCATAACATACGAGTGCTAAAACAAATTACATAATACTCGTACATTTAATATCGTGTCAAGGTCTCATAGGCATTCAACCTGTAGCACACTGTGTGATGAATTTGCATAATCTTTATTTAATTGTTTTATTCTGTACTTATATGAGTGTGGTATCAATTGAGGTTGATTTCTTAAGTGATAGGCAACTATTTATGTTTTCAATGTGTGAATTAAATGCTCTATTTGTTATCTGATCTGTGTTTAAGTATTAAGTGGTGCTGTGTGAAGTAATAAGTGGTGTTGGAGTAGCTTTGTTATTGAACTTCTAATTGTTTTAACGTTTGCATGCTCTGTATTATTTGAATTAATCGGTATGGTTATTTAATTCTTTCTATCTGTTATTTTTACTTACTTAACATAAATTATAAAAGTATTGTTTTGACTATGTTGGAATGCAAGACAATACAGTTGCTAGCTAGAGCATGGTGTGATTAGTCTTTATGTAGATTTTGTACAAAAGTAGTAGAATAGCAGTATTTAGAAAACGTTGTCAAACAAAATAGTAGCAGCTATCCTAGAAATACCACTAACAACATAAATAAACCCTTCTAACTTTATTTACATTCCTAAAATAAATTGAAAATATAAAATAAATCATCAAACAATGGCATGTCATTGGTTTTAGTCCAGCACTTCGCTTCAAATCTGGCGCAAGCATTCAAGCTTCGCGAGTGGACGCAAGTGCACATTGTTACCTTTTGTACCAAGAAAAAGGTCCTATCTGCACTGTGCGTTATGTTTGAGTTTAGATTTTGTTGGGTTAGAAATACGCTTGGGTTTCGAATAACGGATGAGAAGTAGTTACGATACATTGTACAAATCAATAAAATTCTATCTGCTAATCTTACAGCAATCGATTTGATGTCTTATGTTGCAACTTTAAAGATCGCTAGTCGGTTGTTTTCTGGCACGCAGTTATGTCTTTTCGTAGAAAATCGTAGGCTATTGTTGCGAAAAATTGATTTACGTACAACATCTGTTAAAAGCGTAGCTGTAACGTTATATTATATTGTTGTTTAACTTGTGTTAGTATGTAGGTCGTGCACAGGTGCTTAACCAAAAGTTTTGTAAGTAAGGCAATGTTTAGTGTTGTTTATTACTTAGATAATTCACTGAGAAACACTGCGAATGGTACAACACAGTTGTTTTGAAATTAGATTAAAATCTCTAAGCTCACTTAATGGGAACTTAATTTTAAGTACCTGATAACTTTGACATGGCGACAATAACAGAAATGAGCTGTTTAAATAATGATGTTGTACTCGTAATCATTTCGTTTGGTGATTATTATGGTAAATTCTTGATAAAATATTTTAGCTGGTAAAGGATTGAAGGGTAATAGTATTCTGTTGCGTTAACTGGCAAATTGGACAATGTAGCCTAAAAACAATGAATTAAACTTTGAGTTATGATCTTGACCGGCTAGTAAGGACAGAAACATAATCATTGTCTCTTATTCGAAAAGAAGAAATCTTGAAAATGAAAAGTTTCACGATTGGCTGAAGGTAAAAACGCAGTGCTCCTGTACAATAACCTCAGCATATTGCAGCTACTGCTGAAAATAGGCCTGACCTAAAATGGCCTACAACATCTGATCTGGCATTCGCATCCAGTCAGACCCTGATAACTCTTTAAAAGGTCGTTAGTCCACCAAGCTGGGTGTCACTCCATTTATTCATAGGCACAAACATCAGTTCTGCCCTGTTTCTTGTACTAGGAGCTACTGTAGTGTAGATATCACAAGAATCCAGACCCCTCAATATACAGGAAGCATAACAATCATAAAAACACGGTAGACAATAAGAATAAAGACTCTGATGATAAAGACATACAAAATTCCAGTTTATTTCTCATTCCTTTTCTCATTGATCAAGAATAACCTTTACAAAACAATGTAAATCAAAAGGTTGTATTACAAAAGCGACAACAAACCAGTCCTAAAGAAATCGACGTCCGTTCCACAAATGTAACGCAAACTGCCTCTTTTGCATAATTACATTTTCTTAAGCTCTCAGGTATGTCATGCTTTTAATCGTCGGAGATACGGAAAATAACATTTAACGTTAGATTACTTGCATCTAGTCTAGTTTGTGTTCGAGTTTGACTTCAGTTATGGTTGTGCAATTTAAATGTCTAAGAGCGGATTTCACCAATGAAACTGAACGCGATCAGTATATCTGAACTGCGTTCATGAGCTGTCAGTGTCATTATTCTACAGAAAATAACGACATTGACAGCTCGTTAACGTGGTTTGTATGCTGATCGCGTTCAGTTTTATTGGTGAAATTCGCCATAAGTCTTAGAGATTTCTTCGGTGCAAAACAAAGCCATAAGCATAATGGTACATGGGTATGTACCTTATGGAATGGTAGGTTTGATGGAGCTCTACTCTACTAGACGTAGTCGTCATGACAACGGAAAGAACTTATAAATTTCACTATTTGAGGTAGAGTCTAGGTCATGACTTAGAATTTAGACCTTAGAGTCTAAGGTATTGATTTAAACAAAATAATTACGTAGGTACAGGAGGAAGAGGCATTTTTTTTTCAACTTCAAGTTGCGGTTCGTCAGACATTTTGCTGATCAAAGTAACCAATGAACCATCTTATTGTTTGATGAAATTGTTGAAGTAGACAACAATGCTGTAAGACTACCTAATTGTATTAGTAATAAATATAAGGATTTGGTCTATACCCAGTGATTTTGAAGAGTCAATAAAATTCAGTTTAAAAGAGGAGAAGTCGATTGTTACTAAATCATATACTTAAACAAACTAGAAGCAGTTCACTCAATGAAGAAACACCTAAATGAAGAAAAGATATCTGCACAAATAACATCAACTTCATCATACATCGTACAACACTCACTTTTACAATAATTCCTCACATTCACCTCTAACATTATCTCGGATAACAATAGCTACAGACACTTTTCCTCTCAAATGTCAAGCCTATTGACCAACATGATTAATACATCGAAAAATCGTCGGGACAAATGAACAAACAACAATTACATCACAACGACCGATTGTACTCGGTTCGGACCGATTAATTTATCGATTCCCCGCCGTATCGATGAGGCGACAAGTAATCGATCATGATCGAGAGAGGCGGCGAACTGATCGATTGTTTTATAAGCTGTGAATAAATTAAAAATCGGATTGTTATCGTGGATAATGATGTATAAGGTTGTTTGATGAGAATTCTTTAACAAAAGTAGTCTTTGGATGATGGCGCCATGGTGATTTGTTTGTGTTACTCATCTGTGGTACTGGTTAGAGTTTCTTTAATTTCAGCAGAAATGTCGCTGGGTTCCTTTTAGTTTCATTTTGGGTCCAGCTTCGTTCGCTCATGTTAGTGTGACTACTTTGGAGTGACTTACGAGAATTTGCAACAGGTAAGGAAATCAATATCCTGTCGCTCAAAGGACACATTCTTTGTCACCTCTGACCTAGACTAGAGTCACGAGCAATTATTTATTTATTTTTAGCCTATTTTCCGTCCCACTACAGGGCAAAGGCCTTCCTTTCTTCCTTCCATTCTTCCTAGTACTGGGCAAGAGCAAACCCATCTCAATTAAAATAACGGCTACGCTTGTTGGGCTTTTTTCACTCCTCTGCGTATTGTTTTAACATGGCCTAAAAACTGGTTTATATTACTGGTAAACCAATCTTCAATAACAAAAAACGTCTTAGACTATAGCTAGTTGAAAGTGAAAACTTGTAAGTAATAAATAATCAAACTACATACATGGATTACATCATCCCTCGGTTTTTTAAAACAAAAACTAATCTTCTCATAATTTCGCAACTAAACACTAAATTCGTTCTCACAATGTTTCATAAGATTTCAATATTAAATTTTAATTAGACAACTACCGTAACTCAGTAAATCAATGTTAGTACATATCATAAAATATTTTGTATATTATAAAACTATATTAGTCTGTCTGAGAGATATATTACCTATGTATTAACTAATTATTGCGCAAAGTAAATAAAGTTTAAGAGTTAAAAAACGCTTGTCATTATTTTGTTGACTGCTTGATCAGTAATACTTTGACGGATAATTTAGACTGTAAGGCTGATTGTACAGCAGTAAAAAGGTTTGATTTTGAATTTGAGTCTTCATCAGGTAACTTATCTAATACTACTATCTGCCTAGCCTTTTCCCAACTATATTGGGGTCAGCTTCCAGTCAAACCAGATTTAGCTGAATACCAGTGTTTTACGTGGAGCGGCTGCCTATCAGACCTCCACAACCCATTAACTGGGTAACACAGTACTTCTTGGCAAGGCTGGAGTCAGATTTACTGGCATCTGACAATCCGTAACGACTGCCAAAGATCTACAAATGACAGCCGGGACCAACGGCTTAACGTGATTTCCGAGGCACGGAGGAAACTCGTTATGTTAAGATGGTAACCCATCCACAGACCAACCTTGGCAAGCATTGCTTAATCTTAAAGATCGACTTGTGCGGCTAATGTTTTTTTTATTTATTTATGTACACACAATACACTTAAAACCGGCCAAGTACGAGTCTGACTCGCACACGAAGGGTTCTGTACCATAAACCTTATTTTTTATTATTTGTTGTAATAGAAATACACAATCTGTGTAAATTTTAACTGTCTACTTATTACGGCTCCTGAGATACAGCCCGCTGACAGACAGACGGACGGACGGACGGACGGACAGCGGAGGCTTAGTAATAGGGTTCCGTTGGATACCCTTTGGGTACGGAACCCTAAAAAAAGAAGAAAATTTAATAATAATAATAATAATATAATAATATAATATTCCACACAACTATCACACAACGCCATCTAGTCCCAAGCTAAGCAGAGCTTGTGTTATGGGTACTAGACAACTGATAAACATACTTATATATTTCTAAATACAGTGAAAACAGCACAAAGGTACTGCTTATTTCATAAGTAATTTCTTTCAGCAGACCTGCAACAGGAGAGTGGGATAAGAAACGTAGACACAGTGTGTAAACAGACGAAAAGGAAACTCAAAGCGAGAAATATCAGCAAAATTTCTCAAACGGAAAATGCGACCACGAATTTGGTAGAAAATGTTGTATTAAAATAACCTATTTATTATATCTATAAATAATAGTATAATTTCTGTATACACGTTGTCACACTGTATGCAAACCAGTGTCAAATAGTTGTATTATAACGTTTTTTTTTTCCAAAATCTTTACTTCCTTATCCTTACTATCCTTACTAATATTATAAATGCGAAAGTAATTCTGTCTGTCTGTTTGGTCAAAACTACTGAACCGATTTAAATGAAAATTGATACAGAGATAGTCTAGAGCCTAAGAAAGGACATAGGCATTTTATACCGGGAGTATGTTCCCTAGGGAGCACGTGGGCGAAGCCGCTGGCAGAAGCTAGATGATCATAATTAAATCGGTATTCATTTAGCTATTGATACAAAACATGTAATTCGAACCAAGGCCGTTACCTCCATAGGTTCCGTTACAATTAAGTTTATGTTACACAAAATAAATATTTATTTACACAATTAATAACCAGATTCTAAAGGAAATTATCGTGAGAAAATCCACAAGCCAATAATAAATTTTAAGCATTTGTAATAGTGTGATAGGTCACGCCATCTGTCGCGAACGCGAGAACTACCGTTTTGAGGTTAATAGACTTAAAACCTTATGATAATGATAAATGGGTCTTAATTGGCGTGTGATCATCGTTTAGAATAGTAGCTTGGGCTTTTCCTGTTTGTCAGTGAAGATAAATAGACAAAATATTAGAACGCAATGACAAGTCGTTTGATTTACTACGGTCAGTAGCATTTACGTGCACAAATGCAAAGTTCGCTCCTCGTTAGCATTTACGAAATCATCTGATTGTTCTTCTTATTAGTTTATAAAATAAATGATTAAGAAACACTTATCTAATAGAAAAGTATTAAAAGTTCTAGTTAAAATTAACTACAATCGAGTTTACTAATACAATTAATCATTTTTATTATCTTCTTATTTTTTTTTCTATTTCAAAGAAATCAACCTGTATGCAAATGTTAGACTATTTTTAGGTGACAATACTATTTGCACACACTGATACCCTTTCGGGGATTAATGTCACAACCGTTACCCGATGTTATGTTATTAAAACAACAAGTAATACTACGAGTTGTAAAGAAACTAGTTTCATACTCGTACTATTGACTAATTTATTACCTAACCTCGCAAGGTTTATTTTTATTAGAATAGCTTTGATTTAGTAAGTACCTGTTAAGTGAAGTTATAGCGATGAAATCCGGCCAAAGCCGCGGGGCACGGCTAATATTTATATTATAATTGTGTTACCCAATGATCAGTTTCACGGGCTACTTGGCTACTACTATTGATTTCTCACAATAAATTATATTACGCGCGAAGTAGAGCAGCTTACCTTGCGTTAACACTAGGTCTCGTAGCTACAGTGTGTTTCAATTTAACAAGGGGACAAAATAATTATCTTGTTCTAAAAATTAGTTAGTGAGATTAAGATCTATAATTGGTTAGATTGTTAGCGAGGAAATTAGTTGTCACATAGGTGACAAAACAATTTTAAATAGATCATTGCAAATCTTTGGCCTAGTTTTGGTTTGCGCTTGGTCATATGATTAACAATAAATATTACTTATTTGAAATAACTTTTATGATAATTGATTAATAAATTAATTGTACTTATCTCTGTATATTATACGAGTATAATATGTAAGTAAATTGGAGCTCGTGGCTAGATAATAACAGCCGCACGGGTCGATCTTCAAGGTTAAGCAACGCTTGGCACGGTTGGTCTGTGGATGGGTGACCATCTTAACATACCGAGTTTCCTCCATGTCTCGGAAAGCACGTTAAGCCGTTGGTCCCGACTGTCATTTGTAGATCTTTGGCAGTCGTTACGGATAGTCAGAAGCCAGTTAATCTGACACCAGTCTTGCCATGAAGTACCGTGTTACCCAGTTAATGGGTTGTGGAGGCCTGGAAGGAAGCCGCTCCGCGTAAAATACTGGTATTCAGCTAAATCCGGTTTGACTGGAAACCGACCCCAATATAGTTGGGAAAAGGCTAGGCAGATGATGATGAATATGTAAGTAAATTGATTTCTAAATAACAAGTGGACTATACTGAATTCCATTGGATTTTATGTAGATAAATTTGACCGGGGGTTCTTTCCTTTTTTGAAAAAAAAAAAAAAAACTAATATCTTTTTGAATGTCACTGATCCGCTTTCTATTTTTAATTTATAGCCTTGTTTTTGTAACATTATGTAGTACACCAATGTGCAATTAAATTAACTAATGTTTGCTACTGCATTTTTTTAAACTCGTCTTTTTTCGATTATCTAATATTTAAAACTTAGTCAAGACCGGTATGTTCGACTTAAGCAAGAACCAGTTACTGGCAGTGTACCTACGTTATGTTAACTACCGGCTTTTGGGAGTTTTTGGTCAAGGCTCCTGCTTTCAGGTTTTCGTCATTATAATTACTTCATCTGAAAGACATCCACTGCTGGACATAGGCCTCCCCAAAGCGTTGTGAGACCAACCTGGTTCCTAGTCTTCATCAGTTCATTTGTTCATTGTGTGCCGAGGCCTTCCAACGTTACTGACTTCCGATATGCGGTCATCAGTTCTTTCAAGTTCTAAATCGATCTCGTGTTTCCAAGACATTAAAATTACGGTACTGATACAAAAAGTATAAAAAGGCGCCCAATATCAGAAACGAGCTGGACTCCTTTTTTTTTAAAGATGAGAAATCATCAAATGACTCCTCCCGCTCTTGGTTAAGCAGGATCGAGTGTCAGACTCTTACTGACTAAAATCCATCCGTGGTCTTCCTAGTGCCCTTTGTGTTCCACGGCTACGGTGCCTCTTTCGAAAAAAGTCTGCAGCCCCAGCAGGATGAACTAAACTCCTACCTAACGGATTGGGCTCAAATTGCCTAAGATAGACTAACATTTAAAGAACAAAGGGGGTCCTTAACCCTGCAGTGCAGCAATAACAATCATGGTTCCTAACGATATTATTTCCATTTCATCATTTCCCCAAAAAGGCTATACTGTACCAATAGGTATGTTAAAAGGTCTCCCACATACCGAGCGTACATTTTCACACACACTATACATACACATACGCGCCCACATCCCGCGTCAGAAAGTGGACGCTCCTCGTTGCGCAAGCGCAAAACAATCGAGAGTTGCGAACATATTAGATAACTGGTTTTTTGTTTGATCCACAGAGTTGAGAATGCGTAGAGGAGGAATTTTATTTAAATTTATTGTTAGATTTTGCTTAGGTATGCTGAAGAATCGACGCGAATTATTATTATAAACCATAATTATTATTAATAGGGATCGTGTTCATAACTCATTGGTTGACTGAGAAATTAGAGAAACGGAATAGAGTGGCTTTAGTCGTTGAACTCATGCCTTGAGTTTGGAAGAACAAAATGTAAGTTGCAAATTCAAAAAAAGTAGCATTTTTAAGTTATAAAACTAATAATATACATACCAGATATGTCATGTTGTTAAGTACAGGAATGTCACTGACCATTATGTTGCGTTGTCCATGTTCAATTCAAATAACACAATGCGTATTTATGTTAGCTTTAACGTTTACTGGTTTTAGAGTAAAAGTTATAACTATTTTGCAAACTTCTCATTTGGGTTAGTTGGTACACATTTACGCATACCAGATAATACTACTTTGCCGTGTTTAAATAGAAAATACTGTTTATCCAAGTACGTTCGTAAAATATGGTCCGCTAATTGTCTAAAAAATAATAATTTCTGAGTTCGTAATCTTTTTAAAGGTAGGTCTAGTTAATCCGAGCTCTACATTCCCAAACCGAAAGTGTACCACTCCAATCTATCGCAATCTGCCTAATTGATTGTTATGATTAGTTATATTTATTGGTCTAGCATTATATGAAGCTATAATATACGTGTCGATACTTCGATAGTTATGGCAACATTACTAACACCACTTTGTATGTACCCATACATTATCGTCCGAACTTAATGCGACTGATATTTAAAAGTCATTTGATATCGAAATGTTGAAGAATCAATCAGTTGGTATTTATGACTTCAT
The DNA here is from genome assembly GCA_950371165.1 of Lacanobia oleracea. Classification (NCBI taxonomy): domain Eukaryota; kingdom Metazoa; phylum Arthropoda; class Insecta; order Lepidoptera; family Noctuidae; genus Lacanobia; species Lacanobia oleracea. The sequence goes on from OX493386.1 coordinate 16,477,073, forward strand.
TTAAAATTGGTTTGAAGTGAAATGTTCTTTCGAAAGAGCAAGTTTTTTAAATGTTTGTTGGTCAGGTAGTCGCGAGTGCTGAGCATGAGATCCTGGGTTCGGTTTCCTGTTCAGGTATTGAGCTATTGGGATGTTTTGTCTGGAATTTCTTAGTAGCAACCTGTACACTTCCACTTCCTTCGAAGAACACAGCAGTGATATTATGTTGAGATTTTCAAAATTATTTTTTTATGGTCATATTGTTCTGATCTGTTCATGTTGATATATGTTTGTATGATATGAGTATGTTCGACAAACAATTAAAAAAGGCAACAAAGTTTACGATTCAATTTTTTTTTCACTCTGGACAATATTAATGCTCCATACGATCATAACTGAAGTTATGATTCAACAATTTTATTGTTGCTTGTCTAGATAGGTACCTACTTCTAGTACGAGCAAAGTATCAATAAATTGCTAACACGATTACTCATAAAATATAAGTGCAAGCAATTCTAATTAAGCCCACTACACAATGCATGCACTAACACTTCATAGCTAATCCACTCGTGACCACTCGTCATGACTATTAAAAATCTTCAACAATAATGGGTACCTAATATTTACCTGCTTACAGTACATTATAATAAGTAATACGTGTTGCCAATGACAATTAACAATGAACAACCTCTGATCCGGGATGCAGAGGTTTTACATCAAATCTTATTTTGATAATAACACAAAAAGTTTGATAGGGTATTTGGGTGGGTAAAATGCTGCATGGGTGATTTTTCGACAAAATGATACGTGCAGAGAAATTTTGACTAAAGCGGGAATTTACTTTTCTTCTTCTTTCACTAGTCAGATAGAGACTAAAGACCTGTCTACCGGCTAGTTGTTATAGGAATGTTTGTCTGTGATGGCAACACAATTTAAATGGACATTGAACGGCCCATAGCAGAGATCAGTGAACATGTCTCACAGGCATACCCGCAAGCGCATCCGTTGATTGGATTCCTCGCTTTACCTACTAAAAGCAATTCTATGATTCAACATATAAATACTACTTTTAAATCCCTAAATGATGTCATTAAAAACAAAAGATCATGCTTCAGACGTGAGGGGCCACGACAGACAGAAAAAAATGTTTCAAGACACAATATCGCAGTTTTATGGTTTTTCATTTAATTGAAATAATGGCAATTACCTTCCTCATTCCTTTCTGGCTCTGCGAAAGTTCGTAACTTAATAATTAATTATGTTTACGAATTTTATAGTCTTAGGTAACTGGTAAGCAGCATCTTAAGGCCCGATAAAGCAACAATAAGTATCCAACGTTATTATGGTGAGCCGTTAATTAATTATAATTTAACGCATCAGCTAATTTAACAATACTTGTCAAAACTTTTAATGTAATGTAACAAACATGAATTTATTAATGAATATTGTAAAGAACATCCTGTATTATGGGTTTTTGTTTTAAATATAAACATGATAAGAGAGAGCCAATTCTATTAATTTTCAAGCAACGTTCGTATTAGCATCGCAGTTGTAATCTGTCAAAAATAAAAATTAAGGGTTTTTTGACAGTTTGCAATTGTCATGCGAATGCGAACGTTGTTTAAAAATTAGGAGAATTGCCACTAAGGTGAAATTTTTTATGATTGGCTTGTTGGGTAGGTCATTCTTAAAATCATCGAATGACTCCTCCCGCTCTGGGTGAAGCAGGAGGGAGTGTCAGATTCTTTCTTACTAAAACCCATCCGTGTTCCTCCTAATGCCATTTGCGTTCCAGGGCCGCGGTGACTTTTTCGATCAAACTCCTGCACTCTGGGGCATCCTCCTGTCCTTTTTTACTGCTCTACGCATATTTGGCAGCATGTATTTTTCTTCCATTATCATCTTTATTTCCCTTTCCAGCTCTAACTTCTTGCGGGCCTGCGGTCGGCGAGCAGTGGGTGGCTCGCCGTCTGAACAGAACTAGGCCCGGGTCGGCGGCGCGCTGCGATCCCAGCGCGCCTCAAAGAGATGTCAGCGTGAAAGACGGGGCCCGCTAGGGCAGGTGCCTGCTGGGGCTGCGGAATCTGTTCGAAAGGGGTGTCGTAGCCTTGGAACACAAAGGGCATCAGGTGGAACACGGATGGGTTTTAGTCAGTAAGAGTCTGACACTCCCTCTTGCTTTACCCAGAGCGGGAGAAGTCATTTGATGATTTCCCATACATAAAAAAAAAAATAAGCTCTAACTTCTTACACTTCATCCATCTATCGGTTTTCTGGTCTCGCCCTTCCTTTATAACCATCCATGTTCATCCTCAGAACTTATCTTAGGAAAATGTATTCTTCATAGATACGTTTAAGTAGCTTATTTTATACCACTTGTGGTTTCAGAGGATTTTATCGTTCGTTAATGTTATTTGTCATAACGCCATTGGACAGGTGGGCTAGAGGTTAACGGACAGATAAAAGAACGATAAAAACTACAGACACCGGGCATTAGTAATATGTCTGTAACCTACTAACACTAGAAGTACATCGTCATCAGCCTATAATAGTCGACTGCTGGACATAGGCCTCTCCAAGTGCATGCCATTCGGCTCGATCCAACTGCTACCAGCAACCCCGCAAAGATCGTCGTCCCACCTAGCCTGAGGGCGTCCTACCTTACGTTTGCCTATTCGCAGTCTCCACTCAAGAACTCGTCTACCTCAACAGTCATCGGTTCTTCGGCTAATATGGCCTTCAGCTTGCTTATTCTATGAGCTATGTCCATAACTTTGGTTCTCTTAACACTAGAAGTTAAGTATCTAAAATTGTTCCTAACCCTATGGACTCCGGTCTGAAGTAAAAACTTTCTATTCTATTCTATTAAACATCTAGGGATATCACCCAAAGATATTCCTTTGGTACCAAAAGGAGGCCTTGGTGTTCTGAAACAACTACCTAAGCTAATTTGCTTATGTGTTATATTGATACCTACATTCCCACGGAAAAGTTTTAAGACCTGCTGCTAAGACAAGGCTTTGATCGAGGTCACATACCTCGTTGGCTTCTTGACCACAAAACTACGAATCTTGATTACGTTACGTCAGACAGTCTGACCCAAGTCTTAGTTTTTTGGCGGCAGTCTGTCTACGTTGTCTGCCACCAGTAACAGTTACTTTAAAGTTTTTATAATAACGGTTCTAGCTACATTTTGCTGTGAATAATTTTAAGATAATCTTTCTGACTAGATAAGCTCTAGTAAGAGTGTACAAGCTCATTCTGGGTAAGCTCGCTCCATTGTAGACTTTGTCTCTGTCATCTTTGACCTAGGCTAGAGTCAAAAGCAAACCCATCACAAATAAATAAATAAAAAAAAGCTCTTAAAATCGTAGACTGATAAATGGCTTCATTTTATGAAATAAATGCTTTGGATATAATGGTCCAGATACTCAATGAGTATAATGTGTAATATCTTTAAGAAATCTAATTCCATTCAACCCAGTACCGAAAGGTGTGACATTACCCAGGAACTGAATTTCAGGTCAGTTTCTAAAATCAGGAAAAAACTAGGCAGAGAGATGACTTTGAAAAAACAATACACATGACAAACAAACTTAAGAAAATATGGAGACTGAGAAATTTTTGCACCACGTAATTGATTCAATACTGAACCATAAGTATCCAAGAGAAAGCCTATAGTTTATGGCATTTTAGATTATTTACAAGGTATCATGTTCGTTTCTCCTCACGGTGCAAGTAACTCTGCAAATGACACCAATCAAACCTGCATGTAGCAATATGTGGGGGTTAAAGATCAAAACTACGGATAGGAGACTAACGTGCTATAGAATACAATATATCTGTAGAACAATAAAATGAAAGTCTTACAATCTTAGCATACGATCGCAAAAAAGAGTCTGGCAATGTTTTTGTGGCACCTGATGTGGGTTGAGTAGTTGGGCAAAGATGTGATCTTACCTGCAGAGGAAAAGTCCAAAATCAATTTTAAAGTAAGTCCCGTCAACTCAACTACTAACTATAAGCCCGTCAACTGCAACTACTACAGTATTTGAGACCATTAATAAATTTGTAAAGATGATAATCATCGGAAGATACAGCTTCCAGAATAACATGTGAAAAAGACTAAAGTTTTTTCTCTCACGATCACGTTACCTCCTCATTTCCCAGACAGGTGCAAAACGAGAATATTACAATGTAAAATTAATGTCATAACACTGTTCCAACTCATCACATAAGCAATCGAGCGCACATTAATTCTTCATCCATGATTGACAGCTGATGTTTCTATACTCTCCTATGTCAGCGCATAAATATTAATCGTTCATCGATATTGTACCAAGCATCAATATTATTTCCATCTACAACTAATAAATTAGCCTTACAGCTTATTTTTTAGTTCAAATTGAGATGTTACGTTGTAATAAATCGCCTTTTTCATGCAGAAAAAAGATGGCGTTTATCATATTTGTAGTGGCTAAAAATATGGCTTTAATGTCAGTTATTATATTAAGAGTATACTTATTTATGACTAACTTGTTACTGTATATAAAAGCAACAGCATTTAAATCGATTACCATAAAATTAGAAGGGATTATTTAAAAATTAACGTAACTGTAACTAAAACCATCGATGCTTATTTTAGACTTCACGCTCTCATAACACAAAGGCTTGAAAAAACAGTAAAGCAAACATTTGAAGCACTTCGGAATATTAACAAGAGTTGTGGAGCTCTTGACCTCTGCGAAATATTTCGTATTGTAATCATTGTACACCTGATTGAAGAATACTTGTAATAAATTAGAGACTCGTTGAGATGTCAATGACAATTTTGAAGTAGTGCTCATTAACATGGTAGCGTTGTGTAACCTGAAATGAGTGAGTAGTTCACTAAACAATATTTGATGAAGAAAGTCGGTAATATAAGTATACGCCAACTAGCTAGACAAGAGTCTAAGAGAAATTAAAGTATATAGATGGAAAGGCTAAGAATGCCAAGTACCATATTATACATGCATATATATTTTAATAGACGAGTGTTTTGGAAATTGCTTGCTACTATAAAAATAGTAGACGGTTACCCGAATAAATAGGGCTAGAGCAGGAAACTGATTATTCGTAGATAGAAAAAATATTTTGCTCAAAAATATTTACATAAGAAGCTACAACAGCTCTAGAACAATTGCAAACACGTCATAAAGGACTTTCACACCATCACACATCCCACAGACTCAGCACATATTATTATACACATTTGGTGGTATGTAGGTGGCATTAGAAATAGTGTACATTTGGTGTACATTCTATACATGTTAAGTAAAGTTCGTACTTGACAATGCGCCTGAGTGCTCTTGACAATCGGTCCGAATTACGACACGAATGAGCCTCAGACAAACAAAATTTTAGGACCGTTTGGAAGTAAAAAGTACCGTTGAACAAATATTGGCTTGGAACATCTGTCGAATGAATGAAATTAGAAATTGACTAGGAACAATAGTTCTGTTGACTGATCACCATTTGAGGTAAGCTAATAAGTTGGTTTGAAGATGCAAATTAATGTTAAGTGGTTGGTGAGATAACAATACAAAAGGGTTCTTGCTTTTTGTTGTTTTACGAAAATTCATATTATATTAGGAAGAACATGGTCATGTTTGCGGTTCTATGTAAGTTTACTGACTGCAAGAAAGGCGGGAGAAAAGAATATTGTTTAAAAACCGAGACCATTATTTTCTTATGAATGTCACTTCCTCTCAGAACGTTAAAAATGCACAAGTAGCCAAATACACTATCCATGACACTCAAAATTGAAATACGAAATGAATATGCGGCGTAGGGCAAACACACCAACTATGGACGCTAATCAAACAAGAAAACTTGGTGTGTGTCCGAACTATCGTTACGGTGGTCCAACAATTGTGTGGACCACCTCAGTTGTCGCGTATTGTGCACAAGAGTTTGTTTTCTTTTGTTTAAGCAACTTTCACAATTAACCCGTACATGCGAAAGGTATGTCACAAAAGGCCTACTTGGAGTTAGACAAAGCTTGTTGACTGTACTTTTCGTTAGTCAAACCCTTTTATGGCATACTATTTCAACTTCAACTCCATAAGCACGATTAATTTCAAGTGAAACCGTGAAAGTGGATAAGGGATCGCGTATTATTGTTGTTGCAATAAGAAGGAAAGGAAAACCTGTTGAAATTATTCATTCAAATGAAAACTGTCTTAGAAACTTGATACTCGCGACAACTCCTTTATTAAGTGGCAAGAATACATACGGAGATGAAAGTGTTAGTGAGAGAATCGAGTAAAGACGTGGTGGCACTATCAAATCTCAATAGTGAGATGATGAATTATTTTAACCGACTTCCAAAAAGGAAGTAGTTCTCAATTCGGAGGGCATGTTTTTTTTTGGTTAATGTATGCACACCGATTACTCCGAGGTTTTTGATCCGATTTGTGTGATTCTGATCTTTTACTTCGATGTGGCATACTTGCCTTTGGTCCTTGGTCCGTAAAAAAATGATTCAGTTTGGTTCAGTAGTTTTTATTTTATGAGCATTTTTGCTTATTTCAATTTCATCGTAGATAATGACGTCGTCCAAGTATCGCCACTTAAAAGTGAAAAATAAAAACGATTTTACAAAAAAAATATAACCAACTTCCAAAAAAAAAACACAAAAAAGTATTAAATAAACTTAATTTCAGAAGTCGGAGTTAAAAAACGACGATACAACACCGACTTTCGCAATTAAGGTTATTTTATACTTTGTAGTGTTGTTTTGGGAAGTTAGTTATTTTTTTTTTTTGAAAAAGTTTTTTTTTATCTGTACATATCAGTGAAAACTATCTGCACACAGGGCACTCGTGCTTAGAAATCTGTGATATTTTTGTCTGAGCCTTTATATATATTTCTAAAGAGACAGGTCTACTTCACTAAATTCGTGGGATTCGATTCGCATGTTCCTTCGTTCCTTTTTGAGATTGGTGCAGCATGTCTTGTCGTGTTCTCTTAGATTCACTATCAACATTCTGCTTATGTCTATGTGTGTGTGTCGAATCGACGTCCATCTCATCATCACATTCTTCTTCATGTCGACCTTCATGCGGTACACCAACATTTTGTGAGACATTGTATGATTCTTTATTTCCACGGCATCATCCATCATATCAATTCTGTACCTGTTAATGTTTATCCATATCATTCCCTTTCGCCGTCGACAGTACGCACCTAACAACTAACATGTCGAATCTTCTCCAGCGTTAGACAATGACGGAAACCATCCATAAACTCAACTGAAATTTGAACCTCCGACCTCTGACCGAGAAAGCAAAACTACTGATGGGGCCAAAGAGTCATATTACTTAACAATAGAATTAAGTGTAGGGAATACATCTTATTGGAGATGGCTTATATTCTTATGTTACGCCAGGCGGTTAAGCAACATAGATTGCGGTTTGGAAGATGATGGGTCTGTGGTTGATCAAGGACATTGTTGCCTATTGATTGTAGTGGAATAAATGAGGAGTGAAAGGTATGTCGTTTGATTAAATTATAGTAGCTGTAACTATTCGTAGGAAAATGATTCATTTGGGACCGAAATGGAGAAACCGATTGCAATAGGTTTGGTTATTACGAATGTGTATTGGACTACGGAAAATAATAATTATTTGTACGTGTTGAAATAAGTAACTTTTTTTGTTAAATGGATTTAAAGTGTAATCAAGATTACAATAAAGTTTTTAAAGCTCTAAATCATCAGCCATTTAATTCATCTGCATTTATTTTCTTATGCTTAAGTTTTATTTCTATCTGCCATGAATTGTTAGAAATATCTTAAATCACGTCTGTCTGTCTTCTTATCTTTTTACAATACCATTTGTTGAAAAAAATGAGTGATTAATTACGATTCTATGATTGCATTTTACTGTTGTCTACTGTCTAAGCAAATCTATAAAAAAATATGAGCTCATCCATCCCAAAGCCATATGTATAGTGATGCTCGTAAAAAGAAATTAATCGATTCATATTATTCAACATCGATACTATCTTTAGGTATCGATAACTATGTTAGCGTAAAGATTAAAAACGATATGAGATGTTCGATGATGGTAAATTAATAGTAAAAGATATTATTGATTTTATCTATAAATTATGCCTACTTTACGTCTTGTATCCAAAATGGAGATGAATCGATATATGTTTTACATTATTTATCAGAAACGATGAGATACAATTAGAAATCTAAAAATATAGGATATTTTATATTAAATCTTTGCGTTAGTGAGTGAGTGCCTGACGGACAGAAAACGCACAAACAAAACTATTGGTCATAGAAAGCTGTAATTTGGCATGTAGATTTTGGAGAGAGTACGGGAACGGGAAAAACGGGATATGTGCTTATGAGGTCGCAAGCAAAAGCTAGTAAATCTTATAAGCCCAAATTTATATTTTATTAAGCTGTACAGATTTATTACATTGCCAGACAAAAAATAAAATAGGTACCTATAAAGGAACACAGCATGAGGTCATGTCCACTGATTGTCTATTAGGTAAAAACTTCGATAACTGACCACTCCAACAATTTAGTTTAAATACTTATCTTGGTAAGAAGTAGATAATATGTCAAATCGAATGATGTCATGTTTTTATCAAACGTTACTTAAGGATAATATTTATAACCGTGCCAATAACCGACCGACTTCTTGATGTTACGATAACATCATCATCATCATTATCTGCCTAGCCTTTTCCCAACTATATTGGAGTCGGCTTCCAGCCAAGCCGGATTTAGCTGAATACCAGTATTTTATGAGGAGCGGCTGCCTACCAGACCTGCACAACCCATTGACTGGGTAACACGGTACTTCATGGCAAGACTGGAGATCAGATTTGCTGGCTTCTGACTATCCGTAACGACTGCCAAAGATCTACAAATGACAGCCGGGACCAACGGCTTAACGTGATTTCCGAGACATGGAGGAAGTTCGGTAAGTTAAGATGGTCACCCATCCACAGACCAACCTTGTCAAGTGTTGCTTAATCTTGAAGATCGACCCGTGCGGCTATTATTATCTAGCCACGAGCTCCTCACCATTTTACGATGACATCTATCCTCAATGTTGGCCCTATAGAGGCAAAGGCTCAAATAGCTGCTAGAAAGTTGGGGGTTCTAGCAAAGGTGAGACGGTATTTCACGCTGGAACAGCTGCTCAAACTCTGTCAAGCGCAAGTTCGATCGTGTATGGAATATGTTCTACTCTCATCTTTGGGACGGATCTGCCAGATATGAGCTTGATGCCCTTAAGACAGTTGAGAACGGGTGGTTAAACGTATAAAAAAACTGTTAAATACTTTGTAATTTAACCTCTTAAGAAAATCCCGACAACCATGCGATCGATAATAATCGTTACAAAATCAAATCGATAACTCATCAACCGATTAATCACAGCACTAGTGATGTACGTACAAAAATAAACAACAATAATTCAAAGGCACTCAGCGAGTTGAGGTCATACGCCATTGTTTGATGGGTAAAAAAGTTCAAGTGACCACTAGACCAGTATAGTTAGACACGTCGTTACGACTTGCTTTGAAACACTTGTAACGCGGATTTAGATCTTTTTGTTAGAGAAATTCTAGTGTTAGTATGAGGGTTTTTGTCTACAATTTTAGCTGAATAAGTGATGAAGGTGATACCAGCTGTCATCTTGTTTGAAACTTTTTCTGACAGACAATTGTTGACTTTAATCACTATTACAATGACGTCAGTCAATAAAATCGCTTATTCAAACCTAAATTGCAACAAAAAGTATCTTCAAATGAATGTTGATGTACCAGGGGGTTAAAAAGCTGCTGGGGCTGCGGACTTCGTTCGAAAGAGGCACCGTAGCCCTGGAACGCAAAGGGCACTAGGAGGAACACGGATGGGTTTAAGTCAGTAAAAGTCTGACACTCCCTCCTGCTGTACCCAGAGCGGGAGGAGTCGTTTGATGATTTCCCATCCTAAAAAAAAAGGGGGTTAAAAGGCCACTTAAGGAGGATTCTCCTGAAGTATTATGATTATTTTAATCACACAAGAAGCTGTCAAATTTAATTTTCATCTTTATTGCTAACGCATTAGGTTCAAGGTTGATTGGGAAAGCCTGACAGTGACGGGTAGAGTGATTTGCTTTCTAATTCTGTAAAAGCTGCCTTTTTAGACTCGCTGGTTTATTGCAAACACCCGTAAGTTTATCGCGAGATTGCAAACTCTTTCAATTCAATAAGTCATAGCTCGTAAACTATTGAATTTGTGAGGAATTTATTGTATTTAAAATGATCTGTTTACAATACTTCTAGAGCTTATATCTAACTAATTATTAATATTGAATATTGCTAAATTATTGCAAAATTGAATTAAACTGAATTTGAGTTAAATTGTTAGAATTATATGACATTTTTAAATAAAATTAAATGAAAATATTAAATATGACAACATTGAATTATATTAAATGTCATTGTGTTGTCATTTATATTATATTAAGCTGTCACAGAGATATGTAATCTGTGACTGCCAGAATTGAATTAAATTGAAATGAATTTTTTGTGTTATATGTGGCAAGATATGAAGCTATCACAGATCTTCTATCTGTGAACTCATACACTTTCATCCTGCACTGTTATTATTCTTTTGTAATAAATACTCGGACATTGGTGTGGGTTACATGTTTGTTATTATTATTTTAAAGGATTTCTTGTTTATTTGAAGCATGTAACTGTTTTTTGTCCCTAATAAATAAATAAAATAACCAAGATTCAAGATTATCACAATCGGTGTTCGAATAACCCGATGACATTTTGGAGCACTGTAGTCTATCTATACTAATATATAAAGCTGAAGAGTTTGTTTGTTTGTTTGTTTACTTGAACGCGCTAATCTCAGGAATTACTGGTCCGATTTAAAGTTAGTGTTACTTTCAGTGTTAGATAGCCCATTTATCGAGGAAGGCTATAGGCTATATATCACCACGCTAAGACCATTAGGAGCGGAGCAGTAATGCAAATTGTGACGCAGACGAAGTTGCGCGGGTCAACTAGTATCTAATAAAACACCAAAACCCTTTTGGTTTTCCCCAGTCGAATAAAATTACAACATTTCTTATTTCACACTAGTTAAAAAGTCTTTACAAGTCTTTTATGAAAATATTCAAGTGATCATGAATGACGGATCCACGGCACAACTCGAGACGGGGACGGCAAAATGGTGGTCTCATGGGACTCTAAGTTCAACAGTCGACGGACACTGTCTCAAATGTTAAGACATATTATGTAGCTCTAAACAAAACTAGAGGACCAGATACCATCATCAACGTAACCTCACAGATCTTAACAAGAATACAAAACAAAGGCGCCTATTATAATGGTGTAGAAACTTTAAAACGCATGTCAGAGGTCAAGCATTATTTTATGTTAATGCATAGTTCGCCTCGGCGTAAATCAATTATACCGCGTGACCCGGAGAGGTCGCCGGTTCGATTCCTGAGCTAGTTGCTTTTACACCTATTAGTGTTGGGTAAGATTAGAATGCGAAATTATTTTCGCTGTGAACCGGTAATGACCGTAATGAGCGGTTAAGCTTTCATTATCAGGTTTTAGAAAGGTCAATTTATGGACTAGTATGAGAGTGTATTGGTGTGAAGATTTTTAGTGAAATAGGTAGTATTTAGTTGAGTAGGTCTAAGCTTTTCAAAAAGTCCAATAGTGTGAGCGTCATCCTATTAGTGATGGCGATTGTCGTGACATGACATTTCGATCATCATCATCATAATTATCAGCCAAAAGACGTCCACTGTTAACATAAGTATGCCATGTTTAAACTAAGTCGGATGAAAGGAAGTGCTTGAAAAATGGATAGCTAAAATCCAACCGTAGAGATCCAAAAGCAAGTTTTTTTTCCTAACTTATATATCTCTTCCTAAATATTTTCCCACTACTGGGCAGAGGTTTACCCCATTGCTTTCCCCCATTGCTTTCCAACGCCCTTTGTGTTTTCAAGTTCCAGCCAGTGTCTAAATCGTCACGTTTCTTTGGCCTGCCTCGGCCAAGACACCCATCCTCAGGCACACACTACGTGGCCATCCTACCCCTTCGGTCTTGATGTTTCCAGATAGCTACAACCTGGTAGTCTTTAAGTCAAGAGTGAATAGGTTACTTCTTGGCAAACGTGCTCCATCTTCGACCACATCATCGCTTACCATCAGGTGATATAGTGGTCAAACATATGCCAGTTAATAATGGAAAAAAAAGAACCTGTAAGTGTGACTCGCCCAGTCACATTTCAGCTTCGCAGACTTGACCAACGTCGGCGATGACCGTCCTAGACTAGATCGTATTATTGTGTTGCGGATTCGATCGGTGAGTTTGATTTTTAGGATTCCGTACCCAAAGGGTAACCAACGAAACCCTATTACTAAGCCTCCGCTGTCCGTCCGTCCGTCCATCTGTCTGTCAGCGGGCTGTATCTCAAGAACCGTAATAGATAGGCAGCTGAAATTTTCACAGATTGTGTTTTTCTATTGCCGCTATAACAACAAATAATAAAAATTAACATTTATGGTACGGAACCCTTCGTGTGCGAGTCCGACTCGCACTTGGGCAGTTTTGTATAAAAATGCTACACCCCATCGCTCTTTGGCAAACCTTGGGTTAAGATTTCTGTGCCTCCGTCAATTACCAAATTTGAGATAATATAAAGCTTATAAAAATCAAAGCAGCTCACCAATAACTAACACCGTCACACCCATTTCCTCTCGTCTATAAATTATTTACATCCAATCAAATGTAGCACATAAGTTTCTAAGCTCATAATTTAATTAACTCCCAGCTGCAGTTACTTATAAATAGTAATCATGGCCTACACGTTTGTTGCTTGACCATCTTAGGTGCGCGTGGGAAATTGAGAAGCTGAGAAATTAACTTGTTTTCAGATATAGGGGGTTAGTCAGAACTGCGAGAAGGACAAAGTGTGAAGTGAGCAGCAAAAACCATCAGGCCCCGCTAAATTAAAAGACAATAGTAAGACTGTGCCCCACATGTGGGACGGCCGGGACCTGACGGGACTAAATCGGATGAAAGGAAGTGCTTGAAAATCCAACCGGAGACATCCGAAAGCAAGAAGATTTTTTTTCTGCCCTATATTGTCCTACTGCGGGGCAAAGGTCTTGACTGAGTGAGACAGATGAAAATATTATTCCTGAAAATGTAGAAAATATCTCATCATCTTGATCATTTTATCATCAGCTAAATCCGGTTTGACCGGAAGCCGACCCCAGTATAGTTGGGAAAAGGTTAAGCAGATGGTGATGTTAGATAAAAGTCATTTTATGTCTTTTTAATCTTCTTCCTTTCGTGTCGATTGACTCTTACTAAATTTTGTCCGACCAGTATTGAGCAAATTGTACAGCTCTATCATTCTCCAAATCGTGGATGGTACAGGTAGTTAAAAGAAAAGAAAAGTAGTGTATTCTGCCCAAACAAACGCACATTAAAATTACATTATTTTTAACCGACTTCAAAAAAAGGAGAAGGTTCTCAATTTGATTGGTTTTTTTTTATGTTTTCATCATCTGCCTAGCCTTTTCCCAACTATATTGGGGTCGGCTTCCAGTCAAACCGGATTTAGCTGAATACCAGTATTTTACACGGAGCGGCTGCCTACCAGACCTCCACAACCCAGTAACTGGGTAACACGGTACTTCATGGCAAGACTGGAGTCAGATTAACTGGCTTCTGACTATCCGTAACGACTGCCAAAGATCTACAAATGACAGCCGGGACCAACGGCTTAACGTGCTTTCCGAGGCACGGAGGAAACTCGGTATGTTAAGATGGTCACCCATCCACAGACTAACCTTGGCAAGCGTTTCTTAACCTTGAAGATCGACCCGTGTGGTATATAACAGGTAAACATTTTGTCCGTAAAACTACTGCACTAGTTGAGCATGACGGGCAATTAAGGAGGTGATGCATATCCTGTGAAGGGGCTCCGCACTTTCATTATTAAACCATAATAACATGTTACAAAATAAGCGCACTACCTGAAAAGAGCTCATTGCACATGAGTAAAACGATCCCTTTACAGTTATTGCGTTTGCATACTTTTTAACAACTTCAGTATGGGCCCGACACTTAAATCGCGAAAAAAAAACACGCCTGCCTTATGAATCTATGTGCGCAAAACTCGACAAAATGTTATATTATTAAACAGCAATTATTTATTATTTCGCTATTTCGGGGTTTTTTCCGTATTTACTACGGAACTTATTGTTATTAAGAGAGAGAGAGAGAGAGAGAGGGAGTGGGGGAGTTATTGTTAAATAAGCTCTTTTTTGGATCCCTTTCCCCCATTAAATTGGTGTTTTGCATGTGCTTACTAAACTCATTGTAATGTTAACTCTCAAAGAATTTTTTTTTTATCATCTTAAGTAATACGGATTAGATTGCAATGTAACTCTTTTTGTGTCGCAAAAAACAGAACGACAATGCTTGCCAAATGAATAGATGATCACAGTATGTTGTTAGTACTTCCATTGTTTGCCTCCAAAAGGCCATACATGCAAGGTCATCGTGTTAACACACAGGCTAAGATTTAATAACTAAACATTTCTAAACAGTACAGAACACATTCAAAAGGAAAATTCTTGTAATTGCACATAACCTACAATATTAATACACAAACTACAAAGGAAACACGCTTTATTCCAATGACTATGGTATTTTGAATGCCTACTGTACGGTCAACAAAACAGAGAGGCTACCGATTCACAAAAGGAATTTTTATTGCTGTACCGTGCGCAACAACAATGGGCGCGTGATGACTGAGCAGTTTATGGTTGATAATCTAATTGTCAGATTGTATTCTGATTTGTTGATTGTATCGACGCTAGTTTTAATTGTAGCATCAGCAAAAAAGGTTTCAATTTATTTTTGGTAATATTTAGTCTAGAAAAAAAAAAAAATCTATCTTTTTTTATTGTTTTATAGACGGTGAATGACTTTTTTATTTAAAACAAAACGATAGAACCATGAAATTTTCTTATTAAAATGGCCCAGTTCCCAAAATTGCCTCGAGCGAAACAAAAATGGAGTCTACCTAATTAAATCCACTTTTAGCGCAATATTATACGAAAATTCACTATCTTAATTCTTAATGATTCTATTAAGGCCTTTGTAGGTGTTACTAATGAAGAATAATAACATAGTTAAGTTTTCTGAGCATTTTTGTAGCACCACAATGATAGTGTGGGCAGATAAGTATGGTTTAACATACCGATTACCGGACGCTAGAACCTTTTATGGCAAGCAAAAACAATTTCTTTTGCAACGCTGAGAGTGGTTTTATAAGTTCGTATCTTGCATTGTTGTAAGTTATTAGAGGTTTCCTTTCGATCTTACAACAAATGTATGCTAAAGATTACATAGAATTCAAAGAATTGCGTTATTTTTTGTGTTTTTAACAAAATTGATTATTTTTAATATGTCATGGTTTTAAAAGGTTTGTTCCAACCGATTTTGAAAACGCTCACACTAATCAAAGCTACTGAGTACTATTGCTGAGTACCAAAAAGCAGATTTTACGCTTTAAAAATGGGCGGATCCTATGGAATAATGCACGGGAGCGAAGACAATGAAAGTCTTTTTTTAAGGAATATCTACATATCCCTAGCTTTTTCCCAATTGGGAATATGCATGTGACTTTTTTATTTGCTAAATTAAATGCTTATAAGCTCCAGTAAACAATCATAAAAAATTTTTTAAATACCTCAGCGATGAAGTTATAAAGCTTCAAAGATTACAATTAGAAAGAGAAGTTCGATATAAACTTTGACGTCAAATTCCATGATGCCTATACAGCTGCCATATAAAATAGTGTTTTCGCGAGAGGGACAGATGTATTTGTTTAAAATAATTATATCTCGTTTGTTTTTCAAGCAATTTTGATTCTATTTTTGTTAGTATTATATTTTTAGATAAACTGTATAGATATTAAATATTTTTTTCATGCATATTCATTATCTTCGGGTCAATGTTTTTTGGTAAGAAATGTATGATCAGGTATTTAAAGTGTTTTTTTCTTCTGGTAACTAATCTTTTTTTGCAAACCCTACACCATCTATGAATGATTGCTCAGTTCTAAGACATCAACGCATCAAATGTTTAACAAAACAAGAATAAGTTATCGGTAATAACGTATTATTTGCCGGCAAACACATCGACCTTACAATAATATTGTCATTAGCACACTAACAAAGTGGAATCCCAAGTTTTTTACTTCTAATCCTCGGTACAATGCGAAGTAACCTTTTTTTCAGAATCATTAATGTTCATTTTGTATTGAAAGTTCGATGAACTTTTGACAATGTCGACTTTTGCTGTACAGTAACGATATTTTGATGTTAAGTGAGTTATTGCAAAGGTTTTCGTTGGGAGAAACACATTTATCGTATATTGCGTTGTAAACGATGTGTTTATATTGCATAGTTTTTCATATAAAATTAAAAGTCCAGATATCATAATGCATTGCATACGTTGCATACGTGGGACTAGTTTGTCTCTAGCTTTAGACTCACACAGCTATCTGTGTGAGTCTAAAGCAAACCTGTGTTTGAGGCAATAATGCGACATCGATGCGACAACCATTTTTTTGTCAACAGCCTTTTAGCAACCTTTTTAGAAATTTTGACGTCAATAGGCCAGCCTATTTGCTTTTTCAAATTTTGACACAAATCAGTTTTAAAGAGGCTACACTTAGTCCTAAAAAAACTCAGCAATCAACCTAGAGGGTACTCCATAAGAAGACACATTCAATATTTTTAAACTGAACTTCAAGCTAAATCAACACTTAAGAAATCCTCCATGACACTTACCTCTCTCTACGCACAAAAAACGCATCTTCAAAAACTGTTCCTTATAGCCATTCTCTTTACATAACATTGTATGTGAACAATGATTATAAACCTACTAAATTTAAAACATCCCGTTTGAAGATTACACTTTCTTCAGTGAAGGATTTTTAAATCAGCAGCATATTGAAACAGTTTTATGTTATCCGGCCAGATACAGTGTGTGCTTTAGTTGAATATTAAAGTTTATACGCGTGTGATTTTCAATTTGTTAGCTCAGCTATGTTTGATTTCACACTGTTGCCGCGCTGGTTATGGTCGTGGTTCATGTCAAAAGGAATAGCGATTAAATGAGGCAGTACCTAGTGACAAACGGGAATTGAAATTGCAGAATTGAAGTCGTAAAAGTTTAGTTTCGAAAACTGAAAAATCTAAAAAATTTTTAGATGTTTTTTGAAAATTTGGCTTAAAAAAACATCTAAAAGCTGTAAACTTAAAGGGATGTGTTGCAGATCGTGGCAATATCTTCTTACATTTTATGTTACTGACTGAATCAGGCTATTTGAAAAGTGTTGTTGTTTGGAGCTGTACCTACCTGTTTAGTTTAAGACCTTCTGTCTAAGACTTCTCAAAGCTTGCTTAATTGCATCAGTCGGAGGTCCAAAACTAACGTGTTTTTATTAATGAGTGTTTTAGTAGAGTAACTGCACTTGTAAAATTCCGTGATTAATATCCTATTCCTAGACACTCGCTTCTAACTCCTCACTTGCACCTACATCATTCTGACAGGTGCTCAGTGGGTCCGTACATCAATCACGGATGAAACAATCGTGCGGGGTCAGCAGTTATATCGATGACAGATTGTCAGTAACCGCGGCAACCGATGTAATGCTTGGTAATTCCACACGTCATGCTCACTCTTTTTAGTTCCGCCGCAAAAAAGGTATGTTACCGTGTTTTATAGTCTGTTACTATGACCCCAGTTGTTGTCGGTGCGATAGAAAGCTGGGTTTGTGTGTGAGAACCGTAGATGGGATTTTTACTAGGTTCCTTTATAAAATTATTACCTGAGGATGAAAAATAGCATCTTAAAAAGCTTTCAGTATGAAATAAATGGTTTGGATTGAGGAGCTCGTGGCTAGATAATCACAGCCGCACAGGTAGATTTTCAAGGTTAAGCAACGCTTGCCAAGGTTGGTCTGTGGATGGTTGACCATCTTAACATAACGAGTTTCCTCCGTGCCTCGGAAAGCACGTTAAGCCGTTGGTCCCGGCTGTCAGTTGTAGATCTTTGGCAGTCGTTACGGATAGTCAGAAGCCAGTTAATCTGACTTCAGTCTTGCCATGAAGTAACGTGTACTAGTTAATGGGTTGTGGAGGTCTGGTAGGCAGCCGTTCCGCGTAAAATACTGGTATTCAGATAAACCCGGTTTGACTGGAAGCCGACCCCAATATAGTTTAGAAAAGGCTAGGCAGATGATGAATGGCTTGGATTGTTGAGTTGTGTGTTGTTGATTGGGTATTTATTATTCTAAAAGTTGCATGAAAAACGAACGATACATTTTGAATCAATGAACATATAAAGTTACAGAGAATGATCGTATTAATTTTATAGTACATGCAATTACTGTAACTACATACTGTGCAGTTTCTTTGATAAAAAACCTGTGACAGCCGGACAAAAAGTGATCTTTCAAAGATTCTGTTTACCTATTAAGGTCACCCCGAAAATATGTTTTTTGTTTTTGCTTACGTTAGCATCCGAAACTATAGGTGTGTCAAAACTATTAACTGGTAATTACTTCAACTAT
The DNA here is from genome assembly GCA_950371165.1 of Lacanobia oleracea. Classification (NCBI taxonomy): domain Eukaryota; kingdom Metazoa; phylum Arthropoda; class Insecta; order Lepidoptera; family Noctuidae; genus Lacanobia; species Lacanobia oleracea. The sequence goes on from OX493386.1 coordinate 16,495,746, forward strand.
GTATGTATACCAGGTATACTAGGTAAAGTAATACCTTCATCATGATATCAGTCGATAAACGTCCACTGCTGGACAGAGGCCTCCCCCAAGCGTCGCCACAACGACCGGTCCTGCGCGTCTCGCATCCATCGGCTACCCGCGATCTTCACCAGCTCATCGGTCCACCGTATGGGAGGCCTTCCAACGTTACGTTTTCCGTTAAGCGGTCGCCTCTCCAGAACTTTTCGGCCCCATCGACCATCTGATCCTTCGGGCTATGTCGGTAACCTTGGTTCTCTTGTGGATATCATCATTCCTGATTCGATCACGTAAGGAAACTCCAAACATTTCCCAAGTAATACCTTGGTATACCCTATTGCATTGTCTCAAAAAGCCAATCTCCAGTCGTTAAAATAAACTAAACCAATCCAAACTACAGGTATGATTATCATAAGTTTTTGCAACAGCATCTACAATAAAAGATCTCTGATTACGCTAGCCCCGTGTTATAATTGTATGTCGAACGTGATTAATAGTATATTACTAACAAACAATGGACTGCTGACCAGGGCACCTTGAAGTACACACAGTAATAATGAACGCAGGTATTTTGCATATAAAAGGTTATAGACTAACAATAATAAATTGTATTTGTACATAATAATACACTTTTATGTTGCTCTTTCAAGCAAAAAGATCTCAGACTTTTAAATACACAATCATTTGAATGCCTTCCGAAGGATTAAAAGGTAGATAGAATATGTGTAACTAAATTTCAGGCGTTGAAATATTCTTCTACATTAATGTCATGTCTAGAAACGTGTCCAGAAGACTAACAGCATTGCCACGTTTAATATCTTTGGCCAAAGAACGAGAAATCCCTTTGGTTACTTTTCAAAATAATCTAAATTCCGAAAATTGAAGGGGACTGGGAGCAGAGGTAAGACTAAAGCCCTGAAATATATAAACGGGGTCGAGGCAGACCAGGGAGTCTGGATTTCTTAGTGAATTGGCGTGAAGAAGTACAACAAAAAGAGTAATGGAAGAAATTTGGGTAGACCTTATCCTGTTATTTATTATAAATATATATACTCCTCCGCTGTACTTTTCTGATTCATTTCGTTGCGGGATCCAAGGCAGTAGATTTGTTTCTCCCGGACTCTTCGGACTTCATTGGCTCTGCGTTTTTCTGGTGGTTGGCACTGTTGATTCTTTCTGGCTTTCAGGAGTTGTAGTGGTTGGGAATGAACTTGGTGGAAGGCATTCAACGCTGTGTTTTTAGGGTTCCGTACCCAAAGGGTAACCAACGGATCCCTATTACTAAGCCTTCGCTGTCCGTCTGTCCGTCCATCCGTTTGTCTGTCAGAGGGCTGTATCTCAAGAACCGTAATAGTTAAACAGTTGAATTTTCGAGTGTGTATTTCTATTGCCGCTATAATAACAAAAATCAAAATTAAATTAAATTAAATTGGGACTCCCATACAAAATACGTGTTTTTTATGGTACAGAAGGAACCCTTCGTAGAGTCTGACTAGCCTTGGCCGCATTTTCAGTAGATACGTTTTATCTAGCATACTTCGTTTTTTCTCGTATGTTACAGTACGTTTTGTGATGAAAATATCATCCCCAAAACGTGACTTTTAATCTATAATAACTTTTACACTTCAACAATCGTCAATCATTTAACACGAACTAGTACAAAAAACAAAGCGAAATCAAATTAATTGATTAGATAATATTATTACATTTAAGATGTATAAGTTAAATTAAATCTGCGGCTTCGATTAACTGAATTAGTTATTATGATAGATGACCTTTCACGTTTGCGAGTCATCCTCATCATCACGTGATACCTAGGAGAGAGAGTGATGGGTGATTGAAATGATCAATCACGTCTAACCTATCGGTATCAACATGTCTTAATAAAATCGTTACCAAACTTTGAAGCTTGTCTATTTTTTTAACGTTGCACAATCTTGTAGTTCTCGTGTCTGTGGTTATGGTTAAGGTATCTGTAAATCCTTGTAATATTATAATTTTGATTGAGGAGCTCGTGGCTAAATAATAACAGCCGCACGGGTCGATCTTGAAGGTTAAGCTACGCTTGCCAAGGTTGGTCTGTGGATGAGTGACCATCTTAACATAACGAGTTTCCTCCGTGCCTCGAAAAGCACGTTAAGCCGTTGGTCCCGGCTGTCATTTGTAGATCTTTGGCAGTCGTTACGTATTGTCAGAAGCCAGTAAATCTGACTCCAGTCTTGCCAAGATATACCGTGTTACCCAGTTAATGGGTTGTGGAGGTCTGGTAGGCAGCCGCTCCACGTAAAACACTGGTATTCAGTTGAATCCGGTTTGACTGGAACCCGACCCCAATGTACTTAGTTGGGAAAAGGCAAGGCAGATGATGATGATCATCTGCTGTCATGGATTAACATCCAAACACTGTAACCAGTGTTTGGATGTTTGCTAAGAAATTTGGCACACAAATCGACTCTGTTTTGGATAAGGACATTAGGTTATGTAACGATATTTTCCTTTTTTACCCGACTGCGCGACGCAAAGGAGTGGTAATGTGTTTATCAGCCTATGTATGTATGTTTGTATGTTCCTTTGAAGCACTATACAGACCAAATGCCTGGACCGATTTTTTTATTCACAAGTCAATTGATTCCTCTAAGTCACTAAAGACATGACGTTAGTGAAAATTCAATACGGCAACTACTGGACGTTATATAGCGAAAATTAAAAAAAATATTCAAAACCTATCGTGTGGGGTATCAATCACTGATCTGACTGATGCCACCAACTGCATCAGACTGCTTGAAAAGCGACTTGTTTCGAACTTTTTAATCGGTTTTAGCGGTCGGGTTTTTTTAAATCGTGAAAGCCAATGCTTTCACGATTTAAAAAAACCCAGAATAACAAAAGTCTCAGAATAACAGAACTAGGCCTCTCTACCAATGTAGAGAGGCCTAGTTCTGTTATTCTGAGACTTTGTGAAGAGAATGGTCGCATAGGAAGCTTATTTATAGCTTTATCGTTCTTTGCAAATAAGTGCCCAAAGCAGGTGCTTTGGGCACTTATTTAATTTTTTGGTTTTATTCTTGTTATAGGTATACACTAGTTATATGTTATTTTACTGACAAAATGAACTACTTGCACATTGTTGTCTTATTTCGTTCAAAGCATCAAAAGTCGTTTGGTTATGAATTATAATGCAACATCTGCAACGAAATCTGTTAATCGCTATTCTTAGAGATACTAAAAACTCTTGATTTTTATGGATGTCCATGATAATCTTTATATTCCGATTTTTAGAAGCTTTTATGCAAACAATTAAATAAGCGTTATAACTATAAAATTTGCCGACAAAACATGCCTATAAATTGTCAAATTGATCCTCGATTCGCACCTGCCGTTTTACAAAATTCAGATCACTAAAACTTTTACGTAAATAATTTAGATAACATAAATATTTATTTTCCATAGATTTTTCGCATTCATAAGAATCTAGAAACCATAAAAGCAATTTAGTAGGCATATAAAATATCGATGACAATTTACAACTTTCTCGATATTCGAAATATATTCTGAAGGTGAGGTCAAGGCCGAAAAGAGGTTTTTAAATAGTTTTAAATAATTTAAAATTCTTTAAAAGGCGACCCACCGTCTGTGTAACGGTTTCCTCTGAGTTATTATTATGAGTAGGTGAATCTTTAATGTTTTATATGATCATGGACATAGTACAGGTGTTGGTGAGAAATATATGGCTAATACATATTTTACTATGTTTTTTTTTTATTGAGTGGTATATGGTAAATAGTTTTTGATGGCTTTCCCTTCGTTTTGTGGTTTAGAATGCTAATCATGGAAACGGCTAATTTAAGAAAGGATATATTTTTTAATCAATGGAGAGCTTAGACTTCACTTTCGTTATAAAAAAATGCTGTAAATTTTCAGGTAGCTGTGATTCCATTGCCACACTCTTGTAACTAAATCTTACAAACAGCCTTCAATTTATTTCTTCTTTAGCCGGAAATCTTGTCAAACTTTAGCATCAAATTAGGACTATATACGTTCACATTAACTTCAAATACTCAACTCACAGTGCAACTCAGAGAGCAGTGGCGGCCCGGTGGTAATGGCTGCGACTTACGAGTTGTAAGTCGTAGGTTCGAACCCAGGCAGGCGCTTTACTTTGTGTAAATCATTTCATCACTACCTGCTCTCAAAACGGTGAAGGAAAACATCGTGAGGAAACCAGCATGTCCTAGAACCAAAAATTCGAAGACATGTGACATCTACCAATCCACACTGGACCTTCGTGGTGGATTACGGCCCACTCCTTCTCACCGAGAGGAGGCCTGTGTCCCAGCAGTGGGAACATTATAGGCTGATTATGGTCTGGTTATGGTACTCAACTCAGAAATGAACTTTGAACCGAACCGGGAATAATCATTTGCTAAGTTCGCTTTCTTTCATGATTGTAAAATTTATCGCAGTCATTTAAAGGTACACCCTATAAAAAATAAACAGTAACCTATGTGATTCCTACACAAAATTTACTTAAATCCACAATATAAATTAATAAACAAACAATTTAACAATGTTATGCTTCATCATTTCAACGTTTTTTGCCGCTAACGACCGTAGCAAAGGGCGAGTGGTTTCACCTCTGCCCAATCGGGTCAAAAGCTTGTGACTACTATAAATTTAATATTAAATATGACATTTTATTTTAATATTAACGACTTCAAAGGTAGAAAGCCTGACCCCTAAAAATTTATGGGAATGACCCTTGAAATACATTCTTATTCTAACTTAAAAGCATGTTTGTATTTCCCTAGGGGTAAAGCAGAGGCTAGTGTGGTGTAGTGGTGGCGCCAGATAAATGTGCAATAACGGTCATTGACCCACAAACATTTATTGACGAACCTACTTAAAATGAGAAACAAAAATAAAGCGACTTCTATCTATCGTGATCCTTTACGTTCTGTAGTAATAAAAAACCGGCTCATAATTTATTTTTCTGGTATAAATACCAGAAAAATAAATTATGAGCCGTTTTTTAGCCGAAGGGATATTTGGAGAGGTCAATGTAATTTATTTGAAGTTTTCTTGCGTCTACCATAGTAGGTCAAAATGGCACTACCAGGTATCTTGAAGTGTATTAAGGACGAGCTTGTTATTACCAATAAACGGGTTCAAACGGATTCCTACTGAAAAAATTGTGATGGAAAACCTGAAAAACATTGTCCGAACCGAAAATTGCACCCAGAACATTGTGCTCAGCGATAGCCCAAGTGGCCACTAGCCGGCCTTTATTACAGTTATGTCAACCCAACAATAAGAAGGTACTTGTTGTAATTTATTCATTATTTGAATTGAAAAGCCACTGTTAATTAATTATTATCTTTAACGACATTCAAGTGCTTATACAACACTTTTAAGAGAAACAAAAAGAGGCTGACAGAAGTGTACTTAGTTGAAGTGATTCTCGAAATTAAACGTACTATATCTATCAACTTATCATTGTAAAAGTTCTGATAATATTTAATGTAATGTTTTTTGACGAAAAGTGTTCATACTCTGCGTTTTTACTATAGTTCTTGCGTTTGAACATGTAAAACACTGCACTAATATGTTCATCAAAACTATTCTCCACCATTTGCTATTAACGAAACGCAAGTTACTTTGGTAACATCTCCGGGAGACAGATAAACTGAAAAAAAAGTATTTTAGTGGGAAAAGTGGAAGGAAATACCGCGCTAGCGATACTGGATGCACTCTGACCGCTGCTCTGAGAAACGCTATAAACAGAGTGGCCTGGATACAGCTCGCCGTAGATAAATCAAAGCTTTCCAGGATGAGCACGACTTTCAGCAACGAAAAACACAAATATAAAGAAAAGGGAAGACAACAATGGTCATTAGCCTGTCTCTAATATATCTTCATAGAACACGAACAATATGCTGTGTATCTGTTTTTATTAAAATACTAAAATATTAGAGAAAGCACGTTAAGCCGTTGGTCCCGGCTGTCATTTGAAGATCTTTGGCAGTCGTTACGGATAGTCAGAAGCCAGTAAATCTGTCTCCAGTCTTGCCAAGAAGTACCGTGTTACCCAGTTAACGGGTTGTGGAGGTCTGGTAAGCAGCCGCTCCACGTAAAACACTGGTATTCAGCTGAATCCGGTTTGACTGGCAGCCGACCCTAATATAGTTGGGAAAAGGCTAGGCAGATGATGACTAAAATATGTTGAGCATAACGATAGTAGTCGGTTTTGTAATTCAAAACGTCTACATACTCGTATACTATGACTGTATGTAGGTGCAACGCAGGAACGCAACCGTTCAATAAAACTTGTTGTACAGCAAAACATTCATCAGCCGAAAGACGTCCACTGCTGGACATATGCCTCCCCAAGCGTCGCCGCAAAACATTTCATAAACATACTTCTAAATCCCGTCGTTTGAATCTCAAATATTCCCTGCTTGTCAAGAATGTCTATCACTTTCCCACAAAAATGACTCGCACAAAACCTTTAGCTTACCCAATAAAGGCTAAAAGACACGTGACCCAATCTCGGCACATTATAATAAGCTGTTCGCAGTAGGCATTCGCCCGCGTACCATAATAACGACAATATAGGTACTACAAGATACAATGTTAACTATGGGTAAACAGTTACATCCTTAATCTTCGGTATATCTGTTTACAGGTAACTGTAAAAGGAGGTAACTACATATGTGCAACTTATTAACTTGGGGCTGGATGTGGCTTAGTGAAGTTGGTCAAGTTGTACCTAAGTTGTCTGTAGTTGATATCGATCCTTTGAGGATCAGTGAGCGTACTTAGGAAGGTAAAAGGTGGTTGAATTTTGGAGTTTTGCTACAAGCACGTTCTAAAAAAATTGCTTATTTAAGTACCGTGGTTTAGGCAAGGAAATATAAATTAATTAGCAACACTTATTTTCAAACAATTGAAAAACAAAAACAAAGTAAAAGCAAAATCAGAAGCAGAATTAAGCGTTTATTTTAAGTACAATGGTATTTTTTAAAGAATTTTACTTTCCTCTTCCCAATTAGCCTGCTAGAACGTCGAAAACCTGGGGTTCTCTATTATGTTAAGAGTGAATAGGTTATTTCTAGGCAAGCGTGCTCCATAGTCTACCACGCTTTCTATCAGTTGAGATTGTGGTCAAACGCAAGCCTATCAAAAGTAAAAAAAAAAAAAAACTGAGATACAAATTTTATAAGCAACTTCTGCAAATCCACAAAAAAAATCGCTCACTTTTGTCCTCAAACCGCGCTCAACTCGACTAAAGCTGCAAGTCTCATCTAGCTGCCTCTTGCCCAGTGTCTCACACAGCCACCTAATCAACGACCCGAGCACACTTGTGTGCGTTGTCATTCTACTTTCTACATAATTTTTTACACTGCCCAGTCTATAGTGCAGCTTCTAGTAATAATTTATTGTTCAAACATTGATTTTCTTAGATTTAGAAACCTTTTGGCATCGGTTTTTTTGTTGTTCTGTTTCTTTTTGGGCAAGTCCTTAAAAAATACTTTCTAGTTTTTTACTATCTTTCTTAGTCGATGTTTCTTTCTTTTAATATAATCATGAAATATTCCGTTTGCGAATTAAAATAGATGATTAATTTTGGTAGTAGCGGCTGTAGTTTGATTAATGGAATAATTATATGTTTTGTGAATATTAATTTTGTGGAGTAGGAGATACTTTTGAATAAAAACTACTATTAAGGTTTTATTATGATTAGCCATTAGACGAAGTAAATATTTGTACCGTAAATAACGGTATATCTTTTTTACTTATTCGCTAAAATCGATTTATTGGAATAATGTTAATAAATAAAATCTTGTAGTCAGCTTTGTAGGATATACCTACATCATTTATAAGCCACAAAGATGTTCGAAAACATAATTCTTAATTACAAACAATGATTTATATAATTCGTGCCCAAGAAAAATTGTCACCTTTCAAATTATTTTATTATAATTCATAGTCAGGGCTATGAATAAATGTCACAGATACAGGTCTGGTCATCCGCACCATGTTTGCTTTGTAGTCCCACTGAGATAGCATCGCGAGATACGTCTGAAGATAAATCGACTATTGTAATCGCTTATTAACCTGTAACTTCGAGTATGGTAACATAATTAGTTTTAAGTAGCGCTGGAGGTATTTTGATAAAATGATAAGTGTGTCTTAGTAGAGATGAGATCAATACAATGTTGATGGCTAGATCACCTGGTGTTTTAAATATTTTTATAATTAATAGGTATGAAGCTGGTTGAGTTGCTCATTATTTTTCTATGTATAGACAATGCTCCTTTATCATTAAAAAATTGGAACAGCGTGTAATTATACAATTTGAAAAGTTTTCAGAATTTTGTGATAAAATTATAAATTTATTTACAGTGCTTTCTGAGATTCTACAGCATATGCAAACTAACTCTATGGTCGAAAACATTTTCTAAATACATACTTAAAATTAAGCTATTACAGTTTTACTGCGTCCAAATATGCCGTAGAATCGTGAGAAAACTTTTTAAATTCAATTTAATAATCCAAAAATGCCATTCCCAGATTAATGTTAGATTAAAAATTACTGATTAGTGAAATATTTACGTTCAATAGCTATAAAAATAAAATTATATCTTTCATAAATCGGGGCTTAATTACATAAACAGCAATCACAAAAATCTTTTATTACGAGATGAAACTAAGCGGAAGTTGATGATGACATAAAGATTATGATCACCGCTCTCACTTGACACTTTTACAAAACTTATCCAAATTATATTTGTCGTATTCACGACGCTTTTCCAACCACCTATATATTTTAATAGCGACACTAAACAGCTCAAAGGGCCCGCGCCACAGATGCAAGACAATTAATTACTTCGTAAATTAATATGCAAATAAAAACATTTAAAAAATTCGACCTCGCGATAGGGAAGGGAAAGACATCGTAACTAATTCCAATAGTTACGTACCTACTTTAAACTAGTGGTACGATAAATATCGACGGTCAATAACTCATTTTAATTGAATCATTCCGGCTAATAGTGCTTTCTAGACGTTTGACAGCACCGTCATTAGAGACATGATAGAGACAGAAGACTGGATCTCGATTAATAAGTACGTCGTTTTAGTTTTAAATTCGATATACGTTTTATTGAAATGTTTATCTTTTTAATGATACAAAGATTTTTATTGTCGAGATAGACGATTCTTAATGAAGTTGTAATGTCAAAGATTTTATACGAGTAAAAGTTGTTAATCCGTCGTATATTAAAACTTTCTATCTTATCTTCTCATGAGTCAAACATATATTACTGTAAACGTTTTTGCATTTCTAATCCTGATTTCGATAAAACAAAAAAATATTACAAAAAGTGTGCACCTCTCTTTTAATTTAAGTACTTTCAAAAACAAAAAAACACTGGCAACACGTTTTCGCTTCGCGATAGTTTAAAAAACGAAAACGTTGAATTGAAATACGGCCTCATTTTAATTTCTGGTCAGATCGCGGCGAGCGACAAATAAAGTGGCGATCCCGAGATGGTTATCTGCGGACAAATCGTCGTGTGTGTTGCGTACGCGCAGCGGTGAGAACCTAACGCACCTGTACCGGTCGGCGGGCCGCTAAGGATGTGACACTGTCGATAAGTTTTACGTTGTTTTGAATAATCAGTATCTTTTCTTTTTGCGTTAAAAGTGAGTTTGTGGATTTATTGTCTTTATTTAAAATAGAGAAAGTCGCTTTACGGGAGCCCACAATGTAGAAAAACAACGCAAAAAGCAGTTACCTCATTGAGCAACTTAAACTTTGATACATATCTTGTGTCCCGTTATTCAATGATAAAGTACTAACCACAGCTTAACAAAATAACAACAAACAAAAACTAGAAAAGTCACCAGGCACAAACCTATCAAAATCTAATCTCCAATTTATCGACATCCAATCCGCTACCGCATTATCGATAACCGATCAACTATCGATATCTATCGGCAGTACCCCTAGATCTCACGCAGCGCCACATCAAGTTGCGAGTCACATCATAAATCACGCACTAATAGCCGGTAAACTCATTCGCTAATCCGAATCGAACAACTGCGGGACGACCACGAACACTGCGCCGGCGCAACTCGCTGTTTTTTCCTTGGAAGCTTTTGTATAATTATTTCAACGAAGTAATTAGTTGGTATTAAAGAGATGGGACTTTGTTTTGGCCGATTAGAATTAAAAATATTTTAATATTAATATTCCTACTAACAGTTTTATTTTTCTCAAGTTTTTTTTTTCCTTGTGTGTTTTACCGGAGTCTCTAATAGCTGCAAGGGTCAAAACGCAGTCGTTCTGTGTAATATACTGACTGATACTGAATCTGGTTAGACTGGAAGTTAACTCAGCTTGCTTACTTGAGGAAAGGCTAAGAAGGTGATGATGCGTGAGATTTTATTGAAGTGGGAACACTAACTAGTGATGGGGCTATCCTTTAAAACCGGTAAGTAACCGCTAAGACTGCAGCTTTATATAGAAAGTAACAGTTCTCTTCGCGTATTCTCTTTAATGAATAGCACAAGTTGCTCAAGCTAAGATATTTCATTCAGATCTTTGTTTATGTCAAATTATGGTAATTGATTTAATTAATTGGAAGTTCTACTTGCGTAGTAGTCGCATTCCTAATTTTGTAATCTGTTTTAGTGTTTTGATTGTGTAATCTGAAATTGATTTCAATAGTGTAAGTTTTCGTTCAAGATTTTGATTTTGTTTTATGCGAAATAAGCGCATGTTTTCATCGGGTTTGGCTGACTAGTTTCAGCTTCAAACAGAATCCTGTTTTTAGTAATGTCAAATTATATTACTGCTTAGCTACAGTGAATTAAACTATGAAAAGTTAAAGATTGTTTTCTGGCGAACAGATGGTTTTTCTTTCTTCTTAATTTTGATGTTTTAAATTTACAATAAATTTATATCACTTTAAGACATAATTATCAAGAGCAAAGGCAAATCATTTATAGTTACTTTGATTCCTAGTGTTGTGTAAAGTTATATTAAGTGTCAAAGCTCTACTAACTTGAAGAAACCATGTTGAACACCAATGTGCGTGGGAGGTGGGTTGATAAACAGCTCTGTGTAATGACAGGTTATTATCGCCTATCTCTTGGTACCCAGCCTTCCTACAAACGCGTTGGAATCCTTAGTAAATCTATGGCTACCAACTTATGTTATGGCTCTAGGTCTTTCTCTTTGGAAATGTTTGAATCATCAAAACACAAATCAGTTTTCTTTTCATTGGTTTCAGGTAGCTCATTTAAAGAGCTTTTTAGGCTCTTCGTCTTGCTCCTTTCAAAAAATGATTTGGAGGTCGTCATTTGTTTTAGTTCGCCCTTTATCGGCTAGTCATTATGATCAATATTTAAACCTTTATCAAAATTTTGGAGCTTCCTTACCATTATATTTTATTTAGTTATTGTGTTGTTGTTGTTGTGTAGGTTTTCTGTTCTAACTTTACTTACATCACTGCAGCTATAAGTGATATTAAAACCACTTCAACAAGTTACCTCTTTATATAAGCCACGTACCTGAAACAATTAAGTATGGACGTTAGAAAATGGACGATCACTTTAGAAACCTGATTTCTTCAACTGACTTGGGACAGGCCTTCGATTGAGTAAAGCTTCGCGTCAATGGCGCAATGGTTATTAAAGCCAGAATTATCTATAGATAAATTGAGACGGGGTTATGTCGGTACAGTCAGTATGAAGGAAGGTTTTAAACTAAATTCTTAGGATCTGTTTAATGGAAATTGGTCTAATTTGTAACTACCCAATGGTAAGTGAATAATTACAAATTAGACCAACTGATCAATAAGATGTAGAGACAGATGGAAAATGTAGTTTAATAGGAGGATAACTTAAGAAAAGTAAATTAAGTTAATGAACTATAGTAATGTAGTTAGTCAATGAGTTTATTGCCCACTTCGAATGAATGAATTTACTGTAATTAATGAAACTATAAAACAAGACCACACAGACAAACATCTGACATATAATAAATTCCCATTAATTACTTTAGCCAATAAACTCTGTGACAAATTGCAAACGTAACGCCTTAGAAGAAAGACAGCCATCCATTTTTCTCGACTTTTACGACTCAAAAGCCTTCCTTCCCTTCGCGAAGATATAAATTCGAAACCACGTCCTTTAAATTATCGTATTGCCAGTCTCTTTTTGAAATCTAAATTTACTTTGCGCAACGACAATTCTAGTTTTCAAGTCGGTGGAGAGATAAGAGGACGTCCTACGCTGTTAGATGGACAGTAACCGGTCGAGTTCGAGTCTGATTGTGAAGTATAATGAAAAATACCGCTCGATCTGCGGCTTCGTTTAGACATCGGTAACGGGTGTGTTCAACTTGTGGGAGAGGAATTATAAGTCATTAGTGTGAGGATTTGTTGCTACATATAAATTGTTTATTGATTTTATTTTGTGTCTCTAGTGGTGGAATCAGGTGGAAGGGTATAATAGAGCGTCTACAAGTGAGTGTGTTTTATGAATTTAGTTACTATAACCTGGTGCACCCAGGTTAATGTGGCACCGTGGTCACAAAACATATAACAGTATGAGCTGGAAAAGAATTTGTTGGAAAAAGAGATCCGTAGTGCGCAGAACATATAACAGACAGAGACATCATTTCTTTCTAGAAACCACGAGTTTTACTGTCTATACTAATCTATACTTAATATTATATATAAAGCCGAAGAGTTTGTTTTTTAGTTTGTTTAATCTCAGGAACTACTACTGGTCCGATTTGAAAAATTCTTACAGTGTTAGATAGCCCATTTATCGAGGAAGGTTACAGGCTATATACCATCACGCTAAGACCAATGAAAGCGGAGCAGTAATGAAAATTGTGACGCAGAAGAAGTTTCGCGGGTCAACTAGTGTTAAAATAAAATAATGCTTAGATAGTTAATACCACTTTCATTGTCAATACCAACCGTCACAATCTATTTCGAATTCCCAAATTCGTATCGCCTTTAATCAAAACCCTCTTTCGTCGCATCGTTTAAAAACCGGGTTTTAAAAACCAACCCAAAAACGCTCATCACAGTCGTGACGTATTAAAACGGACACGTTCAAATCGGGCATGAAAATAATAACCCTCGAATCGCTCCTGCCTGATTATAATTGGTAGGTGCTCTTGCGTCGGTCCGCACGCGTACAGTTACGCTATAAACTATCATTAGTGCGATGCGCACTCTGTGAGAATTACCGCGGTTTTATTTGTTAGGTTTGTGAAATTGAGCATTGCAGGGTTGACTGTATCTTTTTTCTTGATGGCAGGATGATCTGATCGGAGATAAAGGTCGTTTCTGAGAGATAAATTGCTGTTATTCAATCTGTTAACAGAATGTGTACCTATATTGCGAGTTTTGTCATTGAATGTGAGCTTTGTTGGCTTTTTATAGTCATAGACCCTTAATGCCGTTTTTTAATATTTGCTTCATGACCCTTGTTCACCACTTTTTAATGTCATCTACAGGTAGAATTACAGAGCGCTGCACATTGTTTCCGAAAACAATTACTGTGATTTTTTTTTATAGAATTTCGTTGTTTCGTCATTAAGTCCTCGCATTGGTTGACATATTCAAATATTTTCATTGTTCTAACTTTTGTAACATTCCAAAGACGGTTTCGGTTACATTCTCCTCACTTCTGAGTTTATAAGTTTTATCATTTACATTTTCCTCTTCATCATTCACAACATCGGAAACCTCATCATTAGAGCTACTGCTACTGTTACTCCATTTATTTTAATTTCAACAGTTATAGCTTCAAAGATTAACTCTTTTTCAATAGCCCATAAATCAGCAACATCCTTCGAAACACAACTGCCAGCCCTGTCACAAAAGTCCATACATTTTTATGAAGGTAGTTTGCGATTTTCCATAGTCAATAAACAGATTAGGTTGATTGTTTGATTTCGACCGATCGATCAACTTGAATGTCTAATTCGTTGTTGATTGTACCTCTATTGTGATTCGAAGCAGGCTACGGGATTGAAAAGATTGTAATTGGTATTATTGGAATATTGGCCAACGTAAAATTGCCAGCCTTTCCGAGGAGTTGATTGAGCGGTTGAGTTTTGAAATGCTTAATTTGATCGTTTTGATTCGAAGGAGTTTTACCTTTAAAGTATTGTCATTAGCTGTTTTTCTTTGTCTTCGGAATGGATAATTTTAAAACATGGTACGGATAATTTCAGTTACAAGCAACTCTATTTTCACGTCTTCCAATTCTTTAGTTTAAAAATATTTGTTGTATTTTTCTGAATTATTGCTCTTTTCTAGAGTTCGTTGATTCAAAGGACAGTTCATTAATTATCAAGGATCTGCAAAAGATTCTGAGAATGAGCGAATTTTATTATTTATTAAAACTTTATGCACTAGTGAAACACTGTACAAAGGCGGACTTAATGCCGTAGGCATTTTCTACCATTCGACCTTAGGGTGGTGCAGAGACAGCATGGCAGGTGCAACATAAAGAAAGAAAAGACAAACAGAGAGAAGAAAAATAAATACAATATATAATAAATACATAGATACATACATACTAATAAACAAAACTAATAACGTTATTAAGAAAACACGAAACCAACGAATTAGCGATGTAGTGATTCTTCCAACATCTTGTGAATATGCTCAAGAGCCTTCACCTTAAACGACAACCGAATTTTCAATCGTACTCCTTTTTTGCTCGCAGCAGCTAGGTATATTTTGAATTCTTTCTTCTATCAGATTCTGAAAACGTTTTCAGATAGACAAAGTTACCGTTACCTCAACATTGTTGAAAACAATTTCCTTCTTAACAGCTGTCAAGATAATTTGTATAACATTCAGTTTTCTACATAGCAACAAAATGGTCTTACTGTAGCACAATTGGTCATTCATCTGTCTTCTCGTTGGATCTATTTATATTGGTGTTTATTATTGGATATAATAGTAGTGTGTGTGTGTGTGTGTGTGTGTGTGTGTGTGTGTAGTGTGTGTGTGTGTAGCTCGAAGGTTTTTGAAGATCTGCTGAGGCCATGCTATGACATCTTAAAACCAATAGGATTCCATTGTGGGTGGACAACGGAGCTATACAAAAAGCATAGCACTATGCCATTTTTACAGCATTACCTTTGCATGCAGGCATTGGCACGGCATATTAGGTCCCGTTCTTACTTCAGAGTGGTTTATGTATAACTGTTAACCGGTGTAGGCTCAATATTTTATGATTATCTCTATGTCTTTGAATGGACTAGAGCAAACACAAAGCACTTCATCAATAGATGACTTCATAACAAAATTAACAAGTTGTATTCTGCAAATAACTTCATGTAGTTATTTTTTCATTTTATTGATAAGCCTTTCTCCCTCTTTATTGAGCTGTTATATTACCTTGTACTGAAAAATCTTGTACAATTCATGGTAACATGAAATTTTCCCTGCAATATTCATTAATCTATCAAAAACGATAAAACCATTGAATGAGGATATTTAAGTGTCTTTTATTTGATCAAATCCACAAATCAATTAAGGAGTTATAAAGCCGCGAGTACCAGACTCTCATAAATCCACCGGGCTACACAGCGAGCTGTCGGCCACATTGTGAGGTGACGGAATGGCCTGCACGCTAACATTGGTTTTACGACACGTGTGCACTTGAAACTTGTGTGGCATTGTGGAGGTAAAGATTTTAGAAGCGACTTCATTTGTTTCCTTATATAGGACCAGCTTCTACCAGCGGCTTCGCCCACGTGGTCCCTAGGGAACATACTCCCGGGATAAAAGTAGCCTATGTCCTTTCTCAGGCTCTAGACTATCTCTGTACCAAATTCCATTTAAATCGGTTCAGTAGTTTTGGCGTGAAAGCGCGACAGACAGACAGAGTTACTTTTGAATTTATAATATTATAAGTAAGAATAAAAATTTGATAGTAGATCAGAGTCACTGAAAAGGAATTAGCCAGATTAAACACATAATTATAATGGGCTGTTGTTCAGGGTGCCAATTCTAATGATTTTTAAACAACGTTCGCATTCGCACCTCGTTCGCATACTGTCAAAGAAGTCTCAATTTCCCTACATTTTTGACACATTGCGTATTATAGTTAGTAGAATTGGGCCTCAGATATCGATTTCAATTATTTTAATTATTATTCAACAAGGAATAGCTGTTGATGTAAAGACTAATTTTATTTTATAACACATCCGGAAACTTAAACCTATTACCATATTTACCTGACGTACGTCGCGAAGATTCGGGTTTGAGAAAGCATACATAAACGAAAAAGACTTCGGCTCAGGAAATCAAGGCACAACTGCAATAATTTATTCATGCCACTTCCCTCACAACTATATTTCCGCGCAAATCCTTGTACTCGTACGCGGCCCTTCTATGACATCACGCTATTGTCCAGCGGTGGTGGGCAGACAAAAGCTTGCGAGTGTGCGTGAAACCTGCGCCTGAGTGCGCCGGGAAAGACGGCCGTTCTGATGTGGCGAATAGCATTGTGTTATTCCACGGAAAGCTCTTCGAGTATTATTGTTAGATATTATTGAATTTTGAGTACTTTGTTGATTGGTATTTCCTTTAGCTGTTCGTTGGTGGCACTTCAGTACTTATTTATTCAAAAGTAGGTAACGCTAATCTGTGAGTTTTTTTTTAGTTGAGTTGCGTAACAAACTTTAATGCCTAATCTTTTACCTTTATAATAATTTCCTTTCAAGTGAAATCTCTGGCAGGAAAAAACAAATCGGATAAAATCTTTAGCTTCTAACAACACAGTTTTTTAAATTTCGATTCCTTGATTCTGCAAATTTTTGTTACATCGTCCGCAATATCCAGAGATCGATTAAAAACTAAAATCATTTAGTCGCTCGAAAAATTGTTGACGTCAGACCAAGGCAAGACTGGTGTCAAATTTTCTTCTGTCTACCCGCAACGGTACTGTTTATTGAAATGACAGCCGGGCTAAGGGCTTTACGTGCTTTCCAAGGCACGGAAGAAACTCGACATGTGTTGGTTGGTCACCCATCCACAAACTGACCTCGGCTAGCGTAGCTTAACCTCAAAGTTTGACCAGTGCCACTTTTATTACTTAACCACGAGCTAGATTTCCTAGGTATAATAACTCAAGAAAATCAGCTTTTCAAGCCCGTCAACGCCTATAAAATCAGCCTCAAACGAGCGCAGAGGCGTAAGCTGCCGTCCATCATATCTACCCACCTTGTATGCACACTACATACAAACAATGGGAGCTGACAGAGTGTTTGTTTGTCGAGTCTGTTTGTTCGGACTAAACGTCGGCAGGTAGGCGGTTACGCAAGTATTGTGACTTTGAGACTATATTGGTGTAGGACGGGCAGACTTAGAGATAGACTTGTAGACTTCTTACGAAAATATCATTTGTACTTTTGGCTTCTTTATAGGATAGACTGTGTGAGGAGCTCGTGACTAAATAATAACAGGCGCACGGGTCGATCTTCAAGATTAAGCAATACTTGCCAAGGTTGGTCTGTGAATGGGTGACTATCTTAACATATCAAATGTCCCCCGTGTCTTGGAAAGCACGTTAAGCCGTTGGTCCCGGCTGTAATTGTAGATCTTTGGCAGTCGTTACGGATAGTCAGAAGCCAATTAATCTGACTCCAGTCTTGCCATGAAGTACAGTGTTACCCAGTGAATGGGTTATGGAGGTCTGGTAGGCAGACGCTTCTCGTAAAACACTGGTATTCAGCTGAATCCGGTTTAATTGGAAGCGGACCCCAATATAATTGGTAAAAGGCTAGGCAGATGATGATAAGATAGACTGTGTGAAAGATAATTTCTACTGCGAACGACGGCTAATGGAATGGACGAAGAAATGTTGTGCCAACCCCAAATAAATTCGGATGAAGGCTAAATAGTGATGACAATTAGCTAACTAGCTTATAGCTTTATTTGCTTATAGTTTATAGCTTTAGCTTTACGTTTGAAAAGAATGATTTCGAAGGTGCACGGTTTCCTAGAATCTGTTCATTCAAGACTTGAAGTTTCATCGGTTGATATGTATCAGGAATCACAGGGTTTTGAAACCCTCGGGCCGTGGGGCCCTTGTGCTCACAGCCTTTTCAAAGAAATTTCGAAACGGCGGGTTGACACTTCCCGTGACCCAAGAGCTGGCTTTTACTTTGAGCAGAGATTAAGCATTGCCATTCAGCGTGGCAATGCCGCCAGTCTCTTGGGCACATTACCAGCTGACAGCGTTGAGGATGAATTTTTTGATGCTATATTTTAGTTTGTTTTTAGTTTAGTGTATTTGTTAGTTTTAGTTATGATAATAAAATCAAATGTTTTTTTTTGCAATGGTTACCACATTCTAGACCTCCGTTAACAGTTCGCACAATTAATACTTGGAAACGTTGTAACGTCAGACAAATTATCTTGGCAGATACCGATGGCATCGCCTTACAATATACCCTGATCCTTTCCTTCGGTATACCAACACAATGTTTTCCCAGCTTGAAGGACGATGCCAGTATTTTTATGGAACGTCCGTATTCGCACCTCAATTGCAATCTGCGAAAAACACTTCTAATTTGTTTTTGAAATTGATTGAAACTAAGATGATGAAGCGACTAAAATTTGAACATGTTTTAGGTACGAGAATTGGCCTTCACGTATACCTATAATTACTGGGTAAACAGCTGGCAGTCAGTGAGGGTTTCAGACAAAAAGGCTGCTCCGTGATATCAGAACGAACTAGGTTTTTTGTAGAACTCGGAGACAACACTCCATCACTCATGGATGACTAATCCTTCTATTTATTTATAACAAAAACCTAAACCACCGTACCTTAAACAAACATCGAACAATACACAAAACTAATTGAAGGTCAAGTTTGAACACTCGACATTAATCTTTACATGCACATCACATCATACAAGTCGTATACGTATAGGTAACAAATATCACACCATAAAATTTATTACAATCATACATTGTTGTAAGTGTCATTTGCGCTTAACTAACACGTAATTACTATATTTATTTAAACGAATACTTGTAACAGTTATTTGGTTTATTAGTCATCGCCTCACACCTTTTTTAAATTGCATTTTCAAAAGAGGTTCTCGAGAAAGTACAATCAGTATTTCAGCCTAAAGGCGTACACTGCTGGACGGACAGAGGCGTCCACCAAGCGTCACTACTTTGACCCATCCTGTGCGTCTCGCATCAAGCGAACTCTATAAAGTATTATCATCATCTTCCTGTCCTTATCCCATGTTAACTCCCTTTTCTTTCATGTTGCTCCTCACACCATCTCCCTCTCCATCCATCTACATTTATATTCATATGTATTTTAATTACATGCGTGTCATCCCTCCTCTTCACATGACTATACCAAGACAAGTGGTTCTTTCAATTTTTCCCTAACTGGCGCCACTTTCTCACTCCTCTCTAGGAGTGAGAAAGTGGCGCCAGTTACGGAAAAATTATAGATACATTATAGATTCTTATAATGTATCTATCTAATTCCCGCTATTTTCACCAAGATATCGATCCACCTTGTGGATACGTGGTCGCCACTCCAGAACCTTACGGTCCTGTCGACCATTCACGAGTAACATATTTACCTAAAATTTTCAGAATAGTTTGTGTTAGACCCACCATCATTACTCTTATCATGGCAATCCAATCTCGATTCAAGCCATAAGAAGCACATTTACGTCAAACGAAGAAAACATAACAGCTACTTACTACCTACCAATCGTAGGCGTTCTCAAACTACCATCAATTCTGTCAATACTAATTTATCACTAAAGACCACCATTACTGTCCAAAACACCATAAACAAAAAATATCATAAAATACATGAATACAAACAATTAATAGTAACCCGATCCCGGAGATTTCATTAGGTAATAACTATCAGAGAATCGAGATAACAATGGAACGCGTTGATGCAGATAAATAAATACAGAAGGTCCGCTCCATACAAGGAATGAAAACAGGCACACACAAACATATGCACGCTTGACGTACAGAGACTGAAGGCACACTCTCTTTCTTATCATGGTAAAAACCCACCTCATTATTCCCAGCAGCTGGCTCCTGAACGCCAGAATCATCAATGGCGACCTCTGGAAAAGTGTCGAGGCTATGAAGCTCAATGAGTTCCAGAGAAACTATTTAACTGTCTTGGATCCCGCAATGAACATAAAAAAGCAGAGTAGAAAGAAAAATCATAATTTATACGTCCTTCCATATCAAGTAGGAGATAGAACTGAGTAGGCATTTGTTTAAATCAACATGCACCTGTGTATGTGCGCCTGTTTATGCTCAGTGTATGAACCTGTCCTTCTGTTCCCATTTATTCTGTGGCCTGGACCAGTGGTCGTCAACATTCCTCGAATGAATGGCGCATTAATAAATCGAGGGGTCCCATTAACATCTAAGCGTAGATGTTGATCAAGATTTATGATAATGCCGCGACAAGATTGAGACACACTTGCTCATGTGGTTATGTAAGATTTCGATATTGTTTTCTAATGTACGTAGGTGTGTGTCCTGTGTTACGCAGGTTTGTGAATTAGACCGGATTTTAGATATGAGGCCTTTATGACTTAATTTCATATCCTGTCTACCGTTGACCTGGTTTTCGCATTGTGTTCAACCGATCTCTTATTTCACTGGTAATTATGGATGCTGTTATACTGTTCAGATAATGCGTATTCCAAGATCCAACATTTTTACTGTCACTTCCTTTTAGATTAAAACACTTCAATATTCATGTTTCTCATGTACTTTTTGATGCGAAAAGACCGTCCAACCGTGATGTTGGTACAAATTGAGCAGTCAGCGCAGCAGCATGGGATCTTCTTTCATTTTGACCTCAGCTGTCATCATCATCAGCTCACAGCATGCCACTCCTGGACTTAGGCCTCATCACTTGCCGCCAGCCACCTTGCGAAAATTGTCCTCCTAGTCCCACCTTATGGCCCATTTACCCATTGACCCATTTTATTAATTTGTCATTTCCTTAAGGTGATTCCAAAGAATATGAACGAAATAAAAATGATGATCATGAGTTCATTGTTGATCATGAAGTACTTTATAATTGTAAATATCAGGTAGCAGTAGCGCATACAATATAATAAAACCTCCTTCAAAGATTAGCTTTTAATTTCACCGGCATTAATAAAGTTTAGAAGGCTGTACATTGAAATAGTTTTAATTGTCCATAATACTACATCCGGCGTAAGCAGTAAATCAAAAGTGAAGGTGTATTAACACTGGCCACCTGTACACGTTTAATTAAAAGGAATTGTTGTAATTAGTGGAGTACTGTCGAGTTGTTCTATTTAGATCGGCTTTTGTTTAAGAGCTAGGCCTTGATTTATGCTATTTTGCAAAGATTTATTATAAGAAATTTTGTCTAAATAGATACAAACAGCTTCATCATCATCATCTGCCTAGCCTTTTCCCGACTATATTGGGGTCGACTTCCAGTCAAACCGGATTCAGCTGAATACCAGTATTTTAGGCGAAGCGGCTGCCTACCAGATCTCCACAACCCGTTAACTGGGTAACACGGTACTTCATGGCAAGACTGGCGTCAGATGAGGACGCATTGGAAATTTTGGCGCCAATGATCTCAATTTTTTTCAGTAAATACAAAACGGATCAAAATATAAGTAGGTGACTTGAAAGTTCATGATAAAAACCTTATTTTGTTAGTTTTCAATACATGATTAGGTAACTTTTTTAGCAGAGAAAAATATATCAAACATACCTCTTTTTAAAAAGAGATTCACATCTTATGGGCAAACGGGACCGATTTAAGCCTCTTAACTTTCTATGTAGATGCGTCTATACATACTCTTTAAAATTCTAGAAGGAATTTCTCAAATTACCGTTTCTAACTAAATAAAATAACAAAAACCATTTTGTCGCTTACGTCCTTTAGTTATAAGCTAGCGCGCGTATGCAATCCTCGCCCCGCTCAGACGCTCACGTCCCCTCTTGACCATTGTCAGCGACGGGAATAATTGTTTAACAATTCGTCGCCTTAACTGGCTTCTAACTGCCAAACATCTACAAATGACAGCCGGGACCAACGGCTTAACGTGCTTTCCGAGGCACGGAGGAAACTCGGTATGTTAAGATGGTCACCCATCCACAGAACAACCTTGGCAAGCGTTGCTTAACCTTGAATATCGACCCGTGCGGCTGTTATTATCTAATAACAGAATCATAATATGAATCACAGAACAATCTGTGATTCATATTATGAATGAACACTACATACACTGAACAATTTAATTTTCATCTTTATCGCTAACGCATTAATTTGATTGGGAAAATTTGTCAGTGACGGGTAACGTAATTTGCTTTCTGATTCTGCTAAAATGGCATTTTTAGACCCGCTGGCCTTCTCTTTATGACAGAGCTACCGGGGTTATAAAATGACCTTTATTCTTCCACGTCAAGAGTCATCTTTATTCTCTTACCCCTATCTCAAGACCCTGACAATGGATAAGATTAGTGGCGCAACATGTCCTCCTCATACCATCTCACCCCTCATCCAAATTCTAGGAATCCATAGTTTATTTGGTCTTCCCCTGTTTTTATAGCAAACTCTTTCCCAACTCAGACTTTTTAGTAAGTTTTAAGCAAGCTAAGAGTAGCGGAAGATCAAAGAATTAATAATTATTTATTTGGTAAGTTGATTAAATGGACACTGAAAAATATCCTTACACGTTAAGCTGCCATTTGTAGATTTTTGACAATCGTCACGGGTCAATAATCAGATGCCAAGATATCTGGCACTAGTATTGCCAAGAGATCCGCGGATCTACGGGTGCCTGTCCATTTGCACGGAGCGAGGCAGCAGAGCGAAGAAACGGAGAAATATTAACCAATCACGATAGTCTAACGTAGTACCTATACTATATAATTTCATAGGTTAAAATTTCTTCATTTCTTCGCTCCGCTGCCTTGCTTCGCTGTTATGGACAGGCTTAAAAGCCCTAAAAAGGCCACTTTAGTAGAATCAGCCAGCACATCACGCTACCCGAAACTGTCAAATTTTCCCAAACAACCTTGAAGCTAATGCTATAGCGATAAAGGTGAAAATAAAATTTGACAGATAATTGTATGATTAGGGCCCAGGCAGATTGTTTATTTAAAGGAACATTTTATAGCAGGTGACCGTAAAATCGTGAACAGAGCATAAAACGAGACACCTTCTGCCCAGAAATTCCGAACAAATCCCTTAAAACCATCAAACCGAACCGCGATTGCTCAATACTTGTTCAATTAAATCAGATCGTATCTAATTTCATCATTCTATGATTTACGGGGCAAACAAAGTGACTTTAATTGACTGTCACCATAAACCAGTTATGTAGGCTACAGGTACCTCTCAAATGAAACCTATTGTAGCCTTGGAGATGTAATAGCAAGAATACAAGATTAACATTGCGCTGCTTACCTTTTTAGGGTGGTCAGAATTGTAAGAGTCAATGGAATTGGATTCGTGGGAATTGGACTTCTTTTGTACGGCCTCGATGTCCAGAAATGAATGGTTTTTGTTTGTTTGATCGTTTATTTCGACAATGTCTTCAAGGAAGCCTTTCGGGCTTCAAGAATATTTGTTAAGTTATTGGACGCTTCTATAAACGAAGATTTTGATGCGTAATATACAAACAAACGCAAATAAACGCTTTTTCTTTCTTTCTTTTCTTTCAAATATGAAACAATCCCATTGATACACAGCTTTCGATTACTATATTTCCTTCACTCCACTCAATTAGAACGCGATGACATAGGAAAGTACCTCTAACTATCCAATATTCAGTTGAGTGGACGAAATGTTACGAGTAAAATTATCTATTTGTAGAAATAACCACTCGCCGAGTCTTAAACATAAGTGGTTAAATAGATGTTAACTGTTAGTAGGATCATTTCTGCTGACTTCTTTAGAGAGAACTGCCGTGATGATGGGAATGTTACCACGACAAATAAAAAATACACAAACATAAAATAACAAACTAGATGCGCCCACGAATACTGGTGACATCATAATCATACATCGTCCACTATCGTACCTATCAAGACGAGTACATCTACTGCGCTCGACTTAACGTGCGTCAACTGACCACGGATATAGAACAGGTGCGCTCATTGTTGATCTGATGCTTAGATTCGATCTCATTCGGATGACATTTTGTTCTTAATACAGTCGCCAGGTGTGTCGTTTTTGTTAGGATTTTTGTGACGTTTAGCTCAAGTAGCAAGGAGGATTTAACTGTTAATACAGCTTATAAGAAAAAGTTGGTATCTAAACATATATAATATTAATCAATTTGTTGATGTAGCTATGGTACTAAGAAAGCATACAAACATCTATATAGTTGTAAATGTTGTTGATTTCTATGACATGTCATTGTTATTAATCAACAATAGATCCGAAGAATTTTTTATTTTATTTATAAAAGTTCTGATAAAGATGTTTGAAAATTTCCATTTCTTATGAGATTGTGAGACAGCACCAATTGCGTGTGACGTCACTCACAAGTCTTGTCATATTTATTTGCACCATCTAGTACAAACATTGCGTGACAGGAATGGACGAATAAAAATTTAATTTTTAAAATCGTTAAATCTTATTACATAAATAACTATTCATTCATGTCAAATTTTGATACTAATAAAATACACTTTTTTTTTTAAGGATGGGAAATCATCAAATGACTCCTCCCGCTTTGGGTGAAGCGGAAGGGAGTGTCAGACGCTTACTGACTAAAACCCATCCGCGTTTCTCCCAGTGCCCTTTGCGTTCCAGGGTACGGTGCCTCTTTCGAATACCCTAAAATTGACTTTGCAAGTTGTTCAACAATTGACTTTGCAAGCACCTGTTTTATAAGTTTTAACTTACATGTTTTTAAAATAAAAACTCACACATACTTTCCATATACGTACTACAATCCGCTTCCGTAATTTCTAAATTCCTTTCACTAATAACCGTCCCACTTCTTAAATCCTGGTCACACTATGCGACCTCCTTATAGTAAGATTTATCTCATGTCCTAGAACAATGCAAGGGGTACATAGCTAGCTATATACCGCGGCATTGTCTGAATTATGTTTTAATAAGCTACGTGCTCGGATTTAAGCGCACGGATGTAAATTGTCCTTTATATAGGTAGTTAATGCTGTTAAATGGCAGTCGTAAAGGTTGCAGTGTATTGCAGTAGCGAGTTAAAGATATAATTTATTGGTGTGTGTTGATACTATTAATGTTATTGTCAGTAATATTAATTTGTGTCTAGCAAAATTAGTTTCAAACACCATTTTACATAATTATGTACAAAATATAGGGTGTAGGTTCTGATTGATACTTCTGTGCATAACGCTTCGAGAAATTAAGGTGAGTTATCATACAAATGTTTTTTTAATCACAACTATTCATGTACAAAGTCAGAGATATAATAGATTTTTATTTTATTTCATACATTTATTCTCTAAAGATCTTACGTAAGTGCTGTACTTCTCATCTCTCATTTCGTCATCTGCCTAGCCTTTTCCTATATTGGGATCGGCTTCCAGTCAAACCGGATTTAGCTATATACCAGTAGTTTATGAGGAGCGGCTGCCTACAAGACCTCCACAACCCATTAACTGGGTAACACAGTACTCCATAGCGAGACTGGACTCAGACTAACTGGCTTCTGACTATCCGTAACGACTGCCAAAGATCTACAAATGACAGCCGGGACCAACGGCTTAACGTGCTTTCCGAGGCAAGGAGGAAACTCGGTATGTTAAGATGGTCACCCACCCACAGACCAACCTTGGTAAGCGTTGCTTAACCTTAAAGATCGACCCGTGCGGCTGTTATTATCTAGCCACGAGTTCCTTAACGTCAGTGCTGTACGAAGGACTTGCAAGTTTTTATACTTATTCGGTTGCGTTAGTGTAAAAATTTTCTAAAAAGTATGGAAAAACAGGTCACCAGTCGTAGCTTATTCCTGTGGCGTTTACGATAACGCAATCGAGAACGAATAGAAACACGCACTAAGCCTACTGTACACAGATACTGGTATGTAGATCATATTTTACATAAAATAAAAGAAAACCTTACATCAGCAATTAAAGCAACGAAGGCTCCTAAACAATAAAAAGTCGATCTAAATCCAAATTCGGAATACCACTACCGAATTTAAAATTTCACGACTACTGTTACGAAAATCGATTTGAACGCACTAAATACGAATCGATTGCTGAATCGAATGGATATCGTAAATCGAATGAGAGTAGCTACACTGGCTAGTGGCTACCTATGTGTAATGTCTATTAATGAAGGTACAATGCTGCTTTCTAGCCATGTGGACAAAGGTAATTTCACTGGGATTGGGTTATTTATTCCTATAGGCCCGTTGAACAGGTGTGGCGGACTGTATACAAGGTGTTCACTTTTAGCCACCATTTTTAAGAGTTCTCAACGTTAGTTTATTTTTTTTTAATAAAATGAGACCTACTTGCGCAAACCAGAGTTGTGTTTAAACTCAGAGTTAGTTGGTAACACGAGGTTAAACAACAAATATGTCACACTCGGAGTATAATGTAACTCATAGTTAAAAAATAACTCTGCTTTTTTAAGTGGTCCTTTCTGTGAAAACAATAAAAAAGCATCAATAATTTTAGTATGGTGAATTTTGTTACTCACTTATTAAATTAACAAGTATTATAAACAGTAATTACTAACCCATAACAACAAAAAACAATAATAATATTTTATTTTTAAAGTGATAGTGGTATCAGTTAGTGTTTTTGGCACCCAAAAGAGTTATGAATGGAATTAACGCTTATCTTTTTAATAAAAGAACTGTTTCAAGCATTCGATAAATTATTCATTTATGCATGCATTCATTCTATCTATTTTTAAATAAATTTTTAAACAGCATTAGCAATGGGTAATAACAGTTTCAGAGTGCTCCATTCTTCACGTAACCGCAATTTTTATTGAACCGTATTTTTTTGTTCATACCTGTAAAAAAAATTACTCATGTACAGTGGAATTTTTGAACATTGAAATACTGGAATCACGAGCAACCTATTAGCACAGATAAATAAGTGCTTTTTCTTGCAACAGTCATTTTGTAATATATTTGAAATGCCGTTAGGTTTGTTTTTGGATATTATGTTTGAATTAATTCTACGGAAAATTTGATCATACCCAACCACAAAAAGATTTTCAACTTTAAAAAAATTACGTAATAACTCATTGGTTTTAAAACGATTTTTTTACGCATTTTTACAGCATCATGTCTTTTCTGCAGCCCTGCAGGTTTTAAAAAAATAATACAGCCAAGACAAGACATAAATCTATATCACAACAACGGGCTGTCAAAAAAAATTATGCCGCATGTACTTTGGCATCATCCTGTATTTTAAAACTAAGAAGAGGCTCTCGGGTGCCCAGGGAATAGTTATTAATTTGGAATTTGTTACAGCCTATACTTAAGCCGCTAGATACCGCCGTTAAGGCTCCGCGCATAAATATGAATACATCACACAATTGCCGAACGCATTTACTGCCGTATGGTACTTATTAGGGATGTAACGGAGCTACGACTCCGACTCCGATAAGTCAGAACTTTCAAATGATATTACACCTCCGGTTATGACTTTGGCTCCGACAACAGTAACTGTAGATTTCATTTGGAGGTCGAAGAGTAATTTGCTACTTTTGGAGCTACTAAATTGATTTATTTTCTAACTGTTATAAAAACATTATTTTCAACGTGAAGGTTTATAATTTTTAATTGAAATTAAAGAAGCTGACTGAATATTGGTTGAACTGTTTTGTTTTATAAGTGTGTTTCTGTTCTGCCACCACCTCCGACTCCGACAAACAAATTTACAAACTCCGACGCCGACAAACCAAATTTAAAAACTCCGACTCCGACTTCAATTCCGATAAAACCACCTTGGTAACATCCTTGGCTCTTGCTACTATTACATATTATACTTATAAAAGTTTACAGGTAAAATGTACTGTGTGGTAAGCTTTACCTTTATTAGGTGTAAATCTGTGAAGTTTGAATAAAATGGTGATTGTTATTTATTTTATTTTATGACTAGTTGACCCACGCAACTTCGTCTTGCGTCACAATTTTCATTACCGCTCCGCTCCTTTTAGTCTTAGCGTAATGATATATAGCCTTCCTCGATAAATGGGCTATCTAACACTGAAAGAATTTTTCAAATCGGTTCCTGAGATTAGCGCGTTCAAGTAAACAAACAAACAAACTCTTCAGCTTTATATATTAGTATAGATTGTGGAATATTTGTCAAAAAGTTTTTGTTAAAGTGCCTTTTCTGTATGATACGGGCTCTTTACTATGTAGCGGTATTTTACAGGCTAGTAGATATTATTACAAATCGGTGCTTACTTAGATGCAAGGTGAAATTAAAAATAACAATGCCTAACCTCACTTATTTACCCAGTGTTTTTAGTGTTCCGTATGTCCGTATGGAAGAACGGAACGTTGATAGGATTCGTTCTGAACCCTCGAGTTCAACACACATTTGGCCTGATTTATTTGGGTTCCGTGCCTCAAAAGGGAAAATACGAACTCCAATTTGTTATACATATGATTAGATAATGGTCATTGCGAAGTTGCCACATAATCATAAAATTTACTGCAAGGCAATATGCTTAAATTTTAGGTGCCCCTGTTCTTTAAATGATTTGTACCTTAAAAATACCTGAATATTCAAATGTCGTTTAACTGATTCTACTGTGTTTAATTAATTCTATTTTTAATTCTGAACAAACTAGTTTCAGGTTTGAGTTATTTCAATTGCACCTTCTATATTGTAAAAATGTGGAAATAAAATGAAACCAGCAGATATATTAAAGTATTTGGCAATAGTTGTTTGCATCAATGCTTAAAGCGCCATTTATACGATGCGAGTTTCTTACCTCGAACTTACGATTCTAGAAAGTAAGAAAAAAAATGTGACTTGTAAACATCATATCTACGATATCGTACGTGGATGGGCGATAATCGCCTCGTCTTTGAATACTAGATGTCTCAGAATAAACGAAATTTAAAGCAAAAAAATCGTACTTCGAGTTCGCATACGACTTTTTGCCCCAAAACGTTTGATAAACTCGCTTCGTGTAAATGGCGATTTACATTTACACATGAATATTTCTGACATGAATTCTTGACATATGTTTAGGACATTAGATAAATAATTTTAATAAATTCTTGGCAGTTAATCGAAATATAATAACGAATATTCGCAAGACAGTAGGATGAAATTAAAAGAATTTTAATTAAACCTCATAAACGATTAGGAATCTAAAATATTACCTTGATAATAGTTACCACTTAATCCTTAATAGTTTTCGAGAATCAGCACCCAATAAAAAATGACCCCTGACCGTGAGTAGTGTCTGGTCTAGCTGGGGTTTTAGTCAAAATGGTCGAGGTAAAAATTCCGGTTCACACTCGATTTTTTTTTAATTTTATCTCAGACAATGGGTTTTTATTTTACGAGGTCGTCGGTCAGCTGTATTCTAGAAGGAAAATGATAGTAAAATATTGTAGCGATTACTGAGAAGCAAGTGTGACTAATAATACCCAGTCATTGTTGTGGTATTCATAATGGACTGAATTCTTATGAATTTTTTCGTCCTTGTGCTTTGAATGCCTCGGAATTTTGATGATTAACAAGATCTTTCTTAAATAGATTTCTTTCTCATATCACGACCATATTGAGAAGGTATGTTACATAAAGCTGTTAGTTTAGTACATTTAGGTTCAGTTATTTTAACTTTTTAACCGCCCAACTTCATATCAGTTGTCGTCTTGGCACAAAAAAACAACGGGTTGCACTCCGGGAGTGCCGGCAGAAGTGAAAACTTGAATACGTGCTTCTCTCCCTCCGTCTTACGAATTTTCGATCAGGTCACGTGTCCTGACGTCTTAGGAATTTTTGATCAGGTCACATGTCCTGACGCGAGTTTAACATTTTTTACCCATCACAAAAAAGTGCAAAAGCCGCTAAAGAAGTTTACACTTCAAAAATAAATACATGCATCAACAACAAAGACAGATGTGCAATACCAAAAATAAATTTGTCTTAACGAGCTGTCGGAAATATCCGACTCTGGCAATATGGACACGAAAATATTTTTCTGATTAATCTAACGTAGGTGGTTAAAAGGTTAAGGACCAATTGTAAACTAATTGACGCCAGTTAATGATATTATACGAGAAAAAAAACCAGATTCTAGGCGTTACGGAGAAATTCCCAAAAAGAAAAATTCACGAACATCTCAAAATCTTTCTAAACATATTCTAATGTGGTTTCACTAAGTACAAAAGTGTGTAAGAGGTTCAGCTATTACTGCAACGTCAGTAATCTTGTAAACTTCACGCATATCTCGCAATACGATGGGCAGTATAACTGCTAATTAGGGAGGCGTTCACGCGATGGGATAACAGCCCGTCTGCTTAGACACTTTAACCATGTTTGCACTTTTTAGACAAGACTTGCTAAGCGAGCTTTGAATGTCTCGAAAACATTTCCTATTAAGGCGGAGATACCTGAGAGTAGCTGATTTTAAAATGAGCATCACCTCTAAACGGCTAGTCGTATTTTTTGGGATAAAACATACGTGTGTTACATTAGACTATTTTCTTAATAATTAGATAATAAATAAATTTTAAGTTTTATTCGTTCATCATAGTGTAATTAATTTGTAAAGTTATGTCTAACACGGACTTAAAAACAACAATCGGACCAAAACCGCCCGGCGTATTTTAATGGAATTTACACTATCTCAAAGACAATTTAACTATCCATATTTTGATATACGGCATTTTTTTTAAGTCTTAGGATATAAGTAAGGTACTACTGAATATTGGGTCGCGCGGGTGTTGAACGAGTGCGCGTTTTGTTCCCTCAATTTCGCTGGCATATGTCACCGCCTTAAGCCGTAAAACCATGATCAATTATAGAGAAAATGCTTTTAATTAACTTGTCAGTAACTATAGTTTTAATTCACCAAACATCCTGTGCATTTTGAATGTCGATTAGTATTTTCCGTCTCTAAATAAATTGCCCTATTTATAAAAAAAAAAAACATACAGGATACGTCACATAGTCCGCAATTACAAATAATTATTACAAAACGAACAAAAAGCTAAATAATTTTCCTTTTACCCAACACTTTCCCCGAGACGTAATTCTCCATGAATCATAACGATAATTAACTGACTACCTGTCTTAGAAAATCCACAAAGATTCCAGTTGCCAACTTACTGGTTTGGTTAAGAAAAATCTTGTCCGACGCAGTGGCGTAATCACAAAGGAAATGGTATAAGCCTGACTTGCGCAAGTGCGTAACTCGGATGTTGACTATTACTGCACTGGACTGCCGCGGGTGTTTGCAGATCTAGTTACTGGAGCGAGCAAGAGAGCGTTTGAACGGGGCATTGTTGCTGATTTACGAGGTCGTTGCTAAAATATTTTGTAACTAGAAAAAATAGTGACATATATGTTATTTTATTATTGTTGCAAAATGTAGGTAGTTCTTAAATGTTGTTTATAAATTATAATGGTCGTAATTTTCATTTTTTTTTTCGATAGGTGTAGTCAACAAAGCTATTCGGTATGCAGGCAGCTTACTTGCAACTACTTTTAAACAATGTTGTGAATGTGCTGAGTAGACAATTATTGTGCCCCACATATACTCATGAGTAGTATGTTATAAGCTCAAAAAGTTATAATGCACACATTAGAAATAAATATAGGCAAGTCCAGAGGAAAAAGAAATATTTTTGCCTGTATACATACCAAATAGTTTTGTTGACTACTTGCGTAGTCTAAGTGTTACTAAAACGAAATACCTTTAAGATCATCAAGAAATAAGGGTTTAAACAGCCTAATGTTTTGTAATCTTACAACTGACACAACTTTGTATAATTACAAGAGGCATTTTAAGGTCTACATATCATTGGTGTTGCAAATATTCCTAGCTCGTAAAGGTAAACGAGCTTGAAGCTAAGCTCTATAAGTAGAAATTACGAAAATCTACAAAACCCGGTTTTAAAACTTAATCTGAGCGAAACACGCCGTTAAATTAGATTAAACCATTAACTTCTTCACGATAATATGCGAGACAACTAGACACGCCTTATGTCACAAGCTAGGGACATTCACAAACGAACTTACTCTATAAGCTACTAATAAAATTCTAATTAATTCATTATGCCGTCTTTAAATACAAGTCACCGATAATGACGTGTTTTCAATCGTGATCCACTACAATGTAAGTGCCGGTTGAGGCGAGTGGTCAAGCGAGTTAACTGGAACGGTGTGAACGAAGCTCTGTGAAAGTGGACAGGGGAGTAGTACGGATAATTTCTATGAAAATGTGTTCTTAGGCCGCACAATTGATAGGAAATTGCTTGGGGCCTTCGTGCGGCAATTGCTGGTTGGTGACAATTACCGTTTTTACCTGAAACAAAAAAGGAAAACTGAATTAGTGCTGTGATTACGGTAAGCAATTAAAACTTTACCGCTTATTGTTAGACACATAAGGAAAATACTGTTAATGGTAAATCGTAGTTTTGTGTATTTTCCTTTTTGTTTTATAGATAGTTGCAGTAGCGTTGTCAAGTCATTAAAGATTGACATCGTAATCCCAGTTAAACCAAATGTCATTTCTTTTTAGACAAGCTTTGTCTACAGATTAATTTCGTAGCAGTCTAAAAGCTTCTATTTCAAAGTAACGCTAACTTCCTAATGTCGTCTTAAGTAGGTGACTAAAGTATTACAATAAAAAACGTTCAAACGATTTCACATGCCGATATCAATTCTTGTCTATCGTTAATTCATTACACATGACAATAAAAAGACAAAAAGCAGGCCAAGTCCCGGCCATTCATATGTCGTAAAAAAAACATTATAAAGTATTATCTATATATAAAAAAGTTAGCGGTAGATTGACATCTGTCCGTCCGGGCTGCCTCATACGCTCGGTTGAGCAAAATCGAGTATTACAATTAAATTAAAAATCACTCACGTGTGGGTACCACTGATAAGTTTTGTAGCGACAGCAAAAAAAATGTCAACCAGCCAGTTTTTTAATATTTGTTTTTCGAAGCCCGTTTGCAGGGACTTGACAAAAGAATTTTATGTTATTTTTGCAAGGCTAATTACCATTTATTCGTTATTTTTTAATTTAAAATCGTGAATACAAATATTTTAAACGTGTAATGTACCTGTTCTAAAGATTGTACAAGGTGCGTTGTAAAATTATACAAAATCGTAAATCCGACTCCCACTTGCCACGTTCCACTTATTACAATGTTTGCACGACAATTTTACGCATTCCGTCATCGAGCTGTCAAATTGTTTGCCGCCATTTTTATTTTAAGCTTTATGGCCTTTTGCCACTTAAATGCAGTCATAAATCAAAAGTGATTTTTATGGTGATTAATGTTGTTCTAAAGCTTTTTGGCCTATTTTTATCTAACAGCTGTGTTTGGTATTATTAGGGGACATCTTCTTATAAATAATAGGATTAAATACCGTTTCAATTAGGTTTCTTAACTCAGGATTTTCCGCATTAGATCATCTTTTAATGTCTTTATTGCGACGTATAAAGAGCGTATCGTTAGTAAGCGTCTATATTTTATACTCTTTTAAGGCTAGCCTATGGCTTTTTAAATTTTGGAATTCTTATTACCGTGTGAATATCACAAACTCAAAAAAAACGTTTGTCAACCACTAACAAAGATCTACCAACACCTAAATTGACATTATACCATGTATAGTAACTTCATTAAAAGCTAATTACTACTTTTATTTTACCAAACCAGACTTCCTCTGCTAACCCTACGTAGAGCAACATAATTAATGG
Organism: Lacanobia oleracea; assembly: GCA_950371165.1. NCBI lineage: Eukaryota > Metazoa > Arthropoda > Insecta > Lepidoptera > Noctuidae > Lacanobia > Lacanobia oleracea. The sequence continues at coordinate 16,529,742 of OX493386.1, forward strand.
TAGAATGATTCAATTGAATCCGCGGTATGCGTGAGTTTCCACTCATTGTGGCTTTGCTTTCTACACACCTCCACGTCCATGGCAAGGTGTCACATTGCCCAACACGGCCCAGCTATGTCCAGCATGGTATTGATAGATAGTGACAGACGAACCGACATGCCGAAGGCTATATTGTTTTAATTTATATTGTAATAGCTGTTAATTAGATTTTGGAAGATAGATGGGATTTTTTGATTGGTTTAATTTCTGGAAGCAGTTCGTCCATCTCTTGGCAGATAGTCTTTAAAAGCTTAGTAGATATGAAATACGTGTGTATCAATGAGAAATCGATATCAGCCCCGATCCCGTTGGAACTGATGTTTATAGATGCTGAATAAAACATGCTATGATAGCATTCTTCATCATGTTGGCAATTCATAATGGAAAAAGTTATATTTCTTCAATCTCTAGTGAAACATATTGGCCTCATACAATTACGAATGTTAAAGATCTCTCCTTGACCGGTAGGTAGAAAGTGGTTCCTTCTTGCAAACAAATTTTTATTATTGGCTTCTGTGACATCTTCTGTTGCTCGCGGTCGCAAGCGCGACTGCCGAGCATGGAGTCCTGGGTTCGATTCCCAGGTTCAGGTTCATATTTATTATTTATTTATTCATCAACAATTTTTTTTTTATTTGGCTTTTTTATGGGGTTTTCCGTTAGGAATTTCTCTGTGAATGCCTGTAGTTTGGAAGTTGGTGGTGTGAAACCCCCGCGCCTCGGAAAGCACGTGAAGCCGTTGGTCCTGCGCCAGATCTCTCTCCGGTCGTGTCGGGTTGCCGTCCCATTGAAATAAGGGAGTAATGGAAGAGTGCACCTGTGTTTGCGCTTTGCGCTCACACGTGTGCATTATAATATGCCCTGCGGCGATGGCTAGTCTCGGTCCAGACTGGCCATCATGGCCGAAATCGGTCAGGAGGACTATATAATATCTTTAAACTCTTCAAATGACTCCTCTCGCTCTAGGCGGATCAGAATAAGTGTCAGACTCTTACTGACTAAAACCCACCCGTGTTCCTTCTAGTGCTCTTTGCGTTCCAGAGCCGCGGTGACTCTTTTGAACAAATTTCGCAACCCTGGCAGGATCTCTTGCAACTTCTACAGGAATATTTCAAACTGCTTATTCTTTTCGAGAAACTTCAAAGTAAGCAGCACTTAATAAGAAACTCCTCGACAGAGGAACTTGCCTCAACTTACAAGCAATAGACTATCAACATGCTACATAGTAATTATGCATCATTATACTTAAACTAGTACAAGTATCTATATACTCTGAATACAGCTTGCACTATAAAACGGTAAGGAAAAGCAGTTCGTATGTTATTATAGTAGGTTCCACTTTTTCTCTTGGGTAGAAAAGCTAGACTAGGCAACCAACGCCTTCAGGCAAATACATAGGTGGTCGATGTTTTGCTTTAGTATTAATTCTACGAGCGGTTATCGCTCGTAGAATTACTAGCTACTAATACTACGACTAGCTTGTGGATGGGTGACCATCTTAACATAACGAGTTTCCTCCGTGCCTCGGAAAGCACGTTAAGCCGTTGGTCCCGGTTGTCATTTGTAGATCTTTGGCAGTCGTTACGGGTTATCAGAAGCCAGTAAATCTGACTCCAGTCTTGTCAAGAAGTACCGTGTTACCCAATTAATGGGTTGTGGAGGTCTGGTAGGCAGCCGCTCCACGTAAAACACTGGTATTCAGCTGAATCTGGTTTGACTGGAAGCCGACCCAATATAGTTGACAAAAGGCTAGGCAGATGATGAACACTATGACTAGTTAGAAAAGCAAACAAAATTGTTTATGTAAATGAATAGAATTGATTGTCAAAAACTTTCAAATATACATGCAAACATAGGTTGCAAAAATTACTGGACATAAAATGTAACAAACTTGTAAACACTTTAATAGCCTACATAATTTCTTAATAACAAAATCGTATAAAAAATAAAGACTTCTTCTAAGTCATAATAACAATTCTTCTTATAGCAAACTCTTAGAAATAAAAAGTTTTAACACCTAAATATTACTCTTCAGACTCTCTGTGTTCAAGATCAATCGAACCATTGTTAACGGAATGGTTTTCCCAAAATGGTAATCTATTTTTTGGAATAAGATCACTTCTCTTCAATATAGGTACCTGAATTTCTTTCTAGAGTTATCCCACGCGGCTTAGGGCCATTTTCACCAATTCATCTGAACTGCGTTCAAGAGCTGTCAGTGGCAATATTCCACAGAAAATAACGACACTGACAGCTTGTAAACGTGGTTTTTATGCTGATCGCAGTTTCGTTGGTGAAATTCGCCCTTAATATTTTGAAAAGCTTAAGGTGTTAAACCCAGTTTAAATAGCTGGTACTGCGTTTGGCTTTAGTTAATATTCGTTGCAAAAAAGTTGTATGCTAAATGAATACACAGTAAACGTAGGAAGTACTGTATAATATTCTATAACATGCTTAATGCTGCAGATTTTTTTAAGAATAACATTTAGGTGCAAGTATTGCGTTTCATGTTAAATAAAAAACATGTTTTTAATATGAAAAAACTTGTAAATATATTTTACGTATAGATTATCTCCTTGGGATGTAATTTTTGCAAAAAAAAAAGTGATAATCACAAAAATGACAATTACTGCAATTACCTACAATTGCCTGCTTTTTTACAATTCAAATCTGTCTGCTTCTTTTTTGTTTTGAAAACTTAATGTCAATAACTCATCAAGACTGAATATAACCAACCAGTTTGAAATCTAGGTCTAAATGCATCATCCGACCAAAATGTCCAATTCTTCTTTTCCCAACATTTACGACTTCATAGTAACCGGTAGCAGACATTCTTTCTCACGCAAATTATGTAAAATAAATTCAATAAATGTTTCGTAACATCATCTTAATTAACGTCGATGAAGTTCCAATACTCCCAATCAAGAAAGTTTTTTTTTTTATTGGTACGGGAAAAATTTGTAACACCATAAACATTGTTCACTTTTTAATTTTATTACTATGGGCTCTGTCAATCATGTGGAGCCATTAAATCGATATAGTATGTAATCTTAGTTATTTAAATACTTTCGACAAAATCACTCCCAAAGGCGAAACGCCAATGTAGTGATAGTGATGGGTTGTGGTTGATTGTATGTTCTCTTAGATAGCCGATTTGTTTAATTTTATGTGTGTTTTAATTTGAAATCAAAAAGGGCCCACGGAGAGCGCTGGATTAATTATTTTTCAGTTCTACCCAGTCATTCACCAGTATCCAGTAGTATAATTGAACAGCAGTGTGGTCCGGTCGTTGTGGCGACGCTTGGGAGATGCATGTGTCTAGCAGTGGACGTCTTTCGGCTGATATGATAATAATGATGATGTACGCTTAGGTGAAGTGGACACGAAGTCAGCTGTCAATCCATATGAACCAGATGAAATTTCAGTGCCTTTCATGCTCAACGCATCTATGTTTACACGAAGAGACGTCGACAGAATAGCAGGAGTCCCCAGGGTTGCGAAATTTGTTCGAAAAAGTTACCGCGGCCTTGGTAAAGGGCACTAGGAAGAACACGGATGGGTTTTAGTAATAGTTTCAGTAAGTCTGACACTCCCTTCTGCTCCACCCAGAGCGGGCGCAGTCATTTCATGATTTTCAATCCATAAAAAAGGACGCTCTGGAGTCGATTTTCGAAAACCCAAAAAGTGCAAGGTGGAACAATGACCACTGGTAAGATGCGAGAAGTAAAAGACCGGTCTATGTGGTAGATACTTTTTAGTCACAGGCCTATTTCTAGACGTAGACTTCTCTCGGCTAAAATTATCATGGTATGTCTTTTCTAGCAATCAAGGGCAGAATCATCATCAAATCTTTCTTGAACTCAGATTAGGTACCTATCTAACATCGATTTATAAAAGAACGATGCCTGTTGCTCAAAAGACTCGTTTCCTCGAAACCCATAAAACTGCTATCAACAAAACCATCGATAAAATCGATTGTACGTCGATAGTATCAAACAAAAGCCGACTATCGACCAGGAGGCGGCACAACACTAATGAAAGCCGTTATACCTAATCACTAACGCTGTAAAAGCTATAATTTTGCAAATTGCCGCCACACATTGACGAAATAACTTTATAGGTAGCGAACATTATGAAAGTAATTACACTTGGATACTACATACAGGTTCTTATATGTAGATAGATCGAGAGATACTAGATAGCAGTAACCTTCAGTACATAGTTATTATTTTTGCTTAATTATAAGTGTGAAGAGATAGTGTTTATACGTGTCGTGTTCAAAGAGCTCCTAAGTTACTATGAGGAATTAATTACTTATTGAATTTGTTGACAGTCATGACTATTACCAAAACAAAGAACGGCCCTGTTTTCAAACATCGGTAACACTATAAACTTGTCAATAACGCGGTATAAAATATATTTCTACTTATTATTTTGAGTCTCACTGACTTGGTTCTCGAGATGTTTCTGGCTAACATTAGGCTATGGACAACTTTGAAATAGTTTTCCTTATGCGAAAGTCAAATCGATTCAGATAGTTGAATCTTCAAGACAAGAAAGCAGAGGCCTTTACTCAGAGGTGGGTAAAGTCGAAATGAGGACAAGTTGAGTACAATATTATTTATTGCACGCCAAAATAGTTCCACGAGAGTTTTACAAGGAAAATCTAATCAAAAAGACAAGGTGATATTTTAATTGAAGTGGTCAATACGTAACAAAACGTTTCTTAAGTATTGGTTACGTTTGACGAGCATTTTAGTGAATGCTCACTAGAGTATTAATTTCGCGACGCGACGGTAGTCCGAATCAAACTGTGTTACTCGGTATCAAGTTTCATTCTCCATTCACGAAGACACCAGATGCTGCTTACATAAACAGTTTTATGAATGTTTGCTAATTTATAATTATAGTAACAGAGGTCAATGAAAGTCCCGTAGACTTATCAACACGAAATTCAAATCGAAAACTAAAATAATGGTCCACGGTACACCGTATAGGCGGGCCGAAGACCCGGGGAGCGATGCTTCGGGGGCCAAGCTCATTGATATTTTGATATAAATAACCCATACAATAGAAAGTTATCTTAAATCATAACTGCGATATAGTAATTTGGGCGTCCCAAGAATACATTTAATTCTCTATTTCTAATTGAAACAATACGAATGGTGGTAATAAATTTGAAAAACTGTCTGATAGAATAATTGATCTGCCTAGGACCGCGTTGGTGGTCAAAATGATAAATGTTAATGTTATGATACGATTATACTAAACAGTTTTAATTTCTATTACATTAGTATCAGTTGTTACGATCTGATGCTGAAATGATACCTAAGTACATCTGATGATGGTGACTTTCACTTTAACAGCTGATTTAGTAAAAATGAGCATTTCTAGTTTCCTTTAGTTATTCTTTGAGCCGCATTTGAAGAATCTTCAGAACTAATAGGGCATAGGTATACCTCATCATCATCATCTGCCTAGCCTTTTCCCAACTATATTGGGGTCGGCTTCCAGTCGAAGCCTACTTGCGACTGCCTACCAGACCTCCACAACCCATTAAATGGGTAACACGGTATTTCTTGGCAAGACTGGAGTCAGATTTACTGGCTTCTGACAATCCGTAACGACTGCCAAAGTTCTACAAATGACAGCCGGGACCAACAGCTTAACGTGCTTTCCGAGGTACGGAGGAAACTCGGTATGTTAAGATGGACCCAACCCATCCACAGACCAACCTTGGCAAGTGTTGCTTAATTTTGAAGATCGACCTGTGCGGCTGTTATTCTTTAGCCACGAGCTCCTCAACGTCAGTGCTGTACGAAGGACTTGCAAGTTTTTATACTTACATATGGCATAAGTATACCTGTACTCTGTATAATATACATGACATGGCAAAAACAGAAGCTAATAAACATTTACCACACATAAAACCTTATAAGTTAAACAAAACAAAGATATATTTTTGCAATACCCACGATAAAAAGAATCTTTAGAAATTAAACTCGACAGTTTAACCACAAAGAATCACCAAAAAAGTCTACATTATCTGTAGCAGAGCTATCTAGACCAGACCGTCTGACGAACTTCCGTCCTTTTGTCTCCCACACTTTCATAAAACCTCATCAATCAACCTAAAATAATACACACACACACACCAACACCCCACTCACACATACACAAAAACACTACACAATTAACTTTTTCCATATGTCAATAACTGTTACTTTATACAATCGTAAGCCTTCAAAGACCATCGAATTAATCCCTGACTACCTGGTGGAACTACCAATTTGTAACCATGATTGATAGTAATCCCTTAATCCGAATGTCTGTCTGTTCTAAAAACTTACTGTTCTGCCTTGTGACGGTGATTTGACGCCGTGATTGGCTGAGACTCGTTAATTGAAGACATTTTTGAATGAGATATAAGTAGGTAGGAAGAAATGTTTCAAATGTCTTCATTGTGCGTTTGACGCCTGAAGTGCTGGGGAGATTATGCACTGTGAACGACAAAAACGATGCCTTTCTTGTTAGCAAGTAGAATTTCCAGCAAAGCAGTGACAGATGAGCCAAAAAAACGAGGGATAGACTATGTGAAAGGTGATAAGTCTTAAAAAGGAGCAATTATGTGATAAAGACAAATTAATGGAGAAGTAAGGAAGAAGATATATAGCGCCGATCTCACAAAACACAGGGATGAGGGCAAAGACGTACTAAGTTCTTTGTGAGTGAATTCTTGCTGTGGATGGTGATGATGACGGGCAAGGGAATGATGATGATAGCTTTTAAAAGAGTTGGGTCTCAATTTCCAAACCAGAGATTGAATCGAGGAAAAGGATGAACCACCAGTTGTTGTTGAGGAACAATGGAGACTACCAAAGCAGTGTGAAGCTGTATGTGGACCAAATACGATCCGCGACCGTAACGCGTATTTATTTAACGAATTATAACCATTTTAATCATCAATATAGCCCTCTAAGTTCATGTAGCTCGACAGAATGATTATTTCTGAAATATTCATTCTGTCGAGCTAAAGGCAAATTGCAAAAAACATAAAAATATTTGAATTTCGCGGGCTACCCTGGAGCATCCACCTTAAACGATCACGTTTCCAACTGTCATTAGGCCCTCATATCGCCACTTAAATTTGAAATTGTAAAGCACAAAACGTTAGAATTAAAATGAATAAAATAAATTAACGTGAGATTTCAAGAAAAAATACCAAGTCCCTGTAGTGTAAACTGTAAACTTTAACACACCATTAAAAAATAATGTCTACGGAATCACATCTCACCCAAAACGTTTTCCAACCAGCACACTCATCCACAATCGTTTTAATCATTTGAATACTAATTAAAAACTCAAAAGACAGGTGTATCTTAAACTCAAATAATCTTCTCCAATAACAAAAAATATAATTTGCGATAATGTTACAGCGCTTACCGCTTTTATTTATTAACATTTTTTATTATTATAATTTTAATACTCAACAGTTGACGTAAAAAACGATTTTTAGAACGTCTAGACAAAAATGACAGGTTATTACATGAATTACAATCATGATCATGTACGTATGTAGTCATAAATAATGATTAACGGTATATATTAAGTGTGGTTGAACTAAATTTTATTGCTTTAAGTAATTGCTGCGAATAAAACCATGGATAGTAGCGAACTAGACAGAGTTTTTGTGTTTTTTAACGATTTTTATAATATTTATTTATCTTTGTACATTGACAATAATTGGGGCTGAAACGGCAAAGGTAGTTTGATGATAAAAACTAAGTGCTGATGCAGTCAGATATTGACATCTTTTTTAACATTTATTGGTATAGATATGAACGAGGAGCTCGTGGCTAAATAAAAACAGCCGCACGGGTCGATCTTTAAGGTTAAGCAACGCTTGACAAGGTTGGTCTGTGGATGGGTGACCATCTTAAAATACCGAGTTTCCTCGGAAATCACGTTAAGCCGTTGGTCCCGGCTGTCATTTGTAGATCTTTGGCAGTCGTTACGGATTGTCAGAAGCCAGTAAATTTGACTCCAGTCTTGCCAAGAAGTACCTTGTTACCCTGTTAATGGGTTGTGGAGGTCTGGTAGGCAGCCGCTCCATGTAAAACACTGGTATTTAGCTGAATCCGGTTTCACTGGAAGCCGATCCCAATAAAGTTGGAAAAAGGCTAGGCAGATGATGATTAGTATAGATCATATGAATCACTGCAGTGATTGATGATTTAGTAGTTCAAGCTGTGCCGATTGATTAACACAAGCATAAACGCATTTTATTGAATTGAGAGCCAAATTAGGATGATATGGAAAGTGTTCCAGTATTTTTTATTGTTACCTAGATGTTGGTAAGTTGGGTTAAATGCCCTGGTCGATAAAAAGGGTGGGAATTGAGTTTTTCCACTAGGCATTTCTGCCCAGTAGTCACACAGAAATGCCTTAAAGCTTGCGCCTGATTTCTTACCGGTTTTGTTGGAATAAGTATGAGAATCTTGGTCTTGTTTTTGTGGTTTGATCCTATGAAAGGCTGTAGGTCATGGCTCTGAGAAGAGCCGTTTGAGTTTACCATCGTAGTAAAAGGATTAGTCAGCAAGATCCCAAGTGCCAGCTGTCCGTAGTACGATATACTTTACGCCGCTCGGGGAGGCTCCTTTCATGCACGCCAATAGTGCAGCATTATATCTCTAGCGTACTAGCTTAATGTAAATACTGGTATTCAGCTCAATCCGGCTTGACTGGAAGGCGACCCCAATATGGTTGGGAAAAGGCTAGACAGATGATGACTCGCTTAATGTCCTTTGATTTGGCTATCGTATCCGAAATTCGGTTGCAAGGCCTATTGTAAAGTCGTTGATATCCAAACCATCAGGTAATAAAACGGGAGACCAAATCACACCAGCCCTTTTTATAGACAATCGAATCCTTGCCACAAATATAGTACGTTGAATGAACAGTCATTAATTCCGTATATAAAATGCACAGGAACAGTACATGTATTTTTCGGAAAGAAAAGTACTAGCAGGTTATTCCAGAGAGACTAGACCTTTCTCCCAGTTAAAAACATATACGACAAACTAGCTTTTGCTTGTTATTTCGTACGCGAATATCCCATTGTATCCTGTTTCCGTAGGAATTTCGGGAAATTCTCTCAGTACTCCATTACAATCTCCAAGGCTAAATTTAAGTTTTATACGACCAGCAAGTTTGGCTGTGTGATATCTATATGTCACTGGTAAGTAACGGAAGAATTTTGTAATAACAGTACGATGATTGTCAACTTAAGGGTGCTCTCTCGAAAAGGCTTAAAATTAGCGTTTTTCGTCGGCATTTACTGAAAAATTACATCTGAAAAAATAAGTAGTAATCTACATGATATTGCACGTAACTTGGTTTAGCCAGAATTTATGTATTGGTATCACATAATAGGAAAAAAAAACCAACTCCAAATCAACTCCAAATCGTTGAGATGAAACCATTTTACTCCTTCATTTTTTAACAAAAGACTAAAAAAATAATATCTACTGCTGTGCAATACTAACGAAGAGAACTTGGTTTTGTTTCTTTTTTAAAATATGTATTTGTTTTATTATAAAAAAATAAAAACACGGGTAGCGGAGTGCCGCGCCGAGGTGTAGTTAGCTCCGTTTGTATGCACAAGGTCATTGGCAAATATATAAGCCTTAAACCTTTCCAAAAATCATCCTCAAACAAAAGATAAATTAAAAAGAAAGAAAAACGACTCCGTCCCTCAAACAAAGGCTCACACGACCTCAGGGCCCCTAGTCTGCTAATTTTTATAAATTCGTCATTCCAACACGATGCCATTGTCATTTTGCTAAAAGTTCGTAATCTGCTAAATTCATAATGATCCTTCACTGATCGTTCAGTAGCATGTCAGTGGTCTCGTAATGAAATTGTAGTGGAATGACAGTGTCGTATTGCCATTATTATAAAACCCGTTTGGAGAAATAATTTTCGAAAAACTGCTATTAAATTTGAACATTAATTTATGCCAGATTGCTATTGTATATAATTTTACATATTATTTATTAGTGTTCTATGAAATCTGAAGTAGTAACAATGTCGTAAATAGCAAATACGTAATGAAACTCATTTATATTTTATCCGTTTTGCTGTCAAAGTCAAATGTGACATTAGTGACATTAGGTACTGTTTACTTTACTGACGTCGACGACTGTTTTTATTTGTTTTGAAGCGACCGGTGTTTTGCAAAGAGCTAATTGAATTTTAACGTGAGCGTCATTAAAAAATCAAATAATTAATAGATTTGTTTATTGCTCTTTTTCACTTCTCAATAACGACATCATGAGACTGTGCATCAATTGCGGAATAGCAACGGAACGCTGCAATACAATAGGAAGGTGAATATTGGAAATGGATCATTCTTCCTATTGTACAGGAATGGGTGGGTTAGTATCTGATATTTCTATATCGTAAACATTTAACATTTTTGTACGTAATATTTAATGTAAACAAACTAAATGGTGTAATAGGTTCTGTTAAGTTTTCTTTTAATGGTTTTATTTTTAAAAATTAACCAGAATGTGCAACAAATTCAAATTCAAAACATCACCAATCCAGACTAAATCTGTATGGTCAATTACAACCTATTCTCTCTCTTAGAGGGGAGGCCAGCGTCCCTTCAATGGAAATGTAATATGGCCACTTATGTTAACCAAAAATAGCCACTCAGATGTTTATTTCTAAATGCTAGTGCTAGACCTAATAGTCGAATGAAAATTGTTTGTTTCAGATAAATGAAAATGACTTCATCTTCCAAGCTTGCTCTTGATGAAAGTAGACCAGATGAAATGAACAGACACTAGGACACCGATGAGTGTTATTCAATGTGGATGTTGTCTTCTGAAAAAAGTTTGTCCTCATCAACTTTTACAGTACAGAACTGGTACAGTGCAAGAGTGTAATATAATGGATTCTGCCGTGCTTGGTTAGTTTACTAGTTTTATTCACGGGTTATGAAAAACATTATTTAGTTTATTTTTGTTAACGAGGGCATAGAGAGTGTTATTTTCACTATCTATCTATACTTATATATAAAGCTGAAGAGTTTGTTTGTTAACTTGAACGAGCTAATCTCAGGAACTACTGGTGTGATTTGAAAAATTTTTTCAGTGTTAGATAGCCCATTTATTGAGGTAGGCTGTAGGCTGTATACCATCACGCTAAGACCAACAGGAGCGGAGCAGTAATGAAAATTGTGACGCAGATGAAGTTGCGGGTCAACTAGTACTAATATTATAAAGCTGAAGAGTTAGTTTGTTTACTTGAACGCGCTAATCTCAGGAACTACTGGTCCGATTTTAAAAATTCTATCAGTGTTAGATAGCCCATTTATCGAGGAAGGCTATTGGCTATATTATCACGCTAAGACCAACAGGAGCGGAGCAGTAACGAAAATTGTGAGGAAAACGAAGTTGCGCAGGTCAATTAGTATTTAATATTAGTCAAGCTCTTAACATCAACATTTCTCATTTGCAGGATTTCATTAATTCAGTCTTTTTCAAAATGGGCACACACATACACAATGTCTCTGTGTAATGGCTTCCTGTAATGTGGATAAATTATTTTCAGGTGGGTGCTTCAAGTGTGCTTCTTTTGATGGGTGCGAGCAAATAGAGCATCCCGGTATTTCCATTCAGGCCCCTCACCATCTGGGGCATCTTCATCAGCTGTCAATGAGCGGAACAGTCAAGACATTCCTCATTTAGAAGAACCTACTTACACACATATTATGATAATCCTAATGAAGAAGATGATTAAAACGATTTACTTACTGCTATGTTTTATTTTTATTTTAATATAATACTATTCCTTATTACTGTACCTGATATAAGTTAGCACCCTATTAAATACAATATAAGCAAAAGCAAGCCAGAAGTGATGCACATGGCCCTTGTCTAAAAATATAGTTTTCTGAAAACTTCAGCTTAAAGAAACTGAAAGCCTGAGCACTTTTATAAAAAATCATCATTATAGGATGCAAGCACTGCAGCATAGCTGCAAGTGCATTCTAGAGTATATAGTCTTAGATCTCTATAACGACGAATGTTTGATAATATTTAGTGTAGGAAACATAGCCACAAATATGCATTTTTCTTTTGAACGAGCTAATCTCTGGAATCAGTCAGATTTGAAAAAATATTTTTATATTGTTAGGCTATACGGGAACAGAAAAAAACGAGATATGCGCGTACAAAGTCGCGAGCTAAAGCTAGTAACTACTAACTAGTATTTAAAAATAATAACCTAAAATATGGGCAAATATTATCTGATTTGGTCAGTGGGTCAAAATTGGGCTCGTGAAACCTTCCTAAATGCTCTAATTTATGGCGAAATCCAGCTCTGTAACGCCAGGCCCAAGTTTTTATGGAGTTACGGTTTCTCCTTTCGGCTCTCATTGAGTTTCTCGAAAACCACTGACACCTGGCGCTTGGCTACAGTAGCCGCACCAATGAAGGGCGAAGTTTGTCCAAAAAATATTGGATATAAAACGCCGGTAGAATGGCGCAGTGACTGGAAAACAATGACTACACAATTACGTAGGTCACTGATCGATGGAACTGTCAAAATTTTAGCAGATTACCGCATACGACTGTCATTATGTACGAGATTACCATTTTATGCCATTTCGTTCAGTGGAGTGTCAGTGATTGTTCATTGGAAAGTCATAATGACACTATTATGTTAGTAGATTGCCAAACTTGTCAAAATCAACAATTATGAGATCAGTGATCGACCATTCTGACACTATTGTAATAGCAGACTTGGGGCCCAGGTCAAATGTCACTGTTAACGTTAAAAAAATAATGTCGTCAGTCTTATCTCTGACGATAAAAATCAAATGACACTTTAGAAAGACGCATGGGCCCTTCGTCTCGATACATCGATTCCAACGTGTATCGATTCAAAGATCGATGCTTAAAGCTTTTTAATTGACAAGCGAACGATTAAATTATTCGAGTATTTTAAAGTATGATGTCGAGGTTTTGTTTACAATATGGTGTAAGTTTACATGAGTAAATATTGTAGAAGTATGGAGTTCGATGGTCGCTGCGTTATTGATCATCGTGCAAACAGAGTTTTAACATGGCGTGAAAGTGAAATTTTTAAATTGATTATCATGGGAGCTTAAAAGTGTTTAATTTTAAACGCTACGCGTTTTACTTTAAAGCTCACATTTTCAAATACAGTGAAAAGGGCATTTATAAATGCTAATATAATAAACAAGCTTTTCCCCGCGACTCCGTACGCGTAAATCCCGTTTTTTCGCGTTCCCGTAGCATTTTCGGGAACTCCTCTCTTAGTGCTTCCTTACACTCCCTAAGGAACTTCCTTGTCAAATTTCAGCTTTCTACAACCAGTAGCTTTGGATGTGCGTTGTCTGTCAGTCACTCAGTAACGCAGCCATTTTTTAGCTCCAAAGTCTTGAACATCGACGACGAGTTGAGCCTGTCGGTTTTCTACCGGTTGCATTTCGGGGAATGTGCGACGGAATTGCATAATTTAATTCCGCCAAGCCCGTTCCATCATCGGACCACAAGACAAACGGCGATGCGCCACCAGTCCTTGGTGGACATCCCACCCATACGCACAAAACGTTTTGGGAACACATTCATAATGCGTACAGCTAAGGAGTGGAATTCCCTGCCGGAGTCTGTGTTTCCTGATAGCTACAACCTGGGAGTCTTTAAATCAAGAGCGAATAGGTTACTTCTAGGCAAGCGTGCTCCATCTTCGACCACATCATCGCTTACCATCAGGTGAGATAGTGGTCAAACGCGTGCCTATCTGTAGTTAAAAAAAAAAAATTGTCGAAATTGTCTCGGGAGTGAAAGCAAATGCTAGCGAAATCACATACATAATAATAAGAAGAGATTTTTAACCGACTTCCAAAAAAGGAGGAGGTTCTCAATTCGGTGAGTATTTTTTTTTATTACACCGATTACTCCGAGGTTTCTCATCCGATTTCTGTGATTTTTAGTTCGATGCGGTATACTTGCCATTTGGTCCCGTAAAAAATTGATCCAGTTAGGTTCAGTAGTTTTTATATTTTGAGCATTTTTGCTTATTTCAATTTCAGCGTAAACGGAGACGTCGTTCAAGTATCACCTCTAAAAAGTGAAAAATAAAAAACTTGAAACTTTTTTTAAAAAGTTTTTTTAAAACCAAAATCAACATATTTCGAAAGCTAATAAAACAATCAACCATTTAGATATTCTTAATAACAAACACGTGAAAAACATTTTTCATTTTTCTTTCCATTATTTTAAATCATATTAACAGGATGTTACACATATAAATTGTTACATGTTTTTACTAAAACTAATCGAGTTTGTCATTGTGCGACGTTGATATTTCCCGGATGCTGCGAATTGCGTAATTGTTACAATCTGTGTTTAATAAAGTGATGAAAAATAGTGTGTTAAACGATTATAAATAAGACATTATTTTTTTAAGAAATATGAATTGCGTGACAGAATTTTCTACAGGGACCAGTAAATTGTTGATCTTTCTTGTTAGACAGTTTGCAAGTATCTTTTGCCAAACATATGTTTTGCTTCTCATGCGAATTGGCGTGATATCTTTGAATCTTCGATCCCACAATCCCGTAAGATCAGGGTCTATAACCAGTGCGTCCTACCTGTAATTACTTACGGAGCCAAAACGTGGACACTCACCATAGGCCTGGTGGTGGCATATTCAAGGTTGTTCAGCGTGCAATGGAGAGAGCCCTGGGTTTCTCTGGTGGATAGAATTCGCAACGAAGTCATTCACCAGAGAACTAAAGTCACCGACATTTCGCGTAGCATCAGCATGCTTAAGTGGAAATGAGCTGGCCATGTCTGCAGACGGACAGACAGAAATGTTGATGCGATGTAGAGGAATGAGTAAAGTTGAAACATGCATGTGGAGGAGCAAGAGACCGAAGAAAAAGTGATATGATATGACTTAAAAGGTGATGGAGACATGTTGACACCAGTCTTGTCAACGGGTACCATCTTACTCAGTTATTTTGTTGTGTAGGTAAAATCCTGGTCACTCAACTTTATCCAGTTAGACTAGAACCCCGATATGGTTGGAAAAAGACTGGGCAAATCGACAAAAATGACAACATCCTGTAAAGCAACAACCATAAAAAGTGGCTTTGTATATAAGAAAAACATAATATTCATCATCTGCCTAGCCTTTTCCCAACTATATTGGGGTCGGCTTCCAGTCAAACCGGATTTTAGCTGAATACCAATATTTTACGTGGAGCGACTGCCTACCAGACCTCCACAACCCATTAACTGGGTAATCCGGTACTTCATGGCAAGACTGGAGTCAGATTAACTGGCTTCTGACTATCCGTAACGACTGCCAAAGATCAACAAATGACAGCCGGGACCAACGGCTTAACGTGCTTTCCGAGGCACGAGGGAAACTCGCTATGTTAAGATGGACCTTGGCTAGCGTTGCTTGACCTTGAAGATCGACCCGTGCGGCTGTTATTATCTAGCCACGAGCTCCTCAAGAAAAAAAACATAATAGTAACGAAGCAAATCAACAGTCAAAATTACGACAATAATCTTGTTAAATCGTACAATTCACAACGTATCAAAAAGTTTAACTTTAACACAAAATTTTATTCAATATCCCGAAAACTTGACTACAAATGGTTATAAATATTTAAAATATGGCCGATTACGTAGAGAAAGACGCTTTTCAACAATGTAGCGAGCGAATAGAGTCATCTCTACATTTATTTCGGTTACGGTTTTGAATAAATTAAAGTATATTTTTGTAAATATTTTCCCACAAAGTGTCATGGAATGTGTAAGTAATGCGTATTGTTCTGAATCTAGAGTTACGTCTGATAGAGTTGTTAGTCATGATGACTTGTGTGAGTAAATTGTAGAGAAAGTTCGATTTCCGGGGTATTAAATGTTAAAATATATGTATTTGTTAAGGACGTTTTGTAGAGACATTCATAGTTGACTCTAAATTGTGATTTCACAAGCTTATTATATCTTGTAGATTGTTGTTGTTGGTATCTTTGTAATTCATTGAAGATTAGTTTAGTTTTCAACCGACTTTCAAAAAAGAGGAGGTTCTCAATTCGGCGGGTATTTTTTTTAAATGTATGTACACCGATTACTCCGAGTTTTCTGATCCGATTTCTGTCATTCTTTTTCAGTTCGATGTAGTATACTTGCCATTTGGTCCCGTAAAAGTGATTCAGTTCGGTTCAGTAGTTTTTATTTTGTGAGCATTTTTGCTTTTTTCAATTTCTGCTTATACGAAAACGTCGTCCAAGAATCACCACTTAAAAGTGAAAAATAAAAAACTACAAAAAATATAACTGAATTCCAAACAAACCACTACAACGAATGAAATAACCTTTGTTTCGGAAGTCGGTGTTAAAAAAAAAAGAACAAAACCTAAAACACTGACTTCGGAAATTAAGGTTATTTCATTCTTTGTAGTGTTTTGTTTGGAAGTCGGTTATATTTTTTTGTAAAAAGTTTTTCTGTTACACAATTATTTTTCTTTTAATCGACACATTTTTAATAAACACATCTTTATTCACAACTGATGAACTGATAACAAGTACCGTACTAATCGCTGTGTCATATTTAAATAATATTCGCGAACGCTCAGGCGTCCATTATTCAATTCAATTCCATAGCCTTTTCCAATGTTTGGATCTCCAAAAATTTATAGCGTTTCATTCTGAGTAAACCTAGCACGATTAAAATTAAATTCTAACTGTATCAGAAACAGACATTAATAGTAAGCAATTAAAGTTACTCAGGCCTTGAAAGATCAAAAGTCGATCAAGGTCCCAATATAATAGGAGGTTGTTCATTGTCAACCAGTCAAAATAATAAGCAGGTGATGAAACCCTCAGTTATACTTTTAGCTTCATTAACCAACGTTGAGCCATACAAAGAACTAAAATAGTATAATTTTTAACTACTAAAATCACCGGCACTTTGATTTACGGTCAATTTTATACAGGCACTTATAACGCGGTTATTAAAAGTGAACAAGAGAAACTAGAATCCCGTACAGTTACAATACAAGCTAAGACCAGACCAACGTTAGATGAACGGCATTATAAAGAATATGAAAGGACTGTGTAGGTCAAAAGTGCGTGGTCATAATTCTTTAACTACCAACATAAATTGATCTCTAGCTACGATATCATTCTATTTTGTAAGCAGGTCTCAGTTAAATTGTAGGGGTACCGCAAGGAGTAATGTTATGCGGTAATGTTAAATCTAAGTTTATAACTGAATCTTCATTTACAGTGAGCTCCGGATGGTATAAAACTACCTCTCTTTACGGATACGGTATTTTTTACTATCCTTAATTAATGTGGTTATGGGCAACTATCCTTAATGAGTTAATTTTATTGATGCTTTTTAATTAGTGCACATTTCTGTACTTTAACAGTATTTAGTTTCGCTTTAATTGATCATAATAATTAAATCCTGGAGAAAATTAATTGAATGAATTGTCAAGCTAGGTACGCGATTTGATGAAAATAATAATACAAATGAAAAAGATGAACCTGGTGAAAACTTAAATGAAAGGAATAAGGATGAAGATCTAGTAACAACAAAAAACCAACACAATAACTTTTATGTAATGTGGCCAGAACATAACATATGTACAAGATTGTCAATGTTACCACACGAAAATGCATAAAAAAGAGTTACTACAAAAATATCTGTCCTATCTTCCAATCCAATGACAATTCCAGAATTGAAGTTCATGCTAATGAAGCCTACACGCCACATCCATCATAATCAAATCAAGTTATCAACCACCAAGTAGAGAAACAATTTGTGTACAGCAAATGTTCCAAATTGGCTTGTTGGAAAACAGGTGGCTGCCGTGGTCCATTACCATTGTAAATGTTACTGCAATTTTCTGCTTCCTTGTCCATCAGAAAGCTTATTACGTCTGTGATTCTGCTTTGAGTATGTTAGAAAAGTTACTGTAGTTTCTTCGTTTGGAATTCTGTGCTTTCTAGTAGTTTTGAATTAATTTTGATCTTTGTTTTGTTAAGCTCGTTTGAATTCAAATAATGATCAGCGTTGTCAGTTGTATGTTTAAACATTTTAGTTTTGGTAGAAGTGTTTTAAGTATTGAAAAAAATACGATTATCTTGTACTGTGTCTAAAAAGTTTATCTTTATTGCCTTCCCGGCTATGGCAAGACTGACCATTTCAACAAAATTTCACTCTCTAGTTGGTTTTTTCATGCACCGGTGTTGCATTTCTCATATGCTAAAATACCTCACCGAGTTTATTCATCTATATCTATCTATATTAATATATAAAGCTGAAGAGTTTGTTTGTTTGCTTGAACGCGCTAATCTCAGGAACTACTGGTCCGATTTAAAAAAATATTTCAGTGTTAAATAGCCCATTTATCAAGGAAGGCTATAGGTTATATATCATCACGCTAAGACCAATAGGAGAGGAGAAGTAATGAAAATTGTGACGTAGACGAAGTTGCGCGGGTCAACTAGTTTGAATTTATATTTAATGTCTAAAAATTAACTATAATGTTTCATTACCTGAGTTTGCTTTAGTCTCTTTGTCTAGTTCTGTTTCAAGTTCCCGCTCTGCTTTGAGTCTAACCCCTGCCTTACAGTCAACTTGATTCGGATCGTAATCAATATTTCTATTACCTGTATCCGCTTGTTAGGTTCCTCTTTATTTAGCTTACATCCGCTGCGTACTTTATACCTCCACTATTGTATATAACGTTTGTTTGTTGTGACCGTAATTCACCTAAGCACTCGTTTAGAGAATATCTTTTAGAATATTATTGTTGTTAGTGTATGAGCACAATAGGGAACATGCAATATTTCCATTTTTGCTTTAATTTTTAAGAACTTCATCTAGAATAGACCACCACATAAATAAAAAATGAAAACGCTTTAATTTATTGCCAAAATTGCGTTTTAAACTGACAGTTTAAAGGTTCGCGCGAAAACGGACGATAACGTCACTTGTGTCTATCACTGGTCAAGAACTGTCCCAACTCAAAGCCTTTTCGTTGGCATAACAGCAGATACGTTACTAAACGCTGATTGTTGTTTTTTAATACGTTCCGTTTCACGTTACTTTAATTCAATATTTTTGTTAAAATTCAATATTAACCAAAATAAAAACTTTGTAATGGTCTTTATTTTATACTTTTTTTTTCATTTTACTGACAACATTCTCATAAATTCTGTATTTGCATCTTCCCTATTGTTTTATCTTATATCTCCTAATTTGATTATGTATATTACCAACAAGCTACCTTAGTGGTTGCCCATTAGTTCATGTCAGTCTGATTAGCTGTAAACAATAACAGGCTGTTTTGAGATGACCCATAGTGAAAATCACTTTGCACAGTGATCAGTAGAGCACAAACAGCTATATATTTCTAAATGTCGACTACTCTCTGTATTTTAAGATTATTATCAAAGAACATACGAGTAGTGTCATTTAGTGAGAGTCTCACGTGAGCGAATACACATTTATCTTTTTAATTTAAACTACAACCATTGCTTTTTAATCATCTTTATTCTCATCAGCAGCTAAGGCTAACTCACTCATCTGCCTAGCCTTTTCCCAACTATATTGGGGTCGGCTTCCGGTCCAGCCGGATTCAGCTCAATACCAGTATTTTACGAGGAGCTACCAAACGTCCACAACCCATTAACTGGGTAACACGGTACTTCATGGCAAGACTGGAGTCAGATTTACTGGCTTCTGACTATCCGTAACGCCTGCCTAAGATCTATAAATGACAGCCGGGACCAACGGCTTAACGTGCTTTCCAAGGCACGGAATAAACTAGGTATGTTGAGATGGTCACCCATCCACAGACCAACCTTGGCAAGCGTTGCTTAACCTTGAAGATCGACCCGTGCGGCTGTTATTATATATGTGGAGCCACGAGCTCCTCGTCCTAGCTAAGGCTAACTCACTACTTACTATAAACCTGCTTCCTAAACGTTACTGACCAGTTACAATTCATTAAAAAAGAGAACAAACAATTAGAAAAAAAAAACAAAACACACAAATTGACATGTCACACTCTGGACGTCACAAAACCCGAACAAAATATCAAAAAGTATTATTACACTGTCACTTGCTAAGTGACGTAAAAAAAAAAGAATAAAATCTTTAACAAACGACTTTCAAACTAGCTGCGTAGGAGTTTAAGAGACACCGCGCGGGCTTTTTAACTTATTTGTCAATGTTGTCGATCCGACAGATGCGGTGTTGTGAAAGGGCCTTATTTTTATTTGGTGGGAATGTGAGAATGTTAGTAGCTGGTTATCCTTGTTTGTTGCTAATGATGTATTGATGTTTAGCCAAAAATTGTTAGGCACGTTAAGAATTGCACCTTGGCTTAGGACAGACATTTAAATAAAAGAAAAGATGAATAGGGCCTATTTCTATAAGGTTATCTATTTAATAACTTTTCAGATATTCATAGATAGTACCTACTCAGGTTTAGTAGTTTGACGTCATCGTCCCATCTTTAGATTTTTCTGCCAACTTCAGAACGTAAGGTTATAGTAGTATAGTAGATACTCTAAATTTTCACTTCGTACTTTGTACCTTCTACCAACTTATGGCTAAAACCAGTCATCACTGCGTTACGTACTAAGAAAGGTTCATCAGGTCAAGCATATGCTAATGATAACCCCTACTCCTTTCCTATAAGGAAAATATTTTACATTCAACGTCTTTCACAGGGAAAATTCGTTTACAACTAAAACTCACTATGATCGCACTTTTGACTCTTAAGAAACAACAAATTCTCTGTTAGTTCCATCGTTCTTATATTTCTCTCTATCTTATATTATTTGTGAACGCTGATTGGTTAAAACTGTGTGAAGAATGTAAATGTTAATTTAATGACTAACTGACAACAGCCACTTTGTTTTTATAATGTGGTATATTAGTTTCGAGAAATGAGTATTGTGGAAAACGTTTTAAGATTAAAATTATGGTCGTGGGATATTATTTTATTTTGACGTCAGTCGGTAGGAGAGTAGCTGATTGTTTTCTTGTAGTTGTAGGTATATTCAATAGTTTTTTTTTTATTGTTTTAGTTGAATCAAGAATTATTGAGGAGCTCAAATTAATAACAAATTAATTAATAACAGCCGCACGCATCGATCTTGAAGGTTAAGCAACGCTTGCCAAGGTTGGTCTATGGATGGGTGACCATCTTAACATAACGAGTTTCCTCCGTGCCTCGGAAAGCACGTTAAGCCGTTGGTCCCGGCTGTCATTTTGTACAACTTTGGCAGTCGTTACGGATTGTGAGAAGCCAGTAAATCTGACTCCAGTCTTGCCATGAAGTACCGTCATCATCTGCCTAGCCTTTTCCCAACTATATTGGGGTCGGCTTCCAGTCAAGCCAGATTCAGCTGAATACCAGTGTGTCTTGCCATGAAGTACCGTGTTACCCAGTTAATGGGTTGTGGAGGTCTGGTAGGCAGCCGCTCCTCGTAAAATACTGGTATTCAGCTGAATCCGGTTTGACTGGATGCCGACCCAATATAGTTGGGAAAAGGCTAGGCAGATGAGTTGAATTAAGAATAATTATAATCTAGCAAAATACGATAAAGTAGATTGAGGCTTTGCATCTCATTTTTTTGCCTTTTACGAGAAAATACAGCACAATATAAATGAAAATATGCATTAGTCATTTTGAGAGAAAAAATAATATAACTTACTTCGATCATTTACATTTTCAACGACCAACCGCTGTTCAACCGAGAAATTGTTTGTGTACCTTCCCATACTCAAGAAAGACAAACTGCTGACTTTTGACATGATTATTTTATACCCAAAATCAACATGGATATTAAGAAAATATTTATTTACCGGTAGAGTTCAAGAGGGTCTAAATCTATTACAATACTACACATTTTTGTCATTTATACGCAGCATATCATTCACAATAAACTGTAATACCCAATAAAATGTAGATTTATATTTTTTAAGTAATTCAATGGTGCTATCACAAACAATTTATGAACAATTTATGCACATATATAATTGGAGATACTTTACGCAATGCCAGAAAAGGGCTTCTTTGGAACATTTCTTGATTTTGTAAATGCGTCCAGTGATTGAATTGTTAGTTTTATCAACCAAGATACACAGGATGTTTAATAAATGGGGACATATTATAGGGCAATGCTCTATCTATACTAATATTATAAAGAGGAAATATTTGTATTTTTGTACCTACTAGTTGACCCACGCAACTTCGTCTGCGTCACAATGTTCATTACTGCTCCACTCCTATTGGTCTTAGCGTGATGATATATATCCCTATAGGCCTATAGCCATATTCGATAAATGAGCTATCTAACACTGAAAGAATTTTTCAAATCGGACCAGTAGTTCCTGAGATTCGCGTTCAAGCAAACAAACTCTTCAGCTTTATATATTAGTATATAAGTATATAAGATGTAACGAATAAACTTAAAAACTACTAGACCGCTTTGAAAAATCCTTTCAGTAATGAATAGCTACATTATCAGCGAGTAACATAGGCTATATTTTATCTCCGTACCCCCACGGGAACGGAAACTACGCGGGTAATACCGCGTGACGTCCGCTAGTATCTGATAAACAGTTAAGAAACAATTGTAAAAAATAACCGGCCAAGTGCGAGTCGGACTCTCACACGAAGGGTTCCGCAACAAAAACCAAAAAAAAAAACTGTTTTCTTGTATGGGAGCCCCTTTTAATTTTTATTATTTGTAGTTTCATCGGCAATGGAAATACACATTCTAAAAAATTTCAACTGTCTACTTTTTACGGCTGTTGAAATACAGCCCGCTGACAGACAGACGAACGGGAGGACGGACGGGCGGACAGCAGAGGCTTAGTTCGAGTACGGAACCCTAAAATATTTGTATCTAAAAACCTCAGTTGCAGTCAGTGATTGCAGTGCAGTCATCAGTAATGATTGAGGCGTAAAAAATCTTGAATAAATCTTAAAAATCCTTGGAAAAATTTCCTCACCTTTCAGACCGATTAAAATTCCGAACGAAAACCCATAGACATAATATTTATTGCCATATCAATGTCTACTGTTTCAGATTACATAGAACTAACGTTTTAAGTATCAAAGTACCCCTTCCCGACTTTTACGAGCCGCGAGTAGATAAACAACTAATAACTTTAAATTTTATTCCCGATTCGGTATGTAAATTTTAAAATTTATAGCCGTTAAGTAAATATCAGATGGTTTTTTAACGTGGAAAATTAACAGTTTGCGATTTTAAAACTATCGTATAGTCACGAACCAATGAAGAAAAAAACATTAATCACTAAAATTCTACTAACATAATAATATCGATCCCAATAAATTCTTCCAATACTTAGTGACTGAGTGATGACTGAGTGAGTGAATGAGTGATGTGACTGAGTGACTGACAGACAACGTACAGTCGCAACTACTGGTCGCAGAAAGTTGAAATTTTTCATGTGGGTTCGTTAGGGAGTATAGGGGAGCACTAAGACAGGATTCCCCAAGTGTTACGGAAAAATCTTTGTTCATCACCTGCCATCGTCTGCCTAGCCTTTTCCCAACTATATTGGGGTCGGCTTCCAGTCAAACCGGATTTAGCTGAGTCCGGTTTGACTGGAAGCCGACCCGAAAAAATCATTCAGTGTTAGATAGACCATTTATCGAAAAAGGCTATGGGCTACAAATCATCACGCTAAGACCAATAGGAGCGGAACAGACGAAGTTGCGCGGGTTGACTAGAATTATATACATAATCATTGATTTAGCACGCAGAATCACCATGTTTTAATTAATCTTGCTAGGAAGCGAGGCAAATGTTGACGTGAACCTAGAATGCGAGTAAAACCACGAGCCACAGCAATGTATCCATCTACGTGAGATGGACACTCAACGTACAATAAAATCGAAGACACAGATTTCACCCACGCTGTATATAATCTGATTTGTTTGTGAGAACAATAGTAATAGTTCTAAGTGCACTTGGGTCGGTTGACATGTGTTCCAACTGTTCCAAGTGAGACATTCAGCCTACACAGTATTTTTGTGACTGTGTACAAGTTTATCACAACGTGATTGTCCGGTTATTTGCATGTTTACTGTTTTTGTACTCGTAATGTGGACGGTCTTGAGTATAATGGGTTTAAGGGCAGGTAGACCGAGCAAAGTAGGTATCTAACATTTCCATACTTTACGCGAAGCGAGCCGTGCGCTCACGTAGACGGCTTGAAGCCATAATAATTCATTATTAAAAAAATAAAACTATTATGCAAAATTAAACCACAAATTATTCTTCTATATGTTATTAACCTTTCTTAGATATGGTTTTTGGAAGTATAAATTTCATAAGCTTCAAGAAAAATAAGAAAAACTTAAAAAAATAGTTGAATTTAAACTCCTCTTCCGATTTTTTTTTTGATCGAGTGAAGTTTTCGACATTATGTTTTGAACCAGAAATTGTCAAAGTACATAAAGTATACTTCAAAATGTATTTTTTTTTGGCTTTAAACAATCACTATTTGTTTGTTTATTATTGTTTAGAAGTGGAAGGGAATACCTGGCCTTAATGCAAGTGCTTCGCGGCAGAGAAAAGCTGGCGAGTATATTGTGTTACCAACAATCTATTTATGCTAGGAACTAAATTGTTTCTAAGTATAAATTTTTGTTCGAATTCTTTTGAAGTCGAGTTATTACTTCAATCATTTACATGTGGTATTCGAAGTCCATCCAGTCGATGTAAAAAAGCTCTTTTAGCTAATAAAAACAAAAATAAAAACAAATTCTGAAAAAAAACACGTTGATAAGATGTTTTATTTTGTTACAACATGTACACTAAAAAAAAAAACGTACTACAGGTAGTAAATCATACCTAAATAAGTATAAAAAAGAATAATTCAAGACGCGAATTTAAATATATGTACAAGGTAGTATAAATCATTTTGACACTATTACCCGCTACAAGTAGTAGGTACGAGTTCGTTCAATTATTATTTTGCAAAACATAAAAAAAATAAAAAGTATATAATTGTTAATTATTATTGAACAAAAACCAGTTCCTTCTAGAAATGTTTCAAAGTTTTCTTCTATATAAGTTTTAACGAGTAGTTACATTTTTTGATAATTATTATTTTGATGACCATTATTTTTATAGTTTTTATTTTAAGTATCCCTAGATATAAATAATAAAAACTGAGTCTAGTTGGTAAGTAAGTATGTACCACTACCATTGTAGTATATATCTATAGAAAAAATCTAAAATTTAATCAGTAGCTATTACTTAAAATAATCTAGTTTTTATTACTATGTTATTTTATAGGAAGGTACCTAGTTTTTGTAATAACCGTTACAATTTTTAATTAACACTATCATAAAAACGTAAGTACCAACTTTTCAGGTTAATAAAATTTCTGGGCAATAATATCAAGTTTAAAACTACATATTATACGTTATTCTTATTTTTTCTTTAGTCTTTATTTTATTTGTAAAAGACAACACATAATTGGGCAAACAAAGAGAGAAATACCTAGAGAAACAGATTCATCCACAAAGAAATTATTTCAAGTCCTGCCGTGACGTGACATTATCATCATCTACCTAGCCTTTTCCCAACTACATTGGGGTCGGCTTCCAGTCTAACCGGATTTAGCTTAATACCAGTATTTTACGCAGAACGGCTGCCTATCAGACCTCCACAACCCATTAACTGGGTAACACGGTACCTACGTCATGGCAAGACTGGAGTCAGATCAACTGGCTTCTGACTATCCGTAACGACTGCCAAAGATCTA
Organism: Lacanobia oleracea; assembly: GCA_950371165.1. NCBI lineage: Eukaryota > Metazoa > Arthropoda > Insecta > Lepidoptera > Noctuidae > Lacanobia > Lacanobia oleracea. The sequence goes on from OX493386.1 coordinate 16,555,670, forward strand.
CAAAGACAGCCGGGACCAACGGCTTAACGTGCTTTCCGAGGCACGGAGGAAACTCGCTATGTTAAGATGGTCACCCATCCACATACCAACCTTGGCAAGCGTTGCTTAACCTTGAAGATCAACCCGTGTGGCTGTTATTATCTAGCCACGAGCTCCTCTGCTGTAACGTGGCAAAGCCAACATAAATCCGAAAAGTACTGAACTTAAAAGCTATAAAAAATTGTCATCAAAATAAGTGAACGCAAATCATCGATAAGCTGATGATACCTACACAAAAACAGATCAAGTGAACTTGATAACAAACACAAACAAATTGTCGTAATTCCTATTACTGCTCATTGTCGCTTCACCATTTTAGTATCGTTGAAGTAATAAGTAGGTAGGTACTAAGGAGCAGCATTGTTATCATCCCACGTTTTGTCCTATCCATACTGGTAAATGGCCAGCACTAATTTGATCTGAATCTTAAATAAGTACACTTTCTTATCTTGTTGTTGTTAGAATATCATCATCTGCCTAGCTTTTTGAAAACTACATTGGGGTCGGCTTGCAGTCAAAACGGATTCAGCTGAATACCAGTGTTTTAATTGGAGCGGCTGCCTACCAGACCTCCACAACCCCAGTTCATCTTGGCAAGACTGGAGTCAGATTTACTGGCTTCTGACTATCCGTAACGACTGCCAAAGATCTACAAATGACAGCCGGGACCAACGGCTTATCGTGCTTTCAGGACAAATACTATCCCGTTGTCACAACGGATTCATAATGGCAAAGACACGTTATACTTAGTTGATACGGGCTGCTGGAAAAGTCGCAATTATTGCTGAAATCAAATATTTGACCATAATTATAGAAATTTCAGAGAAGTTAAAACAAATAACTATCAATATCTAGTTATGCCCAATATCTAGTTAAGATAATTTTCTAATCACAATCCCCAAGTTCAATCCTCCTGTCAAGTCGTCACTTTCAGACTAATTGATCACAATATAATTAATTCTAAAAACTCCGATCCCTTTGTTTAAATAGAACCGTATGTCATATATCATAATGTTGATTTTTAAATAACATATTTACAACCCAATTAATCATACAATTAAAATGATTTGACATGTAATTCGTCACTCGTAGGTGCGTACCGAAAATTTCTCTAATAAAAAGTTATAAGACTTTAGTAAAGAACAGACGGGCAACAGTTTCCTTGGCCACTGACAACCACTTAATATTTTTTTGCGGCATAGGATTTGTAAAAAAATATCTCTAAGAATTTTATTGTCTTCAAGTCATTCATCCACCTAAGTGGTTTAAAAAAAACTAATATCTCAGGTGACAATTTATTACATCTAATTTGAGATAGACCTATGAAATCGCTCGGTTTAACAAGTAGTATCGCATTGATTATGTCAATAATATCAGAAACATGTACCTAAGAATCTTAAGTTGGCAACATTGTAAGAAAATGAAAGCCACCCGTTCTTAAGCCTGGATATTTGCTCGATCGTTTATGATTTGCTTAACAACTTACAAGCAACTGTTTAGTAGCCGACTTGTCGCTACAAAGTAGCCCGTGTGCTTACCCACTAAACTTGATTATGCAGTACGACAATAAACTAAGTTGGTCAATTCCGCCCACGGTTTCTCTTATTGGATAAGACATTGTATCGATGTTTCTGCTTAAAATGCGTAAATAATGTTATAAAATATAGAAATTAATGTGTTTCTTATGTATCACCTGTGGATCTCACGCTTTTGAGAATAGGCACAGTTTTAAGTGACAATAAGCGTGTGACACTTTAAGTTTATGCGTTGCTTCGTTTTGTCACGCATTTTAGATTAAGTTTGTGACTAAGTTTATTTCGAAGATTTTGACTTTAAGCTCGGCTCAGTGGTGTAGAATTATTACGGTATAATGTTATTCCGCTTAGGCATGTTTTCTTGACAATAGCTGTCACAAAGGCCTGTCATATTTCTATTAAAATGTGACTTCTATTAATATTCAATTTCCAGTGTCAGTGTTAATATTTTAATCAAGAATCAAGCCTGACAGTGTAAATAAACTTATTAGTTTATGTGTTGTAATTGAGGTTATGATATCAATATGGATTATCCGTTTCTGACCATATTTTCGTCTCCCACGACATCGTTAGTCATAATTTTCACAGTCACCACGCTGGGTGCCCATTGGCTATTATGATGGCCAGTACAGTCATTGGCAAATGTTTTGACACTCGGGAAAAATGTTTCGAAAATGGATCCTATTTTTTTTTTTTTAATAAAACGGATTCATTGTTGTTGTTACTACCTCGTTTATCTATTTAGTAGATTTTAGATTCTTTTTCGAGGTCGGGAAATGGGTAGCAGATTTATTTTTTAGAATTTCTTAATATAATAATAATAATATAATATTAATATTCCACACAACTATCACACAACGCCATCTAGTCCCAAGCTATGCAGAGCTTGTGTTATGGGTACTAGACAACTGATAAACATACTTATACATTTCTAAATACATACATATTATAGATAAACTACACCCATATATCAACCCAGTCTGAAATTGTTCCCGGCCGGTGACAATAGGCTCGTCTTGTATTTATCATCATCAGCAACAGTGCGAGCTACTGACTAGACAGTTGGTCAGATCGTCTACCCGTAAAGTAGCTCAGCTCACCCTAACCTGTCTATACGGTGTTAATAGCTAGCTGCCCATTCTCTTGCGAGGCTCTGCAACGGCTTGGCTGACCTCGGCGAGCTACTGCCGAACGCGTCCGAACGATGCAAGTGGTGGCCGGGCTGCTACCATGTGCGAGTTACTGTAAGGCGAGCAGGCAGTGAATACAAAACATTTTGAAGTAACTCGGATGCTAGTAGCTCGCATCTGAGTCAAACTCATACGTGGCAGTAGGTAACTCGTAAGATACGTCCATACGATGCGAGTTACTGCATTGCAGGTACTCGGTAGGCTGATTTGCACGCTAGCCCGCACTGTTTAACTAGCCATTAAGCAAACTCGTACGTATGCCAAATTGGCTTGTTTTAAATTTTAAACACTGGACACAGTCTCATACTTTGAGATTTTATACGTTTCCGTAAACAGGTTTTATTATTAATGATAATTATTTTTTAGAATTTTTTTTAGTGTATTGTTTCTAAAAGTGGTGCAATAGTTCTATAACCATAGTATTATGTCATCGAACAACAGGTGGACTGTTCTCCTAAAATTATAACCTGTTATGGAAAGTATGATTAGATTTATGTATTTATCTGAAGTGCTAAGATTTTAGATACTATCTTTATTGCATTCTTTTTTGTTGGCTTCTTATTTTCGTTCCAGACATATTGTCTGTCTTATTGTTTTTTTTAGTTAATCGTTTATAGATAATGTTAATAAACAGATAATACTCTGCATTTTTATTGATTTTACATTGATTTGGAATAGTGCATTTTAGTTTTTATTGATTTTAAATTATTAAAAATAAAAAATATTCTCTGTCATGACAGCCCCCTGTATTTTTTATTTTGTATAATTGTTTGTTTTTGTATAATTAATATATTACTTTATTTTAATGAAATGTATTATAACGAATTTATATTTTTTTTAATGCCTAAGAATGACGAATATTTAATTGAAGGTTGTAAACTAAAATTTGATTGTGTATAATATATCTGGTATTATTATTATAACATTAAGTCAACAATATTTTAACATACAATATAATTAAGCCACTTTTTATTTATCACGTCTAATACCGTGATGAGCTTTGTCTCGACGTATCTCAGACGATAGTAAGTGTTGAGACGCCGTAACCACTGATGTTATGACGGACAGGTGGGCTGGGGCACTACTAGCGGTACTCGATTGCTGTTCACTTATTTGAAAGTATCGTAACAGGTGACTTTCTAAGGTTTCTGGCTATCCCGATGGGAAAAGTGTGAGTTTATGTATGTAGAAAAAGAAAGAAAGAAACAGAAAATTTGGGACTCGTACAGGACAAACGACGAAATAAAAATATGTGGAATATGTAAAATGTTGTGCTAGGCCAGTAAGGCTCTAAGTATATGGCTGAGATTTTTTTTTTTAAATGCTTTAAACACATACAGCGCTGCATTAAAAAAAAAAATGTGAATGTTAGGTATCTGATAATGTATATTTATTATTATGTATATTAGGTAGTAGAAAAGTTACTTTGCGTAGCCTAAAGACCATCTTATAAAATGCATGGTATTTATCCAGCAGTAAGGTACTGGTTTCATACTGCAATATTTTTTTGCTAATAAAAGAACTGAAGTAGATTTTTAACAAAGATTTTAATAAGTTTTTAAGAGAGGCGACCGCAGAAAGTTATAAATTTTAACTTTATATCTACTTATGCAAATTTTCTCTGATTTAATTTATTTATCTATCTATCTATCCGATATTAATAAATTTATTTATTTGAGCCAAGCGGATTGTTTCTTTAATCTAACAATCAACGAGAACTAAACAGAAACATTAATAAACATAAAAAGTGTTTATCTTAAACACTTTCACATTTCGAATTTAATCCTCGATTGGAAAGTAACTATTCTTAATTTCGCCGAAGACTCTTTAATTTAAACTGTATAATTTAAATCGTTTATTATACAAATTATTTGGCAAATGATTTAGTTTTTGGTGCTTTTACTGACATATTTTTTGGTTATAACTACCGGGTGTAAGCATGATTGGTTTTTAATATTCGAATTGGTATAATGTGTCTATGTTTATCAAATAATAGCCTAATGTTTAGTTATTAATAGAAATCTTATGTTATTTCCGTATATCTGTATGTAATTTCTGCAATTGAAATTCCTTAGGCTATATTGATGATTACATTGTAGCTTACAGTTATGATCATTTAAATTTGTAAAAGTATATCCGCCGATAATCTGAAGCCATCTGCAGTAAAGAAGATGGCTTCAGGTCAAGAGTTTCTCCATACAAGTTTTTCTGTAATATTTCAAGGAATTTTATTTTATTTTAACCGAAATAAGACGTTAATGATTCAGAAGACCAGTAACGACTACCAAAAATCAATATCTACATTTCTTAATCAAATCGATATCAACATTATAATCTCATATAAAAAAAAACTCACTCCCAAACCTCACCCATTGTCTGCGCCACTTAGTAGGCGCCATTATCACGACAAGCTCAACTTAGACAGACAGGTGCACGCACAACTATGATTGAGCTATTGTTTCCCACGACTATGATTACAGCCCGCCAGTGCCTGCCAGTGCCCGGGCAAAGCTGGGCAAAGAATTCCTGGGACAGTTATTTGAATTCTAGCTGTTATTAAGACAATAGCTTTAATATGTAGGCGCTAAATTAATTCACTTTGTGAGTTTTACCTACAAAAAAATAAAAAAGATTAGGAAGACGCGTCAGGATTTTTTTTGCCTGTTTTGGCTGCCTGACCCTTTCTAGTACCTACCTATAAATATATGTACATCTTTATGATAAATAATTTTTTTCTTTTATTTAGTATTAATTACGTATTTGATCAATATGTATTAATACGAGCGCTAATCCTGCCGACAAACTGCCTCGCAGTTCGGTGGGTGTACATGATATGTGAAATGTTTGGTCCAAAATAATTTATTTATTTATTTACATATAATTAGCGACTTAGTAAGTTTGTTATCTAGTCATAAGATAGGCTGAATGCAGATAGAACTGCTACTTATAACTTTTACACACAATGTCTACATCTCTTTTTACTCTACTCTCCTTTCGCAGGTATCTATGCCGGAAGAGATGTCTATAGAAATAAGCATCACTTTTGTACACATCTTCTATTTCCTTCTTATTAAATGTGTGTACAGAAGACCTTTAAGAAATAATATACTATCTACATTATTCTGCATCTTCATTCCTTCACAGACCTTTTTTATTTCACACATTAAAATCTGGGATGGGAGGAGCTCGTGGCTAAATAATAACAGCCGCACGGGTCGATCTTCAAGGTTAAGCAACGCTTGCCAAGGTTGGTCTGTGGATGGGTGACCATCTTAACATAGCGAGTTTCCTCCGTGCCTCGGAAAGCACGTTAAGCCGTTGGTCCCGGCTGTCATTTGTAGATCTTTGGCAGTCGTTACGGATAGTCAAAGCCAGTAAATCTGACTCCAGTCTTGACATGAAGTACCGTGTCACCCCAGTTAATGGGTTGTGGAGGTCTGGTAAGCAGCCGCTCCGCGTAAAATACTGGTATTTAGCTAAATCCAGTTTGACTGGAAGCCGACCCCAATATAGTTGGGAAAAGGCAAGGCAGATGATGATACTATCTACATTATTGAAAGCGCAAGTTTGGATGGATGGATGGATGTTTGTAACTCAATCACAGCAGAATAGTTGAACGGATCTGGATGAAATTTCGCGCAGAGATTTATATTATATTCTGGAATAGCACATAGGCTACTTTTTATCCTGAGAGTTGGCCTCCCTTGGTATAATTTTCGAATTTTACACGGACGAAACCCCTGGCATAAGCTAGTTATTAATTTAATTATCTGAGCGTTTTGTTAATGCTTGTTTGTTCTGTTGTTGAGGAGATGAGTAATTGTTTAGTAGTTAATTAGAGTGAGAGGTAATTGTTTTGAGTTTGTTCATTAGAAAGATATCACTCATTTTCGTTTGTCGGTTTTGTGAAGCGCGTTTAAGGTTAAATTTAATCGTTTAGTAAGCGGTGGTATCCGTTAGAAAATCAACGATATTCAATGTATTGTGTACTTATCTCAACTAACGTTAAACAGAGGTTTGTCTATTAAAAAAAAAAATATTTTTCTGATACAAAATCTACACTCACTATATCTAAGAGCCATAGAACACTGTTTCATCGTTATCTGCTTAGCTTTTTCATAACTATATTGGGGTGGGCTTCCAGTCAAACCGGATTCATCTCAATACCAATATTTTACGTGGTGCGGCTGCCTACCAGACCTCCACAACCCATTAACTAGGCAACACGGTACTCCTTGGCAATACCGATGTGGAGCATAGAATACCGTTTAGCCCGATTTTTTTTTAAATCTTCTTTTGAAACAGGCCACGGCAGCACAGCCATGACAAAAGTAGTTAACAATATTCTGATATTAGTGGCACAAATATTTGAGACAAAGATTAATCAGCACATCTTTAATACATTACAATAACAACCGTTATACCAATATTAATAAAAATACCTCGTCTACTCTAGACGATGGAGTGCAAAGTTCGTCCATCACTGACAAGCTGTCCGACGTAGTATTTACTCGCAGTAGGGCGCCTGCGTCTGCGCAACAATTAACGAAACCCGTGTAATGATCTACTGTCTGTATCTAACAATCATTCTTAAGACTTTTTCTAGTACCTACTCATCTTTTACAATGATTGGAAAAGTCACTAGTCTGAGGAGCTCGTGGCTAAATATTTACAGCCGTACTGTTTGATCTTCGAGGTTACGCAGCGCTTGCGCAGCTAGGGCGGTCTGTGAATGGATGACCATCCATTGCGTACCGATACTCTTCCGTGTCTTGGAAGCACGTGTTTTGGCTGTCATTTGAAAATTTTTGACATCCGTGACGTACACGCGGAGGCCAGAAAATCAGACTACAGTCTTGCAAAGAGGTACGGCATAAAAGAGTCACTTCTTCTTATCGTGTGGGCCGTAAGGTCTAACGACCCCACACAACTTAGTGTTAGAGTTTCTAAACCGCCTCAAAGGCCTCTGACATGGGTAATTTGAAGAACATTTGGTGGCCGTGGTCAAAAGTCACTGATTCGATTAAGTATAAAAATATTTTACCCATAGAAAGCTACTCTCTCGGCGAGGGTTTTAAACTACTTTTTGTCCAAAAATGCACCGTAGTAGCGAGATGCACCAAGTGAGTGAAGCCACGGGAAAACGCGAGTAAAGTTTTAAAATAAGCGCGTAAATGTAAAAACAACCTTTATGACAGACTTTGATTTAGTATTTCCTCTACAACTAGAATTTATTGCAGTACCAGTATCTTTGGCAGACAGGAATAATGGAAAACTACAACAAACTGCGTGCAGTGGTGGCCCGGTGGTTATGGCTGCGACTTACGAGTTGTAGGTCGTAGGTTCAAACCCAGACAGGCGCTTTACTTTGTGTAAATTATTTGATCACCACTGCTCTCAAAGCGGTGAAGGAAAACATCGTAAGGAAACCGGCATGTCCTAGAACCAAAAATTCGAAGACATGTGACATCTACCAACCCGCACTGGGCCCGCGTGGTAGATTATAGCCCACTCCCACTCGAAAGAGACGAGCCCTGTGTCCCAGTAGTTGGAACAATATAGGCTGATTATGTATGTATTTACATCAAACTAAGTGCTTCTCTTTTTTTCACGGTGAAACTATTTGGCAATTACAAAGCCAATGTTATTTTCTACAATACTGAATGCTAATGTCCAAATAAAAAGGGAGTCATGAAAAATTAAGTTTATTAAATATACAGTATCCGGAAAATAAAATGCATCCAATAACTGTTAAAATATTTTTTCTACGAGTAAAAACTCTAGCTTTCACGAACAAGTTATATGCCTTTGCTAAAGGCGGTAGTTATAATTGGAAAAATAATATTTATGGGAGCTATTAAGCGAATTAAGTACATAACGTTTCAATAATAAAACCGCAAAAAAAAACAACAATGAAACTGCACAGAACAAAACATATCAATCACAATACCACATTACAAATTCTCACAAGTAACCTTTTACGTAAGACGTAACATATAACTAATAGAAATACTAAGATTATTGATATGCCGCTGATAATCACAATGTTTCCCCAGCCGAGTACACAATGGCCCATTATGTGAACGATTACAGACGTAATCCTTATACCAATAGGTATGTGATGAATATTTACAATAGATTTAGTCACGAACTCGAATAACTTATTCAATAAATAAATAAATTTTAGTCCTGGAAGGATATTCTTGAAGAAAACTGTTTGCCTTGTGTTGAGTAAAATAATGTACGTAACAAAACTGATAGTGATTCATTTATTGTTAAGCATGAGAATCGTATAATCTCTGCGTCACTACAAAAAACATTACAAAATATACTGCAGTGCAACTTCGTCCTAGGAGCATTTCTTTATCATAACCACTATCCTGTGAGTGAGCATGACCTTTTTAACCGACTTCCAAAAAAGGAGGAGGTTCTCAATTCGGTTGTATTTTTTTTTTGTGGATGAAAATGTAATAAAACCATGAAATGACTTCCCGCTCTGAGCGGAGCGGTAGTGTCAGACTCTTATTGACTACCCGTGTTCCTTCAAATGCCTTTTGCGTTTCAGGGCCACGGTAACTCTTTTGAACAATTCGGCGACCGCTAAGCAGGTTGAGCATGACCTAAGACCTATATTCGGAAACTTGTTTTCCTACTCCTAAAGACATTAGCCCAGCGTTGATCATTCCAGGCTGCCACATAATCTCTCTCAAAGCAAGAAGGCCTATGTCTCTACTTTATGAATGCCTATAGTTATTTTTTAGCTATTTTTTCCTTATTCAAAAACATTCTAACCAGCGTCTCATAGTAGTTTACTTTTTCTCTTTCAATCATTTATCAGAAAAAAAATTATCTACTTTTTCTAAGGTTAAAAATTTACAGAATCAGTGATTAAATCACCGTCACCATATAAATAAAAGCTCTTACTTTTAAAGCAAGGCGTACACGCCTTAAGCAGCAACAACTGCCTCGGATGTAGTAAAAAATGTTTATGTCTGCCTTTGCCCTGACCTCTGCCTTGTAAAGAGTAACTTTTGTCGTATCTTTACTGTAGGGTACTTTATGATTTTTCTATGCTAATCGTACAAGGTATTGTTGGAAGCAATTTGGGGAATGCCGACAAAGGAAATGAATCGTTTGAGCAGGTGCAACCTGTTACTATAACACTGGAGAAAGGCTTTAAGACGAAGAGTTACGGGTTTAACGCAATGGAAGAGACTTTTTAAGACCTAAAAAATGCATACTTAATTCTAATAATGCGCTAAGGAAAAGTTTGTATACCAGTGACTTGAACACCATCACAGCAGTCGAAAGGGATCCTCTGCTGATCATCTTACTTTTCAAATCAGACCATCATATCTCAGGAACTGGGTTACACGACTTTTGATAGATTTCTTGACTTTTGACTACTCGTTATGACTGTCAAACATTTATAAATGACAGCCGGAACGAACAGACGAACGTGCTTTCCGAGGTTCGGACACTTGGTTTGTTAAGATAGTCACCCATCCACCGATGCGCGACGTTAAGCATTGCTAAACCTTGGTGACCGACCCTTGCCTCTGTTATTGTTCAGCCACGAGCTCCTCAGTTCGAGGAGTCAAGTAACCAAATTCAATTACAAAAAAAACAAACTCTTAAACTGACTTTCCTACACCTATCGTAATGCCAATAACACCATTATCAAGTCTTGTACCGTAATAAACTTTAACTGATGCTTCTAATACTTCCAAGTGAAATAATGACCGCGTTTTACTTTGCAGTTAAGATTCCGGATACAGAGGTCGCGAGCTCAATTCTCGGGTGAATCAAAATGTTGAGGATAACAGGGGGGCTAAAAAGGCTTTAGAAGAATCACAGCATTAATCACAAAACAATTTGTCAAATTTAATTTTTACCTGTATCGCTATCGCATTAGGTTCAAGTTTGATTGGGAAAATTTGATAGTGACGGGTAGCGTGATGTGTTTTCTGATTCTGCTAAAGTAGCCTTTATGTGTGGATGTTTCAATGTATGTAATGTAGGTAATTGTTAAAATGTTGCATATTGTTAGATAGAAAGTTAAGCTAGTAAACTCTTTATGATCATCATCTGCCTGCCTTTTTCCAACTATATTGGGGTCGGCTTCCAGTCAAGCCGGATTTAGCTGAATACCAGTATTTTACGAGGAGCGGCTGCCTAAATGCCTAAATGGGCTATCTAACACTGAAAGAATTTTTCAAATCGGACCAGAAGTTCCTGAGATTAGCGCGTTCAAGCTAACAAACAAACAAACTCTTCAGCTTTATATATTAGTATAGATTCAAACTCGTTTCATCTCCAAGAAATCATACTCTTGTGTTATTCTTAATTGTTATTTATAGTAATCGTTCTGTATAAAATTATGCTCTCTCGCTAATTTGGTACGTATTTGAATGTATCGATTCAATAAAAACACCTTTGATATCAAAGTTGGAATATCGATTACGTATTTCACAAAAAGATTTATTTTATATTTTGTAACAACGATCTACGGATTATCTCCGTCCTGGCTTCATCAAAATATCAAGTTACATCGAGTTTGTCTGTTTCAGTTATTATTCCGTTCCATATAAGCAGTGTTCACTAAACTTACAATAATATAAAATCTAACAATAACAATATCTAATAGAATACAATAAGGATGTCGAATCGTTTGGTGTACGTTTATCTATTTTACGTCTAAGTGTACAGTTCGACGAGTTTTTCGAAAGTGAATAAACACTCAAATGCAAAGTACTATCAAAGTCATTTTTTTATTAAAAAAACCGAGTGAGATCCCAGATATTGGTGGCAGGCAACACGAATGCTGATCCAAGGTGGGACAGGGTGTCTAGAATGAAACAGGGGAGGCTCTTAACACAACAGTGGGTCTAAAAGCAAGCTAGGCAAGAAAAAACTGGACAAGTGCGAGTCAGACTCTTACACGAAGGGTTCCGTACCATAAATTGAAAAAAAAAACACGTTTCCTGTTTGAGAGCCCCTTTAATTTTTAAATATTTGCTGTTATAGCAGCAATAGAAATACACTCTAAAAATTTTAACTGTCTATCTATTACGGTTGTCGAGATACAGCCCGTTGACAGACAGATGGACGGGCAGCGGAGGCTTAGTAACAGGGCTCCGTTGTTTACCTTTTGGGTACGGAATCCTAAAAACTAAAGATAAATGGGACAATTAACAACTAAAAAAAAAAAACAAAAATATTTATACGTTTGATACTCGTACATCAAGGTAATTCAGAAGTCAAAAGAATAAAGAACTGTTGTAAATTAGACTATAACATTTTACAAAACATTTCTTTAACCTGTTAGTTGAGTTTAATTTATAAACAAATTAACATTTCTAGATTTCGTATCAAGTTTCACCATGTTTTACAATTCAAAGCTTATTTGGACTACAATAAAAAAAATCAGTCTAAAAGATTTATTAAAAAAACGATGGATCATAAAAATAGATCATCATTTGCCTAGCCTTTTCCCAACTATATCGGGGTCGGCTTCCAGTCAATCCGGATTCAGCTGAATATCTATTTTTTACGTGGAGCGGCTGCTTACCAGACCTCCACAACCCATTAACTAGGTAACACGGTACTCATTGGCAAAACTTGACAGGTTTCCTGGCTTCTGGCTATCCGTACGACTGCCAAAGCTCTACAAATGACAACCGGGACCAATGGCTTAACGTCCCTTACAGAAGCACGGAGGATTCTCGGTATGTTAAGGTGGTGACCCATCCACAGACCAACCTTGGCAAGCTTTACTTAACCTTGGAGATCGGCCCGTGCGGTTGTTATTATTTAGCCATGTGCTTCTATCCTATCCTCCTATCCACGAGATCATAAGAATCTAGCCTAATTAATATTTTATTATTTCTTCTGCTGCCACTACAAACACGTTATTACTTAAAGCTCATAACTCATATTAATCATAGCTATTAAAATTATATTTTGAGACAAACGACAGGACTTTGACCTCTAATCTTACAGAAATTATATTCTTCTTCCAACTTTTTTATTTAGCAATAGCTAAAAAACCGGCCAAGTGCGAGTCAGACGGAGGGTTCCGTACCATAAACCTTAATTTTATTATTTTTTGTTATAGCGGCAATAGAAATACACAATCTGTGAAAATTTCAACGGTCTACCCGTTACGGTTCTTGAGATTCAGCCCTCTGACAGACAGACGGACGGGTGGACAGCGGAGGCTTAGTAATAGGGTTCCGTTGGTTACCCTTTGGAAACCAACGGAATGCAATAGAAATACACAATCTGTGAAAATTTCAACGGTCTACCTGTTACGGTTCTTGAGATTCAGCCCTCTGACAGACAGACGGACGGATGGACAGCGGAGGCTTAGTAATAGGGTTCCGTTGGTTACCCTTTGGGTACGGAACCCAAAAAACCGGAAAAGTGCGAGTTGGACTCTCACACAAAGGGATCCGTACCACAAACCGAAAAAAAAAAAACACTTTCCTTGTATGGAAAGCCCATTTCGTTTTTAATAAAATTTAATTTGTATTATTTGTTTTAATAGCGGCAATAGAAAATACATGTTCTGTGTTTCAACTTTCTACCTATTACGGTTCATGAGACACAGCCTGCAAGAGACAGACGGTCGGACGGCCATTTTGGCAATTGCATTCGCTAATAGAATGACACTTTATCTAGATCCTTCATGCTTAGTGCTGTGTACAATAAAATGAACAATATAACCACAATTAAACCAGCAAAAAAACCTCACCACAAAATAAGTCATACGAATTCAGTCCGCATTCGTGTACCCCGCACTAAGCCATCCGCCTCATAGTTTAGAGCCGACACCGCGTCACTCGGCGATCAAGCTAGGTTTTGCAAGAAATCCGAAGTAGACGCACGGCCTTATACGGCTGTGTAGACGATCTAAAAAGTGGAACGCAGCCCGTCTTAGAGCGAGCTATTGTGAGACTATTTATTGTCCCAATGATAATTGTTTTAACTTCGAAAGTTGCGGTAACTGGATAAATGTTGGCTGGGACGTTGGAAGCTTCTTGTTGTAAGTGCGTGCGTTTTCTAGGAGAGAGTTTGTAGAAGTTAAAAATGTGTAGTAGCTAATTTAAGTCTTTACGATTAAAAAAATAAACAAGTGGATGTTTAGCTGAATGTGGATGTCGCTACCTGTGAAATCTATTTGAAAAGCTCTAGCATTGTATGGGAGGCATTGCCTCGTATCATTGTATGCAAGTCGAGGGGTACAAAATTTTGTTTTTCTTTTTTTTTCTTTTTTCTTATGGGATTGCTCTTGACTCTAGTCTATGTCAGAGATGACAGAGACAAAGTCTACGATGGAGCGAGCCTACCCAGAAGGAGCATGTTTACTCTAACTTTGAAGAGATTAGGGTTGTTAAGTTTCTCATATCCAATGAAAAAAAATATTTTTTCGCTGTTGGTCGCCACAACTTGAGCCTAGTCATTCCACATTCGGCTAGTAATAAGTACCGTAAATTAAACCACAAAAACTAAGAAATAACAGCAACAATAATAGATTGAAACAACCTCCATTAAAGCTTACAAATGACTGCTCACATCTTGAAATTCACATCTCGTCTATAATTCACAATAATACATTTGCAGTAGTTAAAAAACGTCATTATCATCAATGAGCAAGTGAAACAGTAGAATAGGCTTGCACTCCACTGCAATAATAACTGACACACAGTAATCCAGGACAAAAAGTTAATGAGTTGAGGTGATCCATCATAGGGGGCGAGGCGATGGAGAAGCGATGCTATCAGTCTTTGAAATGTCAAGGAACAAAAGTACCTTATAAAAGGTAGAAATATAATAGTGACAATCGTATTAAATGTTTGAATGTTTTTATTTACAGTGAAACACAGCCAAATAAACTTGTGGTATTTTGTTTTCTTTAAATCGGCTTTTATTATCACTTGTCTCATGTCGTTGGCAGCTTTTTTTTTAATGATAGGAAATCATCAAAATATAACTGTTTGCGCTCAAGGCGGATCGGTAGGGAATGTCAAACTCTTATTGATTAATTCCCATCCATGTTCCTCCTTCGCGTTACAGGGCCACGGTGACTCTCTTGAACAAATCTCGCAACCCTGGACCGTTGCCAGCTATTGTTACAATTCACGTCATAACTTATTTATGACTACTAAATAGTAGTTGTATATTAGTCTTCTGTTCTTCAGTGTCATTATAAACTCATTCCATAAGTTTAAGAACGAGCCTAGGGCTTCCGGGAGTGCCAGCAGAAGTGAAAACTTAAATACGTGCTTCTCTCCCTTCGTCTTACGAATTTTCGATCACGTCACGTGTCCTGACGCGAGTTTAATTTTTTTTACCCATCACATAAAAGTGCACAACGCCGCTTAAAAAGTTTGCAGGACACGTGACCGTCTTACGTATTATCGATCAGGTCACGTGTTCTGACGCGAGTTTAACGTTTTTAACCCATCACATAAAAGTGCACAACGCCGCTAAAGAAGTTTTCACTTCAAAAATAGCTGTCAGACGTTTATATCTCAACGTAAGAGATCACCAAATATATAATTTTTTCACAAGCAAGCTAAGAAAGCATAGAAAGTTACCTAACAGAAACCAATACAAAGCACGCATTACGTCCCAACCAAATGAATGGTTAAGTACCTACAAAGATCTATTACAAAGATAAAATAGTTACGAGCTATAAATTACAGCTCCTTCAGTAGTGGACGGTCAGCCTCAGGTCGCAGATGACACACACACACATTAAAGGCCTGATAGAGGGAAATGAGAAACAACGCGTCAGGTGAAAGGTTTACTCGGAAACAATATTGCAAATACAATTTATTGTAATAGGAATTATATACAGATTTATGTACCTACTGCAAACTAGATTTTAGTAAGCTTTGTCCGTGGGAACTTTCTTTGTGATGTAACTGAATTATAATGTATTGGCTTTGTATCAGCTGAAAGACGTCCACTGCTGGAAATAGGCCTCCCCCAAAGAGAGTTTGCCATAATCGCCACGCTTGGCAGGCGGGTTGACTATCACAGTGTATGGTGTTGCGTTTTACAGAGAACACTGCTGATGATGACTTTCATGATACTTATTAGGGTTCCGTACCCATAGCGTAACCAACGGAACCCTATTACTAAGCCTCCGCTGTCCGTCCGTCCGTCCATCCGTCCGTCTGTCCGTAAGCGGGGTATATCTCAAGAACCGTAATAGGTAGACCGTTTAAATTTTCACAAATTGTGTATTTCTATTGCGACTTAAACAACAAATAATAAAAATAAGGTTTATGGTACGGAATCCTTCATGCGCTTGTCCGACGCGCACTTGACCGGTTTTTCTTTTATATTCATTACCATGTTTCGGATGATTGGATTGTTCATGATATTGGCCTGTCGATATAAAATTGCGCGGCGAGTCGTTTTATGACACAGTAGCTTGCCCCGTGGCATTGCTTTTGAGGCTTATCTCGCACGAACCATTTTTAAAACGTTCTATCAGTGAATGAATTTTGAAATCAGCTCATTACTTACAAATATAACCTTCTTATAATATAAGATAAGATGGTGTTTTACTAAAATAATTATTACTTTTTTAATAACAAAACAAAATCAACAAAACAACACAAAAATCATAAACGCGAAATTATTACACTCGAAACAAAAGCACGCCACTGCAAAACAACTAAAATAACAACTAAAAACAACAGAAATAAACTAAAAAAACATTAAAACAGGAGCGGTGTTGCGTGCGCGCAGCGTTCCGTTTCGCACGAGAGGGGCTCGCGAACTTTTTGTTGCATCCCATAATCGAAGCAGTAAATTGAAACCTCCGTTCGATAATACACAGATTACAGTGTATTATTTGTAATCTATATTTATATATCGTGTAATTTCTCAATTTTATTCGTTTAGTCCGGCTTTTAGTGAAAGTTTCATATAGTTTTTTTAGAAACTGTTCTTTTAAAAATATGTCGGTGCAAAAAGTTCCCAATTAAATAAACAAAAATGAGTAACGATATTTTTCAAAATTACATATTTAACTATCAATTTGAAGACAGTGAGAATCAAAAATCGGCAAGAACAACTTATCTAACTCAAGTCATCATCATCTGCCTAGCCTTTTTCCCAACTATATTGGGGTCGGCTTCCAGTCAAGCCGGATTTAGCTGACCAGTATTTTACGAGGAGCGGCTGCCTACCAGACCTCCACAACCCATTAACTGGGTAACACGGTACTTCATGGCAAGACTGGAGTCAGATTTACTGGCTTCTGACTATCCGTTACGACTGCCAAAGATCTAGAAATGACAGCCGGGACCAACGGCTTTACGTGCTTTCCGAGGCACGAAAGAAACTCGTTATGTTAAGATGGTCACCCATCCACAGACCAACCTTGGCAAGCGTTGCTTAACCTTGAAGATCGATCCATGCGCCTGTTATTATCTAACCACGAGCTCCTCATCTCAACTCAAGTACCTACCTAAAATAAGACAGTTTTGCCAAAGTAGGGATATCATTAAACTATCTGTAGGTACATAAAAACCAAAAATACCTATCTCCTTGCTAAATACATATAATACCACCTGCCTATCTAGTCACAGAGTAAGTTAGTTTTACCTTAGGCTACTATAATATTTTGATAAAGCAATCTTTAAGAGTCAGCATCTTCCGAGTGTCCACGCAGAGTCCTTTGAATACTTCGAAAATTTAAGTCAAATATATTGCACGCCACTACAGAAACGAATCAAGCGACAAAACGAAAAAGAAGAAAATTGTATCTGCTATGCACATCGGTTGTTACCTTATTTTGAAAAAAACGGGCCAAGTGCACTTCAGATATCCACACTAAGGGTTGTATGGGAGCTCCTTTAAATTTTTAATTTGTTTCCTTTTATTTTTTGCTATAGCGGCGATAGAAATACACACTATGAAAATTTCAACTGTTTACCTACCTACAGTACAGTTCTTGAAATACAGCTCGCTTACAGACAGACGGACGGACGGAAGAACGGACAGAGAAAAGACGGACGGACGGAAAGTGGTAACCCTTCTGGTCCTAAAAATAGATCTTGTTTAAAAATCCCTCTCAGTGTCTTAAAAACAAGGGACGCTCACTCAGATTTCTTAGAAATTCAACACAGTTCCAAAACACTTCATTCGTTATTCCATATTACCGTTCGATTGCATATTACCAACCTAAGATCACTGTAACAACGTTTAAAATAGACGGTAAAATATTAAATTCTAAATTCAATCAAGATCATAATTTAGTGATATTATTGTTTCTAGTAATGTAAAAAGGAAAGGAAAGCAGTAAACCTGTCGGTTGCCTAACGTCCTGCGCATTGATGGCGAATTGTCGGCCAACCGAAGATATACTACGCATAACTGCTATCCTGGTAAGCGAAATGTCGTAAGTACGTTTTGACATTTTTATAGTTACTTTGCGATGCAATTATTTAAGTTCTAGAGTCAATTAGGTGTCCTAACATAACGTTGGATTTAGTAAAATGAAATAAGAAACAAGGAAATCGTTATCTTTTTATTAAGAACTAGTTGACCCGCGCAACTAAGTCTGCGTAACAATTTTCATTACCGCTCCTATTGGTCTTAGCGTGATGTGATGAGCCTATAGCCTTCCTCGATAAATTGGCTATCTAAAACTGAAAGAATTCAAATCGGACCAGTAGTTCCTGAGATTAGCGCGTTCAAGCAAACAAACAAACAAACTTTCCAGCTTTATATATTAGTATGAGATACTCTCCTGTTTCTGTAGGTTTCTTTGCTTTTTGGTTATAACATAAGGGTGCCTTTTTCTTAGGATGGGTTATCATGAAATTAGTGTTTCCGTTCTAGCCGTAGCAGAAAGGAGTGTCAGACTCTTACTGACTAAAACCCATCCGTGTTCCTCCTAATGCCCTTTAAGTTCTCAACCCTGGCAGAAGTGGTGCTTACCATAACAATTTAGTTATTCTCAAGGATAAAAAAATTGCATACACTTTTTTTTTGTTCAACACAATGAATCAATTGGCATGAATATCTTTATTTGATTGTCTTATTACCAATGTTTTTTATTTATCTTTATATTATTATATAAATATACTAGCGACCCGCCCCGGCTTTGCACGGGTGCAAATTAGATACTAAAACCTTTCTCGAGAACCACTCTATTTATTAAAAAAAACCCGCATCAAAATCTGTTGCGTAGTTTTAAAGATCTAAGCATATATGGGGACAGACAGACAGCAGCAGCGCCTTTGTTTTATACTACGTAGTGATTTGAAATTCGTTAGATGATAGTTTTATATATGCAACGAAAACGTTTAGCGACGGAACACGAGTTAAACACTCAGTTTTAGAAAGGACCACTAAATCAGGTAAAAATAAATTATTCAAACGATATCCCAAATGTATAATGTCGCGAAGTCAATATGACAAAACATTTTATTTGTTAAAATAATGTGATCGAGTTCTTGTAGGAATATCCTTACCATAATTTGCATAATTAAATGAAATCAGTTCATAAATTTTGCATTAAATTGATATTAAAGTGAAGAGACACACATAAATTTCCAAATAATCGCTTAAGTATACATGAACAAAAAAACTGTGAGGCCTATAAAAATAGCTATTAAATTAGACAATTTCAAATAATTGGTAACTGATGAAGGTGTTGTTTAAATCTCTGTTTTACTTCTCTTGTTGGCTCCACTTAATTCGAAGATAATTTTTATCAAACTTTTTATCTACCCTTTAATAACCTGGGTAGGCATTCTTTAATATTTCCAACTGTTCTGAATTAGAATAGAATATAATACTCTTTATTATGTACACCATATAAGTTACAGAACAGATATATGAGAAACATTAGGTACTGTTAAAATATCTATTTATGTTTTTTTTTATCGCAATAAACCAACATTTTTTCCCTTTATTCCCATTCCCTAAAGCATTTAACCCGGCCCATTCTATCATAACGGCTAAAATAAACATAACAATTATTGTAAATAATTGAAAATACGAGGCAACGTGTGAAATAGGCATGCGGAGTCCATTATGCTTACGTTTAAAATAAAGAAACTGAGGCATAAAGTCCCACCTGTTGGGTGCGTTCCATGCCGCAGTACTTAGAGCATTAAGATGGTCTCACACGGTACCAGTTTTACGAAGCGTTGATACAATTTTTGGTTTTTAAAAAACAAAATGATCTCTCCGAAATCAGGGATATTTTTTGCATTATCATTAAATGGTGAATGAAAAAAGAACTATTTTCTCTCTGAAACTAATGGTATAGTTTTTGTAATCACCGCGACTAAAATTACTGAGCTTATTTAGCGTTTCTGTATAAATAAAGAATACAGGAAAGCAAAATTAATATCTGTCATAGGAAGCTTGGCGAAAATAGATGCAAAATACGAGTACATCATTCAAAAGTCCAATTTAATTAAGGTCGCATCATCTCGGCTTCTTCATGACTTCTCTATTTCTGCTGATCTAAAAAAGCCATTTTAGCAGAGTCAGAAAGCACATCACGCTACCCGTCACTGTCAAATTTTCCCAATCAACCTTGAACCTAATGCGTTAGCGATAAAGATGAAAATTAAATTTGACAGATTTTGTGTGATTAATATTTTGATTCTAATATGATTCTACTAGTGGCTTTTTTAGACCCGCTGGTCACCTCAGTAGCTACAGTCGTCAGCTCACATACAAATAATATGCATATACATAGCTATTTAATTTCAGAGACTTTTTATATAATATATATCTCGAGGCTAATAACGTTTCTGAAAAAAAACCGGCAAAGTTTGAGTCAGACTGGCACACGAAGGGTTTTGTAGCATGAACCTTAATTTTTCTTATTTGTTGTTATAGCGGCAATAGATATACACAATCTGTGAAAATTTCAACTCTGTCTATTACAGTTCTTGAGATAAGTACAGCCCGCTGACAGGCAGACGGACGCACGGACAGCGGAGGCTTAGTGATAGGGTTCCGTTGGTCAGTTGGTTACCCTTCGGGTACGTAAACCTGAAAATGAAGATTCATTTCTTTTTGGCAAAAACCAAAAGGCCCGTGCAATGCAGTGTTCTTACAATAAAAATAAATAAATAAAATAAGCGTTCATTGCTGTTACTTATTTGACCAAAGTTACTAAATGTTAACAATAGAGGTATTAAAACTAAATAAATTTCTTTCAATAAAATATAGTAAATTATCCCAGCAGAAGCACAAGTAAGTATAGTGTGTGCAAGGTTTTATTTCAAGATAACAGAAGCCTGTGAATCAATACAGGTTGCGAGACACCTACGAGAATTGCTACGGGCTAATGTTACTTTGTTTTCGTTGTTTACTCTCGTTGTAATACTCTTTTACAGATATTTTAATAAATAAATAATTATTAATCACGTCACAGTTTTTCGAATATAAATGTAGATGAATGGAGAGGGAGAGGAAGGTCAAAGAAAAGATGGATGTATTGTGTGAGGAGCGATATGAAAGAAGGAGGGACTTAGTGATAGTTTGACGGCAGATAGGACAGAGTGGAAGAAAAAAACGTGTTGTGCCGACCCCAAGTAACATGGGATAAGGGCAGGAAGATGACGTCATAGTTTTTCGTCTTTCAATTTGTTGGGATTTTTTTCTGATAGTAGTTTCAGATAAATCGTTGAGGTAAAATTGTGACAGTATTTGTACTTGTCATGTATTTAGTACAGTAGCTAACTGTTATCAGATGGCAAAAATATAGAGATACAGTTTAATAACATAAAACCAGCTAGAAAGGTGCTAAAATAATCCAGTTTTCATTCCAATCGGTTCTCACGTTTTTCTGAACAAATCGATAAAAAATTATATTACATCATAAATATTTCAAACACTGATAAGAAATAAAACTAAGAAATCGTATACGTACATTTAAAGACAAAATAAATGACCCTATAAAAAAATAACATCGAAAACTTTTCATCGAAACTTGAACAAATCAATCGATTTGCATTATTAACAGAAAGTAATAACGATATCAATATTTACTGCTTATGTATTATGTATGAAACTGATAAATGTTCTTGTTGTGTACAAAATGGATTAAAAAAACTTCATGTAAGCTTGGCTTGTTGGTAGCGAGTTGGCTGCGCTTGCGTCAACGGACAACTTAATCAACGTTCTTAGGAAAGACTTCAACGAGATGCTAAGGTAGGTACAGGTTTTCATCAAATATTTGAATTTCTTTTGTATGTCAATATAATTATGTTTTCGTATGTTGTGGTGTAAAAAGGCAGTTTTATTTATGAAAATTGATAAAACAACTTGTCATTCATTCATTACAATCGATACAATATTTTACAAAAGTTTTTTTTTTATTGTTTTGATAATTATTTTTAAATTGATCCTTGGTGGTGTTTAGTAGGTACATATTTTAACTGGTATATCTTTTCGGGTATTTTATATCGTAAGATATCAAACGTAAAATCCGATGACTGTCGAAGACAACGGAAAACCCGATAAACATTTTATCGGGTTTTCCGTTGTTTCAAACATTTTTTCGGGTTGTCCTTTTCTCAGAAGCATTAATATACAGCATGATTTCAAACCATAAATAAAAATAGTATTAAATTCCTTTTTATTTTCATTAATTGCATTGAATCGAAATAGATTCCATCGTTCTTATGCAAATAAAATTAATTGAGTACATACCTGCTGTCGATATTTTATCCTAAATTGGTATCTTATTAAACCGTTATTTGTCTGTATTAGTTGAATTGCAGGTTGCATTTTTCGCATTTTTGTGCTAATTTTTTTCGCGGTATCTCTTTTACGTTTTTTGACCAGAATCAGATAAGGACTACATGATGGAGACAGGTCTATAAATTCTAATTTAAGTGTAGCCAATTTATTCCTAATTTAGTATTTTGAATTTTTGAAACAGATTAAAATTTATTTTAAATCACAAAAAAGAAAAATTAGACATTCAGTGAGATGTACGGGTGATAAAAGTTTTATTTTATCAAATAAATTATTTATATTACTTACAAAAACATTAAACACTGAAGATTATGGGTGAATTTTTGATGTGTAGTGATAATTTTGGGCACCAAACTTCGTTAATGTGCGTTTTCGATCAATATTCTTGACCAATGGTGAAATAAATAACTATTAGTTAGTAATATTAGTTAACTTATAATTCATCGAAAAATGCATTTTAACATTTGATTACAATTTGAACTCACAATCACAATTTTAACCTGGGAATCTTTAAGTCAAGGGTGTATAAGTTACTTTTAGGCAAGCATGCTCCATCATTGACCACATCATCTCTTACCAATGGTCAAACGTGTACCTACCTAAAAATAAAAAAAAATTGCTCGCTCCATCGTAGACTTTGTCTCTGTCATCTCTGACCTAGACTAGAGTCATGAGCAAACCTATCATTAATAAAAATAACACGCTTAGACAAAACCAGTACACATTCAATCACTCTCTCCTAACATCTCTAATTACAACTACCAACAACAAAAACCTATGTCAGAATTATCCGCGCTGCTTGTCTTTAGCTTTCATCTGACACTTTTGTATCGGTTGCCATGGTTACCAAACAGTCTCGCTCCAGTGCCAACCAACAGGTTGTAACAAAAGAACACTTTATATCTATTTGTTTGCGCATGTGTGAAGGAAATTGATACTGTTTCCTAGTTTGATTATGAGAATGTTGAAGATTTCACATGTGTCCGTTTTGCGTTAGAGAAAAAGATCAGCCTGTATGTTGTGAATAAAGCTAAAACCCTACGCACCATTATCTCTTCAAAGTTAGAGTGAACAGGCTTCTTCTGGGTAAGCTCACTCTTTCCTCGACTTTGTCTCTGTCACTTCTGACCTAAACTAGAGTTAAAAGCAAACCAATCACAACCAAAAAAAAATACGTCAGCGATTTGATCACCATTTTTACTAAAGAAAGTGTTTTTTTTAATTGTACAAAAGTTAGTTCAGGTGTTGTCGCATTGTCGCGTTTTGAGTTTCTTCGGAAGCTTGAACTAATAGTTTTAACTTAACCATATGGAAGCTTATCTGTAAATGAGAATGTTTTAAAGTTTTTAATTATTATGTTTTAGCGTTATAACCTAACCATAAAAGTTCAACGTCATAAATATGTAACCAACGCGGCGGCTCTTAAGATATAGCCTCTTGAGTTTAGCCCATTGACATCCACAGTAAGAGAGGACTTTTAAATGTAGTAAAAAAAAGCCAGCCAAGTGCGAGTAATTTTTGTGATTTGTTGTTATAGTGGCAATAGAAATATACAAACTGTGAAAATTTTGTTTTTTGTTTATTTCTTGAGATGCCTGCTGACAGACAGACGGACGGACGCACGATTGGACGGACGGACAGCGGAGGCTTAGTAATAGGGTTACCCTTTGGGTACCTACAGAACTCTAAAACCGATACAACTGAGAGGCCCATTAGTAACAGTTAACTGCGGACATATCAAACAATCCATACTAATATAGTGAAGTGAGAAAGTACGCTGTCTGTCCGTCCGACTTGTTGTTAGGTACGTGTTAACGGCTATATGGATTTAAAAGAAACTTGGCACTCGGATACTCTATGTCCTAGATTAAGACAAAAGACACTTTTTTTCCCGAGAAATTGCTAAGTTTCTCGCGGGCGAAGCTGTGAACAGTCTCTAGATCATAAGTTTAATAGTAGTAGTTTTTTTTTTTACTATTGATAGGCACGCGTTTGACCGCTATCTCACCTGATGGTAAGCGAAGATGTGGTCGAAGATGGAGCACGCTTGCCTAGAAATAACCTATTTACTCTTGATTTAAAGACTCCCAGGTTGTAGCTATCAGGAAACACAGACTCCGGCAGGTAATTCTACTCCTTAGCTGTACGCACTATGAATGTGTTCCCAAAACGTTTTGTGCGTAGGTATGGGTGGGATGTCCACCATGTACCGGTGGCGCATCGCCGTTCGTCTTGTGGTCCGATGATGGAACGGGCTCGGCGGAATTAAATTATGCAATTCCGTCGCACATTTCCCAAAATGCAACCGGTAAAAAACCGACAGGCTAGCAACTCGTCGTCGATGTTCAAGACTTTGGAGCTTCGACGCGACGAGCCTCTCATTGCCGATGATCCTCTTGGCTCGTTTCTCAATATTATATTTTAACAGTAATTAACTGGTCAAAGCCATCGGAAGTGTGATTCTTCTTGAATTATTGGGAATTACTGACGAAACTACTTGTTATGGGAATCCCCAAAAAGATCTCCATGTATTTGACCACAAAATCGATTTGCTGAGCTTAAGCTCATAATTTAACTACTGGTATAACATTCATGACTGTACAACAAAGTGATAAAAATTATGATAGTGTCTTTCAGATCAATGGCGGAAGATGATTACTGATTAATGAAAGCTTTCGCAGACTTATTCATCTTTAGAATTTTTTGTAATAAGGTGAGACCACCATATAAAGTACATGAGTTTGTTTTTTTTAAATACTTGTTAGTAATTCTCTTTTGTTGTTTAAAATGACTTGAACAGTTGATCAGAGGCGCTAGACAAAACGCCATTCTATTAGCGAAATGTCAAATAACGAATTGATCCTTCGATCAATAATAGTAGGTACTCTATTACCTAACATTTCGACAGCGTTTGTCAATTCCATACAATTTTGACGTTTGGACAATCGCATTCGTCAAGCTACCGATGAAAGAAACTTACATACTTGTATAGAACTCTACTATCTATCTTTGAATCATAATTATAACAGCATCTTCATTATAACCTAGAACATTGATAACGGGACGGTAGTCATTGGCAGGGTGTATTGGCAACCAGTCGAAATTATCAATTTCATTTTGTGTCAAAAGTTCTTGGTAGCTCCGTTACTTCGAAGCCGTAAAAGAGTTAAATATTTCTTCGTATTAAAGTTTTATAAACGATGTTATTGTAGTAATGGGTTTTCTATTTATTAATTAAGAACGAACATTGGAAAGAAACTATTCAATTAAGTTTAGTATTACGCTTTAAGTAGAAGATGTTACTTCTAGTTAACTTTAATGAGCCGCACTATGATAGCTAAAAACGTAATAAAATATTAATTAAAACCTTGTACACTTATGGTCTTTATCAATTACCTGAAACAATTAAAATTTAGGAAAGGAACAAATGTTATGGATTTACGAATTGAAGAAGTGTTTTTGAATTCTGTTTTTCTAATGTGTGTGTTTACACATTTCTTATAAGACTTGCGAATACACGTATAAAAAGAAATATACCAGATTTAAACTCTACTATTCCTAGTATTTAAAATATTTCAATTAATTAAGGATAATAACAGTAACAAATTTAATTCAAGTGTATATGTTACCGACAAAAGGTGCACATACCTTATAGTCCTCAGTTATTAAAAATCTAATAACACTTCACTAGAAGTTATTTCACAAGTCACATCAGGTTACATACACTCGGACACTCTCACAGATCCATTACAACATGTCAACATAGTCCACTTTACCTAAACAATACCAAACAATGTTTCTTTACGCTCCTAATCAAAAATTTTCACAGCAAGTCTGTATGCAAGTTACAGGTGTAACGTAAACGCACGATTTACGGCTATACATTACCTAAAGTTTCGAAAAAAAGCGTCCCGTTTTTCGAAACGTAACATTCCGCGTTTCATTTTCCGATCGCGACGCCGTATAAGGGCGCGTCAAAACGCGGCTGTGTGCGTAACAACCTGACCATAAGCTTGCGTAGACGCAACTGAAATCACCTTGCAAGGCCCACTATACCCCTCTCGCTCGAAACATGTCGATGTCTCTTTCTAGCGGGCATTGTGCTCGGACCAGCGAGTGGTACGCAACTTGACAATAAATTACGTATAGGAATCTAATCAGTTTAATAGATGTGTGATTTTTTAAATATTTTTTGACCGCTCGTAATGGTTGGAGGATCCTTATTCTCGAGCCATCATCTTCAAGATTAAGGATTACGGTAAAAACGTAGTGTTTGCTTAGAGAGTGCGGTAAGGAGAAGTGACAGTCTGAGGTCGGTTCACGCATATTTTTTGCCCTAGTTCATCAGTAGATTGAATTTTCTTGATGACCATGCCGTCAAGTCTGGATTTTATCTGATTTTTGATGTAAATACATTTATACAACTTACATACTATTGCATGTTACAGTTAACTTATTAAAACCTATACAAAGAAATATGGGAGTAAACAAACAACGTCTAGGCACACTCGTTCCATGCAGACCTTATCCATGGCTTTACATCAGGCGCGATTGATGTCAAGAGCGGCATCACTCTCGAAAAAAAAAAAAAACACTTATAAGTTATTGTTTTCTATTACTGAATATCGGGTCAAAAACCTTGTTTCTTGGATTACTGGAAATTACCTGGGAAACATTTATAATGGGAATTCCCAAAAAAAGGATTTGACAACGCGATTTGTTTAATAAATAAAAAAAAACACTTATAATAATTAAAATAAACATTATGTCTACTAACAAGTTAAAATATAATTCAATCCAAGTTCATCCTGTTCCCCACAGTGAAAACGCTAAGATTGGACATTAAGTTGCAAAATCGAAATGATTACGACTGTAGGTACATTCTTATATTTCATTCAGTTCTAATGTAAGGAATCCTGGCTAGAAGATAATCATCTGTTGTTTGAACAGATCAACTTACATTTAAATAGCAAAAAAAAAAAAAGCATTACTTTTGTTTTCTTACTAGTTTTTACTTGCGACTTCGTTCTGACTTTTATGAATTGGCAATCATTCAAAAGGTGATAAGTTCTCATGAATTGAATAGTGAAACAAGAAAAGGGTTTTAACCAATTTTTATAATGAGATCAGGAATGAAATCTATACTAATACTAGCTGACCCGCGCGGCTTCGCTCCCGTCAACTGGTTACTCTACCTACCCTACCTACTCTACCTACCCTACCTACCCTACCTACCCTACCTACCCTACCTACCCTACCTACCCTACCTACCCTACCTACCCTACCTACCCTACCTACCCTACCTACCCTACCTACCCTACCTACCCTACCTACCCTACCTACCCTACCTACCCTACCTACCCTACCTACCCTACCTACCCTACCTACCCTACCTACCCTACCTACCCTACCTACCCTACCTACCCTACCTACCCTACCTACCCTACCTACCCTACCTACCCTACCTACCCTACCTACCCTACCTACCCTACCTACCCTACCTACCCTACCTACCCTACCTACCCTACCTACCCTACCTACCCTACCTACCCTACCTACCCTACCTACCCTACCTACCCTACCTACCCTACCTATCCTACCTACCCTACCTACCCTACCTACCCTACCTACCCTACCTACCCTACCTACCCTACCTACCCTACCTACCCTACCTACCCTACCTACCCTACCTACCCTACCTACCCTACCTACCCTACCTACCCTACCTACCCTACCTACCCTACCTACCCTACCTACCCTACCTACCCTACCTACCCTACCTACCCTACCTACCCTACCTACCCTACCTACCCTACCTACCCTACCTACCCTACCTACCCTACCTACCCTACCTACCCTACCTACCCTACCTACCCTACCTACCCTACCTACCCTACCTACCCTACCTACCCTACCTACCCTACCTACCCTACCTCCCCTACCTACCCTACCTACCCTACCTATCCTACCTACCCTACCTACCCTACCAACCCTACCTACCCTACCTTCCTACCCTTTCAGTGTTAGATAGCCCATTTATTAAGAAAGGCTATATATCATCACGCTAAGATCAATAGGAGCGGAGTAGACGAAAATGCGCGGGTTAACTAGTATGAAAATAAATTATTAAACAAAGACAAAATTAAAGCAACAGTATTATTTCTTCGGGATTGTATGGTTGCTTTGACAAAGTTGTTCATGTAAACTGACCTAATCAAAGATTTTTCTACAATTTTGGAACCAAGAACCCTCCACTTCCCCTTAATACCTGACTCAGGGGTTGAATTTATTTTACTCTCTCTTAGTGCACCTTCATTCCTTCAAAGACCTTTATTATTGCACACATTAAAATCCATTTCCATTTAAAGCCAGAAATCCAAGCAATGTTTTCTTGTCACTAAGTTTAACGAGATTCTCTATTACTAGTATTTTTGCTAAAAAACTTAAAACAGAATAAGCTTTATAGCTTAATCCTAATTATAGATAATCCAGCCATAGGTAATCCTTCCATTTTCACTCGACGCGACGATGTGGCTAGCCAACTTCCACGTTCAGGTGATGATCGCCACTCATTGAACGCACCAGGAAGGACAGACCAGGCACTGCGGCAACGCGGCAACGGTGGTGTTAAGATCTGTAAACATCTCACCGTTAAAACTTGGGTTTAGTGAACATGAAGTATGGTGTCTATCCATACATTCAAGGAGGTATAACGGGTTTAGCGAACATGAAGTTTGGTGTCAATCCATACATTCAAGGAGGTATAGCGGGTTTAGTGAACATGAAGTGTGGTGTCAATCTATACATTCAAGGAGGTATAGCGGGTTTAGTGAACATGAAGTGTGGTGTCAATCTATACATTCAAGGAGGTATAGCGGGTTTAGTGAACAAGAAGTGTGGTGTCAAACTATACATTCAAGGAGGTATAGCGGGTTTAGTGAACATGAAGTGTGGTGTCAATCCATACATTCAAGGAGGCATAGCGGGTTTAGTGAACGTAAAGCGTGGTGTCAATCCATACATTCATAGAGGGATAACAGTTGACTTCAATGTCACTCTACATTTTACATAGTTAAGAATGTTTGCGGGGAAAACTAGTTCAGAAATCACCTAAGATTTTGAATTTTGGAGGTAGAACTGGACAAAGGCATCCCTTGTGCCTTTGTCCAGCAGTGGGAAAAAAATGTAAACTAACAAACAAAAGCACTTATTGCACACACACATATATCCAATCACTGGATCGAAAGTAAAAGTTTTTACGTAGGAAGTAACATTTCACTAGTCACATAAGTCACATTAATCTTAGACAATAACCATATATTATTATCTAATCAAGTATTACTTACATTAAGTTACAAAGCTAGTAATAGGCGTTAAGCAACAAATCGCAAGGGTTCATGTTCGATTCCCGGGTCAAACCGCCGCGCTTGCGATTTTACGAGATACCTACTCATTAAGTATTCAAATGTGATTTTCTTGTTAAAATAGAAACTTGGTGTAAGATAAGATGAAAATTAATTGAAAAGGTAGCCCTTTATGTTGTTATTAATTATTGTAATTTATTTACGTGTCAATAAATTATTACATAAACTTCTGTAGAAGTGTTATTGAAGTGAAGCTTGATTAAATCTTTTAATAAATTAGCTACCCCAGAATATGTCGAATTACACTAAAACAATAATAATGGTAACATAGTAGGTGCATTCGTTTTTAGGGTTCCGTATCCAAAGGGTAACCAACGGACGGTCCATCCGTCTGTCTGTCAGCGGGCTGTATCTCAAGAACCGTAATAGGTAGACAGTTCAAATAATAAAAATTAAGGTTTATGGTACGGAACCTTTCGTGTGCGAGTCCGACTTGCACTTAGCCGGTGTTTTTTGGTTGAGCCTATATTTTTCCACGGTCGAGGAAAGGCCTCCCCCATATCTTAGACACACTTTTTTGCGGCACCTAGAAAATTCTTTCACAAATTTTTTTTCTACGACGACAATGATTGGAAAAATCGAGAAAGTGTCCCAATTCTTTTTGCAGTACCTTTACACCTTACGAAGTAAACAATATCATCCTGATGTCTTTATCCCACTTCATTAACAGTCAGTACAAAACGGATGTTTCTTCCCTACATCTCCAAGAATCGCCAGACATTACTAAGTCATAAACTGTCATTACTTAACCGTGTTAAGTAGCTTACTGTCACAAAGTGACAGAGCGAAGCGATAACGCTGTGTGACAAAAAGTTGCATGTCTAAGTACACAAGAAAAAAGAACTTATAAAACTTATACCAGGTAATTTTATCTGTAGGTACTAATATTTCAAAATAATGCAAAAGTAACTCTGTCTGTCAGTCTGTCTTTTTAGGGGTTCCGTTACCCGAAGGGTAACCACTTCTCGTCCATCCATCTGTCAGTCAGTCGGCTGTATCTCAAGAACCGTAATAGGGAGACAGTTGAAACTTTCAAAGATTGTGTATTTCTATTGCCGCTGTAAAAACAACTAATAAAAATGAAATGAAATTAAAAATTAAAGGGGCTACCATACAATAAACGTGTAGTTCTCCTGTTTATGGTACGAATTCCTTCGTGTGAGAGTCTGACTCACACTTGATCGTTTTTTTACCTCTTCACACCTCAACCGCGAAACGTATTTGGATGAAACTTGGCACACAGGTAGACTCTTCTGTTTCCGCCACACCGTGTAAACTTATTGATGACACTTACTTATGGTTGACACTTCACTTCATGTTCACTTCACCTAAGCTTACCTGAGATGTTTAGATAATCTCACTGCTGGAATACACACAACCAAACACATACAAACTCTTTTCATCTCCGAAGCTGGTCCCCTTTGGATCGTTCTCGAGTATAACGCGGGTAGAACCGCGGGCAGAAGCTAGCCAGCTGTAAATACGGAAAAACAAAGAACCGATCATCGCTGTGGTCTGGGGACACCACATTGTGGTCAACGTCAGGGAGATTACGATAATAAGCACCACAATGCAATATCATTGTGGAAATACGTAGTTGATGTGGTTTCTTGACACTGGTTTTCTAGAGTAAAGGTAACGTATAAATCTAAGCTGCTAGGGATGCATTACCATAGGATACTCTATTAATGCACCCTTAACAACATACTTTGTAGAGACACAAATAACAGCGTATCCTGGATACGTTGGCCTGGTTAACAACCTGCTTATCAATTCAAAATGAAGGAGCTAGTTGTTATTGTTATCTCATGTCATGATGTCAACATATTTTGAGAAGATTTGCAGTTACTCTAAAGTATTTTTCCTTCGCCAGCTCCTTTTAGTTTCCTGTATGTATCACAGTCTCCTAAAATAAACGCGAATACGTAGAACTAAAAAGTTTGATGTGTTTTATTTTTTTTGTAGAGCATGCATCTGCACGATATGCATTTGGGTTCTTCTCTGTCTCGAACGGCTTTTACATCAGTATAGGTAATTTTCTTAACTACACATAACAATATCATTGTTTTATAACCAGTTTCAAAACGGTATCCATTAATACCACACTTTGAATTCACCCAATTTCCATACATCCGATGACATAAATTCCCGAACCAAAAAGAACTTCAACGACGCATACACTATACAAAGTACGTATAATATCATTAGTGACAGTAAATACCTAATTACCTCACCTTTAAACAAACAACCTCCTTACAGGGGGAATATTACAATTTGTAATACAATGCGACCGCGCGCTGGAGGGAACAAAAAGTGGACGCTCCCCAAAGAGTCGGTAGTCCGTCGACGGCTGCCTTACTCGTCGTCGATGTCGTTACTAGTGTTTTGTTGCAAAGAGCAAGGAGGCACAGAAAGTCCTAATGATTCATTTTGAGGCTTTAGACAAAGTGTCATTCTATTAGCAATGGCGATCACGTGACGTTTCGACAGCGTTTGTCAATCTCATAGTACAATTTTGACGTTTTGACAATCGGCTTCGCTATAATGCTACCGCTGACAGAATGATACTATCTAGAGCCTCTGGATTTTGTTCTCAAGTCTAGCCATTCCTTGTGTGATTAGAATCAGAAATATAGATATCCGCAGGAGAACTATGGTGACCGACGCGGCAACGTAGCCCAAACAATTGCCAAACTTAGGTGACAGTGGGCAGGGCACAGTTGCGGAAGTCAGGTAGACTTTTCCGCTTTAAAAGGAGCGGCTGCTCCTTTTAAAATACTGATACTCAGCAGTCTTTGACTGGAAGCCGATCCTAACATTGTTGGAAAAATAGTAGGCAGACTGATTGGGCTTAACCCAGCTGTATATGTCCCTTTGTGCCTATTGGCCTAGTTCTATTCTGTCTCCTGCTTGATACGGAGGGAAGTGGAAATTTTATATTTTCTTTTTCCTACTCCTCCGCTGTACTTTTCTGATTAATTTTGTTGCAGGATCCAAGACAGTTGAATCGTTTCTCCGGGACTATTCGTCTTCATTGGCTCGGCGTTTTTCTGGTGGTCGCCACTGTTGATTCTGGCTTTCAGGAGTTGTGTTCAACGATCATCGTCTCATTGTCGAGGCGTGCCTTAGCGAGAATTAACTCATCTGCAATTCTTTGTCCTATCTTTGTAGACATAGTATAACAGGAGATTTTTTGTTTAACACTTATGGCAAATACGGAACATTTGCAGGGGAGGCGCGGCAGTATTCTACATGAGTACACTGGTAAATGGTAATGGTTGTCATTTGTGCCCATGCTGATTTTAGAGTTGGAGTGAAAAAGTAGGGTGTCGGGAACAGGACGTCAGAAAGTAGTACCTTTTGTAATGCGGTGTTGGTTTATTTATCGTGTAGCGTTTATGAAACATAATGTGTTTTAATTTGCTTTCTAAGTTGGCCTAAGTTAGCATTGACTAACGGTGTGGTGTTAAGGAGTTCTTTTTTTTAAGGGTGGGAAATCATCAAATTACTCCTCCTGCTGTAGTCAAAGCAGAAGGGAGTGTCAGTGTGGGTTACTTACCAAAACCCATCCGAGTTCCTCCTAACGCCCTGTGCGTTCCAGGGCCGCGGTGACTCTTTCAAACAAATTTTGCATCCCTGGCAGGGAGATGTGGATTTAGGACTCACTGAAACTCCAATGAACGATGAGATCTTCTCTGTTGTTTTGCTTTTGGCAGAATGGTCATGGTCACGTCGAGGTCCACATCGGTGGTAGATGCGGACAGGTTTCCACACGCTCTCCCGCCATTTCTCATGTTGGCAGACTGTCTGGCGCAGACAGATACGCAGCTCCCTATTACAGATTTCACTTGGTCAGTCCAGTGCATAAGTGACCTGCTACGCGATCTGGTCTATACTTTTTCCTGCCACAACCAGTCGCTCCAGGGGGTGAAAAGGGTGTAGTTAATTTTTTTTTATTTGGTTCTGTGAAAAAGACTTTGACTTTTACAATATGTTCGTTCACAAAGAGGAAAATAGAAAAGCAATTTGATAGAGTGCATCTCACAGTATTGACGATGAAGTCGACACAAATACAACTTAATAAAAAAATCAGTGACTACTTAAAATTTCACATTTAGATTAAGTTGACATCAGCTTTTAGTTGGCAGGTAATAATTTAGGTACAATAAAAATCCCTAACTTAGTATTATTGTTAGTTATAACTTACACTTAACGTTCTAATATTCTGTGATTATTAACAAAATTATTCGCCTATTAGTTTAAATTAAGTTTTATTTCTTGATTAACGACTCATCCGGACATGTTTTAAATGTTTAAATAGATTAAGAGAAAATGATGTCATGAGTATAAAATATGTGATAGGTTTGAATGATGGGACTTTTTGGTAAATAGGTAATAAAGCGTGAGAAAGAATTGTGAAAAAAAAATAGTTTCTCTTAGAATTGATGTGTTGAATTCCTCAATAGTTTTTGTTTTCGAAACTATAATATTATCGAATAAAAAAATATCGAACTTGGCAAAATTTGGCAGAAGATATTTACTTATTAATTTAAACATAGTCGAACCAACAGCTATAACATCTTATCAGCCGAAAGACGTCCACTGCTGGACATAGGCCTCCCCCAAAATGGGGGGGGGGTTGCCATTGCATGGTGTTGAGTTTTGCAGAGAACACTGCTGCCCATTCTCTGGCGAGTCCCTTAGTCGACTCTTACGACACCCACGGGAAGTGTTGGGATAGTATAACAGCTATAACAGCTGGATAACAATTGATGTGTTAAACTCCTCAAAAGTTATTGTTTTCGATATCCGATATAAAAAAATATCAAACTCTAATCGAATTTGACAGGAGAACTAGCAAGGTACGGTGATGGTAGGTGGAGTAAGCCGATGACTAAGTTGCGTCCAAAAAATGGTAGAACATTGTTGCTATCACGGGTAGAGCCTAGAAGAGGTGGCACAGGAGCGCGAGGATTGCTATTTGACAATTAAAGAGAAGGCATTGCCCATCGGTAGGCGAAGTCATGATGTGAATGATGATAATGAACGGATTTTTTCTGAAATATAACTTTCACCTGAAAACGGCATTCAAATCCAGTTTTAAAAACTGTGCTGGCAAACACTAAACAAAAAGGCGGTCCAATACATCCATCTTCTCCCAGTAATTGCGCAATCCATTTTTAATATGACAGCCAATATTTTCCCGATAAAAATAATTACAAAAAGTCACCCACGATGACCAGACACCAGCACCAGGATACCGTTAACTGTTTCCGAAACAATAAAGGTGCCACAGTGGCCACGCCCCTCTCATCGGCGCACGCG
Source organism: Lacanobia oleracea (assembly GCA_950371165.1). Lineage (NCBI taxonomy): Eukaryota > Metazoa > Arthropoda > Insecta > Lepidoptera > Noctuidae > Lacanobia > Lacanobia oleracea. Next base: position 16,590,938 of record OX493386.1, read on the forward strand.
CATAAATCAATACAAAACACAATTATAAGAAATTACACCAGCTGTTATAATTAAAAATGGTTGTATTTCATTAATGTGTCAATTATGAACAAATATAGGAGACCACCAGGTTGGTATGTGGGTTTAAAAACCAGGTTAAGTTGTCTTCTTAGAAGATGCCTTGATGACAGACTGTTATTCGAGACATCATTCAGTTCTAACCCTTGTCCCAGGTTACTTGGAATCAGCAACACGTTTTCTAACCGCGACTCTCACCAGGCCATCAGTCTACCTTGTAAGAGCCAATCTAACGCTGCGTCTTCCGGTACGCGGTTGCCGCTCCAGAACTTTTCAGCCCCATCTGTTCTGCCAGCAATGTGCCCTGCCCACTGCCGCTACAGTTTGGCGATCCTGCGGGCTACGACGGGTTTCTATAATTTCCGAATAAAATTTCCCAAAAATGTTGTGCAGCGATTGGATCAAATTGTATCCTCTGTCATGTTGGAATAAACTCCACATGGACTCAAATATTTAATCAATTAAATTAGTGTCTATGATAGGTACAAGTTTCTTATAATCTTTTTACACCTGTCATAATGTAACTGTTTATCACAGTTCATTTGGTCTGTGTATCATACTCATTCGTATAATCCGGTTATTTATTTCTCTTGATCTCGTCCTAAACTATAAACAGTTAAGTTTGTAAAAAAGTTTTTTTTTTTGTAACACCATGGTTCGTTTAAGTTCGAGGCTCACATCTTCCAGCAGAAATGGAATTTCATTTTCCAAGAAGGTTCTGTAGATTTTTCCATTAAGACGGCATGTCAAACGGACCAATAAGTTCGTATTGAGGATACCGGACCACAAGTTAACGCTGAAATGAACGTTGAAGCTATCACTTCTATGGATTTTCAATTGCCCACATGTGTAAAATGGCCAAATAAGTAGTTTGAAACAGATGGGCTAATTTTAAGAATTTTCCACCTCGCCGTCTTTGGAGGCCAATTTCAGCAAAAGTAGCCGTAAAGAAGTACTATTTACGAAGTTTGAGAGCCTGGCGCATTCTCGAGACTTACTTAGGAACCATTAAGTCACCTGTTTAGATTTTTAAAGTTTAAAAATTAGGTCATAATTTTCGGAACGCAAATTTTACACTTTAGGCCCACATTTTTATAACTAACCGACTTCTTCAAAAAGGAGGAGGTTCTATGTTCGGCTGTATGTATTTTTTTTTTTTGGCATGTTCACAGATTTCTCCGTCAATTGTGGACCGATTTAAAAAAAAATTTTTAGGAAGACTATACTCCTGAGAATTCTGACTTGGTGACAATGGGACCACCACTGTCACCAAGTCAGAAAAATGTTTGTCCAGCGATATTTTCGCCAATTGTTAACCGATTTGGATGATTCTTGTTTTTGTTTGGAGTATTTTTTCCGGACTTTTAATGTTCTGGTCACCGACGCCAGACCATGGCCGACGTGTATATTTACGTACCGACGCCAGCGCATCAAGCTACCCGAAACTGTCAAATTTTCCCAAAAGATCTTGAACGTAACGTTAATCACTTCAGCGATAAAGTTGAAAATCTATTAAAGAAAATTAACTGATTGTTGTAGCTTTATGTGCTGGCGTCTCTGGTTTATAAATATTATTATTCTATAACATTATTTAATTGCTGACGTTCTTCTTTTAAATCATTTTACTCCTCTAACTGAGACTTCAGGTTCCACTGGTGTTGACTATGTAAATGATCATTACTGAAACAAAATGAGAAGATATATACGTAATTACGTATACTTGAAACTTTTTAAATCTAGGAAAGATGGTTACAGAACCTAATCGATATCATTCTCTTGCCATTAATCACGATAAACAAATTTCGATCAGTGAAGCCAATTTCAGCAGAGATTACCCAAGTACACATGAGATATTTTAGTATGTTGGTATTTTAGTTTCTTAATTGACATATTCCGATGGGACGGCAATCTGACACGACCGGGGTGAGATCAGACGCAGGACTAACGGCTTTGTGTGCTTTCCGAAGCACGGGCTGTCACAACAATGGAAATCATCAAATGGCTCCTCCCGCTCTGGGTGAAGCAGAAGGGAGTATCAGACTCTTACTGACTAAAACTCATCCCTGTTCCTCCTAATGCCCTTTGCGTTCCAGCGCCGCGGTGAATCTTTCGAACAAACTCCGCAACCCAATATGGAGAACCCTACTAACACTCTTTTCCTGACCTGGCATTCGTACACGAGATCAACCGGGCCAGTTATATTATTAATTTCTTATTTCTTTTAATTTCCGTGACACCACATACCTATTCCTCTCAGTATTTTCATCTCAGATAACTGCAATTGACTTCCATTTTATTACATAAAAGTCAAGTTATTGGATATTGTTAACACGAGATTCCTAACAAGTATAAAACACAAGAATGTCATCCATTTAATTGTTTTTTTTTTTGTATTTGTAAATGAAAATTGGGATTCAAACCCTCGGGCCGTGGGACCCTTGTGCTCACAGCCTTTTCAAAGAAATTTTGAAACGGCTGGTTGACACTTCCCGTGACCCAAGAGCTGGCTTTTACTTTGGCCAGAGATTACGCATTGCCATTCAACGTGGCAATGCCACCAGTCTCTTGGGCACATTACCAGCTGACAGCGTTGAGGAGGAATTTTATGATGTTAAATTTTAGTTTGTTGTTAGTTTACCGTATTTGTTAATATTAGTAAAGTTACACATATAGGAGAAGCTCGTGGCTAGATAATAACAGCCGCATGGGTCGATCTTAAAGGTTAAGCAACGCTTGCCAAGGTTGGTCTGTGGATGGGTGACCATCTTAACATAGCGAGTTTCCTCCGTGCCTCGGAAAGCACGTTAAGCCGTTGGTCCCGGCTGTCATTTGTAGATCTTTGGCAGTCGTTACGGATTGTCACAAGCCAGTAAATCTGACTCCAGTCTTGCCAAGAAATACCGTGTTACCCAGTTAATGGGTTGCGGAGGTCTGGTAGGCAGCCGCTCCACGTAAAACACTGGTATTCAGCTGAATCCGGTTTGACTGGAAGCCGACCCCAATATGGTTGGGAAAAAGGCTAGGCAGATGATGATGAGTAAAGTTACACATATACAAACCCACTACCTATCACCTCCCCATAATTGCTTTCTACATTATTGTATATGTAAATGTAAATAATGATATCAAATACAAAATGATCAATGATAAAATTACGATGATAAATTAATCAAAAATCAGAAGCGTTTTTAACGAAAAATATAATTACTGACCATCAAAATGAAATGTTTAAATCGTTAATAACTCTCTTCTCTATGTTAGCAGGCATAATACGGCTTTCCGTTACAAAAACTCTTTGGTATTTCGCCGATAATTATTTTATTTGACCTCTCATGTATTGACAAGTGATTAAATGTTTCTATTTATTTTATTTAGAGGCTGATGAAGAAGTTAAAAGATAATAACTTGTGTCGATAATTTTTTCTTTCGGATTAACGGTTACAAACATTATTTTAACGGACAACCTACTTGGAACTAAGGTGCCAAAAAACCCTTCAATCAGTTAGAATGGTTTTATTTATTAATAGTTGCCAATATTATTCATTGATTTGTGATCCAACTGTGATACATTTCTAAAAGCATGGCCTAATTTTCTCGAAAAGTCGAATTGGTTTTCCCACAAAAAAAACTCACAACTTGAGATTCTCATTTTAGATCAGCTGTTTATTAAAACGTAAATAAACTGCTGTCTCCCAATAACGGGGAGCAATATCAAAGTTTTATTATATTTTTATTGGTAAATTTTACAGTAACGATAAAAGAAATCGGACGGACGCTTTGACAACAAGTAAAACACAGCTTTTTACTGGTTAACTTACATTTATATACGTTTACAACTTAAGAAGTAAATACAGGTCCATTTATTAATCTAAATTAGAAGTTTCTAGTCGCTTGCCAGTCGGTAGATTGTACCAAAGTGACTTAACAGTAAACATAGAGATTTAAAAAAGCCGCGGCGTTCGAAACTCAATTATCTATACGACCAATTGTCCGAAGCCCGGACCAATAAAATTAATCTGAACACAGGCAACGCCATTACATACGGGACCGTATTAATCTCAAAGCGTTGATTAGTAAAACTATAAAAGCGGAAGTATCACAAGAATGCGGTTAATGAGAGACTGAAACCCGATTTTATGGTTGATCGTTAAAATGGCCGACAATTGTCTAATTGTTGCCTACTAAACAACTAGCATCGTGGGAAGACGATGCCTCACTGACGGTGAAAGTCAAAACTTGACGGTTTTATAGCGTCACCCGAATTCGAAATTCGAATTGTAATCGAAACAACGAATCGCTTTTAGGTTCTTTATTCAAAAAATCAATTTGTTTTTTATTTTATTAAAGCGTTTTTATTGGTGAGATTAGAAACTTTAATGTTTGAAACAGTGGCTTTTAAGTATTAAAGCTTGTGTCGGGGTTCATTTATTATTTTTAAGTGATGAGATCACGACCTTGTAAATCCGTCATTAGGTCATTGGTTATAAAAGTAGGCAGTTGCTGCTAATAACTTAAAAGGCAGTTGTACGATTGATTAATCATGGCTGTGATATATGGAAAAATAAATCAATAGCACATTATCTTTTAATGGTGTAGAGAAAACCTTCTATTTGATTTAAGGCCGTAACCAATATAATTATGTATCTACCGCCCGATCAAATTTGAATTGACACCCTTAAACAAAACTGAAATCCTCTTTTTATTCACAACTACAATTTATTTACAAAACAAGACACAATCGCTCATTAGAGAAACAACTATCAAATCGAACCTATTGAATAACCATTCAATTTCGAAAATCGAACCTCAATCTAAACTACACAAATTATACACATGAGTACACAAATTTATACAAACAAACTACACAAGTTTGCACAAAAACACAAACTAATATAAAGACTACTAAAGACGAGCGCTATTCAAACGCGCCGACATTTTTCCATCGCGTTTTTCCTCGACAACTCGCGATGGCAACATTGAATGCGACGCGACAATACGTCGGCGACACGTTGTTGACAAGTCGCGTTGTCGGATGCCACTTCAACGTTAATTGGATGTGTTTGGATCATTGATTTGTTGGTAGTTAGTTGCAGCTGGATTGGTCATGAGAACTTTGTTGCAAAAAATAGAAATGATTTTGGTTTATAGAAGAAAATGTGGTGGAAATTATTTTTGTGTTGATTAGAAACGTATATAATGTTAAAATTCGATATTTATAATAAATTGACACCGATCGATCTGAGTACCTTCTAAATTGTCTTTAAAGCTTGATATAAAATTACGGAAAATTGGAAACCAGATAATTTATGAGTAATTCGATATATTTTTTGTAGATTATAAAAGCTGATCTCGTTTTAACACAGAAACTATAGTGTATTTTCAATGATAAACAGTTATAAGCTGTAACATATACGTTATATTATAGGTAATAATAAAGTACATAACATATGGCACAGATTCAAACAATGACAAACCGCCATCCATCACACATAACCGCAATTTGATGCACATAACTTTAACAAAAGCAACACTATAAATAATACCAACTCATTATATTTACACGTTATGTTCACTAACCTTAACACACATAAAAACTTCATACGTTACTAATTATATTACAAACGTGTCGCCGATTAAACAAGTCACTTAGTTAAAATCAGTCATATATTAAAAATTTAAAAACCGTCAAAGCGTGACAACACAATGGGTCTATAATCGCGTGAACGCTGTGAACAAACACACCCAGTTTTTGTTCGACCAATCAACAATAATCATCACGCTATTACATGCCCTGTTAACCCTGTAATTGTCGTAATAAAAAATACTTAGCGCGTGCACTACGTGCAATCTCGCACTATAGCTTTACTTATTTACATTTTCCGCTACGAAACTAATGCACAGACGATTTTACACCTTATTCTTCAGTTCTTTAAGGATATGTGTGGTTTTCAGAATGGTAAAGATACATGTGCATCGAAGCGTTAAGCCTCTGATTTTGGTATGGAATGTCTAAGGGCGTCAGTTTAATTGAACTGATTTTTGTTTCCATACAATTTACATCCAATTTTCTTTTGTTTTATTGCTTTGTTCTAAATGTGTGTTCATTCGTTTTGTTAATGTTTTTTATTAAAATAGCGATGTTCACGATTATTTGTAATAGTGTCAAGTTTTTTGTTGATTTTATTTTAAAGGTTATTTATAATTAGGTTTAAAATAATTGATTTATACCCGCTAAACTCATAACATGTTTAGAGGTTACTTTTTACTTACACACATTAAAAATACATACATACCTGTACGAGTAGTCTATTTTAATCGTATTTTTTTAATTTGTGTTTGTTATTTTTCGGTGTTATTAATAAAAATAAGGTAATACGAAATATTATTTTGATGTTGCGATTTTGGTGGTCTAAACAACATCAAAACAATATTTCAAACAATTCAATAAAAATTCCGAACAGCAAACCAATATCGTAAAAAATATAGTAAATCTTAATGTTTACCATTAACTTGCGTCTATTGTGCCGAATGTATATTACAATTATAAATAATTGATAAGTGCCATGTTATTACCAGCAGTAAAAGTAATGGCGGGCACGCGTTTGAGGGTTATACTGTATAATTACGATTGATACTAGACTATCATGGATGGCGAAGATAGGTGTTTGATTTCATAGTACTTTGGGGCCTGAGGCTCTGGCCCGATATTTTAGGGTTAAATTGAGAAATTGTAAAACTTTGTGAAAGAGCACACGAAACTGAATGACGAAGACACGTAATATATCTGAAAGGCAATTGACGTATTTTTAAGAGGGAATGCGAACTCTCTTGGCAGTCACAAAGTGCCATAAACACCTTTAGTTTATGTATATTTCGACATGTTTTTCATATTGATTGTCACTGAGATGATTTATAACGACTTAGTTTTGTGATTTTTTTCTGTGCAAGAATATTGATTTCATAAGGTAAAACCTACTTAAAAACCTAGACACTAGCTATCGGAGGTGGAAGGTAAGCAACCACTGAATTGGCATGTTACTCCGGTGCAAAAAAGTTCAGGATTTATAAAAACTAATGAAAAGCAAAAAAAGATCCGTAAACATTTTGTAACAATATGAAATACCTGTTGTTTTTTGTGCTCTCTCTTGCAGCACGAAGGATGGAACCTTTGGTGCACAAATACCTCTCTAACTTGACCACTTTCTGGCCATACCCATTGCCCAACTATCACCGTGTGCAACCATTTAAATGATATTATTTCAGATTTTATGGTCCATTTTATTTATTACTTTTTTTCAGATTGTGGATTGAGAAGAACGTTATTGTTCGCCATTAGAAAAAACTTTTTGCTAAACCCGTTTTTTCGTCTTACATTTTAAATCATGACTTTGTGTCTGCTTACAAAATAAAGACTTATTATGACTGGTTTTTGCGCCGAAAAATCATTTGACTCATTAATTTGATTTAATTGGTGGAATGATTAAATTATGTTTTTGAAATCTATTGTAAGAAACATTTAATTGCTGGTAATGTAGTTTTTGTATGAGTACTTTTTGTGTACTTATCCACTTATAATTTACTGAATTGGTTGGAGCAGCAGACATTGCAAAAAAATTAACTTCATTTAGAACAGAAAAACTTTGTTTCGGAACAAGTAGTTGGCGCAATCAAAAGAAGAAAAACAATGTGGACGACAAGCAGAAGTTATATTGCATATTTTTATTGAAAAAAAAAACTATGCCCCATAAGGAATCAATAGGTTCTCGGCATTACTGGATGATGAACAGCCAACCCTGATTCAAGCTCACCGAGCCTACCAACTATTTTTGCCGAAGAATTCTAAAGAAAAATGGATTCGAACACCAATTAGTAAGTGACCATCGGAACATGACAAGACAACTAACCTTAGAATTGAATTCCGATGTCCAGCGGCCATTTGTAGGTTTTCACGGCTTCGCTAGTTAGGGCCGACCATTGATCCGTCCGTCTTACACGTACAATGGCGAGCTTGGCGCCTAAGACCATTTAGCAGTCGTGTTCCATGAGTTGGGTGATAGATGATTTTTGTAATGGTATTTACACTATTATTTTGTATTGCAAACACTTGTTCTGCTGCGGCAGCATTTGCATCAGACACTGAATTAGCTGGATCTGGTTCCATTTTGCGCAATTTCAAGTAAACATTAGGTACGTTGGGAAGTGAATTCCTGTTGCCATGTTTTAACATTTTGTAAAAGCTCTGTTGCAACCTGTCGCTGGAAACCGTCTAACACAATATGGTTGCTACTGAGAATTCCACTGCAGAAAAACCCAAGAACTGCAGGGTATCTGGACCCGTTTGTAAAGTTATTTTGAACACGAAAATACAGTCCCTAACTGCAGAAACTTTGCAGAAGATTTGTGTAGGTAGGTATTTTGTTCTCTTCTCAATATCTTGCGTTGGTCATTAGGTAACTTGTTGGGATGGCCAATTTAATTGAAAAACGCAGTGACCTTGGGAATATCTATTTTTAGCTGTACAGGACCAAAGTAGCCAAAGAAAAGCGTACTATAGCCAGTAGCAAACACATAGGTGCAATACTTGACTGTGAGAACCAGTTGCAATCAAAGGTTTAATAGAATATGCTATAAGAAGCACCTGTATTGCATAAAAATCTTATAAAAGCTGTAAGAGTTCCTCCATCCATTAAATATATATTTAGTTCGAGCGTCTATCCGAGCTACGTATTATAATATATGTGTGTGTACGTTAATGTGTTTCTTTTTGTTTATCAATTTGTATTTGTCCCCATATTATCGGCAACACGCCGGTCGGCTTACTTCACAAGGTTTAAGGTCCGTGTAGAGCTGTTGAAACGTGGGTGTGACAAGTTGTTTTGGTGTGTTTTTGTTTCTGAGTAAAGGCTGAGAAAAACGTGTACTTTAAATCCCTTAAAACCGCCTGAAGTTACAAAATAGAACTTTTTAGCATAGCATTATATTCTATCGAATATAGGAGAAACGATTGAATTTATTGAAGCAATGCATGCGGTTTCAAAAGTCAATTTTAATTAGTATTGACGTCTACATGATCCGTTTTAGGGTTACGTTGCTAAAGGGTATCCAACGGAACCCTATTACTAAGCCTTCGCTGTCCGTCCATCCGTCCGTCCGTCCGTACGTCCGTCTGTCTGTCAGCGGGCTGTATCTCAAGAACCGTATTAGGTAGATAGGTAGCTGAAATTTTCACAGTTTGTGTATTTCTATAGCCGCTATAACAACAAATGATAAAAATTAAGGTTTATGGTAGGTAGGGAACCATTCGTGTGCGAGTCCGACACGCATTTGGCCGGTTTTTTTCCTATTCAATTGACAGCACAGCTCCACATTTTCCGTGCATGGGAGAAAAACAGGAGCTCTATTATGCATCCCTAAACAATACACTAAACCATTAGTCAAATAATATAGTCATGCACAGAGCCTTTATTAGAGTATAGGTAAGTCCTCTTTATGAAAAAAGAATAGGTGTATTATTATCTTCCATGCGGTATTATCCTCTCAGTAAACTCCGCTGAACGCGTCGACATTTCTCATATACGTTACTACCGAGTCGGTTCATCGCTCGGTTTATTGGTCCACGTTTGTTACCCAGATAAACCTTTGTATTAGCTTTTATAATACTATCTTTGGACTATATATTGTGGCCAGTAACCACTTTAATGATTAAAACACGAATTTATTTATGATGCTGTAAAATTGTGCTTGATTTTTTATTAATATTGAAATTCATTTATGGTAAAGTAATTGCAGTTTAGTTAGACTCCTGTAGTATTTTCAAGTGTTCTCGTGGAGTGCCATTTGCTTAAAGAGTCATCATTATCATTTCAGGCGAAAGACGTCCATTGCTGGACATAGGCCTCCCCCAAATTGGGGCGGGGTGTTGCCATCATCGCCATGCTTGGCAGGCGGGTTGGCGATCGCAGTGCATGGTGTTGAGTTTTGCAGAGAACGCTGCTGCCCATTTTCTGGCGAATCCCTTAGTCTTACGACTCCCACGGGAAGTGATGGGATGGTATAATTAACGAGTTATAATTTATTTAAATTCTAAACCAGGTGTCGTTCTTCCAGTCATCATTGCTTGGAGATATGCTTACGACTTAGAAGTTAAGACCATTTTTTTTCTATTCCTCCGTTTGTCACTAATCATCTTACCCTTTTCCCAGGTTACTAGAGGTCGGCGCAATAATTTTAATTCTTCTATTCATTTCTGTCAATCCTTCGCTTCCTTTCCTTGCATTAAATTTATTCCTCCATCTTTGTTTAATACCAGATCCAGATTTCGGTCTTGATAGCAGCTTTGCGTAAATAAGTATACATATTCTCTCGATACTACCGCTTTCTGATTCAAGCTGAAGCAATCGCCTCATGAAAACATCTTCACACGTTGGTTGATAGATATGTCTATCAGCGCTAACTTAACCTTACACTCATGTCTTTTCCTCCATTCGATTCAAGCTTGACTCCAGTTGGCGGCTCAGGGTCAATCAAATTGATATCCATGTAGATTCCAATGGAGGAGCAGCCGCACGGGTCGAGCTTAATAATCTTTTCAAATATAAATGTAACTCGTCACCTTGACGCCCTTGTCCCATGTAATTAAAGTACCTATACAGTGCAACACGTTTTCATCTTTGAATCTCCTCTGTCAATCGTGACGCTATCATCTCTCTTTTCATATTCCCTAATATAACATTTACGGGGTCACAGAGATGAGCATCTTGAAGGTTAAGCAACGCTTGCCAAGGTTGGTCTGTGGATGGGTGACCATCTTAACGTACCGAGTTTCCTCCGTGCCTCGGAAAGCACGTTAAGCCGTTGGTCCCGGCTGTTATTTGTAGATCTTTGGCAGTCGTTACGGATAGTCAGAAGCCAGTTAATCTGACTCCAGTCTTGCCATGAAGTACCGTGTTTCGCAGTTAATGGGTTGTGGAGGTCTGGTAGGCAGCCGCTCCGTGTAAAATACTGGTATTCAGCTAAATCCGGTTTGACTGGAAGCCGACCCCAATATAGTTGGGAAAAGGCTAGGCAGATGATGACGAAGATTCCCATCAAAAGACTTTAATATAAAGGTGTTAGTCTACGTCTTACAAGAGTCGGGGTAAAGGCGTCAGCATCAATTTTTATTATCAACGCAATCGTAACCTATTACGTCTATCTTCTGGTACACTCACGTACGAGTATAACAGAATAACGCCTCCCTATCCACCAACAGCCTTTTGTTTCAAGATAAGGCCAGCATAAACGAGCAATGGTAAGACATTATTAGTACCTCTGGAAGTATTCGTTTTTCAATTGTATTAAGTTACATACAAAGATAGAACGCAATCAGCGACGTGGTATATGTTATTACTGAAGATATTTGCATACAAGTAATAACATTGTTTTGGTCTTATGTGGATCTGTTGGGTTTAATAGTTGGAGTAAATGTGAATGGGAGTAAGGCGTTGTTCATATAGAACGGACATGTTGATAAATAAAGCTTGGTTCGTACAGAGTGGATGGAGCGTGTATGGGGCTTAATATAGAGATATGTAAGATAAAGTTTTCTGTCTCTGTGGCCCCGTAATTATCATCTGCCTAGCCTTTTCCCAACTACATTGGGGTCGGCTTCCAGTCAAACCGGATTGAGCTGAATACCAGTGTTTTACGTGGAGCAGCTGCCTACCAGACCTCCACAACACATTAACTGGGTAACACGGTACATCTTGGCAAGATTGGAGTCAAATTTACTGTTTTCTGACAATCCGTAACGACTGCCAAAGATCTAAAAATGACAGCTGGGACCAACGGCTTGGCGTGCTTTCCAAGGCACGGAGGAAATTCGTTATGTTAAGATGGTCACCCATCCACAGACCAAACTTGGCAAGCGTTGCTTAACCTTCAAGATGCTCATCTCTGTGACCTCGTAAATGTTATATTAGGGAATATGAAAAGAGAGATGATAGCGTCACGATTGACAGAGGAGATTCAAAGATGAAAACGTGTTGCACTGTATAGGTACTTCAATTACATGGGACAAGGGCGTCAAAGTGACGAGTTACATTTATATTTGAAAAGATTATAATTGGACCTTTTTGTAGTTAAAAGATAGCGTGTAATATAATAATTTTGTTGTTATTTACATCATAATTATTAAACAGGACCTAAATTCTAAAGTTGAATCTGCCGGTGTGCATATGGCCTATAAGCCTATGAAGATGCAAGTCCAAGTAGACGTACCAATATTTTGTACAGTACGGGCTGCAATTTTAAATCCAAAGTCTATGTTTTGCGAGAAATCGCTCAAAAGTAATTAAACCTCTAATTTTCAGTTCCTAAAATAGAGTCCTTTGTTAAACTGCGACGCCCGCCATCTTTAATTCCCGCTCCGCCATTTTGCCACAGATTCACATTATCATCGTCCACAGATAATCAACTATGAATGAATGGAATATCCATCTAAGTCGACACAATAAAAATACTCAATGAGCATTGACATACAAAAACGTCTCCAGTCTTAATGAGTTGCAGGAGATAAAAAATGCCGCGGCGGCTTTACAAAGGACCGCAGAGCAAATAAAAGATCACAGTCAATGTAAAAGGTTTGCGTATTGTTTTATATTAAAGTGAAATAACAATAGGTAGCCCTTTCAATGGATAATGCCGCCACAATGAGAGAGTTTAAGCTTGGTTTGTATGGTGGTGAGAATGTGCCGATCGGTTGGTTGTTCATTGATCAGATTTATAGTCAAAGTCATAATTATGACTTAGTGTTAACATTGTTGTTTCAGAGGCTACTTGGTTGGTGAAAAGTTTGGCAAGAGTTCCTAGTACTACCATTGAGGTTTGAAAAGTTACAAGAGGTTGAATACTACTCATAAATTCGCGATCGATAGCGGCTAAAGCTGATATAAGGTAAAACTATAGGGTGCATATACTAGAACATGCTTGCTCGTAGCTAGATAATAACATCCGCACGGGTCGATCTTCAAGGTTAAGCAACGCTTGCCAAGGTTGGTCTGTGGATGGGTGACCATCTTAATATACCGAGTTTCCTACATGCCTCGGAAAGCACGTAAAGCCGTTGGTCCCGGCTGTCATTTGTAGATCTTTGGCAGTCGTTACGGATAGTCAGACGCCAGTAAACCTGACTCCAGTCTTGCCATGAAATACCGTGTTACCCAGTTAATGGGTTGTGGAAGTCTGGGAGGCAGCCGCTCCTCGTAAAATACTGGTATTCAGCTAAATCCGGCTTGACTGGAAGCCGACCCCAAATAGTTGGGAAAAGGCTAGGCAGATGAGGATACTAGAACATGTTTGAGATGTAAGACCCTAGATTCAAATACCTATACCTGATAATATGGGGCGATTCCTTCATGACCCTTGATTTTATTCCCTTCAGGAATCTATGTTAGCTACAATCTGCGGGTCTTTATGTAAAAAGTGAATAAGTTACTTCTAGTCAAGCGTGCTCTATCATCAACCACATAATATCATAGCTTGCCATCAAGTGTGAATGTGGACAAACGCGAGCCTATCATTAATAATAAAAAAACCGGCCAAGTGCGAGTCAAACTCGCAAACGAAGGGTTCCGTACCATTTACCTTAATTTTTATTAGCGGCAATAGAAATACACAATCTGTGAAAATTTCTACTATTTACCTATTACGGTTCTCGAGATACAGCCCGCTGACAGATAGATGGACGCACGGACGGACGGACAGCGGAGGGAGGCAGCCGAGGCTTAGTAATAGGGTTCCGTAGGTTATCCTTTAGGTACGGAACCCTTTAAACATGTGACACTAATGCAGTGGGACCGTATAGGCGTATATTCAAAAGAGATAGCTGGTTACTTACAGTACAGTTGAGTATTTGGATGTGAATTGACGAAAACCACAGACTTCGTGATAATTCATAAGGCGAACAGTTATTAAATAAATAAATAACAAAACTTAAATCTACAACTTACAATCCACCAACAAAGATAAATGTTCTCCATAGAACCCTACCCTACCCCGATCCGAACATAAGTGGACAACGTAGAGCCTTGTGAACATAATGTAGTAGTGAAATACAACATCACATTGTTCCGTCACCTGCACACGTCACAGACTCCTGCGCATTCGCTTACACTTCTTATTATCTCAGCACTCATCACGCTTTTGTTCCTGAGGGGTCAGTACACTGAGTAGTGTTCAACGATTTTCGTCGATTTTTAGCGCGTTGTGTCTTGGGTCTAGAAGAAATGCTGGCTTATAAATTAACGTGTTACTTGTGATGTCTCCGTGACATTATTCGGGAGAACATAGATCTATCTAGTCTCATTCTTCTTCGTCTGAGTCATCATATCAGCCAAAAGACGTCCACTGCTGGACAGGGCCTCTCCCAAAGGGGGGGTTTGCTATAATCGCCACGGTTGGCAGGCGGTTTGGCGATCGCAGTGTATGGCGTTGTGTTTTACAGAGAACACTGTTTCCCATTCTCTGGTTCGTTTGAGTATCCCGATAATATTGAAGAAAATTGCCAAACAGTACCTACCCTGAAATTGATAAACTGTGTTCCAGTAATTCTATGGTCAAAATTTTACAAGCCTTCTAAGCGCTAAAGCGTCGTTGTACTTAGGTTTGCTGCTGACTTCAGCCCGTTTCTGAATGAGATGAGCGGAAATGTGTAACGATTGTCAAAAAATCCAAAATTGGTCATCTGTATGTATAAAAATTAATAGAGATTCATCTGGGGAAATAGGGATGTCCCTTGGTCATGGCATGACGCGTGAACAGCTGGACCGATTTCGCTAATTCTTTTTTTTTGTGTTTGTTATAGACAGGAGAAGGTTTTTATGAAATGCAAAAGCTTACAACCCTAATCTCTTCAAAGTTAGAGTGAACAGGCTCCTTCTGGGTAGGCTCGCTCCATCGTAGACTTTGTCTCTGTCATCTCTGACATAGACTAGAGTCAAGAGCAAACCCATTGCAAATAAAAAAATAAAAAAAAGATATAAGAAAGTGGCCAGTTGACGGGAGCGGAGCAGCGAGGGACAGCTAGTCATAATATATTTTTAACAATTCGTCAATCGTTATCGCTGCGTGTCCGAGCTCTTTGTAAAAACCGCGATATAATCATTCGACGTACTTATTAGTCCTGAAACAATCTTATTAGCTTTATTACTGCTTAATGTTTCCATTAAATTTATATTCATAAAAATATGTCGTTACACCTGCGCAATGTTCGTGGTCATTGCACTTTTGCGCATTGTTTTCATTATTGAATGATTTAATACATTTGTATGACAGAGATCCAT
Organism: Lacanobia oleracea; assembly: GCA_950371165.1. Lineage (NCBI taxonomy): Eukaryota > Metazoa > Arthropoda > Insecta > Lepidoptera > Noctuidae > Lacanobia > Lacanobia oleracea. The sequence goes on from OX493386.1 coordinate 16,606,315, forward strand.
GTTCAGCACTGGATGTATGATGTATGTTCGGAATATGACATCCTTTTAACGTCTTTGTCAATGTCATGGTGCTTACTTTGTCTTTATTGCTTGCATTTTCTTTTTTTGTGATCATTGTTGTGAGCTGTGTATGAGTTTAATCTTTGTGTTTTAATTTTAAGTAACAATTATTAAAGGGGTCTGATACACTCAGGTCATTCAACCTCACCTTGCTTCTGTAATTTTACTATTATTTTTTCGAGTCATGTATGAGCCAAGTTTGTGTCGAGGATGCACGCAAAAAAGGTGTTTTGGAGCAAGAAGAAAACCGTCATGTAAAAATGAAAGGATAGGAATGTCACTGACATCTATTGTTTTTAAATGATACCTCTACTTTTTGGAGTAACTGTCTCGTAATAAGTTTTGCTCTATGGTGTCGGCCGGTGCCGTAAAATAATAATACCATCCCATCACTTCCCGTGGTTGTCGTAAGAGGCAACTAAGGGACTCATCAGAGAATGGGCAGCAGTGTTCTCTGTAAAATGCAATACCATATACTGCGATCGCCAACCCACCTCCCAAGTGACTATTATGGCAACCCCCCACCCCTTCAGGGGAAGCCTATGTTCAGCAGTGGACGTCTTTCGGCTGTTATGATGAATAAACTTTTTATTCATCTTATTAAAAGGGCACAAGATTAACTCCCACTAATAGAGTCGCCAGCGTCCAGCAAGCCAATAAACATTTCATTATATTTATTGAGATGAACAATAATTGACGCTTATCTATTCTGCATTCTTAATAGAATTATCTTTCTAATTAATATTTCTTAATTAGTAAAGTGTTCACACAAGTTTTTATAATTTAATCGGGGTTAGCATCACCTTAATATCTTTGTTTAAATAAACAAGATATTTTTAATGTGACCTCTTTTAACAGTTTTCAAGTCATTTAAGAAAATTACGTACCTAGGTATATGATAAAAAAACTGTGTATGAGCGCACATAAAAAAGGTCAAGATAAGAATTAAATAGGCATAAAAAATCTTCAACATAAGATAGGATTACAAATAAATTACATTATTAAATTAGATTTAATTATAAAATATTCATAGGTATATAAATTCAGGCTTTTTTCCCATGGGATTGTCACCGGCTAGGATCGTTTTTTTATAGGATGGGAATCATCAAATGAATCCTCCCGCTCTGGGCGAAGCGGGATGGAGTGTCAGACTTTTACTGACTATAATACCAATCCGTCTTCCTTCTCATTCCCTTTGAGTTCCAGGGCCGCGGTGACTCGTTGGAATAGATTCCGCAACCCTGGCAGGCACTGGACCTAGCGGGCCCCGTCTACTATGCTGACATTTCTTTTAGGCGCGAGTGGACCACAACGCGCCATCGACCAGTCCATCCATGTAATCAAGATGGAATGACAGCTCAATTCGTGATCACCCAAGCCTTCACTTCGACATGTTTACAGAATCGACCGGCTGGCAAGCTACACCTGCTACTTGCTCTGCATGGTTACTCCTTTTTAACCGACTTCTTCAAAAAGGAGTATTTTTTTATGTGTGTTCTCCGATTTCTCCGCCAATTCTGGACCGATTTAAAAAAATATTTTTATTAGAAAGCCTAAACTCCTGAGGTGGTCCCATTTTCTCCAAGTTAGAATCTGATGATGGAATCCCATGAAAATCGAGGGAAATCAAATTTTATAAACACATACAATGCTTTTCATAAACTTTCTAACGCAATTCAGATATTTGTGCCTGGTAATCATCATTTTATGTTGCTGAGCTAATGATGGAAGGTATAAGTCAGGATCTGATGATGGGATCCCATGAAAAATGTTTGTTCAACGATATTTTCGCCAATTGTTAACCGATTTGAATGATTATTTTTTTCTCGGACTGGTCCCATTTAAATTTGGTGAAGGTCTGATGAAGAACTTCGGAGGTAGGCAACGGAACTCTTCAATAAATGGTAGCAAATGGATCGGGACCAGTAATGTAATGTTGGTCGGGTGTAATGGACCAGTTCATAACATAACATCACGCCGGCACGCTGTGTTTGTGATTTTTTTTTTGTTAAAACTTTTTTACAAAAAAATAAAACCGACTTCCAAAAACAAAACAAAACGTAACGAAAACGTAACGAAACAAAAACCGACTTCCAAAAACAAAATACTACAAAGTAAAAAATAACTTTAATTTCGAAAGTTGGTGTTCAAAAACGAAATAACTAAAAACACTGACTTCCGAAATTAAAGTTATTTTTTACTTTGTAGTATTTTGTTTTTGGAAGTCGGTTTTTGTTTCGTTACGTTCATATATCCAAACTGCATTGAAGATATCTAATGCTAACCCGGTTATGTCCCATGATTGCGTTAAGACCTTCCATAAGCTCCTCTGCTATTGCAAAATATCTTTTTAAATTTTTCAAAGGACTTTATTTCACTCACCCATACACTTGTACTTATAACCGCATACATGGGTGATCAGCCAACCCGCGACATCTCATGCCTTCCCCCACGCCAGCCGTTCATTTTATTGCATCGATAAGTGAGCAAGGCCAGTAATTACCACTAATGGTTTCGATTGCCCGTGACAAATGAACAAACAGATTCGCCCGCGAATCTCTTGTAACGCATATATTACAACGATGTTCTTTTTTGAATAGGCGCTATGGATTGATTGATTGGTTCAAGGAACATGGATGGGTCTAAGGACGAGTTTAAATTATCCATATTATTATTTACCTACTGGTTACAAGTTTTAGACTCGTTAAAATAAGTTTTTTTAGTTCTTAAGTAATCTTTTTGTTTTGGTCAAGCTAAATATTGGTCGAAAAACGCACAGTAACAAAAGTTAGGTGCCCATAACTGTCTTTTAACTCTTAAGTTATTTGCTAACCCCCAGCCGTTTTGTTTACTTGGTTTTTGGCTTCCCTACCATTATTTGTTATTTTTATGTACCGTGCGTGTTTTGTAAAATAATACTATTCTTTCTTTTTACAATATTAATTTGTTGTTTACCTCGTGTTAATAACTACTGGGTCTTACTGCTACAAGTAACATAAATACCTATGACCAATGTGCCCAATCACATTGTTCTGAACAATGTGTGCAAAAAAAACGAACTAACAACTATAGAAACTTTCATCTCTTATTTAAGTAATTATTAGTAATATTTCTACTCGCTTTTTTATAAAATGAACTTTCAGACCCTGAGATTTAGGCTGTCAATCAGTAATCTTGAGATTTTTACTAAGTTGATTTGAAAGGTATGTTATGTGGAGTAAATATTGGGTTTAAAACGATGATAATGACAGGATTATCTTATTTTTTTTTATTTGTAATGGGTTTGCTCTTGACTCTAGTCTACGTCAGAGATGACAGAGACAAAGTCTACGATGGAGCGAGCCTACCCAGAAGGAGCCTGTTCACTCTAACTTTGAAGAGATTAGGGTTGTAAGCTTTTGAAAACACAGACGCAGGCAGAGAGTTCCACTCCTATGCTGTGCGCATTATAAAAGACGTATTATAGACTTATTGTGTAAGTGACTGGTTTTCATTTAATAATAACAATATAATTATTCATGAAACATGACACAGTTACACTTCAGTTCACATTTTATGGGATGGAATAAAACTCTGGTCCTAAACTAAGCGCAGCCTGTGTCTTGGTGACCCAAACATCATCATCATCATCATCTGCCTAGCCTTTTCCCAACTATATTGGGGTCGGCTTCCAGTCAAACCGGATTTAGCTGAATACCAGTATTTTACGCGGAGCGGCTGTCTACCAGACCTCCACAACCCATTAAATGGGTAAAACGGTACTTCTTGGCAAGACTGGAGTCAGATTTACTGGCTTCTGACAATCCGTAACGACTGCCAAAGATCTACAAATGACAGCCGGGACCAACGGCTTAACGTACTTTCCGAGGCACGGAGGAAACTCGGTATATTAAGATGGTCACCCATCCACAGACCAACCTTGGCAAGCGTAGCTTAACCTTAAAGATCGACCCGTGCGGCTGTTATTATTTAGCCACGAGCTCCTTGGTGACCCAAACAATTCCAAGATAATTATTCCAAGTTGGACATGGCAAATTATTACAAACACAAAAACACGTTCAAAATTAAAAGAATTAAAACATTTAATATAATTTTAATAGACTATCAGTTCCAAAGCGATTGTGATAATTCGCTCAATAAAGTTCGTTTATAACATTTTAATGAACAATTTAGGTACGTTCATGCTATTTTTAATCGAGTATTAACAGTTTATCTCAATCTGGACATTAATTCACACTGAATAATCTGAATAGGTGATCTTTTTAAACCGATTTTTCTCACTAATCTCAAATCGACTATTACTGAAACCAAATAAATTAATTTAAATTACTTAATTTTCTGTTTATGTCTAATACCTAACGGCTACCTAAACATCGCTTATCTATTAAATTAGTTACAAATTTTAGACTCGCTAAAATAAGTTTATGCGTCCAATTTTTAGTTATTAATTAATTTTACACTAGTTTTTTTTTGGTCAAGCTAAGCAATGGCTTAGTAGGCGTTTCGGCCACTGAATTTCGTCCGGTCCGGTCGAAACAGGAATTTCATTATTATTAGTATGTTTGAGTAGTGTTTCGCCTGAAACCTTTTTTAGGGGCAAAGTAACGTCAGAAACATAATTGAATAATACCTATTTTTCTTTGAGGTCACGGAAAAATTATTAATATAAATAAAATAAACATTAATGAGTGATCTCTCACTCATTCGTGTTTATTTTCAAGTTTTGGCATGTTGCACGCAAATTGAAACACAAACACAACAAAACAAAAACTATCATTACAAAGTATTGCTGTCTATTTCTTACACATGATTGATAAAAATTGTAAAGAACATTATTTTTTTCCAACAAACCCTGACTTTTACTTAAATAAAATATAACCCTACCTAAGGTTTTTCATTCTAATTATATAAAACTTGCTTAAAAAAAGAATCGTCCGAAACACCATTCAAAAAATAAATAATAAAGAAATTCCTGTTTCGACTGGATCGGTCGAAACTCAGCGGCCGAATCGCCTACTAAGCCAAATATTGGTCGAAAAACGCACACTAACAAAAGTTAGGTGCCCGTAATTGTTAACCAATGGAACTACGGATCAAAAAAGAGGCTCTTAGGACCACATAAACAAACCAGAGTTATCTTTAACTCTGGGTTGCTTTGCCCTCAACCATTTTGTTTAAAATATTAATTTGTTGTTTAACCTCGTCTTAACAACTAACTCTGAGATCAAATTTAACTCTAGTTTGCGCAAGTGTGTCTTAATGCTACAAGTAACATAAATATGACCAATGAGCCCGATCACATTTTTCATTAGCAAAAATACCGAACGAACTTCGATAGAAACTTTCATCTTTTAGTATAGCATAGTCAGCCTATAATGTTCCCACTGTTGGGACACAGGCCTCCTCTCGGTGAGAGGGAGTGGGCCGTAATCCACCACGCGGGCCAAGTGCGGGTTGGTAGATGTCACATTTCTTAGAATTTTTGGTTTTAGGACTAGTTCTCTTAGTAATTAGTTTTATTAATTAAATCTGGAAAAGTACTCTCTTTTATTATAAAAGGAATTTACGCAAAATATCATACTTTCAGACCCTGAATCAGATCTAGGCTGTCGGTTGTCAATCAGTAATATTGAGTTTTTTAACCGACTTCAAAAAAAGGAGGAGGTTCTATGTTCGGCTGTATGTATTTTTGTTTTATGTGTGTTCACCGATCTCTCCGCCAATTCAGGACCGATTCGAAAAAAAAAATATTTCATCTGAAAGGGTATACTTCTCGATTGGTCCCATTGTCACCATGTCAGAATCTGATGATGGGATCCCACGAAAATGGAGGGCAACCCTCTAATTTTATAGGCACATACAATGTTTTTCATGATTTTTCTAACGTAATTCAGATATTTGTGCCTGGTAATCATCATTTCATGTTGCTGAGCTGATGATAAAAGGTATAAATTAGGATCTGATGATGAGATCCCATGAAAAATGTTTGTTCAGCGATACTTTCGCCAATTGTTAACCGATTTGGATGATTCTTTTTAGGTTTGAAACAATATTTTCCTGGACTAGTCCTGTTTCAATTTGGTGAAGATCTGACGAAGAACTTTGGAGTCAAGAAACGGAACTCTACAATAAATGATAGCAAAGGGATCGGGATTGCTGAAATCGCATGTTTTTTTAGTGTTTACACCAGTTCTTAACATAACATTGCGCCGGTATGCTGTTAATGGGTACGCAGGTACCTAGGTACTACTAAAAGTGAAAAATAAAAAACATTTTTACAAAAAAATACAACCGACTTCCAAAAACAAAACACTAAAAGGTACAAAATAACTTCGGAAGAAAGAAAAGAACTTTAATTTCGGAAGTCGGTGTCAAAAAACGAATAAATAACCAAAAACACCGACTTCCGAAATTAAAGTTCTTTTCTTTCTTCCGAAGTTATTTTGTACCTTTTAGTGTTTTGTTTTTGAAAGTCGGTTGTATTTTTTTGTAAATAAAATTTTTTACTAAGTGGATTTGAAAGTCTGTTACGTGGAGTAAGTATTGGGTTTAATACGACGATGATGATTTATCTTATTGTATAAGTGACTTGTATTAATTTAATAATAACAATAATTATTTATTAAACATAACACATTATTTCTCATTTTATAGGATGGATTAACACTAATAATGCCCTTGTCAAGTTATCAACGGGTCCTAAACTAGGCGCATCCTGTGTCTTGGTGACCCATACAATTCCAAGATTCCAAGTTGGACGTGGCAATTTATTACAAATACAATCATCATCTGCCTAGCCTTTTCCCAACTATGTTGGGGTCGGCTTCCAGTCAAACTGGATTCAGCTGAATACCAGTGCTTTACGTGGAGCGGCTGCCTACCAGACCTCTACAACCCATTAACTGGGTAAAACGGTACTTCATGGCAAGACTGGAGTCAGATTTACTGGCTTCTGACAATCCGTAACGACTGCCAAAGATCTACAAATGACAGCCGGGACCAACGGCTTAACGTGCTTTCCGAGGCACGGAGGAAACTCGGTATGTCAAGATGGTCACCCATCCAGAGACCAACCTTGGCAAGCGTTGCTTAACCTTCAAGATCGACCCGTGCAGCTGTTATTATTTAGTTAAAAACATGTAAAAAATAATAATAATTAAAACATTTTATATCATTTAAATGTAACTGTCTGTTCCAAAGCGATTGTGATAATTCGCTCAGTAAAGTTCGTATAGATTATTTTAGTGAAAAATTTAGGTACGATGCTATTTTTAATCGAGGATTTGAGGTGCATTAACAGTTTATCTCAATCTCGGTATTAATTCACACTGAATAATCTCAATAGGTGATCTTTTTAAACCGATATTTCATACTAATCTCAAATCGACCGTGACTGAAAACAAATAAATTAATTTAAATTGCTTGTTTTTCTGTATATGTCTAATACTTAACGGCTACCTAAACATCGCTTATCTATTAAATACCGGACAAGAAAGTGAGGAAAACTATTTAATAAGTTATCACAATATTGGGCTAGACTTGAATTTAAATAATCTTATAATATTTAATACATTTATTAGCAAGATTTACATACAAATTATGATAAAGATACATATTAATTGTACAAGCTTCTGTATTTCGATAGCTTAATTGGCAAACCAGCTAACTCCATATGAGCTAATTTTTCACGATACCTACACTTAAAACTGTATAATATTTTTGGTAGACTATTAATGAAAAATCTAAAATACCGTTGGTAGATAATATCAATTTTTTTAAATGTAATTAATACTTACTTAGACTTTATAAGTAGCCTAGAAAAAAAATTATACAGTTTTAAGTGTTTCTTGAAAAATTTGCTCATATGGAGTTAGCCGGTTTGCCAATTAGTATAATATTATTTATTTATATAATTGTTTTTAAATATTTTTTGGAGAATTTATGTTTATCTTGCATGACTGATATAAATATTTATATATTATACAAAAAAAGTATAAAAAAATGTAATTGAAAATAAATTGAAAATTTTAAACTGAATGAATGATGATGAAAATGTGTAAAAAAATGTATGATACGTAAAGCTTTGACAGTTACTGTGATCTAATTTAGTTTTATTTTCAAGAAATTCTTGTCTGATGTGATAACATGCTTTTTTGTTCTCTCTTAGGCTCTAGACAAAAATATTTTTAAGCGACGAAATATACGTACAATATAGTCTACATATATGAAGCTTTTTAATTGTGAAAGCATTTATAAAATCGGTCCTGTAGTTTTAGAGTATTACATACAACAAAGTGTAGAAGTGTACATAACAAAATTGTTAAAGGTCCAAAAAATATGGCAAATATTTTGGTGACGCATATCATTGACACATCTCAAAACAATGCTAACTCATGTGGACAAGCCTGAAGCGAATACACCTAGGTATTTTCTTTGCAAAAACTCCCATAAAGCAACACCTTGCACTCCGGAATTCCAAGTACAAAACCACAACAACAGACGCTAAAGAATAAAATTTTAATATAAAATGTCTCAAAACGCCGCGGCCTCGAATCCCGGAATCCGGGATTATTAAGTGTTGTTCTTTTTGTAGTCCGATGTGGCTGTTTGAACTCAATATGTGGTTGCTCATTTAGAGCCAGGGATTAACAATAAAAACGAAATTTGATCATTGCGGCCGACGCTACGGTGATCAGTTAAGGGGAAGGGTTTTATTATTATTTTGATGGATTTTGAAAAGAACTGGAATTTCCATACACACCTTATTTTTATATGTTTAAGATTCTATATCGATATTGCGTAATGAGATAAGCCATAAAACCTTTTTTTACTCGCCTTTCTCTCACCACTCTGCATTGTCTTTAAAGGCAATTTACATTTTCAAAAAACTTAAATAGATCTCCATGCTAAGTTACAATAACGACGCAATGTCTTAAAATTGTTCTGACTCCCAACCTAAAATCGTAAACGCGGACTTTACCTCAAATCAAAATAAAACGTGGTTGCAAGACCATTTGTATGTTATAATTATTTTTATAAGTTCATATGTTCGTAAATGAGGCTTACATAGCAAAAAAAAAAGTACTGAAGTGTCTGCGTTTGAATTAAACGCAACTGTTCTTGTACATTTAGCAGAACTAAAATCATCATCATGTGCCTTTTCCCAACTATATTGGGGTCGGCTTCCAGTTAAACCGGAAAAACTAAAATAAAATATTAACATTATTTTTAATATACAAATCCATGAAATGCAACAGCATCTTCACCTTAACCAAGCATTTGCCGCGTTATCAGATCATCGTCCAGCCTGTCCAGTGTAAATAAATCCAATAGTTTACTGCCCAGCCATTGTTATTCTCATTAACCCTTTGTCTCATTAGACCCCGGCTTCATATTCTACCTTATTTTTGTTACAAATGACAGCTCAGATTAGATCCTTTTTATTCTGTTCTTTTTTCAAAAACTTTTGTCCACCATCTTGATTTTTTTTCTTCTTTTGGTCATATAAAATTTCAACCAGTCTTATAATGTTATAGTGTTTATTGCTTTGCCTTTTTTTTGGTTTTCATTTATTATTATCTTGAATATATTGTTGTTGCTGTAAAGCCTAAATTTTATTTTGGATTGTCGCGTGTCTTATCGACATTTGGTTGGTAATTAACTTTTAATAAAATGCAAATGAGTGAATGAAATGAATTACTTCATTTAAAGTTGTATTTCATTTCTTTGTTTGAAATTTTAAGTTAATTAATACAAATGATGTGAACTTTTAAAATCAATTAGTAGGCAATTAAGGGTGGAATAAAGAATGCTTCCTGATACGGAGTATTTTAAATTAAACAAAAAAATTAAGTGTGCTCGGTTGGTCACATACCTTCATGCCAACCTTTTTATGGGGTTGTCAAATGCAAAAGCTATTTAGCTTTCTTACAAATTGCTCGCATTCAAACTGATTTTGGATTCAGAAAGAAATATTTTTAAAATGTTGCTTAAAATCAGGACACGTTTTATGAAAATTGAGAGTTGTTGTGTTTTGGAATGTTATTAACTGGTAGGCTTTTTTATAGTCCCTAGTGTCCTAGTTGACACTTAAGAAAATAATGTTAGTATATATATAACATAATAATATAGGAATTTGCTTCAAAATTTAGAGTTTAAGACAACTGGTCACGACGCCGAGCGCACGGATGCGCAAAGTAGTGAACAGAGTCTGCTGTAAGTTTTTCGAATTCTCACTCTTAATTACCACACATAATTGTTACACACTCAAATAAAAAAATATTTAACAGATCTAAATCTCCATTTAGCTATAAGACCTTAAAAACCAAACCTTTAAAATAGGCGAATAACTTGCCAAGCTACACCGATACGGTAGCTAATTCCCGGTATCGAGCGGACTCGCAAACCATCTCAAATTGTTCTAAAGCCAGGTTGCAACCAGCGGATTAGTTAACACGTTTGTCTAGCAATTTACCTGCCTATGGTGTATTATCTGCCTTACTTTGAACTTCATGTGAAGCGTAGCAATCCTTCATCGTATAGTAGTTAGCTTAAATTCGGTAAAGCATTCTTTATTCCCTTGAATTTAAAAGCAGTTTGTTTATAAACTGTTTGAGGATGATTAAACCTAAAGGACTTGACCAAGGAAGTTATCTTTTTCTCAAATAATTATATTGTACTAGCTTATGGCAGCGTAAGTAACTCCCAAGATGAAAGTATCATATACTTTTAAAGGACTCGGTCTATCTAGGTTTAGTAGGCGATTTGGCCGCTAAGTGTCGTCCGATCCGGTCGAAACAGGAATTTCATTATTATTATTTTTTGAGTGGTGTTTCGAACGATACTTTTTAAAGTGAAATTTATAAAGTCAGATTGAAAAGTCTTAGGTAGGGTTTTATTTAATATAAGTATGAGTCAGGGATTTGTTCGAAAAAGATAAAGTTCACAACAAAATTTCTTTACCCTTTTTATCAATCATGAGTAAGAAAGAGACAGCAATACTTTGTAATGATAATTTTTGTTTTGTTGTGTTTGTGTGTCAATGTGCGTGCAACATGTCAAAAATCGAAAACAAGCCGATCCGTGAGAGATCACTCATTAATGTTTATTTTATTTATATTAATAATTTATCCGCGGCCTTAAAGTAAAATAAATATAATTTAATTATGTTTCTAACGTTACTTTGCCTCTAAAAAAGGATTCGGGCGGAACACCATTAAAAAATATTTAAAATATAATAATTAAAATGAAATTCCTGTTTCGACCGGATCGGACGAAACTCAGCGACCGAAACGCCTAAGCCACGGTCTACAACTGCCATGTGTTAATCGAATTAATTCAGACAACCGAGTGTGAGATTTATTGTAGGTAATGGTATGGATTCGGATAAATGTATGTGTGAGTGTGGTGTATGGCTGCCAAATAACCAGAAACTAATACAAATGCCTTGTGTTCTTCGAATCGCTGAGAAACCGCGGTGTGTCATCGTTCTCCCATCCGAAAGGACCTGTAATGAAACAAAGTTTTTATTTAAAACTAACTTATGCCAGCGGCTTCGACCGCATGATAAGTGAAAACTGTTATGATAAAAGTCTAACCCAAGCCATGATCTATACGCATATTTGACATGTCAAAAAATTCGTTGAGGTGTGATTGATCAACATCAACACTCATTAAAACATACAGCCTTTCACATGAATTATTATTAGTAGGATAGAACAGGATTCGTGGAGCTCGTGGCTAGATAATAATAACCGAACGGGTCGATCTTCAAGGTTAAGCAACGCTTGCCAAGGTTGGTCTGAGGATGGGTTCATCTTAACATAGCGAGTTTCCTCCGTGCCTCGGAAAGCACGTTAAGTCGTTGGTCCCGGCTGTCATTTGTAGATCTTTGGCTGTCATTAAGGATAGTCAGAAGCCAGTTAATCTGACCCCAGTCTTGCCATGAATTACCGTGTTACCCAGTTACTGGGTTGTGTAGGTCTGGTAGGCAGCCGCTCCGCATAAAATACTGGTATTCAGCTAAATCCGGTTTGACTGGAAGCCGACCCCAATATAGTTGGGAAAAAGGCTAGGCAGATGAGGTTAGAACAGGATTAGAATTAAGAATGTCCAATATACGATAGTAGAGCCCCTAATCGATTTCTTATATCTGTAATCTGGTACAGCGCCGATTGAGTCATACTTACTTTTAAAATCATTTGCCCTGACTAGATATCAAGGCACAGCCAAAACTTTTAAGACTAAAAAGCATTTTTTTTTAATACATATAGGTTTATTCCATAAAATAACCATCTGCTTAGCATATTTTGGATGTTAACTTCATCTTTGTGTGAAAGTCTTCGCACTTTGAGTTAGTTTTCAGTAAAAAAAAATAGCGATTAACGAGAAAGTTTTATGTATAACAAAGCTATATGGTATGCAGGCAGCTAACTTGCAACTACTGTTTAAACAATGTGATGAGTAGAAAATTATTGTACACCACGCTCGACATACTTATGTTATAAGCTTAAAAAGTTATAAAAGACACATTTGAAATAAATATTAGCAGTGCTGAGAAAACAAAATATTTTTGCCCGTATACCTAATTGCTTTGTTGACCATACATGCACCCGTGCAAAAGCGTGTCGCTTGTCATTAAATAAGACAACAACCCTTCAAGGACCTACCAATCTAAAAATATTAATTAAAAAGGACAACAATACCCTACACCTAAGATCAGGGGCCTTATTAAAAGGTAACAACAGATTAGATAGGGCTCACACAAAGGTCGTTCACACTCGCCTTTGTCGCTGCGGCCGGCGATCAGTCAGCGAACAGATATGGATGTCATGTGTTTTATACTGAGTTGCCGCTACGCTTTAATTGATTAAAGCTCGTTGGGGAAACTGTGGAGCTTCTGTTATTAGATTTTTTTTTTTGGTATGCTGTATGCAAATTTTGGTTTTGTTTCTGATTTCCCAATTATTATTATACTCGTAAATACAATGCCTAATGACTTAGAGATGCATGCAGGTGATTGTCAATACAACAGGAAGAACGGCAGTAACTATAGGTAGTTAAACAATAAAGTAGTTAAATACACAAATTTCAATCTTGCTACTGAACTTATTTTTTTTTTAAATACCTAACATGCTCAGAGAGAAAAATAGACAAAACAATGCAGACATTAGTGGATTAAAATTAGACGCAGATAAGCAAAATTTGTCTATTTTAGTGCAGTTAAGCAAAAAGTGTATATTTTTTGGAACTTGTCCGCCACACATTCCTAACCACTGCAACTCCTGAAGCCAGAATCAACAGTGACGACCACCAGAAAAACCAATGAAGTCAATTGAAGCCCGATTAGTCCCGGAGAAACGATTCAACTGTCTTGGATCCCGCAACGAAATTAATCAGAAAAGTACAGCGGAGAAGTAGGAAAAATATATAGAATTTCCACATTTTATCTGCATGTTTAACATTATCAATTCACATCCTTCTAATATTATTCAGGTGGATGCCCAAATAACAAACACATAAAATTTCCTGTCGACTCCACCCCACTTCTGTCCAACGACGAAGTTTGACAATGCTCGCGGCAAGCTAAAAGGCCTGACGAACAGGTGTAGCCGACCGGAGCTTTCTTGCTTCGTCCAGCGTCCGCCATTGCAAGAGATAAGAGGATGCTGATAACTGCCCACTAAGTTATTTTTACACTTATCCTAGGTTTATCCTAGATAGGGAATCGGATTAGAACTTTAGACGAGCGATCTATGTAGAATTGAAGATAGTGTTGTGTTTTAGATTGTGAGAAAATTGTTGTGTGTAAAATGTCAATGGGTTTTCGAGCCAATATTCTTGTAAAATGGTTCAACTCAATTTATATGTAGTGACAAAATATCACATATCGTGACGCCTGTATATACATACCTATAGAAAATGCACATATGACTTGTTAGTAAAACAGTAGTTAACAAATTAGTTACAATACATAAGTGATATAAGTAAAGGTGTAACCCTTATTTTTCTATTGATGCTTGGGTTTTTTTGATGTGCCGTCAAAATAACAACGAGTCACAAAAATGAGGTGTGAGTCCATGGACATATCGGTAGGGATATCGGTTGGTAGTTACTTTAGAGGGCCTTCAAAAAGGCTTTTCAAAAAACCTAAAAATAAAATAAACCAATTCTAGCCTATAGAACGTGAATACTAAATCCAATCTAAGTTTCCTATATATATTAAGTTGTAAAGTGAAACTAAAGTATTTGTTTTTATTTTCAGAAGTCCTTTGCGGTAGTTTAGCGGCAGGTAATCGTATAGCTTTTAGTGTTGTACCGAACAATTGAGAGCCTCGATAAGCTAAGTGAGAGCAGCTAAGGCGCTCCTTAATGGGACCAGGCTCTGGACGTTGTGGAGATATTGGCATAAAGAGAGGCTCTATGAGGCTTCACTGAAGTAGGTTGATAAGGACATCAGATAGTTAAGATGGCTCCAGTCTCATAATACATACATACGTTTTTCCCCGTTCCCTTAGGAATTTCGGGAAATCCATTCTTAGTGCGCCCCTACGGAGTTAAGCTACATGTCAAATTTTAGCTCTCTACTACCAGTAGTTTCGGCTGTACGTTGTCTGTCAGCCACTCAATCAGTCAGTCAGTAACGCAGGCATTTTAAATATATTGATAAAATTATATCCTTAAAAGTAATCCCTTGACCATATCAGGTAGCCATGTTAACATTAGTGGCCATGATGCTGGTACAACATACACTAGTGGTGTACGATTTTTTTGGTAGTTTGTACTTAGTTTGAACTTACCACTACGCCATCCGTAGTGACTCTTCCACCTGGCGTTAATCACGGCTATTGCCAGGGTCCGCTTTCCTACTTAGCTTCCTCCACTTTGCCCGATCTTGAACATCCTTCTCAGTCAGGCCATTGGCTCTCATGTCGGATTTGACGACGTCCAGCCAGCGCTTGCGAGGGCGACCACGGGACCTAGCCCCAAGGCCAGCCATATTCATGCCATCCGTAGTGACTATAACAGTATTATTTTCTTGCACAAATGTACAGTAACTGTACAATTTTTGGGTAAAGTTCTTTCTATGATTTATTTATTGTTTTCCTTATTGTACACCGATAATAACATAAAATTAATTAGATAATATTTATTTAGATCATTATTCTTCTTTGGACACACAATATTTTAAATACGCTACCTCTTATATTACGGTCCAAGCCCTTATCGATGCGGCTTTTCAGTTAAATGCTTACACGGGGCAATAGTGCCAATTTGTTGCATATTATCTACTACGAGAGGACAGATACTCTGACAGATTGGCATGTACTTAGTGCGATGTGGGCGGTTGGGAAAAATGCACCTTACTCGCTAAATGAACATAATTGCTCACTATTCAAGCAGCATTCATGCCTTCGTCCGTTTGTTCACTCAAAACTGATGGACGTTAGCCAATTATGTTAGTTTAACTATTGTATTGGATTTGAATTAAAATTAAAAGCAGACGCAAATCTGTTTGAGTTTGTTCCTTTCTTTTTTTTTATAAATTCAATAGGTACTGTAAAGAAATACTATTTTCTTACCAGTATTTTTAGCTTTAAACATATTCTTGGCATAGATTATCACGTAATTACCTGCATACAATATTTTTAGTTATCAAATTGTACGTTGTCCCGGCAAAGAATAAAAGTAGCTCTTTCCACCTGGTGGGAAAATAATTTTCCAAAAAATAAAAGGTATGCTGTTAAAGAGGTAGCTGCATACCTATACTTTTTATCCAACTGCGAAAGAAGGAGGGTTATGTTTTTCGAGGGTATGTTTGTATGTGGAGGGTATGTGTATGTTGTATATTTCTTTGGCACGCCCTAGGGCCTAAACGGCTCGATGGATTTGAGCTTGAGAGGTGTCGTTAGATTTGTATTTGCTGTGAGAGTGACACTGGGTATATCAAAATGAAAAAAAAAAAAATGGCGGATTATTGGCGCCAAATAATGCTTTCAAAAAAAAAATTCAAAACCTATCGAGTGGGGTATCAAGATAAAGGGATCGAGGAGACGATTCCAAAAAAGTAACTCACCAAAATGTAGGAAATAAAAAAATTGACTTTGTCAAAAATCCGACCGCTAAAAACGACTAAAAAGTTCGGAACAAGTCGCTTTTCAAGCAGTCTGATGCAGTTGGTGGCATCAGTGATTGAACTCTAGAGAAAGAAAACTATCTCTACTTGAAAAATTAATGGCATACAAGAATTACGAACGATTTTTTTTTTTGTCAACTACATTGTATTCAGTAATTCAATGGGTGGTCCTTGCTCAAAATTTAACAAGACTATATGATAACGTTAAAATGACAAGTTGCTATATCAGATAGATAATACAAACGAAGATGCATATAGCGTAGTTAAACCAAGATGTTTTAATTTTTTTACTCACTTACCTGTCTCTATATTTAAAGACATTTATCAAAATTGCACTTGGAGGACTCAGGATCAGGTGCAATAGCTATTATCATAAATAATGTAAAATTCATTACTTTATTACTTGACAAGGCTGTAAACCACAATTATGTAAAAAACGATATTATTTTCGATTTAATCTTTGAGGAGATAAATAATGCGTGCATTGAAGGTCATGTGAAGCCTCAAATTAAACGGTTTACATACATTATAGCTCCGCTTTAGCATAAAGAGATCACTTTTGTCGCTTGAATCAATTATCTGTTAAAATGTGCGTCAAATTAAAATGAATTTTAAATCAGTTTCTTCCAATTTTTTTTTTCAAGATGGAAGTCAGAATCAAAAGCCATTAATTCAAAGTATTCTGAAAGTCAGTACTTTTCAATGTTTTTACAAAACGCACTCTAGTCACCAATAAAGTAAGCTTTCAGATCCAGGACTAAATTGTAAACAGCAGTTGGAATAAACTAAAGTTAACAGAATAATAATATATTTTAAGGTACGGAACCCTATTACTAAGCTTCCGCTGTCCGTGTGTCAGCGGGCTGTACCTCAAGAACTGTAATAGATTCTATTGCCGATATAACAACAAATAAAAATTCAGGTTTATGGTACGGAACCCTTCGTGTGTGAGTCTGACTCGCACTTAGCCGGTTTTTTACTAGCCTATGGTGTCCCACTGCTGAGTAAATGCCTCCCCCATATCCTTCCAAACACTCTTTACTGGCGTTACCTGGAACTAGCCTTCGCAGTGTGGGTCTAGATCAACTCGCCACCGCTTTCTGAGTCGGCCTCGGCGACGCCGTCCATCCTCTGGCACCCATTGCGTGGAGACTAGCCCAGCGGTTACTATGTTATAATAAGTTTTATTTGTTAACCGACTTCAAAAAAGAAGAAGGTTCTCAATTCGGTTGTATTTTTTATGTTTGTTACCTCATAACTCCGTCATTTATGAACCGATTTGAAAAATTCTTGTTTTATCTGAAAGGACATAGGTACTTCCCAATTAGTCCCATTGATTATTTTTTTTTAAATCGGTTAGGAAATTTGGCTTTTAAATCAAATTAACTGAAATTCGTTTACTTGGATGACGGTTTTTTGTCATCCAAGTAAACGAAATTGCGTATTTTGCTTTCCTGCAATTTTCCAGTGGTGTTGATAGGTGTGGGGTACCACTGAATAGTGAAAAATGAAAAACTTTTTACAAAAAAATACTACTGAATTACAATTTTTTTTTTCTTAAAAGTATTATAATAGTGTAACCCTGGATCCCACTCTAGGATACCTTGAGTTGATAGTTTTCATAAGGTTAGATTATACCTACCTACCAATGTATGTACACTGTCTTCCTACAAAACGCTGCAAGCCAAAGTAAAAATGCACTCACATTAAATTCCCGGTATTAAGAAATTTAAAAAAACAATTTAACGTTAACACAAACCATAATAAAGGTCGTTTTTATTTACGGCAGCAAATACTAAAGTAAAGTTGTATTTAAAATCGATAATAAAAGGTTACGAGATGAAGATTTCAGATTCGAACGTAACGATTTTACAACGTAGTTAACTGTTGAGGATTGGGGACTTGTATTGTTATTTACAAAATATATAATGTTTTATTGCAGACCATGAATCACCATTATCACAAAAAAAAAAAAACATTTTTAAAACACAAAATTCCACTCGACTCGGGGCGAGGCCTTCGCCCAGTTGTGGAACAGGCACAGCTATATAAGATACTAGCGGACGTCACGCGGTTTTACCCACGTAGTTCCCGTTCCTGTGGGAGTTCGGGAATAAAATATAGCCTATGTTACTCTCTGATAATGTAGCTATCCATTGCTGAAAGAATTTTTCAAATCGGTTTAGTAGTTTTTGAGTTTATTCATTACAAACATACACAGACACACACACATAAATACAAATTTTTCCTTTTTATAATATTAATGTAGAAAACATCCATGAGGAGGAGCTCGTGGCTAAATAATAACAGCCGCACGGATCGATCATCAAGGTTAAGCAACGCTTGCCAAGGTTGGTCTGTGGATGGGTGACCATCTTAACATACTGAGTTTCCGTTTTGTGTGTCTCGAAAAGCACGTTAAGCCGTTGGTCCCGGCTGTCATTTGTAGAATTTTGGCAGTCGTTACGGATTGTCAGAATCCAGTTAATCTGACTCCAGTCTTGCCAAGAAGTACAGTGTTACCCAGTTAATGGGTTGTGGAGGTCTGGTAGGCATCCGCTTCACGTAAAACACTGGTATTCAGCTGAATCCGGTTTGACTGGAAGCCGACCCCAATATAGTTGGGAAAAGGCTAGGCAGATGATGATGAGTGTAGAAAACATGGCACTTCAACTCCTCCGCAGGAATTGTAAAAGATGGCTGTAATGATGATGATGAATGTAAAACATGGAGACAGTCTCAATGATTTCGACAATTTTGTAAAATCCCGCTACCTATTTTCTTTATAATTCTGGATTCTGCTGTTATTTCTAATTATTTTTCTTCTGCTTAGCCTTTTCCCAACTATATTGAATCGGTTTCCAATCAAACTGCATTAAGCTAAATACCAGTATTTTGGAGTGGATGCTTACTACGGTAAACACCAACTTGGCCATTTACTAGGTAATACGGAAGTACCGTGTAGTCCTTGCCAAGACTCAGGTTTTCTGGCTTCCGACTGTCTAACATCTACAAATAACAGCCGGCACCAACGGCTTAACGTGGTTTCCGAGGCACGGAGAAGTCTCTTTATGTTACGATTGTCAGCCATCCACATATCAACCTCGGCAAGCGTTCTTTAATCTTGAAAATCGACACGTGCTGCTATAATTATTTAGCCACGAGCTCCTCCTATTATCTTTATAAAATAATCTGTAAAAAAAACAGAAAGTAATTAGGTAGCACTTAGGTAGGTAACAACATGAACTTAATCTTATCCAAAGACCTTTCCGGCAGAATGATAAAAAAATCCAGCCTCCTTCTTAAAAATACTGCATTTTCACTGACCATAAACGAAAACCGATGCAAAACCCCACTATCCAAAAACACAGGCTCCCTACATCGCCACATCGTACCCAATCGATACTGTCTAGTTCAGGAGGTCGTAATTGTGATATGGGCCGTGAGAATATTCAATTAAGCGGGCGAACTTAATTGCAACTTGATAAAGTTAAGTTGGCTCTAAGTGAACTATCTTCGGAACTAAGTTAACTGACCATTATCTTTGCCTTTGTGCTTGGTAGCTCGGTCCTCACCTAATTGGGGGTGGTAGGACGTTGGAATATTGTGGATGTGCCTGATCTAAGTAGTCTATATATGACTTTAAATATGCGTTTTTGACTTTTGAATAGGAAGATCTACTGTCTTCAACCAAGAAGGTTTCTTCGGTCAAATATTCAACCAAGAATGCAAAGGATTAGGGTCCTTGAAATGTTTTAAAGCTACTGTGACTTGATTACTCAGGAGATTTGGATTCTACACATTAGAAACTGATCCAGCAGAACATTTTGAAAATTGCAACACGAACTGGTCTCATGTGGTATATCCATTAAATAGCTGTAGTGGATCCTTGGTGATGTATGCCATGCTATGCATTGTGCTTAGATACATCCATCCTAAAAAGTCCCACTATCAGGTTCCTGTAGTAATAATACTCCTACTACTTCATCATCTTCAACATTTCAGCCGGAGGCCGCCACATTGACCGGTCCTAAGCGTTTCTCATCTAGCGAATTCCTGTGACCTTTCGGTACGCGGTCGCCACTCCAGAACCTTGTCCAGAAGTTACAACTTTAGCAGCGGTTGGGAATAATATGGCGGGCTTGTCGGTTAAAATAAAAACATGGTAGGAAAACGTTGTCCTAGCGGAATATCCACGCTAATCTTTCTGAGAGCACGTCCGGTGCCGTCCGAGTCTAATCGAGTTATTGTGAGCGGCACAATGCCGCAATCAGACGCGGCCACAGCGGCCACTGCAGGTGCTGTATTGTCGTGTGTGTGAGAGGTAAAGGGTAACGTTGATGCTCTTTTTTAGTCCTTGGAAAATTCTTGAAGTTTTTAAGAATTATGTAATGTAACATTGTTGAAATTAATCATCAATTTTACCCTACCTTGGAGAAATTATAGTGTTTTACGGTTTTATGGTTACACGATCCATGAAAACTTAACCCAGCTCCGGCCCAAATGTTTTATATCTCATACGAGAATTATAAAAAAAAATAGTTAAGTAAAATAATATTCCATCACCATCGCTGTATGTGGCTTAGAATTTTTTTAATAAATTGCAATTGTCACTAATTTTTCGTTTATTTATTCTTATATACATACAAATTATATTATTATATTTATTACTTATTTATTCTTTTTGATGTAAGATCTTAATCGTTCTCTTTATTAATTTATTTTTCATTATTTGGTCATTGACAACCATAGTTTTGTGTAAAGTAGAAGCATATTTTTCAAATTTTGTAAATGTGAGTACCATGAAACCATTTACATTTTATGTGAGTAGTTATAGTTTTACTTGTTGGACATGAACGAGCATGGTGGTTGAGAGCATGTCATGCTCACTCAAATGTCTCGCTGATGGCGGCGCGTGGGTTTGATCATTCGGTTCCCTTCGAAATGGTTGAGCTGAAGGGTGCCGATACACGCGTCATGTTCGTGAGCAGGCGCCGTCGGTTGAGACTGGTCATCTCTTAACTGCCATTGGCTTATTTTAATCTTTATATTTAAAATTCTTATAATAAGCCCTTTTTTTTTTTCCTTTGCATTGTCCTCACATGCAGAAGCAACAAGTATATGTAACTTGAAATTTTGTAAAACCAGAACATGATTTAAAAGAGTGTCCGTGGAGTTTCTTGCACGTTCTTCTCCATAGAGATCTACGCTTTGGAACGTGCAAATAGCTTCCATGTTTTTGACTGACCGACCTTGACGTTTCAAAAGTGCCTGTGAATGGTTTATTTGAAATAAAATGCTTTGAATTTGAATTTGAATTTGAATTTGAATTTTGTACTGTGCACACACACAACCATTTTTTTGCTTTTGTGTAATTTTCATGACAATTGCATTGCACAATATACCTACTCGCCTCATGCGAAACGTTAATAGAACTCTTTTAAATTAAAATGGAGAATATATAGATTGCCTAAAATACCATGAACTACCTTATGATAGTCGTAAGTTGAAATATATTATTTAAGAGCCGAAATTATTTCAATGGAAAAAATTATGTGTTCAATAAGTTGGCTGACATTTATTATTTTCCGCTTACATACATTAAGTTACTAACTACCATGATTTTAAAATTATATTATGAAAGTACTTTAATTTACGGTATCGTAAAAAACGTCATTGTCTAAATAAACACCAAACATTTCCACGCTGTGAACAATAAAAGAATCCCCGAACTAAAAAGTCGAAACCTTTCATTCCTCGACAATATTAATACGGTAACAAAACTTCCTTTATTTTATTACGCACATTAAATTTCAAATTGATTCATGAGCTCTGCGGCAATAAGAAAGAAATATAACGACTTCATATTATTGCCAGCGCAAAAAAATCAATTTGAGGCAAAATTCATAACTTGCAACATTGTTTTAATTGCAAAAAAGATTTTCTTATAATATTTTATAAGATGGCCGGTGGCCACCGCACGCTACAATAAAGGGACAATAAAGAAAACTAAAAACCGGTTGCAAAACAATGCTGCCCGCGCGGCGTTGCTTGACGTTTTTATCATTTCGTGCGGAGAACAAAAGCTGAAGGCTTCCTGTTGAAGCTGCATCACCATTCTTGTGAAGCGACTTGCGGACGGACACACGGCTGGAGGGAATGTACAACATAGTGGAGTGGTCAAGTATTGATTCAAATTTAACGAAAAGATTAAGATTAATATAAGATTATTTCCCGAAATGATTCTTAGAGAACCTTTGTTTTAATATGCAACTGAAACATAATATTCATAAGTTGGTTGACTGATAAAATTTCATAAAACACGATGTGATCATGAGTTGGTTTGTCTCTCAGTAGTTTTCAAACTCTATTGTCGGAGTAGGGTAGAAGTACCGTTTGTGGCCACTGTACCGTTTATGGCCATTTATTGTTTAAATAAACGATAGAAATGAATTTATATAAAAAAACCATTACAAACTCAATTTGTTTTAATATAAACTTTTTATAACTCAACAAATATATCGTTATAATATTATAATTTTTTATAAATTAATTCAAACGTTAACTGGCCAAAAATGGTGCTAAGGTGGCCAAAAACGGTACTTCTACCCTACTTGTGTCCAGATCTGATAAGTGAGGAGCTCGTGGATAGATAATAACAGCCGCACGGGTCGATCTTCAAGGTTAAACTACGCTTGCCAAGGTTGGCCTGTGGATGGGTGACCATCTTAACATACCGAGTTTCCTCCTTGCCTCGGAAAGCACGTTATGCCATTGGTCCCGGCTGTCATTTGTAGATCTTTGGCAGTCGTTACGGGTAGTCAGAAGCCAGTAAAATCTGACTCCAGTCTTGCCATGAACTACCGTGTTACCCAGTTAATGTATTGTGGAGCAGGTCAGATGCTCCTCGTAAAATACTGGTATTGAGCTAAATCCAGCTTGGCTGGAAGCCGACCCCAATATATGTAGTTGGGAAAAGGCTAGGCAGATGATGATGCGTCCAGATCTGATAGGTAGTTATTGTCATGTTAAAAGTCAGTGATCACTTATGCTTAAGCTAAAGGCTCACCCGATAATAAAAAAGTAGCAAGTCAGCTGGAAGATATCCTATTCATTAAACGCGTATACGACTTGTTATCTACACTGATTTTCTCCAAAGGAAATTCTACCCTGTCTTTGTCCTCCAAACTAACCACCAGTATGTCTCCCAAACTCTTGTCCCGATACATTAACGTACAATAGAGGTGGACGATCTATTCATTGGCGCCACAATGCGATCGCATCGGACGATCGCGGCCGATCGCACGTGATCGCACTTGCAACGCACCGATAATAACATCATGTAATTTGAATCCAATGCTGATCGGGCGAATCCGGAGGAGCTCGTAGCTACACAATACCAGCCGCACGAACCGGTTAAGCAACGCTAGCCGAGGTCGGTCTGTGGATGGGTGACCATCATAACTTTCCGGATCTCCTCCGTAATTCGGAAGGTACGTTTAGCCGTTGTTGGCTGTGATTTAACGCACAGACAATAACATCATTGTTTCATGAAATATGAATTGATTGCTGATCGGACGAATCCGGAGGAGCTCGTAGCTACATAATAACAGCCGCACGGATCGGTTAAGCAACGCTTGCCAAGGTCGGTCTGTGTATGGGTGATCATCATAACTTTCCTAGACTCCTCTATACCTCGGAAGGCACATTTAGCCGTTGTTGGCTGTCATTTGTAAATCTTTGGCAGTCGTTACGAAATCAAATCGAATCGTATCGTTTGGCAGTCGTATTGTCAAAAGCCAGAAAATTTGACACCAGTCTTGCTAAGGACTACCGTGTTACCCAGTTACTGGGTTTTGGAGGTCAGATACCGACTGACCTCCAAAACCCAGTCGCTCAACGTAAAATGTTAGAATTCAGCTGAATCTAGCTTGACTGAAAGCCGACCCCAATGTAGTTAGGAATAGGCTAGGCTATGCTGATCGGACGAATTCGGCCGGAGTCGGAAGATTCCGAACGAATAGTTTATTGGGTGTGTAGACGATAAGTTATGTGTGTAAGGTTGTGAGGGCAATATTATATGGTAGGCTTTGTTTCTCAGATATTAATGTAAAATCTGATACTTTCAGATCGATATGATAGGAAAACAACGACTAAAGACTGGTTGTGCGTGCAGATAAAGATGGAAACGATTCACATTTGTGGTTTTGTTGTAACGGAAACATCTAGTTTTTTTTTTTTAAACTACGTATGTCTATGTACAGGAAAATCTTTCTTGAACAAATTCGTAGTAAATTATCAAAATAAAATGTAATACCTATACTTTTGATCAGCGGATGATAACTATGATCAGATCAATGAATAGAGGAGGAGGGTTCATTAGAAAACCAGCGTCAGACAGTCTCAGGCTGTCTGACATATCGCTGAAACGAACCTTTTTAGTGCAGCCGTGAGACACACACTTAGTTTTTGGCTTACCTACTAATATTTAATTTTAAGTACCGTGCGTGTTTCATGTATGTGCTAAATAAATACTATTCTTTCTTTCTTTCACTCGATAGCTGCCCAGGCAGATAGCCCGCTAGTGTGGGCATTAGTCGATCGTACGAAGTCTGTTTTAGTTATTAAGTACTTAACATAGGCTAAGTAATTTTGTTACTAACTCAGTGGACCGCATTTGTAGTCTAATAAATAAATAAATAATTATTATCATAAATCCATTTTCGTTTTTTTAAAGAATTAACTTACACTTTTTAGAAAGTTTACTTTAAATTTTTATATGCAGGTTCTTTTTTTATAAATAGAATTCTATTTTTCAAACAGTCCATCTATTAGCTCTATGGTTTGTAGCCCGCGTGCTGTATGCTTGGTGGAAATTTTCCATACTCAATAGCTTTCTAAGGGACTGCGACATGATGAGGAAGACAGGGAACCGGGTGCGGGGTGCGGCCATTGTGACGCAACCGAGGCTTATGGCCAGCGGACTGAGTTGATTGATTCAACGGTTTTCACAATAAGGATAGCTTGCTTGGCTTGTTTGTATTGATATTGGAAGTGTTGTTCACTGGAAGACGAATTCCTTTTATAGTGTACAAGCTCGACTTCATTACTATTTTTACTAGTCTCTACCGTACTCGGTGCTGTTCTACTGCTAGGCAAAGGCGTCTCTCTATCCCTTCCTACGGTCACGATGTTTGGCCTCTTCCTTTCAAGTTTGTGTAAAGCCACCTAGGTTATCCATCTCCTTCGCGCTGTTTCAGAGCACCAATCTTGTGTTCAACGTGCCACAGCTTGTCCGACTAAATGATCCCTATCTCGAAAAGATTTCTCGTGCTGATGAAGCAGTTTTTTGTAGAAATTTACTGAGAGAAATTTACATCTGAAAAATTAGGTATTAATCTACATGATATGGTACGTAATTTGGTTTAACCATAATTTATGTATCTTTATCATATTATAAGAAAAAAAAAAACACCAAATCACCTCCAAAGCGTTGAGATGAACCCATTTCACTCCTTAATTTTTAACAAAAGACTAATAAGCGGAGTGGCGAGTAGAGGGGTAGTTAGCTCCGTTTAAATTCAGACTTCTCAACATTTAATCTCTAGCTTTTTCCAGACTATATTGGGGTCGGCTTCCGGCCAACCGGATGCAATTAAATACCAGTATTTTAAATAGAGTGACTGCCCATGAGACCTCCATAATCCAGTAACTGGGTACCACGATACCCCTTGGCTAGACTGGTGTCAGATTTTCTGGCTTCTGACAATACGTAACGACTGCCAAAGATCTACCAATGACAGCCAGGACCAACAGCTTAACATGCTTTCCGAGGTACGGAGAAATCTCAGTAGGTTAAGATGGACACTCATCCACAGACCAACCTCGGCAAGCGTTGCTTAACCTTGAAGACCAACCCGTACGGTTGTTATTTTTTAGCCACAAGCTTGTCATTTTGCCACAATGCTGGCATAAAACAATGAGTTAAAAGACAAATAATCGTCAGGTATCGGTTCTCGTATTAACGAGGAGTGTTCGGAACATTTGTCAAAAGAATAACACAATAACTGTTATGGATAACCGATAGTTTGTTGCCTAGTTAAGTCTAACGAGGCGTGGTGCAAACCTGCCTGTCGGATGGGGGCACACCGAGCGATAAATTTATGCGATTTTCTTCTTTTACTCATATTTTATGGTGTCATTTGTCTTGGAGTTAAGGTAGGATTGTTGATGGTTTTTTTTTTTTACTTCAATGTTTTTTTCATAAAACAATCATCATCATCTGCCTAGCCTTTTTCCAACTATATTGGGGTCGGCTTCCAGTCAAACCGAATTCAGCTGAATACCAGTATTTTATGTGAAGCGACTGCCTCCAGACCTCCACAACCCATGAAATGGATAACACGGTATTTCTTGGCAAGACTGGAGTCAGATTTACTGGCTTCTGACAATCCGTAACGACTGCCAAAGTTCTAAAAATGACAGCCGGGACCAACAGCTTAACGTGCTTTCCGAGGCACGGAGGAAAATCGCTATGTTAAGATGGATATTATAAAACAATAACTACCTAACATAAAAGACTAGAGGAAAAAATAAGTTATAAAAAATCGTAACAGATATCACGTCGTCATCATTAGGCATATTCATAATTCAACCTAACCCACAAAGCCACTCAATCACATTCACACGAAAAACAAAAGCAGTCAAACATTTACAAACAATCCTATCCCAGTATGCCACAAGAACATCGCGATACAAATGCGAGGCGACGGGGGGCCGCGACCGAAACGCGCGTATTGTTGCTCGTTACCTGCGACAAATCGCAGTCGCGACCCCGGTGTGTCCCGGCCACTAGTCAGCTAATTGTGTAGCTATGAGAAACAATGCAATTATTTAGAGTGTGAGGGGACGATTATTTGCACGTCGACTTGAATAATAAGTTTAATAGTCGATGTTTTGTAACACTTTAGCGGGGAAAATGTGTGTGGAAATAGTTGTTGAGAATTTACCTGTACTGATGTTAAAAAACATAAATAAGTCGCAACAATTGTTTTTTGCTGTGATCTCTGATTGGGATTTTATTTTCACTGATAAAAAGCCATATTTTATGATATGCATAAGCATAAGGGTTATCGCCAAGTGCCCAGGGCAATTCTTTCCAGAAAAGTGTACAGTCAAGAAGCCGCAAGAAACTGCTAGTCTATTTATTAATATTATATTATAATATCAATATACGTACTTTAAAATCTTAGAAATGTCAGCGTTGCATTTATTATAGTTACCGCTTGCATTAATTAATCTATTGCATGTCTTAATTAATGAAATAAAGGATGACTTATCTAGATTTTTAATGCCTTTAGCTTTTAATTGTCTTTATCAATACGTTTTATTGCTCTCATTTTATTATTTAACTGTCTCATATAACCAAACCAAAAAGAAGACTGACTAAGAGAACAACAAAACCATGAATATTCATACGACTGCAAGAATTAAAAATTCACTCGCTAATAAAACTCTAATTATGTCATTTGGATTCAACCCGAAAATATCTCGAGCGAATTCGGCGAAATATAAAAAAGTTCAAAAAACGAACGATAACTTTTTAAAATCGCATTCCTGAAAACAATGTCCAGTGGACTGACGGGCCTCAAGGCGAATGCATTAACGAAGTACACCTTCTTTGATATTAAGTGTATTATTTTTTTACTTGGTTTTTATAGGGTTCCTTTGCTTACAAGTAAAAGCTGATACGGTATCTGATTTTTATTAGTTGTTGTTTTTTTTTTCTGAAACGTTTAGTCTTCTTTTTGAAATATTAGTTTTTCCACTAACAGATAATAATGACATGACAAAAATAATACAGTCGTTTTACAAATATTTTCCATAGAAAAATCTGACGACATCAGATCAAAACATAAGCGACATTCGACAAATTTGTTGATCACACATTTGTCTGTTCTAGCAAACAGCTGGTGTTGCGACAATGTGACATTTGGGTATATTATTGATATCCTAACCTGATTGGGAGATCTAATCTCCCAAGAGGGAAATAGATAGGTTGTCAATGACGAAAACTCACGCTCACGTGCAATAGTCAACTTTAAGGCCAATCCACCCAACCCAATCTCAATAATGTAGGTACAAAGTAAAGTATATTTATGTAATTTTCCGATAAATATGTTACATTAATAGGCCCCACTTGACGCATAAACGGAACCTAGCACTCACCTTACCTCACAACTTAACCGAGCCTTTTTGCTCCTACCTCTTTGTAACGCACTGGTAGCTCTCTCAGTCGCCCGAAGCAAATCGCTGTGTATACCACACCGCCTCGTAATTTATTATTGCATTTTTTGCATTATCAATAGCCCTATACTCTTCGACTTTTTTGCTATATTAAAAAGGCTATTGTTTATGAAAAATCGTTCGCGATTCTTATCTCGGTGCTTCGATGTTGTTTGTGCAAGTTGTGAAATTAGCTCCCGTTGTAATATTGTGCTCGTGATTTTGTGTTTATTTGTTACTCGCTTTGTTTTTGTATGGCGTTTGTTGAGGAAACTAGGGCTTTAATGGGTGGTCTTAAGTCCTCTGTTGGTGGCTACTGGGTCTTTACCCATATTATACATTTATAAACTTAACTAACTTTTTACTATTAATAGGAAAGCGTTTGCCTAGAAGTCTAGGCAAACGCAAACCTATTCACTCTTGACTTAAAGACTCCCAGGTTGTAACTATCAGGAAACACAGACTCCGGCAGGGAATTCCACTCCTTAGCTGTACGCACTATGAATGTGTTCCCAAAACGTTTTGTGCGTGTGGGTTTGATGTCCACCATGTACCGGTGGCGCATCACCGTTCGTCTGTTTGTCCAATGATGGAACGGATTTGGCGTAATTTTCTATTGGACCAACAATACCGAATGATACGACTGCCCCGTACATTTACGTACTGGACAACAGATGTACTGTACAGTACGGTTCAACAAAATATACTGGACAACAGATTTTTTTTCGAGATTTCGGGGCTGACCCCATAGTAAAAGTCACAAAACGGCTTTGGAAACTGTGCCAACTTTTTTTGTTTTTCCGTACATTTCTGCCAACCATCACCTTAATAGTCTCCTGATCAAGCAATAATATCACACAACCCATCTATAGTTTCTTTGGCCGTTTCCAACTCTTACAGTCATGCATACATTAAAAGTAACAATCAGTATTTTTTCCAACTGACTTACTAATTTGCAACTAAACGAGCTACATACTTACGGAAGCATTCAAGCCAAACAAAGCGACCTTAAAAAATTGCCATCTTTCCGTCGACGCAATTTTACCAATTTGCCAAAGTTGTAAATAAGAAAAAATCAAATAAATTGGAAGGAACCACGACGAATTGTTTCCATGCCCCTTATTTGGAAACCGCAAAGAGTTCGTACAAAAGAGGTTTGTTCGGACTACTGGTCTTCACTTAAGTGACTTTTTTGTAAAGCTTTGTACTGGGACCGTAGGCCATCACAAGGATTTCAGAAATGCCAGAAGAGTAGTTTTACGATTATTGTCAGAAACGTGCACAGATATCATTGCACCGTTGTTTAAAAAGTTATCGGTGTATATACGTCCTAGTACCTAATCTTGTGGCCACAAAAGTCTTAGTACCTAAGTGTTTGATAAAATTAACATCAAGGATTAGGATCAGTAAACAAGTTAAAATTACCATTCACCTCAGATCCTAACAGCTACAGCAGCCAGCCTGCATATTCTTCTCATGACAAATTTCTGAGCTAGCAACACCTTGCATGTCCAACAATAATTTACCACCATAAGAATAAGTCAATTAAAAAATAAAATTACCCGCGAAAAACACCGTGCATTGTCCGTTCCAAATTCAAAACGAGGAAGGAACGGAAATAATGGCGCTGGTTCTTAAAACAGGAACGTCGAGTTTTTAAAAGGGAATCGTTTAAACGGAGGCCGTTTGCAGGTAATCACAGGCGACGTGCACCGAGGGTAAGGATGCGTGCATATGAGAGATTTTTAATCTGGCAAAGGTACAATTTTAGCAAATACTCTTCAGGTATAAGTCAGCTTCTCTATGGAGGCATGATGGCATTGACCCAAAACTGAAGGAGAACGTCACGAAGTTGTCATTATTTTTTTGGAGTACTGGGCCTTTGGGTGTTGGTCGATTTTGTTGTTAATTATTATTGACTGCGTGTATTTTATGTAATTGTATTTATTTCTTTATTTTATTTTATTTATTTTTTCATAATTTATATGTATATATTTTATCTGTATCTATTATATTTAGTATATGTGTTACGTAACTGCGTCCGTGGCATCACAGGCCCTATCATAAAACCAGCGCTGTGTTATTTATTTTTAAATTTCGCAGCCTATGCTGAGATAGGGACCTTTTTGGCCTCGCACAGACTAAAATGTTTATAGACTTAGCAATACTGTTAGTTTTAATTAAATCTAAATCTGTCTGTTTTGTGCGAGTCCCAAATAAACATTTTTCTTTCTTTCTTTCTTTTCTATCCCTGGTTAAATCTTCGTGCCGTATGGTGTCGGCCGGTGCCGTAGGGTGCCGTAAAAGAATAATACCATCCCATCACTTCCCGTGGGTGTCATAAGAAGCGACTAAGGGACTCGCCAGAGAATGGACAGCAGCGTTCTCTACAAAACACTGCGATCGCCAACCCGCCTGCCAAGCGTGGCGATTATGGCAAACCTCCTCCATCTTAGGGGAGGCCTATGTCCAGCAGTGGCCGTCTTCCGGCTGAAATGATGATGATGATGTAATTTTTGATGCAAAGGCCACTTGAAAACTTATTTATTCTTAAGACTAAAATGCATGCAGAGTAAAAAAAGGCTTTAGTTTCTAGCGGAGTAGTGCACTGAAAAAAAAATCCCACATTCTATTTAGAAAATAATTATGGTTTTTCGTAACGACAATTTTCCTTCTACCAATGATAAATCGAGCTAAACCAGAAAACATTCACAACAACCAGCAATAAATAAACTCAAC
The DNA here is from genome assembly GCA_950371165.1 of Lacanobia oleracea. NCBI lineage: Eukaryota > Metazoa > Arthropoda > Insecta > Lepidoptera > Noctuidae > Lacanobia > Lacanobia oleracea. The sequence goes on from OX493386.1 coordinate 16,637,534, forward strand.
CACAAATCAACGCAGGCGCGCCGTACACCCGACCCAAGATCGCGTGCACTCTGATACAGGTGCGCGCGCAGCCCCGGAGCGACGCCCGCGCAAACTTCATTCATTGTTACATACAGCCACAGAGCACAACAGCTTATAGACACGGTAAGCGGACTTATAGAGGCAGAACTGTCAAAAAATTCCATACAAGCAATGAATGTCAGTCATCTTTTTTTTTTTTAAATATGGGAAATCGTCAAATGACTCCTCCCGCTCTGGGTGAAGCAGGAGGGAGTGTCAGACTCTTACTGACTAAAACCCATCCGTGTTCCTCCTAGTGCCTTTTACGTTCCAAGGCTGCGGTACCTGTTTCGAACAGATTCCGCAGCCCCAGCAGGAGAATCATCATCTGCCTAGTATTTTTTTCAACAATGTTGGGGTGAGCTACCATTTTAAATGGATGCAACTGAACACCAGTATTTGTTTTTTGTCAGGTTCGCGTTCGACCACAATCTTACCTGATGAAAGCGATGATGGGGCACGCTTACCATGGAGCTGAACATGGTGCGACTATCTGACCTCCAAAATCCAGAAACTGCTGGATAACATGATACCTCTCCTTTATCCTTAAGTCGGTGCGGGCTGTCATTAGTTAATCCTTGACACTCCTCCGATGTACTTTTCTGATTAATTTCGTTGCGGAATCCAAGACAGTAGAATCGTTTCTCCGAGACTCTTCGGGATTCATTGGTTCGGCGTTTTTCTGGTGGTCCCCACTGTTGATTCTGGCTTTCAGGAATTGCAGCGGCTGGAAGTGTGTGGCGAGCTTGTCCAAAAAAAAGCCCGGTCCGACAGCGTGACGTGCTTTTCCAAAGCTTTTTCGGATTCACTGTTAACTCATAGAAATTGATAAAGTCGACCAATCTGACTGTGGCTATGGCATCCAACACTTAGGAAATTTCAAGGTCAAGAATATTTATAAGTAATCTCGTCTCCAGCCGCTTTGTCGATTCTCTTCTCTATAGTGACAACGAACTGCCGATTATGCCGGTTACAATACAATTTCAGGTTAACATCATATGTAACGGTAGGTGACAGGCAGTAATAGGGTTGGAAAGATCTGTAGGCAGTTGTTTTTCGTTTAGGATATTTTGGTAAGCATCTTTGATAGTAAACTTTACAATGGACTGTTTATGAGAGACTGGCTGACCCGTGCCCACTTCGTTGGACGGTATTTTTCGGGTTAGTATATAGCCTATGATACTCATAAATAACGTGGCTTTCTATTGGTATAATAATTATCAAAATCGGTTCAGTAGATCCGGAGATTACCCCCTTTTTTTAAGGATGGGAAATCATGAAATGACTCCTTTCGCTCTGGGCGGAGCGAAAGGGAGTATCAGACTCTTACTGACTAAAACCCATCCGTGTTCCTCCTAATGCCCTTTGCGTTCCAGGGCCGCGGCGTCTCTTTCGAACGGATTCCGGACCCTGGCAGGCACCCTGGAGATTACCCCCTATCACCTCACAAACTCACAAACTTTACCTCTTTAAAATATTAGTATAGATAAGTTCAAAATGTAAAATCATCATTCTCCCCCATCATCAGGCCTTCTTCTAGAGTCGCTACATTGACCTGTCCTGAGCAAATGGTTTTTATGATCGTATATCGCCAGTGTGATTGCCTTAGCTTAAAATCATCAGGCAACACAGAGATGAGAATCAGGCCTTCTTCTAGAGTCGCTATATTGACCTGTCCTGAGCAAATGGTTTTTATGATCGTATATCGCCAGTGTGATTGCCTTAGCTTAAAATCATCAGGCAACACAGAGATGAGAAAAAGGTTCGCTTTACTAATGTTAGAAAGTTTTCCGATTTGCGTCCTTCTGCATCACTTATATGCTTGAAACTTTCTAATGAAGTGTTCCCGTTCACACATTAAAAACCAACATCGAAAAGGGCAGCCATATTCACAGCCTCTGTCACAACTCGCACCATCGCAAAGTACACGAACTTCCTTAACAGCGCTATTAGAACATTAACTAAGTGTGCCTACACCGTAATAATGTCCAATAAATACCCCAGACCAATGTCACGCTCATAAAGGAAACTATTTGTATCATAAATAAAATAATTACAGCGTCTAGACCAGTGTCGGATGCGATCCTACGTCGGGTGATCAGTCAGAGCGCCGGTGATTAGCCAGAAAGAACATGGCGCTCGCCACCGGTGATAAATGTGGTTATCACTATTATGGGCGTTTAGTGGAGTTTATTTTAGCTTACGTCTTTATAGGGAGGATTATGAATGTATTAAAATCTTGGATGAATTGGGTGGTGATTAATCTTTGTCATTTGATCGGATGGGGAGGGAAGATATCGCATTTTTTTATTCGAGGTGATCGACTGATTTTTGGTTTTGACTCTGTTTATTTTCTTTTCCCATAAAGTTCGTTGCGGGTTCCATGACAGCTGATTCTTTTCTCCAAGATTGGTTGAATCTCTGTTCTGTTGGTCGATTTTGTGGATTCTAGCTCCCAGCAGTGCCTTGAGTAGTTAATTTATTTTGCTCCAAATAGTTTTAAAATGCGAATAACGTAGGCTTCGCGAAAAAAAATGTCCCGAGGTTTCCATCCAATGCCTGTTTTGTTCGTAAGTCCAAAATCTGTCCTTTTCTAAGCTTTCCTGACATCTCGTTAGCTCTTCGAAGTAGGTGATACTTTAGAGTGCAGCTTAGTATTCAAGACGGACCAATGATGTTAGTTAGACCGTCAAGCTGCGTACGGTACATACACCTTTCTCTCACGTACGCAGAGCTAATCGACGCGGCTGGCTCCAGACACTTGATGGATTCGTTTCCTCGGTAAGATAGGTATTGTAGTTCTCTTTGTGAAGTAAAGGTTAACGGTAAATACTTTGCAGTAAAAATTATGAGCAAGCTGGTATTTTGCAATTGTTGACTACTTCCTTTTGTATTTTTCTTTCTTCTATTTCTTACCTATTTCATGTCGTTCTACTACTGCTGTTCTGTCAACTTTGGGTGACCTGCTGATTCAGTAAATTTCTTTTGATTTTGCTCCCAATGCTCCGCTACATAAGCTCAGAACTTTTGATCCGAAACAGCAAAATAATTCTGATCAAGATCTTATACCTCCAAAGCGCAAAACCAACAAAATTACAACACAATATAATTAATTATTTTACCCCCAAACAAAACAGCGCCAGCAAATTAATTTCAACATTATCAACACGGCACACAATTTGTCCATTCTATTAATTACTCTGTGAAATTAAACCCAAGCGAACGGATCAGATAATGTGCGAAATTGAATTGTCAATAATTACAAGATAGTGTAAGGTCAGGTATTCGAGCCTCTCGGCCTTTGAGCACTCCTACAATAGATGTAAGATTGGGCCAAACATGCTAATTAATAGTTGGAAATATATTACGTGGGGCTCATTTTCTTCCTGTTGACTTCAACAGAAATCAATTATACGGGTACAGTTAGTTCCGTAATGTATGGGCGAAGCGTGAAGATTCTTGAAGGTACTTTCAGAACTTTGCGTCCATAGCTATACTTAATCGGGACTTTGTGCAGGATTGGATCACACTCATGTTGGAATTTTCAAAGTTTTGATGCCACTGAAATATATATCAAAAGCTGCTTCTGATTATAAACTTTTCCTATCAAGGAGAAAATATAAGTAATCATTCTACTTACTTATAAATAAAACACATGATGAACATGTCGGAAGGTTAGTTCAGTGTTAGGTATTTGTAATAGCTTTAAAGGTAGGGGAATACTCAATTTGACTGAAAATGGGACAACGTCTGAGATGTTCTTTATTTCTTGGCAATTTTTGCCCAGTGGCATTCAGAAGGCCTTCAATGATGCAGGTGTAAGAACACTTGGTGAACTTCAACAAGTGGGCCTCACACTGGTACTAAGTGGGAGATGACAAGATGAATTCTGGGGTGATGGTTAATGTAGAAAAGAGGAAAAACTTCAACACATGGTGACAGCAAAAATCGTTCTTTGCTAAAACTTTCTAATTAAACTAGCTTACAATTATTATGCAAATATTTCTCCACCGCTGCTGCCACCAACATCCCGAACAACTGCTATTGAGCCCACCTACTGTCGTTCAATCACAATCACGCGCATCATACGCGTATAATTTCTCACGCGTGTTCCCACGTGCGCCGGCGCATGGATATTAAATAAAAGATGGCCGATGTGCGTCCGCGCAGCTCTCAATAGGGCTGGCTGCGTTTACAGTAATGTTTTAATTTAAAATGGGACAGGTGAATAATGGTGTGCTGGAAATTGCAAGGGGTTCTCTGCTCACTGGAATTGGTTTGAGAAGTAAATAGAATCAGTGATACTGTTGCAATGGTTTTGAGAACAATGATGAATATAAATAGAAACTGACTGATTGACTGTAATTAAAGCTTTGAATTAAAACCATATTATTGTCTTAGACGTTTCAAACATCTGTCACTTACTTCTGTAATTGACATCAAATTTCCCGGCGAAGATCCAGAAAGCCTGACATTGGCTTTATAGTTTTTAATAAATAAATACATATTAAATTATCAAAAACTTCAAGCAACACAATCATTCATCATCATTGTTATCAACTGAGGCACTTTTAAATTACACTTTTTTTCTTTTTTTTACTATAGATAGGCACGCGTTTGACCACTATCTCACCTGATGGTAAACGATGATGTGGTCGAAGATGGAGCACGCTTGCCTAGAAGTAACCTATTCACTCTTGACTTAACGACTCCCAGGTTGTAGCAATCAGGAAACACAGACTCTGGCAGGGAATTCCACTCCTTAGCTATACGCATTATGAATGTGTTCCCAAAACGTTTGAACGTTTGAACTCCCAAAGGTGCCTAAATATATATTTTTTTTATACCAGTTAGTAATAGACCACCATCATTGACAACCCTCAAATTAAACCCACTAGCTACCACACTCAACAAATAGGGATACATCTCACCACTATAACTTACTCCATTCATACGGAGGTCAACCGCCAACCCTAGGCGATGCTAATGTCTAGCCCTCGTATGATATATTGACAGCAATGGACGGACAGATACTATGCGTACACGGACTTGTGTGTGTCTGTCTGTCTGTCTGTCTGTGAGTTAGTGCTTAACAGGCGTGTTATTATTTTGTAGTTTGATACGGTCCACGTTTCAGCGGCAGTAGCATGATATATGGCAGGTTTTTAAGGATCTGCGATACTTAATGGAAGAGGAACGTGGGTAAACTGTGAGGAATGAACTGGCTATTACCTACTCGTACATATGTTTAGTTTTTTAGGGTTCCGAACAAAAAATGGAACCCTTATAGGATCACTCGGGTGTCTGTCTATCTGTCTGTCTGTCAGACTGTTTGTCTGTCTGTCTATCTGTCTGTCTGTCAGACTGTTTGTCTGTCTGTCTGTCCATCAGTCACAGCCAGTTTTCTCCGGATCCACTAGACCGATTCTGATGATATTTGGTACACAAATACCTGGACTTCTGTGTGTGTTACGTAAATTATTAAATTTTTAGTATGAGGCTCACTTTTGGGGGTCATATTAGAAAAAAAAAAAAATGATTTTAAATTTTCTTTAAAGGGGCCCCCCCCCTTTAAAGAAAATTTAAAATCATTTTTTGCTTTCATTTGATATGTCACTCGAAATTGTTTAGGTTTATTTATATTTTTTTCATAATTTTTTACATTAATGGTTTTAAGTTATTCAAGAAATTAGTCGAAAAATGACCATTCCCCCTTATCTCGAAAACTACTGAGGCTAAAATTTTGAAAAAAAATGGAGACAATAGATTAAAGGAAAATCTGTAAGAAGTCTATAGTGTTAAAATAACATCATGTTAAAAAATAATTTTGTTTGGCACCCTTTGCACGCGAGTCCGACTCGCACTTGGCCAGTTTTTTATATCTGTATCTATACTAATATGTAAAGCTGAAGAGTTTGTTTGTTTGTTTGAACGCGCTAATCTCAGGTACTGCTGGACCGATTTAAAAATTATGTCAGTGTTAGATAGCCCATTTATTGCGGGTCAACTAGTAGTTAGATATATTTGCTACTAGTTGACCCGCGCAACTTCGTCTGCTCCGCTTCTATTGGTCTTAGCGTGATGATATATAGCCTATAGCCTTTCTCGGTAAACGGGCTATTCAACACTGAAATATTGTTTTAAATCGGACCAGTTGTTCCTGAAATTAGCGCGTTCAAGCAAACAAACAAACAAACTCTTCAGTTTTATATATTAGTATAGATATGAGCATACATATTTACGTTACACCTACTTACGGGTTGCTTTCTTTTTTTATGGTTGTTTTTCTTTCGTATGGAGTTACTGAATTTGATCCTTAAGTATAAAGAGATAGCTTCCAAAATAACAGCTTTGTGAAAAAATATCATAGTTTTTTTAGTTAAATTACATCTTGCAATGTAAATCAATGAGCAGAATAAGAACATTTTAATTGGCTAAATATTACATTTTTTATGAAACAGCTGATATTTTTCTCGAGATTTCGGAGTTTTCCCAAAGTAAAAGAGACTTATAATCATGTGTACTTTCACTGCTTAAGAGGTTGCTGGTGTTTCACAAATAACCCTGTATATATATTTTTTTTTATATATACTTGTGTTGTCATCTGCCTAGCCTTTTCCCAACTATAATGGGGTCGGCTTCCAGTCAAAACGGATTCAGCTGAATACCAGTATTTTACATGGAACGGCTGCCTACCAGACCTCCACAACCCATTAACTGGGTAATACGGTACTTCTTGGCAGGACTGGAGTCAGATTTACTGGCTTCTGACAATCCGTTACGACTGCCAAAGATCTACAAATGACAGCCGGGACCAACGGCTTAACGTGCTGTCCGAGGCACGGAGGAAACTCGCTATGTTAAGATGTTCACCCATCCACAGACCAACCTTGGCAAGCATTGCTTAACCTTGAAGATCGACCCGTGCGGCTGTTATTATTTAGCCACGTGCTCCTCATATATACTTACTTGTTTTGTGTGTTGTGATTATTTCTCATATAATCTCTATCACTGAACAACTTTGACAAACCGATTCTTAAAAAATGCAATCGATAGTTTTGTTTCAATTCGTCGTCGATTATATTCGATTCAACGACATTGTCTCATAAATTGTGGACCCTCATGATAATGGACGGGGTTATCAAACTTTATATTATTCTATTAATGATTATTTAGACGATAAGAATAGTAATTGGTCGCTGGGTTAAGCACAAGACAATGTCATATTTATCATGTTATTTCTCTGTAAGTAATTAGCTTATGACAGGTTATATGCGTTCCTTTAATATTGTTATTTTTTTTATTTATTTGTATTATAATTATTTTTTTATCATTTATCTGACTATGTGGGTTAATCCATTTTTTTTAAGTAGTTATTTACTTTTAGCTAACAAGTGATACATAATATTTACTTTTTTTTTTTTACTATTGATAGGCACGCGTCTGACCACTATCTCACCTGATGGTAAGCGATGATGTGGTCGAAGATGGAGCACGCTTGCCTAGAAATAACCTATTCACTCTTGACTTAAAGACTCCCAGGTTGTAGCTATCAGGAAACACAGACTCCGGCAGGGAATTCCACTCCTTAACTGTACGCATTATGAATGTGTTACCAAAACGTTTTGTGCGTATGGGTGGGATATCCACCGTGTACCGGTGGCGCATCGCCGTTCGTCTTGTGGTCCGATGATGGAACGGGCTTGGCGGAATTAAATTATGCAATTCCGTCGCACATTCCCCAAAATGCAACCGGTAAAAAACCGACAGGCTAGCAACTCGTCGTCGATGTTCAAGACTGGAGCTTCGTCGCGACAAGCCTCTCATTGCCGATGATCCTCTTACTCATCTCTCTTTACTTATTATTATCTTGTTTTTTCGTTTAAAATATTGATTACGATGTATATTTATTGTATAAATTCAGGTTCTTAAAACGTATCAGACAGATGTGTTGCTGGGGAGTTTGTTGGCCACTTCTTCTCCACAGCTAAAACACTAGGAAGTGGTGACGTTCAGAAAGTGCTGGCTCTCAGCCTAATTTGAATAAAAGACTTTTTTTTTTTATTGAATTTATGTTAAAAGGTTCTTAATTAATTAAGTTACTGTTCATGAAGACTAAAAGTAATAGTGTATCGATGCTAGCTTTAATTTCTGCAGGTCTTTACTGAGACTAAGTTAATATTTTAATGTGGGTGATAGAGGGACGAGCAAGCACGCGTACTTATGGCTCGACGACCTTTTTAGCTCGTGTGTCACCCTAAGTACGCGTACTTATGGCTCGACGATTTTTTTCGCTCGTGTATCACCCTAAGTACGCGTACATATGGCTCGACGACCTTTTTCGCTCGTGTGTCACCCTAAGTACGCGTACTTATGGCTCGACGATTTTTTTCGCTCGTGTATCACCCTAAGTACGCGTACTTATGGCTCGACGACCTTTTTCGCTCGTGTGTCACCCTAAGTACGCGTACTTATGGCTCGACGATTTTTTTCGCTCGTGTATCACCCTAAGTTCGCGTACTTATGGCTCGACGACCTTTTTCGCTCGTGTGTCACCCTAAGTACGCGTACTTATGGCTCGACGATCATTTTCGCTTGTGTGTCACCCTAAGTACGCGTACTTATGGCTCGACGACCTTTTTCGCTCGTGTGTCACCCTAAGTACGCGTACTTATAGCTCGACGACCTTTTCCGCTCGTGTGTCACCCTAAGTACGCGTACTTATGGCTCGGCAACCTTTTTAGCTCGTGTGTCACCCTAAGTACGCGTACTTAAAAACAAGACGCATAGGTATCTACTTGATCGTACGTCAATCGACCAAATGTAAAAAGTGCAAATCGTACGTTAATCAAATGTTTTTTTAAAGAGCCAAGGTTATCTCTTCACCTTCGTCTTGGTTTGCCGCGGTGTAATCTTTTTTTTTAAGGATTGGAAATCATCAAATGACTCCTCCTGCTCTGGGTGAAACAGGAGGGAATGTCAGAATCTTACTGACTAAAACCCATCCGTGTTCCTCCTAGTGCCCTTTGCGTTCCAGGGCCGCGGTGACTCGTTCGAACGAAGCCCGCAGCCCCAGGCCGCAATGTCACCTAGCGATGATTAGGAAATTAGTTATTGATCCTTCAGCCAAAGTTAATATCAATAAGATATGATAACAAAACAATTTTTGTTCCCCAAAATGAATCCATTCCCACATAATATCGTAACATCCTGTTGATGCAGACCCTACCCTTTACTAGTAATAAAAGTTGGAAAACTGACCACTACAACCCAACAGGAAAAGCAATCAGGCCGACAACCAGAGACGAGCAAGTTATTAAACGGAATATAATAACAAATTCACACATTAATCACTCACTTTTTACACACAAACACGATGACTAACTGTAAACTCAACCGAACTATTAATCTAACTGGAACGCAACAATTAAAATAACAGGTTCCGATAAAACTATTACTATTGCTAACATTAATTTATTCAACAATACGTCTTGTCACCAATCGGGCAGCCATCATTATTTCGCATTCATTCCGTCTCAACCAATCAGGTGTCAGAACGCGCCTCCCATACTTCTCTTAGCCAATCAGCGAACGCCATTTGAAAAACAATAGAACGTAAAAAATTTCGTCACGCTCTTCTGCGCGCGAGTCGACGTTCTAATTCGTGGTAATTCAACTCGTAGCTGCTCGGCATTCGTCGGATTTTATCGGTGAAATCATTTTTCTAGCTGGCAATTACCTCCTCTTTCATAATTTGTAAATATTTATATTTAAATGGTATTTATATTTTATGCTAATTAATCTGAATAATCATTTTGATATCTACTGATTAGGTTTATTAGTCATAACACTATTTCTGGTTGTCTGTCTGTCTTCTTTAAGACTATTGATTTAAACTTTTAAAACACCCAGTCCTTTAATTGTTTTTATAATCTTACTTTGTTTACAACAACACAAAAAATACCTATGCAGCTAACAACGCCAGTATAAAGCCAAAACATGGTAAGATAAGATAAGATCATTTGTTTGTCCAAAACATAAGTAATTATATATACACACATAGCATGCAAGATGTTACAATTAGATTACATAACACATTAGTCATGTTTTGCCTTAACGGCGTACAAATATAAATAGGTAGGTTATAGGTACTTATTACATCAACATGAAATATTTACAAATTTATTCACTATTACAAACATTAAACAATCCAAATACCTACAACAGAACGGCATCATTAACTCATAATAGATAATAAAATATCATCTTAGGTATATAATAATATGGTATGTATATGGTATCATTAATGTCCTTAGTTTATGTTAATATCAAATGTAAGAATCATCTTATCTAACATCCTTCCCATATCTCAAAATTTGGGGTTCACTCAACATGTTTTGTCCCATTCGTCTCTGATAGCAGTCTTCTAGAATTCAGCCTCATTAGAGGTATAATAGGTTTATACAAATTCTATCTTCCTCAAAGTTCAATATCGTTTCTATACCTAACTCTTCTCATACAACAACTTACGTTACAAGTGCACCAACTTGAATCATCTTCAAGTTATATCAGATCTTGCAACGAACATGTTTACAATCCGCTTGTATGTAGCTTCTCCTAATATGTAAAACTGTTGATAATAAGTTAAAGATCATTTACATAGGCCACGAACTCGTATTTATAGGCCTCCAACATGGACATCTTATCTGCGGAAAGGTTGATTGTTCACAACCTTTTATGTTTTGTGATATTCATATTCCCAACTAATCGCTTAGCTGGGAGTTTTTGTTTTACTATTGATAGGCATACGTTTATATGTCACCTGATGGTAAGCTATGATGTGGTCGAAGGAGCACGTTTGCCTAGAAGTAACCTATTCACTCGACTTAAATACTCCCGGGTTGTAGCTATCAGGAAACACAGACTCTGGCATTTTAAGGATAATACGTTACAATATGAAAGTCGCAAGTCATGAGAACTGAAATGCTCTTTTTTCCCACAGGGTTTATATTGACAATGCTTTGCGGTTTGATAAGGGAATATAAAAGTGAACTACGAATATAAAAGACGTCTAGACATGCTGTTTGCAACGGATAGTAATAGACATATAACAAGTCGATCATATAGTTTATGATCACAATCATGAAAATGCAAAAGCAATATTTTTAGATGCACAAGCTAAAGATTGCAAGAATTACAAATTCAACAAAAAATAAGACCATATATTCCCATGCGAAACTGCAAGAATAACATATTCACGAACGCTACATTACAATCGCAATGCGTGCACACCCAGCTATTCCCACCGGTTCCCTAATTGCCTACAAGCTTACGAATTGACCCGGCCATGCGGATACAGCTGACCCTGGACCAACAAATGGCTCCACCAGCTTTTAATTCAACAAAAGCATCTGCAACTCGTTCCAGAATAGAATGAGAACACGGATTCCAACACCTAAGTACTCCTAATTAGGGGGACAACACCTACGGGACTCAACTTCTAACGCCCAGGCGTTAAAGTTTTAGGGTTGCTGCTCTAGATAGTTGAGATTTTAATTTAATTACTTCGGAAGACCACCTTTGATAATAAAGGGCTATCAATTAAATCACATCGAATTGGGCGATAAGGAAGAGCCGGATTGATAAATCTTTTAAAGATCTTTATGCACAAAACATGCAGTGTCAACCTCAAATAAATTAGGATAAAGGAAAGAGAAAGAATCAATAGGCAATAGGGATTAATTAAGCATTTATTGATCAATTTGTCAACGGGCCGTAAATGGAAGTCCATCTATCAAATGTTGGTGTTTGTTGATGATGTTGGTTATTGCCACCAAGCGCCACATTAGCTGTGTCCAAGATTCAAGGGATGGTGTTATAACAAAAACAGCCTAATAATAGTTCCTTCTGACGGAATACAGGCTTCCTTTGATCCTTTCTATGCGAGGGATTGAGCGGTAATTCACCACGCGAGCCCAGAACAAGTTGGCGGACTAGGAATGGAGTTCTAGGAAAATTACAACCACATGCAAATAACTTTATCTCTAATTAAGACAGCAATAACGGTTTTTTTGACTGAGCTTTAGAAGGCCTCCCACAAGATAGACCGGTAGACCAACCACCTGGTGAAGGTCGCGGAAATCTGTTGGGTGCGAGACGCACGAGACCAGTCGACGTTATGACGCTTGATGGAAGCTTATATCCAGCAGCGGACGTCTTTCAGTTGAAATTATGATAATGAACTATCTTCTTGATTTTGAAACGCCAATAATGACAAAAACCATAGCAAAAGACCACCTTTAGAAGCAAAAGCAAGTATAAATTAACCACCCATCCGTTCCATTCACACACACCATGACAAAGCACACTCATTATGTAGTATTATCAGCACCGTCTCGATTTATTAACCTAACCTATGTCCTATTTATCTCACCGTAGACTGTAGCAGCCAATTTGCATATAACATTTATGAGGCCCAAGTTATCAATAGAAGGTAGTGTGGGAAAACTGGAAAATTAACACCTTCGATATTTATTTGATTGGTTTTAATTTGAACCGTTATCGGGAAATAGTCTTGTTATTTCCTGCGTCAATCATTGGATATATGATTAAGCTGTTTGATAGTAAATAATTAAGTATACTACACTATTTGCATTATTGTTGGTGGAGAAAACGTTGTAACGCTTAGAGTGTTCGATTTTTTAACTGTAGATGTATGTTGTAGGCTACATTCGGTTCTGTACCCAGGCGAATTCATAGTGCAAGGGTAGTTGGATATGTAACCGGAAAATTGCAAACGCCGTAAGATTGTAAAATATTACGTGAAATTGTAAACTATTGTATTTGGAGGGGATTCGTAGTACATAATACGATTTTTTCACAATAGGTATATCGAGAAATTATAATCGAATAAATATTAATTACAATTTTACGGAGTCTGCAATTTTCCGGTGATAGATACTTCCCTTGAAAGATGACACTGAGGACTCTGATTGATAAAGTACCCAAAAAACCCCAGTTTCATTGACGTCACCATGGTCTGGTTAGTTTGGGCTATAGAAACCTATCGTCTGTTCCTAGACACACACAGATTACCCTGGCATATAATCCTGGTTGATCCTGGCATCCATAATTTCGTTTTGGGATCCAAGACAGTTGAATCGTTTCTCCGGGACTCGTCGGGCTTCATTGGCTCGGTGTTTTTCTGGTGGTTGCCACTGTAATGTTGATACTGGCTTCCAGGAGTAGCAGTGGTTGGGAATGAGCGGGCTTGTCCCGAAAATATCCAGGTGATTTAAAGATTACAGAACCTGAAACTGTAAAGTATCATGTAATTGACAAGCCGATAACTTTAAGATAATGTTCATTTTGATAGTTCGTCGGTCGAAATAGGGACATCGTTTGCTACGGTAATTTGTGTTACTAATTGGCTACACACAGCTAATATCTTGTATCATTTACCTTAATTCTCTATTGGTACAAGATACACCTCTAAAACCAAACAAATTATTGTAAATTACAAATTACGAAACAGATATCCACATACGCTATTTAGCGGCTGAACTTTTACTCAGCTTGTTCCAAAGCCAAGCAATAAACCACAGGATCAAAGATCGCAATGCTAAATCTAAATCTAACACAATCTGGCAGCCCTAAACGGTGGAAGGCGTTGCGTGTAATTAGAGATTGTATACATTAAGCGAATACAAATAAAGCACAATGCGACGAGCGGAGCCCGACGCAAACATTAGTCTTGCTAGAGGTCGACGAAGATTTAGCCCCGGTGTTCACTGACCGATTGCACAGCAACACCTAGCTTAATTACTGGTTAAAGTTACGTTGGGTTTTGTTGATATTAGGTGTAATATTGATGCTGAGAACGCACGGAAAGTCTTTCTAATGTACTATCAAAGCTCTCGGAACTGTTAAAGTTCCGTATACAGAAGGTACATATCTACTGACGTATGACATGACAAAATATTGTTACTTTTATTTGAAAAGAGCAGCTATGAAATTTCTCGTGTATTCTAATAATCTACCGCGTTACGTTGCCAATGGACAATTAGAGTCACTTTTTTAAACTGTAAGTGGTGATGTTGAATGTGCCTTTTAATAGTCTAATTGAAATGGTTCAATGGATTAACTTTGGTTTTAAACTATTACAAATTATTTTCAGTTTTCAGGAGATCTAATGAAAGGAAGCATGGACTGGAAAGAAAATATGGCTAAAGACACAAAGAGGTGGGTTATGATATGACAACTGCTGGAAAAGTATGGAATAAAAATACATGTTACACCGGCTGTGAATGAATTAGGATGCGCACAAGAGACGAACGATTGTAAACGTTTTTCAATAAGACATTTTCGGCTTGATAAGAGTCTGAGAAAAAGTTAGAGATAATTAAAATGCAAGCTTGTTTTAATGTAAGTATTGAGATATAAAATGGAATTTTATATGTTAAACTGTGATAAGGTCGTTACTTAATTAATTTAAATCGAGAAATAGCATATTTACGGCCGTGTGAATTCTCAGTTTTCTTCGATCAAACATTTATTTAGACACTATCATAAAAACTATCTCAAAATTTAATTACCATCTGACATTGGCTTTTTTGTCATTAATATGTAAATGAGACTAATTAATGTGTGAAATCCTAATATTAATATGCAAGGCAAAAATATGCCTCGATTTGTAGCAGCTAAACATGAATATAAAGCGCTTAGTTTCAGCGTCGTAAATCAGCATGGGAACCAGATTTAAAAGCAAATGGCTGTATTTGTATATTTTTGCATCGCTTTATGCTCATTTTATAGTCTAAAATATTCTTTGAAACAACACACAAACAAAACACAAAACACACACGGACAATACACGGTGTAAACAATACACGGATGAATGAACGCACAAAACTACGGTTGGTTTCTTCTTCTCACATCAAAAATTTGAGATTTAACGACTCATCACAGAACAAAGATACCATCTTTATCTTCAGAATTAGTCTCGTTACCATTAATTAAAACTTGTACAATTAGTGGATTAATTAGTGAAACATTTTCTCGATAAGATTTCGTCTTTACTGGCATTTTGTCAGTACAGTTTAACAAATAATTAAAGTGAGTTAATCGCTCGGTATCACCGGGCGCCTCCTCTAGCTACAGTGGCATCGGCTACTCTAAATTAACATAAACACCAAGTCCATAGTTATTTATAACCATTGCCAATATATTTATATAACTAGCTGCAGCATGTGGATCCACTTGCATGAAATACGGGACTTCAAACATAGCTTTTATTGTATTGGATTTATTGACTCCTGTAAGCCTGTGGGGCGTAAGCAAATTTGAAGCAAAAATCTTGGGATTTCTCGCTTATGAATAAACTGGAGAAGTAAGTTGGAACAAGTATGAATATGTATGTCTTTTTTTATGGATGGGAAACCATCAAATGACTCCTACCACTCTGGGCGAAGCAGAAGGGAGTGTCAGACTCTTACTGACTAAAACTCATTCGTGTTCTTCCTAATGCCCTTGCGTTCCAGGGCAGCGGTAAATCTTTCGAACAAATTCCGCAACCCTGGTAGGCCCGGGCCCTAGCGGGCCCCGTCTACTATGACATCTCTTTGAGGCGCGCGTGGAACACAACGCGTCGTCGACCCGGGATGAATATGGAAGGCTGTGATTGCAAAATTACTAGCAACAGAAAACCTTTATTTTACAGCAGCGACTGCCTACTTGACCCCCGAAATCCGGTAACTGGTTAATAAATATCTAACTTCTAGCAAGACTGGTGTCATATTTTGTGGATTCAGACTACCTACCCGTAACGGCTATCAAAGATGTTCAAATGACAGCCAATACCAATGCGTTTACGTTTCAGATGCACGGAAAAAACTCGGTAATAAGTACGTATGCGATAATAACTTACACACAGTTTGCGACACATTGATATTAACGATAATATGTACAGACATGTTTAATTAGAATAGAACAGCTACATATAAAGAACAACAGACCGCGCGAAGTAATTATTCACCAAGAGAAATTGTTCCTGAATTGATCTAGATTTAATCTAGACATTGACACAACATTAGTACGTGCTTTTCAAGTATACGTTTTATCTAAGAACAGATAAGAAACTTGTATTCTATTTTGGGTAATTTCGATGCAAGATTAGCATGTTAACTATTTTTACGTAGCTAATGTTTAAGGATTGCAACAGCTTGCTGAAAAACAACAGATGCAGAACGATCGAAACAGCTGCTATAGGGAATATGCATGAAAAAGATATTTATCATCTGTATAGTTTATCTAAAAATATACATACATGTAATACTAACAGTGATAATAGATTCAAAATTAATCGAAAAACAAAGGAGATATAACTATTTTAAATAAATATATCTGTGCCTCTCGCGAAAACGCTATTTTCTATGGCAGCTGTATAGGCGTCATAGACGATGGCGTCAAAGTTTACATCGGACTTCTCTTTCTAACTGTAATCTTTGAAGCTTTATAACTTCATCACTGATGAAGGTTTTTAAAAAATAATTTCATAATTGTTTACTAGAGCTATTAATTATCGCATTTAAAAAAATCGCGTGCATATTCCCTAATCGAAATACTAGTAGGTAGTCTATGCTCACATGGCTTAAGGTTTGGGTTGTGGAGGTATAGTGGCAGCCCCTCCACATAAAACACTGGTATTCAGCTGAATCCGGTTTGACTGGAAACCGACCCCAATGTAGTTGGGAAAAGGCTAGGCAGGTGATATGTTCATAAGGTTTTTTACGATCCACAAAAGGATGCTCTTCCAATTGATCGAAAAACATGTTTTAACGAAATATAAACACAAGGTTTGACTATCGGTTGAGTTAGCTTCGCATAAAAAAATGTATGTTGGTAATGGAGACTTCAATTGTAATCAAATCTTGACAAAAAGAAATTGACCGACAGATAAACCTATCAAACTATAACAGTAATAACTACTACTTTAACTAACAACCATCTCGTCTTACTAACAGAAAATAAAACCAAAAAATCAACAAGACAGACTCACTCTGTCGGCCATTTTACAGTACCTAGCTGTCTGAAATCACGCGACGATAAAATGGCGATACAAGAACACCACACCTCGCATGTATGCAAATATACCATTAGAATGATATATTCCCGTACTTTTGACTCGTCCTGTTGCAGATACAATTAATGTTTTCTTGAATGTTTATATATAGTTTGATGATGTAGATTAGGTGAACAGTCTCATGAAGAAGTTCTTGAGGAATGCTTGGATTGAATAATGCTGAGAAGATAAATGTGGTGAATGCAAATGGTGATGAAATTTGTGTCGTTTTGTGGGAAACCTAGAACAAACAATAGACTATTAATAAATGAGTTATCAATAGTTGTATCCTCATACACATCATCCACAGCCTTACTTTTCCCAATGCTGCATAGATCTCTCTTTTACTGTAAGTCGTACCTTACTAGGTTGCTATTAAGCAATATCTCTATGGCATTGGTAATAATCGTGTGCCTTGCATGAGGCCAGAAAACACACAAATGGCACCATCAATTTCAAAAGGCGTTTATTGGTTAGGTCAAATTAGATTATCAAAAACAAATGGATATGTTAAAACCTTTTGTAAAGCAATTGACCTCAGTTCGTTATAATATTACAAATAATAAATAACTTATAGACAGTCAAGTCCAAGAAAACAAACGAACCTTTCAGAAACAAGCCTCAATGAAATAAACAAAACCAAAGAGGAACGTGCGACTGTTTATGAAAACAAAACGAGTGTACACGCAAACGCATCTACAATATAAAAGGACACATTTTTCATAAATAAATTTAAATATTCGTTGGAATGGGTGTAAATCTCAGCGGGCGTACACTGGCGTACAGTAGCGAAGGGAACACGCGAACTAATTAATATGGAGTAACTGTCGATTTATAGGTGTTTGGTCTGAAGTTACGCGTTGTTCTAGCTGAGTGGATACGGGAGATGAATTTGTCGAGCTCGTTAGTAGAGCATTTAAGAGAGATCTAAGTACCAGTTTTATTTTACGTAAATGCATCCAAGGTTACGTGATTCATGCGGATTTTTTGTGAAAAGATTTTTATAAACTGAGAATTATTCGTTTGGCAACGCTGCCCTCTTTATTATCTAGAGATGATGTCTTAACAGTGAAAATCGCGTTTGACCACAATCTCCCCTGATGGAAAGTGATAACGTGGTCGACGATGATACACGCTTGTCTAGAACATATTTACTCTCGAAGACCCCTAGGTTGTAATTGTAACTATCAAGGAGCACAGACTGCGATAGGGAATTCAACACACAGCAAAAGTAGCATAGATATTTTTATCTAATTCGTACTCAGATGTTCTACATCTAGAATTAAGTGTATTATTGCGTATGTTATTTATAGATCTGTGTGTTTGTTTTTTAGAACAAATATATAAAAAATAAAAAAAGTTTTTAGGTGTTCAATGATGCCCTACATTTAATAAGCTTTCACATTTCTCATAAAAATGATTTTTGGAGTATTCAACCCAAAGTTAAAATCTTCCAACACGCTTGTTGCAATACACATTCGTATATTCCAACAATAAAGTACGAAACGTCTCACATTACAGTGTTGTCCACACAAAACCATACACTAAGAGCTGTATACACATAGATTTCGTAGATTACCATCACGCGGTAGTTCTTGTAAGTAACCAAATACTTTTTGACGATGCCACTATGTAGATACTAACCATATTTAGTGGTAGTTTAGTGACAGCCCTTCAAATGATTGGAAGTTATGTGAGTGAAGAAGTTGGTGGTGGAGAATGATTTTGTTTTGGTTGGAATGTCATGTTTAGACTCGTACTATTAAATGCGGAAATTTGAAGTTCTTTTTATCCCTTATCCTTTTTATCTTTTTAAAACTTTTTATCCTTTTTATCTTTTTAAAACTTGTACTCGTATTTTTACTTTTATCACGAAGACAATAAATTAAGACGGTGAAATGTGTTGCACTTTGCGTGACGTCACTTCCTCCTGAAAGAGCACCACTTTTTACTAGTTAGTGTCGTAACAAGCTCTCACTCTTGACCTTTGATGCGTTTTATCTTCCCCATTTTTATCGAATATCTTTTTCATATTAGATTCACATCTTTTTACCCAAAAACTACCGTACTGAAAATGGCAAAATCATCCAAATTCATAAGCATAATGAATGTACTTACCCATTAAATAACAGGGAATATGCATGAAAAACATATTACTAACAGTGAAAATAGATTCAAAATTACTCGAAAAACGAAGGAGATATAATTATTTTATACAAATATATCTGTCCCTCTCGCGAAAAGACTATTTTCTATGGCAGCTGTATAGGCGTCATAGACGATGACGTCAAAGTTTACATCGGACTTCTCTTTCTAATTGTAATCTTTCAAGCTTTATAACTTCATCGCTGATGAAGGTATGTCAAAAATAATTTCATGATTGTTTACTAGAGCCAATAAGTATTTCATTTTGCAAATAAAAAACCGCATGCATATTCCCTATTATGTCAATCGATTCTAAAATTAATGAAGTAAGTTTAATATCCTTCAATGTGAAAAAGTTTGAAACATTATGGACTTGTTTAGGGTAGTATTAAACAGCTAAGGTAACTTTTAATTCAAAAACAAAAAATCATAACACAATTAATAAATTAATTGCACTCAAAACTTATCAAAGACCAAGCTTAAGCATCTACCTTAATTAAATTATCTTCATCCTAATAATATTCTTGAAGGAAAAAATATATATTCGCTATGAGAGTATCATGTTAAATTGGACGGCCCACGCCTCGGTGTACGTTTCTCAATTTATTGGTCTCCAGGCACTAAATGTGATCTCTACTTGGCTCGTTAGATTTTTATTTAGATATCACTTCGAGTAAAATGCTGTGATGGTTTGTAAAAGTGCTTCTCAATCAATTAAAGTAATAGTATGATCGTTTGATAGTGTAAAACCTACTTAAATGAATCAGTTTTATGTAAGTTTCGTTTTTGTGTCTGATATAATAATGTTTCTACACCCTAATGGTGAACTGTACGTGAACATAAATTTCTATTTCTGTGTTAGACTTTGAATTCAACACTTGGATCGTCCATTTTTTAAGGCACTACCCCGACCAAAACCTTGCGACAGTCCGTTATTCAGAGACTATTAACTCATTAGATGTGAGAATTAAACTACATTTAAATTAGCACATTATTAATGGGTATAATTTAGACGGTCACCAAAAATGGATCAATGGTCACCAAATGGTTGATGGATCAATGGTCACCAAATTGTATCCAACTCAACTGTGATTGCCATAAAATGTAGGCTTGGGGTTACAAACTGGATAAAATAGGTTAGGTTAGGTTAGAATTGTGACCAACCGCGCGCGAGCCGAGCGAGCGAAGCGCGCTGCCGCGGCAGCGGCCGGCGAGCGCTACTTCTCGAATATTATTTGGTGACCATTTATCCGTTTTGGTAACCGTTTAGAACTTTTTTGGTAGTAAAATAGGTACTTTTTTGGGCGGTGTTTAAACACAAGCCAGTATTAATGTTCGATATCTTATCATCACATTCCAGGTTCTAATTTAATTATCTAATTTAAAAAATGACTAAAATTATTGATTGTATGCATCTGTTGCTAAAGGCCACGCTTTATAATTATTTGAGGATTACATTAATGGATAGAATTTAAAAATCTAAATTAGACACGTTTTATTTAATTTCTAAAGATCGCTTTTCTTTTTTTATTAAAAGAATTCCAAAAATTGTGTGAATTCTATGACAAACGGTGAGGTGCAGCAAAGAGGGAACGAATGCTCAAGGTTATTTGGTTAGGGAAACGCCTTAAGCCATTTCGGTTACCATTACGTCTTTCATTGCACTATTGACTGCAACCTCACCAAAAGCATTAATAATGGAAATGAAATCAATACTTCGCTTCTATAATTGTATGGTCCTTCAATCTTTCTTTAGTCCCTGCCTGCCTGCCTAGTCTTCTCCGACTATATAGGGGTCGGCTTCCAGTCAAACCGGATATTAGTCCCTACGTACCTTTTGTTTTTGAGGATGGAAAATCATGACTCCATCCGCTCTGGGCGGAGCGAAGGAAAGAGTCAGACTCTTACTGACTAATCATCCATGTTCCTCCTAATGCACTTTGAGTTCCAGGACTGCGGTGACCCTTTAGAACAAAGTCCGCAACCCTGGCTTAGTTCATAGCTAACAAGTACATTCTCTGAACCTATCTAATCACTACGTCTCACTCATCATCATCATCTGCCTAGCCAACTTATATTGGGGTCGGCTTCCAGTCAAGCCGGATTTAGCTGAATACCAGTATTTTACGAGGAGCGGCTGCCTACCAGACCTCCGCAACTCATTAACTGGGTAACACGGTACTTCATGGCAAGACTGTAGTCAGATTTACTAGCTTCTGACTATCCGTAAC
The DNA here is from genome assembly GCA_950371165.1 of Lacanobia oleracea. Taxonomy (NCBI): domain Eukaryota; kingdom Metazoa; phylum Arthropoda; class Insecta; order Lepidoptera; family Noctuidae; genus Lacanobia; species Lacanobia oleracea. The sequence goes on from OX493386.1 coordinate 16,659,089, forward strand.
GACTGCCAAAAATCTATAAATGACAGCCGGGACCAACGGCTTAACGTGCTTTCCAAGGCAAAAACTCGGTATGTTAAGATGGTCACCCATTCACAGGCCAACCTTAGCAAGCGTTGCTTAATCTTGAAGATCAACCTGTGTGGCTGTTATTCTTTAGCCACGAGCTCCTTAACTGCGTCTCACTAAGAATCGATAACTAATACACCATAAAGTCATCTCTGTGATTGGCTCAAAGGCCCTGGCTTGCTATCAAAGAGCCAAAATAGAGTACCTGCTTCGGATATTAATAAAAATAAGAGTATACTAATAGATAAAGTTATACAGAGACTCCCAGTCAGCTGCATTTTCTTAAAGGAACCAAGAAAATGATGTCCGATCATAGGGTAGACTAGGAAGGATACGATTAAGAAAGATGCTCTTGTTTTTGTGGAGCACTTGATTTTAGAGCCCTGAATCTCTGAGTGGCTAATGTATCTTCAAGAAGTTTCAAAATGTGCTCTTAAATAGTGATAATGACTTACTTTACTTAAGGTCCTATGACCTCTAGCTGGGGCAGAGTGCGTCACGCTTCACTTCACTCCACGTTATTCAGACGCTCAGTCGCTTCTGCCAACACGGTTTGATGCCAGGTTTGTCGGGGAGTTTTAAATGCTCACATTAATTTCTAACATAATGTGAATTGGCAAGTCAATGCAAGTAACTAGTGAATAAAAACTTGATACCTAAGTCGCAGTTCAATATTGCACTTCGAGAGAACTTCACACTATGTAAAGTTTGGCATTATTTTACATTACCTAATATTCTTGGGTACCTACTTATTTCTGGGTATGCTTGCATACTCGTATACTGACGTAAGCGGTATTCGATGACCTGAATTACATCTATACTTAATATATAAAGCTGAAGAGTTTGTTTGTTTACTTGAACGCGCTAATCTCAGGAACTACTGGTCCGATTTGAAAAATTCTTTCAGTTTCAGATAGCCCGTTTATCGAGAAAAGCTATATATAATCATGCTAAGACCAATAGGAGCGGAGCAGTAATGAAAATTGTGACGCAGACGAAGTTGCGAGGGTCAACTAGTTACATGATAAAAATAAATGATAATAAATAACTCTGTTCGGTATCGAGTAGGGATTTTTTAGACTGACTCTTGGTCGCGTGGAATAAATAAACTTTCAAGAATACTTACCTTACCTTGTTATAACATTATGTAATAATTGTTGAATTTTATTAATTTAAAATGCAACTTAGACATTGATTATGATAGTGCTGATAACAAATTCAAACTTGCTGGGATATTATAGCCTATCCTACAAAGTTTAAATTTACCTTTACATTAACCCATATAGACGCTAAAATTACTCCACACCACAAAAAACCTTCTGATAAAAAATACAGGTCCCATCCACGTTATAACTTTCCCAGCAAGTTCATAACGGCACCGCTGGATAAAATTGCACGTAGCATAAAGGAAAGCTGGCGGATATAGAAAATCTCTCAATACCACCCGGTGGATTCAGCTCAAAGCTGCCGTGTCCACGTTGTAATAACTACGGATACCAGCAGTTTTTGCTGTTTTCAGGACCTTTTAGATTGATCAGTTTTGATAGTGAGTTCTGTTGATGAGTTGTGGTGAAGTTTGAGATTTATTCTTAATTCTTTATTGTACGAGTACACAATAACAACTAAATTTATTATTATTTTATATACATACATGTTAAATTTTTAAATAAATCTTTAAAAAAATTTCTTTAAAAAATACATTTAAAAATATAAAAAGTAGTTGTCGGCCGGTGTCGGGAGCAGGGTCCAAGCTACCGGTGGTTAGGGCACCAGAGAAATGGTTGGATGGGTTTGAATATTTTTGGGGTCAGCGCAGCTTGTCCTTTCTTCTGTAGATCTCTATTAGCTCCCATCAAACTTCTCTGTATTAAAAACGAGATAGGTTATTTTATATGTATATCAAAGGTGTGTGTGTGTGTGTGATTAATTATATGAAAGAATGAAATGAAGAGAATAAAGGAAAGAAAAACTGTTTATTCACGTGAAAAGTGACGCGCAGATTTTTTTTTATATCAAAAGCTGAAATACAGAAACAGGTGGTTATTGATATACAATTAAGTCATAAAGAAATCAACATTATACGTAGAAATAAATGAAATATTATTCCACATAAAATCGAAAACAATAAATAAAGCCTTCCATAAAGAAACAAGCACAACTAAAACACGAAATTATACCAAACAATCAATTACAAAGGGAAAACTGTCAAAGCGAAATTCCCGGGAAAGCAGGTAAAACACAAAATATAAAACTTTCCGCGAAACTCCCGCCAAACGGGAACAAAACATTGATTAATGACGAAATGCACTCGAAAACAAACTGTCGAACTTCTTCAAATTCGCAATACAAATGCCTTCGGTATAACCCCTCGAAAATAATGGTTTCCTTTATGGGGGCACTTACCCTAACCACCAAGAACAACCTTCAGAAAATCCAACCATAGAATTTAAAACATAAGGTTCAAAATCTCTTGTGACAAAAATGTAGGGTAAAATTGCTAAAAGTTGCCCAAGATTTTCTTTTCGTACTCAGTTTTGTTACATTTTTTGTTGTCGCAGGCAAACGGAAGTGGCGTGTAGGGACGTGTGCTTCCTCCTTTTTTGTTGAGAAATTGTTTCAGTGCCATTAAGCCGTTGACAGATCGCCTACAGTGAATAATGCCTCGAATTGTTTGAGGTTATGGGGCCACATTTGTGTGACAATGCGATGTTTGGATGTGCATTTAGCGTGTTCAAGCGGGATTGATGGGTATCGGTGCTTTTGTTGTGTGTTTTGGTTTATTTGGAGTTTTCCGATGTAGTTTTCGGTTAGGAACTAGATACCTACTGATAGCTATATCTATACCTATCAGTAGGTATCTATACCTATCCAAGTAAGTGAGTACGTACCTATACCATTAGTTTGCAAATTGTGAAACAGTTTTTAAATACAAGTTACAGGATATATTCGAACACCATGCTTGCTGACTTCCTGTGTAATGATGAGTTGATAATTTCCAGTCTAAAATAGTCAACCTACGAGTTCTGTTTCTATGATTTTAAAGATACTAAAAGATATCAACAATGTATGTCAGAATTTAAAAAGTTTTACAAAAAGAAAAATCGTAGGTACTGAATGCAGCCGCTTTGTGTGTAACTTTTCATTTCCCTAGAATTGAGCTAGTCCATGCTTTAATTAAATTTTCGACGAATCAAGCATTGAATGAATACCCAGAATAGTTGTCTGTGAAACAGTATTTCGGATTACCGTCCTGCTCTACAGTTTTCCCCGAATTGTAGCAATATCCTTTACTACACTAGAACTGCAACGTTGCAAAATTCCCACACAAACTCAAAAACAAATCTAATTTATATTAGCAAGTGTAAGTACGTGTTATTCAATAAATACTTATATAGTTAAAGCGCAAAATTAACTAGATCCTGTTTGAAACAGATACCTTCCAGGGCTGCCAATAATTACCAACTGTTTCTCCACGTCAACCAACTTAACTTTAGACTTGAGAAATCACTTTTTAGTCTGTATTTCTTGAGCTTAGAGTCAAAAGGTGATTTGTCGGGGTGTACGTTTAAGTTGGTTTTGCTGTAATGAGGAGCGGTTGTCTCATCCATCAGTCTAGGCCAATTACAAGTGATCACGCGTGGACCGCTCCTTGGCAACCCTATTTCTCGTCAACATTTTTTGTGGCCACCGCAGCGACCGAGTTATTATCTAGACGAATTCGTGAGTAGAAATATAAGTTAATGAGGCGTTGAGCACGACATTTGAGAGGTTGTTGATTCCTTTCTCTGTGTATTTTGTAAGGTGTGATCGGTGATGTTATCATAATTTGCGAAGTGAAAGTTTTAATTATTTTTTTGTTAGACGTGCAAATAAATGGGTAATTTATAGAGTCGATCAAACGATCGTTCTTTCAGTCAGGCTATTTGGTGTTTTCAAAATCAAATTAAAAGTTTACTTTTTCTCAAGAGTACTTAAGTACTTAATACTTTCACGGTAGGGGGTCGCCGTATGGTGTCGGCCATTGCCGTATGGTGCTGTGAAAGAATAATACCATCCCATCACTTCCCATGGTTGTCGTAAGAGGCGACTAAGGGAGTCGCGAGAGAATGGGCAGCAGCGTTCTTTGTAAAACTCAACACCACACACTGCGATCTACAACCCGCCTGCCAAGCGTGGTGATTATGGCCATACTATCACTTACGTTGGATTTTCTTTTCACTCTCCGCCATACGAAACTTAATTTCCTTCTTTAGGTATTCCAGTTATTGCGATCTTAACATTACCGAAATCTAGACTCATTCTCAGTGTATAAATTACTTGCCTTAGAAAAGTAGCCTATTATCATTGGTTTTTTTTTTATATTATGTCGAGAGATACTAATTACAACGTATAAACAAACAATGTAACCTCACCTTAATATTAGTATTGAGTATTTACGTGCTCAATCGGTAATAAATGCAAAGCTGACTATTTTTCCGGAAAATAAAGCCAACTATCGCTTTCAAAGTATCGTTTTTCCCACATAAATATTAATTTAGAAGTGATGTGGTGAAGTAAGTTACACCTCCAAGCCATTGACGCAAAGTGTGGGATATACAGACATATATTATGCGCTTACCGTGTACGATACAGTGACCGATTCACACGATAAATTAACAAAGTGAGCATTTTCGTGTATTTTATGAGTTGATTTTCCATGTTTCTGGTGAAGTGAATAACTTTGGATTATTGTGATGTATTCCAAGTTCAAGCCACAAATAGGTCAGAAACAGGACAGACAGATTGACGGATAGTGGATAGAGTTCAAGAGTTCTTGAGTGGCAACCGCGTACCGGCAGATGCAGTGCTGAAAGGCCTCCCACAAGGTGGACTGATGACCTGATGGACCACGGCAACAACTTGACGCGAGACTCTCAGTAACAGTCGAAATGGCATCACTCAAAAGAGCGAAAAATTTACTTTGTCAAAAAACCCGACCACTAACAATGACTAAAAAGTTCGAAACAAGTCGCTTTTCAGGCAGACTGATGCAGTATAATCACTGATCTGAACGGAACCCTATTACTAAGCCTCCGCTGTCCATCCGTCCGTCCGTCCGTCCGTCTGTCTGACAGCGGGCTGTATCTCAAGAACAGTACTATTACAAAACGTTACGTTTATTTAAATTTCAGCTCTATACCTATGTATAGAGCTGAAATTTTCACAGATTGTGTATTTCTATTGCCGCTACAATAAAAATTAAGGTTTATGGTACGGAACCCTTCGTGTGCGAGTCCGACTCGCACTTGGCCGGTTTTTTGATACCCTACTCGATAGGTTTTGAAAACTACTATTTTTGACTTGCAATAAATCGGCCATTTTAATTTTTATATACCCAGTGTCACTCTCACAGTAAATACGAATCTAACGACACCTCTCAAGCTAAAATCCATCGAGCCGTTTAGGCTCTAGGGCAAAACAAAAGGAATATACATACATACATACATACATACTTACACTCGAAAAACATAACCCTCCTTCTTTCGCAGCCGGGTAGTAGACACCTACTTTATCGGTGCTAGCCCAATAATTAACGACCGTTAAATCGTAAATTCTAATATCGCCAGTTTAAAGTTTCCTCACTTCTGTGATAAGCTTGTTAGTTTATCACTCTATATAGAAAGACAAGCATTAAAGTTACACCAATAGATCATCGAATTAAACTTGTCAATCCTTTTTTTTTTTTAAGGATGGGAAATCATCAAATGACTCCTCCCGCTCTGGGTAAAGCAAGAGGGAGTGTCAGACTCTTACTGACTAAAACCCATCCGTGTTCTTCCTGGTGCCTTTTGTGTTCCAAGGCTACGGTACCCCTTTTGAACAGATTCCGCAGCCCCAGCAGGCACCTGCCCTAGCGGGCCCCGTCTTTCACGCTTACATCTCTTTGAGGCGCGCTGGGATCGCAGCGCGCCGCCGACCCGGGCCTAGTTCTGATCAGACGGTGAGCCACGCACTTCTCGCCGTCCGCAGGCACGCACCTACTACTGTTGCAGTGTTGGTACGTGAGGTTTCCCTCTCTCTCACACGTTCGGCCTCCTCCTTTGCTAGCATTACTGCTTAACAGAAGGAGGTGACCGCTTCCCATGCCTCCTCGCTCCGGACCATAGATTGAACCAAGGCCGGTAAACTTATCAATCTACTCTTTGGAATGTGCAACTGCCGCGCTGGAGATAGGGTCGGTCAGTGCGTTGTTGCAGAGCAACTTGCTGCTTTTGTGCGCGGCAGAATTAGCTTCATCTATTTGACTGATAGACCTTGACTATTCAAAAGTGCCTGTGACTGGTCTATTTGAAATAAATGATTTTGTATTTTGACTGCCTAGACTTTGTCCAACTATATTGAAGTCTACTTTCAGTCTAACCGGATCCGGATGAAGCTGAGTGTACTAGTTACTAGGCGATACTGTCTTCTAGACAAGTTGCTTTTGCTTAACCTTAAACATCAGCCACACGGGTCGATCTTTAAGGCTAAGCAATGCTTGCCAAGGTTGGTCTGCGGATGGGTGACCATCTTAACATAACGAGTTTACTCCGTGCCTCGGAAAGCACGTTAAGCCGTTAGTCCCGGCTGTCATTTGTAGATCTTTGGCAGTCGTTACGGATTGTCAGAAGCCAATAAATCTGACTCCAGTCTTGCCAAGAAGTACCGTGTTACCCAGTTAATGGGTTGTGGAGGTCTGGTAGGCAGCCGCCCACTGGTATTCAGCTGAATCCGGTTTGACTAGAAGCCGACCCCAATATAGTTGGGAAAAGGCTACGCAGATGATGATGACTGTCCTCTAGGCAAGACAGGTGTCCAATTTTCAAACTTTTGACTATCCATAATGACTGCGAAAGATCTACAAATGTTTTAATTTTATTTAGAGACGAGGTGATCCACTATAAAGAGACATAATTTATAAGATTCACACACATTATGTGCAACATGTAATAGAATAAACGCCATACCTCTTAAAGGTCATTATAGGTAGGTATTCATAATTAATGAATAACTTTTACCATGGGCCCAAACCGCGCGAAAAAAAGTTCGGATGTTCAGTAAATTTTTTCGAGTTATGCGGACATAAATGTATGGGACAGTCGATTTTTTTCGCCATCAGTATTGGTCATAGTAATGAGTTTAATGACCCCTTAAGAGATATTGCATTTATTTTATTCTGTTACAATTTGTAGGTAGTGAAATGAAACTGTAAAACCTACTTAGAAAATTTGGCTGTCGACCTAGTTCACAGCAAGGCGAAGTTTCTACGAAATAAAAATAATTATATTGAAACGATAACAGCACCAATGAGTTCAACAAATGAGATGGGAAGATGATTATAACAGTTTTCTCAGTAATTTCGCCTACTACTAGTCTTTTTGTACATCTACGTTGAAGTTACTAAGTTTTTTTAATGTTGAACTTCCTCAATTATTGGTTTTTAGATAGCTTAATTAATTATGTGGATTTAAGTGGTTCGATATACTCATGTAGGTACCTGTTTACTGGGAAAATGTTCTCCAATAACCATCACTTAATTAAAAGTCGGTATTTTTATATAATTAGCGAGAATGATAGATACATAGAATATTAACTATGTATAATTATACGAGTACGTAAGTGCAAATTGATTGTTCACTTATTTTGCTGGTTTCGGGATTGAATTTTTATTAACCGGGTTTTTTTTAAATTTTGGGAGATCATCAATTAATGACTGCTTTCGCTCTGGTTGGAGCGGAAGGGAGTATCAGACTCTTAATGACTAAAACCCATCCGTGTTTCTCACCATGCCCTTTGCGTTCTAACAAATTTCGCAACCGTGGCAGGTAGGGTCTGTGACCAACATTATCTGACCCACTCGACTATTAACGAATAATAGGTAGGGTTAGGTAATGTTGGTCCCAGACTGTACTACGCCAAAGCTGGACTTTGTTTCTGGGTTTTTATGACATATGTAGCACATATGATTTATGTAGTGCATGCCCTAGAATACTAAACATAGTTTCTTATGGTTCCGTACCAAAGTAACCCGAATACTTGTTAGGGTATCGGTGCATATCGGTCACGCGAACGACATTCACCTACGCCCACCGACCTACCCAAGTACTAAGCCCTTAATGACCCGTCGTTCGTCCATCCGTTCGACTGTGTGTCAACGGGCTGTGTCTCATGAACTCTAATAAGTAGACAGTTGGAAAACTGAAAATATCGGGCTATTTGTAAAAGTTAGAACGTAGTTACGGTATAAACTATCCTACGAATTCAAATCGTACTTGAATGATAAGTTGCTGGTTTCAAATCTGCAAATGTAAAGTATCCATTAAACTTATAACAGACGATAAATCGACTTTAGAATGTTAATAACTTATTACAAGCACTAATCAAACCGCAAACAAGATGTCGGAATAACTCTGTCATGATTTAACATCAGTCAAATGAACAAGAAAGGATCTCAGACTGGTGTAGGCAAACAGTTAACCTGCCTAACCATTGTTATTTGAGATGGGTTTGCTCTTGAGTGTAGTCTAGGTCAGATATAACAAAGTCTACGATAGAGCGACTCAGGAGGAGCCTCTTCACTCCGACTTTAAAGAGATGAGTTGTAAGCGTTCGGAAACACAGACGCAGGCACAGAGTTCCACTCTATTGCTGTGCGCATTATAAAAGACGTTTGGATACGCTTAGTTATCAACTCAGGATGGATGAAATGGCGACAGGTCACTGGAACAACTTGTGACCCTCGGATGCCCCTCAAATTAAAAGGGAAAATATATAAGTCCGTGATAAGACCTGTCGTAATGTATGGATCAGAATGTTGGACTGCGAAAAAGACGGATGAAAATAGATTGCATGTAGCGGAGATGAGAATGTTGAGATGGATGTGTGGAGTAACGAGAGTGGATAAAGTGAGAAATGAGTACATTAGAGGCACTTTAAAAGTGGCGCCAGTGACGGAAAATTTGAAAGGGAATCGCTTGTCTTGGTATGGTCATGTGAAGAGGAGGGATGAAACGCATATAACTAGAAGAGTTATGAACATAAATGTGGATGGATGGAGAGGGAGAGGAAGGCCAAAGAAAAGATGGATGGATTGTGTGAGGAGCGATATGAAAGAAAAGGGAGTTAGTGATAGAGTGACGACTGATAGAACAGAATGGAAGAATAAAACGTGTTGCGCCGACCCCAAGTAACATGGGATAAGGGCAGGAAGATGATGATGGATACGCTTAGTGCGAATTGGTGGAATAGCAACATGGTAGGAATGGTAAGTTGCAGTGCGTCTGGGTGTCCGATGGTAGAAGGGGGCCGGTGGGATGAGGTCATAGAGTTCTTGGGTACACTTACCGAAGTACAATCTGTAGAAGACCGACAAACAGGCAACCTTGCGCTTTTCCAACAATGGTGGGGTTGGCTTTCCGTCTAATTACCTATCAGACTTTCACAACTCGGCAACTGGTTAACAAGGCACCTCCTTGGCAAGACCGTCATTAGATTTTTTGACTAGACTGGTGAAGGGAACAATCTTGAGGACACTGGCCGACATTACAGAGAGAAGGCCTGTGGAAACACAAACAAGGGGAGCCGTGTGGAACATGATCAAGCCGTTGCTCGAGGTCTGCTAAGGTATTGAAGAATAACTCGCATACTTGACTTAGTTTTTATTCTTGTGTTTTTGCGGTCGACACACAAAAATGCAAAATGACTTCCGGTATGAAAGATGAGCTAAATCTATCTTGTCTTAAGCCAGATCTGACCATCATCTGCCTTGCCTTTTCCCAACTATTTTGGGGTCGGCTTCCAGTCAAACCGGATTTAGCTGAATACCAGTGTTTTACGTGGAGCGGCTGTCTACCAGACCTCCACAACCCATTAACAGGGTAACGCTGTACTTCTTGGCAAGACTGGAGTCAGATTTACAGGCTTCTGACAATCCGTAACAACTGCTAAACATATTCAATTGACAGCCGGGACCAACGGCTTAACGTGCTTTCCGAGGCACGGAGGAAACTCGTTATGTTAAGATGGTCACCACAGATCAACCTTGGCAAGCGTTGCTTAACCTTGAAGATCGACCTGCTGTTATTATTTAGCCACGAGCTCCTCAAGCCAGATCTGACCATCTTTACTAAAGAATGGAGATATCAAATAGTTTGTTTTTGCAATTTTTATACTTTTTGTGTATTTAAAGGAAACCCTATTTTCTGCGCAAAAACGATACAAATGAGTTTCAATATATAAACCCTCTATAATAATAAAATCATTGCCCTGCGCGTTCATAAATTCGAATCAATATTGATTAATTATTACAGCTTTATTGAATGAATTCTATTAATTATCGATAATATTGCGTGGCTAGGGCGCACTAAATCATAGGTAATGCAATAAAATTGATAGAAACACCGCAATATATTCAGTGAGGCATTCAAATAGGCATTTAATATGATAACAATTGTGATAAAATTCGTGTTGTGATGTATATGTGATGACTTTTGACAAAAGGTGCGGTTATGGAAGAGCGGAGCGTACAACGACTTAGAAAGTTAGTATTTTTCTTTATTAACTATTTGTTGTGAAATTATGGCACGTAGAAATAGGACACCCATGCATGTCCTAGTTTTCTGAAGTACAACAAGCAACATAATTCATTATAAAGACCTGCGTTATGCTAACTTCAGCCGAGTGTTTTGCATTCAAGATAAGGCGTTATGTCACACAGTTACCTTAGAAAATGAGCAGACTTATTGCAATGTGAAAAGAAAACCCGTATTTTTTCTATTAATTCCCTAAATATACATATTTCGTTCATCATTAAAAGTTAAAAGATACCAATTTTTGTAATAACCTTTAGCGGAAAAGGATTATCGCCTTGCTACTGCTTATCAGTGTAACCGCTACCCACCATCAAAACTTAAAACACAACTAAAATTATGGGTAACGGAGGTCGCTGCGTGCACCATCGCTGATAAATGTTGTCTCTGATTCCATTATCACTCTGGGAATTGATTCCACATAAAATTTATTAGAATACCATCTCATAGTTCAGAGTTGTATGTTAAATTGTGGAGCCAAACGTGAGAATACAACGTGTTAAGCTCAATCGGATTTGTAATTCATGTTTTATGTGTGAAAATCATTTGAATTATGACTCTGTCGTTAAGTGACATTTTAGTGGCTTGGTTACATGTAAAACTAACACAGTTGTACTCGAGTGTAAATTATGTAGATGAGATTTGGTGTTATGTAGTCGTAAGGAGTGGAATTAACGTAGTAACACCACTAACACGAGTTATTTATGACTGTTTCATTCGCAGAATCATGGCGGCACACTTATTTCAGGCACCTTATCCGATCCTTATCCTGAGAGTAACACCTATGTTCTAAGTAATTTTCTCCACTCTACTGAACCTCGACTCAGTTTCGATCAATCGAATTGACGGTAAGATTTAGCTAAAAATTTGGGTACTTTTTCCTTGGTGATTAATTCGAATGGAGTTCAAAGCCATTTTGAAAGAAGTTTCCTTCAACAGGGCTTTGAATGGTGGTGTTCGTTTCTACTATGAATACCCGTGCATCATGTCAATCGGAATGAAAGTTTCTTATTGTTACAGAATCGTCAAATCTGTTCTTGACCAAACTTCAGCACAGCCTGCTCAATGTAAAGAATATACCTGCATAATTCCTGGAAATATTAATTTAATGTCAAAGTTTTTTAAGAAAATGAATGGACAGAAAATGTTAAAACGGGAGTACTAAAAATAGGCAAAATTTTCACCCCGAAAAATTTAATCAGTATTTCCGTCAGCGCCATTTTGTTTAGACAATAATATGTAGGTACAATTCAGCTAAATTACTCATATAGCAGTGAAGCCGAACATTATCACACAGTTTCACAATAAACAACGCAAATTGATACAAAATAGCTACAGTTTTAAACCTTATGATTATTGATAACTACCATTATGGAAACACGACTACTAATAAGGTACGTAATTGAATTACACAGATCCGTTGTTAATATTTATATTATCACCTACATACCAGCTTTAAATAAGAGGTATTTAATGTTAAAAACGTAGCCAACCTGCTATGCATTGAACAGTTACCAAATTGACTGCTATTTACACATTGTTTTAGGCAATTTTATTCAAAAAACTGACCAGTAGTGGCTAATACAGCCTGTGAAGGAAGCTTAGCCTAGATATATACATAATTAACATTTGAATTAGGCAATGTAGTTCCTATTAGGAGTAATATGTACGGGTGTGGCGGATAAGGCATGGTTCAGATGAGAGGTGTCATTTGTTTTTGGTGCAGAGAATGTTTTCATAACATTCTCATACATCGGTTTTTGTTTATATATTTGTCTCTACGGTTACTTTATCATGGTTTAATCTAAAATAAGTGTGATAAATGGATTGTGTTTAAAACTTTAAGCAAATTGAGATTATATCCAAGCTAGAGTTGGCCGCAGTTTACATTAGGATATTTTCAGTAACATTTAGGTATACATCTATTACCAAAAGTAAGAAACATCATTTATATCTAATTCTTGGCACATCTCTGACAATATTTATTATTTATTGGTTACACAATTCAGGTATTTCACCCATTTCTATTATTTTCTATCTATTTTTCAAAAAATTCTGCCTATTTTTTAATTTAATACCCAAATTCATCATCATCATCATCTGCCTAGCCTTTTCCCAACTACATTAGGGTCGGCTTCCAGTCAAACCGGATTCAGCTGAATACCTGTGTTTTACGTGGAGCGGCTGCCTACCAGACCACCACAAACCAGTAACTGGGTAACACGGTACATCTTGGCAAGACTGGAGTCAGATTTACTGGCTTCTGACAATTCGTAACGACTGCCAAAGATCTACAAATGACAGCCGGGACCAACGGCTTAACGTGCTTTCCGAGGAAACTCGTTATGTTAAGACGGTCACCCATCTACAGACCAACCTTAGCAAGCGTTGCTTAACCTTTAAGATCGACCCGTGCGGCTGTTATTATTTAGCCACGAGCTCCTCAATTTAATACCCAAATTGTGTAACCAAAATACTGTAACAAACAAAAAAAACTCGTTGTTTATAACTATGTCGGTACGCCAATAAAGAAATGTTCCCACACATTCTCGTATCTGCACAAACCTGTGCTTGTGCGCATTCTCCAAGTTCTGCTCTAAGCTTTAAAGAATTCACTTTCTTAGGTAGGGAAATAATTAGTCACTGGTCTATGTTCAGTTCGTAAGCGTATGTTTGCGTAAATAGAATTAATAGACACTGATTATGTAGTGTAAAATATTCTGGTAATGAATATGTCTTGTGAGAGAAAATAATATAATTAATGGTTCAGAGTATGTTGTAATTATGGTTTTTGGTATGCGTTCCCGTTTTTGGTGATAATTTTGTGTGTGGGTGTGATTTTCTTGGATGATGGGCTTTCCTTAAGAATTAATAAATAGGTTATCGATACTTATCATCGTATTTTTTTTTATATGAGTTGGGTTTACTCCTGACTAGGTCAGAGATGGCAGAGACAAAGTCGACAATAGAGCGAGCTTACCCAGAAAATCAACAACAACCTTCAACAATTTTCTTTTTTTTTTCTTGTCTCTGGCAGGAAAGACAATTGAATTTTGTTGCCAAAGCAATATTTTTGCCAATAGTTTTGCATAACGATTTCTGGTGCTTAAAAACCTTTAATCCTTTGGTGCAGTTCGCATCGTTTTATGTTTTTCGCTTTCCGATCCTGCAGCTGTTCTTATTCATTTAAGTTTTGCAGTGTAGTATTGTGATGACAAGTAAGTGCAAGTTAGGTAAGTACAAAGCTTTCTTAGGTGAATCAGTGCCTAATGTGATATTGTATTGAGTATCATTCTCACAAAATTACTTTATTTTAATATCCCTTGTGTTTAACCACTTAAAGCTACGACACCGTAGCTTTTGAAATCACCGTCACGATGCAATAACAATTGATATTGTAAAAAAATCGGGGCATGCCATGTTTTTTTTAATCGATCGGGGGCCATAGGATATTAAACACTGCGTTTTTTTAAAAAGAAGGTTAAAACCGCGTGATTTATGCGTCAATTTCAGTTGACGCCCCATGGTGCGATCTCGTGCCTCCGGTATATTACAGGTTAAGCGTTTTTAACTAACGCCCATGGTTTCCCTTTATTAACTTAATTGCAACTCAGTGGTTTATACCACGTCCACTTTGAGTAAAATCCCGCAACTTTGTGAACAAACGTTCCATGCGGCTCGATTCGAATTCCAAACAATGATTTAAATTCAGCGCGCCGATTGGTCGGCGGCGAGTGACGCGGGACAAAATACGCTGTAATTGGTGATTGACATGTGAGCGTTTCCTGATTGGTTGCGTACTCTGTGAATATCGTTGCGTTTGAAATGGTATAGAATTGTTTTGAATCTGGAAGGTTTTGTGATGGTGGTTCAGCGTGGGACCAAATGAATGTTATTTTTAAGTGGTTTTTGACCCGCATCACTACATAGTATAAAACGAAGTCACTACCGCTGTCTGTCTTTCCCTATGTATGCTTAGATCTTTAAAATTACGCAACGGATGTTGATACGGGTTTTTTAAAAGATAGAGTAATTTTCTGGGTGTATAAGTTAAAGATTACTGAACTTTTATCTATGGTATTCATGATAAAGTCTCATAAAATGTCAAAAGCTTTATTTAAGTCTCTTATGTCTATCTTTTGTCAAAATGTAAATTTTTTAGCATAATCATAAAAATAAGTGGTTTAGCTATTAAATCATTATTTTTTTTTTTTTTCGAAAATGGTTTTTACTACAGTTTTTGAGTTAAATTTATAAATTTCATTTTGTGGTTTAACAACTTCTTTAGTTTATCTTATTAAGTTAAAAAAAAAAAAGAAACTATAACTAACAATGTTAATGAGCAGACAGGAATTAACTTTAAAATAAATGTTGAATAATATGTATTCTCTATACTACCCACTCGTATAGTAATATAATAAATCTGTAGTTTGTTTGGTTGAACGCGCTAATATCTGGAACTACCAGTCGAATTATTTTACACACAGGACAGCACAGATTTTATGGACAGCCACATTGACGAGAAAAGCTACAGGCTATGCTAGAACTGGAAAAAAAATAATATGCGCCTACGAAGTCGCGGGCAACAGCTATAGAAAGATAAAACTTTATTTTGTTTCAAGAAAGGAAAGAAGAAACGGAGGCCCAGCAGCAGAACAAAACAGGCTGAGACTATATAAATCATTTATATTTTTAATATAAATCTGGTAGTATACATTTTTTACCCAGAAAAAAATGCAGCTCCTGTCAGACTTAACCACTAAAAGAACTGGCCAAGAAATAGGTAGCCCTCAATAAAAGAAATCCCCTACCATATCAAATTTAAACAAAAAAGTTGTCAGTTCTACAATTTCTTTAGCCTGGGCAGTTCCAAAGCGGTTGTATCATTATATTGAGCCGGCGAAGGCACCCGGGCTATGTATGGGGAAATAATAGTGAGCCGTTCTCTACCAAAACAGTACGAGCTAATCAGACCCGGCTCGTGATGGATGACTGTTTCAACGTGTGGAGATTTAGGAGTTAAGAGCTTTTAAGTTATGGGTTTGAAATTAAAATGGCTTGGTTTGGCAATCTTTTGGTAACAAACTGTTGTGTTGGTGTTGTGGTCGCCAGCGGGCACTGGCATCATCATCATCAAAGAAAGACGTCCACTGCTGGACATAGGCCTCCCCCAAGCGTCGCCACAACAACCGGTCCTGCGTCTTGCTTCTATCGGCTATCCCGACCTTCACCAGGTCATCGGTCCACCTTGTGGGAGGCCTTACAACGTTGCGTTGGACCCTTTTTTTGATGGAAAGTCATCAATTGGCTATTCCCACTCTGGGCGGAGCGAGGAAGTGTCAGAGTCTTACTGACTAAAACGTGCCCAATTACCCTTTGCGTTGCAGGGCCGCGGTAACTTATAAATCGACGGCACGGCGGGCGCAGTGGTTGAGCATTTGACTGCTGCGCTGCGTGTCGCGGGTTCGATTCCCGCACGGAACAAATATTTGTAAGACCTACAGATAGTTGTTCCGAGTCTGGCTGTTTGTGCATGGGTATAATATGTTTGTAAACGCACCTACGATACAGGAGAAATTCCTAGTGGGGCAACGTTTTACATTAAGACAAAAAAACTCTTTCGAATAATTCCGGAATCCTGTTATAAGCTCCTTGGCCTTGATGCCCGGGTTGGTCAGTTTGTCTTTGGGTTAATTTTTACCCTGGAACTATTCAGTACGAGCCTGGATTCTGGGTTCGGATCGTGCTATCATTATCAGGCATCAGGCTATGTTACATTTGTCAAAATGTTTGGTTGTGGTGGGAGGAAGCTATCACCAGAAGCAGATATTGTTAGATAAAATTGGATCAAGGGTTTGATTTAAATCCGATGCTCCCGGCTTAATCATATTTGATTCCTGAGAGACTAGACTAGACTTAGGTATTCCTCTCTCAGGAGACCTGGCCATGGGTAGCTTGCTTAATTTGTTTAGTTTCAAAGCTATTCTTATTGTTGTGATTATAACTTGTAAGTAAATGAAAACTCATACCTTTTTCAGGATTTTTTCTCGCCTTATTTCCACCTGTTCGTTCACATTTAAACTTTTGTTCGAGCTTATAATAAAATATAACTTCTCCGTATCAATTAGAGACTGACAACAAAAAACAAACAAAGTCACAGCAAAAGGTTAGCAATAAATAATGACGTGTAAACAATAAAACAGCCGTACATTGTGTAACGAATGTATAAATCAGTGGCGCCATTTGTCAAAGCAGACACGACACATACATATATAAATTACGATGTGAGTTTGTGACGAGCTAAGATTTCAAGCATTTACAATCGAATTAAATCGACGTGGCACATGGCAAAAGACAGAGTCATCTATCATGGGATTTTAGCAACCCAATCCCACCGAAAAACAGGCTTGAACATACTCAATATAACGTTCAAATTCCAACAGTTTTCTTCCCACCCTTCGCTAACTAAATGCATTATTAAACAGCGATTTCATGACCCCATTCGAAAAGCATTAGATGGGGCATTATGTGTAATTTGCTTGTTTTAATTCAGTTTTCATTATAACAAAGTGTGCTACTTAATTATTCAATAAAGTCTTCGTGGGAGATGGCTTGTTAGGCGCTCGTAGATTGAATTGGGAACTGAGAGATGATTTGCTGATTAAGTTTTTACAACTTAATCAGCAAATCTGGAAATTCGGTTGAGAAAAGAGTAGTTTATCGCATGGTCTTATTTATTCACGTCCGTATAATTATGTTAGTTTGTGAGTTTGACTCGACCCAGTTTCCATGACATAGTAATATAATAAACAGAGTATGAGTTATCATCATCTGCCTAGCCTTTTCCTTTTAGTAAGATGCAGTGCGACTAGACGTCCGATGGTAGAAAGGGGCCGGTGGGATGAGGTCGTGGAGTTCTTGGGCACACTCATCGAAGCACAATTTATAGAAGACCGACAAGCAGGCAACCTTACGGCGATGAGCCAAGCTATGTAGCTTGGCATCCACCAGCTTTATAGATTATTTTAATGAGTACAATGTCGATCCTAGTTTTTCAGTGAAATATGCTTTGCGTTACGCTCCGCCATTATGTGCGCTGGCCCCGAGAAGAAAAACCGTGATTTTATCTATTTTAAATATTTTTGATATTTCTTATTTATTTCATAAATAAGAAATAGTGAAAGATTTGAGCATATCTAGATTAACGACATTTTTATTGAGTATTAGAAAACATTAAAATTAAAAATGCGCAAAACCAATAAAAGATAATATTAATAGGTATATGTTGTGTACCAAGTGATATGTTGATATCACTATGGTAGGCGCCAGATAAATGTGTAATAACTATCATTGACCCAGACACATTTATTGACATTCTTAATATCAAAAATCCGGACAAGCGTGAGCCGGACTCGCCCGCCGAAGGTTCCGTACAAATTTGTAGGTACATAGTTTAAGAATCGAATCGCAGTTTTTTCGAGCTTTTTCCTTTAATTTTTTTGTGATTTAATTACAAATGTATTGGTTTCAGATTTGAAAACTTGTAGTATGAGACGGTATTACTTACCGAATAAATATACGTTTTTGCGGCATAAACGGCCGTATTTTTTTTACTTTAACTTAGAAGTTTGATTTTTTCACAGCTTCAAGGGATTGTAGATTTGAGTATATAGTTTTAATTTCAACTTCTAATTATACCTTCACGCGTTCCCGAGATAAAGGGTCTTGACAGACCGACGGGCGTACTGACGGACAACGAAGTGATCCTAGGTTCCGTTTTTTCTTTTTGAAATATGGAACCCTAAAAACAGAAATAAATACATCAAACTGTCCTGAATCGACTTCTATCATGATCATTTACCTTCTCTAGTACCTAATTAAAAACGGTTCATAGGTAATGTATTATTCGGGTATCTACGAAGGGATTTTAAGGAAAGGTCAGTGTACTTTATTGCACGTTTATCTGGCGCTTACCATACCCATAATATCAATGAGGTCAGTTATCTGTAAAAAAGTTTATTTCCTGCATTCATTATCTAAATGACCAAATAATATGTAAATTCTATAATCTTATCCTAATATAGAATGATAGAATTAATTGATTAAATAAACATTTTAATTAAAAACCAATTTTATTGCGTTTGATCACATTCATGTATCAATATTTTTGAAAATTTTAATTAAATCCTCTACTGATAAGCTTTCTACAAAAATTGTTACGGATTGCAAAGATATTATTTACCTATTTCACACATCCATAATTTATTAAAATTGTGAAGATATGTTTGTCTGTTGGTTACCGTTTAAAGTCTTAATAGATTTTGAAAGATTGAAAGAACTTGAAATACGAGTAAACCATGTCAAGGGAGTTTCTTATCGCACGTTATCGTTCTCATTTGTTTGCGGGCTGAGGGTTAAACCGAAAAATGTGTGTGTGTGTGTGTTAATGTGTATCTATCTTTTCTGTAACTTATATGGTGTACATAATAAAGAGTATTCTATTCTATTCTATTCTATTCTATTCAATGAAAAACGACACCAAAAACCGACATCTTTTTGCAGTGATCACCTAGGAAACTAACTTTTTTTTTCACACGTGGGATATCCCACCCATACGCACAAAACGTTTTGGTAACACATTCATAATGCGTACAGCTAAGGAGTGGAATTCCCTGCCGGAGTCTGTGTTTCCTGATAGCTACAACCTGGGAGTCTTTAAGTCAAGAGTGAATAGGTTATTTCTAGGCAAGCGTGATCTATCTTCGACCACAACATCGCTTACCATCAGGTGAGATAGTGGTCAGACGCGTGCCTATCTATAGTAAAAAAAAAAAAAAAACGAATTTGCTTGCCGTTAATTTTGAGAATATGCAAACATATTTAATATTTTTAACTTTTTTTTTATTTAATAATTACTTAATACTAACACAAAAAGGAACTCCGTTCCAACCGAGTGTCCAGAAGACAACTCTGGTTTTTTTTTAATTCTTTGATTACTGTATGTTCCTTTTAGATAATATCTGAAATTTCCGCGGGCTTAGCCGCTGACTGAAGTTGTTTATTCGTTTCACACGGATCGAATATGACCCGAATTAGAACATGCAATACTTTTTATTCCGACACTATGTTCCTTTGGGATAATAAAGCACACTTTACACGGGCAAAACCGTGAGCAAAAGTTAGTAAAAATAAAAATGTGGCTAGACATAACATAAAATAAAACTGCAGCAGTAGCATTCTCGTTGCGGTTATTAGTGAAACGACTGGTGATTATCGTAATCACCGCGCGCTGAATAACGATGGACGCATCAGTTATACCAAATACGTACAGTGAGAGACAAATGCTTTCATTTTTTAAATTTTATTTTATTGTTGATAGTGGGGAGCTCGTGGCTAAGTAATAACAGTCCTACGGGACGGTCTTAAACATTCAGCAACGCTTGCCGAGGCTAGTCTGTAGATGGGTGACCATTTTTACATACCGAAAGTCCTTCGTGCCTCAGAAAGCACTCATTTGTAGATCTTTGGGAGTAGGTACAGATATTTTGAAGCCAGAAAATCTGACACCAGTTTAGACATGGAGTTTACCCAGTTAATGGGTTATGGAGGTCTGGTAGGCAGCCGCTCCACGTAAAATACTGATAATTAGCTGAATCCGGTTTGACTGGGAGCCGACCCCAATATAGTTGAGAAGTGGTTAGGCAGATGATGGTAGAAGGAGGGAAGTAATGGAGGCACGCCTTTGGCCAGCAGTGAGACAGTGTGGGCTAGTGTAATACTATAGGTAATAGAGTTTATAGTTTGAAATATATGGATTGTGTGACAGATATGAACGAAAAGGGAGTCAGTGATAGCGTCACAGTTGAAAGAACAGAATCGAGGATAAAATGTGATGATGAATGTAGATGTCAAATCTCGATGGATGAAATATGAGTCAACCGTGTATTTGTACCGGATGAAAAGCCATGGCACTAAACGATAGTGTAGCTTTCTACTAGTAAAAGTATTTATTTTACTTTATTTGTGGGTGTGCTCTTGACTGTAGTCTATGTCAGAGATGGCAGAGACAAAGTCTACGATGGAGCGAGCTTACCCAGAAGGAGCCTGTTCACTCTAACTTTGAACAGATTAGGGTTGTAAGCGTTTGGAAACACAGACGCAGGCAGAGAGTTCCTCTCCTTTGCTGTGTACATTATAAAAGACGTTTGAAAACGCTTAGTGCGAATTGGTGGAATAGCTACAAGGTAGGGATACTAAGATGCAGTACGTCTGGATGTCCGATGGTAGAAGGAGGCCGGTGGGATGAGGTCGTGGAGTTCTTGGGCACACTCACCGAAGTACAATCTGTAGAAGACCGACAAGCAGGCAACCTTACGGCGATGAGCCAAGCTATGTAGCTTGGCATCCACCAAATTACGTCGCCGATGAGCCTCTTAGCTCTGCGTTCCACCGAGTCAAGCGCGGCAAGTATTTTCGTAATCAGATCAATTATTTTGAGGGTCAACTTTTAAACATAATCATAGACAAAAAATTACAGAACAGCATTGGTAAATATTGCTCAATAATTCACATATTTATTTTTCGACGCTTTTCATAAATCAAAACAATAACATCAAAAGAAAAAAAAACCTATCACCTTCTCATTCATCTAAATACCATCACATGAATCCATTACTCCAACCCTCAAATACGTCGTCATGTATTTGTCAAAACAAACGCCACTACAACCCCGGGGGAGGGTTTAACCCTTCGCTGCGATATCAATTAATCGGCTCAATTTATGAATTATTGCGTCGAAACAACCCCGGCTTGATATACGGAATATCAAATGGGATGGGTGCATAATGTATTGTGTCATGTTCAATGGATTTTTCATTGATTTGATAACTTTTTTTTATCGGTGTGCACTTTACAGCTCTTTTGTTGAGTGCTTCAATGGTCTGTGGGGATCAAATTTGATTGAACAGTTGTTTAATTTGCCGCAAGTGACATACAGTTCAGGTTAAAAACCAGAACTGGCGCATACATTCGTGATATGTGTTTTTTTTTTTTTTATTGGGTAATGGTCCGTCGAGAATGGATTGTCTGATGATTGCAAAGCACCACGATCATAATAGTTTATTTGATCACTAAAGGAAAGAGTAATATTTTTTACAAAAATAACAACCTATTAAATGTTTATAAATGAATTTGATGAATATAAAATTATTCTCACACTCCCACAAATAATTCATTAAAATTATAATATCACTAAAATTGCGCCCACTTATAACGTTATCTATAAGAAATACTTTACGACTAAAAAAAGAGAAATCTATGAAGACTTAAACACCGGGAGCTATAAACATTTGCATACAAATAGTTGATGGAAATAAATCATGCAGGACAGTAATCTGCGGCCATTTTGATGTACAGCAGCGCCATCTGTGTCAACTGAATGAGTTATTATACTGCTATTTTAGGGTTGGCTCTTGTTTTGTTCTGTGGGTTGTAAAACGACCGAGCGGTTTCAGGTTATTGTTTTGGGTTAATTTTAGAGGACTGTCGTTTGAGTTAAATGTTTGTTACTGAGGGTTTAATTAGATAAATAGACTATAGTCAATTAGATATACTTTATAAATAGGAGCTTGGAAATATTGAATACGAAGAATGATTATAAACTTTAAACACTTATTTTTTATCTATGACTGCTTTACAAAACATTTTTTTTTGTGTTGGGAGTTTCTGTATAAATACTACTTTTTAATTAAGAAATTCTTGTTGTGGAAGCAATTATAGAAGCAATTTTATCCATAATATTTTTTCTTTTTTTAATAAACGCAGGATTTATTTTCTCTAGAATATTTTCATTTTTTTTCTAAACTTACCCTAGGTACATAAAAACACAAACCCACGAAACTATTTTGCCATATGAAGCTACCATTGCTAAGTAAAGGCCTTTTCCAAATTATTTCCACTATCCTTTTCTTGAGCCACCACGTAGTTATAAAGAGCAAGAGCAAGAGTATAATAAAAAAAGAAACGAATCTTTACCAAACTATTTCTCTTTCCAGCCAGCCCTACACACTCAAAACGTAACATGATTTATAGGGCAACCCCTTAGAAGATTAACCCTTTATCCGGGGTCAAACGACACAGGCACGCGAGGTCGTGTGGGATGACACTTATGATTTTGTTATTTATTGTCTCGCCCCGCTGCTAGGCCATATTTCAATCTTTGGCAGCGTGTTGTTTGGGGCTAATTGGTAAGTTATGAAGGGATGTCTACATTGAGAATTAATTTAGTTAAGCTCGTGTCTAAATAATATAAAAAACATTAAAAAAAATACAACCGACTTCCAAAAACAAAACACTACAAAGCATAAACTAACTTCGGAAAAAAGAAAAGAACGGAAAAAAGAACTTTAATTTCGGAATCTGTGTTTTCGGTTATTTTTTTGTTTTTTTTTTAAGTCAAGAGTGAATAGGTTATTTCTAGGCAAGCGTGCTCCATCTTCGACCACATCATCGCTTACCATCAGGTGAGATAGTGGTCAGACGCGTGCCTATCTATAGTAAAAAAAAAATAATCGAATTTGCTTGCCGTTAATTTTGAGAATACAAACATATTCTATATTTTAAACGTTTTTTTTTATTTAATAATTACTTAATACTAACATTATGTTCAAGAGTTCCGTTACCTACCTCCAAAGTTTTTCCTCAGATCTTTACCAAATGGGGCCAGTCCAAGAAAATATTCTTCCAAACAAAAAAAAAATCTCTTCTTATCTATCTTCTTTCTTTCTTCAATGGGACCAATCGGAAAGTTTTTGATAAAACACGAATTGTTCAATTCGGATCACAAATGACGGAGTTATGAGGTAGCAAACATAAAAAAATACAACCGAATTGAGAACCTCCTCCTTTTTTTGGAGGTCGGTTAAAAAGTCACACGAGTCGATATTTAAGGTTAAGTAACGCTTGCTGAGGTTGGTCTGTGGATGAGTTATCATTTGAACACACCTAGATTTCTACATGCCTCGGAAAGCATGTTAAGCTGTTGATCCCTAGATCTTTGACAGAAACTAGTCAGAAGCCAAGAAATCTGTGGAGTCTTGCTAAGGGGTATGGTGTTTTTAGAACCTTCAGATCCAACTTAAATCGTTACAGTTTACATTCCCAAAGTATTTTTGTCTCATCATCAATATCATCAGCCATGTCCACTGCTGGACATAAATCTGCCATTCAACTCGATTTTGACACAGTTATAGCCAAATTATGACTTGACGTGGACGTGGACTGCTGAAACATACTAGTTTAGGTACACTTGGGATCCATATTATAATGTCATTCTAACAGCACCTCATAAATGTTCAGAATCTAATACAAAACACAGGCCTCTATACTTTTACGCATTACATCACTGCCTAGTGTTCCAGTCTAACGCAAGATATAATTAGAAAAACACCACATAATGAGGAGCTTCATGGGGCAAGTTAAAACAAAACGATACTGCATCCTCTGCCGATGCCCCAGGGATAAGGCTTGAAGATGTACTCTTTTAATAACCGTTTCCACTCACCAGCCAACACAAATAGCTAAAAAGATTAGACGCACTGTACAGTTCGCAAAATAACTACGCTAATAGTTTTTTTTGCAAAAAAATCATAACTTTGATCGATCAAAGAGGCGATACATCAGACCATTATTATTATAAGTAGGTATTATGGTCTCTTTATTTCAAAAATTTTTGGGAGAAATAAAGACTGAAATTTTTTGAGAATGTGTTTGAAAAATAATTTGTGTATGAAAAGTTTTCGAGGATTACTCAAAAGAAAATTTCCGAATAGTCCAAACTTAGATAGAAACTGCCAAAATTAAAGAGCTCTATTTTCTATGCATAGGTAAGCGACCTAGTATATTGTTGCGTTAGGGGTTTTTCAGACTGTCAAGGTTGCGGAATGTTCAAAGAGTTACCGCAGCCCTGGAACGTAAAAGGCATTTGAAGGAAAACGGGTGGTTTTTGGTCAATATAAGTCTGACACTCTCTCCCGCCCTGTCCAGGGCAAAAAGCTTCATTTAATCATTTCCAATCCAAAAAAGGGGGTTTCACAGAGGGTTGGAAAAAACAAAAAGTTAGTAAACAGATAGCTGGTATGCATGCACGAATATCCTCTATTTCATTTTAACGATTAATTTTTTTTTTTAATTTTACCCAGCCATCAAATATAATTTTGGACGCGAAACTTTAATATTAAAATTGTACTATTCCAAGTCAAAGGGGTCTATTAACATTATTATTATAATAATCTCTTCTCGTATACTTAGCAGTAAATTTTAGCCACAGAGAGAATATTTTAACGGAACTAATTGTAGCAATAACCAAAGTTTATCTTTTAAAGGGGCTGGCTGAAACAATTTGCAAAGTGTTCAGTTATTCTCGTGAAAATTTCCAAGCTTCTCAAAATTTTCGACTGCGAAAACTAAAGTAATTTTATTTGCGGCTGTTTATTTTCTGAAATAAAATCTTAATTATTTATTTCATAACATGAGTGAAATATATAAATTTGGTGTGTTCGTGGCGATCAAGGCCGCACAGATTGGATGCTAAAAAAACTACACACGTGCCATTTTGACACAAAATTCGTGTCAAAAACATTTTATTTCACTGTGACGTGAAACATTTTTTCTATCATTTATTTTTCTGCGGACGCTACATCATAATGTTGCTATACGGTTGCGCCAGCGCATCTCAGGTAGCCTGATTTACTGCTGTCTTAATGAAACCTGTTATATAACTGGAATTATTTATTATTTTGTCCTAGGAACGAGTCTAGGCAGTAGCTTCTGTCTTCTTAGATAATAATTAACTTTCTATGACTGTAGTTAGCTGGGTACAGCCAGGCCAGAGAGTGGGGGAATGTTAATGATGCGATAATAATAGTTTATTATGATTATTTTTTAATAATAGGGACTATTTTATAGTTTAAGGTAGTGGCTTCGAAGACCTGAATTAAATAAATAGGCTTTAGTTTTTATAGGTTTTGTTTTCATACTTTTCAAATAATTTACAGATGACTCAGATTTATTTTGATGGCGTTAAAATAATAGATCGTAAATTAAATATGGTTTTTAAATATTTTTAAGTGTAGTTATTTTAACGCTGTCTATAAACATAATGACCCGTTCAAACCCATGTAAACAATTTGAGACAACTTCGAAAAAAATTAAATAAACAACATTCATCAAGTTTATCTATGTTCGAAAATTCCTAATTTGAAAAACAAAATGCATTTTATTTCTACATTTTGGAAAACAAAATGTATAACATCTCTTTTGTAGGCTAAGCTTATAGTAATCAGGGGTCAATCTAATCTGGTCCTTTGGGTATCTTTAATTATGTTATTAAAAGGAAAAAAATGTGTTTCCTATGGGCATTTCGTCGAGTTTGCCGCTTATAGATGCCATTAAGAACACGTATCTAAATATCTTAAGAAATCTATCGTAAGGCCAGTAAAGACCGTAATTAATATCTTTGGAAACATTCGAAGTAAAAATTCGTGGCATTCGCGAGTACTGATGGTCCGTCTGATCAGGATTTTATAGAGCTGATGTTACTGTGTTTTTTGAATAAGCAAAAGTGACTATGTATTTTGCATTTTAAACCATGCTATACATTTTTATCGACAGATTATATTATTATTGGGATCAATTATTTCATACGTAGGTTTGATTATTTTTTTAAACTTTTAACATTTTTGTAATGTATGTGACGTACCTACGATAATTAACTTATTATTATAATTATTTTTTAGTTTTTGTTTTGGAGAAATCACGAAAAATGCCTCTTAACAAAAAATGTGAAGAGGGAAATGCCAGATACACCTTTTCAAAAGTATTTTATTGATGACCACCAAACTAGTCGTAACAGACACCTGACTGCGCCCACCAGGTTCAAGACTGGTATTACCAGCTAAAGAGGAAGAACGCTAGTGCAAATAGATAGATAAGAACAAGGCTCTCTGTACCTAAGAATTGATACAAGCTGTTCATTTAAGATAGACTAAACTACTTTAACTTGCTTGGGCTAAATATAAGTGCGGGAGTTAATGCCGTACGAAGTGCTACTTTCCACTATTTTTTTTTTTGCGGAAACAATATTTAATTCTATAGACTGATATTGTCGGGTCTTCGCTTCTTTCTTTATATTGTCTTTATTAAGTATATTAATTTGATATTAAATTACACAACATTAGCAACCCCCCAAAAGCGACAAGGCAATGAAACTGTTCCTGAAGGCGAGTATCCAGAGAAACGGTTCGATTGTGTAGGTTCCAGCAGTGAAAGTAATCTGAAAAAAAGACCAGAGTAAATAAAAAATAAAAAGTCTTTAAAAGTACACGTAAAAAGACGTAGTTTTGACTTTTCTTGAATTCTGTGTCGTAGAGATTTCCAATACAGGATAGAGGTACCTTTGTACTCTCAAAACGATCTTATAATTTTTTTGAGCCTTGTACCAAAAAATATCCCTCCTAGTCGGTATCATCATCTCCACAAAATCCAACCCACATTGTTCCCCGTTGTACACAGTCCAAATGTCGTGTCGGTAATGATCATTTTTTTCACGAGATCGCATCTACAGCAGTGTTTATTTATTGAACGTTTCCACATAACTTCTTACCTTTATTAAAGGAGCAATTTATTAATGAAACAATTATTCAAGTGTTATCGCGCGGCATCTGTTCGTCGCCGAAAGTCTTGTGAGGAGGTAGGTAGCGGTGTTGTGTCGAGGGACTTTAGCATAATTGTAACAGTACTGAGGATGGTAGGTTTTTTTGTAACTTAATATTTAAAAATATAATTATGGATGTATAAATCATATAAAATACTAGCGGGCTCGACAGACGTTGTCCTGCCCGACTGCAACGCCATCTGATTTGTGAATTTAAAACATCCAGGGCGCCACCCAAACGCATACGAAAAAATTCATTCAAATCGGTCCAGCCGTTTTGGAGGAGTTCAATGACATACACACGTAAAGTAGATAATAATTGCCTGTGTAAACGGACCCTTATATTTTGACATTTCGACAATCAATTCGATTACCGAAATGTCAATAGAACGTCACTTTGTCTAGCACCCCCTTATGTTAAGGTCCTATCTAACTAATAGGCAAATCTACTGAGAGATACGTTATTGAGTTCGGCCGTAGTAACATACTACTAGTAAATTGGATACCTCCAATTGCACAAAATGTTATTATGTAGGCAGGTTTATAATCCCACTGCAACTGCCAGGGTTGATAAGTGAGACTCTGACACTCCCTTCCACTGCGCTCAAAGCGTAAAGAGTCATTTGATGATTTTCCATCCTAGAAATTTAGTTTTATCATCCCCCACTAAGATATCTACACATAGTCAAATTCTGGATATTATTAAGTGCAGACGCCAGCAGATCAAGCTACAACAATTTGTCAGTTTTTTTTTAGATTTTCAACCTTATCTCTAAAACTATTAGGTTCAAGATTAATTGGGACATATGAGATTATACTTTTAGAATCATTCCAGAAATCAGAAAAATTGTCACAAAACTAGCAATTTCCCAAAACAACCGCTTTAACTCATTTCACCGCGACATAAAAAGCGATGCATAAGTCTTATTCAATGTTGTCACGCGCTGCCTCCCAAAATGTTCACAGTGCGTGTTATGACACTTGCGTTGATCAAAAGTGTCAATCTCTCGTATAATATAAATGCAGTCTGCGTTTTATAAGAATGCCGAAACAAGTTATTGTGACAGTGACATCTGATGTTCCTTTGCTGATCTAAAAAAAGAGAAGAATCAGATTATCATACTGGAATTTAAATATTTGTATTGGTGCACTGATGATATCATTATTTCGACGTTAGACTGGTCAAGAGCCCCTTGACCTCGGTTTCTGAAAAAAAAAAAAAAATTAGACCGGTGCTGCGCGGCGACACTTCCCTACTGCCTGCATTCGGCTACGACCTTGTACCTTAAGGCGTTTCCCTGACCAAATAACCATGAGCATTCGTTCCCTCTTTACCGCACCCCATCGTTTATCATAGAATTCACACAATTTTTGGAATTATTTTAATAAAAAAAAGAAAAGCAATCTTTTGAAATAAAATAAAACGTGTATAATTTAGATTTTCAAATTATCTATCTACCCATCAGTGTAATTCTCAAATGATTAGATCGTGGCCTTTAGCAATAGATGCATACAATCAATAATTTTAGTCTTTTTTTTAATTAGATTTTAAATGTGTTTAAATCACTGTGTGATGATAAGATATCGAACACACAACACACATTAATAATGTGTAGTTCATTTCTCTTATAATGGACTGTCGCAAGGTTTTGATCGGGGTAGCGCCTTAAGTTTGATCATCAGGCGATTGATGGAAAATTCATACAACCCAATAAAATTACTCCAGAAAATAGACCTTAGAGCTGTAATCCTCCTGACAATCAAAATGCACACATTTAATTCTTTTGAATCCACTAATCTTGAATTTGGAAGTGTTTGTGTATTGGTTTTTAAATAGCTATACATTTTTTCATGATACACTTATACGTTAATCATGTTTAATTATTTTACTAATGCTATTCTGCAGACCACTTTCATTTATTATTTCAATTTATTTCAGTCCATCCAAAGGTTGTCTGGTAAATACCACTCTCGGTGATAAGACAATAGACATATTTTTATAGGTATTTACAGCTGTTTTAATAAATACTTAACTAACTTTATACACTCGTCCAATGGGAGTGAGTCTAAAAGACTGGCGGCATTCAACTAAGTTTATTAAAAGATTTGTGTATGTAAGAATTATTTTGCAACCATTTGGTAGTACTTCATACATTTTTGAGGTAAAACAATAGATAAAAAAATGTTAAGGATACTTGAATATCTCTCTTTATTCCTATATCTTATTCAATATCCTATAGATTCCTGTAAGCCAACTAAACCAAGAAACAAAGACCAAATTAAGGTGGTTCTAACAAAAAGTGTGTGTCGTCGGCCACCGGCGTGCCGTATTCAAAGCAGTTGAGAAGATCTCTCTCAGAACATTCCCACATCTAGACTACTTTGGAGACGTTCTCCAATGTTGTCGACACGACAAGCGACCGACTGACCGTGCGACCGAGAAGCAAATTATTAATTTATTTTAGGAAATCCAACCTAGATAAAATAAAAGTGCTTTTTGAATTATATTTTTATTTCTTAAAAATTAAAACATATTCTTTTTTTTTTTTTTTTGCAATGGGTTTTCTATTGACTCTAGTCTATGTCAGAGATGACAGAGACAAAGTCTACGATGGAGCGAGCCTACCCAGAAGTCGTGGAGTTCTTGGGCACACTCACCGAAGTACAATCTGTAGAAGACCGACAAGCAGGCAACCTTACGGCGATGAGCCAAGCTATGTAGCTTGGCATCTACCAGTTTTACGTCGCCGATGAGCCTCTTAGCTCTGCGTTCCACCGAGTCAAGCGCAGCAAGCTGATACTTAGCTGGGCCATCCCAAAGGTGGCTACAATACTCCATGCAGGATCGGACTTGTGCTTTGTAAAGGGTTAAAAGCTATCCAGGCCTAAAGTATCGCTTCACCCTATTTAGGATGCCCAGATTTTTGGCCGCAGTTTGGGCTTTGTACTCGATGGTTGCGCCGAAGTTGAGACTGGATGTCAACTCCATGCCTAGGAGCTCAAGCCGATCAGTCACAGGAACAGATGCACCCCGAAAAGTAGGAGCTAGGTCAAAACAACTCCTTTTTGCGGTAAAAAGACACGCCTGTGTTTTGGTGGCGTTAAAAGTGACCACATTGTCATCACCCTACTGGGAGACAACAACAATTTTCTTACAAAGGAGTTTAAATTTTCTAGGGCAATTTTTTCTAATCTATCCATGGAAGTTGAGAAAGTTGCTATTTATACAGACAGTTTTGCGGTTCTAAGTAATAATTAAATGCTAATTCACAAAAATAAATGACACTTATAAATTTAAATGCGAGCAAAATAATATTATTTCTCTTCAATTTAAATATTTTTATGATATCATCTTTGGTATGCATTATTTTTATTAATTGATGGAAACGATACAGATAGTGTTTTCTTTTAATTTAATAGATTCATATTAATTAATCCAATTTCTTTAAAAAAATATATTATCACTACTTACTTTGAACTAATCGGCACTTATATCTTCATTAGAGCCAGTGAAAATGTAATTTCAAACAGGATTTATAAAATCGACTTTTAGATATTAGAGACTTTACCAACAGTTTTTTGCTCCAAAAATACCTGATTATAATTATAGAAAAGTAGGTATTGGTTGGTATAGCTTGGATGGGGCACTTTTAGCAAATTGGGCGACATTTTGAAATGTGCTAAAATTCCGCAATGTCTGAAGTCCCGCCTCTACAACCAGTGTGTTTTGCCCACCATGACTTACGGTGCCGAGACATAGACGCTCACGCAAGAGGCTGTGTACAGACTGAGAGTGGCACAGAGAGCCATGTAGCGTTCCATGCTTGGCATACGTCTAATAGATCGAGTTCCAAACGTCGAGAACCGAAGACGTACCAAGGTTTTCGACATCGGAAAACGAATTGCGGATCTAAAATGGAGCTGGGCAGGACACCTAGCAAGGCGCGGTGATGATAGGTGGAGTAAGGCAGTAACCGAATAGCGTCCGAGGACTGGAAGAAGAAGTGTTGGTCGGCCGGCGGTAAGATAGACAGATGACATTGTTGCCATCGCAGGTAGAACCTGGATGAGGCTGGCACAGGAACGTAGGGATTGGCACAAGAAAAGAGAGGCCTATGCTCAGCAGTGGGCGAAATCGGGCTGTGGATGATGAGGAGGTATTGGAGTCATTTTGGTGATTTCCCCTTTGATGAAAAAAACTATTGAAGTTTTTTCTGGGCGGAGCAGAAGACTCTTATTGATCAAAACCCATACGTGTTCCTCCTTGTGCCCTTTGCTGTCCAGGGCCGCGGTGACTCTATCGAACAAATACCGCAATCCTTGAGACAAAAATATCCTAGGAAATTATATTTAACATTCGTGACGTAATGTCGTCAACAATGGAAATCACAATGTCGTGCCCCTTTCCCGGTATCGGGCATCGTCGGAGATCGATGTATGTAGATCCGCCTCTATTTACATATGCCACGTCTATTATTTCACGAATTTAGCATGCAACGGTAATGCCAGACTGTTGACATGTGATCCTGGTGTATCATTTGTAAACTCCCTGTATTAAATCTTGGCTTGAATGTTTGAACTTTCCTTTCTAATAGTTTGAAGTCCAAACTTGGGTATTTCGATTGGTTACTTGATGGTAGGTTGTGTTTGCACCTAATTTGCTGTTACATGAATAAATTGAGAGTATTAAATCACATAGTCCACAATTTTTATTAGAAAAGAAAATCCTAACCTATAAAATGCTTCCATTACTGACTGATTGACAACGCACAGCCGAAACTACTGGACGTAGAAAGCTGAAAGGAGATATTTCAAAATGGGCCAGGTCTATGTACATTACCTCATAAAAAAGAGAAAAATCCATAGAATTCGGGAAAAATACATTTAATTAATTTATATGTTAACTGTTGTGGTAGTTAATTGATGTTTATTAATTACTTTTATCGATTTACAACATGGCGTCGCACCGATTTAGGTGCAGATCATAGAAAGATAACTGTCAGCTGTCATAACAATGTCGCTTAAGTCACTTTCGTCTCGTTGCCGGAAAATAAATATGTCAGAAATAAATGTCAAACGTCATTAATCAATCAAAATTACAGCTTACCGCCATGATGGGTTTTTGTTGTGTATTGCAATTTCAAGTGTAATTTCTTGTGTTTTACCAGCAAACAAAGGCATTTGAAAGAAATTGGAGTGAAAACTGTTTTAAATGTATTTTGCTATTTCTAAGTATAGTTTACAAGGACCTGGCGCAGGCTCCATACATTTTGGAACATCTCCTTTGGCATGTAGGTTCCCTATACTCCGTAAGGGTGCACTAAGAGAGGATTTCCCGAACTTCCTACGGGGACGGGAAAAACCGAATATGCGCGTACGAAGTCGCGCGCAAAAGTTCATCATCTGCCTAGCCTTTTCCCAACTATATTGGGGTCGGCTTTGAGTCAAACCGGATTCAGCTGAATACCAGTGTTTTACGTGGAGCGGCTGCCTACCAGACCTCCGCAACCCAGTAAGTGGGTTACACGGTACTTCATGGCAAGACTGGAGTCAGATTTACTGGCTTCTGACAATCCGTAACGACTGCCAAAGATCTACAAATGACAGCTGGGACCAACGGTTGAACGTGCTTTCCGAGGCACGGAGAAAACTCGGTATGCTAAGATGGTCACCCATCCACAGACCAACCTTGGCAAGCGTTGCTTAACCTTTAAGATCAATCCGTGCGGCTGTTATTATTTAGCCACGAGCTCCTCCACACTAACTTTTGAAGTCGCGGGCAAACGTTAACTTATGTAATAAAGAGGCAAAAGAGGAACTCATTGGGCATGGAAAATATATTAGGGGAAGGTTGCTATGAATGGACCACTTAACTTTACGACAAAATATCTTAAAAAATATAAGTGATAAAATGAAAGCAGTCTATTATTTTTATTTCGTAGGACCTTTATTTATAATAATCAAACGCACAAACAATTCGGGCTTACACTTTTTAGTATAATCGAAGAAAACTAAATCTTGGGCTGTTACCTTCTTTGGACCATGGGCACCTTCATTGAACCACCAGGTTGCCGTTAATGGACTTCGAGAAATTTGTTCTAGAGGTCCAATCAAGGTAACTTATTATAATTATCAATTATGATTAAATTATGGCATACGAGCTCTCCTCGTATGCCATAATTTAACGATACTCATACACTTGCGACAAGCAAACAAACTATAGTTATATGCTACTTAGTCACTAATTAAATTTTACATTTGACACATTAAAAAAAAAAAAAAAAAACAAAAAAAGTTGCTCTGATTGGACCGGTCCAACGGTGGAACTCTCTTGAGGTCCATTGATGGCAACAAGGTAATCGTTAAGAAAAAAAATTCTAAAATATACATGGACATGATAAGACAAAATTGAATAATACTCATGGAATCACAATTAAATTATCTAATATTTCATACCAGTGCACACAAACAAATATGAATAGAATGATACTTACATCAAATTGTTCCGAGTCAATTAATAAGATTTTGACCGCCGCAAAGACAACCACACGCATCACTCCTCGCCACGTGCCGCAGCGTCACTGAGGTAAGAGGGGGGTGCAACTGAGCCGTCACGGACTTGTTTCGACTAGTTTGGGTGTTGCAAGCTTGGACAGTTTTGGAAATACCTTGGTGGTCCAATGAAAGAGCTAGTCCAATGATCGCAACTTTCCCCTAATATGAAAATTGCCCAAAACACTGACAGCATTGCTAGTCCCTAAGACGACCCACTGACCGTGAATGCATTTATTTGCGATCTCCCATACAAAAAATATTACATAAATTAAGAGTAAGGCTGTATAGCTTAGTTACACTTGTCACTTGCTTTGTATGAATCTCTTTCTGATTGCACAAAAGCATTGTTAGATTTAGGAATGTCATAAAAAAACGATTTATTTTTTTAGCGTAGATTCTACATAGTATTTAAAAATACTATCGGCACTTTTCATTTCCATCACATAACGTATAGTTTATTTCTCTCATAAAGGTACATTGGGTAATTAACTGATAACATACTTTTTTTGCCTTACGTAAGAGCCTTTGTGAGAGCTGGAGGCTCGGGACCTGTATGACAGATATCCAGGCTCACACCCTTAAACATTTAACAAATTTTACGGCATCCATAAGATTATACATAACACTATTAGCAAACAATTTTGATAGAGAGGTAAGTCTATGTAATAAAAATGTGGTTGGTGTAGGGAATGTATTAGTGATGTTGTTAGTGTTGTTGTTGTGGTAGTGTGTGATGGTATTGTGTGTATGTGCATGTAAGTCTAGTGTTTCATATTTATCAGTA
This sequence comes from Lacanobia oleracea, assembly GCA_950371165.1. Classification (NCBI taxonomy): domain Eukaryota; kingdom Metazoa; phylum Arthropoda; class Insecta; order Lepidoptera; family Noctuidae; genus Lacanobia; species Lacanobia oleracea. The sequence continues at coordinate 16,693,812 of OX493386.1, forward strand.
GAAATGTTTTAATTCCGTGTAGGTGTGTTTCATAGAATTATAAGCGTGAGTAGACAAACTGAAGCTTTAATTCCAACAGCATGTTATAACTACTACAGAACATAAACCATTAAATACTAACACACACGCCAAGGGCGGAGAAAACCAATCCACGCAGCACACATCCCCACTTTCCTCCTCATTTTGACACACGACTTCTCCCATTCCCCCGACGTTGACATACGAAGTCGACATCCCACGAACAGGACAAACTGGCCCACACATAAACCACTACGTACTAAACCGCTGAGAAAGTTAGAATGACTAATGCTGGAACATTGTGCGTAAAGCACACACGGCCTGCGAAGTCGCAAATCATAATTCTCAGTATGAAAGTTGTGTCTCAATAAGTCGTGGAGGAAGTTATATCAAATGTTATCACACCATCATTCATGGCTGACGTCGTTTTCCGCTGCTCACGCGTGTTATGGATGTGGTGCAAATGTAAATGATTGTGGGAAATTGAGGGCTTGTTTCTGATTAAGTGATCGGTCTATTGGTGGTTGATTTATTAAGTGGTTATGTTTTGTTTATCGATCAGTCCTGCTCGCGAGATAAATTAAAAGTTGAGGAGAATATACAGGGTTATTTGTAAAACACCAGCAATCTCTTACACATGATTTTAAGCAACTTTTACTTTGGGAAAACTTCGAAATCTCGAAAAAAAAAATATCAGCTGTTTCATACAAAATGCAATATTTAGCCAATGAAAATGTATGGAACAGCTGATATTTTTCTCGAGCTTTCGGAGTTTTCCCAAAGTAAAAGTTGCTTATAATCATGTGTACTTTCACTGCCTAAGAGGTTGCTGGTGTTTTACAAATAACCCTGTTTATAAATAACAGCATTTCGAAATTTATTAGCAGAAGATTTATAACATACTAGTTGACCCGCGCAACTTCGTCTGCTCCGCTCCCATTGGCCTTAGCGTGATGACAATATATAGCCTATAGCCTTCTTCGATCAATGGGCTATCTAACACCGAAATAATTTTTGAAATCGGAGCAAAAGTTCCTGACATTTGCGCGTTCAAGCAAACAAATAAACTAACTCTTCAGCTTTATATATTAGTAAGTACTAGTTGACCCGCGCAACTTCGTCTGCGTCACAATTTTCATTACTGCTCCGCTCCTGTTGGTCTTAGCGTGATGATATATAGACCCGCTCGATAAATGGGTTATCTAACACTGAATTTTTCAAATCGGACCAGTAGTTCCTGAGATTAGCGCGTTCAAGTAAACAAACAAACAAACTCTTCAGCTTTATATATGTTTTGACCTTACAATTAAAATTCAAGATGGCGTATGGCAAAATTTCGTTAAGGAAGAATTTTGGGGTCTTAACAACCCCAAAATTCTTTAAAGGCTTCAAAGAAAGTCTACCAACTACCTAAAACAAGTACAAGGTACCTACTTTCTTTGTAATCGAAAAAAATCATGGGGTCCGAGTGCGCGTCTCCTTTTTAAGGACATTTCTCGCCGACTGGTCGACACTTTGCGTGACCAGAGGGCTGGCTCGTTCTTTGCTCAAAGAATTAGCATTGCCATTCAACGTGGCAATGCTGCCAGTCTTCTGGGCACGTTTCCGGATGACAGCGATGCGGAGAAATTTTTCGACGCCTGATTGTATTTTGTTTTGTATATTCATAATGTATATAGTTATTTTTATTAGTTATTTTCCTACAATAAAGAGTATTTCTATACTATTTATGCTAACATCCTAATACCAACGATATTTGAAGTAATTAAATTTCAATAGCTATAAATTTTAATGAACATTTTTGCTCCTCAGATTTGTCTAACATTACTCACTAAACTTTAATTCCAAGTTATTCTATTTCATCATAATCAAATAAGTCGCTTTCCATAACTGGCTGTATATTTCCGCTGATATACTTACATGGGATAGGTTCAGACAACATTCCATATTGCCATAAAGCCATAACCAACACGTTCGGTAGACGAATTGGAGACTGCAGAGTTCATTGGTTCATAGCTTTTATTTAAGTTTAGGTACTAAGTATGTGAAGGCTCAGTAGCTGATTTTAAAATGTGCATCACGTCTAAACTGCTAGTCGTACTGCTAGGCGTCTTTAATCATTTGAAATATGAAAATTTTGAGTTGTATTCGTTCAACATAGTGTAATATTAATTTGTTAAGTTATATCTGACACGAACATAAAAACGACCATCAGATCAAAACCGCCAAACGTATTATAGTAGAATAGGGTATTTTACTAAAAAAATCTAATTAGTCCGTCTGATAGATTTTCAAAAAATATTCGACACGTATTTTTCTTTTTTCACGCAAACAAAAAATAAAGGAGATACAGCAAGTTGAAGACACGCGTGACGTCATTTCGCTTGGTAAATTTGGTACATTTTTACCAAGCAATATGACGTCACGCGTGTCTTCAACTCGCTGTATCTCCTTTATTTTTTGTTTACTTAACGCGCTTAACGTGCTTTCCGAGGCACGGAGGAAACTCGCTATGTAAAGATGGTCACCCATCCACAGACCAACCTTGGCAAGCGTTGCTTAACCTTGAAGATCGACCCGTGCCGCTGTTATTATCTAGTCACGAGCTCCTCATTTTCTGGCTTCTGACTATTTGTAATCAATGTATGATTATTTGTATCATCACTTTATGTTCATCTCGCAAAATCTGTGTCTTCAAAAATTTTTTGGACAACAAAACTGATCTCTATCCAAAACATACACAGTTCAAGCTTCTTCTAATACTCTATTGTTACCCATATTATTGACGATTCTACTTTGTTTTTGAACACCGACTTTCGAAATTAAAGTTATTTTTTACTTTGTAGTGTTTTGTTTTTGGAAGTCGGTTTTATTTTTTTGTAAAAAAGTGAAACCACAAACACAGCGTGCCGGCGTGATGTTTTGTTATGAACTGGTGTAAACAATCAACAGACATGCGATTTCAGAAATCCCGACCCATTTGCTATCATTTATTGAAGAGTTCCGTTGCCTACCGCCGAAGTTCTTCATCAGATCGTCACCAAAATTAAATGGGATCAGTCTGAAAAATACTCTTCCAAACAAAAAAAAAACAATCCGATTTTGAATCATATTCCAAATCGGTTAACAATTGGCGAAAATATCGCTGAACAAACATTTTTTATGGGATACCATCATCAGATCCTGACTTATACCTTCCATCATCAGCTCAGCAATATGAGATGATGATTACCAGGCACAAATATCTGAATTGCGTTAGAAAGTTTATGAAAAACATTGTATGTGCTTATAAAATTTGAGGGATTCCTTCGATTTTCATGGGATCCAATCATCAGATTCTAACTTGGTAACAATGAGACCACCTCAGGAATATAGGCTATCGAATAAAAAAATATTTTTTTAAATCGGTTCAGAATTGGCGGAGATATCGGCGAACATATATAAAAAATAAATAAATAGAACCTTCTCCTATTTGAAGAAGTCAGTTAAAAAAGGTTTTTGTTATTGTGACCAGTCGGAGCTTATTCTGTTACAGTTACTAAGGGCACAGATAGCATTAAAATGTTTGTAAACCATTTGACCAAATAATTATTTTTATCCACATAAAGAAGCAGCCTTTTTGCATACACCACACATTATCAACACTCTCAAACAGCCAAGTAGCTACCAATCACCACACGCTACAAAATCAACCTGTAATTAGCTCATAACGTAAAGCGGCCCTAGCAGGAAAAGCAAACATCTAAATAATTTCTCCGGCACACCTCTAGATACGATCGTTAACTGTTGCAGGCGTTTAAAAGGATATATCGTTCATATGAGTCGCAATTTCTGTGGCGAGTTATTAGCAAAGGTGTAACTGTTAGGAGTAGGGAGGGTAGGTCTTCGGTAGTTTTGTGGAAGGTCCTAATTTAATTTAGAGGTAAATTTACTTCATCATATCAGCTGATAGACGTCCACTGCTGGACCTAAGCATCTCCGAAGCAAGGGGCGATTTGCCATAATCGCCACGCTTGGCAGGCGGGTTGGCGATCGCAGTGTATGGTGTTGAGTTTTACAGAGAACGCTGCTGCTCATTCTTTCGCGTCCCTTAGTCGCCTCTTACGACACCCATGGGAAGTGATGGGATGGTATTATTCTTTTACGGCACCAGTCGACACCATACGGCAAATTTGTTTGCGTGTCTTGAATATTGGACATTCTTCTGTTTCCTCGATAACTTTGACTTCTTTATCATCACTTGTCCGCGCTTAGTCGTGGAGTTGCGGAAAACAGCCTGGTTGCATACATACATACATCGTCGCTACTTTTATTGTACACGGCGTTCTAAACCGTTTACCTGCACCAATACTGTGCATCAGTATCATCTCTTAATTTAACATCACCCCTCGATATGGCACTGTGTGACTGTTTGTCTTTAGCTTAATTTTGGGCCATTTTTCTAATTTAATTCTTCTATGTTCAATGTATTTCAGTTGAAGTCAACTGTGTGAACCAATTGCTTTTGATGCAAATATTATTGACATAAAAGTCGATTTTTCATAAACCAAGATCTCTACAAACTCCAACGCGTCCAGTCCTAAATATAGCCCTAAAGCTGGAAACTCTAGCGCTCAACGTGTCATACAATCTAGTTTTCTATTTAAATGATACACTTTCGAATTGCCTCATTTGTCTAGTCGCCCCGTGGCTTTAGCATTCGATTTCCAATTGTAGCGAAAGAACTGTGGGAACACTGTGAACATCTGTAGAAGCCACTATGCCTTATTGGGACCTTATCTGATTCTGTTTGGCCCTGTGTGCATAGCTAAGTTAGCCAATATTACGAACAATTATTTGATTCAACTGAGAAATCGATAGGTCATTGCGAACAATCTAGAATGTAGTTTTATTTATTTCTTCTTTTTAAATACATCGCTGAACATGGGTGTGAATCCAAAACTTCTTGACACCAAACACGGTGATAGGCAAAGAATGGTCTGCATTGGATAGAATTAAACTGCAGAAAGTTTTTGTACGACCGTAAATTGATGCGTTTTCAATAAATAATAAAATAATCAAAACTTGAAAATAATACATTGTTATAATAGTAATCAATAAGTACGTGAAGAACACCCGTTTTTAAGCTATAGTGCGCACGGAAATAACTGGATTTTAGTATAGTTTAAGTTTAGGTGGAGAAGGACAGTAAAAATCTAATATTACGTCGTAAATTCTACTAATAATGTAAAGCTGATTGCTTTGAAGTCCGAATAACAACACAAAGTCGCAAAATAAGTTTGGTGCGAGAATTACAGACAAAACGCCCAACCAGTCAGCTTTATACGAGTAGCACTGACCGACAGCAACCGCTAGACTTCCCATACAGCAGCCATCCACCAACCCATCACCCATTCAAAGCACACAATCTAAGCCTCAGGCCCACAATTACATACATCGACCTAATGAATCGGCACTCCACACACGAATAAACACTATTTAAACAGAATTCTCTTAACAACATGATAAATTCGATTGACAATCGCGCGGCAACAAGGCTCAAAGTTGTACACAATTGCTCGTACTAATTTAAGAAGCGGTTCCTTATACAGCAGTAGGAGTGTTAAGAATGTACACTTGATAGGCGTTTGTATGAGTGCAAGGGAAGTACTTTGACGGGCGCGAGTAAAGCCTTATAGGGTTGTCGGCGTAGTGAAAAATTTGCTCTTCAACCCCCCTTAATTGGGTGTCGCGTTGTTTTACATGGTGTGGACACACGGTGTTGAGAGTCGGAGAGTCGGTTTTGTGTCGATTAAATGCTAAATTATTGGTGGAAAATGTTGGTGTGACACTGAAACGGAAATTAATCATCGTTTGCTTTTTATGATGATCAAATTGAACAGTGATGTCATTAAAATATCGGCATCAGTTTTAATTATTTCAGTAAGAGAAGATGTATCGCTGGGGATTTTTGTACTCTACTTCTTCCACCAGTTTTGGGTGAGAGTTTTTTTTTATAAAATGATCGCCAAAAGTGCTGGTTTCTCAGTCGAAATCAAATGAAAATTATTTTTTTTTAATAATTTAATCGAATGACGATAAAATTATTATTTTGACTATACCTTGAAACATTTACGTTTGTCTTAATTACCTATTAAACAAACAATGTTTTAATAACTACTTGAAAATAAATCCTCGATTTATCTGAATACATAAATAAAGCTACCAACATACTTCTATCCGGGCCCTGATCTTCTTTATAATTGATGCACATCCTTCAGGAACCTGATTCAATTATGAGATAAAAAGACCGACGCACTGCTCTAGAGTAAGATTCATCTTAGTGCGTTTTTCTTTGGTACGGATTAAGTCATTCAAGGGATATATTAATGTGCGATTATTGCTAATGATAATATTGTTTCTTCATAAATGATGGATGAGCGTATGATTGTCGTGCACCTACTTGTTTGTTAGCTAATTGGCTGATGGTCGTGTTTGTTAGTTTACTAATAAATAGTTTGATATGGGCAGATTTTTATATAGTCAGGTATTTTAAACTATAGAATGTGGCTGTGTGGCATCTGTCTTTGAGTGTTGGTTTTCTAAATATTGATAAATCAGCCCTTACACAAAGAAACTTGGGTCCCTGGGCTCTCAGGAAATAAAACTAATCAAACTCATGAATAAAGTGTGATTCCTGATAGCTACAACTTGGGAGTCTTTAAGTCAAAAGTGAATAGGTTACTTCTAGGCAAGCGTGCTCCATCATCGCCCAAATCATCACTTACCATCAGGTGAGATAGTGGTCAAACGCGTGCCTATCAATAGAAAATAAATAAATAAAGGAATTATTAAAAGTAACAAATACGAAACTACCTGTGCGAGCACAAAAAGGCTCCTATATTTATTTATTAACTTCTTATACTGCTTTAGCTTTTGCTTCGTACGCGCATATCCCGTTTTTGCCCGTTTCCGTGGGAATTTCGGGAAGTCCTCTTAGTGCTACACTCGTCAAGGAACCTACATGCCAAATTTCAGCTTCCTACGACCAGTAGTTAGGGCTGTGCGTTGTCTGTCAGTCACTCAGTCAGTAACGAAAGAATTGTATAAATTAAGAATTGTTTCCGGTTTTTAGTTTGAGACTTTTGACGGATCACAAATTAAATAAGTCCAGTACCTAATGCAACTGGCTGTTAAAAAATCATTCAGCCAATTAAAGCTTCAGCTGACGCGCGTTGACATTTTTCCAAAATATTTTAGGGATTTTATATTTCGTTAGGTACAAACACTTGGCCTAAAGTTTGTTTTAACTTAAATAGCCTCTGAAAATTCGATCGAGGAGCTCGTGGCTAAATAATAACAGCCGCACGGATCGATCTTTAAGGTTAAGCAACGCTTGCCAGGGTTGGTCTGTGGATGGGTGACCATCTTAATATACCGAGTTTCCTCCGTGCCTCGGAAAGCACGTTAATGCCGTTGGTCCCGGCTGTCATTTGTAGATCTTTGGCAGTCGTTACGGATTGTCAGAAGCACCGTGTTACCCAGTTAATGGGTTGTGGAGGTCTGGTAGGCAGCCGCTCCACGTAAAACACTGGTATTCAGCTGAATCCGGTTTGACTGGAAGCCGACCCCAATATAGTTGGGAAAAGGCTAGGCAGATGATGATGGCTCTGAAAAAAATTACGTATTTGTCAAGTTCTAAAAAAAATCGATAAAAATACGTAAAATTTACGTAACTACGTAAACTACGTTACTACGTAAACTTTTAAAACGATTAAATCAGTAAGCAATGCGAATCACCTGACGGCGGATACTTTTATTTGGCGACTTTTGCTCTTTCTTTGTCCAAAATGCTGGCCGAGCTATTCGCCCGTATGTCTCTTAAACTAACACAGGGTTGTCACTGATTTGTTGCGGAGACGTTTCTTTTAGCGCTGATGTGGCGCTGATTGGGACGTATGAGGTGTTTGTGAAAGCATTTTTGTATTCTTTTTGCAGCTAATGAACACTCGTTAGCTGTCGAAGAATTTCCATGAATGTGCGTTGGTTTGTGACGCTGTATGCCGCGGTGGGTGTGTTCCTTTGTTTTTATTTTTGTATTTAGTATTTTTTTGTGAGATTTTGTATGTATTCTTGTACGACTCCAATTAAGAAACTGCTTAGTGTGTATTATGTTTTAGCAAAAAAAAAGGTTAGGTCCATTCATACTTCTGTACTTACCTATATCATAAATGCGAAAGGAACTCTCTGTCTGTCTGTATCTGCCTCTTGACTTCTAAACGGCCGAATCAATTCAGATGAAATTAGCACATCGGTTGGCCATGTCCTGCATAAGGACGTACTTTTCATCCCAGGAGTATTCTCCCTTGGGTTTATTTTCGCCTTTTCGAATTTGCAAGACAAACTTTGTCGGCTTCTGAAAACCTGCGTCGTAGCCATATTTCTATGTCGTATTTAACTTCATCTATTATTTTATTTAATTGTAATGGGTTTGCTCTTGACTCTAGTCTATGTCAGAGCTGACAGAGACAAAGTCTACGATGGAGCGAGCCTACCCAGAAGGAGCCTGTTCACTGTAACTTTGAAGAGATCTTCAACAAATGTTTGATTATTATACCTTTTATTTATAACACATATAAAAAATTAATAAAAGAACATGATTACAAGGCTGATAGAAAGGTTTAATAGATACGTAAACGTATTTGTTTATGTATTTCTTTGTTTGTTACGATTTAGATGATTCTGATACAGAAATATATAGGATCAGGGGTCTAAAAACTAAAGGCAACTTTAGGAGAATCATATCAGAATTATTAATATTAACCACGCAACAATCTATCAAATTTCATTTTCATCTTTATGTCTAACGCATTAGGTTCAAGGTTGATTGGGAAAATTTGACAGTGATGGGTAGCGTGATTTGCTTTCTGATTCTCCTAAAGTGGCCTTTTCAGACCCGCTGGAGACAGTACAAAGAAGCTTTTTTTTTGTTGCGAATATACTCGTAAAACTTAAACGCGAGAGATACCGCAAAAGCTAGTAAAAAATACAACCGAATTGAAATCCTCCTTCTTTTTTGAAGTCGGTTAAAAATAAAGCTCAAACTTACTCAGAGATGTAATTAATAATCTCAGGTATGGCTAATCCGAGCCGTAACGAATCAACGACGCGACGCAATAATATCTAGTACTTATACCTAGGACTTGGCCAGAACTGGATCTGAGGCAATCCTGGATTATAATGACGTGGCATAAGTAGTGAACAGACCCAATTGGTATATTGTAGGAGGCACTGTTAGGTAACGTAGACATGAAATGTTGTATATCACGTCGGGGTCACCAGTTTAGAGGTATGCGGTACAGAGAGTATACTCCCGCACACCCCTATTACAATGGGAGGATCCTCCGACCAGACAGTTGTTGTGTCTGGCAGGCAACTGCCCGATAGTTGTTATTCGGGATGATGTATATAGTATGTTCAAATCGCACGATAAAGTCTGCTTGCGCGATACAGGATTTCGACAAAGTAGTTCGCTGTTAGTTGCACCCCGCACTAAGTGGTGGTTGCTTGATGGTCCTAGGCAGTCGGACTTCATCGCGGGGGTCGAGCATCTCAAGATCAGTGCTCCGCATGAGTCCACTCAAGAGATCTGGAGTAGGACCCATTCAGCAATCACCGGTGCGGGTAAGCGCGTCCTTGGCACTTCTCGTGGTGGGCGCACCATAGGAAAGGAGACGTGGTGGTGGGATGACGGGGTGCAGGAGGCGACTCGGAAGAAGAAGGTTTTATTTAAACAGTGGCAAGGGTCCAACTCTCCGGATGACAGGGAGGCATATGGAGCGGCTAAGCGCGCTTGCAAAAAAGCTGTAGCCAGAGCCCGCAGCAAAAGTCTGGCGCCCTTATACGACAAGCTGGAAACTGCGGAGGGGCAAAAGCTTATTTTTAAGCTGGCGCGTGGCCGGGAGAAAGCTACACGGGACATTGGCAAATGTCTTTGTGTAAGGGACGCCCAGGGTAAGCTGCTCTACGATGCCCCCTCTGTTAAGGAGAGATGGTGTACATACTTCGCGGAGCTGTCTAACAAACAGCATCCCCATAACCGCCGGAACCGCCTCCTAACCTTGGACTTATTTCCCCTATTTCCCCCGACGAAACCCGCATTGCTCTTCGCCACATGAAGAACCGGAAAACGGTCGGGCCTGATAATGTGCCAATTGAAGTGTGGAAGGCGATGGGCCCACATGGTGTGGACCTTCTGATGGATCTTTTTAACCGTATCCTGATCACCAAGGAAATGCCGAACTAGTGGCGACTTAGCCTGATTATCCCTGTTTACAAAGGCAAAGGTAGCGTACAGGATTGTGGTAGCTACCGCGGTATCAAGATCATGTGCCACACCATGAAGCTCTACGAGCGCATCATTGACACACGGCTCCGTAGCGAGTGTACTGTCTCTGAGTGTCAATATGGCTTCCGGGCGGGTAACAGCACCATGGACGCAGTGTTCGCCTTACGGAATCTGGCTGAGGCTTACAGAGAGAGAAGGAGAGCTTTGCATATGGCCTTTTTAGACCTGCAGAAGGCCTTCGACTGTATACCTCGGCAGTCCATCTGGTGGGCACTGCGCTTCAAGGGCGTTCCCGAGGCCTATATTGACATTATCAGAGACATGTACCGCGATTCCGTTTCCTCTGTCCAGACCGCTGTTGGCGAATCGAATGGCTTCCCAATATCTGTTGGCGTTCACCAAGGCTCGGCTCTTAGCCCGTTCCTGTTTAACGTAGTGCTCGATGTAGTTACGGCAAACATCCAAGATCAGCCTCCATGGCTAATGATGTATGCCGATGACATCGCCCTCGTTAATCAGAACAAAGCCCATCTTGAGCGCAAAGTCAACATTTGGAAGGACACGCTTGAAAACGGTGGTCTGAGACTAAATGTGGCGAAGACTGAGTACATGTCCTGTGGCAGCACGGATACAAACACCATCCGAATAGGTTCGGACCTGATCAGAAAGTCCGATACGTTCAGGTACCTTGGATCCGTGCTGCACGAGTCTGGCATCGTGGACGACGATGTCCAAGCACGTATTGGCGCGGCTTGGGCGAAGTGGCGCGAGGTAACGGGCGTTGTATGCGACCGCAAAATGCCTCCGAAGCTCAAGGGGCAGATATATAAATGCATAATTCGGCCTGTCCTACTGTACGGGGGCGAGTGTTGGCCAGCACTAAGCAGACACACCCAGGAGCTTCGCGTCACGGAGATGAAGATGCTGAGGTGGATGAGTGGCGTAACGCGATCCGATCGCATACGCAACTCTTACATCCGAGGTAGTCTTGGTGTCCGTGACGTGGGGGAAAAACTGCAAGAGTGTCGTCTGCGATGGTATGGCCACATCATGCGCCGCCCTATGGAGTACGTTGGTCGGAGATGCATGAATATGGCTGTTCTTGGGGCTAGGCCCCGTGGTCGCCTTCGCAAGCGCTGGCTGGACGTCGTCAAGTCCGACATGAGAGCCAATGGCCTGATTGAGAAGGATGTTCAAGATCGGGCAAAGTGGAGGAAGCTAAGTAGGAAGGCGGACCCTGGCAATAGCCGGGATTAACGCCAGGTGGAAGAAGAAGGAAGGAGTTCGCTGTTAGTTGGATAGATGGATTTCCATCTTTATCGCTGAAACATTAGGTTCAAGGTTGATTGGGCAAATTTGTCAGTTTCGGGAAGTTTAATTACCGGCTAATTCTGCTAAAATAGCCTTTTTAGACCGCTGATCTGTCGTTTGTTTTTGTCGATAGTTTTCTGATTTGTCAAGTAAAATAGGTGCATATCAATATCGGACACTTTATAAAACTTATTTTTTGTTGTAGCTGCAAAATAAACGCAATGAACAACTTTTCCTATGGGACCAATCCCGAAATCGCGAAATATCCATACTTGATACTAATAATATATAAAGCTAAAGAGTTTGTTTGTTTGCTTGAACGCGCTAGTCTCAGGAACTACAAAAATTATTTCAGTGTTAGATAGCCCATTTATCGAGGAAGGCTATAGGCTATATATCATCACGCTAAAAATAATAGGAGCGGAGCAGTAATGAAAATGGTGACGCAGACGATGTTGCGCGTGTCAACTAGTATTTTTATATTTGTAAATTTCTTTATTACCTCGTACCTTCCAAACGGCTGAATGGATTTCAATTCAAAAACCAAGTATCCTTAGATAGGTGTTTAAAAAAAAAAGCAATATGGCGGATTTTGGGCGCTAAACGACTCACAAGTCGTTTTTATTTTTTTTACCAAACCTATTGTAGTAGCATATCAAAATGAAGGAAATTAAATTTAAGTAACAAAAATAGACATATTTATATATATATATGCTTAAAACGAATTTAATCATTTTTGATTAGATTGTTTAGAGTTAATTAAATTAGGAAACAGATTTCGTTCTTAAAAGTGTCCCGGTAGAATATTTTTGCAGTTGGGTTTTTTGGTTCTTCTATTTTGCGACTTATTCCTAACTGTGTTAGTGTCGGCTTCCAGTTTAAAACCGGATGCAACTGAGTATCATTATTTGACATGGAGCGATTGCCTTCCTGACCTGCACAACCACGCTACTGGGTAACACGATACCCGTTGGCAAGACTGTTGTCAGAGTTTCTGGCTTCTGACTACCCGTTACGACTGTCAAAGATGTCCAAATGACAGCTAAGATCAACGGCTAGAAGTGCTTTCCGAGGCCCGGAGACTCGATATGTCAAAGAATGTTCAGCCGTCCACAGACAGACTTCTTATCGTGTGGGTACTCTGGGTAGTAAGGTCTAACGATCCCACACACCTTAGTTTCAGAGTTTCTAAACCGCCTCAAGGGCCTCTGACATGGTTTATTTAACGACCGCGATTTGGCGGCCGGCACCACTGGCTTATACGTGCCTTCCGAAGCACGGAATCATCTTTTTATCAGACAATCAGGTGATTCAAGCCTGCAATGTCCTATCCAAACTGGAAACAACTTTACAAAGTATGCTTACTGTTGGAATCGAACCCACGACCACCGGGTCATAAGGCAAACGCCTAAACCACTCGACCCCGGAGGCAGTTAGACAGACTTCGGTAAGCGTTGCTTAACCTCAAAGTTCAACCCGTGCGACTGTTATTATTTACAACATAATATAGGTATGTCTATGAAGCCAATAAAAAAAAACAAAGCGACAGTCACATGGAACAAACGCGCGGCTAAACAGAGGCGCGTTGACGCGAACAAATTGACGAGCTGTACTGTATCGCACCTATGTAGTGCGAGGGAAAGGATTTGATACTTTAAAAAAAATGCATGTTTATTCCTAAATTAACTGTTTAAATACATAAATCATGAGGAAATAACCAGCAGAAATATGACTATGGGAGTACCTAACGATATCTTTGTATTAATAACTTCTACTTATCTGAAAAAAATGTATCCTATTGGACACATTGTAGAGAATAATAAGTTTTAAAACCAAGTCTTGTTTTTCTATGAACTTTCAGGGACCTTAAAAAACCGCACAGGAAGGGTTCCGTACCATAAACCATTTTTTCATTATTTGTTGTTTAGCAGCAACAGAAATACATAATCTATGAAAATTTCAACTACCTTTTTCGGTTTTGGAGACAGCGGACGGACAGCGGAGGCTTAGTAATAAGGTTTCGTTGGTTACCGTTTGGGTACGGAACCCTAAAAATCGATCAAAAATCAAATCTGCTTACATCTTCGTATCTACTTAACATACTCTCCTATAATACTTTACTTACTACAATTGACACCCACAATAGCTAGCAACTGGCATGTTATTCTACCAAGGTAACCTTCTGACATTCTCACTGCTACTTTTGAAAGTCCCAATAAATCGAACGATCCCATGTTTTGATTAACAACACACCAGACTCTTGACATCACCCATTCTGTATCTAACAAAGCATTACACAACATCATGATTATCCAACACCTCGTACTAAAGAGGGTTTTAACAACAAACTGTATGTTTATATAACAAAATGTTTATAAGGTAAATAATAAAAGATGTCAAGGAAGCTAACATAATTGATGAACACTCGTCGCTCCGATATTTTCAATATTGTTCCATGAGAATTTCCGTATAGAAAGTCCGGTTTTATGAGAGGTTAACAATTTATAGTGTTGCTATTAACTTAGTAATTTATGTCTCAATATTACACTATGGTAAATAACGTAATTAAGTGTTAGTATGTGAGCATCTAAATCGAAGTTGTAATTACTGAATAGGATGCAAATACGCGGTGAAAGCTAAAGCTTACTGTTGTTTTAGCCTGCCATAAAACCTTGGATACTCAATGAAGGCGATCAGCAGTAATTTACAACCAGTAGTTATGTGATTAACCTACGATCTACTCCACAGGTTCTGTTTTCACTACTACCACAAGTACTAAAGAAATAAAATGCACTCCGAGTAGGTATAATTGTATGAAAATCACTATTGCTATCAGCTTGTCTTGTTTTAAAGCCCTGTAACCGTGTCCAGGGTCCTGTCTATCTTTGTATCAAAATTTGTTAAAGTCGGTCTGGCGATTTAGGGTGCCTGTCCATTACAGCGGAGTGTGGCAGCGGAGCGGAGAAACGGAATATGAACTGCTGACCAGTCGAATTGCATACAATCTCCTTAAGGTGAATGTTACGGGTTGCTCATTGCCATTTTCCCGCGAGATGGCGCTGAAGTCAACATTTTCAGTTTTATTTAGTTTCGAGTGTAATTGGAACAATATTAAGTCGCAGAAATAATGGTGCGACAATCGGATATTCCACTTTATCGAAATTAGTCAAAATACGGCATAAAAACCCTTCTGATTCGCCATACTTCACGAAAATAATATCTAACTCGCTTATAGTACCGTTTACACACACATAGACATGATTGAAAGTATGATCTAATTTGTTCATTCGATACTCGTAGCGCCATCTATGACAGTAAATGAGAACCTCTTAAATACTTGCATCTGTCAGTTTGGCGTGAATATACCTTACAACGAACGTGTTTCGAGTCTATTCTGCTGTAACTGTATAATTTAGTGTTAAATAAAAAAGCATAAAAGTCGACGTACAAAAGTATTACAGCACGCAGTGTTTTCTTTCTCCTGAAAAGTAACTTCTTTTACACTTACGAGGTTTTCACTCTAAGACGTCGATTTGTAATTTTAAGTAGTATTAATGTAGTCGATATCGAACTTAGCAGAGATCCGCTAGATAGTCAATACTTGCCATTATTTTGAAACAATAGAAAAATAATCAAAAGTGCTCCATTTTTTTTTTCAAAGTATCAAATCCTCTTCATCCTCCTACCGTATCAAGTGCGGAAACAATACAGGGGATCAAGTTTACAAGCAGCTCAATTGGCCGGTTGTAATTTCGTCCCATTGTCTCTATGTCCCCTGTTCCCAGCCCCAGTCCCCTATCGCCCCAGTTAGTCCCAGGGGACGTCGTTACGTTCTTTGTATTAACATATTTAGGAGGATGGAAAATGGCGATTATTGTTGCTTAATTTATAGGAGGGTAAGACGTCTTGGTAAAATGTTTT
This sequence comes from Lacanobia oleracea, assembly GCA_950371165.1. Taxonomy (NCBI): domain Eukaryota; kingdom Metazoa; phylum Arthropoda; class Insecta; order Lepidoptera; family Noctuidae; genus Lacanobia; species Lacanobia oleracea. Next base: position 16,709,389 of record OX493386.1, read on the forward strand.
CTGTTGGAGGTTATTTTCGGGTTGTTCAGTTTTTGAGAGGAAAAGTTTTTATTTTGATTTGTACTGATTAGGGTTCTTGATGTTAATTTCTGAGGCAGTTATTTTTTTTAATGTAATTACATTCTTAAGTGAATGTCTTAACCAAGACAGTCAGCTTGTCTGTTAGTACCGTCGTAACATTTTATGAACGGTAGTGCAAATATCTTAAACTTCACACCTGTATTGGTGGTATTTTTAAAAACTTTATTTTTATTGGGATCTATGTAGAATTATTTATTTACTCAATACTCTTAAAAAGTAATTAAATAAATCTTCCGTTAGTATAATACGAAAGTAAGGTATACATTTTTTTTAACCGATTTTCATGAATTTTGTTACAGAGATGGGTCTGTAACATTGGACTTGGTTATAGGCTAGACATTTTAAGCGAAAATTTATTTTATGAGAAGCAAAAGCTATATGAAAAGATATATATGTAGTTTATTGTATTGTGTTTTTTTGGTGTCATAAAGCCTTTGATCCAAGTACTTTCACAAGTTCGCAAGTTCTCACCTCCCTTCATAAAAAAAAGACTAAAACCGACCAGCTATTCAATGAACGCCAACTTCCAGTGTCAAAGGCTTACAGTTACAAAGCCTTACGCACATATAAATAAAATAATCCACACATACCTACGGCTGACAATAACAAATACATACATGCGACGGCTTTTAGCAACAATGAAAAAAGTCGGCTTCTAAATACCAACGATAGGGATGGGACACAAGATGCTCGACGAGTTGGATTCAAGTTGATTGTTGTTGGTTTATTTGATTTGTGTTTATACAAATCTACATTTGTGCAAATACTATTTTATGTATTTTTGGAAACGAAAATGTTATCTCCATTTCGTAAAGGGCTTTAAGCAATTTAATGCGGCAATGCGTAGTGAGTATTTATAAAAATCTTTCAACGAGTATCGTATTGGCTTTTGTTAATCAGTTAATAAACTATTAAGTGTGTATTAATTTTGTAAAAACCCCCCTTTTTTCGTAGTCGGGTAAAAATAAATGAATACATATCTGGAAAAATTAAGAGGGTTATTTCAATAATTTTTAGAAGTACGTTTATTCCATTAAAGGCACTTCCACTGTAAATAAAGAACAATATATAAATATAGTAGATCACAATCAATCTTTTTTCTGTCGATACTGCAAATACCATTAATAACACTCACATATTTTATTTGTTAAGTACGTATTTTGTAGTTTTATTTCTTTATTTTGGTCTATTATGATTTAAGTAACTGGGCTTTTGTATGTTGTTTTTTACATTCTTGTTGTACCAAACAAAAGTTTTTTACTAGAAGGGGCGTATCAATATCAACTTTCACAACAAAATTTGACGTACAAGACACCACTCAATTTTGACATCAAAACAAAAAAAAAACAATCGCAACTCGACAACCAAACTCATCGATCTCCTCGCACATCACTACAAAAGAGACAAAGGGTTACTCTTCGCCGCAAGTCAGTTACTAATGGGGACTGCAGCCAGAGATCACGCAAACAGATCCCGCTTGAGAGCAATTAAAGCACACCAGATTCCTCAGAGGACAGCCACCGAAGGCAATCAAAATAATCACGACGATTTAACACTTTCCTACTGAAGATAAGTGATAAACTAAGGCTTGTTACGCTCGGATATCGAGTGACGTATTTATTTTGATAGTGCTAATGAAGCGAATAGATTAGGATGGTCGGACTGAATGGACATTGTTAGGACCAGTAGGTGGATAGACTGGTTGGCTTAATCAGGCTGTGTTGCTGATTGGGGCTAGTGTATTTAGTGCGAATGGATATTGTGATACTTACTGCCTGGGCTTAGAATTTCTTTGTTGGTGAATGCAATTAATGTTCAATTTTGTTTAGTATGTTGAACACGATGTAAGTAATATACTAGTTTTAAAAAAACACGACATAGTAAAAAATAATAATTAATACCTACATTACCCCGAAGTTTCTGCAGTTTTTCATATTATGTTAGAGTACTCAGAGATCAAAGGTTTGTAACTTCAATCAGTTATTTACATTAAATATCTGAGAGCCCAAATCCGTCATAAAAAAATTGTGAAGAATAGGAAGACAGGTGAAGACAGGCAAGGTATCTGACTTAATGAAATTTTGTTTCTTTTTAGGGTTCCTTACCCAAAGGGTAACCAACGGAACCCTATTACTAAGCCTCCGCTGTCCGTTCGTCCGTCCGTCAGTCTGTCAGCAAGCTTTATCTCAAGAACCGTAATAGGTAGAAATTTTCATAGAGTGTATTTCTATTGCTGCTATAACAACAAATAACAAAAATTAAATTAAATAAAAATTTAAGAGTACCATAAGTCCAAGTAACGTGTTTTGTTTTCAGTTTATGGGAAGGAACCCCTTCGTGTGCGAGTCCGACTCGCACTTAGTCGATTTTTTATTGGTATAAAAAGATTTCTGAGGCATCGCTAAAATTGCTACTCAAGCCATAAAGTCCAGTAGTTTGCCAAAGTAATCCACCTGCACAGTGATATCTCTATACGAATCCAACCCAGTTTCCCTAAAAGTCGCTTCCGCGGAGTTAGATAAACACCATATAGGTAGGAATAGGTCTTGGATAAAGGAAACGGTCGTGCACTTGCTAATGAGCATATCAGACCATAACAAACCCATGGGAAAACGCCACGGCACTCGGAGAAAGACACCTTAAGGGATTTTGTCCTCAAGGAATTTACGTCAAAAGTCTTTTTTAAATGAGAAATGAAGCTGGTTCGGGGAAGTAGGCACATCTTGTTCATTTTATAGCCAAGCAGCTCCTATTCTAAGGCTAAGGAGATAGTATTAACGTGGATGGAGAGGGAAAGGAAAGCCAAAGAATAGATGGGTGAATTGTGTTGGAGGCATTTAATTAAGGGCAAAAATCAATGGTGATATGACGGTTAACAAGTCGGCATGGAAGAGCGAGCCCATGTACCCTAGGATGAGGGCAAGCAGGTGATGAAGAAGATGATGAAGAGGTACTTCTATAAAGTTGTGCCGATGTACCCGTGACCCATGTTATTGTGCTTAAGGGTCGTGTACAACACATAAAATCTGGTTGGCTAACAGTCTGTTTCCTAATAAACGAATGAAAACTTCAGAAGCTAGGATTTGAAATAAAGCGCAATATCAATGTTTCGTTATAATTTTCAATAATACTCAATCCAATAGTTATTAACAAAAAGATGTTCAACATTTCATGGCGGGAGAATAGTGCGAAACATAGATTAAAAATTACCGCCACATAAAACCAAAGCTCATTCATTTTAAGTACTTTAAATTTATCTAAATTTAAATTGGAGCATTTTAGGTATTTTGAAGTTTATATTAAAAAATTGAATATCAGCAAAACAATAAAAGATAACACGAAGGTTTTACAAGAGGTTTAGGTCACTGATATGCTATCAGTGACAAATTATTGTCCAACAAGTCAAAAACATGTTATCGAATAGTCGTGAACAACTCCTCTTACATTTTGGTAGTTCGACGATTTCCGTGGTAGAATGTCACTTTGTCTGGAAGTGACCCTCAGGTGTCTACAAGCCTCAGTAACCACTTCCCATTGGTTGAAATGTTTCCTAACATCAAAACAAATGATTAATGACTTTTATAAAGCTTAGAAAGTAGTTTTATTACACGATTCAGATATTCAACATAATAATTCAAATTCAATATCATTTGTTTGATTTAGGCACTATCAAACGCTGGTATCGAGACACATCAATTTGTTCTTAGGGTTACCAAGGCTTCGAATAAACTTCATTGTATTAAATAGTATTCTACTCGTATCATTATTCCAACTATGGATAAATTTGCCTGCTACTATGAACATCATAATTTCGTGGGATAGAGGGACGGAGCTATACAGGACAGCAGTATCCCATTTCCACAAATAAAGCATGATGGCGTTGATAGGTCATAGTAGGGTGCTTGAATAAAAAATACTCAGCTGTTATTTTTCTCAGTTTCGTTATAGTAATAAAACATTTCTACGGGATTCAATTTTCTGGTGGTTGCCACTTTAATTCTAGCTGTCAGGATTGGCAGCTGTTGGTAACAGTGTGGACTTGATAAAAAAACCGCCTAGAAATAATAAAAAAAAAACAAAAGAGAAGTTTTAATACGCATAATTTAATAAGTTTTAGTTCACATACGGGACACAGGAACAAAAAATACATCAAATACCAAAAGATATCGCGCTAAATATATCCAGAATTGGTCGTTATAGTGCTAAAGCAGGTTCTAGACAATAAGTAATCTAAACTAAGGTATTAAACTACCTAACACCTCCGAACACACGTTATCCTCCCCCGCAATTGACTCCTACAACATCGTCGCCATGTCCAACAGCCGATACATTGCCTGTCCTGTCCTTAGATCAGCATGAAAAATCAATGGTCAGTGCTATCGTGACCACATCTGCATTGGCTACTATGCAAATACTTAGGTTATCTCCTGTGATGTAAACTTGTCCAGACTGCACTCATGGAACTTCAGACTTTATCGAACTTCAGTCAAGGTTGATTTTATGTTGTAGGTTTCGTTAGACAATAAAATCATGCAGAACACCTGACGGTTAGTCTTGTATACTTGATTTCAACTGGTTTAACAGCATACATTCAGAAAAAGAATCATTTTTCAAAATATTAATAATAAACAACTGGTTTTTTTGTTAGTCTGTTGATTTAATATCGACCATATTTTGGGATTAAAGTATTTATTTTATTGGTCAATTAATTTATTATTTTTGTCTAGTTTTTCTGTAGTGTTCGTGTTTTATGCAAATGTAACTTTTTACAATATTGTTTTCGACTATTTTGTAACCCTAAAACCATTTACCAAATTCACCAAGATTATTGATGTTCACACGTCAGCATGGTACCTTAGTATAAATTTTACGCCCCCCCCCCCTCCCTTAATCGTTTTATCACAATGATTATTGAGGAACTAGCTTTAATATTGACCATTGCTTTAGACTTTGTATCATCTGGCTACTTAGCTTTCGACGCTGACTGCCAGAGCGATGATGATGATGATGATCTGGATAGCAGCCATAACACTACCTGTGCCAAAAAAATCGCATGCATATTCCATGCATGTCGCCTATACAAATGCCATAGAAAACAGCGTTTTCGCGAGAGGGACAGATATATTTGTTTAAAATAATTATAATATCTCCTTCGTTTTTTGAGTAATTTTGATTCTATTTACACTGTTAGTATTATATTTTTGTATATTTTTAGATAAACTGTATAGATGATAAATATGTTTTTCATGCATATTTCCCTATTCTACTCATTAGCAACGTCCACATTCGCATGTCTAAAATGAGGCTTTTTGACAGATTGCGACTGATCAGCGATGCGAACGTTGCTTAGAAATTAAGGCTGTGTTTAAGTATTCCAGAAAGACTTTGGTTCCATAAGATCAATGAGCCTTATTGTATAGTTCTATGGAGATATGGCAGATAACATTGTGAACATCGCGGATTGACCTTGGATGAGGTTGGCACAGGAGCGAGGGGATGTCGTGGTGATGTCCCAGTGCACCCGGACATCACTGAATGAAGACGGAGCCCGAACCAATGTGCCTCGTCTATGCCCATAGACGAGGGAGCGCAGAAGTAGGCCACGCTGGATGGGTCGCGAATGGCATGCGTAGCAGTCCTCGCGATCCACCCATCAAGGCGAAAATTTTTAGTGGTTGCAAGTCCCACATAACCACGTCGTCTCCCCGGATGATGTGGTATGCGTTAGGCATTTTCTTCGCAAGGAAAATAAAGGAGCGAGGGGATAGGCACAAGAAAAGAGTGGCAAAGGATGATGACAATAACTGTGAGGAGAAACCCAGAGATCCTCATAATTATCTTGCTTTATAAAATGCTGAACTAACTTCAAATTTTGTTGTGCTCTTTCATTATTTTTAATTTCTTTAACGCACTGAGCTTTGCTGTCAGAGAACACACTATCCTAATAGGCAATAACATTGTTTTTAAATGTTTTATGTGGAATGAAGAAATAAGAAATAAACTGTACATCATATTAAAGTTTTTGTCTCCAGAATATGGACCGTTCCACATTTACCATGCTGCAATGAAAGCCAAAGGACCGCAGACGACATAATCAAAGAGCAACAATGTAAGTTCTAGAGTCTTATTCCGAGCTGTCAAAGCGTATAAAGTTTTAGTACAGGAGTGCAGTTTATTACAACATGTTAAGGCGATCGAACTACCGACAGCTGTAAGAGCTTGTTCACAAGAATTAAAATTGTACTGAAAAAGAAAGACACTAGTTATTAAACAGATGAATTAGTTTTGAAATCTGAATCATCTCTTATTTTATGTAGACACCTGAAAACATTTGCTATGGTCCATATTATGGAATTCTACATAGCATTGCTGAAGCCAATTAAGTACAGCATAAGTAAGTTAACCCTATGCTAAGCTGGAAAGTTGCACTTTACAACAAAAATAAGTTAACCTGAATCGATAAGAAGACAACGGTGTTGTTCGTATTCGACAATTCTTTAAAATAAAAAAAAAGTGCGATTAGCGTAACTTAAAAAAAAATATCTTGTTGGTACTGAAAATATTTCCATAAACGTCTCCCTATTATCCCAATTTCTTTTCATTTATTCAACTAAAAGCATATCACCGGCGATCAAAAGCCATACATCCAGATTGCCAGACGTTTAACACATGTAATCCAGACAATTTAAGTCAAGAGGCAGTGTTATAATCGAAAAATAATAACATATTTCGGACGCGTTAATAAATGGTTCCGTGTGAACACGCCCTTCTTCGCGGTAGCCGAAAATGCAAATCCGATCCGAGGCGTCCCTTACGCAACTTTATTATTCTTATTTTAAATGTGTCTTTATTTTTAAGATTCACTTTTTTTCTTTTATAAGCTGCCTTTTATTTATCTTTTATCTTTTTAGCCCATCCCCGTGTCGTGTGCGTTGATTGCCTTCGTGAGTAAGAGCCAGATATTGTAAGTTTTTAAAAGAAGCCGCTTGATCGAAACCTTTTAAAATAAAGTGCATTGTCCAAAGAGTATTGTTTTGTGCTTCAAATGTTTTTAAAGCTTTTATAATCGCTGTAATTGGCGTTTATATTTTGGACTTGCGTGTTCTTTGCTCCTATATAAATCTTTGGTTGATGTGATCATTCACAGAACCATATTAATAATTTTGACTCGATGTATTCGGTGATGTCTGTACATATTCTTCCGACAACATTTTATAGTAACCAGTGGGCCAATTCTGCATATTTTAAGCAACGTTGTATTCGCTTTTCGCAGTCGCAAACTCGCAATCTATCAAAAACCAGTCTAATTTCACAACATTTTGTCATATTGCAACTGAGATGCTTAAAAATGAGTATCATTGGCCTTTAGATATTAATTTCCGCCAGACACGTTACCTGAATTATCTAACGGTGACTAGTAAAGGTAGTTGCACTATAAAGACGCTGGGTACAAACCCATCGCCGGGTAGGATCAATTACACGGTGACTCACTCTGTTCTGGGAAAACGGTGTAGCACGCATCGTTTTGGTCAACTTCGTATATTTGCGTCACATGATAGTCAATAGCTGTCATCAACTGCCGGTTTAAAATGCCATTGCAGTGATGTTTAATTGAAAAATGTTGTATCTTAGCCTGTAGTCCAAACAGTCAGCTTTTGTATCTTAGGCTCTAGAACCATCTCTAACACAGTGAAATTCTGTTAGCGGTATCGTGGTGAAGCATAAGTATAATCAGCCTATAATGTTCCCACTGCTGGGACACAGGCCTCCTATCGGTGAGAGGGAGTGGGCCGTAATCCACCACGCAGGCCCAGTGCAGGTTGGTAGTTGTTAGATGACACATGTCTTCGAATTTTTGATCATCGTGATGAAGGCGATTGTCAAAACCTAAAAGATGTGGGTAACAGGCTCCTTCAGGGTAAGCTCGCTCCTTCATAGACTTTGTCTCAGTCATCTCTGACCTAGACTAGAGTCAAGAGCAAACCCATTACAAATGAAAATAAAAAGATGTGTGGGATTGACAAACGCTGTCGAAATATCACATGATCAATCTAAATATCAATAGTCGCATTCACTAATAGAATGGCAGTTTGTCTAGTTCTCCTACCACACAAACTACTCAAAAACTCGCAACTAAACCCAACAGTCAAACCAAATCGATAAAACAAACGTCTCACTGGCCGTAGATTTTGTAACACTATTCTAGATTCTAGGTCTTCACCAATTAGATTCGGAGGCAAGGCTGGTGAAATGTCCCGATTACTAAACGTGTGCGACGGAGCAACGACCCGCATACCGACAACCTGCTCTATGTGATGACAGAGTACTTGTTAGTTGTTTCGTCGTACGGTATAAAGTGTAAGAGGATGCTGAGAAAATAATATTCAATTTGCATATCTTGAAGAATGGTGAAAAGTTTTCAGTTGATGGTTGTAGTGTTTATTTCTAATATCTAATCTAGTATCTATTTAATAGATATAGGCATTGTCTCATGTACATCGGAAAGGGCTAAAATTAGGGCTATAATTGGTTGCCGTCGGCCGACAACATGTCGGCATGTGTTAGACGCGGTTCGGGTCGGACGTGCGCTTGCGCTTGGATCTGGGTGTAGCAGTTAGCCAGTGCGTATTAGTGTGTCCCTACGTGAGGTAGTGATTAACAGCAAAATACAAACAAGAAGTAGACCCGACGTCACACAAAGTTGCCGCCCTACGATAACCATCAGTCATGGTCCTGGTGGGTAGCTCCACCAGGACCAAACAAACGCCCGTATGGCCGGAGGATCATCCCTTTTTAATGACGGTTGGAGTATTTTCTTCCCTGATCTATAAGTGTAGAAGACTGGATGAATTGTGTGAGGGATAAGGGATGAGTAGACATGAAAAAAAAGTCATGCTGCGACCATACCGAATTTTTCGATGTAGACTGGAGTAAAAACTGATGATGATGATTATTTAGTCAGTGTTGAAGGTGCTAATAAATCAATACCTAATTTAATATGTGTGGTTCCACTGCGTTATTTTGCGTATAGGCCTCTAGCTCTCGAGCGATTAACGTTTTTCAAAAACCCATTGTTCAGTATTCTAAACTGCGTCTAAAACTGTGTTTCCGATACATCAAAAGCTACATTTTAATAGGCCCAATCTTAAATACAATACATAAAGTAACTTGACCTCAACTTTGAGTAACCTGCAAGAATTGTAGCTGCTGATATACAAAATATATTTGTCTTACAAAACTTGACGTCCAAAAAGTGCTGGCTCTCAGCCTAATTTGAGTAAACGACTTTTGAATTTTGAGTTTTGTAAAGATTTCAGTAGTGATTCAAGAGCAAATAAATTGTACATAATTCTGAAATAAGAATTGTAATCAGGACAGTTTCCTTGACTATACCAAAAAAGGGTCTAATCTTGCAACAAGAATCGAACAATAATAATTGCAAAGATCAAACAAACCACAGCTTACAAATTGCACCACACAACAACCAGTAGCACAGAACAGCAACTAACACTCTCGTACAAAAATAGTTTCAATCACACGCCATTGATGCACTGACTCTGCGCGACTGTGTTCTATTGAAACACACCAAATTGTTTATGTCCGTTGATTGATGCTTCAAAGGGGGCAATATAGAGACAATGGGGCAATAGTCGAAAGGAATAGTGCACGAGCGAATTTTTGAATGTGGAATTTTGTGATTCTATTTTTGCGAATATGTGATTTTTGTTTTTAGATAGGATGGAACATAATATATCGAGTGGGTTATGAAGTATAATGGCAATGCAATTCAATTCAAAACTTATTTATTCTCTCTTAATAATGGTTGCCTTAAAATTAACATTGCTTATGACTAAATTATGTAACTATATTCTATTTGTTTATTATAGCAATACTTGTTTATTATTACATATTTTTTATATTATTTCTTTCTCAATATTAAGTTAATTAGGATGTACATTGTTAAATAAATAATTGATTGAGTTAGAACTTTTCATGTGATTATTTTTCAAATTACTATATTTTTTTTAATATTTTTTTTTATTACTTCATTTTCATATGGCAGCTTTTGCCCGACTTCGTACGAGAATATTCCGTTTTTGAGGAAATCCTCTCTTAAGGCGACGAATTGTTAAACAATTATTCCCGTCGCTGACAATGGTCAAGAGGGGACGTGAGCGTCTGAGCGGGGCGAGGATTGCATACGCGCGCTAGCTTATAACTAAAGGACGTAAGCGACAAAATGGTTTTTGTTATTTTATTTAGTTAGAAACGGTAATTTGAGAAATTCCTTCTAGAATTTTAAAGAGTATGTATAGACGCATCTACATAGAAAGTTAAGAGGCTTAAATCGGTCCCGTTTGCCCATAAGATGTGAATCTCTTTTTAAAAAGAGGTATGTTTGATATATTTTTCTCTGCTAAAAAAGTTACCTAATCATGTATTGAAAACTAACAAAATAAGGTTTTTATCATGAACTTTCAGGTCACCTACTTATATTTTGATCCGTTTTGTATTTACTGAAAAAAATTGAGATCATTGGCGCCAAAATTTCCAATGCGTCCTCTTAATGCTCCCCTACACTCCCCAAGGAACCTTCATGCCAAACAGCGTTCTACGACCTGTAGTTTTGGTTGTGTGTTGTCTGTCAGTCACTCGGTCACTCGATCAGTGAAGTAGAAGACTTTTATACATTTAGATTTTTATAGTGACAAAAATACTTATTTATTGATTTTCAACTGTAACCTTTAGAAAGTATTGCACCATTTTATAACTACCTAATAAACATAATGGTACGGGATCATTAAAAAATCTATCCACTACATAATCAAGAATACAATCGTATTTTATGTTCACCAGGTGTCCGTAGAAGCGAAATTAAGACAATAAAAGATACTAAATCTGAACCAATCATAACCATCAGTTTTATGACAATTGTAAATCGATTTCGAGTTCAACGACTTTGAGATAAAACTACCTAATAAAAATGACACGATACTAAATCCATAGACAAAAAAGTCTTTAGAATTTGGCGAAAAATAGTCGCTTTTAAATAGATAAACTTAAAAGATAAAGCTTGTAGCTCACAATAGAAAAATACTATAAACACTGCGAGAAAAAGAAGGAGATGCCGTAAATTAAAAATAAACATATTGTTAGCAGGTGAAATGATGTCATTTTGTGAGTTTACATCGTGACCTTGTATCGTAAAATGCGTTATTAGTAGATTATGGTAATATTTTAGGATGTTGCAGAGTGTGTGAAACGATTTAAGATTTAAAAAATGTTCATAGATACAAAAACACCAGTGACGTAATTTTTAAAAATGACAGCAATTTCACAGAGACCAAAAGACGTTGCCAAATACCAGCCAAATAGTTAGCAAAAACTTTTTTATTTGACTCTAGTCTATGTCAGAGATTACATCCTAGGGAAATATTTATATCCTAGGGAAAGAGTGCGGGATGTATGAGTACCTCTTTCATAATAATAATGTTATTGTCAAGTATGATGTCACAGTACCTAATAGCACCTACTTCGTGAAGAAATGCGAGAAAGATGCCATACCTATCTAGAACAGGATCTAAAACGGAGGGACTATTGATATGACGACTGAAATAGAAGTACGGAAGAATGCAGCTATTGACCTCAAATAATAGGTATAATAGGAGAAAAATTATGCATAGAAATAACATCTGCTGCTTTGCTGCTGTTTTTATTAGCTGGTTATCATGATATAACTGCTATGCGTACCGTACGTAACCTAGCTGCTGAAGAAAAAAGACAAACTGAACCCAAGTAACCTCACCAAACAACAAACCGGGACCAAAATATGTACAAATACGAACCCGTCCTACCCACCCAACAGACATCACAATTACAATAAATCCTTCCTTTTTCACTGTAACAACTCTATCAACTCTGAAACGGCTTTTTTCCAACAACTAGACACAGCCATTAAAAACTAAATATGACATAATCTGTCACAGTTAATTTATGGGTTACCTGATGGAATCTTTGTAATTAGCGTCAACGAAACGTGGTCTGAGCCGAAGGCAATATTTACATGAAACATTTCAATAAATCACTCGATTCACTTTCCTAAATTGATATTGTAATCCGTTTGCTTCGTTTTGTTTTTGTTTCTTATTGAATAAATGAAGACGTTGCTGTGATGCCGGTTCGTTAAATTGCTATCTCCTGGCTCTGTGCGCCGGTGGAGTAGGGTTCTGTGCTACATTTTTTGTGGGAAATACAATAGAGATATTGTGTTTGTTCAATCTTCATTTCTGAACTTGTATTTTTATAAAATTTTCGTATCTATATGTTTTATTGCTTCAGTTATATTGAAATTGCTGTTCTTGATCTGTGTCATTTTTTTACCTATAATTTGAATGAACAATAGTAACAATTTGTCTCAAAAGTACCTTTTCAATTTAATGCGTTTTACACTGATAAAAAAATAACATGGAAAATAAAAATAACAGCTGCAACTGAGTCTTTTTGAATTCATTCGTTTGCGTACGAAACTAAATTGTCTTAATCGAACTAATATTTAACTAACTCAAAAATTAACGAAAAATCGTCTCCACCCTATCCCTAGTCCCACTTATCGCACACTCCGATACAAAATGGAGAATCACGATGTACAGAAGCTCTGAGTTATGTCCCCATCCCGCCGTGATATGTTCATTTCAACAATAAATATTGGTGGCCAATTAAACGCGAGGGGGCTACCGTACGCGCAGGCGTCGCGACGCGCCGTGATGTGCTGATCTTATCGGCCGATAGATGGCGTTAATCATAATAATGGAGCATTGGCGGTTAGGGCGTAAGTGGCGTAAGAAACTGAGTATGTAAATTGTGAAGTCCCATATGTAATGTGTGTACGACTGTATGTCGTTCTTGTGTGATTGTATCAAGTGTTTAAAGAAGTGTTTTAAATAGACGTTTTATAATAATATCCTCTTTATTTCAGGCTACTTTGGCTCATAGATATGAGAAACGATGAGATGAGGCGACGACGAGACGACGACGCGCGACGACGGGTGATGTTGATTTTATGAGTTAAATGGATCAAACATAATGTTCAATGCATTTTTCAATATTCATTTTGCATTCTTCAAGTCCAATGCATTTTTTGGAAATTTATACTGACTTTTGCCAAGAATCTAGTCAAATTAGCGCCTTTAATATCATTAAAAAATGCAGGTTTAGCCTGTGCAGCTGAAAGTTATAAAAGTTTCAAAACGCATTTCCTGTATAAAATAAACCAAGAAAGCTCATTTAAAATCCTCCATAACTTCTTATAGGTACGCAACAAAGTAACGTATACATCTAACAGACATTCACAAATGTGAGAAACTCATCTGCATCTGCAACTTGCATGTCGCTCGATTAAATTGTTTTACTGAATCGATTAAGCTCTCGATCTCATATCGATTCTAGATCGATTATTTTTTGTTTCGTTCAACGTTTCATGTTCGCCGCTCTCTGATGTCTTTATTAAATGGCTTGAAGTATTATAAATGGTTGTTGCAATACTTTTGAGTTCATGTACTGCTACTGTTTGAGCTTATAAATGTATGTTGCTATGGCTGGTCTGATCGTAATGAGGTGTGTTATCGATATTAATGTGCTGTTCGCTACGGTGCTGTTGTTTAATGAAGTTATTGATTCAGGTTGAATGCAGCTTTTTTTTCTTTGAAGTAATTCTAGGACTCTGTAGAGTGTAGAGTTACATAGGACAGGAGTCAATCTTTATCGATTCTTATTTGTTAACGTACGAGTACTATCATCACCTGCAAAGTATCAATATATTTTAAAACTCTACTAGAATTGAGACAATTGTTTTCTTAAATTTTGGGACTGGCAATTCAAGTTGCAATGAAAGCTTGGACCACTCATAACAGATTTTTAAAATTTATCATCTTAACAGCAACTATTTTCTTAGAGCTATCAGGTACTGCCTTCTGCAATCAAGTCCCGACTGTCGAACACTCGCTTACGACTTGGTGCATTTTCTATCTGCCCCATGGCTACTAGTCGGCTAGACAGTTTAGTGCTGTCGATAGCCAACAGTGGCTGTGCAGTGCTACCGTGGCGTAACTACTTAGGATGTGCTGTACGCTACTGTTGCAATGTGAGCAGTTATAAAGGCGCCTTTATTTATTGGACTTGGTTTGTTTAGGCCAGTCTATTACAGTACCTATTTAAGTTAGTACCTGTACTTTTTATGCTTTTTAGTCGAAACTGGGTTTATTCAATTGTTGTCGAAAGAGATTGGTATTAAAGTGGTGTGTAAACATGGGGGTGTTTTTTCAGGCTTGCTTATATTTAAATTGACAGCTCATATAACCTATTTGCAAAAGTCATTACCTTAACGGCAACCATTTTCTTAGAACTCTCAGGCACTGCCTTCTGCAGTCAAGTCCCACCGTCGAAAAATCGCTTATGACTTGGTGCATTATCTATCTGCCCCAGGGTTGCTAGTCGACTAGACAGCTTAGTGCTGTGGATAGCCAACAGTGGCTGTGCTACCGTGGAGTAACTACTTAGGATGTGTTACGCTACTGTTGCAGTGTGAGCAGTTATAAAGGTGCCTTGCCTTTATTTATTGGCTTGGTTCTGTTTAAGCCAGTCTATTTTGAGGGAGGAAAAAAATTTTTTTTTTTTTGACGTTCAAAAATGCTGATTTTCAGCCTACTTTGAATAAACTTTTGATTTTATCTATTTTAGTTAGTATCTGTACTTTTTAGTCGGGATTGCGTTTATTCAATTGTTGTAAATAGAGGTTAGTATTAAAGTGGTGTGTAAACATAGGGGTGTTTTTTAAGGCTTGCTTATATTTAAATTGACAACTCGTATAACCTATTTGCAAAAATCATCACTCTAACGGCAACTATTTTCTTAGAACTGTCAGGCACTGCCTTCTGCAGTCAAGTCCCACCGTCGAAAAATCGCTTACGACTTGGTGCATTATCTATCTGCCCCAGGGTTGCTAGTCGACTAGACAGCTTAGTGCTGTCGATAGCCAACAGTGGCTGTGCTACCGTGGCGTAACAACTTAGGATGTGTTACGCTACTGTTGCAGTGTGAGCAGTTATAAAGGTGCCTTGCCTTTATTTATTGGCTTGGTTCTGTTTAGGCCAGTCTATTTTGAGGGATGAAAAAAAAATTTTTTTTTGACGTTCAAAAAGTGCTGATTTTAAGCCTACTTTGAATAAATACTTTTGATTTTATCTATTTAAGTTAGTATCTGTACTTTTTAGTCGGGATTGCGTTTATTCAATTGTTGTAAATAGAGGTTAGTATTAAAGTGGTGTGTAAACATGGGGGGGTTTTTTAAGGTTTGCTTATATGTAAATTGACAACTCATATAACTCGTATAGCTATTTGCAAAAGCCATCACCTTAACGGCAACCATTTACTTAGAACTCTCAGGCACTGCCTTCTTCAATCGAGTCCCGACTGTCGAGCATTCGCTTACGACTTGATGCATTATCTATCTGCCCCATGGCTACTAGTCGACTAGACAGTTTAGTGCTGTCGATAGCCAACAGTGGCTGTGCTACCGTGGAGTAACTACTTAGGATGTGCTGTACGCTACTGTTGCAATGTAAGCAGTTATAAAGGTGCCTTTATTTATTGGGCATCATCCGGAAAGGCCAGGTGTCTAATGTCTAATATTAGACACCTGGCCTATATAATTACTATTACAGCATCTGTTTAAGTTAGTAAGTACCTGTTTTTTTTTGTTGTAAGTCGGAATTGTTTTTTTTTTTTCAATGGATATACAGGGTGGTATTAAAGTAATGTAGAATATGAGGGTGTAAAAAATTCGTCGGATATCATATGCATAATACTATCAGGTATACTTAAAAAAATTTACTAACAACAGCAACTAATTTTTTTTTTGCATAATGACAAAGTTTCATAACGAGGAGTACAACGAGCCCTTTTCAGGTTTTACGTTCACCCAGTGACACATTGAATATTATGTTGGTTTATTTCATAAAAAGAGATGGCTGAAAAAATAAACAGCAGTAGGCAGGATATTCTGTGATTAGAAAACCATTCGTCAAACGTCAATTGTCACCTTTGACAGTCAATTAATTGTTATTGACTGTGATCACCAAACTATTCGTACAACCTGGGGTTTAGGTCCAAACTATCAGACTTAACACAACCAATTAATCTCAGTATTTGTTATAGATTTATGTTCATTCATCAATTGAATGCGAGCTAAATTATTACAGACGCGGGTTACCGAAGTCACTTCTTACTGTTTCCAGCAAAAAAAATAGCTTTGAGTGAAACTAGTATCAACACGATTAATCGCTATCCCGGATACGAAATAAACAAAGCCTCTAAAAGTAACCTTTAACCATTTTTATAAAGAAAAATGACTAATTCCTAAAGATATGCGATTAGTCAATCCATTTCATCGAAATATAACTTCACAAATTATAACAAATATTTTAACATAACTTATGAATATAATGTAGTAAGTATTTTCCTATTCCTACTTACTAATATTACAAATGCGAATGTCTGTATGTACAGATTTATGTTTGTTTTTCAATGAGTCACGCTCTAACGGCTCAACAGATTGGGATGAAATTTGGCAAACGGATATATCGTGATCTGAATTACCCTGGTAGCAAGAGCTTATTACCAGGATAAAATGTGCTTATTAATTCAGATCATGGGAATAACAGCCGCACGGGTCGATCTTTAAGGTTAAGCAACGCTTGCCAAGGTTGGTCTGTGGATGGGTGACCATCTTAACATACCGAGTTTCCTCCGTGCCTCGAAAAGCACGTTAAGCCGTTGGTCCCGGCTGTCATTTGTAGATACTTGGCAGTCGTTACGGATAGTCAAAAGCCAGTAAATCTGACTCTAGTCTTGCCATGAAGTACCGTGTTACCCAGTTACTGGGTTGTGGAGGTCTGGTAGGCAGCCGCTCTACGTAAAACACTTGTATTCAGCTGAATCCGGTTTGACTGGAAGCCGACCCCAATATAGTTGGGAAAAGGCTAGGCAGATGATGATGGGAGCCCATGGGACAGTCATGAACTGTAAATAAAAAACAAAAATTTTACTGTCGCACTTCTGAACTGTCAAAAAGTCAGACAGTTACTTACCATGGCACGATGAACTCGCAGTAACGTACATACACGAATCATAAATTATGAACCGTTTTTCATTGCTAGAGAACGAACCGGATCACGATAGAACTCGATTCAAGACAGCTTTAATATATCTATTTTCTGTTTTTGATATTAAGAAAGTCAATAAATGTATATGAGTCACTGACCGTTACTGCACATTTATCTGGTGTCTACCATACAGGGTTGTTTTGATTTTCAGGCGGGTGAAGTCGATGACAAAAGTTAGTAAGAATCTCATAAATATAAGGTATTTCCCTAATCTCATACTAATTTATAAAGCTGAAGAGTTTGTTTGTTTGCTTGAACGCGCTAATCTCAGGAACTACTGGTCCGATTTGAAAAATTATTTCCGTGTTAGATAGCCCATTTATCGAGGAAGGCCATAGGCTATATATCATCACGCTCTAAGACCAACAGGAGCGGAGCAGTAATGAAAATTGTGACGCAGACGAAGTTGCGCGAATATTACTCAACAACAGTTTATCAAATTTCATTGTCATCTTTATCACTAACGCATTAGGTTCAAAGTTGATTGGGAAACTTTGACAGTGACGGGTAGCGAGATGTGCTTTCTGATTCTGCTAAAGTGGCCTTTTTAGACCCGGAGATGAAAAGAGAAAGCCGCTATGACGTCTGTCTTGATATAGCCTTCCTCGATAAATCGGCTATCACGCTAAGACCAATAGGAGCGGAGCAGTAATGAGAATTGTGACGCAGACAAAGTCTCGCTGGGGTTTACTGGTATTGTATAAATTACATCGAAATCGTTTTAATGCCGTGTCAATACGGCTCGGTCTCATATAAATACATATTTTATCAAGCGCAAGTTCGATCGTGTATGGAGTACTGCTCTCATCTTTGGGATGGATCTGCCAGATACCAACTTGATGCCCTTGAGACAATTGAGAAACGAGCCAAGAGGATCATCGGCAATGAGAGGCTTGTCGCGACGAAGCTTCAAAGTCTTGAACATCGACGACGAGTTGCTAGCCTGTCGGTTTTTTACCGGTTGCATTTTGGGGAATGTGCGACGGAATTGCATAATTTAATTCCGCCAAGCCCGTTCCATCATCGGACCACAAGACGAACGGCGATGCGCCACCGGTACACGGTGGATATCCCACCCATACGCACAAAACGTTTTGGTAACACATTCATAATGCGTACAGCTAAGGAATGGAATTCCCTGCCGGAGTCTGTGTTTCCCGATAGAAACAACCTGGGAGTCTTTAAAGTCAAGAGTGAATAGGTTATTTCTAGGCAAGCGTGCTCCATCTTCGACCACATCATCACTTACCATCAGGTGAGATAGTGGTCAAACGCGTGCCTATATATAGTAAAAAAAAAAAAAAAAAAAACATATAAAACTAATAGTACACGTGTTTCTATTTGAAAAATTGATTGTAGTCGGGTGAATCCGATGTTGGGTCAAATGTTGGGGCCAATGGTTGGCTGGTGAGAGGATAAAGAGGTTTTAAATCAATCAAATCTACTACGCGATTTGTGGTGTAATGCGAGGCGAAATTTGAATGAATATTAACTAAGTAGTATTAGATGCCTATTAAGATCTAAAATTGCTTGTTTGTTTTTACTAAGTAATTCCTGGAGCAACTGATCTTTTGCGACGTTCCGTGTCGCTAGTGGTGTCGTTATTATAAATTATTATTTTTTAAATAAAATTAAATAGAACAAAACAAAGAGCACACGTCCAAACGCTTTTGCGGTCCAAGAGGAAGGGAAGGAAGGGAATTTGATGCTAAAAGAATTTTTTTTTGTCAATTTGAAAGAAAGAAAGAGGGATTTAATGAACGGAACCCGGATACAAATTCAAAACCCAAAAACAACATCAACAACACCAACATTGGCCCCAACACATATGGTAAGCGGATAAACAAATTATAAAATGTTAATAGAATCGAACCTTTGACTCCGCGCCACAATACATCATTGTCAGTCGGAACGGAGAGATTAAAGTCTAGCAGACAGTGGGAAAGTTCAACCGACTGCCGCTCTGAGAGGTTATGTGTTTCGTATGGAGATCGGGAGATGGTTTCGTGATTGCGAATTTCGATAGAGTGACTAATTGTACTGTAACAATTTAACAGAGTGCCTGCAGTATTTTTGCACGTTCTTCATAGAAACCTATGCTTAGGAACGTGCAACTTCCAACTAACTTCACCGTTTTAACAAAACGACTACCTTGAAAATTCAGAAGTGCATTTAATTGATTTAATAAGTGTTATTACTTTGATTTTTTGATTTTTCAAGTGCGAGTCGGACTCGGAAACTAAGGGTTCCGTACCCATAAACCTCAATTTGTTGTTAAAGCGGCAATAGAAATACACAATCTGTGAAAATTTCAACTGTCTATCTTTTACGGTTCTTGAGATACAGCCGCTGAGAGACAGCGGGGGCTTAATGATAGGGTTCCATTGGTTACCATTTGGGTACGGAACCCTAAAAAGGTCTGATCACTACCGAAGTACCTGCAGTGGCTGCAGTATTAGAACCTAAGAAAGCTTAATTCGAGACTTTGTATCAGAAAATTATTTTTCTGATACAAAGCAACACTGCATTGCTTTGTTCCTGTTGAATAATCTTCAGAAGCAGAGCCGCGGGCAAAAGCTTGCATAGAATAACATAGCATGAGTATGTGGAACACAGATTGTAAGTAGGTAAAGATACTGCAGTCACTAAATCTATTGAAAGATCGATCTAGATCTAAGTCGTGCAGATAAAATCTGAGCTAATTGAGCGCACGCGCAATGAAGATGTATGTTTGGGTAAAGAATTATGGCTTAATCAATCGAGCGTGCATTTCGGCGCGTAAGCTGGGTTAGGTATATACTTGCCCAGTTACTAGGAACCTTGGCACTTTTCAAGTATCTCTAATTACCGAAAGTAAGCGATTGCCATTTATGTTTTTACTTCCCAGAATTCATCCCTCGAATACGACACTGTTGAATGGTGTAAAAATACAGTGTTTCATTTTTCAGTGTTTAATTTTTTAATGATTGTATTAATAAGGTACTAGGA
Organism: Lacanobia oleracea; assembly: GCA_950371165.1. Lineage (NCBI taxonomy): Eukaryota > Metazoa > Arthropoda > Insecta > Lepidoptera > Noctuidae > Lacanobia > Lacanobia oleracea. Next base: position 16,729,677 of record OX493386.1, read on the forward strand.
ATGTCGAATTTCTAAGAATCCAATGATTTAGTTTTTTTTTTATTTGTTTTTGGGTTTGCTCTTGACTCTAGTCTAGGTCAGAGATGACAGAGACAAAGTCTACGATGGAGCGAGCTTACTCAGAAGGAGCCTGTTCACTCTGACTTTGAAGAGATTAGGGTTGTAAGCGTTTAGGAACACAGACGCAGGCAGAGAGTTCCACTTTGCTATGCGCATTATAAAAGATGTTTAAAACGTTTAGCGCGAATTAGTGGAATAGCAACATAAGGACGGTAAGATGCATTGCTTCTAGATGTCCGACGATGGTAGAAGGTGTCCGGTGGGGTGAGGTCGTGGAGTTCTTGGGCACACTCACCGAAGTACAATCTGTAGAAGACCAACAAGCAGGCAACCTTACGGCGATGAGCCAAGCTATTAGCTTGGAATCCACCAGTTTTACGTCGCCGATGAGCCTCTTAGCTCTGCGTTCCACCGAGTCAAGCGCGGCAAGCTGATACTTAGCTGACCCATCCCAAAGGTGGCTACAATACTCCATGCAGGATCGGACTTGTGCTTTGTATAGGGTTAAAACCTGTCCAAGTATAGTATAGTATGGCTTATAGTTTCCATCCACCCCCTCTTGAAAAAATAACCCTGTAGATCCACACAGCTCTGCCTGCCATAGGAGAATATACACGTGGTGTTATGTAATTTTCTTTAAGAAGCATATCTGTTTCCCCTATAATATTCATTTTCATGATGATATTGCTGATATTGCTCGTTAGTTTTCAGATGTAGCTCAGTGTACGTCAAACATTATAATTTTCTATTACCGCGGCTCATCGTTCCCACATTAAAGTGAGCCATCACTTAACGGACGGATAACCGTTTCCTAAACCACGTGACCTGCGTACGCGCTGACAGCTGGGCCGAATCGTTCGTGACTATTTATAGTATGTTGTATGTGTCAGGTGAAATAATTAGCAGCATAATGTACATTACTATTAATGTCGTCATATTAGAATTCGGTTTAATAGTAAATACCGAATAAAAAAAAATATAGTTCAGAGGTAAAATTCATGCAGAGTAGTGTGTTTAATTTATTCTTTACTAGTTGACCCGCGCAACTTAGTCTGCGTCAAAATTTTCATTACTGCTCCACTCTGTTGGTTTTAGCGTGATAATATATATCCTTATAGCCTTCCTCGATAAATAGTTAACTAACACTGAAAGAATTTGTCAAATCGGACTAGTAGTTCCTGAGATTAGCGCGTTCAAGCAAACAAACAAACTCTTCAGCTTTATAAATGTACTCGTATATTAGTATAGATTATACCTATTATTGATAGACTCGCCAAGGGGTACCGAAATACCCAGCTGCTTGCTTTTGGAGGTCAAATAGGCAATCGCTCCATGTAAAATCTGCACCCGATTGAACGGTGGACACAGGTCTAGACAAAATTGTCTACGCATGCGTCTACCGTTCGCACAGCGGTAATTTGGGGACAACTGGGCTTACACAGCACCTGAGTGAGGCGGCGGATGCGGCTCAGCAGCGGTACCCTTCTGCCCAATTGGTGTTACTGGGGGACTTCAATGCCCACCATCAGGAGTGGCTCTTCCCATACCAGTGCACAGACCATGCTGGACGTGAGACGCGAAAGCTAGCGCTTGCGTTAAATCTTACCCAGCTGGTCCAGGGGGCAACGAGGGTGCCGGATGTTGATTCGCACACTGCCAATTGCTTGGACCTTCTGCTGACAACAGATCCAGACCGCTATTCGGTGTCGATTTCATCACCACTGGGTAGTTCCGACCACTGTCTGGTGAAGTCTGTGTCTGTCTACTCTCCGCCCGATCCTAGCCCAAGAGGCACCCGGCGGGTATGGCGATACAAGTCAGCAGATTGGGATGGCATGCGATCTTTCTTCGCATGTTACCCTTGGCAGCCTACTTGCTTTTCTTCCACTGATGCTACGTCGTGCGCGGACGCCGTGACGAATGTGTTGCGGAGGGGAATGGAGTACTACATTCCGTTCTCTAACATAGCAATATCTGGCGAAGCTCGTCCTTGGTTTGGTGCCGAGTGCAATCGCGCCGATGCGCTTAAGCACGCGGCGTACCTAGCATAGGTCGACGCTCGTACGCGCAAAGCAAATGACGTGAGTCAGAAGAAGAGAGCCTTCAACAGGGCTGCTAAGTCCTGCAAGAAGGTGTTGCGGAGGGCTCGGTTTGACCACATTAGCCGAATAGTGAACAAACTTGCTTCATACCCAGCAGGTAGTAAGGCTTTTTGGTCCCTGGCTAAGTCGGTCGAATCGAACTTCTGCCGCCCCTTACTACCACCACTGCTAAGACCCGACGGGACGCTGGCCCACTCCGCTGAGGAGAAAGCGAACTTGTTTGCTTCTTTGTTTGCGGAATCTTCACGTCTGGATCCTGGTGGCGCGACGCCCTCCGCCTCTCCTGGTGAATGCGAGTCGAGTATGTCGAACATTCGCATTCATCAGAAGGACGTCCGTAGGGTACTGCGTAACCTAGACGTGAACAAGGCTAGTGGTCCCGACGGGATACCGGCAATTGTTCTGAAGACTTGTGCGCCTGAGTTGTCTCCGATCTTGACACGCCTATTTCGCCTTTCGTTTGAGACTGGAAAAGTGCCGAAGGCTTGGAAGCAAGCTAACGTGCAGCCCGTGCCCAAGAAGGGTAGTCGAGCTGACCCGTCGAATTATAGACCCATCTCGGTAACGTCCATACTCTGTAAGACTATGGAACGCGTGCTGAATCATAAGCTCCTGGCGTACCTAGAAGCGAATGATATCCTTAGTGACCGGCAATACGGGTTTCGCCGAAATCGGTCAACTGGGGATCTTCTAGCGTATGCCATTCACATCTGGAGTGAGGCCATAGAGAAGCACGGGGAGGCACTGGCGGTCTCCCTTGACATCTCGAAGGCCTTCGACAGGGTCTGGCACGATGGCCTTATTAGTAAGCTTCCTTCCTTCGGTCTGCCCGCCGTTTTGTGTGATTGGATCGCAGATTTCCTGAGGGATCGGTCTATCCGAGTGGTCATAGATGGCTGCTCGTCTGGACTGCTGGATATTAATGCCGGGGTTCCTCAGGGGTCGGTGCTTTCGGCAACACTGTTCTTGCTGCATATTAATGATCTGCTTAAACCCGGTACCTTTGGGTATGCAGACGACAGCACTGTTGCTGAAAGATACGTGTCCGACGCACGAGCTGGTGGGTCGCAGATCCGGTCTCTCTGGGAGGCAATGGTTGAGCGCTTGAACTTGTCCCTACAGGCGGTCTCTGATTGGGGCGATGCCAATCTGGTCAAGTTCAATGCTGCTAAGACCCAAGCGTGTCTTTTTTCCGCCAAATGGAGCCAATTCCGCCCAGCTCTATCTTTCCGCGGTGAAACCGTGCCGATAACCGACCATCTTGAGCTTCTTGGGGTTACATTAACATCTACTCTCAATTTTGGCCCTTACATAGAGGCAAAAGCTCAAGTGGCTGCAAAGAAGTTGGGGATTCTGGCTAAGGTGAGACGGTACTTCACGCCGGAACAGCTGCTCAAACTCTATCAAGCGCAAGTTCGATCGTGTATGGAATACTGCTCTCATCTTTGGGATGGATCTGCCAGATACCAGCTTGATGCCCTTGAGACAATTGAGAAACGAGCCAAGAGGATCATCGGCAATGAGAGGCTCGTCGCGTCGAAGCTCCAAAGTCTTGAACATCGACGACGAGTTGCTAGCCTGTCGGTTTTTTACCGGTTGCATTTTGGGGAATGTGCGACGGAATTGCATAATTTAATTCCGCCAAGCCCGTTCCATCATCGGACCACAAGACGAACGGCGATGCGCCACCGGTATATGGTGAACATCCCACCCATACGCACAAAACGTTTTGGGAACACATTCATAGTGCGTACAGCTAAGGAGTGGAATTCCCTGCCGGAGTCTGTTTCCTGATAGCTACAACCTGGGAGTCTTTAAATCAAGAGTGAATAGGTTATTTCTAGGCAAGCGTGCTCCATCTTCGACCACATCCTCGCTTACCATCAGGTGAGATAGTGGTCAAACGCGTGCCTATCAATAGTAAAAAAAAAAACAAAACAGGAAGCCAACCCCAACACAGTAAGGAAAAGGCAAATTAAAAGGCTCTCGTTATACCACAATTCTCACCTAGTGGAAATCGATTATTATTGGCAGTGGAGCACGTTTGCCTTGAAGAAACCTAGTCACTCATCATCTGCCTAGCCTTTTCCCAACTATATTGGGGTCGGCTTCCAGTCAAGCCGAATTTAGCTAAATACCAGAATTTTACGAGGAGCGGCTGCCTATCAGACCTCCACAACCCATTAACTGGGTAACACGGTACTTCATGGCAAGACTGGAGTCAGATTAACTGGCTTCTGACTGTCCATAACGACTGCAAAAGATCTACAAATGACAGCCGAGACCAACGGTTTAACGTGCTTTCCGAGGTACGGAGGAAACTCGGTATGTTAAGATGGTCACCCATCCACAGACTAACCTTGGCAAGCGTTGCCTAACCTTAAAGGTCGACCCATGCGGCTGTTATTATCTAGCCACGAGCTCCTCAATTCAAGAAGAAACCTAGTCACTCTTGACTTAAAAACTCCCAGTTTGCAGCTATTAGTAAACACAAACTGGTAGGGAATTTCGATCCATAGCTTTTTAACCGACTTCTCCCAAAAGGAGGAAGTTCTATGTTCGGTTGTATGTATTTATTTTTATGTATGCTCACCGATTTGTCCGCCAATTTTGGACCGATTTAAAAAATATTTTTTTATTCGAAAGCTTATTCTCTTGAGGTGGTCCCATTGTCACCAAGTTAGAATCTGATGATGGGATTCCATGAAAATCGAGGGAAACCCTCAAATTTTATAAACATACACTGTTTTTCATAAACTTTCTAACGCAATTCAGATATTTGTGCCTGGTGATCATCATCTCATGTTGTTGAGCTGATGATGGAAGGTATAAGTCAGGATCTAATGATGGGATCGCATGAAAAATGTTTATTCAGCGATATTTTCGCCGATTGTTAACCGATTTGGATGATCTTTTTTTTGTTTGGAAGAGTATTTTCTCAGACTGATCCCATTTACATTTGGTGAAGATCTGATTGAAGAACTTCGGAGGTAGGCAACGGAATTCTTCAATAAATGATAGCAAATGGATCGGGATTTCTAAAATCGCATGACTGTTGATTGTTTACACCAGTTCATAACATAAAATCACGCCGGCACGCTGTGTTTGTGGTTTAAGTTATTTTTTAGTTTTTGTTAAAAAGTGTTTTTTTTTTACTAGAGACACAGGTTTTAGTTTTGAGAAAAATAGGATCTTCTTGATTTGAGTAAAGAGACATAGTTTGATTGAACCAAACTAAAATGAGCTTAGCTGGGAGTCCTTCTGTATACGACTGAGATTGTTATGAAATCTTTCTTTTAATAATAAACAAAGCGGAAGGCCAGTTTCAATTTTATTTCTAAAAAAATTCGCAATTTAAAGTCAAAGTTTTATTTAATTTCCAATTCTGTATACATAAACCATGGGTAACATCAACTAGCAGTCGCAGCTTTTTACACAATAGTAATGAGCTCCTTATTCAGATATTTATAATACATAACACAACAGATGAACGTTACCACAGCCTTCAATATCGAGGTCAGCCGCACAACCATACGGCAATTATACGTAAAAGATAGGGAAAAGCACGTTCCTCCCAAATTGGTCTCACCCAGGGGCGTACTACCGCCATATCAGCAGTATGCTACGGGGCCCCGGACAACAGAGGGGCCCCAACGTGTGGAAGCCAAAAATTCTAACGGTGATATTATAAATACGACATTTGTTATCTCTTAACGTATAAACAACTGTATCACACCATCGGTGCGAGGGGCTCTGCCCCGCCGAGCTGCGGATCTTCACCGATGGATCAAAAACAGGTACATGTACTGGTGCGGGAATCTTCTCAGAGGATCTCAATATCCACATAGCCACACCATTGGGGGTCCACAACACAGTGTTCCAGGCTGAATGCATGGGCATTTGCTTTCTCTGGCGGCATCAGCCATCCTAACCAGGGAAGTTAAGGACCACTCAATACGCATACTCTCGGACAGCATGGCCGTCCTGCAAGCTCTGAACAGCCACACAGTGAACTCTGGGTTGATTCTCGAGTGTCACCAACGTCTCAACCAGGTTGGTAGACACAACAAAGTAACCATTCAATGGATCAAGGGACACGTACAGTGAATCTCGAGGCAACGACGCTGCGGATGAACTCGCCCGAAGGGGGTCGAGTTTGTCAGCGATGGGACCTGAGCCCATCGTGCCGCTGCCTTTCGGGTACTTACGCAATCTGGTAATGAAACGCACCGGAGATAAACATCACAAGCTATATATGGGGATATATGGGGGCTGCCTTCCTTGGGGAGCTGGGGTGGATCGAATGATGCATTTGTCCCACCTGCACGCAAAATACGCGCTTAGTCGTGGAGTTGGGGAAACCAGCCCGATTTACATACATTTACATACATAAACAACTGTATAGATTTGGATGAAACTTGGCACACGGATAAACCCTATCTTGCAATAGAACATAGGATACTTTTTATCCCATTATTTATAACTAGTTGACCCACGCAACTTCGTCTGCTCCGCTGTTGGTTCTTTTTCTTGCTATTGGTTTTAGCGTGATGATATATTGCATTAGCCTTTCTCGATAAATGGGCTATCTAACATTGAAGAATATTTCAAATTGCACCAGTAGTTTCTGAAATAAGCGCGTTCAAGCAAACAAACAAACAAACTCTTCAAATTTATATATTAGTATAGATTTCCATTTTTTTCCATTTTTTTCAAGCCGCCAGCAGGTGCTAGTTAATTAATAAAAGGGATATGAGAGATAATTTTGTGATAGTGGCTGTTTAAAGACTGTTTAAAAAAAAAAATTCTCCCTTTTGCGCTTTTCCACCGTCGGGTAAAAAGAGGGTCCCTATTTTTTTTGACACAGAGCCCCTTTTTGGTCTACCAACGCCACTGATCACACAGTTACTGTTACAATACTAATACACAATATAGCGGTTTTTATACATAAGGTGCGTTATCAAACTGCATATTAATGCAGCTTCCGAACGTTCCCATGGCTGGTCATATCTCAGCGGAAAAATTATTAAATTTATTGCAGTGGTATGGGAAATCGTTGGCTAGTGATGGGCAGGTGCGAATAGTGGGCTAAATATTACATTGTAGTAAAAATTTGAAAGATGATTGGATGGGTTTATTAAGTAAATTATGCCTGTTAAGAGTGGATGAACTTGGGAAAACGTCGCTTAATTTGCCATTTGATTTCTACGGCTAATCGTGTGGACCCCAGGCATCACATAAAATTATTATTCATAATGTTTTTGGCGAATAATTTATTCAGCAACGGGCTAATAAAAGACCTTTTTTGAAAAAAAGAAACGAACGCAAATGCATACGAACTACGCTGGTCTGTGCAACCCGTGGTATAGATGAAAATATGCCCAAAAATGTATCTATTAATCAATTCTAACACACAACACTTTTAGAATTGTTATGAAGCAATATAACAATATTATCCAAGCTAACTGTGCTTTGGCGTCTTCTAAATGACTTTCAAATTGACTAACGACAAGAATAGATTATTTTACTGTGTCCCAACACTATTAGAAATGGTGCCGTACAGCCGTTCATGATTAATGCGGTAATTAGTCTGTTTGTATGCTACCTATTGATAATTTAATACGTACGGTTCTGATCAGTTACGGTGCATACCAAATTTCACAATTAAGAATCATTTGTGGCTCGAATTAATGATGGCAACTTTTTATATAGCGTGATTGAATATCGTTGTGTTTAATTGCTTTACATACATTACTGAAATGCAGGAGTAGATAACCGAACGGACACCGAACCTAGCGTCTTAGAATGGTATAAAGTCATACTTTTTTCAGGTGAGAAATCATCAAAATACTCCTCCCGGTCTAGGCGGAGCAGAAGGATTAAGTGACAGACTCTTACTGACTAAGTGCAAACACCAACAAAACAGCGATCAATGCTGATTGCGATCACAAACCACGCGATCAGTTTGAATTGGTGAAAATGGCCCAAAAACCCATCCGTGTTACTCCTTTGCGTTACAGGGCCGCGGTGACTCTATCACACAAATTCCGCAATTCTGGATAAAATCATACTTGGCACGAAATTGTAACGTCAGTGATTTCAACGAGATCAGTTAGTTTCAATCAATATAGCTAGCCTTATCCTACCTATGATGACCGGGTAAATATGAGTTTTTTCTTGGAGAATTAATATTTTCCGGTTTCTGACCACGTGTACCGAGATGGTAATGTTATATTTACTGTTTGAATAGATTTTTGTCCAGCCAATGAACTTGCTTGTTCACTCGCTCAGCTAAATTGCCAAGTCTATCAGCTGATTTTTCATGCGCTGTACTGAACTGAATAATCCACTTGCAGATCAGATTTGCCCACTCGCTTCGCTGATAAGTCTACATTGATTGTGCTAGTTGTTTTTTCTCCTGAAAAATTGATCACTGACGCGTTGATGTACTATACAATGTTAGTAGTGATTCAATCGCAGTGTGACTTTTTAAAGTTCGGTCTCTGTGACGTATCTACTCCCTGTCATCAAATGAATTCTTAGTAGGCTGCTTTAAGTTATGGTGGAGGGAACTGGGATAATCACCACGCTTAGCAGGTGGATTAGTGTGCTGTGTGATGTTATCTGAGCATTAACTACCATACTCAAATACCCGCTGTCGTCCAGTAGGTATGTTGGATATTTTAACATTTGTAACAAAAATGATAGGTATCTACGTTGACAATGCAACAAATTTGAAATTGCTATTCAATTTCATTTTGACGCCGCTGTCGACAAAACTACGTATATAAGTAGTATGTGTGTAATTTGCAGAACAATTGAGGAGCTAAAAATTAATAAAGAAAAGAGAGAAGGGAAATAAATGTAATTGAACATGCAGGGATATATTATAAGGTTTTTTTTTAAAGAAATGTTGCCCCACACTAGGATTTAGGACTGTATCGTGCGTGCGTTTATAAACATACAAACTCACATACACAAACAGCCAAACCCGGAATAATATGTAGGCCGTACAAATGTCTGTTCCGTACGGGAATCGAACCCGCGCCACGCAGCGCAGCAGTCAATCGCTCAACCACTGCGCCAACCATTCATCAAGCCTAGCCTTTTCCCAACTATATTGGGGTCGGCTTCCAGTCAAACCGGATTTAGCTGAATACCAGTATTTTACGCGGAGCGGCTGCCTACCAGACCTCCACAACCCAGTAACTGGGTAACACGGTACTTCATGGCAGGACTGGAGTCAGATTTACTGGCTTCTGACTATCCGTAACGACTGCCAAAGATCTACAAATGACAGCCGGAACCAACGGCTTAACGTGCTTTCCGAGGCACGGAGGAAACTCGCTATGTTAAGATGGTCACCCATCCACAGACCAACCTTGGCAAGCGTTGCTTAACCTTGAAGATCGACCCGTGCGGCTGTTATTATTTAGCCACGAGCTCCTACCACTGCGCCAACCGTGCTGTCAAATTAGTTTGAATGTGTGCGTGCCGTCAAATTAGGATTAGACTAGCTTTTGCCCGCAACTTCGTACGTGCATATCCCGTTTTTCTAGTTCCCGTAGGAATTTCGAGAGATCCTCTCTTAGTGCTCCCTTACACTCCTCAAGGAACCTAAATGCCAAATTTCAGTTTTCTACGATCAGTAGTTTTGGCTGTGTGTTGTCTGTGAGTCACTCATTCACTCAATCAGTCAGTAACGGAAGAATGATGAAATGAATTTGAATATGAATTTTGTATGTTAGAATTAATGTAGAAAAAAAAAACCAGCCCAAGCTAGCTGGAATGCGTACGTTGAACGTAAATATTAACACTATTCTATCAAACATATTTTGTAACTGAGAAAATAAGTGACGACTCGGAGCTCTGGGATCATGGACTATTACTATCACACTATGAAAAATGCTTTCTGATTATGCTGTAGCAATGGCTACACCTGATGATTCATTCCGGCACCGCTTCTTAAATGTCAACAGCATTACATGTCCATTAAGTACAACACAGCATTGTTCCTTTAGAAAATATGCAAAACCCATAACCTTTACCAAAACATAAAAATCATCTCACAATACACGAGGTGGTACAAGATAATACATTTATAATGCGAGCTCTGTGTTGCGATTATTCGCGCCTCCGTCCAGCGGCCGAGTGCCGCCGGCTAGCCGCCACTCTTTATAATTTGATCACATTTGTACCGCGGACAATGCGTGCCCAAAGCTAAAAGACGACAGGATGGATAGAGGTGGGGTGGAGTGGACGTGGGAGGTGAAATTTTTTGGTGAGGTTGATAAACATTGTGTTTAAATTTTGAAGAGAGTTCAACCGATCCATTTTTCGAACGTCTCTCCGTGAAAAATGAGATGGAGTGAGTGAGTCACCAACAGTGCACCAACAAGTAAACCGTCATTCCCCCTTGATTGAATGGATTGGCAGCTCACTTTACATAAGTTTTCAAGTTAAAATGTTTACAGAGTTATACTGCTGATATACGTACCTATCAAAAATTTACAGAGTCTTCTCAGAGCTAGCACAGACTAGATCAATACGGATATACTACTCTGTCAAGAAAGTACCGGGAAAAGATCAATAATACACAAAATGTCTGTTATTCATTCAAATTTATTTTATCACCTTCAAAGTATGCTCCTTTAGAAACGATACACTTGCGCAAACGAATAATCCATTCATCAAAACATTTTTTAAATGCTGCTTCCGGAATTGAGTTTAGTTCTCGCCGCGAATTCTCCTTTATGTCTTCTATCGATTGAAAACGGGTGCCACGAAGTGGTAATTTGAGTTTAGGAAAAAGTAAAAAGTCAGCAGGAGCCATATCTGGTGAATATGGTGGTTGCTGGATGGTATTTGTTGAGTGTTCGGTTAAAAATTCGTTCACAATGATAGCCTTGTGCGAAGGCGCATTGTCGTGGTGCAAAATCCAATTTTTTTTCCACAAATCTGGCCTTTTTCGTCGAATTTGCTCTCTTAAACGCCGCATAACGCTCAAATAATATTCTTTATTTACCGTTAGACCTTCTGGTAAGAATTCAGAGTGCACAACACCGCGATAGTCAAAGAAAACAGTCAACATGACTTTGACTTTTAATCAACTTTGGCGTGGTTTTTTCGGTTTCGGTTCAGTTGGAAGGCGCCACTCCGAAGCTTGTTGACTAGTTTGCATGTCAAACTCGTAAACCCACGTCTCGTCACCAGTAACAATGCATTTCATGAATGTTGGGTCCGAACTGACTCGTTCTAGCATGTCCTCAGCGACTTTCATGCGATTGAGTTTTTGGGGAAAATTCAGATCTTTTGGGACTAGCCGAGCAGCAACATGTTTCATACCCAAATGATTAGTTAAAATGGTACGGATCGACTCGTGAGATACAGAAAGTTCGGCGGCTATCTCTCTCAGAGTTGAATGGGGATTTTCAGTCACTATTTCCTTCACTTTTGCGATGTTAACTTCAGTTGCAGACGTTGACGGCCTACCAGAGCGAGGCAAATCTTCCATCACATCTCGACCGCTTTTGAACGCTTTGAACCACTCATAAGCACGAGTTTTTGATAAAGTCGATTCACCGTAAGCCTTCTGTAACATTTTCAGTGACTCCGAACACGAAATTCCATTGGTGATGCAAAATTTAAGACAAACTCTTTGTTCGATATTTTTGTCCATTATGAAATTCGCAATACACACTATATATGATATTACTAAAACCAGCACTGTATTTAATATAAATAACAGATGCAACTCAAACTCCGCGCCAAAATGGAAAACAGTTGTGCCAATCTAACAACTACAAAAAAACAAAAATTTGAATTTGGAACCATAAACAAATCATCCATTCCCGATACTTTTTTGACTGAATGTATAATTTATCAAAACTTTATCATCTAACTCAACCATGATAATATCTAGGAAGCTATGCTTCGATCAAATTTTAAAAAACGTTAAATTACTGCAAGTTATATTATTTATTTATCTTAATTCTACCATCAAAGAGATTCTCCAAGTTTTAATAAAAACTGTCTAGCTATTTTATGGACAGATATCTATCTATACTTAATATACAAAGCTAAAGAGTTTGTTTTTTGCATGAACACGCTAATGTCAAGAACTACTGGTCCGATTTGAAAAATTCTTTCAGTGTTAGATAGCCCATTTATCGAGGAAGGCTATATATAGGCTATAATATCATCACGGTAAGACCAATAGGAGCGGAGCATACGAAGTTGCGCTGGTAAACTAGTCGTTATTATATTGCATCATTTTGAACAGAAAATCATTTTTTTAAACATTTTTCTCCCTCTCCTTTTTCTTCAAAAACACACAAGACTACAACAAGTACAAAAACACACTCGTCCTCTCCACTCCTTTCCCTGTCCGTTCCAACATTTCACGGAGGCAACTCCTTCAGAGGAGTTAGCCCGGGGCTTGCACAATGGCCGCTACTTTTTCCCCGGCCATAATAAACATTTGTATTCAAGTCATACATGCTGACCAAGCCCTGTTCTTTCGAAGATATTGCCGAGTACATTAAACAGATAATCTTTGGAAATTTTCGGGCTTGTACGTCGAGAATAAAATGTTCTTTTGGCCTTTTAGAATTGTTGTAATGACTTAATAAGGGTTCCGGGAAAGTGGGTTTTGTCTTGGTCTTGTTTTAAGTTTAGTGAAATTGTGAGCTTATTTTCATTGTGTTCGGTTAGGCATGACTTAGGTCCCTACTGGACGTTGCTCCTCCCGCGGGCCTGAGGTGGCCCGCATACGCGGGCACTAGCCGGGGATTATGGAAGGCGTACTAGCTCTCATAATCCTCGGTCAAGTGTGAGTTGGAACACCGGGGTGGTTTTTAGTCAGTAACAGTCTGACAGACCCCTTCGCCCGCCCCAGGCTAGGGACATCCATGAGGATTTTCCACCCCGGAAACAAAAAAAAATAATAAGGCATGACTTAGGTACAATCAGCCTAGGTTAAACAAAAGTTATTCGGAGTTAACATAAGACCAAAAGTGTGCAGATTTCAAACACAGATAGGAAAGTATCTAAGAACTGAAGTTCTAAGATATTGCCTAAATGATCATCTCGTCTTTGAGGAGGTCTATAACCTTACTCGTAAAAGTTATTACACTTCAACAATCTAATATATTTTCATGATTAACACATTATTTATTCAAACAAACTTAATAAACATAACGTTACAACACTATTTTCTCATCAATAAATAAACAGTATCATCAAATTAACTCTCATTATGATAATAACATTATTCATTACAACATAATGGTAAATATGTCTCAGAGTTTGAAAGAATCGGCAATAAATATCAACGTATATGGACGACCGTATATAAACTATGGATCATAGACCGACCTACAAATGATATAATAAGGTTTCATTATGAGTTCTCATAATATTAATTCTCAAGGCAGACACGGTTATGTGGTGGGAATATAAAGAAAACTGTATTTTGATGATGCGTAAAATTAGTGATAGACATAATTTTAATACTAGAAATAAAGATAAGTTAGATCAACCATTTTATAGATTAGCTAAAGTACACACATCTTTCATGGGGTACTGTGTTAAATGTTACAATAAAATACCTTGTGACATATTAGAACTAAATGAAAGAAAATTTAAAGCATATATCAAAAGCACACTTTGTAAACAAGCTTATTACAAATTAGAAGATTACATTCAGGATAAGAATGCCTGGAAGCATGCTGGTCCTGCTCCATAGGACGGTCAATGTTGTGGACAAAATCAAACTGGTTGCTTTATGTATTAACTTTATAGATGTTCTGTCTCTTTTTGTGTCTGTATTTTTCTGTTAACTCACACACTGTTAATTAGTCATTCCAATATTTGTAAATGTGTGAGTATCATGTACCTACTTATTTAGAAAATTGATAAGTCTACCTCTGCATACCCTAGGTGCATGGTCCTCACATATAAAAAAAAAATTGTATACTTACCAAGTATTGTAAAAGATTAATTGAAAAGAGTAACTATGGAGTTTCTTGTCCATTCTTCTCCATAAGAATCTACCTTTCCGAATGGACAGTAGAGTCACTTCAGAAATTTTATATATTTGAAATGTGAATGACGTTCAAAAGTGCCGTTTAATGGCCTAATTGGAATAAACGTTTTGACTTTGACTTTGCGTCTTTTTTTTAGTGCGGGGAAATCATCAAATTACTCCTTCCGCTCTGGGTGGAGCGGAAGAGAGTGTCAGACTCTTACTGACCAAAACCTATCCGTGTTTCTCCTCCTAATACCCTTTGCATTCCAGGGTCGCGGTGACTCTTTGGAACAAATTCCGCAACCTGGCAGAATTTTGCAACGCTGGTAGTGATGACACGTAAAAACAAAATTAAAATCAATAAATGCTTGGTCGCTTTTCGGTTGTGTTTCATGGCAATTAACAAATGTTAAAATACACGATGTGAATACATTGTCCAATTAGTTCGTGAATACTCGTGATTGATAATACCATGACTGGTAACGTTCTAAATTCAAATACGATTGTTTATTCATTCTGTGTTGAAATTCGCATCCAATTTACAATTAAAACTAAAGATCGGATAACTTTTTTCTAGGATTCTTTAGATATTTGGATATTTGTGAAAGGGTTTAGTCAAATAAAGTGGCGCGATTCTGTTACTAAATTAGGTTCGAGAATAGAGGCGGTCTATTCAGTCAACATCTCACCCGCGAAAACTAATGCGGGCCGTTCAAATAATGTACTGTTTAATTAAATTGGCTTGAATGTCTGTGGGAACATTTGAACACAAAAAAACCGGCCAAGTGCGAGTCGGACTCGCACACGAAGGGTTCCGTACCATAAACCTTAATTTTTTGTTATAGCGGCAATAGATATACACAAACTGTGAAAATTTCAACTGTCTATCTATTACGGTTCTTAAGGTACAGCCCGCTGGCAGACAGACGGACGGAAGGACGGAGTCTTAGTAATAGGGTTCCGTTGGTTACCCTTTGGGTACGGAACGCTAAAAATGAATTGTGGAATGGAATAAAGAAATACGAATTTTCGTATTTCTATTTGTTGAAACACAAATTGTTTCTGGCGTGGCTAAATAATAACAGCCGCACGGGTCGATCTTCAAGGTTAAGCGACGCTTGCCGAGGATGGTCTGTGGATGGGTGACCATCTGAGCATACCGAGTTTCCTCCGTGCCTCGGAAAGCACGTTAAGCCGTTGGTCCCGGCTGTCATTAGTAGATCTTTGGCAGTCGTTACGGATTGTCAGAGGCCAGTAAATATGACTGCAGTCTTGCCAAGAAGTACCTTGTTAACCAGTTAATGGATTGTGGAGGTCTGGTAGGCAGCCGCTCCACGTAAAATACTGGTATTTAGCTGAATCCGGTTTGACTGGAAGCCGACCCCAATATAGTTGGGAAAAAGGCTAGGCAGATGATGATGATGATGATCATTCTTAAAATAATGAGATTGTGAGCTTAATATTTCATAATCGTCATCAACATAATTACTTTGCTCTTATCACATTTAGGGATCGATAAAATCAGGTGCTGCAATTTATTTATTAAGGAAAAAAAATATTTATTAGTTAATGGGCTTTACATCATTTCATTGATTCAACTTAATTCAGAAACGGTAACAAGTTTCGAATTACAATCACAATCAGTTTCAAGCCGCCCCATCAGCACTCGATACATAATCCCCAAACTGAATTTAAAAAACAAAAGTCACAAGAGAGAACTCATTCACACAACTCACCTTGATCATGGGCACGATTTTATCGCAAAAACTGAACAGTTATCGCATATATTTTTCTCCGTGGACATTACCAAAGTAATGGCATTTTAAATTCGGCCGCCGCAACCACTCATTATGTTAAAACAAAGGGTGATCATCTGAATAAATTTGCTAAATAATTGTTATTTTGTATCTGGACCTGAGGCGATTGAGCCCAAATTGTTGGAAAGAGTTACTACCGGTTTTCGAGCGAGAAACGGTCGAGGTGAAGTTTTGAAATAACGGATGTACGGTATTTATGTAGATAGATTTGAGTAATGGACTCGTGGAGGAGCTCGTGGCTAAAGAATAACAGCCGCACAGGTCGATCTTCAAGTTTAAGCAACGCTTGCCAAGGTTGGTCTGTGGATGGAAGACCATCTTAACATACCGAGTTTCCTCCGTGCCTCGGATAGCACGTTAAGCCGTTGGTCCCGGCTGTCATTTGTGGAACTTTGGCAGTCGTTACGGACTGTCAGAAGCCAGTAAATCTGACTCCAGTTTTGCCAAGAAATACCGTGTTACCCAATTTAATGGGTTGTGGAGGTCTGGTAGGCAGCCGCTTCACGTAAAATTCTGGTATTCAGCTGAATCCGGTTTGACTGGAAGCCGACCCCAATATAGTTGGGAAAAGGCTAGGCAGATGATTTGAGTAATGGACAGATGAGAGCCATCTTGTGTTAAAAATAGGTTACCTAAAAGTAGAAGACCAAAGCATAAACCAACCTTGAGAAAGTGAAGAAAATATGAAGAAACAAAAGAAGATACTAAGAAACAGAAGACGATGCGAGTAAATAAAAAGAAAACCACGAAATAAATAATTCTCTATTTGTCACAATCATGGGTCCATTAGATGTATGAGCGCAACAAATGCTACTCAGAGATTCCACTTTTTTAGTTTTACATTTACCTTAAACAATTCCAACGAGAAAAACCGAGGAGCTCGTGGCTAGATAATAATAGCCGCATGTGTCGATCTTCAAGGTTATCAACGCTTGCCAAGGTTGGTCTGTGGATGGGTGACCATCTTAACGTACCGAGTCGAAAGCACGTTAAGTCGTTGGTCCCGGCTGTCATTTGTAGATCTTTGGCAGTCGTTACGGATAGTCAGAAGCCAGTAAATCTTGCCATGAAGTACAGTGTTACCCAGTGAATGGGTTGTGGAGATCTGGTAGGCAGCCGCTCCTCGTAAAATACTGGTATTCAGCTAAATCCGGCTTGACTGGAAGGCGACCCCAATATAGTTGGGGAAAGGCTAGGCAGATGATGAATACCAACGAGAAAAACCCCAAATAAGATAAAGAATTCGAGAACACACAGTTATAACTTATAAATTACCTATTTTCAATGTAATGGTCCCGCTCATACTCGCATGATTTAAAATACAGGTGCCGCATGCCGCGACGAAATGGGCTCGCCAAATAATTACGAATAATACCAGATGATGTTTTTAAGTGTTTAAACTGTTCGCAATTTTCGAGCAAAATACTTTATTTTTTACATTGCTTTACTTTCAACAAACAGTTATTTTGACATTATCAACAGATTGGAGGAGATTTTGGGTTGTTATCGAGTTATCTCTGTCGTGTCTTATGTTCGGCGAGGGACTTTGTATCATGAAGAGAAATTTAAACTAATATTATAAGGCGAAAAAGATGTTTGTGGAAGTGAATACTGTTTTTTTTTTTTAAACTGATAGAGATTAATACTATCGTAGCAAAAGGCGAAGTCCACCGTTCCTATGGCATAGACCACGGTAGAGAAACCGCGGAATAAAACTAATAGATGTTGTAAAAGGATTGTGTTACAATTTTGGTAAACGATCCATAATATAAGTGCGCCTAAAATCGCTGGACCGATATAAAAAAAAAAACTGCAGTTGTGAAAATCCATAATAACGTAAGCTATAGTAACGTATGAGCTCGTGGCTAGATAATAACAGCCGCACGGGTCAATCTACAATGTTAAGCAACGCTTGCCTAGTTTGGTCTATGGATGGGTGACCATCGTAACATACCGAGTTTCCTCCGTGCCTCGGAAAGCACGTTAAGCCGTTGGTCCCGGCTATCGTTTGAAGATCTTTGGTAGTTGTTACGGTAGTCAGAACCCAATTAATCTGACTCCAGTCTTGCCACGAAATACAGTGTAACCCAGTTAATGGGTTATGGAGGTCTGTTAGGCAGCCGCTCCACGTAAAATACTGGTATTCAGCCAAATTCGGTTTGACTAGAAGCCGAACCCAATATAGTTGGGAAAAACTAGGTAGATGATGATCTATAATAATGTGAGCGACACCGACGCCGCGGGAAAAGGCGCGCTAGAGTATCCATTCTATGATAAAAAATAGACGTACCACAATTTTACATAAACACTGCTAAAAATAAAGCTCAGTTGTAAAAGCAACTTAAAAAAAAGGTTCAGCAGCTAGTAAATTCTAAATGCAGATACTTTTAACCTTTATTTAATTTATAGCGTACCCTTTAACCCGCTATATTTATGTTCCTTAACTTGGACATTAATTGTTATAGCTGCTGGTCCTGTTGAACCGTAGTTATAATTTTAGGTGCTTTATCTATTTTAAGGCTAAATTTAAGGATTAAGCACTTGACACTTACTTACAGGTGGACGGAGGTTAACAGTCCAAAGCTAAAACAGATTAACCGTGTAACAGATCAACAGATTAACTGTCTACCTATTACCGATATTGAGAGCTCGCTGACAGACAGACGGACGGACGGACAGTGGAGGCTTAGTAGTAACCCCATTAAAGAAGAACGTGTACAAATAGAAATAAACAACCTTTTTAGTATTTTAAATTATGCATTACATCAAGATAAGAACAGACTAATAATAAACGACCTCAAAACATTACGATTTTTTAATACTAATGTCAATATTAAGGTAGTTTACGAGGATTCGGTAGAAATAAGAACAATATTGAAGTCGTAAAGATATTTAAACTGATAAAACAATACTAATAATAAAAAATACTAGTGCCATGACGCTCTGTTTGTTGTAAAAACAGCTACTTTTGTCTGGGTCGATAAATATTAAGGTGTTTAAAATGATAGAGATAAGGATGATCCATAATTTAACACTAAATCTAGTAACGTCAAGCTTATTCTTTTCGCAGATTATTCGATCGTAAAAGTTCATCTAGAGCTAATCCACTCCTGTTCTGAATTGTTTAAAGAAGATTGGAAAAGCAAGAATGGTATAAAAATATTTGCAACCACTCCATAGCTGTGAATCGCGGCAAAAAAGTAACATAATGAATCTTACATCAAAATAACAAACTTAAAAGCTTTCAAATTCAAGTTGTAATATCAATTTAGCAACAATATAAGTCAAAATGGAGGGAAATTAAATGTATTATGAGATTTGCGAGTCAAACGGAATATCACAAATTGTTTCTTGGGGGCTACTCTCTAAGCCCGAAGTCCGTAGTTTCGGGCTTAGTTGCGGGCGTATTGTACTCCGTATCACCTACGGACTTACGATTTGTCCCGAATCCGAACTAAGAATGAATGACAACAACTGTCAAATCGTGTTGTCATTCATTCTTAGTGGTTAGGTGATACGGAGTAGAAGATGGCCCAACCTGGTTAGAGTTAAATGTATTTTTCAACACTTATCATGTTTGAAGGACAAACTTGGCCAGAGATCGCCCAAGACAGAGAGATTTGGAAGGAGAAAGGGGAGGCCTTTGCTCAGCAGTGGGACACAAGAGCAGGCTAACAAAACAATTTTTATAAATAAATAATAATAAATAAATAACATTTCTACGAAATGAAGCAGTTTATACGAGTAAACTGCTAAAACGAGCGCTCCATTTCTTTCTCACCATGATCAACAAAAAGTAGAACAAAATCAATATCAGTAAACAACTGGTGAACAAATTATCATAGAGATCACTACAGAGTAAATAGTTAGAGGCTTGTACTATCTTATGCTAGAGAATCTGTATTTAACATAACCCACATAATAATGTTATCAAGGCACAAAATAAATATGCAGAAAACATTAATATAACTTCATTACAATCTATTTACAGGTAAATAAATTCACGTGTCATAACAAACGAGTACTAGGACTCAAATTATTATATTACATGTTTGACCTGTATTTAGATTCTGACATTATTTTATTCAATAAACGACAAGTAAATCCAAAAGAGGAACATTATATAGCCGCTTTATCAATTCGTTGATAACATATTTATTCATATTCATTTCGTAATCAACCATTCCTGATCATAATTTACATTAGTTAATATATTTATGTGAAAGTCACAACAAAGCACAACGTTTTGAGTGTTAACTAATGCCACATAAATTTGCAGACCCTACTCTCATACTAAACGATGCCCCGAGCAACTAACACTACAACCAGTTTCATTTACTTGTCTTCTTATTAGTTTTTCAACTGCTCCAAATTCAACCTTATCTTGATCAGTCTTGAGTTTAGACTTGTTTGCATCAAACCCTTCATTTTGATGTTTATCATTTTGCACAGTTAGTGTTCTATTTCTATCGTCCTTAGTAATTTCTTTTCATAAAGCTCAAAATTCATCCATCGATTGTTCTTCTATGCCTTTTGTTTTTGCTGCTACTGCAGCGCCTGTACAGTGAGTTACTCGAGAATTTATTTCTACAATAGAATCAACACGAAATGGTTTCTTAGCCGCAAGGAGAATAGCGACTGAGTTATTGCCTGGTAGCATTACTTGCTCAGAATCATTCACTATCTTTCCATCTGGTCCATTCTGACATACTTTACAACCAGGGCTTGGCTTCTGATTTTCTTTAATGACGCAAGATATATGAGGTCTTATGAAGAATTTGTTTCTTTATGCATCGTATCTTGATGAGTGTGATATTTTATATTGGTCCCGTCCGGTTTTAAAGAACCGATACGACGAGATTTAATTGCGTATTTTTATTGATCTGCTTCAAATCATCTACTTGGTCGCAATCGACTCATCAAAATTTCGTTATTTATTGCTTTGCCTCTAACAGTTCTATTAGTACTACAATTGAAGTTCCCGTTCTTAGTTTGATTGATGTACCCAGAAGCTTTGGTTCCACAATTATTTCGTAACTGTTCAAATTCTTCCCACCATATGAAACAGGTTAATGACAGACGGAGATTTAGGATTCTATGGGCAACTATTGGAAATTAAGCAACTTGTAACGGAATTTTCATGTATGCTCTAGACTCGGTGGAACGCAGAGCATAAAAGGCTTATAGGTGACGAGACGTTGGTGGCTCAGCATCACAACCTATCTCATCGGCGTAATGTTGCCTGCCTGTCGGTCTTCTACAGACTGTTCTTTGGTAAGTGTGGGCAGGAACTCCATGACTTGATCCCACTATCGCCCTTCTACTACCGGAATACCAGACGTACTGCAGGGTACGTACCGTACTTGGTCGATATCCCGACTAGTCGTACCCAGAGCTTCTCTTCCACATTTATTATACGCACAGCTAAAGTGTGAAACCCGTCCACATATAACCCGTCTGCCATCAAAGCAAGAGAGAACAGGCATCTTCTGGGCACGCTCGCTTCATCATAGACCTCATCTATCGCTTTTCATCAGGCGATTGTGATCAAGAGCAAGCCCATTCCCAAATAAAAAAAAAGTATGTAAACCATTTTGTTACAGAAAAGGTAACTGAAATGCTACTGACAATAATTGGTGTAGAAACGAACCTATAAGCTATCGGTATGGCTCTTCAAAGTAGAGCTCAATAGCTAAACCAAAAATCAATGAATACGAAACCATTCTTCAATCCGCCCATTACATTCAGAAACATCCGCCATTTTCCTTCCATTCATTAAGCCCGCCAGCCCTACAGTTCCCTGCATTGTCTGACTGACAAAGGCATGCGTTCGCGCAACCGATTGATTTGCATAGCAGAGCGTTTATTAGATTTCGTTACGACTCCTACCAGCATTTAGCTCGAACATTGCGACATTTCTCCCGGCTATTGTACGAGATTGATAAAAGGGATATATACGTACATTTATTGGGTTCCATTTGTGATTATTATGTTGTTTTCTAATGTCCGTGTTCGTGTTCTGCAGTAGTTCGGTTTAATGTTATCTTTATAAGCCTTAAGCGACTTCGATAGTGACAGACTTTGTAAACAGGGCAGGAGTTATAGAGTTATGTTAGTTAGATACGTTAGGTTTACATACAGGGTTGTGGTTTTATTTGATTACTTTTGTATCTTTTTTCTGCTTTCTAGTTAATTATGCCTCTCTTCTTCTCCGTTTAGCATCGATTGCCAAATTGCTTGGCAAATGATGATAAACATGCTTGAAGTAAGGGTTATATTCGAGAAGAGCTCAATCTCAATCACCAGTTTAACGGTTAGAATATTGTTCTCAATGTATCCAATGATAATCTAAGATTCTTTAGAAGATAAAACCAAACTAAAAATATAGCCACACAATTATCAGAACAGCCAACCTTAGTTGCTTTAATTTCTTCTAAGCCATCTCCGCGACAGAGCAGAGAAGCGTTTCTCAGTACTTTAATAGCGTTATATTAAAACTTATATTTACGTTAATTGCTTAAGCTATCAACGCTTGGCTTCAGGTTACCTTACCAATTATAAAATCATAATGGCTCTCTATTTTTGTTCTTAAAACGAGTTGCCTTTGTACAATAAAAGTGTTAATACCCGATGCTACTGATATAGATGGTGTACGCACATTGTTAATATTTTGTAATACACCTTTGATAAGAAGACTGCAGGATATAGGTATGTATCTGATTATGTGATCAGGTTCATGAATGTCGGTCTTTAAGCAATAAATTACAGATTTTAAGAACGATGAAGTTTTCAATTAAAGTTTTTTCAAAGATTAATTTTCAAGAGAAGAACCGATAAAGGAAAGTGTACAAACATTATTTTTATCTTAAGCAGTATTTAGTTGGTTTCGTTTAGCAACATGAAAAATGAAGTTGCCATAGAAGTAAGAGCTTATGTCCAAAATATTCTCATAATTTAATATTCCAATTCTTAATAAATACACGAATATTGGGACTCCTCATATGTAATACGAATACTTAAACTCCCGAAATATCAAGCTAAGCTTAGATTATTAAAACTTTTTATATACTAAGACCATAAAGACAAGATATTTGCGAAAAAGAAAGGTCGACCGTTAGACAATCGCAACAGGTATTTACACAGAGATAATCTAAAACAATCGCCTTGAGGTATAGAGCAATTTGTAACGCAAGTGGAACCATATCGCGATTTAACGATTAATAAATTAAATATATCGAATCTTGTATCACTTCCTATTGATAACAATGGAAAGGAGAAATAGAACATTTCTCGTTTAGAATATATTGAGACTGTCGATGATAAATTGGTGATGACGATTACAAGAGCATCGACATCTTTTCTAACTCTTTCCGTATATTCCGTACGAGGCTTTTAACCTGCTCGGAGTCTCAAGACTTCTTTGTGACTCGATCCGCCTAGTAATTCCGTATGTTTGTTGTTTTTTTTGGTATTCTGTACAATATGTAACTTAAACGCATTAACAACTTTAATTTTCTTAAACTTATATCTTGTAAAAAATACAACTGACGATATCCAACATGTCCATTGATCATTAAGTTCTCTGTTAGTGCTGTGCACTTCTGTAAGTGACGAATTCACTATACCTAATACTGTATGTGATTAATGTTTGTGTATGTTTTAGTGAGTAAGTCGTTGAAGTGCCTTATCAATAAATAAGAGAATATTGATGAGGCGCATTTTATCAGTGAAAACTATTTTTGCCCATTCGGATAGTGTAGTGCATGACAAATCTATAGTATACAGGTAAATTTTGTCTTTTTTTGCAATCTATGTTACTCAAACAGGATATTACAATGTTGTAAAATTGTATGTTGTGCTGTTTGTTTGCTGTTGTTGTTCAGTTTTTTTTTTTGCATATCAAGCCCATAATACGTAACGTTCGTTTAAATTATATTTGGTTTATTCGTAACTAAACCAAATACATAGTTTTTTCCGATTCGTAATTAAAATATCTGTTAATACCCTTTAAGCTTGTAGCTGTTCATTACCTTCCATTTCCCTTCCACAACTACCTGAGCTCCAAATTCCTTCCTTTTTTTTTTCATTTCTGCTACTAACTTCTGCACCAGCAGCCACTTCACCTGAAAAGTGAAGGGCTGGTCGTTTCCCAACCACTCCGTCATTTCCGACACTTGCAGATTGGTCTTCATTCATATAAGGTTTCAAAGGCACTACACGTAAATCACGCTCACTATTAGTTAGTTTCGAGCTCCCGGCTGTTTTAACGCCTCAATATATTTACAGGCTATTAACATGTATCTTATTTATGATACCGGTTATCACTTAGCTAATGCGGTTGCTCTGTGAATGCCTCGTTGCGAAGGGGATAGATTTCTGGATTCATTGTTTCTGGTTTTGTGAAGGAGGTTGTAAGTGACTTAGCGGTGGTGACAATAGTAAATTGTATCTATGAACACTAATTGGGGATTTTAATTCATAGGCCTCCATTAGACTTGCGGAATTTGTTCAGAAGAGCCACCGCGGCCCTGGAACTCAAGGGGCATTAGGAGGAACACACCTCGGATGGGTTTTAGTCAGTAAAAGTCTGAAACTCCTTTCTACTCCGCAACAGAGCGGGAGGAGTCATTTGATAATTAAAAAACCGCCTTTAGAAAGCCTAAATGGCTTTGCTTTTTATTGGTGGTCTGTAAAACAATATAAAACATTGGTCAGCAACCTTTCTCTACTTTTAGGATTTTTTTGACAAAACCGCGTAAGGTGTTGCTGGTGTTCAAAGATAGTTGTAACCGCCTAATCATTTATCTTTTTTACAGACCATGTTCCACGTTAACTTGGGATTTTTCTCCAGCTGTTGAATAAAACCTTACCTGCTGTACAATTATAAGTTGATAAACTGCATATTTTCCTATTATATCAAAACAAGCGTGAAAGCATTATAATCGAAACTCAATCTCCTCCATTAAGATCTAACCAGTAATTAGTTTAGCCGTACTGTTAAAAAGTTAAACTGCCTGAATTCATTTGTATGCAAATTGCTTTCAATAGAAAATCATCCAGCGATAGCCATCTATGAAGATGTGGACATAACTTTACTTGGATTTATCGTGGTGGATAAGAAAATTATTGCGTATGCCAAGCATCAATGAACCATCAAGTTGTAACTGATCCCAGCTTGTCCTACTATCACTCTTTTACTACAAGAATACCAGACGTACTGCAGGGTACCATCCGTACTTGGTCGATATCCCGACTAATTGTACTCAGCGCTTCTCCTCCACATTTATTATGCGCACTGCCAAAGTGTGGAACTGTCTGCTTGCATTTGTGTTGCCTTCCATATTTATCCCGTCTGCCTTCAAAGCAAGAGTAAACAGGAATCTTCTGGGTACCTATGCTCGCTCCGTCATAGACCACATCCATCACTTTCCATCAGGCGTGATTGTGGTCAAGCGCATGCCTCAATAAAAAAAGAATAAGCTATAAAGTCTTTGCTGTTTTATTTGAATTTGAACCCAAGTTGATAATTCCTCCATATCCTGTATTAAATTATTCCAAGCTGATAATAGAATACTATTATATTAATGATGTTCCACGTCGAACGCAGGTGATTATACGTCGGAGGCTCGAATTACGTGTAACTGCACCGCATTGAGAACTGATTGCTTTAATTCAGACGACAGCTACCCGATACCCGTAATAATGTAAACAAGTATTATCTAGGAGATCGGTCTTTGTCTTAGAGATTATGTAGTTATGATCTTTTTAGGGTTCCGTAACAAAAAGGAACCCTTATGGTGTGACTAAGTCTGTCCGTCTATCACAGCTGGGTAGCTCAAGTTGATGACATAAGTTCCACTATAGGTCAAGAGATGGCGCTGATCTAAAACTGCAAAATACAGTACCGCAGTATTAAAATGCTCTTACGAATATAGGCCTCACTGATGAACATTTAAAAACATTTCACGTTTTATATGATAGTACGGAACTCTAGGTGCGCGAGTCCGACTCGCTCTTGACCGGTTTTTTTAACTTGGTTTTACGGTTTTATTCTTTCGTTCAGTCCATCCAAAGATAGTCTGTTAGAGATTGGCCTGTGCGATAGGACCGTCTATTGTACATTTGTTTTCTTATAAAGGTTTGTCCTATGCTTATTATTATTTGGTGCTGTAAGTATGTATATACAAGTATATACTAGTAGGTACATACAAGGTGAATTTTAAAAGTGTGTGTGGATAGCCAAATCCGAAACTATGAGTAATAACGAAAAACACTGACTGCATTTTTGGATTTATGACAAATTGATATTCCTTGCCAGGAATTGAATCGGTAAAAAGAATGGAGATACGTTTATTGGAGTGACAAAAAGGGCTGTCTGGCGTTTAGTTTTTGTAACTTGTTGTCCTTTTTTCCTAGCAGCTAGTTGGCGCCCCTTTTTTAAGGATAAGAAATCATCAAATGACTCCTTCCGCTATGGGCGGAGCGAAAGTGAGTGTCAGACTCTTACTGACTAAAACCTCCTTTGCATTCTAGTGCCACGGTGACTATTTCGAAAAAAATCCGCTACTCTGGCAGACGCCCTAGCGGATCCCGTCGTCTATGCTGACATATCTTGGCGCTCGTGGAACACATTGCGCCGTCAACCCGGGCCTGGTTCTGACTTGCAAATAAATTCTCCACTTACGATATGTCGTAAGTAGAGAATTTAGTCTATCTTCATTTTAAACCGTGAATATTTACGTATACAGATGGTTTCTAGTTATTCTAAATAGTATGAATGTGAGCCAGAGGACGAGTGTTACGTAAGGGATAATCAACATGCGCGCCTTATGAAAAACTGCACCAGAATATATTTTAATTTCAAATTCAAATTGATTGAATAACAAGCCTAAAAGTACTATCGAGTGTCTATGTAAGTGTTTTTCTATTCTTGCTGTCTTATCTATCACGTATGTATTTTTAAGTAATGGGAAAAGGACTCCATGAATTTATCATAAATGATATTTTTGTTTCTGTCTCAATTTTTACTCCCAGTAAGTAGGTCCTTCACCTGAACTTTTTCATTAATATTTTTTTATCAAATTTGCCTAGCCTTTTTCCAGCTATGTTGGAGACGGCTTCTAGCCTTACCGCATGCAGCCTTTCACCAACCAGTTTTACCCAACTTAAGAAAAAATAAAAACCTTTATTAACTTCTCAAATCGTTTATTGCAATCCATAATGTACACATATAGGTCGTAAATATTAATGAACCGAAACAATTATGGACCCTGACGGGCACAG
Source organism: Lacanobia oleracea (assembly GCA_950371165.1). Taxonomy (NCBI): domain Eukaryota; kingdom Metazoa; phylum Arthropoda; class Insecta; order Lepidoptera; family Noctuidae; genus Lacanobia; species Lacanobia oleracea. The sequence goes on from OX493386.1 coordinate 16,756,967, forward strand.
CAAAACTTTAAATAATTAGGAAAGAGAAAGAGCGCATTAATAGTTTTACTTGTAAAATTAATGCTAATTTTTCTGTCCAGCTTGTACCTACCTGTTAATTAATCAATATAATATAGAATTCTTCTGTTACCGAGTGACTGACAGACAACGTGCAGCCGGAATTACTGGTCGTAGTAATCTGGGCATATAGGATCCTTGGTTAGTGTTGGGGAGCACTAAGAGAGGATTGCCCGAAATTCTTACGGGATCGGAAAATAGAGATATGCACGTACGAAGTTGCGAGCAAAAACTAGTGTTTTATACAGCACATAAACCAACCAATATTCCACATCAAAGTAAAATTCCACCTCGAACCAAACACACATTTAGACAGCATAATTGGAAGTCTACATTAAAATGAGTACCGATAAGTTGAGTGGACAAAAACTATAAGCTGGTACATAACTGGGCACTTATGTGCTAATCTGAAGCTGTGCCGTAACTTAATACATACATAATAGGTGTGATTACGCAAGACGGGCGCCCGGAGCAACGGGAGCCGAGATGTGCCAATCTTTTCCTTATTGTGGAAGGCTCACATGGAGGTTCGGGTAATTAGTCAGTTTGGAGAAAGAACAAGAACATTTTTTTTTGGCATAGACTGACAGGCATAAGCACACCGCAACTTTTTGCGAACAATCTTTTTTTTGTGGTTTTTTCAACTAGCGAAAACAGAATTGTGTAGAAAAGGGGGAGGGAGGCTTTTTCCCAGCAGTGGGTCAAAAAGGCTAAAAAGAAGAAGTTTTTGATAAAATGGTGTGGAAAAGAAATTGGGCGATTGGTCGGGGGTGGCAGTTTTTTACAGTGCACTGCGTTGAAGATTGGTTGAGCGCTCCCGTAGCCCCTGGTGCAAGTGTGCGAGGCAACACGAGAGGCAACACGGTTTAAGTCAGTAGCAGTCTGACAGACCTCTCCGTCTGCCCCAAGGCGGAAGACATCTATGAAGATATCCACCACGTTAGCAATCATAACCCTTGCTTTTGGCTTTGCCGCAGACGAGCAAAAAAAAGGTCTTTACAATGCTCTTTGGAGTTGATACCGTAGACTAAAATAGCATTTTGAGACCATGGACTTAAATGTCTATAATGTACAACGTAACTAAATGACGTCTGTAGATTTGTCAGCACAAACTTGATCAACCAATCAGAAACCACGGCAAAAATTCCGATCAACCGCACAACTTTTCAATTAAAACACTTTCCTAGAAACCTCACCACCCGCATGTAAGCCTGCATACACATCGGAGTACGCAATATACTATTAAACGAAGTCAACGCTCCCGTGTAGGTATGTGGCTGTAATAACAACGGACTACTGTTCACCCGCGCAACCAGCTAAAGCGACATCTCGCTGGAAACCGACAGAGTTGATAATACCATTTAATAACTCTTCTGGATGTTATATAGAGATGATGAAACCGGTGGTGGGTAAGATTGTAGAGGGGATGATACCACTTTGGAAGGGACGTTTCTGGGTATGTTTACAAGTGCTCTTATTGTTTACGCAGGATATGATGGGACTTGAACCAGTCATTTAATACATATAATATATGGGATGATAATACATACTGCTGTCTGTGATGAAAGTATTTCATGTTACGCTAGATAGCAACAATTTTAATTTCATGCTTGCTAGCACTGATAAAACAAAAGTTTGTCTGTGATTTGTAACAGATTGTCACCTCATATCATGAATATTTTTTTAACTGACAGATATCTGAAGAATCTGAAGAACAACACACATATTTTAAGATTGTTGAACAATGCTGCACATGCACATGTTTGAATGTTTTCAGTCTCCATCTCCCAAAAAGACTTTTTTGACCCTACATTTCGCCTTCAAATTTGCTGATAAGCGCCGCGCGGCAGCAGCGTGGCACTTTGGGACAAATTTGAAGGCGCCCGTAATATTATCGTTTTTATGAGAAATCATGGGCCTTCAGTTATTACGACAAAAGAAAAAGAGTAAAATATTCCTTATGTCTTATTCTCTTGAGAAAATCTCCACCCACAGTGGTTATCCGGGAAGATGTGAAACATTCTCAATAGCCAATGTCCATTCGTCTACCGCCTCTTTGAGTGCATTAGGAAGGAGTAAATGTAAAATAGTGATCGTTAATTAAATAATAATAGTTATTACTTCCCTTGGGAGTCTTTCACGCACGCACTAGAGTTATTAGTGCTATTTATTGTAAACAATAAACTACATTCAATTAGATTGTTAATTTGTGCCACCAATTTACTTATTACACTGTAAATGTCTGTAGACTAAGGATTTTGCAATACTCATTATGTACTGACCAATAGACATAGACAATAATAAATTATTAATTATGTATAAGCTTGCAACACTAGACTAAAAATTTTATTTTTTGTTTTGTGGCAAGGATTATTCCTGTCATAGAGATTTTTACGAGCAACTGTGTTCTGTGACTAAGAAAATTAAAAATCCAACATTCAAAGTTTTTCACGAATTTTTATTCCACACAGTACATTGGTCATTAAGTGACCGTTCGCGGGTCAGTCAATGAAACAAGAATTTTCTTATTTTTTTATACCTTTACTCGCTTCTCCAGCGGCATATCGCCCGCGTGTTCGTCGAAAATTTTCCCAAGGGATCAAACCTTCGGGATGATAGTATAATATGTATCGTATCATAGGATACTATCATACCGAGAATTTCCAAGACCAAGATAATAAGATCTATCCATGGGTAGGAGTTTCATTATCGCTCTGAATTTCTTGCTTCAGAAAGCCATCGTGAGCCATTTGGTGCTGGGCATTAGTAGTTGGCACACTCTTTTTGGAGCTTCTTAGTTAAACAGAGACCCGAAAACAGTGTTGCAATCACATTGGTTCGCGAAACACATCTCATTGCAATATCACTTTCATAACAATAAGTTGTAAATTAACTCATTATAGGAAAATACATGTTTACATAATAATCAAAACGTAAATATCCAGTTTCTAAACATAAATATTGTAATGTAATTAACCGCTATATTAATTTCAAATGGCATAATCACCACAATGAGCTAAGAGACAATAATTATAATTAATAGTGTCTTGTATTGTGGTATAATTTTGATTTAATCTGAAGAGAAGTCGGGAAAGTATGGTGTTGCGATCCGAATTGCAACTAAACACTGCCTTTTTTAAGGATGGAATATCATCAAATAACTCCTCCCGCTCTGGGCGGAGCAGGAGTTTCAGACTAGTAAGAGTGAAAGCAGCAAATGGAAGCCAGGAACAATAGCTTAGCGAGCATTCCGAGGCGTGTAGCGTTCTCAACATGTAATGAATGGTCACCCATCCAATGACCGACCTCGGTCAGTGTTGCATAACCTTGAAGATCGTCCCGTGAGGCCTTTTCCTCTCGACCATGGGAAAAACTATTCTTACAAAAACATTACACTCCCTCTGGGGCACTCGTGTGTCCCCGAGTGCAAAATTGTATCACCTATTGAACCTACGCTCCCATTACATCACATGCTCGTAACGTCACAACATACCTTGTAACAAAAGCTCGCGCACTCGTTACATGTAATAGGTGATTGTCTAAACAACGTGATAATCTAAGCGGGGAGGCGCCAGTCTTCCTAGCCACTGAGTTATAGCGAACGACATGTTGCAATGAACTGTATAGAGTTGGTAATACCTCTATTTTAAATAAAAGACAGGTAGGTTAGATAATGGATGGTTGACGTTGCGTCTTGAAGACCAGTTTTTGGGTCGTGTGTTGTTGGTAATACCTCTATTTTAAATAGATTTAACTTCTTGCGGTCCGTCTTAGATGACCAGTTTGTATGGTATCCATTGAAGTCTCTGGCTACAAGTGTTCTTTCTTGCTTCAGAGAAAGGATCTGGTTCAAGTCTCTTTTACTAGAGTATATTGAAGAAGGACAAAAAACGGTAATCGCGTTTTCTAAATGTTCGCAATTAGATATCTTTACATGTAAAAGCTGAATATCTGGATTGTTGACATGGGTGTTACAACGACTTGCTCTTAGGGCCCGTGAGTTAAAAAAAACTAGTGGCTTAGTTGTGCGCACCTATACTAATCAGCCACATTCACATTCAGATTGTTACCATCTCCTCATTTCTTATTTATTATATTTTACCCTTGATGTACTTATTTTTTCTGTTTACTTATCACGTTTTAATTACTTTAATGCCGCTCCGATCGACGTCATGCTTAACGCCGGCTGTCACTGAAAACCAGCGCTGTGGCTCTGTCTCGCACACGAGCCCCAGCATTATGCTGAGCGATGGCCGTTTTGCGCGAATATGACGCATATCTTCCCAATTTTTATAATTAAGTTTTATTTAATTTCTATTTTTTGGTATGCGTCATGCTTGGCGCAAATAGACGCTTTTTCTTTCTTTCTTTTCTTTCTTTCTTTCTATTTTTTTTTTGTCTAAGTTATATTAACAATTGTTTGCCGTTGTGTCTTGAAACCTAGGCTTGAATTCGTGTGTTATTTCGCCTATTTTTAATACACGTGTTCGTACTGATTGATAACATGCAATTAATAGATGATCGTCTAAACAAGCAACTTAATTATCTAAGCGGGGAGACGCCAGACGACAACTTTAAAAGGAAATGTATAGAGTTGGTAATATCGCTTCAGTTAAACTGAGATTGAATGACGGGTGGAAGCAAATTTTTGGTGTTATTTTTTCGTTACTCTTGGAAGTTGTCTATAAGATAGTGTTGATTGCTTAGGTTTACAATTTTCTATTGATTTATTTTATGATGATTGTTAAATTTAGTATAAAAAACCTTCTGTTTTTTGCCTCACGAAAGGAAAAAAAAATAACTCAGAGCAACTTTAGATACCTAATTTTAATCAATCAATACGACTAATTTACACAACACAAAATATTTAAACAATTACACCACTGAATGAATTTCGTGACATTGTCCATAAACAACACAAACACAGTCTAAAAAAATGCAGTCAAACAAGCGCGACACCCCTCGACGTAACGTTGTACTCTGTGATTTCCTCCCGTCCAACAGGATTGTATGGAAAATAATAAATTGCGTAACAACAGGATCCTGTATTTGTCAGTCGCGACCGGTCGCACAATAATCGCAGCTTGCGTGTACATTGAAAATTATTTTGTATTTTTATAGAGCTGTTAGCACCGTTGCGTTATCGTATTATTATTTATTTTTTGTTGCAACGTATGTGTAGCTAAGACTAAACGAAATACTAAAGGTATCTAAAACAAAAAAAAACGGCCAAGTGCGAGTCGCACTCGCACATGAAGGGTTCCGTACCATAAACCTTCATTTTTATATTTGTTGTTATAGCGGCAATATAAATACACAATCTGTGAAAATTTCAGCTCTCCACCTATTACGGTTCTTGAGATACAGCCTGCTGATAGACGGACGGATGGACGGACGGACGGACGGACAGCGCAGGCTTAGTAATAGGGTTCCGTTGGTTACTCTTCCGTTGGTACGGAACCCAAAATAGTAAATGTTTTCCTGTAGCCAAGTAGGCTTAGCTAGATAGATACAATGGTGAATTGATAATAGTAAGTATTTAGTAAGGGAAATTTCGAGCACTACTCAAAAATAACTGTTTTTATATTTTAACAGCAAAGACATATCAGATGTCTAGTAGCTTGGGCATGCCATAATGGCCTCAAAGAGGGGACTTATGTACCCTCTTTGAGCAGTGGCTAGAGCGGCGCCACGGCATCCTTACCTTCCGCTTGACGCAGGTACTCACCGAACACGGTTGTTTTGGGAGGTACCTGTTTCGGATTCGGCGGGAGGATACGCCCGGGTGTCAACACTGCAAGGATCGCCCAGAGGACACGGTGGAGCATACGGTGGAGGTCTTCCCTGCTTGGGCGGAGCACCGCCGTATCCTCGTCGAGGCGATCGGCGGCGGCGATCGCTCACGTCAAGCCCTGGTTCAGGCCATGGTCCGGAGTGAGGAGACATGGGAAGCGGTCATCTCCTTCTTTGAAGCACTAATGCTAGCAAAGGAGGAAGCCGAACGTGTCAGAGAGGGAAATCTCACGCCCCAGCCGCCGCAACAGAAGAAGACGCCCCGGGCGTCGCGAGTCGCAGGGCGATTCTCAGCCACCGTAAGCGCAGGCCTGCGGACGGCGAGCTTAGGGTGGCTTGCCATCTGATCAGAACCAGGCCCGGGTTGACGGCGCGCTGTGTTCCACGCACGCCTCAAAGAGCTGTCAGCACAAAAGATGGGGCTCGCTAGGGCCAGTGCCTGCTGGGGTTGCGGACTTCGTTCGAAAGAGGCACCGTACACCTGGAACGCAAAGGGCACTAGGAGGAACACGGATGGGTTTTAGTCAGTAAGAGTCTGGACACTCCCTTCTGCTTTACCCAAAGCAGGACCCTTCATGACGATTTCCTTAAAAAAAACGTGTCTAGTAGCTCTTCCGTCAATGTTGTTTAGATCTGTGAGATGAATGGTAATGGATGGTGGTGGTGATGGTGATGAATGGTGTCTAAAAAACACTGCGCTGCATCTTTCATCAAATTTTTCGAACAATTTAAATTTCCCAAACCATAAAAACATCACAAAATAATCGTACTACTCCAAACCAAACAACTCTATGTTAATATCGGTTTGCAATTAGATTGTCAATAGACAAGTGTCTCTGAGACTCGTTTCATTCCGATGGCGCGGTTAAGAAACGCTAGTTACTAGTACACTCAACTGCGTCTACTGAACTGCGAAAAACGCCCTCAAGGTCCTAAAATTAAATTAGACATGAAGAGAAAAACCTATACATGAATAGTGAAGTTTTTTTGGGTTAAAACTTGTAAGAATTACATTAAAATAAGTCGTAACTTACATGAAGCGACTGCCTACATGACCACACCAATCAGTAATTACGTAACCTTTGGCAAAACGTAGGGAAATTTACGAATATTAGGCAAATTGCGACTAAAACGTAAACACAAACATTGCTTAAAAGGTCCTCTGACTACCCGCGAGGACACGAAACACGACTACGACTACAGGCACGAAGAACAGTTTCTCAGTGAAAAAGAAAATCAAGCCAAGTGCGAGTCGAACTCGCACACAAAGGGTTCCGTAGCATAAACCTTAATGTTTATTATTTTTTGATGTAGCGGCAATAAAATCTGTGAAAATTTCAACTGTCTACCTATTACGGTTCTTGAGACACAGCCCGCTGACAGACAGACGTACGGACAGCCCAGGCTTAGTAATAGGGTTTCATTAGTTACCCTTTGGGCATGGAAACCTAAAAGCTGGTTTAGCGATTGCAACTTCGAGCGCCCTTATGATAGAACTATACAGAGTCGCTGCAGACCACGGACATGTGGTTGACAGTACCAATACTGACAGACAACTGCAACGTCCACTGTACATAAGTGTGGTCAGCAATTATCTACGAGTTTTCTTGTAAACTTTCTTTAATACAAATTCATAGTGGAATAGTGGTTCGTGGTAATTGATTCGGGATTGCGTAACTGTTAGCTGGTAGGCTTTTAAATTTATGGACTCTATCTTTTTAGTAAAATGTTGGTTAACCAACAAAATGTTTAGCCCAAGACTTCATAACTAACCTGACAGCGAACTTCTCGAAAGTCTTAAAGTCAAGAGTGAATAGGTTATTTCGAGGCAAGCGTACTCCACAAATACATTGCGAGGGGGACGATGTTGGTAAACATTTGTGAAATTATCTAGGACCCTCTTTTTACTATTTAAAATAAAAACAAGATTTCTCTTATTTTAGCTATACGCGAAGCCATCCTTAGGCGCTGAACAAAGTTCTATTCTATCAACAAAAGCGATTTTCGAAATGTCGAAATACAAGGTATTAATCACGTGACATTTCTTCAGGCCTGGAAAGCTTTTAACCCTGTACAAAGCACAAGTTCGATCCTGCATGAAGTATTGCAGCCACCTTTGGGATAGCTGAGCTAAATAGCAGCTTGACGCACTTGATTCGGTAGAACGTAGAGCTAAGAGGCTCATTGGCGAAGTAAAACTGGTGGATGGCTCATCACCGCAAAGTTGCCTACTTGTCGTTCTTCTACGGATTATACTTTGGTGAGTGTGCCCAAGAACTCCACGACCTCATCCCACTCCCCCTTCTACCATCGGACATCAAAACGCATTGCAACTTACCATCCCTACCTTTTTGCTATTCCACCGATTGGCAGCGTTTCCAAACGGCTTTTATAATGCGCACAGCAATGGAGTGGAACTCTACCAGCGTCTGTGTTTCCGAACGCTTACAACCCTCATATCTGTGAACAGGCTCCTTATGGGTAAGCTCGCTCCATCGTAGACTCTGTCTCTGTCATCTCCGACCTAGACTAAGAGCAAACCCATCTCAAATAATAAAAAAACATTACGACAACGTTTACTTTGCCATACATTTTTGACGTTTTTTAAATCGCTTTCACCACGCTGCCGCTGTCAGAATGTCACTTGCTCTTATAGGTACAACAGCTATCGTAAGAATCCTGTCAAAAACTCGTTCAATATAACAAACAAATAAAAGGTAGCCACAAACAGGCCACACTGGTATAATTTCAGTAATACGCCGTGATTGCCGGACGCGCGTGATACAACCGACCAGTGCCGACCACTGCCGACCATCGCCGATCATCGCCGGCTATTGTCTACGCACAGCACCTGTCTATGATTGCATGTTTGAACGCTCTAACGTCGTACGCGACTGAATTACGCGTGAATCGATCGTTGACGAAAGATTTGTGTGGATCGCTCAAACTTAAAATAGTTTGAGCGATCCACAAAAAATTTTAAACTAATTTATGGATTAAGTTCTGACACTTTAGCCATTTTGTTGCTTGTGTTAATACCTCCAGTGGGAATAAAATGAGTTTAATTATGAGATGAGATTAATTTTTATTTATAGCCAGGCATTTTTAAACCACTATTTATTGCAAATTTGTTTGAAAATAATTGAAAAGTAACTGGCTATTGGATTTATTATGCGAATGAAATTAATTCCGTAAAGTACGCCTGGAACAAGCAGACTGAACTTTTATGTTTTTTAGTTAAATAACATTTAAATTTGGCAGTCGTTACAGGTCAGAAGCCAGAAAGTCGTTTGTCAGAACCGTAGCGACTAAGCAAGCAAGTTTACCCTCTGTCCCCATCCATCATAATAATAATTATGATCTTTGACAGTCGATGCGATAGTCAGAAGCTCTTAAATCTGATAACCAGTTTTTTCGAGACTTTCTGATATCATGTTAACAATTTAATGGAAAGTGGAGATAAGGCGGTATTTCCATGTAAAATACTAGTATTCAACTGGATGTAAGTAGTTAGACTGGACCCGAAAATAGATTGAAAAAGACCAAGCAGATGACGAAAGTAACATCCACACTAATCGTACAAGCTAGAAAGCGATCATTAGTTCGTCATAACTCCGCCGAGGGCGCTTCAATATTATGGTGTATTCAAACCTATCGTTTGAACAATGAATTGTAGATCTGTTATTTTGCTCTATTTCTCAAGTTACATATGTCTATAGTGCTCTGATTTTATTTACAGGCGGCGCCGGGTGCCAATCTTGTAGGGTTGGTGTATTGTTCTACATTATTTGAGAATGATGCGGTCTTCTTCATGATATAGATTTTCTATTTTTGATAGACGTTAAGGATATTCATTCCTTGACACTTCCTGATATTTTATTTTGTGGAGAAACTATTTAATATGTGTGAGTTCCTTATGTTATTTCTATGTCATTAAATTCGAGATGTCCTCACCCTCGATTTCTGAATTTATCTTTAGAAGTTCAGTATTTTTCCTTTAAAACCTAAGTTGTTGCCTGTGCTTAACGGAAAATGGATGAAAGTGGGTGTGGATGTCGAGCCGAGTTACAAACCATACTCCACCTCCTATCTTGCCCTCTATGCCCCAAAACATGCACCCAACGAGACCAATGTGCTGCCACTAGCGATGCCGTGGAGATGACAATGTTTTGGACCACCCAAATCTAAAAAAAAATCTGTCGTGCCAGCGACACGAAGAACTCAAAATACTCAAATCAGAAACCCGCCAATATTCCCTTTTGGCACTCACAACTACTAAGACTAATACTATTTCTATTCAAACATGACTAAATCCGTAACACTTATTGTATATCATCATCTGCCTAGCCTTTTCCCAACTATATTGGGGTCGGCTTCCAGTCAAGCCGGATTTAGCTTAATACCAGTATTTTACGTGGAGCGGCTGCCTACCAGACCTCCACAACCCATTAACTGGGTAACACGGTACTTCATGGTAAGACTGGAGTCAGATTTACTGGCTTCTGACTATCCGTACTGCCAAAGATCTACAAATGACAGCCGGGATCAACGGCTTAACGAGCTATTCGAGACACGGAAGAAACTCGGTATATTAAGATGGTCACCCATCCACAGACCAACCTTGGCAAGCGTTGCTTAACCTTGAAGATCGACCCGTGCGGCTGTTATTATCTAGCCACGAGCTCCTCACACTATTGTATAATAACTCATATAATATATTATCTAACAGGATTCTATAAAGAGAACCAGATGAAGTTTTCAAACTAGTCAACCTCTCAAAGGAATTTCCGTATCTAAACCTTAAACATAATCTTTGTACGGATCAAATACGCCGTTCAGTAGCACCACAATTTAAAAAGCAATCTTCACACAAAAGTAAAGTATCTCCTAGTTTATAAAGAGTCTCATCTCCCTACCATACATATGCAAATGGCCGTCATTGCTCACTAAATCGATTTCATTCGGTCATCCATTCGGTCTTTCGGTCATCAATCACTGAAGAAGATTGAACGGGTATCTTCAGTGGGTACATAGAATATTTTATGTTAGGTTTTACAAAGTTATTCTAATTTAAAATAGGCAAGCAAAAGTATCTATAAAACGAATGATTTCAATGAGGGCTGTTGCGTATGAATTTGCCGCTAGAGGCGATAGTGTAGCGTGAGGTCTTCGATATGTCAAATTTCATGGTTGGTTGGCTTTTGACAAGAGTTTACTTATTTATTTATTTTATTTTTGTGAATATTTTAAGAACAGATTACGTTACGGTTCTCCCAAACACTGCATTGATATTTTTTTTTTACATATGCTGAAGACATAAAACAGCGTAAGTATTCGTTTCTGAGCAAAAGAAAGCACGGTCCACACAAACAGCTACTCTATTCTGTAAATAACCATTTCGATATCGAGCTTCACATGAGTGACAAACCTCACAAAGTGAGCTTTATTGCACCCAACATAAAGGTCGCCTCGGATTCCGCTGTCGAGACAAGAAAATGTTGTTATAGAATAGGGGTACTGGTGTTTGAGTGTTTCCAAACTATGTGGATTTTTCTCATATGAGGTGCTTAAATTCTTAGCTATCTTCGCGCCATTATCAAACGCATAAATGCGTGCTTAAATCCGACGATAATTTCTCCAAAATAAAACTTTTATATTCTTTTATCCAAGATCAAATCGTTAAGTGTTTTCGGACATAATACTTTTTATCTCAATCAGATATTTTCAATGCCATTCTTTGAAATAAAATCAACAGTACAGGTTATTTAAATTAGACTTTTGCTCTATAAAACGTCTTAGAAATAATAAAAATCGTATAAAATAAAGACAATAATATGTTAATTTTGTCACAACTTTTTTATTTTCACTATTACTGAGTATTTCATTAAGTTTAATGTTGTTATAGTAAAGATCGTAGATCAAGGATAAAATTTATTAAGCCTTCTAATTATGTTTATCCCACGGGTTTGCCTGACAGGTCGTTAAGTTGCTTGAAACTAACTTTGAACGTATTGGCAATGTTTCTGAAAGGAGACTTTTTATATTGGGTGTTTACTTCTGAAATTGCCGATTAATTCATTCGCTCACTTTGAACTGTGATATACTTTGACATGACTTGGAATTTTATCATTAAGGCCCACACTTCACCAAAGCGGAGACGAGACGAGCGGAGCGGAGACGTGTTTTAAACAACTTATAGAATTTCCTTATTCACACATCTCGTCTCCACTCAGCGTCTCCGCTTCGAACATCTCCGTTTTGGTGGAGTTCGGGCCTAAGTAAGGTTAATTATGTTATTACTTCACACTACCTGCACGAAAACGTCAAGCCATTTGCCATGCAAACCTAACCTCCAACCCGCGAGCGGCTCCCGTCCGCCTCCGCTGCTACGTGCAGCGAGCGCAGTCAAAATGCGTTCCAAATTCAAATCACATTATTGCCCGGCGGGTTATAATGCAATTCAGTACAATATTATTGCCCCGCGGTGGGCTGTAGCCGCAGCTTCGTGCGCGCGACCTGTCCCTAGCTGTGGAGGCCGACGCGCGCCACTTCTTTTCATGGCTAGTACATAATTTTCTCGCATTAGATGTGAAACTAACTTTTGTAAGTGTTTATGGTGTTCTATAAATATCTATACTTTTTGTAAAATTAATAAATACTTTAATTTTGGTACTACAGTTTCTTATTTTCCCACAGTTGGTGTGAAAAGAACGATAAAGGTGTCTTTGCCTTTGGCTAGCCTGAATCCCTCACTGCATTCAGGATTCTTGTATTAACTCCCTCGCTTCGTCCGTGACATTAGACACTGCTTTATCCCCTTGTTGCATAATCTACTATTTCAAAGTGACCAATAAATGGTGTGGATTGTGATATGACGATTATGAACAACTAGTTGACCCGCGCAACTTTGTTTGCTTCACAATTTTCAATACAGCTCCTGATCTTAACGTGATGATATATAACCTTTAGGCTTTTTCGATAGATGGGCTATCTAACACTGAAAGAATTTTTCAAAACGGGCCAATAGTTCTTGAGATTAGCGCGTTCAAGTAAACAAACAAACTCTTCAGCTTTATATATTAGTAAGTATATAGATGAAATACTTTCGGTATGGAAAGAACTTTAAAATTTGAAAAATGGCTGCCGAGTAAGTCCACGGGTAAATCTATCTTATAACTTCAAAAACATGTAGGCAACCTCTGATTCTCTTTTGTTATTTTAGGGTTGATCTTACAGAATGAAAAAAATGACGATGAATTAAAAATCACCCAGTATCTCTCTCGTATTTGCCTTGAAATCTCTAACATTGCATACAGCATTTATCCCTCGACATCTGTACCGTTGGATACAGCATCTACAAACTGACTCAAACTGTTTTCATCATAAGTATCCCAAGAACCGTAATAATTCCCATCTGATTAGTCATTTACCTCGTGAGTAATCATTCAGTCAAGCACACGAGAGCCAAATAAAAAGTTATGACCCCCAACATGAGATATCATAGCCCTTTAATATATGTTAATCGTATGCACCTGCTGAATATCTTGACACTAGCTTTATAACGCGGCTTTTCACCCGTAATCCCATTCTAACGTTTTTTTTTTTTCGGAAAACAAAGCCTGTGACAGCAGCCTATATATAGCTTTTAGATTTTCTTTATCAGATCGGTATTTCTGAGGAGCTCGTGGCTAAATAATAACAGCCGCACGGGTCAATCATCAAGGTTAAGCAACGCTTGCCAAGGTTGGTCTGTGGATGGGTGATCATCTTAACGTAACGAGTTTCCTCCGTGCCTCGGAAAGCACGTTAAGCCGTTGGTCCCGGCTGTCATTTGTAGATCTTTGGCAGTCGTTACGGATTGTCAGAAGAAAGTAAATCTGACTCCAGTCTTGCCAAGAAGTACCGTGTTACCCAGTTAATGGGTTATGGAGGTCTGGTAGGCAGCCGCTCCACGTAAAAAACTGGTATTCAGCTGAATCCGGTTTGACTGGAAGCCGACCCCAATATAGTTGGGAAAAGGCTAGGCAGATGATGATGATGAATCAGATCGGTATTTCTGTAGGTTACCTTATGAGGTTCCGCACCCGAGGGCTAACAACAGAACCCTATACCTAAGCCTCCACTGCCCGTACAACTGTTAGCGGATTGTATCTCATAAACCGTAATAAGTGGACAGTTGAAATTATTGGAGTGTTGCAGTATCATAATCATAAATATTTATAAAACTCTTTCGTAAAAAAACAGACAACGCTTAGCCAAAACTACTGGTCGTAGTATGCAGTAATTGGGCAAATAGGTTCCTTGGGGAGTGGGGCGGAGCACTAAGAGACGATGTCCCGAAATTCTTTCGAGAACGAGAAAAAAACGGGATTTGCTCGTGCGAAGCCGCGAGCAAAAGATAGTATCTTAATAAAGATTAAAGGGGTTTCATAAAAGAAAGTGATTGTTACGGTTTGTATACATTAAGATTTGCGATTTTTGCTTTTTATACCATTTGACTTTTACACGTAGACAAAATCGTTGTTTAATAAAAAAACAAACAAACAAAAAAAATACCCCGTTTTCATATTAGTTTAGAAATACAATTTTCCCACGTAGTGTGAATACTCACAAAATGTCTTTAGGTAATAATTAAACGTAAATTTTAAAAGTTATTCGAGAATTCTTTCGGACAATGTTCTACGAGCCTTTTTACTAAAAAGACAAGGCGATAGGTAGGTATATTATGGTCATATATTTTGGAGAACATTTGTTGAGGGCCATTATTTGAATAGATTAATGTTTAACTAAGTGCTGGAGACGGTTAATCTTACAATGTGACACATTTGTCAATTAGCATAATATCTGACTGCGATTACAATACCCCATACGAAGCGTAGCTTCAAACGACCGGTAAAAATAACGAGCCGTTACTCGTAACATATCCATGTTACGTCAGGGTTACCGAGAGGTGACAATAGGTTAACAATATACATAAAAAAAAACCCCCCGGAGTCCTTCATTTGACTATCTCAAGTTTCTTTCAACCAACTGTCTAATGTTACCTTATCCGACCATCGAATTTGCATTGGAATTGTTTCCAATTTAACCAAATTCTCATACAAAACTCCCAAATTGCGTTTCTAATTAATCTTACAACAAACTTAATCTAATCAGTTGATATGTCAGTACCGTTCTCCAGAAATTCTTTGGGGTTTTGTATAAGTTTAACATTCTTGAATGATCATGACAATATTTTTCAAATTGTGTTCTGCTTTCTCTGTAATTATCATTTAAATTAAGAGTATTATTTGGGCTTAATCGTACATACTTAGTCTTATGCTTTTCATTGCTGGTTTTGTTCGATAGGTTGAAAGTATCAGCGAACAAAATCGGCAATGGATAAATGCATCGATGCTTCAGTTCGATACAGAGGTGTCTTATGGACATTCCGATTTAAATTTAGATAGTAATACGTTAAGATAGCATCACTATAAGGCAATACAGATAAAAGATTAGATTTCGAGGTAGCCAGGTGTTGATGTAATAATGAATTTTATACACAATGACATTTCTTTTTCCCAATGACTTTTTTATGGCGTAATTCTTTCGGGGAGTTTATTTTACCGAAAACAATTCGGTGTACGGATCTTGATTTTGAAATTCGATATTAATTGCGTGACTTACACTTTAGAGGTGTTAACCATTCGAGTTTAATGTCAAGTAATCCTTGTTCTGATAGTTTAGTTTTCCTTGATAGCATTAGAGGTGGAAATATTGTTGTGTCGGACGTCGAACTTTACGGTTTGTAATGAGCTTTCAATTTCAATAGTATAAAATAAATTCAATATAATGGTTTGTATAGAATAAATTTAAATATGGGATCGCTCATGTCTAGAATCTTTTCGTGGATAAAAATGGAAATGTAGTTGTACCGGACGGGCGTGATCGACTGGAACGGGGTTGTGATGGGGTAGGTCTATCCTTCTTCTTCTCCTCCGATGTGAACTGTGACCGACCGACTGCGTCCAGCCGCGCTGACGTCCTGTACCGGAAACTGAGGTTCTCCGCACCTAACGTACAACGTTCTTCTATCTTGCCAAGTACTTGCTGTCTTCGGGGTAGATTGGGGTGCAGGGTGAATGCTTACCAGGGTTAAATAATAGGCAGGAATTTGACAACACTGCAGCTAATGGTTTAAGGGCAAAGTCGCGAGTACTGTGATTCTATTTATAGATTCTATATTTCTTCTGTCGGTGACTACGAGTTTGCTATTTTTTGACAATTTACTAAGGTACGAGGTTACCTTACCGTAACGAGGCCCAAAAACCACTAACTGCTTCAGTTTATTTTAACTGTTAAATTTAAATAAGGTTCTAGTACATTTCAGGCTATATCTAGGTCTATTCTAGGTCTGGATAGGGGTTGATGCACCTTTATGCAAATTCCCCAAAATTCCCCGTCGAACGGAGTGGAAACCAACCCTTCAACCCTGCCCAATAGTGGGCTTGTTGCATTTAACTGTCGAAACTGTTACAAGTTTTGAACTTGTTTACTATTTAGGGTTGATTTCCCGGAAAACTGTGCCGTGAAGTGTGAAATGTCTATTTTGTATGTACCTTCGATTAGGTTGATTTCCATCAGCCAATCAGAACACGCCCTCTGGGTGCTATCGGGAATGTGTAGGGGAAATGTGTAGCCCTACCTATTTTTTATAATTTTCCATGAAAATAAGTTTTCCCCAGAACATCTTTTACGTGTTTGGGGAAAACGACAAACATACGATTTTTAATCGATCACATAGCTTATAAACTATCACTATGCAAGTACATAAGCTTCTAAGTTCAGTACATAGGCCTACGACTATAGGTACATGGGTACTATCTATGCGAGTTACACAATGCTAAATGCTTCTCCGCGAACATTTCTATGACTATTTGAGTATATAAGCTCCTAACTTTAAAATATATAAGCTTATGACTATAGGTACATAAGAATGTTTATGCGAGTTATACAAAGCAAAATGCTCCGTCGCGAACAGTAGTGTTAGACCTACTGTTTTTTGGTAAGTAAAGGTGAGATTACTTTACCCTTGACTTCTTGATACATCATCTTCTCGTCAGCTTTAAATTTCCAAACAATTCGAAAATCTTACTTTCCAAGTGGCCTCTTGAACTAAACACAATACTTAACGAATACATCTATAATAGTACTAGCTGACCGGGAAAACGTTGTTTCGCCTATTCTTAGACCTAAAAAATATCACAAAAAAAAATCATAAAAATCCGTCAAGCCATTTTGGAGGAGTTCGATAACACACACTGTGACACGACATTCAAATACATATGGAAATGACGAATTGGCCACTCATTTAATCAGTAGATACTGGGAGTTTTTTCAGCTGTGCTGAGCTCCATCAAAGATTGAAACCAGGAATTCCAAAATATTTTCTATCGATTCAAAGCTGAGCTCGTTAGCTAGTGCTGACCTAGTGGTCAGCGAACAATAAGCTGAATGTTACCCTACAATCCATTACATAAACGGCAACATTCCTAAAACCTCACAATAAATCCTCGTAGACGACAATCAATCGGCGGTCCTTTTAGATAATGTACCAGGAAAACGCCATCCACCTAACAATGGGCATTTGCAATTATAATATAAACGTTATTGTACTACATTGAAGTACTTGATGCATCGCATTACAGCCCATCTAACGGAGATGCTTTGACATAGCGCTTTATGGAAACATCGCAATAAACTCAAAACAAACTTACCGTCTGCCGCTAACAAAACCCTTTAACAAGACCTAACGTCCTTATCTACAAAGACACACGACACGATTTCAATAAATTTTAAATAACGGAAAAGTAAATGTAATTTTGTCAACAAATCTGTACAGTGCCACCCGTAGACACCCTTTGTCCATTCCTTGATTGAATATCGAATGCATAATCGTAAACTTGAATCGATTCTTACGAATACGAAGAATCGATATTGAAATCGGCAAGCACTAAGGCTTTGTATGAATAAACGCACTTAGTGTATGGAATAGGAAATCATAAAAGCATAGTGCTGTTCTACATACAATATTAAATCGAAAAGGAGTTTATGCACCGATTATGGTTTACGCGTAGGTAAGTTAGTTCTTTTATATTTTTCCTTTAAACCGCGTAGGTATTCATCAGTTCGCGTTCTTTTATTAGATTTAGCCTTTAGATTCTTTAAGATGGATGATAGTTTATTTTATTCAGTAGTAGATTATCATAAAAGATATTATAACATTTATAGCTCAAAAGGCCTTTTGACATTGAATTCTGAAGCTCTGAACTGGTTACTGTTTCAAAAACGGCTACACGTGGCGCCATCTATGATTTTATGTGTGAACTAGTAACAACTTGGGGTAACACCAAGATGGGGTTGTTACTACCCTTGCTCTGATACTTTTCCTTCATGTTTACGTAAAATAGAATCGTGGAGTATTTAGCTAGAAATAATCAAATTATAAAATGGTTTTGATGGCAGTCTTTCTTTGAAAATTGGGATCAAAATGTAAAAAAGTTACGAACACTCTTGTTGGTTAAAAACACTCTTGATTTTTTTCTAATTTATTTAAGTGATAAGAAAATAAAAGTTCTTTTTATTATTTTGCTAGGCTAAGTTTGACCACAACATTCATTATTATGGTTAGCGATGATTTGATTGTCGATGGAACATGCTTTTCTAGAAGTAGGTAAGTCTTGTATCTATCAGGAAATTTAGACTCGAATCGGATACAAGTAGCGCTTTCACGCTACAATAAAAAGCATTGATAAATAATTTAAATAACAAAAGACAAGATATCTACTTCAAATTATAATTTTGAATTCAAAAAGCAAGTCTTTGTTTTTCTCAAGGATCTAAATCGCTCGGGTTACCATATCACACGGCAAGTATTTCCAAGGAATATTGGTACAAATTATGCGACTGCGGATTCTTTCACTCGAGATAATGTATTCGATTCCGGACCGAGTCGATGGCATCTTTCACGCGAGCTTCGAATGTTAGGCGACGTTTTATACGATACTACGGAAACTCGATTAAATATCGAATGAGAAACGATTTGTTGGGTTTCCAATTCTTGTTTGTTATGCATTCGAGTTTAGTTTAAAATTAGAATCATAAATTAGGGCTGACTAGAAACAAAAGTTCATCGTGCAGTAATAATTCATGTTTCTTTTTAATGAATAATCCAAATAAATTGTTTAAAAGGTCAATACATTAACTTTGTGGGCTTTTTCCAACAATAAATTACGTTTTAACAGTTAATTTCATATGAGCTACTTAGGCAGCCTTTCACGATTTTATTTTATTTGTAACTATAGTCCTCTTTTAAAAAGATTAAGCAACTCGCGCCAAGGTTTTGTCTGTAGATGGATGACCTACCGATACATACTGAGACACTACCGTACCTCGTAAAACATATTGAGCCTATGGTCTCGGCTGTCATTTGAAAATCTTAGACAGTCGGTACTGATTTCAGGAGCCAGAAAATAGTACACCAGTCGTGATAATACTCGTAAAGATAAGATGATTTTTGTAGGGTAATGTTACCCAGTTACTGGGTTGTAGAGGTCAGATAAGCAGTCGCAGGTTGCTCCACATAAACACTGTTACTCAGTTGAATCTAGTTGAACTGGAAGCAAACATATTTGAAGAAAAGCTAGGCATATTTTGGACTCGCATTAGAGTCACTAACTCGCAAAAACACCTCTATTTTACAGTTACATTTTCATAAGTTCTTGACTCTCATTGACACGATATTACGACTTCAATTTGAACGATTTTAAGTACGAGGACAGCATTGCGATTCTGTAAACATGTCGAAATGAAGGCTCGGGTGAAGTAATCACAAAGTGAGCGGTCAATCCAAGCAATAATAATGCAATGACAGCTCACTTCGTGATCACTTTACACAAGTCTTCACTTCGACATGTTTACAGAGTCGACCAGCTGGCCTGCTGAGCAACTCATACGATTTCCAATCGAGAACCGACAGTAGTACTAGAGATGTAAGCTCGATATTCGGTGCATTTGCGCGATTATATCGATACACGACGGCGAATATTTTGCGCTTTGAACGAAGACTGTCACTTGCAGACAACGTTGTGATAAAGTAAAAAATTTTGTAACAAAATAAACGTATACGGAAATTGTTTCACTGATTACAAAATTGGTGCTTCGATGTTATCGTTTGGATTATATTTTGGGTTATACGTGTTTTAGTGACTGTTCGTTTTCAATCACTGTTTATTTAAGACAGCATATTACTCTTTTTCTTTCGATATTTTGCACCTTATTTGCCAGCGTTTTCTCAAGATTTCGCTCTTGTGGTTTATTCCACAATAACTTGGTATAATATTTTCTCAGGCTGCTGCTGCTGGGGTAACAAGACTCGATAAAGTACGCAATGAGCATATCAGAGGATCATTTAAAGTTACTCCCATTGTAGAAAAGGTGGCTGAAAGACGTATGCATTGGTATGGATATGTGATAAGACGTGATGAAGAACACGTTGTAAGGAAAGCCATCCCAGATAAGAAGAAAGGCAAAGGACGACCACACGTCACGTGGTGGACAACTGTTACCAAGGACATGGAACGAGCTCAGGTGGAGGTACAGACAAACCAACACCACTGCCTTGGCGAGGTGAGGTGAAACTGAGGTGAAATTAGAACAATTAGCTGCCGCCGAAGCCGCGGTGGTCACAAATAGTGGCGACGTGATAGCAGCTAATGACTTGTTAGTACTGGCCGGTAAATAAACACATGCGATGAGTAGGGATGGGGAGATTTGTCGATGACTGAAGAGAATGCCGAGCGTTTAAGTGGGGTTTTTACCGATATTGTACCTACCAATACTTTTGAATTTATTATGGAGAATGCAGAATTAATTTTATAGTGGTATCAATATACCTCTGTAGATAATACCAACGCACCCTAACAGCAAATCTAGAGGTCTAGCCGAACGAAAGTAAAATACTGGTATTCAACTGCACCCGGTTAGACTGGATTTGGAGATTGATTAAATATAGAGTAAATTCTAGCGGTATCAATAGCACTCTACAGATAATACGAAATTGGTTTATTCAAATTGGCTTTTTGAACGTCATGTTTTACAAAAGACAGTCCTCCAAAATGGCCACCCGTAACCACTTCCTAGTGTTTTTGGCTGCCCAGAAACACGTCTGTCTGTTACGTTTTAAGAATTTGAATTTATACCAACCGATAATACCAACGCACCCAAACAACAAATCCAGAGGTTCAGCCGAACTGAGGTGAAATTAAAACATTTAGCTGCCGCCGAAGCCGCGGTGGCCACAAATAGTAGCGACGAGATAGTAGCTAATGACTTGTTAGTACTGCCGCCAAATACACACATGCGATGAGAAGAGATGGGGAGGTTTGTCGATGACTGAAGAGAATGCCGGGCATTCAAGTGGGGTTATTACCGAAATTACACCAACCTATACTTTTGAATTTATTATGGAGAATGCAGAACTAGTTGTACTCGTATAGTGGTATCAACAAACCTCTGTAGATAACACCAACGCGCCTAACAGCAAATCCAGAGGTTCAGCCGAACTGAGGTGAAATTAGAACAATTAGCTGGCGCCGAAGCCGCGCTGGTCTCAAATAGTGGTGACGTGATAGCAGCTAATGACTTGTTAGTACTGCCGGTTAATAAACACATGCGATGAGTAGGGATGGGGAGGTTTGTCGATGACTGAAGAGAATTCCGAAAGTTTTTTTTATTGAAATTACACCAACCCGTACTTTTGAATTTATTATGGAGAATTCAGAATCAATTATAGTGGTATCAACATACATTTGTAGACAATAGCAATGTATTAAAAAAAAAAAAAACTTTCGATGCCGCGTCGGTCACCGGTGACCGACAAACAATACATTTTCTATTGTGTCTATTTGTCTGGCAGACAATTTGTTAAGGATGGGTAATCATCAAATGACTCCTCCCGCTCTGGGTGAAGCAGGAGGGAGTGTCAGACTCTTACTGACTAAAACCCATCCGAGTTCCTCCTGCCCTTTGCGTTCCAAGGCTACGGTACCTCTTTCTAACAGATTCCGCAGCCCATACCAATGCACCCTAATAGCAAATCCAGAAGACCAGCCGAACTGACGTGAAATTAGGACAATTAGCCGCCACCGAAGCCTCGTTGGCCACAAATAGTGGCGACGTAATAGCGGAAAATGACTTGTTAGTACTGCCGCCAAATACACAAAGGTGATGAGTAGGGGTGGGGAGGTTTGTCGATTTTGGTCGATGTCGATGTTTATTGGGACGTTCAATGTTGGGATATGGTCGAAAGAAAGTATCAACATAAAAATACCGATGAAGCGATCAGATAAAAAAACAATAAATAAAGTTAGTATCTGTAGGTTCAGCTAGTCTATTCTGTAAAAAACCATTTCGATATCGAGCTTCACCTGAGTGACTAACCTCACAAAGTGAGCTTTATTGCACACAACATAAAGGTGTTACCTTTGACGTAATTTGTTACTCACCTCGGATTCCGCTGTCGAGACACGAAAATGTTGTTACAGAATAGGGGTGCTGCTCTCCTCGGTACACATCACACATTGCACTTCTTCAAAGAGATATAATCTAATTCATTCAGCATTGACCGAAATTATCTTAATATTTACAAAACTTTATGCATCCTGAACATGTTCTCAGTAGCTTTCAATAATATTGTATGCTGCAGAAATAAACTAAACTCATCACTCCCGCTTTTTCCTGACCTCTTAACAAACACCCTGTGCCCTATTACGGTTCGTGAATGTTCATAACTATGGTTCAATATTCAAATCAATCAGCTAGCGAGCTTCAAGTGACTGTCCGATTTACTGGCCACTTTGTATGAGCCGTCCTAAAAAGTGCTAAGGGCATAACTATAGTACACCAGCACTTAGCCACTAAAAAGTTAATCAAATTAAAATAATTAAATCGATAAATAACCCCACCGTAAGCCCAACACTGGCCAGTGAGCGACGACCGACCGCGGTCGCCACCACACCGCCATCTATAATTGGTTTGCTCCGCAGTTGATTTTTATCTCCAATTATTGAGTTTTCACGCCAATTAAATATTATCTAGTTTCCGGTGGAAGCCGGTGGAAGCCGCAATGTCGATATAATCACACAGTTTCTAGAAATGGCACAACCCTTAGTAGTAATACGTTTGTTGAATAAATGATTTAATTATATATCTACTCTCTAATGGGTAGGTATTTTAAATGAGATAATGATAGTAATATCAATTCGTTTCCGTTCTAATCGGTAATAGGTAATTGTGAATCGATGTTACTTTTGTATTGCTGCAGTGGATTGCACTCATTTACAATAATTGGAATAATTGTGGATGAGTGGATTACGATTGTTAGAAAATTCATTTATTACTCATACTGAGGCAATAAAATAGTGGTAAATTAAATAAAAATAATTCTTTGGCTTCTGACTGACATGTAAATAAATAAAACTAAAAATCCTTACAAACTTTTAATGAACAAAAAAGGACTTAACGTAACATCACTCGCAAATACAAAATTGTCTAATGACAATGAATCTTACCACGATGACTCACTATCTCATTTGGTTGAGAAGTTACTCAGGAATTTGTTCGAAAGAGTAACAGCGACCTTGAAACATGAAGGGCATTAGAAGGAACACGGATGGTTTTTAGTCAGTAAGAGTCTGACACTGCCTTCTGCTCCGCCTAGAGCGGAAGGAGTCATTTGATGATTTCCCAAACTTAAAGAAGAACCTCATGCTGTCTATAATTGAAAAGAGACGAAGAATAAAAGAAAAAAAAAAACATTATTTTACATTAAAAGCAACACCTCCTTAGAATCCATTACATCTAAACCCAGTAAACTTTGTAACCGAGTCACCATTTATCTCCGATACGATCTAAATTCTACGCGCACCCATCCGGGCACTGAACACAAATAACTACTTAAAAGGTCAACTTTCTCACTATTAACTTGTTCAGGGATAGTGGCGTATTGATCAATACTGGTTGCGTATAAATCCTTAGGTGGAAATCAGAATGAATGCCTTAACATGGAGTTAATGTGCTGTACGCAGAATGTTTGAGCAATAATGGTGTACACTGAAACTGCATAATTATGGGAACTTATTTAGCTAATGCTGTCCTATTGCTGAGTCTGCTCCAAATTCTTCCAGAAATGTCTTTTAAAATGCGCACAGTAAAAGGACTGGGTTTCCGAACTCATTCAACCCTAATCTCTTCTTTAGAGAGAACAGGCTGCTTCTGGGTAAGCTGACTCCATTGTCGACTTTGTCTCTGTCACCTCTGACCCAGACTAGAGTCAAGAGCAAACTCATCTCAAATAACTTCCTCTATCTTTCCCGTGCTGCCTGCTTATCATACCAACTCTTGCGGACGCGGTACTTATTGCAGGTAAGTGTGCTAAACCTAAAATGGTGATGGGCAGGATTTAGTGGTCTTCCAGATTTACCAGCAAACAATAAAATTAAATTATTTGGAATAAGACAGTACTAACCCAGACAAGTTCTCGAAAGTGTAGGTATAAAAATAAATTGTGTGTAAATAAAATGCAGTACATTTTATTCAAAAGGGTGTTTTAGGAAATGTTGTAAGAACAGATTCGCTGAATAATAAAGAGGACTACATCCTAAAAAAATATTCTGTTGTATGTTTTCAGTTAGTATTAAGACGAGTTCGGACATTCTTTACTCGTCTTAACACTATGGTAGGCACCAGATAAATTTGCAATAAAGTACATTGACCTTTCCCTTATATCTATTCAGACCCAAAATATAAATAAAAATCGTTTTTTCTTACTGAAAATTGTATTTTATTACGTTAGGTGTCGAGTTTTATGTAGTAATTTCCGTTTCTGAAATAAGGAATGTCAATAAATGTAGGTGGGTCCATGACCGTTATTGCTAACTTATTTGGCGCCTACTCTAACTAAAAACATCTTGGAATTCTGCTAAAAAATAAAACAGTTAAACCGCACCGCGGCTTTACAAAGAAGTTACAAATAAACCAGCTATTGCACTAAAACATAAAAGAAAACATGGCATTGTTCTGCTACTGAAATTATCCGTGTCCGCTATAAAGTTTTATTGTGCATGTTTACTTCCGTAACCGACTTGCACGCAGAACCAGTAGCTTGCTTCTTGCTGCAAGGTGAACACAAGGTCTTTAAATAGATACCTAGCTTAAGAAGGATTCGTGCCGCAAATTGACATGTTAAACATCCCCTCTATATACGCAAACGTTTTAGGAATTCTTTCATTTTGCTTACAGCTAATGCGTGGAATTTTCTATCGGAGTCTGTGTTTCCTGATAGCTACAAGTTAAGTTAAGAGTGAATAGATTACTTCTAGACAAGTGTGCTCCACCGGTTGACCACATCATTGTTTTCTATCAGGTAAGATTGCACGCTGAGCAACTGAGAGAGCAATGCTCGGGGTTTCTCTGGTGGGTAGAATTCGCAACGAATTCATTCGTCAGAGAACTAAAGTCACCGACATTGCGCGTAGAATCAGCGTGCTGAAGTGGATGTGGGCCGGCCATGTCTGTAGATGGACAGACGGTCGATGGAGCAGACATGTGTGTTATAGTGGAGACAGCGTATGGGCAAACGTAGTGTGGGACGCCCTGCGTCACGATGGATCTATGATTTAAAGAAGGTGGCTGTCAGCGGATGGATGCGGACTGCTCAAGACGGGGATGGTTGGCGCTCCTTGGGGGAGGCTTACGTTCAGCAGTGGACGGATATTGACTGAAATGATGATGAAGGGAGGTTTCGGTCAAACGTGAACATATCAAAATAAAGAAAGCAGAGCATAAAATATTTATTACTCGCCTTGTCAATATTATAACTGACAACGATTGTCCTTCCAGCATAATAACTTCTGCAAGTAACCTCACATACATTCAAAGGTTACTGTTGGCGACTGTATTTACAGCCTGTCACTTCTACAAGTAACTGTCGATGTCTGTACACAACATACGAACAGTCGTCACATCACAACACAGCTCTGTTGTAGATGTACAACATGACGCGACCAGTGCATTGTTCTTGAGCCTGTTCGTTATAAATAAAGTATTATCTGCAATAATAACTTGCTCGATTGAACTGAACAATACGCTCAGCGGACGTGTGGGCGGCGGATACTATCGACCTATTGACGGGAATTATATGGAGCTGGTGATATATTTTTTGGCAAAAAAAATTGGTTGCCTGTAAAGTCGGTATACGGGCGAAAGTTTTACGTGACAACGACTTTTTATGTCTGTCTCTCTCGCTCTTAG
Organism: Lacanobia oleracea; assembly: GCA_950371165.1. Lineage (NCBI taxonomy): Eukaryota > Metazoa > Arthropoda > Insecta > Lepidoptera > Noctuidae > Lacanobia > Lacanobia oleracea. Next base: position 16,783,166 of record OX493386.1, read on the forward strand.
GCGGGCTAACCATGCCCGAGTGGAAGGGACGCGTGCCTCTCACTCGCTCTCATTGTGAGCGCATAACGTGAGCGGAGCGTAACGCAGTTTCTTGAAGTGTCACCCGGCAAACCAATTTATAAGACGTTGTCACGTCAAAAAAATATTCATTTGCTTGATCCTGAGGCTAGATTATAAAAGTTCTATAAAGGAAGCCGCTAAGCCTTGACCCAACTAAGTTGGGTCAGTCTGACCGGATGCAGCTGAGTAGCAGTATTTTACATGGAGTGCAGAGCCCAGTAACTGAGTAAAACAATACCCCTTGGTGAGACTGGTGTCAGATTTTTTGGTCCGTAACGACTGACAAATATCTACGAATGACAGCTGGAACCAACGGTTTCACGTGCTTTTCGAGGCGCGGAGGAGTCTAGTGTGTTGATATTGGTTTGCGGAACACCAAAGCTAACGTTGCTTAACCTAAAAGGTCGACTGTTTTGTGGCTGTTGCTATTTTATGAGCAATGTCGAGAAGTCAAACAGTAATAGAGCTATTTTATTTAGTACTTATGGGTTTTTAGAATAAAAATATGGTAACAAAATAATTTGAAATTGTGCGTGTGTCTAGAGGGAATAAACATTTTTTTTTCTTTTCTTTTTCTTTAAAATTTAACGAATCGATCACAAATTGATTTCGGTATTTCTTGCACTTTTAAAATCAATATTGCTGATAGAAAGTGCCTTTGTCGTCAACTACTTTAATCGCATCACCAAGTTACAGCAATGTTTTACTTATCTTGGTTGGGTAGCCCCAGATTTTCTGCTTAATTATTTGTTTACCCTGAAAGTAAGGATAAAAATCAGTTTCTTTCATAGTCTTATTCATAGTCTAGGCTTGTCCACTGAAAAAATGTAATTAGTACGTCAGTTAGATTATGAAAAAATATTTGACCAAGTTAACAAACAAACTTGACGAACATACGACCCTTTTGAAATTCTCAATATGTCACGCCGTGGTATAATTTTTAGTGTGTTCTGACGTCACGAGTTTTGATGCGTTTTATCGTTGTCAATATTCATTGATTTACAAAAAGAAAAAATACGTGTCCATTATTTTTCAGTACCTACTCTAAACGTACTCGAAACTAGCCTATTGACCTTTTCTTTTAATTTGCTGCGGAATCATTACTGTCTTTTAACAGTAATCCTACCACATGGCGAGAAAGGGCGAAACGGGGCACTTAGCTTGATATAGTGTCATCACCAAATCCGTAAGCAATCAAGCAAAAACCCGTTGATATTTAATATCTCTGTCAATCCAAGAAGCTTTACAAAACATCATGAAGAAACAAAAAAAAAAAAACATAATATAAAAAATGGTAACATCATCTCCATAAACATCCCATCAACGAGTCTTTGTTAAGGTCCAGCCTGATTTAATTGCGTACAGCGTTAATTGGCCATTGTCCTTTAATATTGTGCCCTCGCCCCCAGTTAACTATAGCCGATTGTTTTTGCCCCGTGGAGCCTTGTGCCTCTTGTGCACTTGAGCCCCGTTGTGCTAATGCGCAGTCGTGATGCTTGCTTACCGTTTAGATATCAATTGAGATGTTTCGGGGTTATTGGATTAATTGTTTGGTTTTGAACGGATGACTTGGTAGTTGGTAGGTATTTTAAATAAATTGATAGTCATTATTTATAATTGAGGAGCTCGTGGCTAAATAATAACAGCCACACGGGTCGATCTTTAAGGTTAAGCAACGCTTGCCAAGGTTGTTCTGTGGATGGGTGACCATCTTAACATAACGAGTTTCCTCCGTGCCTCGGAAAGCACGTTAAGCCGTTGGTCTCGGCTGTCATTTGTAGATCTTTGGCAGTCGTTACGGGTTGTCAGAAGCCAGTAAATCTGACTCCAGTCTAGCCAAGAAGTATCGTGTTACCCAGTTAATGGGTTGTGGAGGTCTGGTAGGCAGCCGCTCCACGTAAAACACTGGTATTCAGCTGAGCCCGGTTTGACTGGAAGCCGACCCCAATATATAGTTGGGAAAAGGCTAGGCAGATGAAAATGAGTCATTATTTATAATTTTGTCATTGAAACTATCTAGCGTTCGGCTTCAATTGTTTATCAAATGGTAGTGATTTTTTCAGGAGGCTCGCGAATTATAGCGAGTTATTGTAAAATATATATACCAACTTTGACATTAAACCTAAATAAAAATATGTAATGTTGTCCAGGTATATTTTTGTTGAAACTGATATTTTCACTACAAATAAATACTAAAATCAACATCTACAAATTAAACATCAACAAGTCGTGTTAAACCCACCCACCAAAACAATAGCTTTATCACAAATCTCCAGAAGAAAACTAACAACCATAAGCAGACACTTTCAGCAACCAGAAAACACAATCTCTCATATTATCTCAAAATCTAAAGATCTTCAGATTACACGCTATCCAACGCACTATTAAACAACAAGGAAAGAATTTACAAGAACAAAAAATAATAGCTTCCAACGATGTTACAGGACAAAGGCGTTTAAGAAAACCTGCCTCCTCTGTTCTTTGAATCATATACATAATCATAATAATTAAATGTCGCAATGAGAAGCCGTGTTATCAGCCGGACTCAGAATGATGCTACTGACCACTTCACGTCATTCTTTTTACTTACGCTCAAAACCACCATTACAAATACACCGACATACATAGCTGGTTTTACACTTGCATGGACTTGACCCTTTCTTACATAAAAAGCAAAGGATGATGGGCAGACATTTTTCGTCGCAGTACCATATTTGTCACAGTGCAGGAAAGTGTCAGCCCAAGAACCAGTTAGGCAAATTATCTGCGAAGAATCAGTGAGTCCACCTGCCGTTCAGGGCTGTGTTTATTTATTTATGTATTCTGTGTTGCAAAGTTCGCGTGATGAGACGCAATGTATTGTTGTAAATGGCTCGCATGGCTACTTTTATTTTTACTTGTTGACGTCCCTATTGAATAAACTTTGGAATGTATTAGAAATAGATGGTGCGGTTATTATTTATGTGTGGTTGTGGTTACGGGTTTTTGTCTTTTTTTTGCTGTGGAATATATGTTGCATTTATTAAAGAGATACAGATCAAACCTTTGTCTCTTTAATTAAGCTAAGATATAAATATCTGTGTTTTTTATTCAAATTACAACAAATATCTTAAATTTTTAAATGAAAGTTATAAACATTAATCACAAATCAAATATTTATCTACTGAAATAAATGTTTATTAATTTTACCTTGCTTTAAGATGAGAAAATTCGTCGCCATTTATAAATGAAGCAATGTTTCAGTTATTTCTCTATAACATTTTTACATTATATAAATCAAACGAAGTGGCAGCACTTCGTTTGATTATATTTCTAGATTATAATACGAAAATACACGTATGATTAGGTACACCCAAAATAAAACACATTCACTGTATTATTTTTACTCCAAGTTATCAACAAACCAAACACATAAAAATAACTGACAACTTACTCAAAAGAATCACCACTAAACAAATATAATAAACAATATACAGTAAGACAATAATAAATAGTTTAAAACCAACAAAGTATTAAAGCTATGCAACATTGAAGATTTTTCAATCATCCACACAGTTGGGTTTCTAATTAAAAGCATAATGATCCATCCTATTATAGAATAGAAAAACTAATGTTCCCATAACCGACATTATAATAATGAATAATAATTTGTAATTAGTAATTGTGTAACAAAAACTATCTACTATTTAGTGGAGCATAAAAAGTTATTTCGAATTTGAAGCTCATCTTCGTGACTAAATGTTACACGGTTTTTGTTTTAATTTTAGTAATTATTTATTTTAAAATTTAAAATTTGAATGAGGTAAATATATTTGGAGTCTTAAATTTAATAGTTAGGTTAGTTTCGTACACAAACGATGAAATTTTAGCAAATGCAAACCACGTAAAATTAATAAAACTAGTTTTATTTCAATCTAGTAGGTATTAACAGCTGCTGCTGTTCTCTGATTGTTCGATGTAATGCAATAAGGTATTTTACTAAAAAAAATCTAATTAGTCCGTCTGATAGATTTTCAAAAAAAATTTGACTCGTGTATTTTTTCTTTTTTCACGTAAACAAAAAATAAAGAGGATACAGCGAGTTGAAGACACGACTGACGTGACGTCATCTGGCTTGGTAAATTTGGTACATTTTTACCAAGCCGACATTTTTATGCCATTTATTTTTGACTGGCCTGTTGGTCTAGTGGTTAGTGACCCTGACTGCTATGCCAGAGGTTGTGGGTTCGATTCCCACCCAGGACAAATGTTTGTGTGATGAGCATGATCATTTGTTCTGTGTCTGGGTGTAGTTTATCTATAATATGTATGTATTTAGAAATATATAAGTATGTTTATCAGTTGTCTAGTTCCCATAACACAAGCTCTGCTTAGCTTGGGACTAGATGGCGTTGTGTGATAGTTGTGTGGAATATTTTTTTTTTTTTTTTTTTTTTTTTTATTATTATTATTATTATTTGGTCACAGTAGCAAAAGTTACTGTATCTTCATAACTAGTACTTTTGCTGCAGCCACCAAACAAAAATAATCTAAATTAAACACCCAATAGCCTCACAGGATATAATGTTTAATTCAGTTTTTTTTTATTCATAGGTAACAAGGTTTATAAATATGAATTGCAACTTTCTCCTTTAGTATTTTTTCAGTCTGAAATTTTACTTAACGTGACAGCAACCAACCTAAATGCAAATCAAATTATCTGACCACAGCCTTACAATAAAATAAGAATCATGCACGCACACCCATCACATATCACGCTTCGCCTTTCCCTCACGATCTAACCGTCGATAGGTTAATTATTAATTACAATTGCTAATTAAAATCAATTTATTGGTTTTCACTATCTTACATTAGTTTCCTTCGCTGCGTTAGTTGTAAATCAAAATCAATTAAACTGATTTCAATTGATTACGTGGAGAGATTAATGCAAATTATTGTTTATTATTAGATGTTTATTCATGGAGCTCGTGGCTAAATAATAACAGCCGCACGGGTCGGTCTTGAAGGTTAAGCAACGCTTGCCAAGGTTGGTCTGTAGATGGGTGACCGTCTTAACATAATGAGTTTCCTCCGTGCCTCGGAAAGCACGTTAAGCCGTTGGTCCCGGCTTTCATTTGTAGATCTTTGGCAGTCGTTACGGATTGTCAGAAGCCAGTAAATCTGACTCCAGTCTTGCCAAGATATACCGTGTTACCCAGTTAATGGGTTGTGGAGGTCTGGTAGGCAGCCGCTCCACGTAAAACACTGGTATTCAGCTGAATCCGGTTTGACTTGAAGCCGAGCCCAATGTAGTCGGGAAAAGGCTAGGCAGATGATGATTAGATGTTTATTCATTAATATTCTGTATTAGTTTACGGAGATATTTATTGGTTGGTTATTTGAAGATGAGTTTGCTTGTTTAAGGTCAGCACATCACTATAAAGATGAACATAGTAAATATTTTATTCTGGAATAGGTAAGCTCAAGTGTAAGAAAGAGCTGTGCTGTTTTGTAAATTGAATCTATTTTGCTATGTCGTAGGAACTTTTTTTCAAGTTTGGATTTTGGTTTTTAACCAACTTCAAAATAATAGTAATAGTACATTTATTTCAGCCTTAGTCCATAACGTTTGTTAGTAACAATATTCTTAGCCTAGTGTTAGTAAATACAAACAGTTAGGCGAGGACGATAATGAGGACGTTCTCAATTAGTTTTTATTATTTAATGTTTTTCTTTTACCTTATAGCTCCGTCATTTTTGAACTGATTAAAAAAATTCTTGTTTGTTTCATGTAAAAGGATAAACTTTTCGATTGGTTCCATTTAAATTTCTTCAAAATCGGTCAAGTAGATTGGCTTTTAAATCACAATAGCTGGAATTCGTTTACTTACCTATATGACGTATTTGGTTTGTCATCTAAGTAAACGAAATTGCCAGTAGGCTATTACGTTGTCCTGCGACTTGTCAGCAGTGTTGTTGGGTGTAGAGTAGAAAGTGGAAAATAAAAAACTTTTTTATACAAAATATAACTGACTTCCAAATGAAAAAAAAACATTACCAAGTATGAAATAACTTTAATTTCGAAAGTTGGTGTTAAAATAACAAGAAACAATAAAAACATCGACTTCCGAAATTAAAGTTATTTTATTCCTACTATGTAGTGTTTTTATTTGGAAGTCGGTTGTATTTTTGTATAAAAGTTTTTTAGTAAACGATTTTTTTCTTCTGTTAAAGACATTGCACAAGTCTTATCAGATTTTCTTAAAACAAATCGTAAAAAATCATTTTAATTAAGGGTTCCGTATTAAGATAACAAGCATTCCTAATAGTTTCAGCAAAACCATCCAACCGTCAGAGATTATTAATGTTGTGAAGCTGTAAAAATAATTTGAGATGTTATTGTTATTAACTGCTAAAATACTGATTTTAATACTAATATACCATTTGAAACATGGTTCCAAGAGATTTTTTTTTTCTTTAAGTTCATCAAATCATTTGTTTTCCTCGTATTTGAAGCTGTGATATTGACACCTATTACTTATTTGCGCTCATTTGTTTTAAATCGTAAAGATAAGGAAGGTCAAATGACAGGAGTGGAATTCCCTGCCGCAGTCTGTGTTTCCCGATAGCTACACGATAGCTGGGAGTCTTTAAGTCAAGAGTGAATAGGTTACTTCTAGGCAAGCTTGCTCCATCTTCGACCACATCATCGCTTACCATCAGGTGAGATGGTGGTCAAGCGCATGCCTATTAATAGTAAAAAAAAAACAAATATGCGTTGATTAAAAAGGGGTAATCGAAGACAATAAGGAATTTAAATCCTGTTACGGCACTTGTAAAATCGGATTGATAAACTAATAATAAATTTTAGCGGACAGGTTGTCGATTCTTATCAATATGTCACACTGCAGTTCAATTTATTAGGTTTGAACCTGTCTTGTAGTCAAAGTCGGTACATAATTGTATTTTATGCATTTGATGACTTTTCATACTGTGTCGTTTCAAAAATAATTTTTAAATACCATATTATGTCATATTTAAGAGACCGTACCAATGCCATCACGATTCCGTTGTGAAAAGGAGAAAATATAATATTACCCGTCTTACGTCGAACGATTTTTTTAAGCACGTCATAGTTTCATTGCATTCTTATCCCACTATCCTTATCCTTTTCAATAAATGGCCTGTACTCCAATAAGAAATTTGACTCCTCAACTGTTAGTAGGTACAATTAAAGTATTCCCAAAACGTTTTATGCAATGGAAAATATCACGCTGTTGTCACCGCACGCTAGCAAAAATAAACCCACTTGCAAATTCACTAAAATTTATCATCATTATCATATCAGCCGAAAGACGTCCACTGCTGGACATAGGCCTCCTCCAAGTGTCGCCACTACAACCGGTCCTGTGCGTCTCGCATCTGTCGGCTACACGCGACCCTCACCACCACCAGGTCATCGGTCCACCTTGTGAGAGGCCTTCAAACGTTGCGTCTTCCGGTACGCGGTCGCCACTTCAGAACTTTTCAGTTCCATCGACCATCTGTTCTACGAGCAATGTGCCCTGCCCACTGCCACTTCGGATAAATTTAAATTCACAAAAATGCTTTGCTGTAATCACTGATCCATGGGGCCATGTAAAATTCAATCAATGCTAACATAAAGAACAAAGCACAAAGAAGAACATTACTTACTAGTAATATAAACTGTGCGTGCAGTACTACGGACGATCAAGATGAGATCTCTGTCCAACAGATAAGCAAGGAGATTGAGATTGTAATGCTCCACATCTCTCTTCGCAGCATGCTGGATCCAGTTCGAAAATAACTATGGATGTACATTTTGTTGTTTGGTATTCAGTTTAATTTCGCGGGTCTCCTCGCGTTTGGTTATTTTGCTATTGAAAGAATCTAGAGAATTTTCTTCCCCAAATTATTACAGGCAACTTTTAAATGATCGAAACCACAAACATTCACTACCCTTTTTCCTATTGGAATTGGCAGAAACTATGATACAGAATGTTACCTGAAAAAAAAACCAATATCGACGAGTGTTTTCTGAATGCTGGTCCATCGTTTTCAACACCAAAGCCACCATGAATAGGAAAAAACTATGAACAAAAATCCAACACAATACAAACATTCCGCCCATCGATATCAACAATGAACGAAAAAATTGAACTTAATTATTACAAGAAAAAAACAAGAAAAGTCGGTATTAAAGTAAAAATAACTCGGAAAGTAACATCGGTATGCGTTGCTAAAACAAACAAAGGATGCGCAGGCGCATTTCAAATGATAATAAAACGGACAAATGAAATCGCACACTTAACCGTATCTTTGTGATGCGCTCGGACAAAGTGGCGGATTAAAGGTAGGGACAGGACTGAGGTCCGGTACCCGGGAACGTTGACAGGATTTTAAATGTTTGGACCGGACTTGAGAAGTAATGAAAAAAAGAGTAATCAAGAAAATATTTGAGACAGTTAACAAAACCAATATTTAACAAGAAACACAGTAATAAAAGAAAACAAGATAAAAACAATGCAGTGAAAATGAAGTCTAAGTTAAGAAAAATAACTTAGAATGATTTTAATATATAAAGAACGTATGTACTACTCTGTCAAGAAAGTACCGGGAAAAGATCAATAATACACAAAATGTCTGTTATTCATCCAAATTTATTTTATCACCTTCAAAGTATGCTCCTTTAGAAACGATACACTTGCGCCAACGAATAATCCATTCATCAAAACATTTTTTAAACGCTGCTTCCGGAATTGAGTTCAGTTCTTGCCGCGGATTCTCCTTTATGTCTTCTATCGATTGAAAACGGGTGCCACGAAGTGGTAATTTGAGTTTAGGAAAAAGAAAAAAGTCAGCAGGAGCCATATCTGGTGAATATGGTGGTTGCTGGATGGTATTTGTTGAGTGTTTGGTTAAAAATTCGTTCACAATGATAGCCTTGTGCGAAGGCGCATTGTCGTGGTGCAAAATCCAAGAATTTTCTTTCCACAAATCTGGCCTTTTTCGTCGAATTTGCTCTCTTAAACGCCGCATAACGCTCAAATAATATTATTTATTTACCGTTAGACCTTCCGGTAAGAATTCAGAGTGCACAACACCGCGATAGTCAAAGAAAACAGTCTTTGACTTTTGATCGACTTTGGCGTGGTTTTTTCGGTTTCGGTTCAGTTGGAAGGCGCCACTCCGAAGCTTGTTGACTAGTTTGCATGTCAAACTTGTAAACCCACGTCTCGTCACCAGTAACAATGCGTTTCATGAATGTTGGGTCCGAACTGACTCGTTCTAGCATGTCCTCAGCGACTTTCATGCGATTGAGTTTTTGGAGAAAATTCACATCTTTTGGGACTAGCCGAGCAGCAACATGTTTCATACCCAAATGATTAGTTAAAATGGTACGGATCGACTCGTGAGATACAGAAAGTTCGGCGGCTATCTCTCTCAGAGTTGAATGGGGATTTTCAGTCACTATTTCCTTCACTTTTGCGATGTTAACTTCAGTTGCAGACGTTGACGGCCTACCAGAGCGAGGCAAATCTTCCATCACATCTCGACCGCTTTTGAACGCTTTGAACCACTCATAAGCACGAGTTTTTGATAATGTCGATTCACCGTAAGCCTTCTGTAACATTTTCAGTGACTCCGAACACGAAATTCCATTGGCGATGCAAAATTTAAGACAAACTCTTTGTTCGATATTTTTGTCCATTATGAAATTCGCAATACACACTATATATGATATTACTAAAACCAGCACTGTATTTAATATAAATAACAGATGCAACTCAAACTCCGCGCCAAAATGGAAAACAGTTGGGCCAATCTAACAACTACAAAAAAACAAAAATTTGAATTTGGAACCATAAACAAATCATCCATTCCCGATACTTTTTTGACTGAATGTACATGGTTTCACCGACAACTGTTGAAATACGACTAGAAAGCTAATCAAATAATGGAAATGGTAATACCAAAACTAAACTACATTGAACAGGAAAAATTAATTTGCTTGATCACGTGATGTTTTTCCGGCTATACTATTTTATCATTAAAACAACAAACATCTACCTATCAAAAATAAAACACCCTACAGTAAATCATTTTCCAACAGCCATAAAAATCCCGGTATAAAACCAAGCACACAGCCTGTGTGTCCGAGCCTAAAGCCTATGAAAACTAAGAACACGACTAGTATCGTAATATTTTCGAATAATCCGCAAACTGGTAATACTATACCGACACTGGGAACACTGAGGAGTCTCAGATAAAGAAAATATCAAGACTATTATAGCCCGTCGCACGCACGTCGCTCTCCCGTAAGATTTGTGTGGATACGACACTGGGAGACTGATTTATAGGTTATACAGACTTATTAAAGTGTTTTTACGATGAGCCTTCTTAGAAATTTTCTACTGATAGTTAAAACGTTTAAATAAATTCGGAAATCTTATCCATGGAAGGCCTATTATTTGCAGGTCTGTCCAATTTATGCTAGTGAATACTCCTGCTCGAATTACACCCATGGCGGATAACCTCAGCTACGACCAAACATTGACGCATGCAATTCTTATCATAGTGCACAATGTGTGTGCATAAACCCAGGTGCACAGACTTTTCCTTAACTCTTTCACAAACCGATGGAAACATTGAGATCACGTATATAATACAGGGGTACTCCAGGCTCTTAATAAAAATACATACGCCATAACACAAAAGGTAGACAACAATAGCACGGATTTTTTTTTTTCATAAATCCGAATAAAATACTTCGGAAATATGAGCAAAATTATATTTTTCTTTCATCCAATGTCTCACATAATCGAAACATTACAATCCCAAATCATTTTGACGAAAGAAACCTTGTTCCTGTTGCAAATATTAATCATATTCCATCTTAAAATCCTATCCACACATTCCTAACATGTCATTCGACTATATCTTTTGTAGTTTCGCATCCAGCGGGCTGTCATATGGTGGGGCTTAGCGAATTAACACCGGAGTTAAGTTGCATTATGTACTGTGCCTTTTGCAACGCCGCACCTCTTGATACCTGTGCCATAGTCGATGTAGAACAGTAGATCAATTTGACACAACAGGGAAATGTATGCTCTGATTAATAGGAGCAGAGGGTTAATTTTTGCTATCGCGGAGTTAATTTGGTATGTAAGTTAAGTTTAAGCTGGTTTGTGAATAATATTTTTTTAGCTATTTTTTTAAATACATAGCCCAAAAGGCAAATAAACATTATTTTTGCAACCAAGCTATAATTAAGCCTCCTTATGTTTTTTTATATTTTTAACATTCAGCTCATAAAGTACCTTCAACGTTCAAAGTTCATGACATCCGCGGGAGCGAGAAGTCCAGAACTAAAAATTTACCCTACTCCTACTCACACAGTTCATGATCATTACTTCGAGTATCAAGCAAAAGAGAGAAGAGGGGGCATGGGAAGCACCAGAGTTGCATGATTATTCGAAAGAGTTACCGCGGCCCTGGAACGCAAACGGCAATTGATTGGAACCTGGATGGGTTTATTCCAGAGTGGGACAGAACCATTTGAAGGCGTCAAAATGACCCTACTTCAATTCACATGTACTGTGTCACCACCACAGCTAGTGTTGTTATCGATGTGCAGTACGTTGTTATGTGTTGTACAACATGTTAAATGTTAATTACAAACACACTGATTTGTTGGTCGCTCGCCTAGCTTTTGAATTAAGTCCTAGCTTTTAATTTCCGGCTTTGCATAATGCGGTGGGCTGTTGCGTAATGGTAGATGCTGATTCGCGGGTATTGTTGGTGGTTGGTTTATTGTGAGTCTGTTCGGACGATGGATTAAGTGGACTAGCTGGGCCCTGTGGTTTCGCCTGTGTTTATAATGTTTTTCATTTATTTATTTTTTTCATTAAAATCTTATCAAAACAGCTCGAGGATTGAGCAGTAATACATAACAAACAAAGTGACATAATTAGGACAGAAGAGTTCCTTTTTTTATAATGTTGGTATGAAACCTTAAATAAAAATATACCGGATTTGTAGAAAATCTTTTTTGAAGCATTTCTGGCCGCATGAACTATCACCTCTACTAAGCGGAGATAAGGCTTCTATCTTTGGTACGACACACTATCACGTATAATGGTACGGCTACACTAACGTAATATGGTAATAATTACCGCCATAATTGAAACAAAATCAACTGAAATCAACAGTGAAGGATGAAATAAATTCATTCACAGGCAAATACAAAACAAGACTGGACAACCATCCTAACCAGCTCGCTGTCCATCTCACATTGCCTGACTGTCTAAATCGCCTGAAACGGCGCAGAACCTTGGATCTCGGCGGCGCGGATTAAGGCAATATATTAATATGGAGGAGCTCGTGGCTAGATAATAACAGCTGCACGGGTCGATCTTCAAGGTTAAGCAACGCTTGCCAAGGTTGGTCTGTGGATGGGTGACCATATTAACATAACGAGTTTCCTCCGTGCCTCGGAAAGCACGTTAAGCCGTTGGTCCCGGCTGTCATTTGTAGATCTTTGGCAGTCGTTACGGACAGTCAGAAGCCAGTAAATCTGACTCCAGTCTTGCCAAGAAGTACCGTGTTACCCAGTTAATGGGTTGTGGAGGTCTAGTAGGCAGCCGCTCCACGTAAAATACTGGTATTCAGCTAAATCTGGCTTGACTGGAAGCCGACCCCAATATAGTTGGGAAAAGGCTAGGCAGATGATGATTAATATGGAGGATATTGCTATTGGGGAATATCTCCTCATGAATAAGAGTCGCTCAACACATCTGCTTATAGTCAGAAGGACTGATTGCATGATATGATAATATATATAAAAAACAATGTTACGGTAGTGTGGCCGTAGCATTTAGACTTCAAATTCTACCAACAACACTATACTTACCTACCATTTTCGATTGTGTATGACAGATTTCTAACGTAAGTATACTTTGTCAGCATGACAGCGTCGATATATTATCTCCTCTCTCCACAGTTAAACTTTATAACAGTAAAAACAACTGGTATTCATTAATTAATTGATCCCGACAATAGTCACCAATTAAGAGTTTCACACTAAAACGTTGACGTTAGCTAAAAGGCCAACATAGACCGAATTAATGCCCTAGATACGTCTAAGCCATTTGTCTTATTAATATCTAGACAACGTTTATTTCACCTTTCTCTACAAACCGTGAGAAAAAAACTCAAACAACAAAGGTCATCAGATCTACCAGCAATTAAAAATAATTAAACCACACACAGACGATTCAATTTAATTTAATTTCCTATTTGAATTTCGTAATCACGAAACCACGTCTTTAATTAAAAACCAAACATAATCAATTTTAAATAAACCAATATTTATAACCAGGTTCTAAGCTTAATAAGTTAAACGTTCAATTAATTGGAAGTCCGGCTTTCAATTTAAATAAAGGGAATCATTAAGGACAGATACAATTCTTCAATCGGATCATTAATTAGTCAATTAAAGGGCAGTGTCTTCCTTATTTTACCTAGTTGAGTATTCCAAGCAAATGAGGATCATAAATTACAGAACAATCGCATTTGACTTGAAGACGTAAGTGCTCACCGGCAAAATGGATTAAGGCTTCGGTTATGTTGTGAGCGATTCGCTGATAGCTATTTAATTACCTACATAATTTTTTTGTGCCTCGAAATGGGTGGGTCACGTCAGCCGCATGCAATGTGATCGCTGGGAACAGTCTCCACAAAAGGTCTGAAGATGGACGGACGGCACTGCCAAACTGCCGTCATAAGAAAAAAGGACGTATCTACACAAAAGAAGTAACCGACTTCCCACATTTAAGAAAATAACTAAAGGTCGGAATTCGATTACTTCGTTTTGTGTAGATACGTTCTTTTTTCTTATGACGACAGCAAAGCCGGCCTAGGAAGAGGTGGTGCTGTGAAGGCTGGTTAGAGTTGGTTCGGGGTAAGAATACTTGAAAGGTTTTGGGGAGGCCTTTTCCTGGTAATGGGACATTATAGCCTAAATAAAAAAATCTACCTGCCAAACCGATGAAGGATAAGCCCGTGAAGAAACCGTCATGTCTCAGAAACAAATATTTGATGACATGTGACATACACCAACCCGAAGTAGTACGCGAAGTGGATTATAGCCCAATGCTTCTTTCAGAGAGGCGGCCTGTTTCCCAGCAGTGGAATCTTTATAGGCTGATAATGCAATTTATATGCCTTGTGCATGAAACACAATGTATGTAGCATAGCATTGTTTAACGACGCAAGTTCAACAGATAAACACAACGAAATTATTTGTGATTTCGTGACAGATCATTAATGAAGTAATAATCAAAACTAAATTCAGTCACAATAAAACCTATTTACTATTACACAATTATGTACTATTCATTTGTTAACTTAACTGGGTAACAAATGGATTAAACAAACAAATCCTTTCAAATTTTTCCCACGCTTTCCATTCATTTTCTTGAAAACAACTTTCCACTCACTTTTCCCTCCGCCCACACTCCAACCGCGTCTCTACAAGCGTTGCGTGTCGAACCAAAACGTATAACTGGAGCCTATTAATACAAACGCATCTGAATGGCCTACATTGTTAATACGAACATTGTATCCTAATGTATCTCATGAGGCTTCTAATAAACGTGAACTGCGAATTAAATGGCTTGAATTGAGGCGATAGTGAATATTACTAAGATTGTGCCACAGAGGTATGGTATGTCAGAGACTTACGTTAACATATTTGAACATTTAGTGCTGTGATTAATTTGCTTCTATTTTTAGGGTTTTGAACAAAAAACGGAACCCTTGTAGGATCAGGTGTCTGTCTGTCTCTCCGTCTGTCATAGCCAGTTTTCTCCAGATCCACTGGACCGATTCTGTTGAAATTTGGTACACATATGGATTTCTGTGACCCAAACACAGACGAGATACGTAAATTATTAAATTTTTAGTATGGGTGTCACTTTTGGGGGTCAAACTAAAAAAAAATCTAAAAAGTTTTTTGAACAATATCGTGACTACAAATGACAGCCTCCCGGCTGTCAGCTCACAATCGCAGCCGGGAGGCTGTCATTTGTAGATCCACGGCTTAAGGTGCTTTCCGAGGCACGGAGGAAACTCGGTATGTTAAGATGCTCACCCATCCACAGAACAACCTTGGCAAGTGTTGCTTAACCTTGAAGATCGACCCATGCGGCTGTTATTGTCTAGCCACGAGCTCCTCTGTACGACTATCTACTCTTGCTAAATTACTGCATATTATATGCATTTTCATGTTAATATGCATCAGTAGTTGATACCGAGTTCAATTTGCATTAACAGAAGCTGGAATCTTGTTGCAAAACTATTTTGTCTGATTTGTTTTGCTTCTTTAAATGCTTTTGAACTTCTTTTTTTGTATTAATTTCAACATCTGCAGCATATTTTAACAATATCTGGAGAGGTTTCGAGGGAATTGAATAGGTCTGGAATCTAGGGTGGTAGACGCAGCGTTGGCCCACTGGACCAATAACCTGCGGCTATAGACAAAGTGCTATTTTATAAAGCGGATGCGAATGTTGGAATGCCAAAAGCATTGGTCATCCTCATAGATTTTGACAATCGTCTTCGCCACGCTTGCTCTGATAGAATGACACTTGTCCTCTGAATGTTAGAAGAGAAAAAACTGGTCCCAGTATCGATGCTTAAATACTTGGACCAGTCCTGCAGTGGCCGTCTTTCGGGTGATGAAGAGGTGCTGCAGAGCTGAGTACTAGAACATCGAGAAAAAATATTCTGTGTTGAATTCCAGAATCTAACAGAGACCAGAAAAGAAACCCCAAAAGCCAAACATCACGACAGTACTCAAGCATACTGCCACTCGCTTACTAGAAGACTTTTAAGAAGAAACACTCAGCAACCAAAAGATAGACCCCTACCTATAATCCGAACAACAACAAAAAGAAACCTCAAATTACTCAACAACTTCTGAACTAAACTCTTCCACAACCAAAGACAAAGTAACACAATATAATAAAGAAATATTTCCCTCACAATCGGAGGCGTATTCAATAAGCCCTACAATAAAACTCCCCCGTACTACAATGGCTCTGGTAGTCGTCCGCACAATTTATGACTCGTCACTTAGACAATAAATAGTGATTTTCGCATTTCTACTGGAGACACGCACAGGCTTAGGACGTAAAGGGGTTCGGTTGACGACTTGGTCACAATGGATAATTATTTTGATGGTTGTGTATGGGGTAAGACTGGAAGCTGGTTTCATTGTTAGAGGAATGTGGATAGGCTTGTCTAGTAGGTTTTAGCATGTTGTCAGGAGAGACAATGGATTAAATGCTTTGTTTCTAAGATGTTTTGTTGGTGAAAATTTCGTCTAGTTCCCAGTTTCCGTGGTTTCAAAAGAAGTACAGGGTTTTGTCGTGCCTGAATGTACTTTTTCAATCAGGAAATCATCATTTTAGCTGAAAAACAACGACTAAACTACTAAAACATAATATAAATCTCGAGATCAAATGTAGTTTATTTAAATAACAAACTATATACACTTAAAATAGAAAATAAATCTCCTAACTATTACTAAGTAAAAGCCAGTCCTTGGGTCACGCAAAGTGTCAACTAAGTGTTTAGCTAATTCTTTAAATAACACGTGAGCACTCGGACCCCACGATACAAGAGCTTCAACTCCAAACGGCTCAAAAATATAATTGGTAATTAAATAAATAATTGTTAAGTATATTTCCGCCGGGTTCTTAGCAGCCGCAGCGACAGTACCAGCACAGCACGACGAGCTAGGAAGATAGGATGGCGCAAAAGTATTGACACAAGTAGCGTCTCACACTAAAGTACATTTACCTACTTCTCTCCAGATCAGTGGTTACTAACCTTTTCAACATTGTTACCCCTGTGACCTATTAGGAAAACTGTTTTTATCCCCGACCGCTAACATGGTACTTTCTTCAATTTTCGAAATAATGATTGCCAAAATATCGTAACTCTGTCTGAAATAATCGGCAACACTCTTCTTGCTGCATATTAATGATCTGCTTAAACCCGGTACCTTTGGGTATGCAGACGACAGCACTGTTGCTGAGAGATATGTGTCCGACGCACGAGCTGGTGGGTCGCAGATCCGGTCTCTCCGGGAGGCTATGGTTGAGCGCTTGAATGTGTCCTTACAGGCTGTCTCTGAATGGGGTGATGTTGGCATCACCCCATTCTGGTCAAGTTCAATGCTGCTAAGACCCAAGCGTGTCTATTTTCCGCCAAAAGGAGCCAATTCCACCCAGCTCCATCTTTCCGAGGTGCAACAGTGCCGATAACCGACCAACTTGAACTTCTTGGGGTTACATTAACATCTACTCTCAATTTTGGCCCTTTCATAGAGGCAAAAGCTCAAGTGGCTGCAAGAAAGTTGGGGATCCTAGCAAAGGTTAGACGGTACTTCGCGCCGGAACAGCTGCTCAAACTCTATCAAGCGCAAGTTCGATCGTGTATGGAATACTGCTCTCATCTTTGGGACGGATCTGCCAGATACCAGCTTGATGCCCTTGAGTCAATTGAGAAACGAGCCAAGAGGATCATTGGCAATGAGAGGCTCGTCGCGACGAAGCTCCAAAGTCTTGAACATCGACGACGAGTTGCTAGCTTGTCGGTTTTTTACCGGTTGCATTTTGGGGAATGTGCGACGGAATGGCATAATTTAATTCCGCCAAGCCCTTTCCATTATCGGACCACAAGACGAACGGCGATGCGCCACCGGTACATGGTGGACATCCCACCCACACGCACAAAACGTTTTGGGAACACATTCATAATGCGTACAGCTAAGGAGTGGAATTCCCTGCCGGAGTCTGTGTTTCCCGATAGCTACAACCTGGGAGTCTTTAAGTCAAGAGTGAATAGGTTACTTCTAGGCAAGTGTGCTCCATCTTCGACCACATCATCGCTTACCATCAGGTGAGATGGTGGTCAAGCGCGTGCCTATTAATAGTAAAAAAAAATCCCACCTCGGATAATAACTTTATGGACGAATGCAACAGAGCTCTTAGGCTTTGGTGATCACCAATAACGAACAATACTGCATCACACAAACAAGGTTTGATGAGATCCTCTCCTATAGAATGGTACTTACCTACTGTTATGATTTATATCTTTACTATTTAGCTACGTAGGTAGGCATTAGATTAGGTCGTTTATAAGATTCTTTGTTACCCCCCACAGAATCATTGATTTACCCCCGAGAGGGTAATTAGAAATAGATAGTATAAGTAATAATAATAATATAATAATAAAAAATAATAAATCCGCAAGGCAGTTTTGTGGCGAACTGTTGGGCACTAGCGACCCCACGGACCTGATCTCCAGGGAGAATTCTTGTTCCTCATCTCCGGCTTGCCTTTATTGGCTGGCCGGAGTGAACACTGACGAGGAACAGAGCTCCCACCTCTTTCTAGCCTTAATCGGCCGGTCTGAGTGGAGATTCGCAAGAGCAAACGTGCTCGGGAGAAGGACGTATAATCCAGTAAGGTGCTGGTAGGGATCTTGACCGTACTTCCGGGATTGTCCTGATAGCCGTGGTATACCTCTCCACTCCTCTAGCACCTCGGAATATGTTGCCCCGTTGGCGCTACGTCACTTTGTGCTAGCGACCCTTTTCGGGGGGCCCATTTATTGAGTGTGCAAGTCAAGGCTTTGGTGATCACCAATAACGAACAATACTGCATCACACAAACAAGGTTTGATGAGATCCTCTCCTATAGAATGGTACTTACCTACTGTTATGATTTATATCTTTACTATTTAGCTACGTAGGTAGGCATTAGATTAGGTCGTTTATAAGATTCTTTGTTACCCCCCACAGAATCACTGATTTACCCCCGAGAGGGTAATTAGAAATAGATAGTATAAGTAATAATAATAATATAATAATAAAAAATAATAAATCCGCAAGGCAGTTTTGTGGCGAACTGTTGGGCACTAGCGACCCCACGGACCTGATCTCCAGGGAGAATTCTTGTTCCTCAACTCCGGCTTGCCTTTATTGGCTGGCCGGAGTGAACACTGACGAGGAACAGAGCTCCCACCTCTTTCTAGCCTTAATCGGCCGGTCTGAGTGGAGATTCGCAAGAGCAAACGTGCTCGGGAGAAGGACGTATAATCCAGTAAGGTGCTGGTAGGGATCTTGACCGTACTTCCGGGATTGTCCTGATACCCGTGGTATACCTCTCCACTCCTCTAGCACCTCGGAATATGTTGCCCCCTTGGCGCTACGTCACTTTGTGCTAGCGACCCTTTTCGGGGGGCCCATTTATTGAGTGTGCAAGTCACCCCCTGCTATTTTAAAGCCGTTTTAATTGTCAATGGTCAGGCAGGGGCCAATAGTTATTCCATAGTAAACGATTATTAGTCCACTAAACCAGTCAAACCCATAGCTTTCATCTTTTGTTTCCATATTCTGCAATAGTCCTGCTCCAACCGGGGATTGTCCTTGGGTAAACTTCCACAGTGCATACAGGGATAATCGTCGGTTGGTGTCCCATTCCATTTGAAATGCCTAAAGAGGCCTCTGCGAGTTGGCTTCGGCCCCTCGTACGCCTACCAAAGGACCGGGTCTCTAGGGACCCGAGAAAGTCAAAAACATGAAAATAATATAATAATAATAATAAATTTATTTAATCCAAAAAGAAGAGATACAGAGCATGTTACATTATTAGAATATACAATTTCTTTTAGGTGCTCGATATATGAATAATGACCCCTATGCTAGGAAAATCCTGTGTTATAGGAGCCATCCATTCGTCCGTTAGGGTTGATGTATAGAGTTAAAGAAGGTCGAACGTGTAACAGCAGCAATAGGGTGTGAGTAAGCTCATGTGATGTAGTGTAATGGGTGAAGTGTGATGTATGATGTAATGTAATGGGTGAAGTGTGATGTAATGTAATAGGAGACGTGCAATGTGTGAAGTAATGTTATGTCTGATGTTATGTTATGGGTTAAGTGTGATGTATGATGTAATGTAATGGGTGAAGTGTGATGTAATGTAATGGGTGAAGTGTGATGTAATGTAATGGGTGAAGTGTGATGTAATGTAATAGGAGAAGGGTGATGTAAGGGTGTGGGTGTAGGGGCGGGCTGATGTGTTTTTTAATTATTTGCATTAAGGTTTCAACAGTGCTTCTGTTGCCTCATAATCTAGGGTGAGAAGGAATTCTTTAGTTATTTTTTTACATTTATAAGTGTTTAGTGTGTGTATGTTAAAGTTTTTATGTATTTTGTTGTATATATGGGCACTTAGGTAAGGGTAGTGACGTCTAGCAAATGTGGTTTTTGTGTGTGTTGTGGGACAAGCCGGTTTGGGTCTTCTTCTTATAGTTGGGCTGTTATTTTCACTGTATGGAAGAGTCGCATGTTTTCGTAGGACTGCACGAAGTATATATAATTGTCGAACCGTCAGTGTATTATAGTCCATGTAAAGTTGCCGCGTTGGGAACCTAAAGGGTCTTTTAAGGATGACTTTAATTACTGCTCTCTGGGCTCGTTCCACCTGTATAATGTCGGTCTTGGCGGCCCCTCCCCAGGCAGTGAGGCAGTAGCTCAGAACTGATTCGGCTAGTGCCGAGTAAACCATCTTAAGGATTTCGCTGCTTGCCCTTAGCTTCTTAAATAGAAAAATAAGTTTTCGTATTCGGGCGGATACTGTTTGCAGCTGTGTTTTCCAGGTTAGGCTGGCATCTAATTGAAGGCCAAGATATCGTACCACTGGTACTCTAGTTACAGCGGGGCATGTGCACAGGGGAGACGCGTTGGAACATTTGTGGGCTTTAATAAAAATTGAACCGTCCTGTGGAGAGGAACGTCTTGAGCCAAAGGTGATAAAATTTGTTTTCGCAACATTTAGTGTAAGACTGTTTTTCTCCAACCATGCCATCACTTTACCGAGTGCCTTTTCGGCTGTATCTTTAGCTGAGGCCCAATCAAGGCCGTATGATAGGATTGCCGTGTCATCCGCGTAGGCTATAATTTTTGTCGATGGGAGGGAGAGCTGACAAAGTTCGTTGACGTATATGAGAAAAAGGAGAGGACTGACCAGACTTCCTTGAGGGACTCCGACAGGCACGGGAATTGGTTCGCTAATGTGCTCTCCTATTCTAACGCACTGCATCCTATCAGTGAGAAAGTTTTTAAATAGGTCGTGAGCAATGCCTCGCACTCCGATGGATTCGAGTTTAGAGAGAAGTAGAGGAATAGACACAGTATCGAACGCCTTCGAAAGGTCTAGGAAAATTCCTAGACATTTGAGCTTATTGTCGATTTTGTCAACTACAAAATCTAATAGAGATGTAACCGCGTCCTCTGTGGATAGTCCACCCCTGAAACCGAATTGGTTATGGGAGATAGTTTTGTGTTTGTTCAAGTAGTTATTAAGGCGCTTGTACATTATTCTTTCAAGGATTTTGGAAATAGCTGGAAGGACTGAAATTGGGCGATAGTTCGTGACCCTGTTTCTGTCACCTGACTTGTATATTGGATGTACGATGGCTTTTTTTAGGGCGCTAGGGAATATACCTGTAGATATAGCCAGGTTGCATATACGCGTAATTGGTGGAGTCAGAACGTGTCTGGCATGTTTTAGCAATTTAGGTGGGATGCCGTCCCAGCCCGTAGCACTGTCAGTACGAAGATTGTTTATTATAGAGTTGACTTCTTCTTCGTCTGTGGCCAGTAGAACCATTGAGTTGCCTGAACTTTGTTGGTGAATGTTGAAACACTGAGAGGTATTTAGGTTTGATACTTTATTAGCCAGATTTAAACCGACGTTTGCAAAGAACGTGTTAATTGCGTTGACGGACTTAGTGGGGCAGTTTTCAATTGATAGGAGTTCTGTTGATGTCGAACGCATGCTTTTAGTGTCCGTTATACTGCGGATAGTTTCCCACATTTTTTTTGGATTGTATTTGGCTTTTTGAAGTTCCTTTTCTTCATAGTCAGATTTTAAACTTTTTAATAAATTATTGCAGAAGTTGCGATAACGTAAATAAGTTAATTTTAAAATATGGTTGTTTGGCTCTTTGTTAGATTTATAGTGCATTCTGTCTCTATTACGTATGCATCTCAAAAGACCTGTAGTTATCCAAGGTTTGATAGTTCTTTGCTTGCATGGAATTGTTCTATAAGTTGAATTTTTAATCAGTATGGGGGAGACTATATTGAGGAATTCATTGGTGGCTTCGTTGGGCTCATTTATTGTATCTAATTTAGAGAAGTCACAGTTTTCAATATCGGAAATAGCGCTTGAAAGATTAAGGGAACATGTATGACCTTTTTTGTTAATAGGCTTGGGTTTGTTATTCTCCAGATTTAGCAAGACTGCAAAGTGGTCTGTCATTGATGTTTTTAAAATTAAAGTAGTTGCTTTGTTGCTAGTTTTTAATAGGATGTGATCTATGCAGTTACGCAAACGAGTGGGAAGAAAGTATGCTGGGAGAAATCCGTGAGACGCAGTCATGTTTAGGTATCGTTCAGAATGTGGGTCATTGTTATCGGGGCTGATATTGATGTTTAAATCTCCAATAATTGTGGTTTGATTGTGATTTTTTAGTTCGAGCATAACATTATTTAGGTGGTCGAGGAATGAGTCGATGTTTCTTTGTGACGGTGGTCTATATAAGGCGATGATAGTTAGGTTATTTTCTATGGAGCAGGTTAGGCAACTGGCGTCGGGGAAAATCGGTTCAGTTGTAGTGTGACGCAGATTATTCTTAATATATAAAACTAAGCCATCGTTTTGGTTAATTAAACTTTGGGTTTGGTATGATGAGTATCCATCTAAAATAGGGATGTTTCCTGCTTTTTTAAGCCAGCATTCGGATAGCACAATTACGTCGCATGTTATTTTCATTGTGACTAGGAGACATCTGAGTTCGTCAAAATTTTTAGTTATACTTCTGATATTTAGGTGAAGAACAGTTAGTGCATTTGACGTGTGAATATAATCTTTGCAATGGTCAGGTTGACAAGTGTACGAAGTAGATACTTCGATGTCATCCAGGTCCTTAGATATATTATTTAAGGCAGCCATTTGTAATAGACATGGCCTCAAAATGTGTACATGGATTCGATGTTAATATGGGTAAGATGTTTAATATTGGTTGTACAGTCATATCGATTATTTTATAATAATCGTATCTGTTATATAAACAAAAGTAGATTAAATCGTTATATTGAATACGTACAGACGAAGTAAACGTCACTGTCGGCCTTATTCTGTTTTCCCACTTACTTCTTCTAAACTACTGAGTGGATTTTAATACGGTTTTTACTAATAAAATGATATACGACAAAACATTGTGTGTTGTTTAGCATTTTCTATTGCCAAATTGTACCTTTGCCAAAGAAAATTTACTGGATCTTTAGATTTAAACCTAAAGATACGGTTAAATTCGATATTCCTGTTACTTTCTTTCTTTTATAAAACTTTTCTCCACACTAGGAATTTATCCAACTTCTTCTTATCGAGTGGGCAGTAAGGTCTAACGACCCCACACACCCTAATGTCAGATTTTCTTAACCACCTCAAGGGCCTCTAGGACATCGTTTATTTGACAACCGCCATTTGGCGGCTATCGGAATGTCTCCTGTATCGTGGGTGCGTTTACAAACATACAAAGTCACATACACAAACAGCCAGACCCGGAACAACTATCTGTAGGCCATACAAATATTTGTCCCGTGCGGGAATCGAACCCACGACACGCGAGCCGATCGATCAACCATTGCGCTAACCGTATTACTCTGACTTTTTTACCAAATAAAACATTTCCATCCGTCATAGCGACCCAAAATCCCAACAGCAAGTTCACTAACGGAGACAAATCAGCAACCAGTTCATAAAAATCCTAACAAAAAACAATTACTGCACGAACGCAGCACGTTACGTCCTAGGTCGCGTGTCCCGCAAGGCACGTCCACTATTGTGCAGCATATAAGGCTTGCAGAAGCGACTCGATATTTTTATACGAGGCTAGATGCCTTTGTCGACCGTCTAACTGTTTTGTGGGCACAAGTTCCGTGTCAACAACTGGGAACGAATGGTTGATTTTATTCATTAAGTCTAACTGGTTGGGGAGGTTGCTGGGGACGTGTTTTGATCTTTGGTCTTGCAAAATGACATTTGTTTTACAGCCGTTCTTAAAGGGCTAACCATGACATCCCTAAATGGTATAAAATTAAGCCTGTTTCTATCAGTTCTTTCTCAGCTTACTTTCACTAAACTATGCCACAAACTTGATACGGATTTCACTAATACGCCAGTCAAATTAGCTTTGAAACTTGCAAAGATAACTTACTCAGATTATTTTCTTGAATCATGTATTCAATCTTAGCTCTTCTAATAATATAAAAAAAAATCGAATAACCGGGTCAGTCTGAAAAAATAAACAAAAATGTGTTTATTTCAATCAAAGCTAGGATAATCAATCTGTTATCTCTAATTTTCCATTTAGACGTTTTAGTTTAAATTGAACAATTCGATTTCGATGAAAATATTATAAACGCAACTTGGGCGCTTTTAAATTTGTCACAAAGTGCCGCGCGCCCGCAGCGCGGCTTCAGCGCTGCTGCCGTGCTGCTTTGTTAACCCATACAAACTGCCGTGCGGCATTTTGCGACAAATTTGAAGGCACCCTAACAGTGATGCTAACATGGTAGCAGCGGCAATCCGTACCGAGAATGAAAATGTAACGAGTTTACATTACTTCAAAATTATTTCTATCGAGAAAATAAAAGTGTGACGAATTTACACATGCTTTTTCTGTGACAAATTGACTTTGTGGCAAATCTATACATATAATAAAATCGTAGACCAACCGTGTCTGTACATTGAATATTTTTGCACAAAAATTACATAGAAAAGTTAGGAAAAAGATACAAAACACAAATATGCTATTTTTGAAATTTTTCTGTTTGTCTGTTTATCTGTTTGTCTGTGCGTTTGAGGGAGCATCACGCATAAACTACAGATTGGGTTACAAATCTAGGTACTTAAAAATATTAAGTGATAACTCGAGTAACATTTAGCGTTTATTTCATCAAAATCGACCCACAAAATAAAAAGATATTGAATTTTTAAGTTTAGGAAGAAACTTCATCGAGCGCTAAAATAGGCAGTTTTCATTGAGACTCCAGAGACTTGCAATGCCATCTATTGAGAATAATAGTAGTATCAAATGTGTGAAACGAACTTCAAAACATATTGTTGAGTTATTTGATAAACTCTTAATATTATGTAGCAAGCAAAAGAAAAGTGAACATGTTATTATCATAATATTATTATTATTTATCGTAACACATGTGGGCACATAAGTTCAAGCCCATTTTTGACAGTTTAACTACATTGTCGATAGATGGCGACGTACTGATGACGCGTTTTTCTGAATCGCGGTGTTAAGATTCTCCTCAGGAATATGACTTCAGCCCATGGGCATTAGCTTTTCTTTCGAATTGGACTGAATTTGTTATCCCACGGGTCGATCAAGGTTAAGCTACGCTTGCCGAGGTTGGTCTGATGGATGGGTGACCATTTAAATTTAAACATTCTGTTTCTGAGACTCCGAGATTTTAGGCGTGCCTTGAATATAACAGTGAATGAACCGGTCACACGGGTCGATCTTCAAGGTTAAGCAACACTTGCCGAGGTCGGTCTTAGGATGGATGACCATTTTAACATACACACAGGTCGATTGACACTCGAATATAATTATGTGGATGGATGGAGAAGGAGAGGAAGGCCGAAGAAAAGATGGATGGATTGTGTGAGGAGTGATATGAAAGAGAATATGGGAGTGAGTGATAGCGTGATAGCTAATAGGACAGAATGGAAGAAAAACATGGGATAAGTGCAGGAAGATGATGATGACGGGTCCATACGCCTCTACTGAATGATTGCCAGAAATGCCTTGCCAGACAACGCACCGCCGAAACTACTGGTCGTAGAACGCTGATATTTGGCATGTAGGTTCCTTAGGGAGTGAAGACGAGAACTAAGAGAGAATTTCCCGATATTCCTACAGGAATGGGAAAAAACGGTATATGCGCGTACGAAGTCGCGGGCAAAAGCTAGTCGATAATAAGCCAATAAAATCAACCCTGAGCAGAACCAAGGCTATTGAAAACCTAACAAAATAAAAGCAAGGTGCCATACAAAATTTCCCATTAACTTTTATCGTATTATTAAAAGAGTTACCGAAGCTTTTTATTATAAAAATAGAATAATAAATGAAAAGCTAATAAAATGGCTTTAACAGCTTAAACTACATGTTATTATAATCCTCAACAAATTCTTGTGGAATCGTAAAGTTTATTCTTATTTAAGAGAAGGAGGTATTAAAGGGTCTTGTGTCACCAGCTCGCTATGAATAAGAAAATTTTATCGATAATATTCAGTAGATAGTATAACATTTAACAATACTCTCGTGATAGACTAGGAGCAAGGAATTCTCGAGATTGTACTACCTGTTTGAATCTCAAGACTTCCTAGCTCCTAGCCGTATAACGACTCAATAATTTACAACCTCTTTTGTGTTGTGTGATTTATTTGATTAGTTTCAAGTAAGTACGAGTAAGTACAGGTTTATTTTATTTAGGTATAGTAAGGTTTGTTTTTATATGAGTATAGGTTCACGTAACTGGAGACATTCAGACACATTACGCATTTTTAATCAACTTGTATTGTCCCACTGCTAAATGTCATTCTAAATGCAAAGTTCTCTCATCTCACTCTCATTCGCATATCACTCTTGCTGGTACGTTGCTTTCTCCGATAAATCTGTCATGAAGTCCTCTGAGTGATCACGCCAGCGTTTCTAGGCGTTCCTCGAATGGTTCGCTTTTGTACCTACTAGATTTTCAAATACAAACATATAATAAACGAATCCTCAATAACACCGCAACATGTCACAGAAAACTAACCTCAACTCCTGGTTCAAAAAGCACTAAAAACTAAAAATAGTGCCTCAAGGCGGTACCTTAAAGTGCATCTTGAGCTTAATCGTCCACTATGAAAACGGTATAACTGTCTTCAGACAAATAAAATGAGTTTTTTACAACAACCTCTGTCGGCGAGGCTGGAATAATTTTCATTTTATTTCTATTGTAATTTTATAGTGCATTTTCTATTATGGACGCGTTTTTATTTTATTCCTACTTTTTATGAGATGGGTTTTTATGTTAGATGTCTATCTCTTCGACTATTTGTAGCAGCATACGTGTTGCGAGCATGAATAGTATTTGAATGTGGTTATTAAGAAAATTTACCATCGATGAGCTTTATTTTAATTACAAACTGCTACAGGGTTTAAATGAGCAAAACTGCGTTTGCGAGTCGATAATGATATTCCATTTACGACTCTGAACATTTTTTTCAGAACTGTCAAGTTGATGAAATTATCAGTTTTAAAACAAATGGATGCGACATCCACTGAAGCTGCGTCAATTTAACCGATAAGGTGAATAACCATGACCGAGGACCATACAATTTATTCCACCAGGCTTCAAACTAACCACGAGCTTGTGTCATTCGCATTGAGGCAGCTCTTTTTTTTTCTAAGAATGTGAAATCATCAAATGACTCCTCCCGCTCTGGGTGAAGCAGGAGGGAGTGTCAGACTCTTACTGACTAAAAACCATCCGAGTTCCTCCTAGTGCCCTTTGCGTTCCAAGGCTACGGTGCCTCTTTCGAACAAAGTCCGCAGCCCCATTGAGGCAGCCCTGAAGTCTACTTAAGCCATGAGATTCTCATTACTCAAAACGGAAATTAACACCTAGTTATTTTAAATGGAAACAAACAGTAGCAACGAGTTAAAATTCCCTCTCACATTATAAAATTTACAATAACTTTAAGATAATTACTATAGCTTTAATATCTCAGGAACAATTAATGTCTATCACGTCGGTCCGCCTCGGGCGTCTTCGGGCGCGGTCGGCTGCGCTCGGTAATTGCCCTGCGCGTACGCAGCCTTAAGCGACTGCAACGGCTACCGTCTCTGAAGTAGAGAAAACAATTTGTTTTAGTAAATAGAAAAATGATTTGTAATGTTGTCTCATTATCTTATTAGTAAATTGGTTTTTGAGTGATAGTAATTAGCGTAGGTGGAGTATACAGCTTGATTGATTGACTGATACTCGATTGACTAATAGACTTATTGGAATGTCAATAAATTGACATAATTTCCTGTTTACGTTTAGTTACGTTGACATAATGATAAACTATGCGTCAAAATGTTCTTAATGAAGCAATCTCTAAATTTGATAGACATTTGATAGCTCACCACTACTTCTTATCTAACATATCAACAGGGACAAGAAGGAAAATAAATGCATTTATCCAATTCAGAACATTAGTCAAACGGTTTTTACATAAATTCATAAAAAGACTAGCAGTCTTTTCTCAACTAGCTTTCAGAGCTGCACAAATTGAAAGCGGGTGTTTCATTGTTGATGGCTGTAATTTCACCTGCAGTCTTCTTCTATTTCACCTTCATCTGCTCTGTTTCTGCAGTCAACAGATAGATTTTACAATTTCAAGATCAGATATTTTATTATCAGTCTTAAGTCTAGCCTCACATAAGCACGATTCATCTATACTGAAATTGAAGCAACTTTTCTGTGATTATTATTCAGACCGAAGATGTTCACTGCCGAACATAGGCCTCCTTTTGCATAATCCCCATTATCTTTTAGCCGAAAGACGTCCACTGCACGACATGGAACTCCTAGTTTCGCCACAACTTCACTATACAATTATTACGCCATCAAAAAACCTAACTGCCCACAGATTTATTAGCAAAGATAGGTAATTTCCACACAGATGGCCTCTAATTTATTCATAGAGTTTCGCAGTGTCCCGGTTGGTACCCGAGCACTGATGCGGCCCGGGGCGCCTGTCCTGCCCCCAATTACGTCACAGCTTGTCCAGATATATGATTTGTCGGGAATTTTAATGAAGTATTACGGATCGCCTTCCAACCTGTTTTTCGGTATCAGTTTTATAATGAGCCGATTGTGAACGAGTTTTCGGTAAAGCTTAGTCGTGCAATTATTCTGCCTTGATTTCGGTTGTATTAATATGGTTCTTGATTATATCGTTGTGTGGTCCAAATACGTGACGGAGAAAGGGGCAGGAAATTGATGAGGAGGAAAAATTGCAGAGACGTCAAGGGTTTTGAAATTACACGTTGCACTGTTTATCTTAGCAAATGAACATTGAATTCTTGTATGACTTTTAGACAAGATTTTTTAATTGAGAAGATATTTTGTCAAAATCTGGTCATGATGTTATATTTGTTGACGTCTGTAGCTAACTGAGATGTTCCCATTACGTTTACTAGACGCCTTCAAAAACTACGTGAATATGTTTTCAAAAAACTTTTCTCTGAATTCAGTTATCACCAACCATTTAAATTTTAACGGCACTTCGCCTCTGTGTAACCTTTGAAATTTCCCTTTACCAGGTTAAGAGTTGAGAACAGGTCTAAAACGCCCATTACCTCAGCCATAAGTACCGTTGAACTTTCAAAAAGTACGTAAAGTATATCATTATGCACCGGCGAAATTCCCATGGGCGCAGCAAAATTTTAATTAAACACAAAAGCTTGTTTCGGCTTTATCTTTCAAAAGAACAATGAGTGCAACAATTACAATCAACAGGCCCACTGCTCTTACGGGACTTCAGTGAGAAAAAAAGCATCGAAATCGTGACCCAAATTGCTCTTTTTGCGCCGAGCATGCCCGATAATGGCCGAAATTTGCCGAACGGATTTCGGGGTCAATTTGATTTATTTACGGTTTGATACAGTTCCGCGTCGAATGCTTTTTTCGGACAATGTGACTTGAATTGATGAGGTGGCGAGGTTATTGGTGTCGTGGACCGTGGACCGTGGACCGTGCTGTTAATGTAATAATGCGTAATGATTTTGTTAATGACGTGCTTGGCGGTGCTTATTGTGTTCCCACACTTACAATATATTGTCGGTACGATAAAGGGCAATTCATTTCTTTTTTGTAAGGGTCGGATTTGCGTAGTTGCAATAAAACAGGAAAATTTCTTTGAATTGAACTTGATTTTCCTGTAAATGCATGATGATTATAAATCTAATGTCGTCTAAATGTCTGGTTCTATGAACAGGTATTTGCCTAACAGTTAGAATGAAGTTCAGCTTTATATACATAATAAATAATGCTTCATAAGCTCGCGCGCTCTATCTCCCCTCATGGTAAGCGAAGTGGTAGACGATGGAGTACGCTTAAATGGAGACGGCACGAGACGATGCAGTTACCTATTCTCTCTTTACTTACAAACCCTTAGCTTATACTCGTAATTATCAGGAATCACAAACTCCTGCAAGTAATTCCATTAGCTGTGCACAAGGCAAGTATTTTCAAAACGTTTGTGCTAATGAGTGAATTGATTTGCTATTCCTTGTATATTAGTTAGATCACCAGCCATCACTACTTACTTCTTGTTCTCAAAGAAGTACTTCAAAATTATAACAGATGAAAAGAACGGAGGGAGGCTTTTGCTCAACAGTCGGATTGTACAGGCTAGTAATAATAAGAACAACTCGAGACTCCTTTCAGCATAAACTCTCACTGTTAAAGCCACTAACGACAATATCTCGCCTTAACTCAGGAAAGACAGGTGGCTAGCAATACCCCCAGGGAATACTTATCTATTTAAATCGGACCCGTACGGAACCGTACCTCCCACTGTCGTCAACAACGTGTCCTATTCCATAGAGACGGGTTTGGTATTGTAGTGCAAATTTTCTCGGATAGTATTGTTGTGGCTTTTAGCTGGAGGGTGGAGAATGAAGGTTAAGCTGTTCAGTGGAGTAGCATGTTTAGTTTGGTGTTTATTTTCACTGCTACCAACTCTTTAGGTACTGCTTTAACAACGATAACTCGACCTGTCTCAAGACAGACATAGGTGGCTAGCCATCTCCCGAGGCCTTACTTATCCGTATTGAATCGGACCCGTACGGAACCGTACCTCCCACTGTCGTCAACATAGTGTCATATGGAGACAATGGGTTCTGTATTGTGGTGCAAATTTTCTTGGATGGTGTTTTTGTGGGTTTTAGCTGGAGGGAGGAGATTGAAGATTAAGCAGTTCAGTGGAGTAGCATGTTTAATTTGGTGTTTATTTTTATTGCTATCAACTCTTTAGATACTCCTTTAACAACGATTTCTCGTCCTGTCTCAAGACAGACTCAGGTGGCTAGCCATCTCCCGAGGCCGTACTTATCCGTATTGAATCGGACCCGTACGGAACCCGTACCTCCCACTGTCGTCAACATAGTGTCATATGGAGATAATGGGTTCTGTATTGTGGTGCAAATTTTCTCGGATGGTGTTTTTGTGGGTTTTAGCTGGAGGGAGGAGATTGAAGATTAAGCAGTTCAGTGGAGTTGCATGTTTAGTTTGATGATTATTTTTATTGCTACCAACTCTTTAGGTACTCCTTTAACAACGATATCTCGTCCTGTCTCAAGACAGACACAGGTGGCTAGCCATCTCCCGAGGCCGTACTTATCCGGATTGAATCGGACCCGTACGGAATGCCGGTTCACCCACTGTCTTCAAGATAGTGTCATATGGAGACAATTGGTTCTGTATTCTGATGCAAATTTTCTCGTGAAGACTGTGGGTTAAGCAGTTCAGTGGAGATAGTAACTTTTTTACTTTATATACTTTTGTGTGATATTTACTCGACATGCGAGAGAAGGTGGCCATGCCATCCCCGAGACTGTACTTTTTCGTATTGAATCGGACCCGTACTGACGTCAACATAGTGTCCTATGGAGATAATGGGTTTTGTACTATAGTGCAAATGTTCTCGGCTGATGTTGTTGTGGCTTTTAGCTGGAGGGTGGAGATTGAAGGTAAAGCGGTTCAGTGGAGTTGTATATATTTTTTATTAATAAACTTCGTTCAATATTGAAAAGGTGATATATGGTGGTCTTAATATGTTACAGTTGTAGAGATGAATACAGGAAAGCTACAACATTGAAGAACAGAGTTGGTATTGCAAACGGTCAAAACATATCTTAAAAACATATCGTACTTATTACGTTTTGACAATTTCTACCATTGAATTTTAACGGTTTTTGGTGCGAGGATTGGCCTCTTGTGTGCTATTTTATTTGAACAAAAGTGATTTTTCCTTATTCTTTAAACTTATCCACGTTCCATGCTTTCTTGTTTTATCAAATTTCAGAAAAAAATACAAAGGGGATTTACCTATTCAGAATGGGACATGAGATCATTGGATCCCTTTCCTTTTCACGGGAAAATCGTTTCTTCTCTCTTTGATCACACGATATTGCTTCCTATTGTCTGGGTTTTGATTGTAACAGGAAATTTTATCATATTTAATATAATATGTACGAAAGTAACTCTGTCTGTCTGTCCATCATTGCTGTTAGCTCTTCACTTCTTAATGGCTGGCCGGATTTGTATGAAACTTGGCTAGACTATGTCGTTGAATAGGACATCATCATCATTTGCCTAGCCTTTTCCCAACTATATTGGGGTCGGCTTCCAGTCAAACCGGATTCAGCTGAATACCAGTATTTTACGTAGAGCGACTGTCTACCAGACCTCCACAATCCATTAACTGTTTAAAACGGTAGTTCTGGTTCGTGGAATAGGATATAGGAACTTTTTTATCCCGGAAGAATATCCCTCGGGCCTTGGTATATTTATCAACTATAACGCAAGCGATGCCACTGGACTTAACTTTTAAAATTCTAACTTTAGTTTTGATATATTTACTCTAATTAATACTCTTCTTCCACAGGTGACAGTTTTTTATAACTTATTCGTTTGTTAAGTTGATTGCCATCGCGTGTCGCCAAATGCAAATCAGCTTTATTTATTTCGATAACAACATTATAATGTAAAACTTTTGCGTGATGGACGAGTCGTGTTGTCGTGTTGTGTTGTTTGTTTGTTTTTGCCTTCAGCAATGAACCAATTAGTCTTTCATTTCTTGACCAATGATTGTTGTTCTTGATGATGATACAACATCCAATTAGTGAAGAACAGGGTCCAAGCTACCGGCAGTCAGGGCAGAAAGAGGAACCGCTTTAAAATGTCAGCCGTGTACTTTCTGAAACAAGCCGACACGTGAGCCTCCTAGTCTTGAGGTGTCTGCGAAGGATATTATTGTTATTCAGCGTATTACTAAGGTACTTAAGATAAGTACAAGTTTTATCCCAGAAACTTTCAACGATGTGAAAGAATACCTAGGTGATCGCATCGATGAAGAAAAGATTGGTACACACAGTATCTACAAGAAATAAGTTGAAACAGGAAAAGCAAGCGTTTCCCTGCAGGGGACCAAAACCGGCTAAAAGACAAAACAAACGGTCAGTGACCCGCTTGCCTAACAAGACAGCTATCGGGAAATATTTATTCATTGGAAGATGCGTCCAACAGTGGCTATGAATTGAGAATTTTAGTATTATTGACTATTTGTAAGCACTGTTTCGTCACCTTCGGTTGTGACATTTCAGTTATCTTTTGGCATTTTATGTCTAGCAAATATGCAGTACCTAACCATTTTTAAAATTGTTGGTAGATATTCTAAAACTGCGATGACAAGTTGATCATAGCGAAACACACCTGAATGAGAAACACTTCACATAATGTAAACGCCACTTTGTTGAACTGAATCTCTCATGCACAACCCTGTACCACTACCGTTCTAAAGTTCTAACTAAACTGTTATCGTTTTAAAGTGTCCTTATATTTGTTCCTACATTGTGTGTTTCTTTTTGTGCTATATACGTTAACTATGACAGAAGAACGGGGAGGCCCAATCACAGCTGTGACTTACTTTTCTTAAACCACGCAGAAGTACCGCAAAGTGGGGCTCCGCTCCGTAGCAGCGGTGTTGCAGCCGCCTTTTAATTTTTTTCATTGAATTATAGAAACAACTGCTTAAAGCCATCCGTTCCGCAACGTAATGCAGCACAGACTATGGGTGTCTGTTTTGCAGCCGATTTTGTATTTACGCATCCGTGCTTGAATGGTGATGCTGATGGACACCAAAACAGCCACGTAGTTTCACAAACCAAACTCTAAATAAATGCCTTGTGTTGTCTTCTAAAAACATGAATGCACATTACAAAACGCATTGCTTAGCCGCCAATCGTTGGACAATCTATCGAGCAGTATTGAACAAGTCATTTTCTCCTATCAAGTATGCGTCACACGCTCTGAGATATAATAGTGGACCCCCACTAAGATAATACGGTGCTAAGAACTGCAGGATCATTCCTAGCGATAAAAACCTGTGTCAGGAGTTGCGTAGTGATTGGAATTACATAGTTACAACAACAACAACTATGTAGCATGGCCGTTATTCATAATAAGCCTGTGTTCGAGAAATGTGAACGGTAAAACCATTACCAGGTTTGGCTGAAAAATATGCACTGCCCGTCTGTCTTGTGCGTTCTCGCCCTCTCATCAGCCCTTAACCTTCAAAATGTCAACGGTCCACTGATGTTGGATCGGTCGGGAGGCATTCCAACGCTTCGTCTTCCGGTAAGTGGTCGCCACTACAGAACCTGTCGAACCCATCGAATATCATCTCATCTGCCTAGCCTTTTCCCAACTATATTGGGGTTGGCTTCCAGTCAAGCCGGATTTAGCTGAATATCAGTATTTTACGAAGAGCGGCTGCCTACCAGACCTCCACAACCCATTAACTTGGTAACACGATACTTCATGGCAAGACTGGAATCAGATTTTACTGGCTTCTGACTATCCGTAACGACTGCCAAAGATTCACAAATGACAACGGTTTAACGTGCTTTTCGAGGCACGGAGGAAACTCGGTATGTTAAGATGGTCACCGGCTGTTATTATCTAGCCACGAGCTCCTCGAACCCATCGAATATCATGGGGTCTAAAAAGGCCAGTTTAGCAGAATCAGAAAGCACATAACGCTTACCGTCACTGTCAAATTTTCCCAATCAACCTTGGACCTAATGCGTTGGAAAATGAAATTTGACAGATTGTTGTGTTGTTAATTATATGATTCTGTTAAAGTGGCGTTCTCTGTAAACCGCAACACCATACACTGCGATCGCCAACCCGCCTGCCAAGAGTGACGATCACAGCAAACCCCCCCCTTTCTGGGTAGGTCCAGCAGTGGACGTCTTTCAGCTGTTATGATGACGATGATGAATTCATTCAGACATGGTTTACGAATGAAGGGGTTATAGTTGTAGATAAGTCCTGCTTATTATGATCACAGTGTGAGTCATAGGTCAGATCAATTCAAACAGGCCCATCCTATCCTGTACTTGCTACTACTCTAATACCGGCCAGCTTTCTTTCACCGATAGACCATGGGAACGCATTGAATGGCCATAGATTGCACACAACATTCTCATATCATTTATAGCTGCCACCATACTATCAAAGTTTCATATGAAATCAACTTTTTAATTCCCTTAGAGCGATTTACATTTCGCTAAACCTGTTTATCATTACTTCATATTTTGCCAGGGTATTATGCTTCTTATCATACAGAAAATAGAGGTTATTTTCACCGTTAATGTGTGTAAATTGTGTAAGTAGAGAGCACCGTGTCTAAACCGCTGGCAGTTTAGATTTAAGTATTCTTATTTATTGCAATTTGTCAGTGAAACGAGATTTTAAACTTGTTTTAATTGCTGGTCGCTTAGGAGATGGTAGGGTTGAACAAATCAATGGATGATCTCACGATAAATGGTTGTGTTTCAGGGATAAGGGCTGCCGGAATATTTGGTAAGAAAAAACATAGTAAATGAGAATTAAAATAAATATTATTTCTCTATCAGATAGACTTTTTTCTTAGTATGATGTGTACCGCAGATCTCTGGCAATCTTTTATTTCGCTTTATTTGGGCTTTTATTCCGTCGGGATAATCCATAACTATAATTGTGAAGGTTTTATTAACAAACACGAATAATTAACAAATTCCTGTATAAATCTTAAGTATCTCCGCTTCATGAATTATGTAAACCGACTCAGATCATTAACAACAGTAATTTCCTTATCGGAGAATCCACGATTAATTAAATTACGGCGCGATTAATAACTATAATTAATTATTTTTTTTATGTTTGCAACCCTGCGTTACTAGTGTCGCCG
Organism: Lacanobia oleracea; assembly: GCA_950371165.1. Lineage (NCBI taxonomy): Eukaryota > Metazoa > Arthropoda > Insecta > Lepidoptera > Noctuidae > Lacanobia > Lacanobia oleracea. The sequence goes on from OX493386.1 coordinate 16,819,441, forward strand.
TTGAGCCGGGCAGCCATCTTGTTTTGTTTCCCGCGCGCGCGATATTTATGAATGTAACCGCAAAACAAGCGCCATTGATAAATAATCGACCATTCGGCTGCAGTGGCTAGAAACAGGTGTTCGGTCAGGTACAATGATCGGACGCGAGAAGATTACAGAAAATAATGCCAATTATAAAACTAAACGGCACTTTTTGCCTGTCATCAGTAATTAGATTGACAGGCCTGACGGCAAAACGGTGCGAGGTCGTAAGCATAACAATATGAAACTAGTTTGTTGGAATATCATGCAGTTTTTACGCGAATATTTTACGCTGTCACGCTTATTATTGTTTTAGCGTAAAATGACGATAATTTATGATATAATTACTTTAATTGTTTAACCTACCGCTGTGTACAGGTGGTGAATGCATTCCTGGAGATAAAAAATAATGTTGTATAATGTGACATCACTTTTGATCTAGCAACAATGTTTATTATAATAATATTCGGCCATCTGTGTAAACTTATGAAGGAGCTGTCATAAAAATAGTACCTATTCTTCAAAGACACCAGAGATATTTAGACCAGGAATATTTGAACCTGACGTCCCTGAAGTTCAGTATGTGAATAATAGTTTAGGTTAATACCCATAGGTTGACTGGTGATAAATGCCTTATTGCATTTAGTTCGCCCTTGTACCACTATGGTAATTAAATTTTAAATAAAAAATAGGCGTATTTAGATTACTTTTGTTCACCGCGGCTTAGCTCCAGTTAATATAAATTTTCGCCAGTACATATTTTTTAATGAAGCATTTTAAATCTATAATCATGTCTATGGTAAAATCTATCTATCTCTATAACTAGTCATCATAATCAGCTCAGCAAAAGCGTAAAAAAATGCATTTATAATATTAGTAACGATAATAATACAACATAGGTAAAACCAGTACAATACCTAGACGCTAGATAGAGAAATCGAATAACAAAATCTGTCGTACAAATTCCATCAGACCCCAACAATCGAGTCAATCTATTTATTTGTCAATCAGCGAGTTACACAAAATATTGTCAATCACGTCAATCAATTGGTTTGTCAATCAAAATACAAAATATTGACAATTTCCTTCCCGTCCCTGTTTCGGCAATTTAAAAGCGGATATTAGGGGAATCGATTGTTGACAAAAATGTACTGATACATATTGGTGCTTTTGCATGGCAATTTTAAAAAAGGTTTTTGCGAATAAAAAACGGGTAAGTGCCTATATATATTTTTTTATGAAAGTAGCTTAAGTTCACTTGGAACAAAAGTTTCAAATTTCATGTTTTAAAGTGCATTCGTGTCGCAAGTCACGAACTGTCTAAAACACTTCTAACTTCACTAATATTCTGACAAGTTTTTTACATTGATTATCGCTGATATGCCAAATTGATATACCTACTGATATGTAAAATTACCGTTGCCGAGTGACTGAGTAAGTGACTCACAGACAACGTACAGCCGAAACTACTGGTTGTAGAAAGCTGTTTGGCATGTAGGTTCCTTGGTGAGTTAGGGGAGCACTAAGAGAAAATTTCCCGAAATTCCTTCGGGAACGGGAAAAAAAAACGGGTAAAAGCTAGTTGGTCATAAGTTTTAAGTCAATTATCATCATCATCTTCCTGCCTTTATCCCACGTTACTCGGGATCGGCGCAACACTTTTTATTTTTCATTCTGCCCTATCAGCCGTCACGCTATCACGAACTCCCTTTTCTTTCATACCACTCTTCACACAATCCATCCATATTTTTTTTGGCCTCCCTTGCCCTCCATCCATCCATATTTTGAGTCAATCTATTGTCAAATAAAACGCTAGGAAAATCTTAAGCAAATTATTAGTAAATTTATATCTTCTCGTTAACAAGAAACTCTCAATTCAACAAACCAAAGAGCCAAGCATAGATCTGTTACCAAATTAAAAGGAAGAGGAAAGATGGTGAATGCTGTTATAGAAAGACCTACCTATAAATGTAAGCGTGGGAATCCTTTCTCTATAATACCTACTAGTATGTTAATTCAAGTTGTCACGAAATTATTAATAACACCTATAAGAAAAGCCGTAGACAACTGGCTATCTACTTAATGTAACCAATAAACTACCTTAATATAATCCAACAAAATGAATAAAGTTGCAAACATCATCAAAATATTATACAATCTTGTCAAAACATACATTTACAGTTGGCAAGTTATCGATAAAGCCGACAATGCTTAAGCCGCTTTGCTAACTTAAGCCAGGACACATGTGAAGTGCATTAGCTTAACAATAACTTAAGCTTACCTCATCATCGGCGGGGTTACTTAAGCGTGTGCTGCGTTTGATACGTTGCGAGCTTATGTGTTGGAGAGTGGGATAGGAGAGTCGTTTAGCGGTGTGTAGTGTTTTCGACAAGTACTAATCTTTAAATAAAACAATCTTCATTTAAATCTGAATCGCGATTAGGGTCTGTTTCCGAATTTAGTATAAGAAGTTAATATCGTGTCAATTAATGTCCAAGTATAACAGATTTTCAGGATAAAGTACAGTTCGACATGTTTTCAGGCTGTAGTTGAGTTTAACAGATTTTCAGGTTAATTCGGAAATCGGCGATCTCTTTTAATGTAGGCACTTAAGCACAACTAAATTAGTTGACTCAGCTATGGATACCAATTTATACATAGTAGCTAATCTTTGTACATGATTTATTCGCAATGTATTTGTATGGTCTATAAAATAAGCAAATGATCATGGCTCTTGTTGATGCAATTAAGGTGTACGTAGCACTAAAAGAGGTGACAACTGTATTTAATACAATATTGAATAATTAACTCAATCGTCTGAGCAAACATAAAGACACGTTCGCACATAAATCAAGATAATAACATCATTTCAACGTTAAATTCACAAATTATTTATTTAACGACGAGAACTTTCTTAATCCTCTTCAACTAAAATGTATAATTGCATACTTACATTCTGATTACATCTAATTGACTTATCTCATTACAATCAAGCCAGTCTTATTAGTGGAACGTAATCAGCTTGATTATTCGAGTGCACTATCCCGTGTGAACGGAGCATCTCGGCCGAGGTCCGTTATTTCATTGGCAAGTAGTCTCTCCTGGTTTGTTCGAGCCTGCAGAGATAATGTGTACCTATGGTAAAAAGTTGTTGTGCTTATTGTTTCATACAGTGGTAACTGGATAGTATAAAGGCGTGTCACGTAATCTAAACTAATATATTATAAAGGTGAAGAGTTTGTTTGCTTGAACGAGCTAATCTCAGAAACTACTGGTCCGATTTCAGTGTTATATAGCCCATTTATCGAGGAAGGTCACGCTATGACTAATAGGAGCGGAGCATACGAAGTTTCGCGGGTCAACTAGTATAGTATAAATATTTGGGGGATTCGTATCACCGGTCTTGATAAGGGGTAACGTGTTACCCAGTTCTTGCGTTGTGAAGGCCAGATAAATAGTCGTTCGAAGTAAATACTGGTACTCAACTGTATCCGTTTAGACTGGAAGCCAGTATAGTTAGCAACAAGCTAGGCAAGTTGATATACTGCCCTGGGAAGCTGTGGTACGTTGAAGAATAAATAGTGTTCGATAGAGCTCAATATTTGCCAATCAATCATCATATCAGCCGAAAGACGTTCACTGCTGGACAAAGGCCTTCCACCAAAGGGCAACCTCCCCCCGGTTGCCATAATCGCCACGCTTGGCAGGCGGGTTGGCGATCGCATTATATGGCGTTGCGTTTAAAAGAGAACGCTGCTGCCCATTCTCTGGTGAGTCCCTAAGTCGCCTCTTACGACACCCACGGGAAGTGATGGGATGGTATTATTCTTTTACGGCATCATACGGTACCGGCCGAGACCATGCGGCAATCAATCAATCAATATATTATATAAATTCTTCCGTTCTGATTAAATGACTGACAGACAACGCACAGCCGAAACTACTGGTCGAAGAAAGCTGAAATTTAGCATGTAGGTTCCTTGGGAAGTGTAGGGGAGCACTAAGAGAATGTCCCGAAATTCTTACGGCAACGGGAAAAACTTGAATATGCGCGCACGAAGTCGCGAGCCTCGGCCTCCCACAAGGTGCACCGATGACCTGGGGAAGGTGGCGGGTAGCCGATGGATGCGAGACGCGCAGGACCGGTCGTTGTGGCGACGCTTGGGGGAGACCTATGTCCAGCAGTGGACGTCTCTCGGCTAATAAGATGATGATGATGGTGAAGTCGCCAGCAAAACCTAGTCGATTTATATATCATTCCCACTTCAACATTACCAGGTATGAGGGATTTACAGTTAAAAACTTTCTGTACCCAAATGGTTTACTATATAATTGTTACAGAGCTTCGGGAATATTCGGGATTGAACCTGGATTATGTTAATCGCAAAAATATTCGATTATCTCATGTTCAGCATTCATGGTTTTGCAACGGATAAAAAATAAAAACAAGCTTGCAAACCAGGCGAGCTTTGTTGAATATGTTAGAGAGAGTCATCGCGGCTCTGGAACGCAAAAGGCATATGGGGGAATACGGGTGGGTTTTAGTCAGTAAGAGACTTTACACTCCCTTCCGCTCCGCCCAGAATAGAAGGAATCATTTGATGATTTCCCATAAAAATAAAATAAAAAAACGACAAGCCATTGTACCTCATTTATTATTCCTCTGAATATTGTAATCCCAATTCAAAAACCGGTCAAATGCGAGTCGGACTCGCACACAAGGGGTTCCGTACTATAAACCTCAAATTTTAATACCATATTTGTTGTTATAGCGGCTATAGAAACACACAATCTGTGAAAATTTCAGCTGTCTACCTATTACGGTTCTTGAGATACAGCCCGCTGACAGACAGACGGACGGACGAACGGACGGACGGACGGACAGCGGAGGCTTAGTAATAGGGTTCCGTTGGATACCTATTGGGTACGAAACCTTAAAAAGTGAAGTTAAACTAATATAGATTATGATTATGTGGAGTGTTCATCTTACTATAAACATCTAAAATCGCGTGAGGAGAACTGCAGCTGGAGGCTCTTTTATTCGATTATAATTCTTTAGACTTAATTTTATGAAATTAGATCCATAAGTTATATGTTAACACCTGATAGTTCAAGATATAATTATAATAAGCTGTCATACTTGTTTGTGTGAGCGATAGGCTAGTTCTGTTCTTTCTGCAATATAATAAAGTTGCGATTCGCCCGGTTTAGCAGGAGAACAATTTACTTTTTAGGGTTCCGTACCCAAAGGGTTACCAACGGAACCCTATTACTAAGCCTCCGCTGTCCGCCCGTCCGTCCGTCTGTCAGCGGGCTGTATCTCAACCACCGTAATAGGCAGACAGTTGAAATTTTAACAAATTGTGTATTTCTATTGCCACTATAACAACAAATAATAAATATTAAGGTTTATGGTACGGAACCCTTCGTGTGCAAGTTCGACTCGCACTTGGCCGGTTTTTTTTTACATACTAACACCTTACGATTAACCAAGCGCTCTTTCTATTAATGAAAACTGTATCAAAATCAGTTACATGGTTTAGGAGAAGAAAGCGAATTAACAGACATAGGTAGACAGATATTTCAAGAAATAATATAGATCTAGATCATGCCACGTTACATTAGACAATTCTGTCATTTTATAAGTAGAGAAAGAGAACTAAAGCGATTGCTCCTTCTAATTTATTTAAAACTAGCTGACCCGCGCGGCTTCGCTCCCGTCAACTGGCTACCCTACCTACCTATCTCCTTACCTCCCTAACTACCTACCCTGCCTACCCTGCCTACCCTGCCTACCCTGCCTACCCTGCCTACCCTGCCTACCCTGCCTACCCTGCCTACCCTGCCTACCCTGCCTACCCTGCCTACCCTGCCTACCCTGCCTACCCTGCCTACCCTGCCTACCCTGCCTACCCTGCCTACCCTGCCTACCCTGCCTACCCTGCCTACCCTGCCTACCCTGCCTACCCTGCCTACCCTGCCTACCCTGCCTACCCTGCCTACCCTGCCTACCCTACCTACCCCACCTACCCCACCTACCCCACCTACCCTACCTACCCTATAATTACCCTAATATTTTACGCGGAGCGGCTGCCTACCAGACCTCCACAACCCATTCTGGGTAACACGGTACTTCTTGGCTGGACTGGAGTCAGATTTATTGGCTTCTGACAATCCGTAACGACTGCCAGAGATCTACAAATAACAGCCGGGACCAACGGCTTAGCGTGCTTTCCGAGGCACGGAGGAAACTCGGTACGTTTAAATGGTCACCCATCCACAGACCAACCTTGGCAAGCGTTGCTTAACCTTGATCGACCCGTGCGGCTGTTATTATTCAGGCACGAGCTCCTATATACTGAATTGTACAACGCGGTCTAATATTATCCGTAGTAGCACCTAACTAAACAAAAATTTTTGACACATAGCGATCGCTTATTTTTTTTTTAGAATTGGCCCTCTCTAATTCAATAAAATTCTCGTACTTCAACATTTCGTATATCTAAAATTGGTGAAAAAAACTGAAGGCAAATTAGATTTTTCTTGACGACATAGATATGAATGTGTCTATTGCACTTCAACAAAATAGAAAAATAAACATACAATCGCAACCCTATAAATAACCAACCAATTAGGTTCTAATGACGTAACGATGACGTAGTTACTGCCGCTGATATTAATACTGGCTATAAGGCCTGCACAAGATGGCCGTAATGATAAGGAGCACATGCTTCAAACGACAGAATTAACGGTGCATTTGATTAGTTATACAGTGTAATTGTGGCCTTAGGGTGGGTGCAGACGTGACAGGATCTCTCCATCCCATAGTGGCAAAAATGTTGCCGGTTGGAGGCTAGATTGAAAAGTCAGTCGTCAGCTGAACAGGCTTCTTCTGGGTAGGCTCGCTCCATCGTAGACTTTGTCTCTGTCATCTCTGACATAGACTAGAGTCAAGAGCAAACCCAAATAAATAAAAATTAAAAGAAAAGCTCCTTGAAGTTGTAATATAGCAGCTATAAATAAGTGTGATGGCGGTAAATAGTGAAGATGAACGTAACGTTGAGCAAAGCCAAACCTGTTTGAATCGTAGAATTCAGAGACGCTTTGGTTCAACCATTCCTTTGTAGCAGCATCGATATGTATCACACGTTTGTGACAGACAACTGCAAATGATTTCATCTCAAGTGTAGAGATTTTTCAAACATGTAAAGGCCAACAGACGGGCTGAATTTGCACTGCAAACTGAGTGCCTATTCTGCTAATTTTTTAACTTCGTTCGCATTTCGCAATCGGTCCAAAATGTATGAAAATTGAGGCTTTTTTTGACAGATTGCGGCTGAGATGCAAATGCGAAGGTTGCCTAAATGTTAATACAATTAGCTCACTGGTCAAACTTTAGCCACTATAGTGTGGCCGGAACACGTGCACGTCTAAACACGCCCTTATATTACGAGTTGCTGGTTGGGGTTCACAATTACGTGATAATTACTGTATAGTGGGTATTATTTTCTGTCTGTGTATTGAAACACAGTTATTGTCATTGGAATTCAATGCGGTAGCCGAGTCTACAATTGAGAAAGACGGAAATAAAGTGTATCAATTGGCAGTTGTGTATAATGCTTAGTTGACGAACAACAGTTTTAATTTAACGTTACATTCGATTGATCTGGTTTGGTGATAATATTCAGTTTAGAAATCTTTTGGAGCAAGCTAATCAGCTTATAATTGTTCTTCAATGATAGACCGATCTCACCGTTAGTTGGGAACAAGAAAAAGTAACATTTTCCCGGCTATAATGATTTTCTAAAGACTGAAAAAGGTGTTGGGGATTAAGCAGATTTTTTAATGAATGTGTATCTCACACATTTTTTAGAACAGTTACCGAACATGTAATAATACTATGTACTGCCAATTTCTCGTCTTAATTATTCTACGAAATTGACATTTACCCAAATGAAAAGTCTTATAACAGTTACCTATCTATAGCAGTTTACAATCTTTTTCTTATTTTCGATGGTCAACTCTTAAGATTTATTGAGAGCCTTAAAGAGATGTCAGCATAGAAGACAGGGCTCGCTAGGGCCAGTGCCTGCCAGAGTTACGTAATTTGTTCGAAAGAGTCACCGCGACCCTGGAACGCAAAGGGCATTAGGAGGAACAGGGATGGGTTTAGTCAGTAAGAATCTGACACTCCCTTCTGCTTCGCCCAAAACGCGAGGAGTCAGATTTGATGATTTCCCATACGTAAGAAAAAAAAACAAGGAGGCTACCTTAATTGCAGCATCGGTGGTATACATCAACACCGGTGGATGGACACTGGGGGCACTCCAGCTGTTTACCATATTTTTTAGAAATAAGCATAATCAGCCTATAATTTTCCCACTCTGGGACACAGGCCTCCTCTCGGTGAGAGGGAGTGGGCCGTAATCCACCACGCGGCCCAGTGCGGGTTGGTAGATTTCACATGTCTTCGAATTTTTGGTTCAAGGACATGCCGGTTTCCTCACGATGTTTTCCTTCACCGTTTTGAGAGCAGTGGTGATGAAATAATTTACACAAAGTAAAGCGCCTGCCTGGGTTCGAACCTTCGACCTACAACTCGTAAGTCGCAGCCATTACCACCGGGCCACCGCTGCTCTCAATAGCAATAGCTCTTTGTAAAACTAAACCAAATTCGTAACCGGTGGTTTACCGTCAAAATTGACGCATAAGGACCCACATGCCATACCAAATCACGCAGTTTAAACTTCTTTTTTTTTAAAACGTAGTGTTTAATAGGTATACTATGGCCCCCGATCGACCAAAAAACAAGGCAACAGCCGATTTTTTGACAGTTGAAACTATTCAATTGTTGTTTTGTCGCGACGTCTATCGCGCCCAGTTAATCACAGGCCTCGTTGATCGAAGTACCTACAACCTCATTCAAACTTACTGCCTCTGCACCAAACGATTCACTGCACCTTTAAAATGCACATTATTTACCAACAAAAGACATTTACTAATAATAAATCCAAGACAATCGCCATTTATTACCAGTAGGTAAGTACTTAAACCAGATGCAGAACAAGTACATATTAATCTGAATATTGTATGTAAATTACCTGCTGCTTAACAGATAATATATTAGCTTTTCGTACTAAGTAGGTCTTGTTTTGTTCAATGCTGTTACACACATTCAAACGAATCTAGATATAGGTTTATTTATCTTAGAATGCAGTGGTAAACTCATGACGTTCAGCGGCGAGATGCGCTGACGTCATGATTGCAATCGCGGGTAGAACCTGGATGAGGCTGGTACAGGAATGTGGGGATTGGCATAAGAAAAAAAGATGCCTATGCTTAGCAGTGGGAGAAGTCTGACTGTGGATGATGATGAAGCTCATGACGTCATGAGGTGAATAATTTTTCCATAGTTTTATGGTAAAATTATGAAATGAGAACATAATCAGCCAATATTTTTTCCTCTGCTAGCTAGGACACAGTCATCATCTCTGTGAAAGGGACCGGGCCGTATCCTTTATAGTGTTCTCTAGTATGGTCTTTTATCAATTCTGTACATGTGCTGAAAAAGCCGGCCAAGTGCGAGTCGGACTCGCACATGAAAGGTTCCGTACCATAAATCTTAATTTTTATTATTTTTTGTTATAGCGGCGATAGAAAACATAATCTGTGAAAATTTCAACTATCTACCTATTACGGTTCTTGAGATACAGCCCGCTGACAGGCGGACGGACGGACAGCGGAGGCTTAGTAATAGGGTTCCGTTGGTTACCCTTCGGGTACGGAACCCTGAAAATTACACAAAATTTAGTTTGTGTAATTTATTGCGCCATCTTGTCTGGAACCACGAACTTCAACTAACTAGTTATGACTTCGTTATTGTGTACAATAAAAATTGCCTATACCTACTTTTTAGCGTTCCGTACCGAAAGGGTAATCAACGGAACCCTATTACTAAGCCTCCGCTGTTCGTTCGTCCGTCGATCTGTCTATCAGCGGGCGTTATACCAAGAACCGTTATAGATAGACTGCTGAAACTTTCACAGAGTGTGTATTCCTGTTGCCGCTATAACAAAATATAATAATAATCAAATTAAATTAAAAGGGGCTCGCATATAAGAGACGTGTTTTATTTTTTGCGGTTAATGGTAAGGAACCCTTCGTGTGAGAGTCCGACTCGCACTTGGCCGGTTTTTTAATAATAGAGCCAACCAGAAACACAAACATCAGCTGAAAACCTATTTTTAAAAACTGTAAAGTCATCCCTATTTTCAATAAACGTTAATACCTCTCTTCTTCGCATAGAAAAGAAAAACTGATTGAAGATTGAGCATATGAAAGGTCCTTTCTAAAAACAGATTCAGTAATTACCCTCTCAAAATAGCAGAACATCGTCTTTGTAACGAGGCTGCGCTTCCAACAGTTCACAGATTTGAGTTGATTTCCTCTTTGCAGCCACAATCACACTTCTATCAAGGCATTTCCGCCGCCTCGCGCCTCGTGAGTGACAGTAGCAGTGGAAATTAACTGTTAGCTGAATACTGGGGGATTAAGGTTATTGTTTGAAGGGTAGGTAGGGAGTAAAACGAGATAATTGACGAAAAAGGTGTGCGTTCGTTCGTGTGGCTCAAATTTGTGAATCTGATTCGAGAAAAACAGTAGTTTGGAAGTCTTGAAAATTAGACTCTTTGAAAGTAGAATTTTATAATCTCGAAAAAAAGTACAGTCAAAAATGAACATGTTAACACCATTTAACACATTGTCTGCCAGACAAATAGACACAATACAAAATGTATTGTTTGTCGGTCACCGGTGACCGACGCGGCAGTGAATGTGTTAAGGTTACTTTTAACTTGTAGCATTTAAAATGAAAATATCGCTTCAGAAATTGCCATGAGTCCATATTGAAGGACCGTTCCAAGATTTTGTGTGGTAACACAAAAATTCTGTAAAGTTCGTGTCTGTTTATTAGGTTTGGTATGGAACCCACCAATTGCAATGGCGTCAATCACAAATCCTAGTTTAATATTATAAAATGCAAACATATTACTTTTTTTGCGCTTTCACGCAAAACCAATTTAGAGGAATTTTGGTACACAGATAGATGGGACCCTGGAGAAAGTTATACTAGGAAGCCACAACCAAAAGCTAGCTTCCTATAAACATTATGGCCAGTAATCGTTTATCAAAACAGCCGAAAGACATCTACTATTTAGGCCTCCCCCATGTGTCGCCACAACAACCGGCCCTGTGCGCCTCGCATCCATCGGCTACCCGCGACCCTTACCAAGTCATCGGTCCACCTATGTCTTTGTTGCTTAGACCTGCTATACAATACATCTATTCCTCTTCCCAAAAACTAATGCAAAACACGGAAAATACCTATCTAATAATATCAAACACGCACCACACCTCATAAACAAAGCCAAACCTTATGAGTGTGTATACTAATATTTTTTCAACAAGCCTACAATCAATAAGGATGAACGGACAGACAGAAGTATTTGCGAGGCATCCACGTATCGTAAGTTTTCTTTCACCACACTTATTTGCATACAACGCCTTGATCTATAGAGTTAGGTAAGTTTAGAGGAGTACTTTTCAAGATGTCTAAATGGGGTAATATCATATCTCGAAAACAGATCTAAAAAATTGGGGTTCTGATGCTGACAGGTACCTTCTCTTTTATGTTTAAGAAGATGGATTGCATTTAGCGACCACCTAAGAGACCGCTTATGGGCACGCGTAGTGTGGGACGCCCTGCAGCACGATGGATCGATGATTTAAAGAAGGTGGCTGGCAGCGGATGAATACGGACTGTTCAGGGCCGGGATGGTTGGTGTTCTTTGGGGGAGGCTTACGTTCAGCAGTGGACGAATATTGGCTGAAATGATGATGATGATGGCAACCTAGGCGTCTTTAAGTTAAGAGTAAATAAGTTACTTCTAGGCAAGCGTGCTAAATCATCAACCACATTACCGCTTTCCATCAGGTGAGATTGTTGTCAAACGCGGGCATTATCCGGATGGCCAGGATAATGCCCGCGTTTGTCCTGAAATGTTGTAGGATATCTATCTATAGATGATAGGTTATTTTTTTATTAAATTTTAGACTATCTTTAAATACCTTCGGGAACGTTCAATGATGACCTTTGCTTTTTTTATAGTTATTGAAGCTATTCGTTCAAATAAAGTTAGTCAGAAAATCCTTTCATGCTCTCCTACATTCCGTTACAATTAAACTAGAAGCCTAGCCTATACAAGCGACCCAATTACGTCCCAACCCCACAGGTCCCATCAAACACCGCTACACCACATCCTTACTAGGACAAGAAGTAATTTAATTTTCATCCCATCGCTTTGAAAAGCATTGCCGACATACCTCCCCGAGACATGGAGGAATGGATTGAGCGTTCCCTTTCCGGCTGCGTAGTGACGACAGCCGAAAAGTGTGAGAGAGACAAAGCGATCGCGCGGCTAATAGTTTATTTTCTGGACTACGTCACAGGCTGTTGCACTGATGTTTACTGCCTCTACACAATACGTTTTAACCTACGCGCTGCATAATGTGTGCTAGAAGAAAGATGCGACGGAGGTAATAATCGTAGTATTCAAGCCACTTACAACACGTAATTTATAGGGTACTGTTGACTGATATTAATTTGTGTACCTACTACCAATATATATATAAAGCTGAAGAGTTTGTTTGTTTGCTTGCTTGAACGTGCTAATCTCAGGAACTACTGGTCCGATTTGAAAAAATATTTCAGTGTTAAATACATCATCACGCTAAGACCAATAGGAGCGGAGCAGTAATGAAAATTGTAACGCAGATGAAGTTGCGTGGGTCAACTATACCTTATAACTTGTCACCATTGTCACTGCGACTTACAGAAAAGAGACAAGTATAGGCCGTACCGGTAGTCTTTGTCTCTTTCTACAGAGTGGTCAATTTCATGACGATATCGCTCTGTCCATTTCTCTAGTCTATGCCTCTAACTAACCGTACCAGACTTTGTAACAGTCGTTACGGAAAGCATAATTTAATATCCTACATTGTTGTGCTAAAGCGCACAATTGTTAACTATATGACAAAGTCTAAGATCGTGAGGTGTCATTTAAATGACGTTAATAAATGGTTTACAAGAGACTGGGCTATGGAATGTTATATTATACAGTTAGGCTTTTCATTGTTGAAGTAACAATTAAGATTGGAGTTTCGTATTTTGAAATTTTAAGTGTTATTTTAAACAGGCATGTGATTTGCGGTTACGATAAGATCAAGACACCAACTAAGATTTTGTCAACCCTGTCTTGAGTGCTATGAAAGCTGCAATCAGTAATACCTGTTTCTCTATGATACATGCTAAAAATTGCTGTGATGTAGACAGTCTGGAGCGACAGAGCATTCACTTAAATAAAGCCAAAATTAGTTAAGGCTATGGTAACGCCAGTGTCTTGTTGAATGATAAAATGAAGGGATTTATTTCGTGACATTTTAGTCTCGCATACATTTTTCACTGTTTACACGACTACCCAAAAAGTGCTATTATGTTTTTGACAATCATTATCGCTAATGGCAAGCTAATGAGGTTCCACCAACGATAGTGGCTTCCTTTTAAATTACCAAACCATATATGATATATCTATACTAATATATAAAGCTGAAGAGTTTGTTTGTTTGTTTACTTGAACGCGCTAATCTCAGGAACTACTGGTCCGATTTGAAAAATTATTTCAGTGTTAGATAGCCCATTTATCGAAGAATGCTATAGGATGATATAAATATCATCACGCTAATAGGAGCAGAGCAGTAATGAAAATCGTGACGAATTAAGAGGAATGTTTACTAAGTGTCAATCATAAGTGAACGCTTGGCTTTCAGTGCGCACGTTACGCCGGTAGCTATAGCTCAGACACGAGGTAATTCGTGTCTTTCGTAAAACAAAGCGTTCATGACTTGTTTTATTCGAAAGAAAACAATTGGCAACAAAAAAAAATGTGTTTTACAATCTTGTGATTATAATTGCTTGAACGTTTTTAAAATTTAAACGATTTTAGAAATGGTTCTATATGAAACTTCGTTTTGTAGTATCTATCTTCTAGGAGCCTACAGCCAACATGATAGTTCAAAAACTTCAAATGTGTTTGTTTGTTAAAATCGCAGCTGTATTATTGCTTACTGAATGCGTTGCCTGCGAATACTTACTCGACACAAGTTCGTGGGTGCCACAGTGCCATCCACAAGATACCTTTGTTTCATGTTCGTCACAATATTGAATTCTAAGTCAAATCATTCAGAAAGACATGTATGTATCAGACTTTGCCTACCAGCTCGTTTTTGTTCTTCCGTTATTCCCTGAAGGAGCTCGTGGCTAAAGAATAACAGCCGCACAGGTCGATCTTCAAGGTTAAGCAATGCTTGCCAAGGTTGGTCTGTGGATGGGTGACCATCTTAACATAACGAGTTTCCTCCGTGCCTCGGAATGCACGTTAACCCGCTGGTCCCGGCTGTCATTTGTAGATCTTAGGCAGTCGTTACGAATTGTCAGAAGACAGTAAATCTGACTCCAGTCTTGACAAGAAATACCTTGTTACCAATTTAATGGGTTGTGGAGGTCTGGTAGGCAACCGCTTCACGTAAAATACTAGTATTCAGCTGAATCCGGTTTGACTGGAAGCCAACCCCAATATAGTTGGGAAAAGGCTAAGCAGATGATGATGATATTCCCATTCAACCTAAAATCTTATCCGGTCACAATTTGCCCAGTCTAAATCTTCCTCAGCCTAAATTAAGTTGATTTAAGGTGTGAGCACACAACAGTGGTGTCGTAATTTTGACTTGTTATCGGCATCGTTACGTTTGTTTATCGTCTTTAAAACAAATATTCCGGTTCGAGGCGCTTTTTAATGCACCATCAACTTTATGATCGCTCGCAGCATTTCGTTCGGCTAAATTGTTGCAAGGGTATAGAAAGTGCGGAATTATGTAATGTTGGCTAGATTTGTTGGTGTAAGGAGACGTAATGGTTAATATAGAGTGTCTAATCTAATTTTATCGATGCTAAACATGCCAGAAGAATAACGGCCATTGAAAATGTGTTTTTTTTTTCTTAAAATTGAATTAATAAGTATTACGGCAGTATAATATAAAGCATCAGTCGATCGAAATTCGCGCAATAATGGTTACAATTTGGTTTTGCTAGCGTTTGTTTGAACGCGCTGATCTATTGGATCTAATTCAAAAACTATTTTAGTGTTTATCCAACACCAATCCCATTTATCGAGGAAGACTATAGGCTATTTATAACATCACGCTACGTCCAGTAGGAGAAATGTGAGGCAGACGAAGTTAGGCCTCATTTACGGAGACGCGGGGCGTCGCGCGTTGCGTTGAGCGGCGCGGCCCGCACTGAATTCAAATATATGGCGTTGTATGAGTGCGTTTACGGAGAAGCGATTTTAGACGCGTTTGTTTGAATGAGGGCGTTTTTTGCGGCCGAGCCCGCGGATGGCACCGACGCGTCCCACGCGGCGTTTATCGCGGCGGCCGGCGCACGCAGCGGCAATTCTCGATGAAGCTATGTCCGAGGCGGAATCTTCTGTCAGTCTTATTTAGAAATCGCACAACACAGACGTAGTCACCGTCGCAATGGAGTATGATATGATCGACTTTTTTTTAGAAGAAAATTCAATGTTAAAAAGTGAATTATTTAATATAAGAAGTGGCCCAGTGTTTACATCAACGGAACATAAGAAGTTTGGGGAATATGCAACTCTTTATAAGTCAATAAAAGAAAGAGGTTATGATGTATTTCATGGTTATACACGGATGTCTACTACAACTTTTCTTTTGAGCATGCGCCGCCGCGATGCCCGCCGCGTGCTTCGCTACACGCTAGAGGATTCGCCGCGGGCGCCGCGGCGGGCACCGCCACGCTTCCCGTCTCGCTTCTCTATGAACATGGTCGTATATTGCTATAAGTTTATGTTTACGCGTGCGATGATGCGTGCCGCTTCACGCGCCGCCCCACCGTAAACAGAAAAAACGTCCGACGCGCCGCGAGACGCCACGCCACACGCGACGCGAGACGCCCCTCGTCTCCGTAAATGAGGCCTTAGGTGGGTCAGCTGTAGTTTACCTCTATAATCCTAAAGAAAGGCACATTCTATCAGAATATATATAGTATTAATAGTATAGCATGTATAGTTTTTATTGTATTTATAGTTTATATATATTTATCTTTGTATTAATTTAAATATTAATCGCGTTTCTGTTTTTTTTTTTCACAATTTGCACCTACTAGTATTATTCTCTGCATCACCCAAAGGTTGACTGGTAGAAAATGCCTCAGGCATTAAGTCCGCCTCTGTACAGCTGTGTGCGTAAAGTATTAAATAAATAATAATAAAAAATTTCACCACTCAGGATCCGGGTCCCTTTCGGGACAAAACGCCCTAACCGTCACAATCCGTAAGTCCCTTTCAGGACAAGCCAACACTCGCGCGATTGCGCTCGCGAATTTGTCCCGAAAAGGACTTACGGATGCTGCTGAGTGGTTCTGTTTAAAATGTTAAGTCAATGCTATCACGCACATGCTCGTATAATGCCTCTATAAATGCAAGCCTCTTATTTACAACCAACGAGTAGGTGTAATAGCTGATAAAACAGACGTTTACTATATAACACCAATAAACAACCTGAACTCAATCAATTTAAATGCAAATGAAAAGGCCATAAAACACGAAATAATGAACACATTACGATTAAACACCAGCACACTCCATCAATTAGTTTCAGGTCTGTTTGCAATATAATTTATATCAGCAACTGACTGCTCAATGTGTCGCCATTGACACTTGCCCAAACGTAAACTGGAACGACTCCATTCAGAAACATGATTCTTATTGATTTGTATGAATCTATAGACTGGTAATGAGTGACCAAAGAAGGTGAAACAAAAGATATATTTGTTAGCAAAAGGAAAACTTGTAAAAATAGACAAAAACAAATGTCAAAAGATAATGATATCTCCTGGGCACCTGACAATTTTTTTACCGACTGAACACCGGCAGTAGAACATGATCGTGTAGATCTTTTATACGCAGTTTCTAACTTTCGCTACTGTATTTGAAATTATTCTTCTATCCTTATGACACAAAATGTCGTTTGTAGTGGATGGCTTCAATTCAATATGGCGGCACTTGTGAGTGACGTCACACGCCATTAGTACTGTTTGTTAATTACAGATTTTAAAACGTTAATAACGACGCCTTTGTAATTATGACGTGATAACGTCCTATAAATCGCTGCACGCACTAAAAATTGTCACGTTTCGAGAAAGGCACGATCGTCGGTCTAAGCGTTAAGCGTTCGGCTTGTTTATTAAGTATTCAATTGTTATCTTAGTTACGTTATCACGTAAAAATTATCAACCGTTGGTAAACCAATTTCTTTATGCAATATTTTTTAACTGCGTCTTGTCTGCTCTCGTCTTGAGAAATGTACAAAAGAACAGTCAAATATCTTGGTAAGAAACTCCACTGTTAGTAATCTTTTAAACTAAGTAAATATCAATTCGTCAACTAAGTCAACCATTGCCACGGCTACCCGTCATAATCTGTTTTATATTTGTCAGAAACCTCGAGAAACCTCAAGAGGCGTGATATCGCAGCTATTAAGTTTACTCTAATTATTTCCAAGTGCCTATAAATGTCTTGTAAACGTGAAATGTTCCACAGACTGTTATTTATTTACTGTGAAAATCGTGATTTAGCTGTTCACTAAAGCATTTGTTTGTTGGTACATTTTTGGTTTAAGTATGATTAAGTTGTGATTGTAAATTAATTATTTGTGTGTTAATTAATTTAGCTGTAGGCTATTTAAGTATTGGCTTGCAGGTTTTAATCTTGGATACTGATGACTTTAATTGCGAGTAGTTAGTGTGAAGAAATCTAGACTTTATTTAAACGGTTTTAATTTGAACCGTTTGAATAAAGTCTATTCAGAGTACTGTACCCGAAACGTAACAAAGGAAGCATTCGCTGCCCTTCCGTTTGATTTTCAAAATGCTGTTACCTCGTGAAGCGCATAAGGTCCGTAGTTTATATTTTCACCAAGTGAGGATTTTTACAACATTAAAATATGGTGAAATTTATAGGGAAATGACACAAACTTTTAGATAATATGATTTTTTAACAGCGAAACTAACGTGCGAAAGCAGCCGGTATTTAGGGTTCCGTACTAAAATGGTAGAAAAGGAACCCTTTTGGTGAGACTAAGTCTAGGCTGTCTGTCTGTCACAGCTGGATATCTGAAGAACTGCTAATGCTATCAACTTGAAATTTGGAATAGTTTTAGATGACGTTTGTTCAACTATTTTTCACATAAGAAATCAAATATATATGTTTTTCTTGCAACAGCGACCGAAAGGGATTATTAAAAATTCAAAGTAGGCATGTGGAGTATCGTATGATAGAGCGCTGTTTATATATACATTCTCCAACATTCTTTCCCTGTTTTTTGACTTACGAGTATAACGAAAAATTTTGAAAAAAATACCATTCCCCTCCCCTTATCTCCGAAGTTTACATAGAAACCTGAAATTATATGTGATAGAAATTTATGTGAAGATTACAGGAAAAATAAAACGATGTCTCTAAATAACACACTTTTTCCGAAATCATCAACTAAACTTACATTAGTTCCACTAGCTGTCAAGAGATGGCGCTGATCTTAAACTGCAATATTGCGGTACGGTTGTGGAATTCACTACCGCCTGAAATTAAAGAACACAATCTTTCCTTCTCGTCATAGTTGCAAATAAGTATATATTATTATTATTTATCTTTTCATATTATATGGTATGTATTAGTATGTTATATTTAAAATGTATTGTTTCATTTTAGCTTCTTATAACTGTTATACACTATGTCTACATCTCTTTTTACTCTACTCACCATTCGCTGGTATGCTGGAAATTATTAGAAATACCTATGCATCATCTTTGTACCTATTTTTCTGTTACTTTCTTCTTATCTTATTTTTATATGTATGTACATAAATTGTTAAATAAATAAATTAATATTCACTGCAGTGCTGTGAAAAATTCTCTGACGAATATACCTAGGCCTCGCTGATGAAAATTTAAAAACATCTCACGTTTAATATGATGGTACGAAACCCTTGGTCTGCGAGTCCGACTCCGCTCTTGACCGGTTTTTTAAGTTCATGTGGATATTATAATTAAAAAAAACCGGACAAGTGCGAGTCGGACCCGCCCACCGAGGATTCCGCGCGTTGCTCTTCCTCGATAATAGATTACGTAGGTAGTACGTACTTTACATGAAGACTTTATTTTTATGATTTAATTACAAATGTACCTATAGTTTTAGATGTTTCCCTATATCTATACTCTATACTAATATATAAAGCTGAAGAGTTTGTTTGTTTGCTTGAACGCGCTAATCTCAGGAACGTCTGGTTCGATTTGAAAAAATATTTCAGTGTTAGATAGCCCATTTATCAAGCTAAGATTAATAGGAGCAGAGCAGTAATGAAAATTGTGACGTAGACGAAGTTGCGCGGGTAAACTAGTTTGTAGTATAAGACGGAATTTATTGCCCAATTTCATAGTCCTAGGTCAACGGAAAATACCCTATAAATTTTGATTCCCTTGATAGTGTCAAAATATTCGTTTTTTGCGGCATAAACGGCCGTATTTTTTTACGTTAATTTAATAGTTTGTTTTTTTTTCACAGCTTCAAGGAACTGTAACCTTGAGTATATTTAATTTCAACTCGATACCTCCACGCATTCCCGAGATAAAAGGGTCTTGACAGACAGACGCGCGGACAGCAAAGTAATCCTATAAGGGTTCCGTTTTTTCCTTTTGAGGTACGGAACCCTAAAAATAGCTCAGGGTTCGGGTTTCAGGATATACGCCTTTAACGAAAATGATGTTCCTATCCGATGAGAAAAAGTAAGTCATTGAAGAAAAAATAATAATACATATCCTTTTTTAACGAAACGACAGAGTAAACGGAAACCATACAAAAAAGCCAGCCAAGTACGAGTCGGACTCGCACACGAAGGGTTCTGTACCATAAACCTTAATTATTATTATTTGTTATTATAGCGGCAATAGAAATACACAATCTGTGAAAATTTCAACTTTCTACCTATTACGGTTCTTGAGATACAGCCTGCTGACAGACGGAAGGAGTCTTGTTCACTACGCTGCCGCGCTGGCCAATGAGCAAGCATGGCGAATTGACGATTAAAGACATCAAATTTTCTCACAATATTTTCCTTCGTCGCATAAAAGGCATCGAATAAAATGTATTCAACTGAAGAGGTTCCAGAAGCTATAATAATTATTATACTCCCAACGAATGGACATTTAATTTCCTTGCATAAATTGCCATAAATAGAGACAATTGGATACACCGTTAGCAGAAAAGACGTCGGTGTGCCAGGTATAATATGAAGTGATTATTTATAATGCACATACATTGTGCGGGTTAAATTAACGACACCTGCTTTGTTAAGGTTGTGTAGTAGTGGTGGTGAGGAGCGAAGCGATACGATAAGCGGTGCTTAAGTTTTAAAGGAGATAATTATAAAAAAACTGTTTCATCAAACCCAGTTTTGGATTCGGGATAAAAAATGTCGTGCTGTCACTAATAAAAAGTAGGTCAAAACAAACGATTGGCTATTGAAGGCTAGTCAACCAATCACAGCTAGATAAGGCGCCTTTGTATTAATTTTAGTTTTAGTTCGAGAAACGGGACCTCAGTGATGTACGGTTAAGATATTATCTATGTATCCAGGTTTGGGAACATGCGATTTTTGGGTCAGAGATGGACTAACAAGAAACACTTCATCCTAAACTACTACATAGCCACGGCCCCCAGAGACCTCAGACCAATTCAAAATGAGTGAATAATAGAGAACTTTAAGACGGGATCATGTTTCTAGCTATGATGGATCTAAATGCTACCTATAGTATTTTCCGTGCGTTTAATTGATCTATTCCGAAATAAATACCCCCATATTCAAATATATTATGTTCATCAAAATAAACTCCAAATATCATCGGAACGCTTCCTCCTATCACTGGATCACAACCCCACAGGCCACCCGATTGTGTTTCTTCATAAATATTTCTCGTCAGATGATTTATATGCCAAGTCGGTCTAATTATTTGGGTCAAGCCTTTACGAGATCAACTTTTTTTAAGTTCGAAACAAGCTTTCTCATTGTTTGGTACTTTTATATTAACTTTGACTTTCATTTTTAAGAAATGACTTACAGAGTTTTTGTTCCTCGAAATTCGATTACGATAATGTGTTGTTTTAAGAATTATGAGACTGTTGGTTTAATTTAGGTAGTTTATTTGGTAATTTATGAATTATTGTTGAGTTTTGATTTAGTATGTAATTGTGAACAACCCAACGGTTTGGTAATTACTAAGTTTATAATTTAGTGAAAACTTCCAGTTTTGTTGGTGAACTGGAAAGGGAAGCAAACAAAAACGACGAGATCTTCTAAGAACGACATGCATTTTACGCAAGCCTTAGTTATTGAAGAACGGATGTCATTGAAAATTACTTTTTGGGAAACGAACATAACGCAAATGAAGCAGTTTTACCACATGCAACTTGGGCTGACCATGTTAATCTATGTGGTCAGACAAGATTACGAAAATAAGAGGATTACCAGCAACGCAATCGATTCTACTGCATCAGTACCACCTAAGAATAATCATAAAATGAAGTTATCAAATTAACACGATCCACTTTGTACCTCCTCTGGTTCAAGATGAACCGTAAACGTCAATGTGGCGATTATTTGGGGGGACGTATGTGCAGCGGTTTGCATCATTCGACGAAGGCTTCGCGCAAACCGGCCACCGACCACTGCCACTGATGACTGGCGACAAGCTGTTTACATGATTTTTCACACGTGTAGCGAGTGGCGTCCACTCGCGACTCTATCAGCCGAAAGACGTCTACAGTTGGACATAGGTGTCCCCCAAAATAGGGGAGTTTGCCATAAAAAAAAAAATTAAAAAGTGTTTATTCATGAAAAAATGCATTCAACAATTTATTCTTACTTCTGCCAAACTGCTAAGCAGTTTGTTGGCAGATTAGCTCCTTTTATCTATCACATACACAGTAGTAAGTACAAGTTTATATTTTGTCCACAGTGAGGCTCTGACAATATATATTGAATAGGTACTTGTTTATTTTATTTTTATAAGATGCTTTTGTGACACAGCTATCTATATCGACCGGAAGGTTATAATCGCCACGCTTGGCAGGTGGGTTGGTAATCGCAGTGTATGGTGTTCAGTTTTACAGAGAACGCTTTGGTCTGTAGTCCGTTTGCGCGGAGCCTAAAATCAATCTGCCTTTTCTCTTTTTATATTGGGGTTGGCTTCCTTTCTATTCGTATGCAGCTGAGTACCAATATTTTATAAGAAGCGATTGCCTATCTGACCTCCACAACACGCAACTTGGTAACACGGTACGCCTTGGCATGACTGGTGTCATATTTTCTGGCCGTAATGACTGAGAAAGATTTCAAATGACAGCGGGCAATAATGACTAAAAGTGCTTCTGACGCACGGAAGAGTCTCAGTATGTACCTTATGGATGCAGGTAACCCATCCACGGCCAGATCTCGTCAAGTGTCGTTTGATCTCGAAGATTAGCCCTTGCGGCTAATATTATTTAGCAAAAAAAAAAAAGATTATAAAATTATGCTTGCTCGATATAACATTCCTTCCGCCCCCCGTTCTTCTCACCCTTTCTTTAATTGTTCTGAGGTTCAGTAAGTACCTACTAGGATATCAGCAATCATAGAAGCAGCTGACCATTGTCACGTCGTACCATACCTACACGATGATGTTGTACATCCCGACGCTATTATAGTGTGGTTCACATCTCAATCCAAAGGTTAACTGTGTGTCTGTTACTGTCAGAGATCGCGCCCCGCTGAGCTGTGTATGCGCACCCAAGACTCTAGAGTGGTCCGAGTGATGAGATGCAGCGGGTTGACGTGAGAACAGATGTGTGTCGATCCCAATCTTGATCCGCGGTCTTTATTGGCTGCTTGTGATTCGCTCTCTCCTGACACTTTGGTAATTTCGGCAGTATTTTGATTTTATATATTTTATTGAATACCTCATTATAAGTTCAGGATATGTACATGGGCAGTCTTATCGTATAGGGCAGTCACTAACAGACAACCTTTCTATGCTAAAATTGGAATAAAGATGAAAACATGTTTTATTCTTTTATTGTTGAGAACTAAGGTATTATGTATACTCGCATTCTTCCAGTTTCTGTTGTACTTTTGAGTTCTGATTAGTCATTCAAAATCTGCTCTCATGTTACGTGTTATGTGTTATTATTGTCAGAATTAAAATAAATTGAATTGAAAACTTACTAGTTTCAGAAAGCTACTGGATAAGCTGTCCATCAAAACGTGTGTATATCGCCTAGAAGTGGTAATTGGTTGATAGTGATACAGGACTCAATACTCAATACTCAATATATTTATTGCGTTCCACAATGTGAGCCTAGGTGGTAGGTACTTATAATATATTACAATACATTGCTTTGGATCATTGTGGACCCTGACGGGCACAGCAAAATTGGATAGTGGAAGAGGGCTATTTTATTTATTACATTTATGAAATTTTCTATAATATTATATTATTTATCTATTTCATATTTTCACTTAGATACTCGTTAACTGTATAGTAACATTTTAAAATTAGAAAATGTTTCAATTTATTGACAAATGTTGTATATTTTTTTTCATTTTTAATTGTTTCAGGTAATTTATTGTAAATTTTTATTGACATTACTAAAGCGCTTGTTGAGTGTATTTTGAGCTTAGAACCGGGTGGGTAGGTTTAACCTATTTTTGTGTCGTAGTGTAAATTTAGTTTGTATGTCTTCTCGTGTAGTGTATAATTTTTGTTTTTTTTTTACGAATTTGCACATTTCCAAGATATATATAGAGGGAAGGGTTAGAAGTTTATGTTCTTGGAAATGTGGTTTGCAGCATTTTGCAGCAGGACATTGTAACAACAAAGAAAATGAATCATGATCATCAGCTGCCTAGGCTTTTCCCAACTACATTGGGGTCGGCTTCCAGTCTAACCGGATTCAGCTGAATACCAGTGTTTTTACGCGGAGCGGCTGCCTATCAGACCTCCACAACCCTATAACTGGGTTACACGGTACTTCTTGGCAAGACTGGAGTCAGATTTACTGCCTTCTGACAATCCGTCATGATGCTGTATGAAAATCGCTCTCCGCTTTTAACTTACACCGCTCCTTATAATTTGTTGTACTAAATTGTCTGTAAAACTCACGCTTAGAATAATGTTTAATAACGTGTGCACAGTCGACTCATATGTAATCGTATGCTTGTTACAGACATCGGACGTTACAACAAATAAAATTAATAATTCACTAACTCTACTACATTTTTTACCTTCGTGAGTAGAAAGTATATTTGTTTTAATCACGAAAGTATTTAAATGTTTGCCTGATTGTTTCATGATGGGATCGTCAGTAATTTGATAGTCAGTTGAGGTAGAATTGATGGTTAATTATTTTTGTGTAGAAACTTATATGCTAATGTTATTGGGGTTAGTTTTTTGGAGTTAGATCGTGAAGAGAGAATCAGGGTGTATCGTGAATCTCATGTGTGGTCGCGCTAGAAAAGTACATGTGAATTGTGCTGTTATTATTCTATAGTAATAAAATTAATCTCTTGGTAGGTATTTTAGTTTAGTACGATGCTCATGGGTAAATAGTAACAGCCGCATCTTTATTTTTTTAGTAAAAAATAAATCTTCAAGGTAAAGGTTATAAACATTTATTAGATTAGAAAACGGGGCTCGCTACGGCCAATGCCTGCCAGTGTTGCAAAATTTGTTCGAAAGAGTCACTGCGGCCCTGGAACAGAAAGGCACTAGGAGAACGCGGACGGATTTTAGTCTCTTTTCTGCTCAGCTCAGAGCGGGAGGAGTAATTTTGATGATTTTTCACCCTTTAAAAAATATTGTTACTACATGGGAAATCATCAAATGACTACTCCCGCTCTGGGTGAAGCACGAGGGAGTGTCAGACTCTTACTGACTTAAACCCATCCGCGTTCCTCTTACTGCCCTTTGCGTTCCAGGGCTTCGGTACCTCTTTTGAACAGATTCCGAAGCCCCAGCAGGTCACCCAATGCTCGCCGTCCGCAGGCCCGCGCTTACGGCGACTGGGGCGTGAGGTTTCCCTCTCTCTCACACGTTCGGAATCCTCCTTTTCTAGCATTACTGCTTCGCAGAAGGAGGTGACCGCTTCCCATGCCTCCTCGCTCCGGATCATAGATTGAACCAGGGCCGGTCGCGAGAGGTCGCCGTCGCCGATCGCCTCGACCAAGAGCCAGCGATGCCGCGGTGCTGCGCCCAAGCAGGGCAGACCGCCACCGTATGCTCCACCGTGTCCTCCGGGCGACTCTCACAGTGTTGACACCCGGGCATTCCTCCCGCCGAATCCGAATCAGGTATCTCCCGAAACAACCATGACCGGTGAGTACCTGCGCCAGGCGGAAGGTGAGGACGCCGTGGCGCCGCTCCAGCCACTCTTCAAAGAGGAGACTTATCGCCTGGATTGTAACGTGCCCAGCTCTGGGTTGCGACAGTCGCTATCTCCATACCGCCATGAGATCCTGCCGGAGCTCCGTCCGCCGTGCTGCCATTTGCCGCGGCAGAGGAGTCTCGCCCCGGCGTTGCGCCTCCACTTGCCACTCGTAAATGAGCACGAGGGCTCTCGCCTCCAGAACCCATGGCGACAGTCCGGCAAGGAAGCTCGCCGCATCGCCAGAGACTTGCGGTATCCCCGGGCCAGCCGTATGGCCATGACCCTCTGAGACGCGTTGAGGTAACGGGCAGGTCGCTTCCTCAAAGTAGGCGCCCACACCGGATTATTCACTACTTACGAGTACAATAAAGTTATTCTGCCTTCCCGAAATAGTCCAGTAACCTCGTCGCCTGAAAGTACTGGGTAGTTCTTATTTTTGCAGACTTGTTTATGATGTTGGCCCAATGACCAATCCAAGTTTTTGAATTATAAAGTTACTGGACAAAAAGCAAAAACACGGAAAGTTTAGTATCCTTATAAATATTTCTTTTCTGGTACTTATTTGACGTTTTGGTCAAAATTTCAATCCTTTCACATTGCGGTTTAGGTTCGGGATGGCAGTATTGTTACACCTCTTTACAAAACGATATCGCACAGGCAATCGCCATCACACACCTGTATCGCACCATTACAAAATACTTCTAAACAATTTGATACAACGGCCAGGCACGTCTTGTTCGCAGTGATTGACGCAGTTACGTCGACGTGACACCGTGCGCGTGCGCCATTGTGAGACGGGATCGTAATCGTGTAGTCATCGTATCGCTCGCGTTCTGCTAACTAGATTGGATCAGGTGGTGGGGTTATGTGGGAAGGGAGCAGGGATGAAATGTTTTATGATTGAGAATTAAAAATAAAACTAGCGACCCGCCCCGGCTCTGCGTGGGTGCAAATGTTTATTTAGGCCAAACTTACAAAGTGAACATTTTATTACCAGAATCAATATATTTTGGTTCAGGCTGAAATAAAAAGTGCAATAAACAACCGTCAACGACGTCTGCTCTCAGGTGTCTACCAGTTCGGGACATCTCTACCTCCGTTTTAATTATTTGGTTGCGCGACTTACTTTAATTTTCAGATATTCATTATTCATCCAAATTAAATGGTGTGAACGGCAATTTTGCTCTAAATTAAACACTCAAGATGACTAACATATTTATGAACATAAGAATTTGTACTAAGATTGGTGAAAACACCTCTGCAAATGAAGCAGTATTTTATATCAAATTTCAATATCATAAAAAATGGTTATTTTGAGTCAACCATAAAAGATAGACATAATATGCTATAACGGACTTTTTCGTAGGTAAATGTAGGTGATGTGTTATCGTTTTGTACAATAATCAATATAGTCCAGTCAATTTATACATCCTAATTCGCAACAAGCTCAAAACTGCTAGGATTGTTCAAAACACTATCATAAATTAAATCTAAAAGTTCCCATCGATACGATACGTGGAAAAAAAAACTTGGGGTCAAAGGTTACAAACGCGATTTTCAGGAAAAAGGGTAAGTTTTATCATAAAATTAGTTGAGACAAAATTGTAGATCAGATAAGATTCTATAAAAAATGTTTTGCTATTTTTTTTTTGTTTCCACGCCTACTTTTTGAATCGTTAGATCTCAGAAACGGTGGTTCTTGGGAAAAAAGTATCCAGGCATTTTTGTAGATAATTATTTGATCTACAATTTTGTCTAAACTAATTTTACGATAAAATTTACCGTTATCGTACCTTCGACCGCAAGTATTTTTATTTCCACGTATCGATAAAAATTATCCTATTGGATAATTTTTATCCCGGCAGTATGTTATCTTTGAGTTCGAGGCCGCTGGTAAAAGCAAGTAACATTATAATTTCCATTAAATCTTCCACACCTCTCACATAACACCATCCACATTGACAAGCGGAGACAAATCCAGCAAATGTCTCGTCGCGGTGCGATGCGGAATTATTGTCAGCCGCTCATAATGGATGTGACGCTTTCTCATAGCCGTACAATATACGCTGTGCATTGCAGTGCAGAAATATGGTAACACACGGGAAAATTTTGCTACAGTCAGATTTTGTTTGAATAACAGTCGCTGATAGATATGCAGGTTTCTGTTTAATCACAACCATTATCATTTAAGCCAATACCTTTGCTGGAAAAAGGCCTCACCAAGAGTCACCACATCGACGGGTCCTGTATGTCTCGTGGATTCCAGCTACCTTCACCAGGTCATATATATTATCAGTTATAGTATCAGTATGTGTTCGGAGTTTATCGGCCAACATCTCTCAGTCCTTCGCCGCATCTGTCTGTCTGTTTGCGATTGACTCTAAAATTACTGCACCGATTTTCATGTTGTTTTCACCAATGGATAGAGTGGTTCTCAATTAAGGTTTTAGTGTATAATTTGTCTAGAAAAAAGTTAAGGATCCTTAAGAAAATTGAAGCGTGGACGAAGTCGCAGGCGAAGTGCTAGTTTGATATAAAAGTTAAATGAGACCACATAACAGAGTAGTAATCCCAGCTCACAATCACCATGAAAAGCCAAGGAATGCGGTCACTGTAGGCGAAGTCAGCTAGATAGCATCATCACCATCTAGAAAGCAATTGCGATTGCGTTTTAGCGTCTAATATGAAGAAAATTCCTTACTCAAAGCCAATTAAATAATAACAGCCGCACGGGTCGATCTTGAAGGTTAAGCAACCCTTGCCAAGGTTGGTCTGTGGATGAGTAACCATCGTAACATACCGAGTTTCCTCCGTTCCTCGGAAAACACGTTAAGCCGTTGGTCCCGGCTGCCATTTGTAGATCTTTGGCAGTCGTTACGGATTGTCAGAAGACAGTAAATCTGACTCCAGTCTTGCCAAGATGTACCGTGTTACCCAGTTAATGGGTTGTGGAGGTCAGGTAGGCAGCCGCTACACGTAAAACACTCGTATTCAGCTTAATCCGGTTTGACTGGAAGCCGAACCCAATGTAGTTGGGAAAAGGCTAGGCAGATGATGATGATGGTTCCTTACTCAATGCCCACAATAATTTCCCAGAGCTTTTCTTACGATTTTCATTTCCCTACAACTGAGCATCTAAACAAGATTGAAGACACTTAAAACTTGAGCTAGAATTAAGTTAAACGCTCCTCTCAGACTTAGCAATAAAATCAGTAAGTTAATATAAATTGAGATAACTCGTCTCTATCTAGCAATAATCTAAAACGTGTCAGAGCCTATCTTCTCATGTAACTCGTAAATCTACTTTAGGATTTAATTAACTCTATTACAAATAGTAACGGTGTATGAAACTGACATAATTTACTGCATTCATTCACTATAATCTGCTAATTATGCACTTCTGTAACACGGTTTTCGTGACGATCTATCATCGTGGGTTGTTAGCTGTTGTTGAATGCCGATTCCCCTCTTCCTCTGGTTTGAATAATATCGTTATTTCAACAGACCTTAACAGGAAAGCACCTGTAAACGATTTACAGATCTTCTTTCTGCATGGTCCTCATAATTATTATGATCGGTATGATCAAGATAATGTCTGAACATTAAAAGAGACTACTTTGATTTCCGATTTCCTTTTGACATTTTTCTTTAGAGCGGTAGTATATTTACTATCCTAAAATATCACCAACCTCGTCTCGGTGAAATAAAAATTTGGTCACGTAAATATTTTCGTTAAAACCAATTTACATCAATTTATATTCTTTTTCATCATCTCAAAACATGAAATTATTTCAGGAAAGTCCCCTTTTGTTAAAAACCGGTATATTATTTTATTTTACTCTAAACTGTGTCCTTTTTCTGCATTGAAGTGTACTGACGTAACCGAATGTCACGTGCGAACCAATCACAGGCATTATTGCTCCGTGACGTCATCAACGGCCATTTTGTTCAACTTAGCTCTGATTTGTCAAACGATTGAAACTTGTATGGGAAATGTTTTCTGAAACTATTGCCGTATTATGGTAAGTATAAAGAGATTGTCAATTCTCGTTGAAATTGAAATATAATGGTCACACTTTGGTGTTCCAATAAGCAGGTAATTCTACTTGGGAATCTAGTACCTTAGAAGCAAATCATAGGATTCAATCAGCTGTTGCGGAGTGGTTCGAAAAAGTTACCGCGGCCTGGAACGCAAAAGGCATTTAGGGGAACACGGGTGGGATTAAGTCAGTGCTTGGCTCTCCCTTCCGCTCCGAACAGAGCGGCAGGAGGCATTCGTTAATCTCACATCCAAAAAACATTGGGTTTAAACCAGTGCTTCTCTAAACAGAATGCCATTATATGAAGAAAACTAAGAATGCCTCTGTGTGCTTTAATAAGTTACTTGAAGTTACTTGACAAAACGCATCCCCGATAGGATATTGTTAGCTCTACCTGTTTCGAATACGGCGGGAGGATACACTTGGGTCAACACTGCGAGGATCGTCCGGAGGACACGGTGGAGCATACGGTGGAAGTCTGCTCTGCTTGGGCGGAGCACCGCCGTGTCCTCGTCGAGGCAATCGGCGGAAGGGATCTCTCGCGTCCGGCCCTGGTTCAAGCCATGGTTCAGAGCGACGAGACATGGGAAGCGGTCACCTCGTTCTGCGAAGCAGTAATGCTAACAGAGGAGGAAGCCGAACGCATGAGAGAGAGGGAAACCTCACGCCCCAGCCGCCGAAACAGAAGAAGACGCCTCGGGCGTCGGGAGTCGCAGGACGATTCTCGGCCACCGTAGGCGTGGGACTGCGGACGGCGAGCATTGGGTGGCTCGCCGTCTGATCAGAACCAGGCCCGGGTCGGCGGCGCGCTGCGATCCCAACGCGCCTCAAGGACATGTCAGCACGGAAGACGGGGCCCACTAGGGCCAGTGCCTGCTGGGGCTGCGGACTTCGTTCGAAAGAGGCACCGTACCCTGGAACGCAAAGGGCACTAGGAGAAACACGGATGGGTTTTATTCAGTAAGAATCTGACACTCCCTCCTGCTGTACCCAGAGCGGGAGGAGTCATTTGATGATTTCCCATCCTAAAAAAAAAAAGCTCTAGCGACTGCGTCGTTTCTGCTGCGTTCAGCTAGTTTGATGAGCTTCCGAAAATCGCTGATACTAACATTATCGAGTCTGCTGAACTTTTGTAACCAAAAATTAACCTATGTAAAAAAAGGTAGAAAATTTACGCTCTACCTTTTCTTTACAAAGATGAGTATCATAGAGGTAGAATTGTTTGATTTTAGGAGGAAAGCTTCGGAATCACTGATCTAAAAGTGTGTTTCTGATTAATCTTTTACCCATAATAATTCATTGTTTCTGTGTAACATACCTCACGACCGAACCCTCTGAAAATCTTGATTAGTTACTAAGTATATTCTACGTTATAATATCAAAAGAAACAGTTAATTGTAGGGTTGTCAACCTCGTTTCCTTCAACAAATGAACACCCGCCCCATCTAGATACTATTGCAATTAAACACAGCACAACCCGACTCATGACATACATCTTTAACCTACGATTAATACAGCAATTTCCATTGTAAATAAAAGCACTCATGTGTACAGGAATGATTGTGCATATTATTATCTAAGTTAGGCATCAAGAACGGGTATTGGCAAGGCGTTCTGTCAAATAGACTAAGATCGAGTGGTCTCCGCGATGTTTTAATAAGAATGAGATACGTTTGAGCGTGTGACTAAACGGGATACATAGTTGTTATGAAGATGCTGTTTTCTTTTATTGCTGGTTTGTAATTATTTTTTATAAGCTTTTGCTAGCGGCTTCGCCTGCGGGTAAGTCGGAAACTCGGAAATTATTTTAACCACTCCCAGATACAAAACGCCCCAACCGTAAGACTCTTTCGGGACAAGCCGACGCGCGCGCGATTGTGCCCGCGATTTTGTCCCGAAAGAGACTTACCGATCCTGAGTGGCTAAGTAAAATAAAAGGAGATTGGGAGGATCCGGTCCAAGTGGCGTCGGCGAATGAGACCCATATTTTCTGAAAGCTGGACAATATGAAAGAGCATATTTTTTGTTATGGAGCCAAAAAAGTTTCTCTATGGAAAAAAAAAGTTATTGATCATTTAAAAATGTAAATGTAAACATTGAGTGGAGGCATAATAGAAACCGTCGCATAGATAATAAAATTGATCTCATTATAAAGCTCGTTAAATGTGTGTTTTATTTTATTATGAACTCAACAAAATCGGGCTTTGGAGAAAAAAGTAAGAAGTCATAAATGTGTTTTGGCTGAAACGAAATCGTGAAATAAAAGAGATACAAGGATCGTCGGTGAATGAGACATACATCGTTTTAAAGCTTGTTTCAAATACGTTATTTTTTATTATGGTCTCAACAAAATCGGCCTATGGAGAAAAAAGTTAGAAAACATAATTATGTTTTGGCAGAAATTAAATCTTTTTTTTTCTTTACTATTAATAGGCACGCGCTTGACCACCATCTCACCTGATGGTAAGCGATGATGTGGTCGATGATGGAGCACGCTTGCCTAGAAGTAACCTATTCACTCTTGACTTAAAGACTCCCAGGTTGTAGCCACAGAGTACATTGTATGTTGTAGCTATCGGGACACACAGACTCCGGCAGGGAATTCCACTCCTTAGCTGTACGCATTATAGGTACTTACATAGTTTTAAAGCGTGTTTAAAATGCGTTATTTTTTATCGTGGACTCAACAAAATCGGTCTATGGAAAAATATTAACTCATTAATGTATTTGCCAGAAACTAAATTGACAAATAAAAGAAGCGTCGAATGATGAGCTTAGCTTAGCTGAATACCAGTATTTTACGAGGAGCGACAGCCGGGACCAACGTGGAAACTCGGTATGTTAAGATGGTCACCAATTCACAGACCAACCTTGGCAAGCGTTGCTAAAGTTGAGATCGACCCGTGCG
Source organism: Lacanobia oleracea (assembly GCA_950371165.1). NCBI lineage: Eukaryota > Metazoa > Arthropoda > Insecta > Lepidoptera > Noctuidae > Lacanobia > Lacanobia oleracea. The sequence goes on from OX493386.1 coordinate 16,852,065, forward strand.
GCTGTAATTATCTAGCCACAAGCTCCTCTCTCCAAAACCCGTCAGGACATATTAGTGAGCTTAGAGCTGTGAATGTAAATATTACCTTCTTAGATAGGTAATTGCATAATAATTATAAAGCCTTTCTACCAGATTGGCTAATTACCTACCTACCTACGCATTACTTGCGGGACCTAGTAAATAGTACCTACGTTAGATATTCTTTGGGGAATGGAGGCGTTATGTAGCACATTATTAAACTTACCACTAACCGTGTCTCAAAATTTCAGCATACATGACACAAACTTATCTTGTTGTAGTTATTGTTTGTAGTTACTACTAGATGATGGACCTAAGATATCTACCTACCTAAGTAACGACTAACCTATTAACGCATATCTAAAGGCAAAAATCGGAAATATTTTACTATTAAAAGTTACACCCCTTACAGCAACGGTATAATAAATAATTTATTTCGTAAGTTCTTATAGAATCTATTTTTTTTTACCGCCACCTAAAGGGATATACTGGAACTAACACAGAACTGAGAACCGTGGTTAACAGGCGACGCTGCGTCGTTCTCTCGCTACTCGTTCAAAGGAACCAACCTAGATGGCGCTGCAATAAGTTATCTAAGAAAAACATAGATGGCACTTCTGTACGTTTTCTGAAACTGCACACTGCAGTGTTGTACGAGAAAATCTTAGTAGGTAGTTTCCATTAAAATTTATAGATGACACCTTTACAGGGTTTACTTTAATAATAACAGATGGCGCTACTTGTCTCCTAAGGTTTTAATATAAATAGTATTGTTTCTTTTTGTAAAAAAAAAATATATAAATAAGTTTCTTTCTAAATAAAAATATTAACAAATTATGTTTTTTACTTACACACATTTCTTACTTGTAGGTAAATAGTGAAGTACTATCTGTCTAATAACTACCAAAATATAAAATAACACTAGTCAACAAAATTTTGCAACAAAGAATGAGCTTACTAATTTTGAATGACGTCATGATCATCATAATCATAACAGTCGAAAAATGCCACTGCTGGACATAGGCCTCCTCAAGATAGGGGGGTTTGCCATAAACCTTTAATAAAATATTGAATGACATATCTACGCACCCTTTTTATAAAACCATATTTATTTTGATTTCGTATAGTTTTTTGTGTTAGGTACAGCTACTACCAGTAACATTATTTTCCCTTTACCTACCTTGTTAGCATTTTTTTTTTTCAAAAAAATTCGTAGCAGTATTTCCAGTTTACTGAGTTTTTTTTCTATAATTATAATTTGGTAATAGAGTTCAAATGATTCTAAAAAGTATCATTTACACTTATTGTCAAATTATATTTAAAACGTAAAAAGGAAATTTTGCACCATCATCATCTGCCTAGCCTTTTTCCAACTATATTGGGGTCGGCTTCCAGTCAAACCGGATTCTGCTGAATACCAGTATTTTACGTAGAGCGGCTGCCTACCAGCCCTTCACAACCCATTAACTGTGTTTTGTGTGTGTATTTCTTGGCAAGACTGGAGTCAGATTAACTAGCTACAGACGATCCGTAACGACTGCCAAAGTTCTACAAATGACAGCCGGGACCAACAGCTTAACGTGTCTTACGAGGTTCGGAGGAAACTCAGTATGTTAAGATGGTCACCCATCCACAGACCAACCTTGGCAAGCGTTGCTTAACCTTGTAGATCGACCCGTGCGGCTGTTATTTTATAGCCACGAGCTCCTCTATATAAAATAATAGTTGAGTATCCTTCTGGGTAGGCTCGCTCCATCGTAGACTTTGTCTCTGTCATCTCTGACATGGATTAGAGTCAAAAGCAAACTTATTACAAATAAAAAAAAAAGACTATTCCTGACGTGCCATCTGCTACACAACTATCATCAGCCTAGCCTTTTCCCAACTATATTGGGGTCGGCTTCCAATCAAGCCGAATTTAGCTGAATACCAGTATTTTACGAGGAGCTACACAACAATCCTTTAAAATTTTAATGTGCCTGTACTAGAACCAGCTGAAAACTTCAGTTTTCCCCTCATCAAAACAATATTACAGGTAAACTGTTCGTGTATCAATAATTCTAATGTTAGTTCTACGATAGTTAAACATCTTAACATAATTAGGTACGTAGTTAAAAAAAATCTTGTTTCAAACAAAAAGTGCTTTTTTTTACCTGTGTAATTAGATTCGGTAGGTGCAAACTGTGCATACAAAACACCCGTACGTAGGTAGGTACTTCAGGAGCCAACTAGAATAGCAATTTTGTAATAAACGTTTCCTTTAACCTATGAGGGTTGATCTTGATAGATAGATAAGTGGCTAAGCAGACAGCCAAATACGTGGAAGGGAAGGCATTTCAATCAAATCACATGGTGTTCCAATCAAAGACATTCCAGCTACTGTCGGTTTCATTTCCAACCGTCTGTGAGCGTCTTAACGTTTGTAAAGCAATCACATACGGTCGACACATGTAGGTAGATAGTTATGAGTAACTACCAATTGATTTGAAAGCAGTTAGGTACTTAATAGGACTTAACGCGGCCTTTTGGATTCTTGTAAAAGTACGAGTCTAAGTTTTGTATCTAGATTTGAGCTGTGCCCGCCAGAGAATTGTCTGAGGCCCACCCCAGGATGTTTGGGGGCCGGTTCGAAATTCTAGGCTGGACACTTACCTATTTAACTTCACAAAATCATCATCAATCATATAAAACATTACCAACGAGAAACCTACAAACATATTATTACCTACATAATACACAGGCCAAACATTTAAAACGTATAAGTTAGCAATCAAATCAAATCAAATTTATTAAAGTTATGTGAGTAAATACAATTTTTGCTTAAAATCTATGACAAGTTCACTGGTGTTATGTGCCTGAACTAGGAAATCCTGTGTTTCAGGCAAAAAGGAGGTAAATGTTATTAAATAATCACGTAATTACTTATATAAAATTAAATAGTCATATTTTAGGTATATAAAAAAGGTATAAATGGTGTAAACAAAAAATTATACTTCCAAAAACCTAGGTATACTAACTTAGCTTAAAATTAACAGGAAACAAACAATCTTCATTTAAATACCGTTAACAATTTTTCTGTATCTTCATAAGACAAAATTTGAAGAGTTACACAATCCTGATTTTTTGAGATGTTGATAGTTATTATCTATATTTCTAGGTAAAAAGAACTAGGTAATCTAAACCAGATTCCTAGGTGGTGTGGTAAGCTAAAATTTTCGAACTCGCTTCGCTCGCTCATACCTACATTTCCAGATTCATCAGGCTAAAGCTGAAACTGGAAATTCAGCAATACGCACCATCGTAGCCCGCACGGCTTTTCCCGCAGGAGCTCAAAGGTCTCCTTTGTATTAATTCAATTATATATACAAACTACCCATCGCTCGTGAGCTAGTCTGAAGTCCGATTTCATCATATCAGCCGAAATACGTCCACTGCTGGACATAGACCTTCCCCAAGATGAAGGGGCGTTTGCCATAATCGCACGGTTGGCAGGCGGGTTGGCGATCGCAGTGCATGGTGTTACACAGAGAACGCTACTGCCCATTCTCTGGCGAGTCCCTTAGTCACCTCTTACGACACCCACGGGAAGTGATGGGATTGTATTATTCTTTTACGGCACCATACGGCACCGGCCGACACCATACGGCAAAGTCCGATTTACTCGAATTATATTATAATTTGAAACCTACTGTTAACATGACGAAGAGTTTCTTGTCTCTGCGTATAGGGCTCACACCAATTAGCTTTTTGTTGATAAATAGTTAAAATAGACATAATATGCTGATATTTACGAAAATACAATATTTCGCCTCTTGTCTCAGACAGAAAATTATTCTTTACTCAAAAGATCTATTTTTTCTACTCGTGAACATTAAAGTTGGTTCTGAAGTATTCTTCAAGCATTCGAGTGGGCCCCGCAACGAAATGAGCAGACCACTTAGACGTTGTAACAAACCTCTTGAAAATACACTGAATAATTTTATTCACTCACATTTTTGTGAACAAGATGCTTTCAGAATGACGAATGGAGAATTATATGACAATAGCCTGAATTATGTTTTGATACTTTTTTATTCATATACATTTGTATTACTTATTGGTAAGTATTGCATGATTTCATGTCTAATAAATATGTAAAATAAAACAATAAGTTCAGATAAGTCGTTTTTAAAAATATGATTACAATTTAATATAATTACGCAAGCAAAACCGCGGGAAAGAAGCAATACTAATTTAGGGCACCAACCTCAAAAAGTTCAAAAGAGGTCACACTGCAGCTGACAGCTCAAATTGCCACTCGCAGCTTACAAAAAAAAAAAAAAATAAATAAAACTTTCAAATTAAGAACACTGATCGTCATAGAAACAAAAATCTCGTCGAGAAAAAACAGACTGACGTTGACGTCGTGTTGTTTTTTGTCTGAAAAATAATTGAATATTGCAAAAATAAATGATGTTTTCCGATGAAGAAATAAAAGAAGAAATACCGGAGAGTGGTTTCATGCGGCCGGGTGATGAGATTATAAGGTGCGATCTTCGATTTTTTTATTTTAGATAAATAGTTGAAGCGCGGCCATGCTGATTTGTTTTAGTTTTGTTTTATGATAATTTCGTTGTTTCAGCATACGTGAAGTGTGCCTAAATGATAAGTTTGTCAAAAAGGAATTGGGATTCAATGGCGAACCGCTGCTATCGAATTCCAGCAGAAACGATGTACGTATAAATATGTTTTAATGTTTTATATCAGTGAGTAGAGAAAATTCACCGAGTTTTTGTGATTGCACATCGTCAGTTTTATTATGGTTTCATTATGCAACAAGACAGATAGATTGACAGGTGAGGTATTGTCAATTTACTTGCCAGAGAAATGTATGCCAAATTGACTTTTTAACGTCTCATTGACGTTTTGTTACAAGTAAACAAACAAAAGTTATTGTTACTATTGTAAGCTAAGAAAAACCTCACCAAGCAAAGGCTTCACAGCCTTTTCTGTAGACACCAGAGGGTGGGTTGTTCGTAGGGCTTGTGTGTGCTGAACATTTGCGTTTCCTACAACACCACCAATCAAAGATTGACGCGACGTTACATCGCGATATTTTGCCTGGCTTTCGGATGTTACCTAAGGAAAACATAAGGAAATAATTGTTTTGCTTACCAACTGTTTAGGTAAGTATGGTGGCGTCCTTTTCGCTTCATGAATATGTTTTCTAAACGGGTAGACAGACCGAGTTGTCGTTCTCGCAGATACCTAATGAAACTTGTCAGTTTTAGGTAGAGGACGAGCTTATTAACATCCTAGGTCGTCTGCCGACTTTAGCAGCTCATCATCATCATCATATCAGCCGAAACAAAGTCCACTGCTGGACATAGGCCTCCCTCAAATGGGGGGTTTGCCATAATCGCCACCCTTGGCAGTCGGGTTGGCGATCGCAGTGTATGGTGTTGCGTTTTACAGAGAACGCTGCTGCACATTCTCTGGCGAGTCCCTTACACCATACAGCATTTATTCGCAGCTCAGCTGCTCTAAAAGGTAAAGGTGATCACCGCAATTTGTGTCGCTCCAAATCGAATATTTGTTCGAATTTGACAGCAAATTGAACGTCATCAGACGACTCGTTTATTACATTGGGTCGTTAGACGTTCTGTCGAAACCAGAAAATCGCCAGGGCAAGTGAGAGGTAACCTACTTTCAAAATCTTCCTCACCACTAGCTCGACCACCGCGCTCTGTTCCGAGATGGTTTCTTCTCCGACGGCTTGGAGCAGCAGCAGGCCAGGTTCGCGTGGACGGAGGAGGATGGCAACATCGCGTCCTTAGTCTCTGAGCCAGGGTTTGGCACCACGGGCCAGACGACCTTTGGCAAGGATTTAGATGCCGCTCTTAAGAGTGAGATGAAGGTATGTGGGCTAAAATGTTTCAATGTCATCATCATTTCAGCTGAAAGACGACCATTTTTGGATATAGGGCTCTCTGTACCTTAACTTTCACTATTGTAACTAATGAAGTATATTAGATATTGAGCGTTGTGTACAGTAATAGTTGGACTTCAGATTTATGTATAACTAGTTGACTCGCGCAACTTCGTCTGCATCACAATTTTCATTACTGCTCCTGTTGGCCTTCCTCGATAAATGTGCTATCTAACACTGAAAGATTTTTTCAAATCGGACCAGTAGTTCCTGAGATTAGCGCGTTCAAGTAAACAAACAAATAAACTCTTCAGCTTTATATATTAGTATAGATATACTGTCATAGCTGTGCTGAATTGTCTTAGTATGTAGTCTGACACTGTACTTGTTAAAATAAAATAAAATAATCAGTTCTAGTAACATATTATTTTAGTACCTCGGACATTTTAGGTCCCGTCTACCTCTGTACTTACCATAGTTCATAAAATTGGCTCAGCGTTTTAGGCGTGAAAGCGTAATAAACATACTCATTTTGGCATTTCTAATAGTTACCTATTAGTAAGTATTATCCAAAGAAGTACCTACTATGTACTAGCATTCGTTTTTGCCGCCAAGCAGCGAGCGTTTCTGTTATAATTTCTGATTGGTAAAGATCAGCTAATGGCCTTTTGCGTTCAAGTATTTTGATCAAATAGGCTGGTTTAAACTGTTTGATGAAATAGAAATACGAAATTTCTCATTTCTTCATGCTATTTGACAAATCATTTTTGATAAAATTTTCTCACAGACTTTCATACCAATTCGATAAAAATGTTTTAACCAGCCTGTTTGATCAAATTACCTACTTGAAGGTCTATGGCCCGCATAACACTGAGACGCAACGCGATGCGACGAGTGGCGCACTGTTTCAAAAGATACCTAATAGAGAATATTACCTACAACGAATAGTGTTGCACAATAGTGCTTTCAAGCTAATTTGTTGTCCTTCTCCACTTCTAAAGGAAGCCGATACGTCAAGTGCGGTGGTACATCCTACCAACAGAAATGGCATGACTTTCAGTAAAAAGAACATGTTCGGAGAGCCTCACCATGTGTCTTCTACGTCCGCTGGTACAAGTACTGTAGTTTATTACCATTTAAACCTTTATACCTCACTAGCTCATCCGCGCAACTTCGTCTGCGTCAGATTTTCCATGAATGCTCCGCTCCTATTGATCGTAACGTGTGATGTTATATAACCTATACCCTTTCTCGATAAATGGGCTACCCAACACTAAAAGCATTCTTCCAATTGCGCGTTGAAGACACGGTAAAAATGTACCAAATTTACTAAGCCAGATGACGTCACGCGTGTCTTCAACTCACTGTATCTCCTTTATTTTTTGTTTACGTGAAAAAAGAAAAAATACGTGTCGAATATTTTTTGAAAATCTATCAGACGGACTAATTAGATTTTTTTAGTAAAATACCCTATTATCTTCAGGCGGAGAAAAGAGCAAGGTTCAGAATACATGCAAGGTGGACAAGGCAGACCCTCGCTCCAGGTTCCACTACGTCAAGTACGTGAAGAGACATGGACGGACCGTCAAGCTATGGGAGTGTGGAATCTGTGAGTATTTCGTAATTCGTGATTCAATTACTTTATTACCAAGCATAGCTTAAAATTGATCAAACTCCGATTCCTGAAATAAGAATTTGTAGCCTCTGCTGAGGGTCCTAAATTCATTTGAGGCCCACACAGGCAAGTCCGGTTTAGTAGTTGCAACCCTTCTAGAGGTTGAAACTGCGAGTGGCCATCGACAAAAAAAAAAGGAAAGCAATATTTGCTCAAGTCACTTTAGCATGTACGTTCCATTAGCGCCAAAAAATTAACTCGTTATTAGTTGCTAAGACAAGACTAAAAAACATATCTTTCCTGGAACCGTGGAGGCAACGAACTGTGTGTTAAAAAGTATATCTAATTTGGCATTTACATTAGATCTTTACATGTGCTTTATTTTATTCTTAAATCACAAAACTACCAACAGTTTACTAATGTCCGGTTTCTGAGGTAATTTGTAGGTCATTTATTTTTACTAAAGGCGTTATGACAAATAGTGTTAACGCACATAAGCAAAAGCATAATCAGTCTATAATGTTCCCACTGCTGGGACACAGGGCTCATCTCGGTGAGACAAGGACAAGGCACATAAACGACCGGTAAAGACCTCAAAAACCGGGCATTAGCCGTTATTTTCTAGTTTTCAGTTTCATTAGCTTATGCATTGTCCAGAATCACACAGGATCTCAGCATCAGCGATAGATGACACCATCTTTTCCTTCGTTTCCCAGGTAGTCGCGAGTTCCAACACCAGTACACATTGATGCGACACCTTCCCACCCATACAGACGAGAGAAACTTCCACTGCGCCGCTTGTGGCAAGAGTTTCCGACAGCTGTCCACCCTGAGCCAGCACCGCGCCATACATTCTGCTGAGAGGCCTTATGCTTGCGAGGTACTATACAACACCAATACACGTTCCATACAGACGAGAGTCTTCCACTGTATCGCTTGTGGCAAGAGTTTCCGACAGCTGTCCACTCTGAGCCAGCACCGCGCCATACTTTCTGCTAAGAGACCTTATGCTTGCGAGTTACCATATTTAAATTCGATCAAGCTTTTAACCAAATGAATGAAACAACCGAAGAGCTCGTATCTTACGGTTCGAATTTCGAGATTAAATAAAACTAAAATTTGTTTAATTCAGACTAGTTGACGTCCATATTTTGTTAGTAACACAATGATTATTATCTTATGAGTAATGTTAGTAGTAATTTATGGCGGTAGTACAGATTTCATAGGAATCAAAATTAAGCAGCGCTTGCCGAGGTTGTGCCGTGAATGTTTTTGTGTGTGTTTTGTCGTGCCGTGGAAAATACGTTAAGCCTTTGGTTAAGACTGTCATTTAACCATTATTGACAGTCGCTACGAGTAGTCAGAAACCAGGAAAGACACCAAAAGTATTACTTTTGCTATCGGCGAATTCATTTTCAACATCAGCGTTATCCTAATCTTCAATCTGTAGTTCTACTTTTGGAACAATTTTACCTCCACCCCACCTGTCGTGACCATCTTGAATTAAATAAGTTAATCGATTTTCTATCGATGTACCTATAGATGGGCGACCAAAATTGATTGTAACTACGATATTAACGGGAGCAAAGCTGATAAGCAATAAATTGTACGTCCATTTGATCCTTAGCCTTAATTCCTCACCACACAGGTCTGCAACAAAACGTTCAACCGTGTGTCCACCCTCATCTCCCACCGCAAGACCCATTCCGATGAAAAGCCTTACAGGTGCCACATCTGCCCCAAGGGATTCCATCAAAAAGGTTACCTTTCTTTTCCCTTTCCTTTTATCAGTCTTAGCCATGTTTCCACCTGCAACTAGCTCGCGTACAAGTTGCATTGCATTCCCACTACTGAGGTATAATTCCATTGTGCTTGCAGGTGGAAACAAGGTCTAGGAAAAATTATACCAATAAGAACACTTTTCTTGTCATGTTCGTTTTAAATCATATTGCCCAAAATAAGCTAACAGAGGCACCAAATAACGCTCTTCTTGGTAATCTTTGTCTGTAATAAAATTTCCAAGAATAACGCTATTAGTTACGTTTGTAGGTCACCAGTACCAGCCTAACAACCTACAGCATCAGGTCATTTATTTGACTTATGTTAAACCACTGCTGGGGAAAAGGCCACTTCCATATTTTAAACGAGTCCAAATTGTAAAGGCAGCGGTTTAAGCCCTTTTTTTAAGGATGGAAAATCATCAAATGACTCCTCCCGCTCTGGGCGGAGCAGAAGGCATTGTCACTCTTAATTACTGAAAACCCAACCATGTTCCTCCTAATAGTCCTAATGCCCTTTTCGCTCCCGTGCCGCGGTAATAACTTTTTCGAACAAATTCCGAAACTATCTTCAGTTACCCAGCCGCTTGATGATTCTGGCCCAATCCTACTAAATCTTCCTTGCTAACTTGATCCTCGCCTTTACTATTTTTCAGCTACCACCAGACATCATTACGGCGACCTGTTCCATCAGTTGAGGTGTAAGATTCATATAACAATGTTAAAATGTTTCGTATTCCTCCAGGAAATCTTCGCAACCATCTGTTCACACACACCAACGAGCGTCCTTACCGCTGCAACATCTGCTTGAAGGGCTTCAACCAACAATCCAACTTGGTCTGCCATAAAAACAAGGTATGAATCAATGACTTCTTCATTTTAGGATATCTTTGTCTTTGTTATAAATGTTCAACACTATGTGTCCTAAAGAAGTGCCATCTCTATTTCGTTTATTTTGTTTTCTTAATTCTTTATTGTACCTCACACATGACACCCAGTTATAAATTATTAAACGAACTTACCTGTAAAGACTTCATTGCAGGGTAGAATACGGAAGTCTGCAACTAGTAACCCACTGAGTTAATATACGAGTATTACGAGTAATAACACATTGATTTAAAGACTTCAAGCTTGCAGAGTGTTGCGCGTCGTTTATGCATTGGAACCTGTGCAACTCCATATTATGCCATTTTATGATATTACTAGTTGACCCGCCCAACTTCGTCTGCTCCGCGCTCCTATTGGTCATAATGGTCTAAATGGGCCATCTAGCACTGAATAAGAATTTTTCAAATCGGACCAGTAGTTCCTGAGATTAATGCGTTCAAGCAAACAAACAAACTCTTCAGCTTTATATATTAGTATAGATAGTCATTCGATTGTTGTAATGTTTTTGTCAGGCTCATCCAGAAGACACCAGCACCTGTGCCGCGGTACCCGTTCGAGGACGGTCGTCCACTCCGCGAGGTTCTAGGTCTTCTACGGACACTCAACCTGATACTACAAGGTGAGCCACAGAAGTGGATGCTTTTTCTTAGATTACCCCTAGATTAATATCTTAGCTAAATAACGTTCAGATGTTTACTCGCTGACCCGCGCCAGCTAGTAAAAAATCTTGTGCGTCTCAAATTTCATCTGCGACACATTTTTCTTTAACTCCTATTGAGCTTAGCGTGATGTTATCCATTAGATCTCCTTTGTCTATCTTTTTAGTCGAAATGTTTCTGAAAAGTCTATTAGATAGGTATTTACGAGGTATTTTTATAATAATAATAACAGTCTATAAAGTTCTTACATCCATTTTGAGGGCAAAGATTAATAGTCATATTAACAACAACATCATGTCTGCCTCTCAAAATGGATGTAGGAATGGGTCCCGCGGTATTAAGGATGTATTGATATGGCCATTAGCCAACAGGTTCGGCGTTCCCGAAAGGATCTGTCGACATGCTGGATAGACTGTAAAGAAGGCCTATGAATAACTCAGAGCCTCATACATGGCTCATGAGGGTGCTAGAATTGTATAAAGTTAATGCAACGCTACGCACTTTCCTGATGTCGTGTATGGGGCAATGGAGGACAGTCCTTCGCTATCCAGGATGTTGAAATATCCAGAGGAATAGCGAACCGGTAAGGATTAAGCAGGGTATATTTCAGGGCGATAGTTTGAGTCCGCTTTGGTTTTGTGTAGCCTTGAAACCTCTTAGCACACTGCTGGAGAATTCAGGGCTAAGCTATCGGTTGAAGAGAGGTGGTCAGGTTATATCTCACCTCCTTTACATGAATGATCTAAAACTCTTTGCCCCCACTAATCTGCAACTGATGGAGCTACTGAAGGTAACTGAAACATTTAGTAACGCCATCAGGATGGAGTTTGGTGTGGACAAATGTGCGGTCATGCATGTAAAGCGTGGAGAGATTATGGATTCCGTGGGAACTCAACTCTCGGATTCCATAAACCTGAGATCCCTTTCTCCAACTGAAACTTACAAGTATTTGGGTATGTCGGTAGCGTTAGGTATTAATGTTACTGACATGAAGCAATTGTTGAAGGAGCGCTTCTTTGGCCGCCTGAAGAAGGTATTTAATAGCCTTCTATCAGGCGGAAACAACGTGCGCGCCTTCAACGGTTGGGTCATGACGGAATTGATGTACTTTTTCGGCGTACTCAAATGGACTCAAACGGAACTTGACGCCCTGGATAGGCGGGTCCGCACACTGCTTACTGCATATCGAATGTATCACCCACGATCGTCGGTAATGAGACTGATATCCCGCGAAAGTGTGGAGGTCGAGGCTTTTTAAATGCTAAGACGGAGAGTCTTAGAATTTAAAAAGCCTCGATCTCTATCTTCATTAAACGTAATGTCCGAGGTATTTGAACTGTTATACCCGCTTCGGTTCATTACCGTTCAGCTTTATCGCAGGCACATTTGACGGACACTTACGGCCTTGAAATAGGGAATATGCATGAAAACCATATTTATCATCTATACAGTTTATCTAAAAATATACAAAAATATAATACTAACAGTGAAAATAGAATCAAAATTACTCGAGAAACGAAGGAGATATAATTATTTTAAACAAATATATCTGTCCCTCTCACGAAAACGCTATTTTCTATGGCAGCTGTATAGGCATCATAGACGATGACGTCAAAGTTTACATCGGACTTCTCTTTCTAATTGTAATCTTTGAAGCTTTATAACTTCATCGCCGATGAACGTATTTAAAAAATAATTTCATGGTTTTTTACTAGAGCTAATAAGTATTTCATTTTGCAAATTAAAAAATCGCATGCATATTCCCTATTATAGACCAGACCATGCTTATAACTATATGTTTCACATATGGCTAGCGACTGTCGCATAGCGCTTACAGTTGGTGTCAGCAGCACCATGTCATCCACGTAACCAAAGTTGTTCATACATACATTGTCGACCCAGTATCCAGAACTCGTGTGCTGCTGAGCCCAACTATAAGCTCATTCACGTACAAGTTGAAGACCTTGGGAGAACTCAAACCGCCTTATCTCTCTCCGCACTCCAACCTGTACTTGTCAGAGAAGCTGTTCGCCCGTCTAACAATTTTTTTCCGGTATTGGCACCAAAAATGAAAAATCCGTTGGCACGCCAGTCCTCTTGAGTTTTTCCTATAATACGTCATATGACACAAGGTCAAATGCTTTGGAGAGGTCAAGAAAGCATGCCAGGTGTATTTCTTTCCGTATAGTATTGAACAGTATGCCTTCAGACTCAGAATCGCGCATGAATTCAGTAGGAAGTCCGGCTCGAAAGCCGAAATTAGCTTCATGAATATTGAGGTATTATGTTTCATAGGTGGTACGCTTTTTCTGTTTCATTTATTTTACAAAATTTTCTTGTAAATTATCTCTAATTAGTTCATAAAGGTCAACATAGAAGCGAAGCTAGACTTTTCTAACATATTAAAGTGTAACCGTCCTACTAACGAGATGCACTCTCAGATTCTCAAGTAATATGAAAACTTTTAACGAGTTCGTGCAAATTACGCTGCATTAAACCAGTTTAATCCACGAGGATATACCAATATCTTCATTAAATATTTCTCTCATTTCTACTTCAGAATATGTAATCAGATAAATATATTATAAAGTTATTCTTAAGTGTAGGTTTAAAACTGACTGCTTCCATATAGTCTCACCGCTGGCGAGGAAGCGAGTAGCTATTGACCATTTGCTCGCTGAGGAAAGGGATAAAAGGTATAGATGTCGTGTGAGTGAAAGAGACATACACTGCCGGCGAGCAGCTCTAAGCTTTAGTTGATCGCAGCGAAGAGTTATTAAAGATTGTACTCGCTCAGCAACACTCGCTCGACTATGCTCGCTTGGCGGTCAGAACAACCAAACTGCTGTAATTTCTACCTATGGTGCCTGCTGGAGCGAGTATTGATTGCGAGTAAAAACCCGTCGCACTAAGCAATCGCTGAAACCCGAGCGTCAAAACTATCGAAGCTTTTTACTCGCTACTCGCTGATTGCCAACTGTTTCGAGTTTGAATCTTTACTCGCTGAATGCCGGCGGTAAGACAAGTGCCTTAATCTCCATAACGTTCTTTTAGAGTTACTTGGTATCTACAAAAATAAATGTTTAGAAAGGATTACTGCCTTTACATACGCAGCAGTTTTTTTGGCAGAACCTGGCTCTATAACATAATCAATTAATGATTTGATCTTTAAAGAAATATTTATATCCAAATGCATTCCGAAAATGACAAAAACATTGAAATATCAATTCTTGTCTTAAATTACAGACCCCAAGCCGAACATTGCGAGGTAACCTCCTCAGTGGGACCATACCTCCCTTCAGTAGCAGTCCCTTCGACATCCGACTGGGCGACGAAACCCTCCACCCACCTTTCAGACATTTGGGACATCTCCAAGTCCTTCCACGAACCAGGTGACATCTGGAACGAGGGCCCCTGGGGTTCCATGAGCAATGGGGTGGTTGTGGACCCCATAAAGACGTACCATATGGGGGTAGCGTTGGCCACCAGGCAGACCCCGTTTGCTCTGCTGAAGCCTGAGAATGGAACTCCTGTGTTGGTGAAGGTGGTAGATACGAAGCTTCCCGGTGGGAAACAGGTACATATAAATTTACGGTAGTGGATTTGGTTCTGGTTTCCAAAAATAAATTTTCTTCATTGGTTCACAAACAGTTTTATTTGTAGCAATATTCAAACCACAGTTATCTTGGCCTACTGAAACAAGTGCGAGTCGGACTCTCACACGAAGGGTTCCGTACCATAAACTTAAATTTTTATTATTTGTTGTTATAGCGGCATTAGAAATACACAATCTGTGGAAATTTTTAACTGTCTACCTATTAAGATTCTTGAGGTACAGCCCGCTGACAGGCAGACGGACGGACAGACGGACAGACGGACGGACGGACGGATGGACGGACGGACGGACAGACGGACAGACGGACGGACAAACAGACGGACGGACAGACGCTTAGGCTTAGTAATAGGGTTCCGTTAGAGGGGAACTCTAAAACTACAAGTTTCTGGGCCAAGATACGTTTGTGTTTTGTAAAATTCAGCAAAACGTTACATCTGGTGTGCCTATTTTGTTCTATAATCTCAATTCCAGATGCTAGTGCCTGCAACAGCTGAAGACCTGCGAGTCGGAGGCAAAATCGTTGTAAATAATGAAGACGAAGAAGGTGTTGCACAGGTAGATATCGATAGATATTTATGTATTTATTTTGTATGCACTGAAACGTTGAATTCTTATTGCTAAAAGTAATTTCGACAAGAGCAGGAAGTATGTTCCGCAGCAAAATACACTCGCCACCTGCTGGAGCCATCTCCAGCAGGTGGTGGAGCTATCTCCAGGGGGTCTAAAAATGCCACTCTTTTTTATTTTTTTTCTCTCTACCCGTCACTGTCAAATTTTCCCAATCAACCTTGAACCTAATACGTTAGTGATAAAGATGACAATGAATTTTGACAGATTGTTGCGTGGTTAATATTATGATTCTAATATTCTGCTAAAGTGGCCTTTTTAGACCCGCGGCATGCAAACGTTGTCTAACCATAATGTTCTCTTTCCAGCATGGTCCAATAACACCACGACTGGAACCCAACGGCGCCGTCCAGATAAGAGTGCCTGTTGTAGCGACAGTGGTACCGAGGATTCAACCCAGCGGGAGACTATGTCTGACCGTGGAAGAACCGCACCATGCTTACCACACCGCCTTGTCAGCTGATTGTAAGTTTTTATTCACTGATCTATGGATAAAAAACTAGTTTGATTAGCCTTTTTTTTTATTACTGATGACGCTGACCGATGACTGATGACCTGGTGAGGGTCGCGGGTAGCCAATGGATGCGAGACGCACAGGACTGGTTGTTGTGGCGACCTATGTCCAGCAGTGGACGTCTTTCGGCTGATGTGATGATGATGATAACAGCACAACACGCTCTTGACCTCGAATCTCGTCTGATGATAATAATGATGAAGTGAAGCAAGCGAGTCCAAAATATTCCTGTTCACTCTTGCTTTGAAGGAGAACTTAGAGCCACTCAGTTGCTGCCAGAAGGTTCTAAACTTTAGCTAAATACTCTTTATTTTCATATTTCCGTTCCCATCGTCTTCGTTGTTAGGTGCAAGAAAAAGGGACAGCCAAAAAGCAAGGATATTCGTTACTCGAGAAGTCTAGATATTGCAGGTGCTTTTTTGCCTTATAAATATCCCAAATTGTTGTCAATATATTGCCAGATGGTCAGGCGATATATTATTTACAATCTGTTTTTGTTTTTCATCACAATCAATTAATCCAATCAATTCTGTTTTTTGTTTTCCTTTTCTATGAATCTCTCCTCGTTTAAGCTTACTTCGAGATATTTTCCTAATTTTCTCTCTCCACATCGCATATTTACCAATTAAACCGATGTCATCACAACTTCTTGATCCCCAGAGCCAGAAGTCCTTAATTTATTTTCTAATTCTGATGCTAAAGCTGATGCTGATTATCTGGCTGGAATGCTAATAGGGAAATGCATGAGCATTTGAGCTGGCTCATTTCCCCCTACTTAGTATTCTCATCTCAGCTGCATGCATTTCTTCATTCTTCCGTCCAACATTCTTAACAGTGCTACTGCTTATAATGCGGGTATTATTTAATCAGTGGGCGAGGTGAACGTGGCTCCGTACACATCGCGTGAGGAGCCCCGTGCTCCGCCGCGCACAGAACCACACAGACACCTGGACGCCTGCGGGGATTTTGAGGACGGACTCCGGGCTGGTGAGTAGATACTTCAGGACAAGCTAACACGTTGGCAGGTGGCTCCGTATGGTGTATCTAACGAGTGGGTGAAGTGAACGTGGCTCCGTGCATGTCTCGCGAGGAGCCCCGCGCGCCAAGTAGCGCAGTCACCTGGACGCCTGCGGGGAGTTCGAGGACGGACTCCGGGCTGGTGAGTAGACACTTACAAGGACACTAACAGGACAAGCTGGCACGTTGACATGTGGCACCGTATGGTGTATCTAACCAGTGGGTGAAGTGAGCGTGACTCCATGCATGTCTCGTGAGGAGCCCCACGCGCCAAGTAGCGCAGTCACCTAGACGCTTGCGGGGAGTTAAGGACGGACTCCGAGCTGGTGAGTAGACACTTCAGGACAAGCTAACACGTTGACATGTGGCACCGTATGGTAGTATCTAACGAGTGGGCGAAGTGAGCGTGGCTCCATGCATGCCTCGCGAGGAGTCCCGCGCGCCAAGTACCGCAGTCACCTAAATGCCTGCGGAGATTTCGATGTCGGACTCCGGGCTGGTTAGTAGACACACTTACAAGAACACTTCAGGACAAGCTGACAGGGTGACATGTGGTACTGTACGGTAGTACCTAACCAGTAGGTCATCCACGCAGTGTCTAACCACGTCGCAAGAGGAGCCTCGCGCTCCACTACGCACAGGACCACATAGACACCTGGACGCCTGCGGTGAGCTCGAGGAAGGACTCCGGGCTGGTAAGTGCGCACTTACAGGAACACTTCATGCTACATCTTGACCACATCATCGCTTAACATCAGGTGAGATAGTGACCAAACGCGTGCCTATCAATAGTAAAAAAAAACTACAGGATAAACGGACACGTTGACATGTAGCACCAGACGATAGTATCTAACCAGTGGATAAAAAATAACGTGGCTCCGAGTACCCCGCGCTCCCCGCCCACCGAGCCGCACAGACACCTGGACGCTTGATTTCGATGACGGACTCCGGGCTGGTGAGTAGACACTTACAGGAACACTTCAAGACAAGCTGACACGTTGACATGTGGTACCGTATGGCAGTACCTAACCAGTGGGTGAAATGAACGTGGCTCCGTGCATGTCTCGCGAGAAGCCTCGCGTTCCAACATGCATAGATTCACACAGATACCTGGACGCCTGCGGGGAGTTCGACAACAGACTCAGGACTGGTGTGTGCCTAAAAGACAGGGGTTAAGTGCCTGATCATTATATATTTATTAAATACAAAGGTACAAATACAGACTGTATGCTTTAGGCATTCTCTACGACTCAATTAAGGGTGGTGAAGAGATAACACAGACCAAAAATGAAACAGGCAAAACAATTTGGCCGACCCGAGACTCGGAACCTGATATTCATAAAAATCCCTTGTAACTAATAGACTAAGCCCCCGGTTCCTGAATTGGACTTGAGGAGTAGATGTACAGTATCCGGCGATAAATATTGCACATCGATCTTCGAACAACATCATAATCAAAATCGTCCATATCCAAACGAAATTGCTTTTTTGGTCTCCCTTTTTTTGGAGTGCTGAACTTAATTTCAGTAGAATGTGTTTCAGTACCGACTTTGTTTAATATATTGATCAAAGTTCTTCTTGAAATTCCAGTGGCAGAAGGTCGATGTGCAATATTTATCGCCGGGTACTGTACTCCAGGCAGATTAACCAATAACATTTTGTTTGTTCAGGTACTCGAATATCATCAACGTGTGCGCTGCCGCCTCCGGCGCCGTCCCCTCCTCTGGACCTCATCGCCATGGACCTGTTCGAGCCGATGGAATGCATTCCTTTAGGTACATACCATCGCCCATATTCTACTCCTATTTTGAATAAATTTAAAATTCTTCCGTTACTGAGTGAGTGACTGACAGACAACGCATGGCCGAAACTACTAGTCGTAGAAAGTTGTTTGGTAATCGAACGGCACCTTAAAATATATCTATATTTTTTTTATATTTATGGTTCCGTTCCCGAAAAGTAATCAAGAAAACCCTATTAGTACTCCTGCACTGTCGGTCCGTCCGTCCGTCCATCCGTCTGTCCGCATGAACCGTAATTCATAGGTACTCGGTTGTATTTCCGCAGTGTGTTTTTATTTTGCAAATATAACAACAATGAAAAATAATTTAATCATTCAAATGAAAGGCGTGAGTCCGACTCACACTTGGCTGATATTTCTTTGATTTATTAGGCACAAAAGACCCTCTCCACACTTAGGACTTAGAACTTATGATCATCAATAGATGGCGTTACTTGTACGAATAAAGAAATGAAGTGTCGGAGTGTTTGTCCTTTTTTGTTTTTTAACCGTGTTTTTCAAAAAGGAGGAGGTTCTATGTTCGGCTGTATGTATCACCGATTTCTCCGCTAATTCTTAACCGATTTAAAAAAATATTTTTCCATGCGAAAGCCTATACTCCTGAGGTAATATCTGATGATATGGGATCCCATGAAAATCGAGGGAAACCCTCAAATTTTCTAAGAACATACACTGTTTTTCATAAACTTTCTAACGCAATTCAGATATTTGTGCTTGGTAATCATCATCTCATGTTGCTGATCTGATGCTGGTATCCCATCAAAAATGTTTGTTCAGCGATATTTTCGCCAATTATTGTTAACCGATTTGGATGATTCTTTTTTTTTTTTGGAAATTTAGTGAAGATCTGATGAAGAACTTCGGAGATAGGCAACGGAACTCTTCAATAAATGATAGCAAATGGATCGGGATTTCTGAAATCGCATGTCTGTTGATTGTTTACACCAGTTCATAACATAACATCACGCCGGCCTACAAAATAAAAAAATAACTTTAATTTCGGAAGTCGGTCTTCAAAAACGAAAAAACCAAAAACACCGCCTTCCGAAATTAGTTATTTTTTAGATTAGACGTGTGTTTGACTCGAGCTTGGCGAAACGGACCAACATGTTGCTGGGGAGTCCATTGAACCACTTCTTTGATGATAATCATCATCATCATTTGCCTAGCCTTTTCCCAACTATATTGGGGTCGGCTTCCAGTCAAACCGGATTCTGATAAATACCAATATTTCGTTGAGCGGCTGCCTACTAGACCTCCACAACCCATTAACTGGGTAACATGGTTCTTCTTGGCAAGACTAGTGCTTGATCTTCAAATGACAGCCAGACACAACGGCGTAACGTGTATTTCGAGGCACGGAGGAGTCTCGGTATGTTAAGATGGTCAGCAATCTACAGTCCAACCTCGGCAAACATTGCTTAACCTTGAAGATCAACCCGGGTAGCTATTATTATTTAGCTACGACCTCCTCCAATTCTTAAACAATCTATTCATGTACATTATAATAGAAATTGATTTTACGTGTTCGGTTTTTCCAGGTCCTCAAATCACTGCGGTCGACAACATCGACCAGGCACCACCTTCAGATGACTCTGACATCTTTATTGGCGAGTTTGAAGTAAGTATCCATTGCCTTCTATTTGTCCCGCTTGATAATGCAGAAGTTGAAAGGTATCTCGCACCAATTGGGATGTCGAACACTATTATCTATTGCACAGAAAACCTGACAGGTCTTGCTAGGGAGTACCGTGTTACCCAGTTAATGGGATGTGAAAGTGGTAGGCAGCCGCTCCACATAAAATACTGGTATTCAGCTGAATCCGGTTTGATTGGAAGCCGACCCCAATATAGTTGAGAAAGCTGCCCAGATTGCAAGAATGTCATCAGGAACTGTGTAGGTTTTTTAAGACCCATTAATGCACATAGGTTCTCATTTTTCGAATGTATTATCTTGTCCAGATTAATGAACATACTGGTCTTACACAAATGCAGCATGAAGAATGCTACTGCATCCTTCCATTTTTTTAATGTTGGTATATAATATACGATTACAAATCAGTTTATAAATCAATACGAGTATATATAAAACTGTTCCGCACTCCCAAAACTACTGGTCGTAGACAGTTGAGCTTGGCATGGCGTGTAGGTTCCTAGGCGAGTGTAGGGGAACACTCATAAACATCATATCAGCCAAAAGACGTCCACTGCTGGACATTGGCCTCCCCCAAGATGAGGGGTTTGCCATAATCACCACGCTTGGCAGGCTGGTTGGCGATCGCAGTGCATGGTGTTGCGTTTTACAGAGAATGCTGCTGCACATTCTCTGGCGAGTCCCTTAGTCGCCTCTTTCGACACCCATGGGAAGTGATGGGATGGTAATATTCTTTTAGAGGAGCACTAACAAAAACTAATTGTTACGAAGTACGTAATTAATAATTTTGGTGTGTTTTTATTAGCTGTTTCTTTTCGCAAGGTTTCCCACAACCATTCATTACTGTTTCTTGGAAACTATGATTTTCTAGCCCCGATTTAAAAGTGCTATGTTAATATAAGTTCAAAACTCTTTGTTAAACAATACAATCCCACCACCAGACACCGGCGCTATAACCGAGGAGTATCATCACATCAGAGGAGGTTGCAATGAATACGACAAGACCAGAATTTTGGTAAATACCATTTTAACTAATCTATCATAATTTAACACCTTCACCACCAAACTTGAGCCTGCAAATCCCAGTCCCTTTTTTTTTTTTTAAGGATGGGAAATCATCAAATGACTCCTCCCGCTCTGGGTAAAGCAAGAGGGAGTGTCAGACTCTTACTGACTAAAACCCATCCGTGTTCCTCCTGGTGCCCTTTGTGTTCCAAGGCTACGGCACCCCTCTCGAACAGATTCTGCAGTCCCAGCAGTGCAGTGACGCAAATCCCAGTCCTGGGGTTCTAAAAAAGCCTCAGTAGCGGAATCAGAAAGCACGGAGAGGAGCTTGTGGCTAATAATAACAGCCGCACGGGTCGATCTTCAAGGTTAAGCAAAGCTTGCCAAGGTTGGTCTGTGGATACTGACCATCTTAATATACCGAGTTTCCTCCGTGCCTCGGAAAGCACGTTAAGCCGTTGGTCCCGGCTGTCATTTGTAGATCTTTAGCAGTCGTTACGGAAAGTCAGAAGCCAGTAAATCTGACTCCAGTCTTGCCATGAAGTACCGTGTAACCCAGTTACTGGGTTGTCGAGGTCTAGTAGGCAGCCGCTCCGCGTAAAATACTGGAATTCAGCTGAATCCGGTTTGACTGGAAGCCGACCCCAATATAGTTGGGAAAAGGCTAGGCAGATGATGATGATCAGAATCAGAAAGCACATCTCGCTACCCGTCACTTTCAAATTTTCCCAATCAACCTTGAACCTAATGCGTTAGTGATAAAGATGACAATGAATTTTGACAGATTGTTGTGTGGATAATATTATGATTCTTATATGATTCTGCTAAAGTGGTCTTTTTAGCCCCGCTGGTAGATAATTATCATGATTGCGAGGATGCGTAGCGAGGGATTTGTTTGTTAGGAACCAATAGGATCTCTTTATTTACCTAGCCTCGCTCAGCGCAAACGGAGATCTAGATCTTTGGTGGTAGCCCAGCACATATGCTGAACTGGAGACCTTATCCATTCCAGTCATTGGTTGACTGTTTGAGAATGCCTAAGGAATTAGTCGAGCTTTGTACCTTTTTTCATTTAGTATAGGGAGCGTGCAGAAACTATAGGTGGCAGCACAGAAATGTCACTGTCAAGTATGTTTCAAGTATAAAATTCGAAATATCTACGCTAGATGGCACAGTCTTCTTCGAGCACGTTCCCCTAAACTGTCCGTGCAAGAACCATAGGTATAGAAGCGTCAATGTCAAGAATTCTGACCCTTAAAACTTCGAATATGCGACACTAGATGGCATAGTCAACGCCGTGCACGGTCCCTTTAAATATAGCAACATTCCCTTTTTGCATCAAAACAGTTGCCATCGACACGTCAGCCCCAGAGTTACCTCATCAGAGAAAAAACATCGCATAGATATTTCTGCATATCGTGTGTGAACATGCCCCTAGTCTAGGTTAGAGATGACAGAGACAAAGTCTACGATGGAACAAGCTTTACCCAGAAGGAGCCGGTTCACTCTAACTTTGAAGAGATTAGGGTTGTAATACAGCTAAAAATATCACGGTTAGCCATAGAATATAACATATTCATCAGAATGTCAGATGCAAGGTGCAGCCCATTTTCGTACATCCAAAGAACTGTTTGACACTTTTTTTTTTATGGGTTTCCTAGTCTATGTCACAGATGACAGAGACAAAGTCTACGATGAAGCGAGCTTACCCTGAAGGAGCCTGTTCACTGTAACTTTGAAGAGATTAGGGTACACTTGAAAGTAATCAGAAATCCGAGGGCTAAAATGACGGTTTAACAACTTTGTTATAAAAGTAAAATATTTCGGAACACCATATTCTTTTATCAGATAAAAGTTGTCAGCGGGTTGAACCATCTGCCATTATTGTAAATATATTATTTTCTTTTCAGGATTGCATCAAGCTGTCGGATTCCGAGTGGGAGACTTGAACATAGTTTATTTTAGTTATATTTTCGTTTTATTTTATTTGGGCATGTGAAAAGAATGACGTATTGATTTAGTGTTAAGCGAAATTGTAAATACATTATTTTTACATGGCACTTTTGGTTTCAATTTTCAAGACCCTCATTATTTTTAAAGAACGAAGCATTTTTAAGGTATAGCTAGGCCAAGTTAGTTTCTTAGTTAGTATACTTAGCTAAGGTATACAGGATGAATTTTTCAAGTGTGCCTTCAGGGCCAAATCTGAAATTACGAAGAATATCGAAAAACACTGAATGGAGTTGAGGAGCTCGTGGCTAAATAATAACAGCCGCACGGGTCGGTCTTGAAGGTTAAGCAACGCTTGCCAAGGTTGGTCTGTGGATGGGTGACCGTCTTAACATAACGAGTTTCCTCCGTGCCTCGGAAAGCACGTTAAGCCGTTGGTCCCGGCTGTCTTTTATAGATCTTTGGCAGTCGTTACGGATTGTCAGAAGCCAGTAAATCTGACTCCAGTCTTGCCATGAAGTACCGTGTTACCCAGTTAATGGGTTGTGGAGGTCTGGTAGGCAGCCGCTCCACGTAAAACACTGGTATTCAGCTGAAACCAGGTTTGACTGGAAGCCGACCCCAATGTAGTTGGGAAAAGGCTAGGCAGATGACTGAATGGAGTCTCTGGAGTCGTGCCGATTTTGACGAAAAGTAAAACTGCGCCCAGGAATCGAGCCGTTGATTTTGAAAAAAAAATACCTCCTGTATTATTACACCATCTGAAAGTGCAGCTAATAAGGATCAAATTCTGCGAAATAATAACATAGGTACAGGATATTTATTACTAGCTGATATAGCTAGCGTTGTTTTGCTATAAAAAAAAATAGCCTTCGGCCTATTTTCAGACCTAGAAAATATACACAAAATATTTCTTAAAAATCGGTTAAGCCGTTTCGGAGGAGTTCGATAATAAACACTGTGGCACGAGATTTTTATTTATGGCATAGTAGTTTTGAATTTTCGCAATATTATTCAAAAACGCATGCTTGAACACTTTTGAATATTTTTATGGTAATTATAAACGTCAAGGCGGACCGAATACAGCTTTTAGCAAGCTTATACGTTTTCTCATTTAGGCGCTGCGATATATTTTTGTGTTTTCAAAAGAGCGCGATTACTTGAAAATTATATAATTATAATTTCTTAATAAGTCTTTACGTTTTGTATGAAAAAATTTAAACGAATTTTTTTCATGTATTTTTTATTTGTATTAATCGAAGTAATCACCCATGCAATCAATGCATCTTTGCCAACGCAGTGGCAGTTTATTGATGCCCTTCTTAAAGAAATCAGCTGGACGGGAGGCAACAAATTCTTCAAAGGCATTTTGTACTGCCTCTCGGGTATTGAATTTTTTTCCCGCCAAGAAGTTATCCAAATTCTGGAAAAAGTAGTAGTCTGTAGGCGCAAGGTCTGGTGAGTAGGGCGGATGACGGAGAGCTTCCAACCCCAGTTCTTGCAACTTGGAGACCGTCTGCTGTGCAGTATGAGGTCGCGCGTTGTCGTGCAGGAGCAGCGGAGACGAGCGATTGACCAATGCTGGTTGGAGATGTGCCAGCTTCTCCATCATTGTGTTCAGTTCTTCACAGTACACATCAGCAGTAATACTCACCCCGTTTGGTAAGAAGCTGTGATGAATCACACCGGCGCTAGACCACCAAACAGTGACCATCACTTTTCTAGGGGTAAGTTTTCGTTTAGGGCATTGTTTAGGTGCTGAACCAGGATCCAACCAACTTGCTGAGCGCTTGCGGTTATCAAACAGAATCCATTTTTCATCGCAGGTAACAATGCGGTTCAAAATACCTTCATTTGTGTGTCTGTTGAGCAGTGCAAGGCACGTCTCGACGCGTACTTCGCGCTGGCGATCATTGAGTTCGTGGGGCACCCATTTGTCAAGCTTTTTTACCTTGTCAATTTGACGCAGATGGACCAATATTGTTTTGACGCTAACGTCGAAAGCTGCTGCTAATTCAGCCGTAGATTGTGTATCATCAGCTTCCACAATCGCCTTTAATTCGTCATTGTCGACCAAAGTCTTCGGACGACCGCGAGGTTCATTTTTCAGGTCGAAATTTCCAGAACGGAAGCGAGCAAACCAATAACAGGTAGTGCGTTGGTTTGTAGTGTTAGCTCCGTAAACGTCGTTGATTTTCACTCTATTCTGCACGCAAAATACGCGCTTAGTCGTGGAGTTGCGGAAACCAGCCCGATTTACATACAACGTCGTTGATGTTGCGTGCCGCTTGTGCCGCGTTGCTGCCACGACGGTATTCACATTCCATAATTACTCGAATTTTTAACGTATCCATGATGACGAAAAAGATTGAAATGCGATGAAAATGTAACACTAATCAATAAACAAAAGACTACTTTGGAAAAAAAAAACATGTTTTTAAAATAAAATTAATTTGAAATTAGAATTCTTAGCCACACAAAAATTATTTTGATTTGAAATGGCCAGTACTGCAGAACGGCAATTTCATAGGTAAAGACCTAATATAATTCTGTCACAAATACGCACAAATAAATAGCTACTCGTGTATGTTAATTCTACAGGCGCACATACAATGGTTTTGGAGATACACGAATCTGCAAAACGTCACTCCAGCAGGAAATGCATTATCTCGAAAACCTGAAGACATAGAAATTATATTTTCGGCGCACATTTTTGTACAAATATAAGCTCTCCCATGTACAATATTTCTCTCTCCGATCATTCGTTTAGAATTTTCCTGCTGGAACAACGTTACTCCAGCAGGAATCGTTTTTTTCCAAAACGACAACACGCACAAATTTTTTATGTGGCGCACATTTACAGTAGATTACGCACTAATTATACGTACCACTCATATCGCTCTAGGAGCTACTTTCTAGCTGGGGTAACGTACACAACAAAATAGGCTTGAATCAACTTAGATGTTTCCCAATTATGTTAGACTCAGCTTCCAGACGTCAATATTTTACAGTATGTAGCGATTACATCTGATCTTCACATTCCTTCCATCTTTCACCTGGCGATAATCCCGACTATTGCCAGGGTCCGCCTATCTGATCTTCACATCCCATAACCCAGTAACTGGGTAATAATACGATACCCCTTGGCTATTTAAACATTGCTTTCCTATCAAACTACACTCAACAAAAGCTTTCTAAAACTGCTCATTTCTTTCTACAACAAAATAATCTTATCAATAAAAAAATGTCAAGCACAATAGACGTAAGGGCCAAAAAAGGCAATTTCCTGTCGTCAATGTAAATAATCCGGGCATTATTATGACGTAACGATGACGTGTATCATATCGTCTCGATATCGTCGCCGTCTCGTATTGTTGGCGGCACGTGGACGGAAATAGGCCCTTTCGGAGTGTGCCACCCTCTGTGCACGGTTTAAGTGCGGAATACTGGCGATAGATGGCGGTGGGAGTTGCGAAAACTTAATAGGTACTCGAGGAGCTGAACAATTGAACTTGAAATTTACTTGCTCATTTTTTTTTAACTACTACTTATTAGGTTTTTAGGTTAGTTTACAATTTATAAAAACTATCAATAAGGTAAATGAAATAAAACTTAAAGAAAGTATTTTTTTATTGATCCGTTTAAAATTTATTTATTAACATTCGGCATTGAGCAGATGTTTGTTTAGTTTATGAAAATCTTTGTTGAGGTCGGTCTCTTCGGAAATTTTGGCTTTTTCCAAGAGACAAATGATTGTTGAAGCGACATTTTCTTGCCCCTCAGTTCAGCCAGTTTTCTTCTTACAGTTTACCTGAAAAACAAATCAATAAGAAATTAATTTAAAATAGTGGCAACCCGACTATCAGAATTAAATAAAAACATTATTTATAAATACTAACAAACTCTTTCTCTAAACTTAACCGGACCGTGCGGTAAGCGATAGATGGCGCTACTTGCAATTCAATCAAATCATCGTACAATTGTGCGAAATACTAATTTTGAATCTTTGCTATTTATAAACATACTAGCTGACCTGGCAAACGTTATTTTGCCATATAGATACAAAATAGCTTAGGTACTCGTACGACCTATTCTTAGACCTATCAATATATAAACAAAAAAAAAATCACAAAAATCCAGATTCAAGAGAGTTCGATAAAAAACACTGTGACACGACATTTTTATATAAATTAGACATACCTTAGAACGTACTCTGAAGACGATTTCAACTAAGTACATTTCGGGGATATTCAACTAAAAGATGGTTTATTTTTGTTTTATCCTTATTAAAGCATCATCATCTGCCTAGCATTTTCCCAACTACCTACATTGGGATCGGCTTCCAGTCAAACTGGATTCAGCTGAATACCAGTGGTTTCCTACTGTGCTGCTGTGCAGCGGCTGCCTACCAGACCTCCACAACCCATTAACTGGGTAACACGGTACATCTTGGCAAGACTGGAGTCACATTTACTAGCTTCTGACAAACCGTAACGACTGCCAAAGATCTACAAATGACAGCCGGGACCAACGGCTTAACGTGCTTTCCGAGGCACGGAGGAAACTCGTTATGTTAAGATGGGCACCCATCCACAGACCAACCTTGGCAAGCGTTGCTTAACCTTCAAGATTGACCCGTGCGGCTGTTATTATTTAGCCACGAGCTCCTCTTTAAACTTTTATCCTTATTAAAGCGTTTTGCTTAAATATTTACATTAGGTATTTAAATGTATATCCATTGCCAGAAACCAAGTCTTAATGAGAAGCAAAAATGATTGAAGGTAAACAATTTCTAAACTTGAGAGAAGAAACCGTTAAAAGAAGAATATTCCTTCTTTTGTATTTACAAAAGACACAGCCAATGAATGTAGTTTCAACCCCAATTTTAAAATCTTACAATGAAAGTAGTTAAAATTTAACTCATTACCACTCATTCATCCTCCATTCGAGACCAGTCAATTTGCAACTAATGACATAACCGACCAACGTTCAACCGCAATACGACAAAAAATCGCACAATACGACAAAAAAATCGCCATAACATTTAACAAGAAGAATGCGACAATAAAACGCGAATTACGTTCGTCCAGTTTTTTACCAAAGAGCCGCGCGTGGCCAACACGCGACCTAAAATATTAAAACTGGTGTTAGATCTGACACGCGGCCTTTCCCACCAATAAATAGAGAAATCTTCTGACAACCCTGTAATGAAAACTTATTATCACACGATACTGGATACCCAACCTTCCACCTTGAAACACAAAGTTGAATTTCCCCTTCACTATTTTGACAGTGACTTATCCGGCAACGCCATTGAAATATCAACCTTACGTAACTGATCATAAGGCTGCATTTGTAAAATTGTAACACATATTAAAATTAGGGTTGTCCCCAATTCCTAATACCGCCCCCGACGGTTATCGTATAATGCGTTGGCACGTGGCGTTGTTCGTTTTTTATCGGTTATTTTCGTGCGAACGGAGTGGTCTGGTGTAGACTGGCCTTACAATGGGTGACGATGGGTACTTGTACGTATTGTGGGTAGACTTTTCCTGGGAAAAAGAAGGTTTGAAGTCTGGTTCTGACAGTAGTTTTTATATCCGTTTTGTGGAACAGTTGTTGGTTGTGATATGTTTTTAAAGTTTACTCGTCCATGAAAATCGATGTAACTTAATATTAGGGTCGGGGAAGATAAAAGTGTCTGTTTATTTTAATCGGAATTAAGTAAGTTAGAACCACATATATTTCTCTTCAACAGAGGAGAAAAAATATTTCATAGAAAAACTGAAAAGACACAACTCATTAAAATAATTTTATAACATAAAAAAAATGTGTATTTCTGAAAATCTTGCAACCGGTTCGAATAATTGATAACCTCCATTTTTGAGGTCGGTTAAAAGCAAACAAATACAAATTACACATGTAATCCTATAACAAACATAATAAAATAATAAACTATCAATTTTAATAAAATATCATTAAAAACAAACAAACACTAGGGCAACGCAAATCCCTCTCAAGGGTACAATCGACCCCCACAAATATCATTTCATATTTTGATTATGATATCAATGTCACCCAGTCACATTCGCAGGGTTTTTTATATCTTTTGTCCGTTAATACACATATTAACCCATTAAAAGTCGCGTGGCGACATTATTTGATATTTCACACGTATAATAAAATCACTGTTGTTATTAATGTTAGCTTTTTTGTGTGAGAATAGGGATTTTTTTATTAAGTTAGTAATTTTGTGATTTGATTTTGATGTTTTTTCTTGCGAAAATAAGAATGCTAAGCTGAGAAATGTAGGTAATACTACAAACTAAATATAAAATTTAAAAGCACAAGCTAAGGAGACTGATCAAAAATTTTCTATGAACGAATACCTAGTGATATTGTTGAAGTCAAAAGAGCAGGAACTAAAAAAAATTTGATCAAAATCATTCTAGCGGTTCCTATAAAAATTGGTTCAGCGACAGTGTATTTCTATGAATAATTTTCGTGATTGAATCAATAGTTACGGACATTATCTCCTAGAAACAAATAAAATAATTTAACATCCTGATAGTATCAATCTGTTAAAGTTTGGTTCATTTTAGACTGTCAAAGTCATTTGTAAATTAATCATATAACTTGCTTTTCCATAAATAAACACAGCATTTAAACCACCTGATGCATCTGACGGCTCTAACACAAAACCATTAAATATCTCA
Source organism: Lacanobia oleracea (assembly GCA_950371165.1). NCBI lineage: Eukaryota > Metazoa > Arthropoda > Insecta > Lepidoptera > Noctuidae > Lacanobia > Lacanobia oleracea. Next base: position 16,881,831 of record OX493386.1, read on the forward strand.
TTAAACAGCATTATCCCTACAAAACGGCTATAACTCTCAGTGCTACCAACTTTCAGAAAACGCGACCAATTACGCGACAATTTCTCAAACAACTAGGAAAGCGCGTCTCATCTTATTCACGATAATTAACGATGTTGCGCCTGCGTCGGACGCGCAACAGTCGCGCCACACGCCGCCACGCGACAGCCACGCGTCGCGGATCAACGGGATTGGTCACAAGCGCTGGTATGACGACTCAATCGCGATTCTGTTGGCAGTAATGAGAGATGACATTGCTTTATTTCTTGTTGGCAGTGACTATTATTGGTATTTTTGTGATATTTGGATAAATTGATGCTGATATTTAGTGACATTTACGTACTCGTAGTTTTGTATCAACAGTGTTTTAGAACTTGTCAAAATCTTTGATCACTTTCGTCTGCCAGCGGATTCTTCCCGGTACCTACTCGTACTTATTCCCAGAGTATAAAAGTATCCCGTGTCCAGGGCATGATTTACCTGTATGCCAAGTTTCATCCAAATCCGTTCAGCCTTTAAAATGTGAAGATGTAAGAAGCAAACAGATATAGAAAGTTACTTTCGCACTTATAATTTTAATATGGAAGTATAAATTTATCTTAATTCGAGTTCGCAGAACGCAACCAAGCGCAGTAAGGAAACAGGGCTTAGAACGGAAGAGGCAGACACCTAATTCAATTCAAAAACACTTCTCTATTAACAGGTATTCTATACGTTTTGTGACGCGGCATATCTTTGAATTTTGTGAACAAAAGAACTTATTAGGTATAAAAGCGAGGTTATGTTTATAATTTCTTCCCAAATCATAACATTGACAAAATAGATTCTATCAATACTCAAATCCAATACACGATACAAAATCATGACTCCATCAAACAAACAACAGAAAATAACGAACACAGAAAACCTTTTAGCTTTCGAAACTATAAAGCAATCGTAGCAACTATGGCTTTTAAAAACAATACATACATGCAGATGGTCGGGCGGGCAGATTACGCGGGCATATACCGCGCATCGCTGGAGACGCAAATTGTTCACTAAACTGATTACTACTGCTAGTTCCATCCACATTGTCTTTACCACCCCTCGCCACCCACTGGGCGACTCTGCCCATCTGTGGAAGTTTGCTGGAAGGACTTGCTCGTCTTTGAAATCATTTTTATGTAACACATGCCTAGTCCTTTTATTGGTCTGACGAATCTTCAAAAGATTTTTGGCAGTACCAGTATGATTGTCTTGAATTAAGATCATCTTTTTCGTTCATCATCAACAAATTAGCCGAAAGACGTCCACTGCTGAACATAGGTCTCCTCTAAGTGTCGCCACAACAACCGGTCCTGACTTCCTGAGTGTTTCGCATCATTCGGCTACACGTGACCCTCATCAAGTCATCAGCCTTTGTGCCTTTTTTACCATTGATAGGTGCGCATTTGACCATTTTCTCAACTGATGGTAAATGACGATGTACGTTAGTACATCATCGTTAATACATCATACACTCGGTTAATAGGGAACAAGCAATATTTCCATTTTTGCTTTATTTTTAAAGAACTCCATCTAGAATAGACCACCACATAAATAAAAAATGAAAACGCTTTAATTTATTGCCTCAATTGCGTTTTTAAACCGACAGTTTAAAGGTTCGCGCGAAAACGGACGATGACGTCACTCGTGTCTATCACTGGTCATGAACTGTCCCAACTCAAAGACATAAGCTTGCCTTTTCGTTGGCATAACAGCAGATACGTCACTAAACGCTGATTGTTGTATTTAAATACGTTCCGTTTCACGTTACTTTAATTCATTATTTTTGTTAAAAATCGATATTAACCAAAATAAAAACTTTGTAATGTCCTTTATTTTATACTTCCGGTGGATAAGAAATTAATAAAATCGGTCCATGTGGCGACAACTCCGAAGCTTTCGGATTATGTCCAGTTGTTTACGTCTTTCGATTGAATTAATCAAACTACTTTTTTTTCTAATTTAGAATGTTGCGACAAATTGTGTACCTACGACAAAAATACTTTTTAATTTCTTTGCCAGGTCTTAATGGTCAAATCAAGTACCTTGAAATAAATCACTTTCACTTGCATTTTGATGATTTTTTCTGCTTACAAAACATTCTCATTTATTTTCTTTAAAAATACAATATTTAAATGAAAATCATTGAAACAAAATAAATATTACATAAATAATAAAACAACAGATTTATAATTCTATATCTCCATTCCCTTCCAGCCATGTTATTTCATTGCGTAGTCCGCTATAAACCATCAAATTTCTGTATAAATTCATTATATTTCAATGGGGCCGCAATGCGTTTTTGGTAATACAATTTGTGTGCGGTCTGCCTCTCAAAATTTGATTTCGATTTTTGATAGTGAACCTTCATAGCTTGGGGAAGAGTAAACTATAGTTTTGATTGAGGATTATTATTGTGTTGTAATTGTTTTTGGACTAGGTAGCCTTATTTATTTGTAGAATATTGAGTGAATGAACGTAATAAAACCTTTTTTACTAAAAAAATACAACCGACTTCCAATAGTTTTTTTTTTTTGTTTTAGTTACACCTAATAATAACACTGGAAATTCACAGGCAAGCAAAATAGTCGATTTCGTTTATTTGGATGACGATATGTTTTCCAGCTATTTCGATTTAAAAACCAAACTACTTAACCGTTTTTGATGAAATTCCTATGGGTTCAGTCGGGAGATTGACATTGAAAATATTTTTTTCATAACCGTTCATAAATGACGGATAAAATACAACCGAATTGAGAACCTCCTCCTTATTTTGAAGTCGGTTAAAAACATAATCGGCTTTATAAATTATATTTTTATAAAGAACTTAGCAACAGCTGGCAAAAACGCAGTTTCTTTTGAAATAAAAGATTTGTTTCTGAACTTTATGTCGATAGTATCTCTCACTAGATGGCGTTAGCAGTAACGACATTAAAGTCCTCTTACTATTGGTAATACGTATTAGAATAAAAATGTATGTAGAAAAAAAAATCTGTAACCTCCTACTCGTCGTGATTCGAAAATTCATAAGGCTACTTTTTATATCTGACAAATTGACAATGCACGGTTCTTGTGAAAAAGGTTAAGGGAACGACATCAGGAGTAGAAGCTAGTTACACATGAAATCTACAAATGAATTAGTAACTATAGCAGGTACCAAAATGTCTCCATTATTAGAATCATTTGTAATGGGGTATTCTACTAAAAAAAAAATTAAATAGTCCATCTGATAGATAAAAAAAAAAGAATTGGATCCGTATTTTTTCTTTTTTCACGTAAACAAAAAAAAAGGATACAGCGAGTTGAAGACACGCGTGAAGTCATCTGGCTTGGTTTTGGTACATTTTTACCAAGCCAGATGACGTCACGCGTGCCTGCTGGGGCTGCGGAATCTGTTCGAAAGAGGTACCGTAGCCCTGGAACGCAAAGGGCACTAGGAGGAACACGGATGGGTTTTAGTCAGTAAGAGTCTGACACTCCCTCCTGCTTCACCCAGAGCAGGAGGAGTCATTTGATGATTTCCCATACTTAAAAAAAAAAGATGACGTCACGCGTGAAATAAAGAAAAATACCCTATTCCAACAATCTTCAAAACATTTGCAGAAAAATACTTCAGATCAAAGATTCAACATCGGCAACTACTACTATCCAAACTAAATTTCAAGACAAAAAAAATATTCTGCACATCAGGCCAAACAAATACCAGCCAGCACTGTCCTTAAATAATTACGAACAAGTTCACACAGCAAATACAGATATCCAGGCGATTATAATTAGTAGGCCGGGCCCTCACGACTAACGCAATAAGGGGCAGGCAGGGGGCCCTTTATGCAATAACTGCGCCTCTTAATTTGATTTTTATTTTGATCTCGTTTGGCGACGGTATGATTGTCCCTTGCCTTGGGCGAGTATGGTTACTTGTGTGTTCTGTGACTAGTATTTTTTGGGTTTTGTTGTATGTAGGTAATTGTTTTATGTGAGTATGCAAGACAGGATTCTCAATTAAGGTAATGAGAGAAACACTTACGAAGTTGTATTGTACTAATATATAAAGCTGAAGAGTTTGTTTGTTTTTTCTCACAACTCAAAAAGAAAAATCACTAACAAGTTAATATCTACTTATAGCCATCTAGCCATCATTTCCATTCCAATTTATTACAAAGAATCTTCAAATTAACTCCACATCACCTCAGCCTACATTTTAATGATCTCCAAACAAACGCACAGAGGACAAAACAACAAATAAAAAGTAAAAACAGGGAAAAATTAAAATTCAGCAAGCAAATAACATACGTTTGAAACATACTGTCATTTCTTTGTTATTTAAAACAACGAGCTTTGATATGGAAGACACTCAGGGACTCAAACGATGTACAGACAACCCTCGCATTTGACACAAACGTATTTAAGTTACACAGGATATTCATTTCTATCTTCCTAACAATGAGGGTGAATATCCGGTGTCAGTTTTTCTGTTTGATAGAGACATGCGTAGAGGGTTGTATGAATATGAGTATGAAAAATACACAAATTAATGTTACTTTAATAGGTACCTGCGTCGCATTTAAAGAGCATTGAAGTATTATTTCATTTGCTTTAAGTCATTAAGGGCTTGATACTACCATAACATTGATAAAATATAAGTTTGGAAAGAACGATTGATATGTAATAAATGGCAAAGCTATTGTAGAATATGGATACGGGGTTTAAAAGTCAAAATGGGGGTACCACAAGGCTCTATTTTGGGTCCTTTCCTCTTTCTAGTATATATTAATGATCTACCCCATCTTTTAAAAAATCAACCTCATATGTTATTATTTGCTGACGATACGTCCTTAATTTTTAAGATAGATAGACGTTCCATAAATCTTGACGACGTAAATAACGCCCTACAGCAGGTCCAAAATTGGTTTACTGCTAATAATTTAGTATTAAATGGGAAAAAAACTAAATGCATCAGATTTGCCTTACCGAACGTTAAAAGAAATGATTGCGACATAGTATTGAACAAGGAGAAACTTGAATTCGTCGAAAACACGGTTTACCTGGGGATTACGCTTGACTCAAGGCTACAATGGGGTCCTCATTTAACATCTCTTGCGGGACGGCTAAGTTCAGCAGCATACGCTGTCAGAAAAATCCGTCAATTTACCGATATAGATACCGCGAGGCTGGTCTATTTTAGTTACTTTCATAGTATCATGTCTTACGGTATCTTATTATGGGGACGTGCTGCAGACATCGAGTCTATATTTATCCTGCAGAAAAGAGCCATCAGAGCCATTTACAATCTCCGTCGGCGTGATTCCCTAAGAGAACTGTTTAAGGATATCAACATCATGACGGTACCTTGTCAATACATTTACGAAAATATTATGTATGTTCGGAAAAATCTTCATCTTTTTAGCAAGATTAGTGACAGGCATAATTTTAATACTAGAAATAGGAACAAATTAGATCAACCCCGATTCAGATTGGCCAAAGTACACACTTCTTTTATGGGTTACTGTATTAAATTTTATAATAAAATACCAGTTGATATTCTCGAACTGAATGAGAGAAAATTTAAAGCATGCATAAAACGCACACTATGTAGACAAGCGTATTATAAACTGGAAGATTATATCCTCGATAAAACGCTTGGCTAAATGCTGGTCCTGCTCCACAGTCACAGCTGCTTAGGTCCACTTTTTAGGTTTTTATGTTTTTATATTTGGAAGAGATGCTCGCTCCTTTTAGAGGTTCTTACATTATTTCGTTTATTTATTCTTATATATACAGGGTGTCCCAGAAATCAACGTCAAGCCGAAATCGAGCATTAGGCCAAGTCGTAACAGTTATCAGAAAAATATGAAAAAAAATCTTGGTCATGTACTTTTCAAATTATAAGGATTCAAAAATAAATCTTAAAAACTGACACCATGTGATGATCTTTCAAGTCCTGTGACTGCGAATATAAACTTTTCTTCAGTTTTTTTTCTGTAATGTAACTACGAATAACCTTTCTATCAATTACAGTTAAAAGTTAAAACATGACTGCCTCAGTTTCAAAGAAAATCTTAGATTTTTACCCAACATTGAATTCAAAATAATTACATCACCCAACTTTAACCGACAGTACTGTAAAAAAAATGTACTACACTATTTTGGCAAGTAACATTAAAAGATGGCGCGTTTAGTCTGGATTCCAAAATGGTATGACACTTACTAATTGCTACTTCTTAATAAAAAAAAATAAAAAAGAACTTTTGAATAAAGTCGGATTTCATACAATGTCGACCGAGATGAATGCTGCTTACAGACGTCGCAATCTATCAACTCAACTGAGAGAGACACCGCTCTACAAAGAAAAGAGAGGAATTTATCCATCCCGTTTCTTTTTAGAGCACTGTCTCTCTCAGTTGAGTTGATAGATTGCAGCGTGATTAGCGACCAGAAGAGGGACGTTATTTTGACTAGTGTGAGCGAGACAGATGGTGACGCTACTTTATCAAGTGTGAGCGAGACAGATGGTGACGCTACTTTATCAAGTGTGAGCGAGATAGATAGTGACGCTACTTCTATCTAAGAGCGAGACGTATTGATACATTATTTCTGGTCGCTAATCACGCTGCAATCTATCAACTCAACTGAGAGAGACAGTGCTCTAAAAAGAAACGGGATGGATAAATTCCTCTCTTTTCTTTGTAGAGCGGTGTCTCTCTCAGTTGAGTTGATAGATTGCGACGTCTGTAAGCAGCATTCATCTCGGTCGACATTGTATGAAATCCGACTTTATTCAAAAGTTTTTTTTTATTTTTTTTTATTAAGAAGTAGCAATTAGTAAGTGTCATACCATTTTGGAATCCAGACTAAACGCGCCATCTTTTAATGTTACTTGCCAAAATAGTGTAGTACATTTTTTTTACAGTACTGTCGGTTAAAGTTGGGTGATGTAATTATTTTGAATTCAATGTTGGGTAAAAATCTAAGATTTTCTTTGAAACTGAGGCAGTCATGTTTTAACTTTTAACTGTAATTGATAGAAAGGTTATTCGTAGTTACATTACAGAAAAAAAACTGAAGAAAAGTTTATATTCGCAGTCACAGGACTTGAAAGATCATCACATGGTGTCAGTTTTTAAGATTTATTTTTGAATCCTTATAATTTGAAAAGTACATGACCAAGATTTTTTTTCATATTTTTCTGATAACTGTTACGACTTGGCCTAATGCTCGATTTCGGCTTGACGTTGATTTCTGGGACACCCTGTATACAAATTATATTATTATATTAAATACTTATTTATTCTTTTTGATGTAAGAACTTAATCGTTCTCTTTATTAATTTATTTTTCATTATTTGGTCATTGACAACCATAGTTTTGTGTAAAGTATAAGCATATTTTTCAAATTTTGTAAATGTGAGTACCATGAAACCATTAACATTTTATGTGAGTAGTTATAGTTTTACTTGTTGGACATGAACGAGCATGGTGGTTGAGAGCATGTCATGCTCACTCAAATGTCTCGCTGATGGCGGCGCGTGGGTTTGATCATTCGGTTCCCTTCGAAATGGTTGAGCTGAAGGGTGCCGATACACGCGTCATGTTCGTGAACAGGCGCCGTCGGTTGAGACTGGTCATCTCTTAACTGCCATTGGCTTATTTTAATCTTTATATTTAAAATTCTTATAATAAGCCCTTTTTTTTTTCCTTTGCATTGTCCTCACATGCAGAAGCAACAAGTATATGTAACTTGGAATTTTGTAAAACAGAACATGATTTAAAAGAGTGTCCGTGGAGTTTCTTGCACGTTCTTCTCCATAGAGATCTACGCTTTGGAACGTGCAAATAGCTTCCATGTTTTTGACTGACCGACCTTGACGTTTGAAAAGTGCCTGTGAATGGTTTATTTGAAATAAAATGCTTTGAATTTGAATTTGAAACTCGTATCACTTCTCTTCGTTCTTCCTTTTTTCGCAGCAAGCTATGGAATTTTCTTATTTATATGAGATAGTCATATAAAAAAAATAAAACCAACTTAAAACGAAAATACCTTCAATTTCGAAGTCGTTGGTTTTGATATTTTTTGTTTTTTTTGACACTGACTTCCGAAATTAAAGTATAAACGTTATAGTGTATTGTTTTTGGAAGTCGGTTTTATTTTTTTGTAATTTTTTTTTATTTTTTGGAAAAAAGTGGAACCACAAAAACATCGTACCGGCGTGATGTTATGAACTGGTGTAAACAATCAACAGACATGCGATTTCAGAAATCCCGATCCATTTGCTATTATTGATTGAAGAGTTCAGTTGCCTACCTCCGAAGTTCTTCATCATATCTTCACCAAATGAAAATGGGACCAGTCCGGGAAAATACTCTTTTTTATATAGAGAATGTGGTGTGCTTACTGTCAGACAGCTTTTTATATTGTCTACCATACTCCGTCAGCACAAAACTATTGCATATAAGCCGATCCTAAAGCGTGATAAGTATAGAGTTTGTTCATCAACGCCTCATAGAACAGCGCTTGCTGGACGTCAGTTTTATGTTATAAGTAACCATATTTATACCTAACAGCGAATCGAGCTAATAACATCTTTCCTGTACCCATCAACAAGTGACATAATACGTGGCTAGCTTCAACGACTGGACTATTCCGAAGCAGAGGAAATTGTAAACGGTTGATTAATTATAATTATTCATAAATTCACCAACTCATCACATCGCACTCGATTAGAAAACCAAAAAAATAGTTACACTTACTTTACTTTAAAAAAATAAAAGTATAACTATACTTTTATTTTTTGTATTGAAACAATTAGGGCTGAAGCATGCTATTAATATACAAAGGGAGGAAGACGCTGTCGACTGTGACACAGTTTATACTAGTACAGGCGTCAACGTAATCTCTTAAGCATTAGTTATTAGAAATTTCGATTTTTTAACTGAGGTAGATTAAGAGAAATTTGTTAAATTGTATGTGTTAAAAAATAAATAAACTTTGAACTTTAAAACTACCAAACAAAAAAAGAATCATCCAAATCGGTTAACAATTGGCGAAAATATCGCTGAATAAACAATTTTCATGGGATTTCATCATCAGATCTGACTTTTACCTTCCATCATCAGCTCAGCAACATGAGATGATGATTACAGGCATAAATATCCGAATTGCGTTAGAAATGTCATGAAAAACACTGTGGGTGCCTATAAAATTTGAGGGTTTCCCTCGATTTTTATGGGATCCCATCATCAGATTCTGACTTGCAGACAATGGGACCACCTCAAGAGTATAGGCTATCGAATAAAGAAAGAATTTTTAAAATCGGTCCACAATTGGCGAAAAAATCAGTGAACATAGAACCTCCTCCTTTTTGCAGAAGTCGGTTAAAAAACTAGATGACGTGGTGAACTTCGTTCGACCTAAAATTGAATTGGATGTTAAACTTTTTTTAATTATCCTTGTACTGTATAGCCGTTCTTGAGTTTTAGCGAGACTAACTTACATAAAGAGATAGAGAAGATAGGTCCACACAATGAAAGCGAAACTAGTAGTTGTAGGAAACATATTTCTGTTTATATCAGTCTCAACCACAAACATAAAATTACAGCTTAGCCATGCAGTATTTTCCCGTAAAAAACTTGCCAAAATTACAACCATATGTCGCGGGATCAAATCGAATGTTTGTGAACAGCTGTGTTGATCTCCCAGATACAAAATTCGATTAAATAACGAACTAAACCAATAAGATTACTTTGCAAGAAGACGGAAATTCTCATGAATTTATGATGACAACACAAAACAAGTAGCAACTACTATCGGTACAAACTACAACCACTCGTCTAAAGCAAATCGAATTCAGGAATCAATTTGTGTACCGCCGCACAGAACAAATATTCAGGTAAAATGCTGAAAGGATTACAAAGAATAATGTTGTTGTTGGGAACTTTTCTTTAGATTGATAATTTGCCTAACTTGATATTTTTCTATCAAGTATTTTACATTATTATCAATAAGCGGCTTTGAATACTATCTCAACTGCACGATGGAGCATTCTTGCCTCGGTTTAATCTATTCACTCTTGACTTAAAGTTTCCCAGGTTGTGTGTGTATAAACACAGACTCTGGCAGGGCATTCCACTCTATAGTTGTAGGCATAATGAATACATTCCTAAAATATTTTGTGCAATTATTTACACTGTCTTGTGCGTGTTTCTATAGCATTGAATACTAACTTTCTCTGGTGGCTTATTCCTCAGGAACTCTGCACTTTTTTCTGGATAAAAAACCGACCAAGTGCGCGTCGGACTCTCACACGAAGGGTTCTGTAGCAAATTCGGAAAAATAAAAAATGAAAAATGAATCTTGTATGAGAAACCCTCCTAATTTTTTTTAAATTTTATAGCGGCAATAGATATACATATTCTGTGAAAATTTCCACTGTCTACCTATTACGGTTCTTAAGATGGCTGTATCTTAAGAACCGTAATTGGTAGACGCTGACCAACAGACGGACGGACGTACGGGAGAGGCTTAGTTATAGGGTCCGTTAGTTACCCTTCGGGTACGGGACCCTAAAAACGAATTAGTGCGAGACTATTTTCGACTATGTATTTACGAAACAGGAAAGGATAGGTTTTTTCCTAGTCTTAAATCTTTGAAGAGTTGCCAAATTAGGATTTGGCAACCCTTTAAATATTTAAGACATTCTTAGTAAGTATTGTAACATCGTAGAAAAGATCAAAATCTTTCTTATCTTTACAAAATCAAGTCTGAAATTCTTGGTCTGTGGCAAGGAGCGCCGTCTGGCCCAAGCGACGTAGAATCAGTTCAAGCCTAGATTTAGTAAATTTACTAGATTTAAAGTCTGCCAGTTTCTTGGGGCGCGCTATGCAAATTTTACTTATGTACGCACTGGGCGGGATAATTGCTGCGGTTGAAAATATATTTGACTGATAAATTAGTTAAGTCTTTGTTAGCCACTAGCTGACCCGCTCCCACTTCATTGGGCGGGCGTATTTTTCGGTTTAATATTAGCCTATGACACTCACAAATAAGGTGGTTTTCTTTTCGTAAAATAATTTTCGAAATAGGATCAATAGATCCAAAGATTATATACCCCATATATAAAACATTGTGTTACCAATCCTTTTATATCTTAGAATTTTGATATCTATATGTAGACAATGAATTGCGGATAAGTACCTATAGCAGTGGAAGAAGTTTGCAGTAGGTACCTAGTTAGATCACAAACTGGAGAAAGAAGGAAGACTTTTAAAGTCATGTTACTGTCGATTGATTTGATTATTCTCTATCAAACTTTGTAAGGTAATGAGGTTTTCCGTACATTTATTAATCGAAACATCAGTCTCTCGTTTTATATTAATAAATGTACGGCAAAACCAGCTATCATCTTGAGTTAAGAGGCGAATCATTAACCTTACTTTTTTTTACTTATATGACGTTAAAAGCTAGAGCACGTTTCCAATCTATGAAGAAAAAGAAATTATACTAAGCAAACTTCTTAACTTTTTGAAACCGTGCCAAGACCGCAGCGTTTTATCCTCGCAGTGCGCAATCCTACGCGGGTACCAACTGAATTTTCAATGAGGATGTCACAGCCTTTCACCCGGTGACATTTGCTCCTGCCACCGACTTGTTTGGACAAAAGGGGTTTTTGCCCCGTCGAGAGAAAATTCAACAGATTTCTTGCTACGAAATTCACGATTTTCCTGATTAGATTACCCACTTCAATTTGAATTTTAAGGGGTTTGGTAAATTAATAAGGTTTAAGATAAACGGGTTAGAACGAAATATAAGTTGTTTGATAAATATATATGAAGAGTTTAAAGTATTTTCGTAATTTGTTTATCTGTTATTGTTGGAGTGCTTCTGCGCTTGCTACTACTTTTCTTATACGACTGTACACATTACGATCGTGTTGCAATCCTTCATAACGGATATTATATTTGATTGTGCAGTAAAATAATACATCCAACCAATCGTAACACATAGCCCCCAACATAATTGACCCATTTCAATAGCCACATTCACAACCACCGATGCACAAAAATATAAAAAGTAAAAATTCAAATCCGACCACATTCGGATCCGAATTCGAGTCCATCCGCGTATGTAATCTGCATCCATTATTTAGTCGCACAACAATACATTCCCGGGGACCTATTCTGGAAAATTAAAAACGAAATTCGAATCGAAATCGTCGCTGATTCCGCACGAGTTGCCAGCGAAAATGGAAACTTAACAAGTGTGGTAAATAACCACAAATCACGGCTTCCTAACACCCGGGGCGAGATTTAAATTCACGCGACTGTAACCATCGGGCTGGGGGCTCTGTTTTCGTTGTGTGACGGTGTGTGTGGTTTAAGATTTGGTTTATTACGTTTTAATCTACCTTTATGTGGTATCCTAGGTAAGTAGGTTTCATTAAACGATTTAAAAACGAGTACTTAGACGTATGTACTAGGGAATACAGCTAAATTATGAATATTCAGGTAAACACGGTGTAATTTGTAATTGTAGAAATGACAACAAGAATTTCCGTAAGTATACACATAGTTACCAAGGTATCAAATGCAAATTGTGTATAGAAAGGTTTTCTCTCCGAACTAGACAATGCTGGATCTGGGCGACTGCAAAGTCACAGCCAAACTCTGTTCGCCACTACACTGTTTTAGGCGATTTTCGTCGTTTTTTGTGTTCGTCGTGTTACTTGCTGCTTCTATTTCTGGTTGAACATTCAAATCCTACGTCAAAAAGCTAGCTATATTCTACTTGTTCATCACTTTTCTCGTACCGTCATCAACAATGGCAACCACATCCACCTACCCATCAAAATCAACATACAACCGTGACATACGCAACGATAGAACCAAAAGACTGAGGGACCGCTGACGTATTATTACTTTTAAATTCATACACACTCCAAAATACAGCATTTATTCTTCAAATTTATTTGCAACCTTAAGTCCATAGTCATAAGAGTCTTCTGTGTTTAATAGATTTTTTCTAATGACGTCATTGTTGCACTTGTCGTGGGTGCGAATACGGTCGGTGCGTGTCGAATTCGCGGTTTTTACAATTTCATTTAATGAATCGAATTTTTCGGTAACCGTGTCGAAAGATGATATCGTATTGTTAAGTTGTCGAATGCTTACGGCTTCATGAATAGGATGTGGTAATTTTAAGTTAACTGTGTGGTTCTGAGTGTAAATCAATTTTGTTAATGATGTCCCGTTATGACGGGCATTGACAATGTAGTTGATTGTAAAGATGTGCTAAATGTGTCTTTATAGAAATATTTTCTGTGCAATGTTGTCGTGGAAAAATTTAAACATTTAACTCACACATACAAACACTTTCTTATAATTGGACATGAGTAATGTCTGTTGTTCTTTGTTGGAGAATTTTAGGTGATTAAACGAGGCAATCCTCGATGACGTTCAAAAATAGAAGCAGAAATGACAATCCATTCATCTACAATGTAGATGAAATAAATTCTACATAAACCTTATTAGTACGCAACGCTGATTTGCCCATTCGAAACGACCAGATGTTGGCTCGAACGAAAGAATACGATGCTATTGAAGATAGCATCATATTCTTTGGTCGTCAAGATTGCAAGCACAGCTGTTTCTTTGTATGAAACTAAATACGACATAGGAGACACGAAGCCTGTGACAAATTCTACTACATTTTTAAGTTACAAGTAACATCCTAAAAACATTAAAATCCAAATTCCTTGTCCCCACATAACCCAGATACTCTCACTATATTACTCCTCACTTTGCAGTTATACTGCAAACCTCATGCAGGGCGGAAGTGACGTCAGATCACAATAGATGGGCCCCGGCATCCGGCGCGCGCGCACCGCTTCCGGCCGAGCTAATGTCGCGGATATATCCGAACGTCTCGCGGATATATCCGAATGCAATTTAGCGGCTTTACCGAAAATATAGCGGTTAATGAGTGCGGTGGAATTGTTTAGTGTTATTATACTTTTGCACGATTTTGAGAAACAGGAAGTTGGGGCTATAGATAGTGGGAATAAAAGGGTACTTAAAGGCTGATTATTGCTGTTATCAAAACGCATTGGGGATCTCTAGTTCATTGTTTTGATTGCGAGCCAACAGAGGGCGCCTCCTGTCTCATCGTACAAACGCAAAACCTTTGACCCTAACAGTGCATTATTATGAGATAGGTATTATAATACCTTTAAGAATATATATTATTAGTATAGTATTAGTGTAGTATTTATTAGTAGGTATATTATATTTTAGATTATGAGAAAACATGTACTAAAACTGTGAATAAAACCCGTGCCATAGATTCTTCCCTGTAAGATGTGTTGCAATGTCGTGGCGAATATTTTGGCACAAAATTGTATAGCAAAAGACATTAAAGGGAAATCAAACATTTGCTAGTCTGTTTGTGCCGATCATGAGATAAATGTTGTTATTTTTATTAATTTTTGTAGAATGTAACATCATGTCCCTGTTTCCTAGACATTATTACTGACGTATTACAGTTATGTGAAGGACGGCTAAAAAAGCCGCTTTAGGTGAATCATATCCTATACTATCCTATACTAATATATAAAGCTGAAGAGTTTGTTTGTTTGTTTGTTTACTTGAACGTGCTAATCTCAGGAACTGCTGGTCCGATTTGAAAAATTATTTCAGTGTTAGATAGCCCATTTATCGAGGAAGGCTATAGGCTCGTGGCTAGATAATAACAGCCGCATGGGTCGATCTTCAAGGTTAAGCAACGCTTGCCAAGGTTGGTCTGTGGATGGGTGACCATCTTAACTTACCGAGTTTCCTCCGTGCCTCGGAAAGCACGTTAAGCTGTTGGTCCCGGCTGTCATTTGTAGATCATTGGCAGTCGTTATGGATATTCAGAAGTCAGTTAATCTGAACCCAGTCTTGCCATGAAGTACCGTGTTACCCAGTTAATGGGTTGTGGAGGTCTGGTAGGCAGCCGCTCCTCGTAAAATCCTGGTATTCAGCTAAACCTGGCTTGACTGGAAGCCGACCCCAATATAGTTGGGAAAAGGCTAGGCAGATGATGATGCTATAGGCTATATATCATCACGCTCTAAGACTAACAGGAGCGGAGCAGTAATGAAAATTGTGACGCAGACGAAGTTGCGCGAATATTACTCCACAACAATTTATCAAATTTTAATTTTCATCTTTATCACTAACGCATTAGGTTCAAGGTTGATTGGGAAAATTTGACAGTGACGGGTAGCGTGATGTGCTTTCTGATTCTGCTAAAGTGGCCATTTTAGACACGGAGATGAAAAGAGAAAGCTGCTATGACGTCTGTCTTGACCAATGTCAAGATTTTCTTAGAGAACTCCGTTTTAATTAACTGTGACTTGTCGGCCTCAATTGACAAACGTTTGTCAATCTTAAGCCATCACTTTATTGTACTAGCCCATCACCCATACTGACAATTTATTTGCACCCATCACAATACAAACCTTATCTTGTGCAGACAGACGGAGACAAACGAACATGTAATTAAACAGTAGTTCATTAAGTGACAGTTTAAGATATTAAATAAGGTAATGGAGAAGATTTTGACTGTGAAAACGGTGACTAACAACAGCATTTTATAAACCAAAAGGGCTAAGGAGCTTTTTGTTAAAAATTAGAAGGGTACATACATCAAAGCAATAAAATAAACTAGGTTTAAATCCTATCGCATGCATACAATACCAAGTCATCATTTGATTACTTAAAACCATCATCACCGCACTGACAATTTATTTGCACTCAACACAATACAATCCCTGGGTTGTACATACAGACAGACAAACGAACATGTTGCGCAACAAGCTTAAACAGTAGTTCATTAAGTAACAGTTTAAGATGTTAAGTAAACATACGAAATATTATTGGATAACTGGATGGCGTTATGTGAGAGGGTGGCATGCAGCTTAGAAGAGTTGTTAGAACTTTTACATTTTGTGAAATAATAGCTTTGTTTTAATGCAGCTTCATAAAAATAAAAAAAATCTACCATCCACATTGTTTCTCTTTTTTTCAATTTTACTTATTAAAAACTTACTTAAGGTTTTTCTTTTGTTTTATTATTTTCAAGCTATTACAAATTAGTTTTAATAACTCAAGAAACCCATGTTGTTAAAACTCTTTTTTAGTGGTAGAATTTATTATAATATATGTTACAGGGCAACTGGCCAAAATATTTCGTGTATAAACATTTTTTTACACTTTGAATTAAAAACAGGAGAGACAAAACAGTGTGTTCCTTCAGAATTATTATTTAAATTCTTTTTTAACAGAAAAATTTGAATCCATAGAAATATTTCTGTCTTTCGTTTCACAATTTCATGTTAAACAACTATTGTAGGTATTATGAAATACTCAGCAGAATAGATCTCTTCACGATGCATCACTTCTGAATGACACCATTCAAAAATCCCTCATAGATTAAGGACGCTAATCAACGAGGGTGCAAACTACCCCAAGTTACACCCCACTGCAGCGGGGGCGAAGTGTTAAAAACACAATAAGATATAATACGCATCAAACACAAAACTTTTACAAGCAAGAAATAAAATTTGAATCTAAATTCAACCTTATTTCTAGGCATTAAGAGTAGGGGGTTAAATTTTAGGAGTGAAAAATATTTTTGTTGAAATAAACTATAATAATTCGTAACGCCTTCAATGTGTCATATCAGTCATAGTGATACAAAATACATATTTTGAATTGTGCCCTTAAGCTTTGTGAAGGGGTGCATTTTGTACATTTTTATTGTGTTTTAAAGTGCCATAAATATTAATACAGTGATAAAAAGTTTTGATACAGTATCGTTTACGATTATGCCTTTGTGTGATTATTAAGTGGCTTTAAAGTTTTATTGAAAATCGTAATATTTTTCGGTTAATATACATACATAGTTCTTACGTATAACGAGGAGCTCGTGGCTAAATAAAAACAGCCGCACGGGTCCATCTTGAAGGTTAAGCAACGCTTGCCAAGGTTGGTCTGTGGATGGGTGACCATCTTAACATAACGAGTTTCCTCCGTGCCTCGGAAAGTACGTTAAGCCGTAGGTCCCGGTTGTCATTTGTAGATCTTTGGCAGTCGTTACGGATTGTCAGAAGCCAGTAAATCTGACTCCAGTATTGCCAAGATGTACCGTGTTACCCAGTTAATGAGTTGTGGAGGTCTGGTATGGTAAGCAGCCGCTCCACGTAAAACACTGGTATTCAGCTGAATCCGGTTTGACTGGAAGCCGACCCCAATGTAGTCGGGAAAAGGCTAGGCAGATGATGATGATGAGTTCTTACGTATAACGTAATCAAAATAATTGTTGTTTAAAATATAAAATTCTCATCTCCACCTGTTTTCTTTTTGGTATAGAAGCTTGCATCAATAAATTAGTTACACCAATATGTTGGTTCATTTCTTTACTTCTGTACAGCAAATACCGTGTTCAAAGTTTCACTTAGGTTGAATATCTGTAAAACATAATATATATTATGTTTGTGTCTTACAAAAGCACTTTTTAGGCGACCCAAAAAGTGATATCTTTTTAACATTCACTTTTATATAAATGGGAGAGGAAAACCCCAAAAATAATATATAATATACAGTGTGATTATTATTTAAATTTTCCATGGCAAAGTGTCGGGATGTGCGGCCCGCATTTAAATGACAATGGCCAGCCTATTCGGATATGGAGGAGGGGTCCGAAGTACCCTACTTTGTCGATTTATTTTCAACTTTAAAATTTTTATGTGCCTAACTTTGAGGAAGATGTGTTTTTAGAATTCTTGTTCAAATATCTTTTTTGGATTGCTACGTTTTGCATAATGGCATCCAAATAAACTGAAAACCAGCACTATATACTGATTTTGCCGTATACATGCCATTGTCATTAGTTTTTTAGTTTACTGTAAACGAAGTTATAATCTTTTGGTTTCTCAGGAGCTCGTGGCTAGATAAAAACAGCCACACGGGTCGATCTTCAAGGTTAAGCAACGCTTTCCAAGGTTGGTCTGTGGATGAGTGACCTTCTTAACATACCGAGTTTCCTCCGTGCCTCGGAAAGCACTTTAAGGCTTGTATATTTGCCAATGACCTTGTGCATACAAACGGAGCTAACTACACCTCGGCGCGCCACTCCGCTAGCCGTCTTTTTATTTTTTTTATAATAAAACAAATACATATTTTAAAAAAGTAACAAAACCAAGTTCTCTTCGTTTGTATTGCACAGCAGTAGATATTATTTTTTTAGTCTTTTGTTAAAAAATTAAGGAGTAAAATGGTTTCATCTCAACGATTTGGAGTTGATTTGGAGATTTTTTTTCCTATTATGTGATACCAATACGTAAATTCTGGCTAAACCAAGTTACGTGCAATATCATGTAGATTACTACCTATTTTTTTCAGATGTAATTTTTCAGTAAATGCCGACGAAAAACTGCTTCATCTGCACGCTATTTTTAAGCCTTTTCGAGAGAGCACCCTTAAGCCGTTGGTCCCGGCTGTCATTTGTAGATCTTTGGCAGTCGTTACGGATAGTCAGATGCCAGTAAATCTGACTTCAGTCTTGCCATGAAGTACCGTGTTACCCAGTTAATGGGTTGTGGAGGTAGGCGCTTTGCGTAAAATACTGGTATTCAGCTAAATCCGGTTTGACTGGAAGCCGACCTCAATATAGTTAGAAAAAGGCTAGGCAGATGATGATGATAATCTGTTGGTTTTACAGCTTCTTTTTAACGAAGCTCATTAAAAAGAAGGTTTATAAATTGTTCTGGGTGATAGTCACTATCCCTGATCCAAAGCGATGATGTGGTCGATGACGAAGCTCACTTGGATAAAAGTAACCTATTTGAAAGAAACACAGACTTCGGGAATTTAACTTGAATTAACATTACTAACTGGCGAGTAGTCAAAACAAAGAGTAACAGATAAAACGGAAATATGAAAAAGATTCATTGTAGATTTACAGAATATCCTGCCGGGGTGCGGAATCCGTTCGAAAGATGCACCATACCCTAAAACGCAAAGGGCAGTAGGAGGAACACGGATAGGTTTTAGTCAGTTAGAGTCTGACACTCCTTGCCGCTCCGCCCAGAGCGGAAGGAGTCATTTGATGATTTCCCATCCTTAAAAAAAAAACGATTTACAGAATTTGTATTAGCATCATGTAATACAGCCGTTAGTATGAATAACTTATACTGTGGGAATTTTGTAAAACTCTGTATAACAGTAGAAATAAGTTGCCAACTAAATTTCTACATTTAAACTATCCATCATCATCATTAAAGCCCCTCTAACTGGAGATTACAAGCCCGATACGTGCGTGTAATAGATGACGTCCGTCCGTCCGTCTGTTCGTCCGGGCCGTTTCCGACGCGACACGTGGCGGTTTTAAATATTTTACATTGCAACTTTTGCACAATGACCTTCTTCTGTAGCTGATTGAAATTCTATTGCTAAATTAAAGATGCAGATAAAATTCATGTGTGTTTGGTATTTTTGAGACAGCAAAATTTAAAAATATGATATTGAAAAGGACTATAACATACAAATAATAGACCATCAGAACCAAACTAAATACCGTTCCCAGTTCAGTCTAGGTAGCCGTTTTGAACTCTTATCCAAACTCAGTAAAACTCATAAAAAGTTTCATCATTGTATAACATAAGTATTGAAAGTCAAATAAAGCGAAGCTGTTTAGCCATATGAAGATTTCCAAAATATTAAAAACCAAAGAGTACTCTGTGAAACGACCAGTTTTACCAAAAACTACCTTTACAAGTAACTTGGCTACACAGAAGTTAAAAGTAGACAATCGGGCAAAAACCAATAACTCCTCATTAATCTAACAGCTAAATCAAAATTTAAAGTTAAAATACGTACATATACAATCCTATCAGAAGTATAAAAATACTTACTGGTACAGCATAACTTGAACTTTAAAAACCCCACTCACTGTAATGAGAAAAAGATTTTCAAACTATTACAGGAAGCTCTCAACTCAGACCTAGATTAACCTATATTCCCAGACCCCGATAAAATAAGTAAAAGAAAAAGCATTTAATAAGCAAAAAGTAAAAAGATCCGGCTCGAAGGACCACGGAACTAATCTTACCGACGAAGAAAAAAAGAAATCTTTTCATTTCCTAGATTACGTCGGGTGGAAAGTGAATAGAATGGGGGTAAAAACGTGCTGTACGGGATTGAAACCCATCGGAGCGGACGAACCCGGGCGGCGAGCATTGTGCTGTAGATCTGTATTGTTATTAAAATTGTGGTATTATACGACATATGCGGTTTATTCGTCTGATTAGGTTGGTAATGGCTGATTCTTTGTTGGTTTTTGAGTTAAAAAATGTTGATGTTTCAGCTGTTGATAATTCTGAGCGAGCAATAAGTTAACTTACGCTACAGTATTTACGACCAATGAATGGTTACTGGTTTGAGAAGTTGGAGTTAGGAACATGAAAAACCCTTCTTTAAAGTCTAATTTTGAAAGGCAAAAGTAGTGTTAGACAAATACTTAACTTCGAATGATTACTTAAAAAATGGGGGTTTCAGTTTCCATAGAAAAACGACCTGTAACATTTGTCTTTTGTTTCGAAAAGCAAACTATGAAAAATTTCGAGAATCTGCCAGCTGTTAGCAATATTCAGACTATGCGTTACACGAGCATCACAAACAATATTATTGTCCAATAGCTGGGTCCGACCGCTCCGACGACGGTATAATGTGCTAGTTGACGCATGTATTCTCTCAAGGTCTCTCTCAAGCCTCGCCGATTCATCGATCGATGCTGTCAGTCATGTAGAATCTTAGAAAATAGAAAATAGGATTTCATAACGAGATGAGCAAACAAAGCGAAGAGTAAATTGAACCCGAGAAATATCTAAAATCGAGATTTTCTTTCCAAGACGTTATGTTGATATCCTTTTTGAATTCTACTTTTAAAACGCGATAACTGCGACTAGCAAGTTGATTCTGTGTAGTACCGTACACAACTTAGAGTCAATTCATACTAGCCCAGAGATGTAGCGCATCGAAGCGTAAGAAGAAATATGTGCATTACGTTGTGGAGATAATGATGAATTTTATATGTTAACTTTCAGATTGAGAGCTCATAGCTAGATAATAACAGCCGCACGGGTCGATCTTCAAGGTTAAGCAACGCTTGCCAAGGTTGGTCGGTGGATGGGTGACATCTTAACATACCGAGTTTCCTCCGTGCTTCGGAATGCACGTTAAGCCGTTAGTCCCGGCTGTCATTTGTAGATCTTTGGCAGTCGTTACGGATTGTCAGAAGCCAGTCAATCTGACTCCAGTCTTGCCATGAAGTACCGTGTTATCCAGATAATGGGTTGTAGAGGTCTGGTAGGCAGCCGCTCCGCATAAAATACTAGACACCAATATAGTTGGTTAAGGGCTAGGCAGATGATGAACTTTCAGATTGACGCTTCGACGAAGGTCAATTCATATCAGCGCAGAGTCGAAACTCTGCGCTGATATGAATTGACCTTTCGATGGAGTAAGCTTAAAATGAACTGCATTCCACTTTGACAGTTATGTTAACAGCTCGCTTCACATTCTCTTCATCTAAGTTTTCACTGCGAGCGTTTTACAAAATAGCGCTACAGACGCTCTACCTACGCAAAGTGCCATTCTACCAGCTACAAGGATTGTCTAAAAGTTCAACGTGTATTTAATGCGCTACTGAATTGTCAATCCCTTCAATTTTGGCTTTTCTATAATTATGATCAGTGTTAGAACATCACTTTTACTTCCAAGTAATTTCCTTCTCTCGACTCTGTGATATTGACAGAGTGGCGCATGTTTCTTTCAACTTCACTTAGAGTTTTGGTTACACCTCCATCACAATAAAACCTCTTCAACTCCAACATACATTACAGCACTACCTACAACATACAACTAAGTAGACACATACAATGGGCAGTTAAGTTCATAAGCTGGTGCGCACATGTGCATCCATACGTCAGCTGATGCGATTTGCGCGAACACTTCGTTACACATGCCAGTAAGCCCCTTATTGATATAGCGCTATGTTACGAGTATGTGCCAGTATATTGTTTTGCTTATTAATTTTGAAGTGGTGATGAAACTGTTGGCCATTTTGAAAAGAGAACAGAATTCCTTTTTCAAAATCTTTCAGCACGTATTTCGGAAATTAAGTTGTTGCCAGAACCAATAGGGTATTTTACTAAAAAAATCGAATTATTCCGTTAGATAGATTTTCAAAAAGTATTGGGCACGTATTTTTTTCTTTTTTCACGTAAATAAAAAATGAAGAGGATACAGCGAGTTGAAGACACGCGTGACGTCATGTGGCTTGGTAAATTTAAAATTGTACCAAATTTACCAAGCCACATGACGTCACGCGTGTCTTACACGGACAATTTTATTATTAGCTAACCTTTTGTAAACGTATTCAAAAGACATTTAGAAAATACCTGTTTGTTAATATGTTTTTATTATAATATTATTAATGAATAAATGTCTTTGTCAGTCCCACTTTTAAAAAACCTAAAACTTTGGTCGAAATAACTAATATGTTAGAATCAGCCTTTTTGTTCCTTCCATTTGAAAATATTATTGAAAAAAAAAAGAAATTAATTCAATCGAAAATGAGTATAAAATTTCAAAGATTTCTGTGATATCTTTTCGAGAGATATTATAAGTACTCTTTATTGTACACCATACGAAAAGCCTAGCTCTAAGTTCTAACTTATTGTCTTTAATGTAATTCTTTCAACTGACAAACTGTTGGGTTTGTCAGTTCCTCGGTGAAGAAGGGAACCCTTAAGCGGGTACATTCAAGGTTGGAAGGCTTTTTCGGAAGTCGGTCATGCGTCTCATTTGCTCACTTATCCTGACAGGATACTGACCGACTCTGCTAAGTTACTGCGGCATCAACGTATCAATGGTATTTTTTACTGACATCATCTTGTTAAAATTGACAAGTTGTGCTGCATAATAGTGTTCTTGTTAACCAATTTACGAAATAAATATAATTTATCGAATAAAAATTAAATTATATCCATCCAAAGTTTGTCTGTTCAAGATGAGTATTGGCGATAAGACCGCCCATTGTGTAAGCCTATTAAATCTAAAGAGTGAATTGATATTCGTTGAGGTCTTCAATAAAAATATTCTGTATATGATCTACGTATGTTAAATATGCTCTTGTCCATTTGAAAAATGGCTTCAATTTAAAGCTACTTTCAAAAGATATACTTTAAACAAAACCGTATTTTCAATGGGATTGCGTTTTGAAGCTATAAGTTTTACATTTATTATGAGAGAAAATTGCTTATTAATTGCTGTCCAGTTAACATATACGGATAATAAAGAAAATAAAATTGTAAAAGCCACTTTCAGTTGTACTCTGTACTATTTAAATAAGTTAACATACATATTTTATGGTTTTTAGAAGGTATAATTGTGTAGGCATTTATATCAATATAGCTGACGTAACACTGGTAGAACTTTGATGAGCGTTCGTGTTTTCTCGATTCCCTCATCTATGAAAAACTGTATGACGTTTTGAAGAATAAATCGAACTTTCAACGCATCTAGAAAGCAAAGAATATTTCCATTTTTGCAAGCCTACATCCAGACCGGCTGTCCATAGAAAAAGCCATACCATTAGCCTAAAAACTCCCGCGTTCGAATCCCAAATCCGAGCACGAAACTTTTCGCATCCGCCATTCTTACGAAATACCATCTGCATAGCAATCTTGGAAATGCATTTTCCATGTAGGCGTGGTCTGAATCAGCCAATGTGCACTCAGGCGATATATAGTACATCCAGTCCTACCAGACCTACCTCACCTCCCGCGGTCCACGGATAACAGAAGCTACAGGAGCAACAATGTATATTTTCAAAGCTCTTTTTGTGATGGTTGCGCTTCAAACTCCGCCCATCTGCGCGCTCCGCTGATTTTCCCTATATGTTAGAAGAGTTAAGGTATATAAATTAGAACGGGATAGACGGAAATTTTCTTAAAGATAGTTGGCTTATATAAGACGACATTGTTGTACATAGAGTCAGGTCTAACAAAGTGTTCTTATGTAAATGAGAACGTTATTTATGATTGGATGTAGACTCACAAATTGATGTCACCCTGTGAATATATGTGGAAACTTAATACGGTTTCTATTCTGTATTGAAAATAACTCTAGGGTTATACTTACCTTGATTTTACGCGCGTGCAGGTTATTGATTTACATACTGTTTTGTAGCAATAAATAAGAGGGATACGATTTTCTTTTGTTACAAGATACACGAAAATTGGGTTTCTATTTTTTCTTCAGGCTCTCAATAAAAAATTTAGGGCGTAGCTAGTCTGGCTAACCTAGCCAGGACACCCACGCACAACGGGTCGAATAGGAGTCTAAGTACATGGAGTCTACAATGGAGTCCCTAGGTACTCTAGCTAACAATATAGAACCTGCCACATTATGCGAAAGTATTAACATAATACAAAAAAATACGCACCTGCTCGTTTAGGTAACTTAAATAAATAAAACGGGTTGCACTCCGGGAGTGCCGGCAGAAGTGAAAACTTGAAAACGTGCTTCTCTCCCTCCATCTTACGAATTTTCGATCAGATCACGTGTACTGACGCGACCTTAACATTTTTTTACCCATCACAAAAAAGTGCACAACGCCGCTAAAGAAGTTTGCAGGACACGTGACCGTCTTACGAATTTTCGATCAAGGTCACGTGTCCTGACGCGAGTTTAACATTTTTTACTCATCACAAAAAAGTGCACAACACCGCTAAAGAAGTTTGCAGGACACGTGACCGTCTTACGAATTTTCGATCAAGGTCACGTATCCTGACGCGAGTTTAACATTTTTTACCCATCACAAAAAAGTGCACAACGCCGCTAAAGAAGTTTGCAGGACACGTGACCGTCTTACGAATTTTCGATCAGGGTCACGTAGCCTGACGCGAGTTTAATATTTTTTACCCATCACAAAAAATGTGCACGACCCCGCTAAAGAAGTTTTCAAATCAAAAATATTTTTTCAAGTTTACAGACTCGAAATGTTTACTTAAAGATTGCTACCACTAGACGAATTTTGAAAAGCCTATCAAATAAATTAAAATTTGTTATTATTACAAAGAAAGTAACTAATTTGGAACTACTATATTTTAAAAGTCGTAGCGGCCTGCATAACGTAGGCTGCTTATGCATATATATTGAAGCAGTGTAGAAATCAGAGCCTGCGTCTGTCGTAATAAATGTCAAGATCTAACTTCTTTAAATATCTGAGAGAAGAGGAACAGACATCTTCTGGGCACGTTGCCTCTATTATAGACCTCATCCATCGCTTTCCATCAGGCGTGATTAAGGTCAAGAGCAAGCCCATTCTTCAATAAAAAAAATATCTGGCCAAGTTTTTGTCATATACAATAAACTTGTACAAAAAAAGTTTATTTTTAGAAATCTACAAATTGAGAATGATGCTTAAAATCCAGAGGAATGAATCATTCGTCATCACTGGTTGCTTACAACTTTATCACAATCAAAATGTTACCTTAAGATGGCTTATCAAAAAGTTTTCACAATTTCAGTTACCTATCTAATTTTTATAAACACCAATATTCTTAAAATTGGATTACTGAAATTAAACACAAACAATAAAATTAACTAAGCTATCGAAAATCACATTTCAACATTCATCATCTGCCTAGCCTTTTCCCAACTATATTGGGGTCAGCTTCCAGTCAAACAGGATTCAGCTGAATACCAGTGTTTTACATGGAGCGGCTGCCTACCAGAACCTCCACAACCCATTAACTGGGTAATACGGTACTTCATGGCAAGAATGGAGTCAGATTTATTGGCTTCTGACAATCCGTAACGACTGCCAAAGATCTACAAATGACAGCCGGGACCAAAGGCTTAACGTGCTTTCCGAGGCACGGAGGAAACGCGGTATATTAAGATGGTCACCCATCCACAGACCAACTTTGGCAAGCGTTGCTTAACCTTAAAGATCGACCCGTGCGGCTGTTATTATTTAGCCACGAGCTCCTCCAAATCACATTTCAATATTGAATGCTACTAAAAACATACGCATACCAAAACAGCGTATGTAACCAAAAAATCTCCTATTCACATTACATTTTAAAACCAAAATTCTGCGGAAAGAATAAAAAGGATATAATTCATGAACTCTCCTTAGGAATCCGTCTTACATTCTTTATAACGATCGTAAAAGGGGGAGAGTCGGGAGATTTGCATGTGTAGGGGGCGAAGGGGTGTATCGGGGGATTAAGTGAAAATTCTCAACTATTCGACCAAGGTGGCTTTGATGCGACGGTACATCGATACAAATTGAATTTCGTTCTTAGAGAGTTTAGTCGGGTTTTTATTATGTTATGTCATGTCTTGAGATTTATTTGTTTTGTGATGAATTTGGTTAGGTATCTATTGTTTTGATGTGATGTGATTTTTGATAGGTATCTTTCATGTATGTAGTTATTTGATGCGTATAGTAAACGATGTAATTTTTACTGCTTCTCCTTTCTGTTCATACGTTTGATAAATTAAAATTGCCTTCGTATTTCTCAGTGTATATGAGTTTCTATGAACTGATTTATCAATATTGTAAAATCTTTCACCTCAGGAATTCAAACGGTGGTTTGTACACTTACCTAACTAACCTACTTCAGTTTAAATTATCAAAATATTGAAAAATCAAGACTACATTAATTAGTTAAATCACTTGAATATCTTGTCTGATTACTGTTAACTTTAGAAAATCGTTTTGCAATGGTGCAAGTTCTTGGACAGTTTTGAAAATTACTATATTTACCTACCATTTCCAGAAAAAACTAGACACAAATTATGTAAATAAATAAGGAAAAACTTCTTCAACCGCTTCCAACCGAAGGTACTATATCGCAGAATCTTATTATAATACTTTTGCGGCAAAATGTTTCTTAGTTTTTATGACACGGGTGAAATACGGTTATGGGCCGAGTTGCCCAACTCTCCCCCGCTGAGTTTAAGGAGGGTTCAACCCGTATGGAGATTTGGACCCTCTTAAATCCTATTGTTTTGCAAGTACGAAGTCGGTATTTTGATATTGTAGTTAAGTTTTTAGGTAAAATTATATTTTTAGTACGATTTGAACGTGAAACTAAAATCTTGTAAGTATCTACAGTTTTTTGTTTTTCAATAACTGTCATTTTCCAGAAAATCCAATACGACATTAAGGACGACTGTCTATAACAGCGGAGCAGAAAAACGGAAAAATTTTAACCAATCATGTCAGTCAAAATGTTAGTGACTCACGTGGTGCGGAGATTTTATACAATTCTATAGGTTAACATTTCTCCGTTTCTCCGCTCCACGCCTCGCTCCGCTATAATGGGTACTCACCCTGAATAAGACACTCGTAATATTCGCAGAAAGCAAGAATTATTTTTCAAAAATCATCAATTTTTATTCTGTGCATGACTACCTATCTATTAATACAGCTTAAAGAATAATCGCCCAATTTAGTTGCGTCGAATGTCACTCCTTAATAATAAAGTTTACATATCCAAACAGTACTCATATTTCGCAACAACCGCTGAAATCATCAGAACTCCCTCTCATTAATACGAATCTACCTTTACACACAAGAAAATCATTACACATACCTGTTTGCGAACGCAGGTTTGCATATACGAAACCAATTTCAGTAATTGTCCGCATCGCCACCACATTGTGCCGGTTTCAATACAGCCTCATTACCGATAATGGCCACTATACGGTAGTGCAATTTTCGGTTTATATTTACATAGGTATATGTAAGTCCCAGATATGAAGAACCAAATGTATAGGTACCAGTTAGTGACGGTAAATATGTATGTATGCAGTGTGAGCTGATTGTTTTAAGTGATTGGTAGAAGTTAATCTTCTAGTATGTTAATAGGTGGTTTAATTTCTAAATGAAAACGCAGCTCGTATCGACCTCTTCCGTTATTGTGTATCTGTATTTAAGATTTTCAATTATCTCCTTTTATAATCATACTCGTGACCATTGAAAAAAAGAAAATAGAATAGAATAGATATTTTATTATTTTAGACATTAAAGTATAATATTTACTTTGCCATTTAAAGAATCTCGTATATGTTCTATCTTCGTTACGATATGTGTGTGCAGGACTTAATTAAAAACAGCTGGCATCGGCGACTGCATTACGTCACACAGCAATAATATCCATGAAAACTGACAGTCTATTCTGTACAAATATCACCGTAATAACATAGGCAATCCACTTCATTATGCATTCATGAAGTTTCGTCTTATAACTGTTAAAAACCCTAGATAAGGTCATCCCAGTTTAACTTATTACGTCTCTTTCACCCTCAGAGCTCAACCACTCGGCTGCACAATGATACAATGACTATGTACTCGGATATTTGAAGTACCTACAGTAAACTTGACGGGAGTGGATCACCAGATCTATCAATACTAGTGAGACAATGTCCGTATTTAACATAGGCTTAAGATTGTATGTACTAACTTAACAAACTATATTATTTTAATATTTATGTTGGTCTCATCATCATCTTCCTGCCCTTATCTCATGTTACTTGGGGTCGGCGCAACACGTTTTTTGTCTTCCATTCTGTCCTATCAGCCGTCACCCTATCACTAACTCCCATCTCTTTCATATCTCTCCTCACACAGTTCATCCATCTTTACTTCGGCCTTCCTCTCCCTCTCCATCCATCCACATTTATATTCATAACTCTTCTAGCTACATGCGTTTCATTCCTCCTCTTCACAGGACCATCTCATGATGATTGCCATGATGTCTCTTGACATGACCTCTTTTAACTTTTCCATCACTGGCGCCACTTTTATTATTAAATTACCTCTAATGTAGTCATTTAAGGTATAAGGCCCATATAAGGTAAATCTTTATGGACCAAAGTAACCTGAAATAATGAAGTTATTGTTAATTTCAATAAAATCAGTCCCAATCTATCCTACATTTTGACAAGTTATTGACATTGATTGACGTCGTAATTGAAAATTTGAACGTTTTTTAAGTACAAGAATTTGACCTCATTTTCGTAACTCATAAAATTGCGTATCGATACTTTCAGAAACAAAAGGAACTACAGATACATTGCTTCATCATTATTTTTAAAATTCATCTGCTCGACAACGAATATGGAAAATGTACCCTTCAACAATCGATTGCATTAATTTTGTGTTAAACAAGGCTGTTAATCTTTAGAGAGCTTCAAGAAGACCCGAATCTCTGCTGTCTCCACTCAGCCAGCTGCACCCTGCACCTCTTACAATGGCTATGTACGGATATGTAAAGCGCAGTACATACGGATAACCGCACTAAACCTGGCGGGAGTGGATCAGCCATTACTGCTAATGACTTCGCCACGCTGCCTGCCTCGCGTTATAGGGCTGCGAAGAGCTTACATTGGAATTCATGATTGACTTATTGACTACCGTACTAACCATCTAGGTTCGTGTTATCAAGTATTTATTTTTACAAATCTTGAAAAACAATAACAACACAATGTAACTTTTTAATAAAGTAATATTTTCAAAATTATAGCTCACCATTTTTTTATTTTTTTTATTGATAGGCACGCGCTTGGCCACCATCTCACCTGATGGTATGCGATGATGTGGTCGAAGATGGAGCACGCTTGCTTAGAAGTAACCTATTCACTCTTGACTTAAAGACTCCCAGGTTGTAGCTATCAGGAAACACAGACTCCGGCAGGGAATTCCACGCCTTAGCTGTACGCATTATGAATGTGTTACCAAAACGTTTTGTGCGTGTGGGTGGGATGACCACCATGTACCGGTGGCGCATAGCCTTTCGTCTTGTGGTCCGATGATGGAACGGGCTTGGCGGAATTAAATTATGCAATTCCGTAGCACATTCCCCAAAATGCAACCGGTAGAAAACAGACAAGCTAGCAACTCGTCGTCGATGCTCAAGACTTTGGAGCTTCATCGTGACGAGCCTCTCATTGCCAATGATCCTCTTGGCTCGTTTATCAGCCAAAAGACGTCCACTGCTGGACATATGCCTCTCCCTCAAGTGTCGCCACATCAACCGGTGCTGTGCGACTCGCAAACAACGTATTTCCGTTTTAATTGTGATAATTATTATTGGATCGCTATCACTAAAGTAAGGTATGAAAATCTGACTGCGTTTAATATACCGTTTAGAAAACCGACCATGGTTTTTAGGGTTCCGTACCCAAAGGGTATCCGTCGTAGTCCGTCCGTCCGTTCGTCTGTCTGTCAGCGGGCAGTATCTCAAGAACCGTAATAGATAGACAGTTGAAATTTTCACAGATTGTCTATATCTATTGCCGCTATAACAAATAATAATAAAAACACTTGGCCGGTTTTGGTTAAGAGGAGCACTAGACTCACTGATTAGGTACTTAATCATATTGATCGGAATTGAGGAGAATTAGTGAAAACACATGTATTGCTGGGGATTTAGTTACTTCACTTTTTCTTCCCAGCTACAATAGTATGAAGTTGTGACGGGCGATCCGTCTTGCGCGACTGTCTTTATAAACATTTATCTTAAAAAAGTCTGGCACTCAGCCTAATTTAAATAAAATTATATTTAGACAAATACACTTTGCTTAACCGTTTTGCTCTGAAACCGATTGCGTCTAATGGTAAACAAATGACACTGTTTGTAAAATGCTATTGTAACATATAAGAAAGAATTTTTATAATAGGTTCAGAACTGCTATACAAAACCTTTCTAAAAACACGAAATTCTGGTTCTATTCTGAACTTTAAAACTTAGACACAATCAAATTTATGTCTATTGAAAATCTCCAGTCACTAGAGCCAATCCTACTATTTTATAAACAAGTTCGCATTCGCATCTCATTCGTAATCTGTCAAAAATACCATAGAAATATCCTGCAGATATCCACAGAAATTAGAACTGAGGGGCAATACAGATCCTGCGGACGGCGAGCTTTGGGTGGCTTGCCGTTTGATCAGAACCAGGCCCGGGTCGACGGCGCGCTGTGTTCCACGCGCGCCTCAAAGAGCTGTCAGCACAAAAGACGGGGCTCGCTAGGGCCAGTGCCTGCTGGGGTTGAGGACTTCGTTCGAAAGAGGCACCGTACCCTGGAACGCAAAGGGCACTAGGAGGAACACGGATGGGTTTTAGTCAGTAAGAGTCTGACACTCCCTCCTGCTTCACCCAAAGCAGGAGTCATTTGATGATTTCCCATCCTTAAAAAAAAAAAAAAAGGTGCAATACAGATTACCCCCCAGTTCTAATTCAGCTGATGACGTGACAACCCTACCACCGCTGCGTTGCACCGCTGCACCCAGCACGCTACAAACACACGGCACGGCATAAACATCGCCTCCGGTCTCTTCGACCCGCTGATTGGATTTATGTATGCGCACTGACGGGTTGATACCGCCTGTTAGTACATGTTGAATATTCAGCATTGAAAACATGGATATCTCCGCGTTAATTCTGTTATGGTAAAGATTTTGTTGTGCTCTAGTTACTGGCGTTGGTGGACGGTCAGATGTTGAAGTTGATATTTGGTTACGTGAGTTCGGTTTCGGGGCGTAGTCAATTTTGCTTAAATGTCAATTTGTCAGTAGGGAACAGGCAATATTTCCATTTTTGCTTTAATTTTAAAGAACTCCATCTAGAATAGACCACCACATAAATAAAAAATGAAAACGCCTTAATTTATTGCCAAAATTGCGTTTTTAAACCGACAGTTTAAAGGTTCGCGCGAAAACGGACGATGACGTCACTCGTGTCTATCACTGGTCAAGAACTGTCCCAACTCAAAGACATAAGGTTGCCTTTTCGTTGGAATAACAGCAGATACGTCACTAAACGCTGATTGTTGTTTTTAAAGTCCGTTCCGTTTCACGTTACTTTAATTCATATTTTTTGTTAAAAATCAATATTAACCAAAATAAAAACTTTGTAATGGCCTTTATTTTATACTTTTTTATCATTTTACTGACAACGTTCTCATAAATTCTGTATTTGCATCTTCCCTATTTATTTCAAGTTTCAGGTGACTGTCCCAAGTCTCAATTAGTTTCCTTTTTTGTTTTTGAGCAAATTTAGGAGCTAAAAGAAGTCGGTTATTAATAAAAGCCGCACGGGTCGATCTTGAAGATTAAGCAACGCTTGCCAAGGTTGGTCTGTGGATGGGTGACCGTCTTAACATAACGAGTTTCCTCCGTGCCTCGGAAAGCACGTTAAGCCGTTGGTCCCGGCTGTCATTTGTAGTCAGTAAATCTGACTCCAGTCTTGCCAAGAAATACCGTGTTACCCAGTTAAAGGGTCTGGTGTCCAGACCTCCACAACCGAAGCCGACACCAATGTTGTTGGGAAAAGGCTAGGCAGATGATGATGATGATTTGTTTTTGAGCAAATAGTACCTTAATTTAGATACTTGATAAAATAAGTTCGACCCAGTTACCGAAGTCAACAGAAATGATTGTATTTTTATTATTAACTAGCGACCCGCCTCGGCTTTGCGCGGGTGCAAATTATAGAGAGTTTTCGAGGAATTAATATTAAAATATTAGAGTGGTTAATAGAGTGGACCACTCTATCCATTAAAAAAACCGCATCACAATCCGTTGCGTAGTTTTAAAGATAGACAGACAACAGAAGCGACTTTGTTTTATACTACCTATGTAGTGATTTATTATTTTTTACTATTAAATTATTTTTAATAAGAGGCCCAATTCTCGTATCAATCAAACATTCACATCGTAATATTCCATTCTTGTAGCGTTCAAATTCAAGTCACAATAACATTATCTTAGAGATGTCAAAAACATGACAAATGTAGAGAATTAGGGGTGTTTTTGTCAATTTTCGACTGCGATGCGAATGCGTACATTTTTCTTTTTACCATCGATAGACACGCGTTTGACCACAATCTCACCTGATGGTCAGCGATGATGTGGTCGTTAAAACAAGAATTTCTCCTCTGATAAAAACAAAGCTAATTATAATTTTCTCAAAGACCAACTTTCTGGAAACCACCGTCACCCAACTTGTATCGAACCGCGCCAAGCGAACCATCCAAATTTCCACATCCCATCTACTCTTTTACAGCAGCTGTATCTAAAAAAAGCCTTCGCAAAGTCAACGGCCCAACAAAGGCTCTGTAATAGGCCTAACAGGCGTAAACACAAATCGTTTAGCTCACTGGTCACGCCTTACGTCCTGCGGGGTAGGCAGGTGTGATGGTCAGCCGATGGGAAACTCATCATCAGGAAATTAGCTGTTTGCCTTTAAAATTAGACTTGATCAAGGTGTGGGGAGAGGGTGGGAACCAAATTGTGGTTTTGGTTTTGTGTCTCGTGGCCTAGGTTCGTTGTCCGGTGAAATTGGTGCTTTCGTTTTTAAGGGAGGTTTTATGTTACACTAGTTGACCCGCGCAACTTCGTCTGCTCCGCTCCTATTAGTCTTAGCGTGATGATATATAGCCTAGAGCCTTACTCGATAAATGGGCTATCGAACACTGAAAGAATTTTTGAAATCGGACCAGCAGTTCCCGAGATTAGCGCGTTCAAGTAAACAAACAAACAAACTCTTCAGCTTTATATGTATATTAAGTATAGATGATCGAATACATACATACCTCTTCAAAGTTAGAGTGAACAGGCTCCTTCTGGGTAAGCTCGCTCCATCGTAGACTTTGTCTCTGTCATTTCAAACAAACATACAAACATAGCAAACCCATCATTAATTTAAAAAAAAATGTGCCTAAAATAAAACTCTCTTAGCAATTTCGGAAGCTTTTTCACTAGCTTTCTTTGTTCTCTATTAGAACAATCTTGATATAGTGACTTTGTACACAAACACATATTACACAAATAAAGTAGGTACTGCTTAAACTAATAGTTCAATCGATGTAGTAATCGTTATTGTTGTATTTACATTGGTTTGTAAGATGCATTTTTAATTTTAAACTGAGTCATCAATATTTTTAACCTTTATTTAAGTACCTAAACCCTGTCTAGTATAGTGTGTATCATTTTCAAAGAAGACTTTCAACCTTCCTGTAAATATTTCCAAGAAAAAAGTTCGATGAAACAGCCTTTGAGTTTTTGGTCTCTTTCACACGTTAGCCATAGAAAACCACACTATTTCTTACTACCCAGGCATTAAAACCTACCTAATCAATCTGAAACCTCCTCAATATCGAGTTCACACGTCATCCATTTCCCATTACGTCACAGGGCGTGAACGATCCACACAACCGGAAAACGTGCTGTTATTAATAAAGCCAACTACGGTTGCTTCCAATCTTTGTCATAGCCGCCTCTATCCATCGGCGCGTGTACAACTTGCCAGCTCGGTGCATGTGCAAAAGCGACTAGTGTGGAAACACTATAAATGTCAAAGTACACTCAACCAGTTTTGAACACTGCTGTTTAAAACTTAGAGTGCAAATTCACGTAGCGTTGTTTTAGATATAAGGTACGGTATATACAGTACGGTTTGCTCCTGTGCTTGACAATAATGCATGGCTGGACTAATGTTTGCTTTGTATCAAGCTACACTAGTTATGTCCACCGCGGTCCGCTTGGGGCGTGAATGTATAATTTGACTCGTGCCGGACTAGGAGAATAGGCAATTAAAGAGGTTCATGCATTTTGTATGTGTCATCATTTGATAATTTTGAGGTTATGATGTTATGATTTTGGAGCAAATTATGTTATGGTCAGTGATTAGTTTATTTGTAGTTAGTTTATAAGTAGGTAGAGATGATTTTCAGTAGATACCTAATCTATAAAGTTTAATGGTGAAAAGATAAACAACTGGCATCAAACGAGTAATTTGGACACGAAAAATAATGTAAAAAAATTTAATTCACTGGTCTTTAATTGCATTTTGGAACCGTTCTTAGAGGCTCCCCTAAGTACTGATTTCAGTGATCTCCTGCCCAGGAGATCACTGAAATCAGTAATTTTAATTCATTGGCAATCTTTCAAGAGATGAAATGAAAATGTAACTTCTACAATGGGATCAGCAGAAACATGGAAATTGGAAAACAACATAACGAACTATGTTCAATCAATATATATAAAATTCTTCCGTTACTGACTGTGTAGTTTTTTTTTATTATCTATGTTTAATAATAATAAAAAAACTAATAGAGGATTTCCCGAAATTCCTACGGGAACCGGAAAAATTCGAGAATTAACCAGCAGGTCCCGCGTACGAAGCTCACCGCCAATATTATTGTACTAAATGTCATTATAACCGAAAGCAATAATGTGATTTGGATTTGGAACGCATTTTGACTGCGCTCGCTGCACCTAGCAGTGGAGGCCGATGGTAGCCGCTCGCGGTTTAGAATGACTTACTTTAGGTTAGGTTAGGTTAATAATTTGACGTTTTCTTGCAGGTGGTGTGAAAGAGTGTATTACTGCAGCGCCCAGCAAAAGCGGCATTGATGGACGAACGTGTAAATGTGGGCCGAGGTGAAGCCGAGGCACACATACGTACGTAAGTCTATCAATACCTAGTTGTGGCCAAGGCTTGTGTAGTACTTTTTCAATTAATGCAGGGAAATTAAAATACAATTACTTTCAAAATCAGTGACGAACAATGAACAACAATAACTTTTCCCGCGTTAAAGTGTTAATTTGTTTTTTTTTTTTACAAAAACAGCTTTCATTTGCAAACCAGTTCGAAATTTAAATAAAACCTTTGATAAGCTACCTCCTTGGTTGAAATGTTTCGGAGTAAAAGATCATCTCATTTTTAAATTACACGACAGATATTATTTTACTATGTAATTTATTATATTTGGCCGCTAAACCACGACGGTTATGGATTTTCATACAACTTCTGCCGGCCGGTGCTCGCATGTATTTGGCCAGTACAAAAATTTATATTTATCTCGAAGAAGGTTGTCAAAATAATGCTCAAATTTCCAAGCATGTTTGAGAAAAGTAGTTAATTCAGGCCGCAGCGTAATCTGAAAAATGACACGTTTGGGACCCCCTTTAATTTAATTTTTATTATCTGTTGTTATAACGGCAATAGAAATACACTCTATGAAAATTTCAACTGTCTACTATTACGGTTCTTGAGATACAGCCCGCTGATAGACAGGCGGACGGACGAACAGCGGAGGCTTAGTGATAGGTAGGTAGGCCTTTCGGGTACGGAACCTGAAAATCACCCAGCAGAAAGGAAAATCTTTCAGCATTTTGATGTACAAAATGCGGAAATTGTTCAACGTAACCTCTGACCTTTACAAAACGGTTCGCCAAAACATGCAGTCTCTATTCGAATAGTTTGGTAGCTATACAGCCAGTTGGCATGCTACGTCTGCTCCGAGGCCTACACAAAAGCCGGCGTACAATGGAGGCCTCTTGTGAACGCAGGCCTCCACATAACACGTGTCCTGCGGTCAAATGATTGCTTTTACTATGTGGTTTGGCCCAGAATTGAAAACGGTAGTGATGGTTTTTGAAAATTGGTGTTGACTGCATAGGTTGGGAAATTGTCTGTGGATTTTTCGAGAAAAACTTTTCTCGAACAATATTGGTGTTGACTGAATAGAATGACACAAAATTGTCTGTAAATTGTTCAAGAAAAAATAGGTAGGTTACTATGTAAATAAAATATGTCGAAGTTTAACTACTAGTATAGTGTATAGTGGTCAAACGCGTGCCTATCTATAGTAAAAAAAAAACTTACAAAACGTAATCTGGAGCTTATTTACAAACTTCGCTATTACTTAGTTTTTACTCTTGTTAGAATAATTATTTTCTACTAAGTTAATTGGTAATTCAATTTAGTTTTGAATGAACATTGTAATATGCGTGCGTGCGTGATATAATATATATATAGAAACATTTAAGGTTGAAAACATTAAAACTTGCCAAGATAGAACACATTAAAGCAGTACTTACATATTCTTTCTAATCATATGACGGCAAGTTGAAAACTAACTTTTAAATACACATTAGTCAGCACATACATACATGCATATATATATTTACGCTTTTTAACTTTGCATGAATAATCTATACTAATATATAAAGCTGAAGAGTTTGTTTGTTTACTTGAACGCGCTAATCTCAGGTACTACTGGTCCGATTTGAAAAATTCTTTCAGTGTTAGATAGCCCATTTATCGAAGAAGGCTATAGACTATAGGATATATCATTACGCTAAGACCAATAGGAGCGGAGCAGTAATTAAAATTGTGACGCAAACGAAGTTGCGCGGGTCAACTAGTGATAAATAAATTACTTGTACAGCTAGTAATCATGAACGCCCAGTCACATACGCAGACTAAACACAATCTAGCACTAATCTCCGCGTACAGGGGGTGTATAAAAGCCAGGCGGCACACAGGGGGTGGGCTCTTGTAAGCGCAGGACACCACGAAACACGTGTCGTGGTCAACGGATTGACTTCAGACTCATGGCAAACGTAGAATTGGCAGAGATAGAAAAATAAAGGTACTATGTTATGTTTACAAATCTGAAATGTTATATCGACT
Source organism: Lacanobia oleracea (assembly GCA_950371165.1). Taxonomy (NCBI): domain Eukaryota; kingdom Metazoa; phylum Arthropoda; class Insecta; order Lepidoptera; family Noctuidae; genus Lacanobia; species Lacanobia oleracea. The sequence continues at coordinate 16,919,473 of OX493386.1, forward strand.
TTTTCGTTCAAATACACCACACACACACACACATCACACACACACACACACACACACACACACACATCTTTATGTGCGTACTATAATTTCAAAGATATGAGAAGTTTTCGCGACCGCGTACCGGAACGCAGCGTTGGAAGGCCGAAAACAAGGTAGACCGTTGACCTGGTCAGGGTCACGGGTAGCCGATGGATGCGAAACGCACAGAACTGATCGTTGTGGTGTGCTGCTGCTGCCACTTAGGGGAGCGCTAATGTCCAGCAGTGGACGTCTTTCGGATGATATGATGGTGATGATGAGAAGTTTTCCGTTTTGGATAAAATTATCGAAAAGCATATAGGATGAGTTTAATAAGCATAAAACAATGAGGTACTTGACAAGGTAATATCATGACAAAGAACTGACCTTGAACATTGCATTTGGAATGTCCTCTTCGTTAATTTTCATATTATTGAAATAAATACTATTTACTCTTTTTTAATTCCGCCAATCCCGTCCCATCATCGGACCACAAGACGAACGGCGATGAGCCACCGTACATGGTGGACATTCCACCCACACGCACAAAACGTTTTGGGAACACATTCAATGCTACAACCTGGGAGTCTTTAAGTCAAGAGTGAATAGGTTAATTCTAGGCAATCGTGCTCCATCTTCGACTACATCATCGCTTACCATCAGGTGAGATAGTGGTCAAATGCGTGCCGAATAATAATAAAAAAAAAACAAAACCTAAGTTTAAGACGGTTAATTTTCAAAGATATCGTTCATAGAAGAATATTCCATTCCCCAAAAAAACGAAAGAAAATTCCCACTTATCGAAGTGAAAATCCGGCAAACTTTCACCCACAAAATAATACAGTTAACCCTTATCTCGGCGTTCCCTTGTCTACGTCACAGCACAGATGCAGGCGAATCATTCGGCAGGCGATGCACGTCCGTTGGCTACACAATGCGATGCCACCCGACGCCGCCCGACGTCGCCCGACGCCGCTCCGTATGGAAATGCTGAGAAATACCTATTTATCCGGGAATTGCTTCGAATGGATTTCGACGAGTGGTTCTAGGGTTAGGTATTAATATTATTGAAGTACTTGGACAGATTGGGTTTTGATTTGATATTTTATTATTTTCGTTTTGTAAGGCGAGAATTGTCAAACGCTAATAAAAAACATAATAAATTTAAATTACCTAATTAAATAAAGTACCTTCCTAGAACATGCCTTCCCACCTGCATAAGTGCAAGATTGAACTGTTTTGCAACTCTGAAAATCATCTAACTGCTATTACAAATGCTAAAGTTTGAAAGGATGTATGGATGTATATTTGTTACTCAATCACGCTGCAACGGTTGAACAGATCTGGATGAAATTTGGTACAGAGATATATTATAGTCTGAAATAGCACATGTATACTATTTATCCCGAGAGTATGTTCCTTTGGGATAATTTTACGACAACCAGCGAAGCCGCTGGCTGGCAGAAAAGTCAAATAATAAACTAACATTTATTCAATTTCAACGATTTTCGTAGGGATTTATATTTTTTTCTAGTTATAAAAATAGCCTATGACATACAAAAATAACGTGGCTTTCTATTGGTAAAAGAATTTTCAAAATCAGTTCAGTAGATCCAAAATTTACCCCCTATCTTCACAAACTTCACCTCTTTATAATATTACGAGTAGTTTAGACAAAACGGATACACGAAATTCTAAAATACACGTCACACATTGCCCTCTGAAAACCCTTTAAAAATAACCCGGCATTACCCTCAGTAGCTAGTAGATACGTAGGTACGGTTATACCCGGCCGCTGCATGATTTTTCCGCCCGTATGATTCCACAGGTCCTCCGAATTCATACCCAGTTCATATTTGAAAAAACATTTTTTTCTAACATGAAAAATATTTTTACACAGTTTGGATTACTGCAGCTGTCCGTCGCATTTTAGTTGATTCGAATTTTGTTTTTTTTTTTTTTGTTTTGAATGGGATATGTATAGCGTTCTGAATTTAAAAAATACAGTTACAATTATAGAGTAAATTAGAATTCGTTTTTGTAGGTCGCCGGTTGTAAATTGTGTTCGTTATTTCTAGGTTTTTGCTTATTAGATTGTTTTTTTTTTACTATGAATGGGCATACGTTTGCGATGCGATGTTTTATACGATGTTAGTGACATAGGTAGGTATGTTTTTGGCATACCGCAAACACATGATTAGTTTACATACATTTTATCATCAAAGAAATCCTCCGATCGAATGTTCACCTATTTTACTTTTGCTTTACGCTTAATCACTTTAAAATTTTCATGTAAAACGCCTAAATTATGTAGGCACGCCTAAGTTTATGCATATCCTGTCATTAAAATCTTGGAAGCAGAAAACTTTTCAATTTAGTGAAAAAAAAACCTTTAAAACGACTTTACATACTGTTTTAACTACAAAACCCTTCTTGGCTTGGTAGACACAATACACAAAACAGTTACTATAATATAACCCTGTAATACCTCATCTGTATGATATAATAGCGATCACGACGCGTGAACAGTGAGGCGTGGAGACCGTGATTGCAAACGTTTGGGATCGCGCCAACTAGCTGCCGTGAGCCCCCAGCGTGAATAATGTGCTGAAATCATACTGTGGGTGCTGGTGTACGGTATGTGGGGGTTTCAGGAGGAATACTGGGGATATCACATCATGAACATAGGCAGGTAGTATAGTGTAATGATTGTCAACTAGCCGCCATCAGCCTCCAGCGTGAATCATCATCTGCCTAGCCTTTTCCCAACTATATATTGGGGTCGGCTTCCAGTGAAACCGGATTCAGCTGAATACCAGTGTTTTACGTGGAGCGGCTGCCTACCAGACCTGCACAGCCCATTAACTGGGTAACACGGTACTTCTTGGCAAGACTGGAGTCAGATTTATTGGCTTCTGACAATCCGTAACGACTGCCAAATATCTACAAATGACAGCCGGGACCAACGGCTTAATGTGCTTTCCGAGGCACGGAGGAAACTCGGTATGTTAAGATGGTCACCCATCCACAGACCAACCTTGGCAAGCGTTGCTTAACCTTAAAGATCGACCCGTGCGGCTGGTATTATTTAGCCACGAGCGTGAATAATGTGCTTAAATCACACTGTAGGTGCTATTATACCGAATGTGGGGGTTATAAGTTGAAAATCAAAATGGCCGTAGAATATTACAGGTACCTATGTAGTACAGATTGATCTTATTAGAAGCAGGTACACAGATCACAAAAGGTTTGTGATCACTAGCATAAGCTGTTACATTTTTTAATTTAACTTAAAAAAAAAGTGTTGTGTGTTTTCTTTAAATAGAAAAACCCTGTAAAAATAAAACTATTTTTTATTAACAAGAATTGAGTAATTAATCAGAATGTTAATGTAACAGGAATTTAATAAAAAGAAAAATACTATTTAATCGAACTTAAACAACAATTTATTAATCTTCTAAACTAAAACGTGAAGCTGAAGAGTTTGTTTGTTTGTTTACTTGAACGCGATAATCTCAGGAACGGGTAAGTAATATATGATATAATTACAAAATCTTTATAATCAATATTTGAATATTAGAATTATGTAACCATAAAACATATAATTAAAATCTAGTAACTACATACGAGACTTGTAGCTATAGAAATTCTATTTCTAAGAAACGGCAATAAGCTAATCTTTCCATTCGTATTTCAGCACCTCAAACATTAATTTCAATATTAATTTTCTTAATTACAAACTACTATCAACACAACTTGTATTAAAACCCTGTTTCCAAGAAATAGCAATACTCACCTACGTAAAACTTCATACATGGTCTAAAACCGCAAACTGTAAGTTGACTAGCTACCGTTAATTAATATTAACATCAAACGTGATCCAGGCAGTATGCGGTACTTACTTGTGCCTCGCCGTCCCGTATATTAAAGTGTAAGTTTGTATTCATACCTACATAGTTTCACCACATTACCAGAGCGAGAAGATTTGCCGACGGGTGCCACGAAATAGTGAACGGGGTTATTAGTTTGGATGTAAATCGCTGGTTATAGTTTCGTTTGCTCGATCGATAATGTTTCATTCGCAGCTCTGTTATGCTCTGTTATGCCTGATTTTTTCCATGTATTTGTTAAGAAATATCTAAAGAACACCTAAATAACTTTTTGTAAAAAACCGGCCAAGTGTGAGTCGGACTCGCACACGAAGGCTTAATTTTTATTCTTTGTTGTTATAGCGGCAATTGAAATTGAAATACACAATCTGTGAACATTTCAACTGTCTACCTTTTACGGTTTTTGGACGGACGGAATAGGGTTTCTTTGGTTACCCTTCGTGTACGGAACCCTAAAAAAAGGTAAGCAGTGGAAAATTAAAGCTATAATAGGTCATAGCGTAAACGACTATTTATTATGTAGGCATAAAATAACTATTATGCCTACATAATAGTCGTTTAACACGGCGAATACATTATTTTTAATTACGAACTTTACCATCTTTCCTTTAATTTGGCAGCATCAAACCCAAAACGTGTACATTTTTGCTGTTCCCAATAAAATCATTGCTACAGTTGGTCAAAGTTTAATATTGCCATTAAGTACTCTCTTATTTAAACCCCTAATTAAAAAAAAATAATTTCAAACTCCTAATTTTTAAACCCTGTTGCCCACCGGGCAATACGGGTTTAAAAATTCAGTGAGAGTTTTTGGCCACAGTGCTATCATATTATCTTGTTTAGCAGTGTTATCATATTTAGTTATTAATGTTGTAAATAAATATGATAACACTGTTGCCAAAAAGTCTCTCTTGTATTTTAAATCCCTATTGCCCACCGGGCAATACGGGTTTAAAAATTCAGTGAGAGTGTTTGGCCACAGTGTTATCATATTATCTTGTTTAGCAGTGTTATCATATTTAGTTATTACTATTGTAAATAAATATGATAACACTGTTGCCAAAAAGTCTCTCTTGTATTTTAAATCCCTATTGCCCCGGTGGCAATACGGGTTTAAAAATTCAGTGAGAGTTTTTGGCCACAGTGTTATCATATTATCTTGTTTAGCAGTGTTATCATATTTAGTTATTACTGTTGTAAATAAATATGATAACACTGTTGCCAAAAAGTCTCTCTTATATTTTAAATCCCTATTGCCCGGTGGGAGAAAGAGTCATCTGCCTAGCCTTTTCCCAACTACATTGGGGTCGGCTTTCAGACCGGATTCAGCTGAATACCAGTATTTTACGAGGAGCGGCTGCCTACCAGACCTCCACAACCCATTAACTGGGTAACACGGTACTTCATGACAAGACTTGAGTCAGATTTACTGGTTTCTGACTATTCGTAACGACCGCCAAAGATCTACAAATGACAGCCGGGACCAACGTCTTAACGTGCTTTCCGAGGCACGGAGGAAACTCGGTATGTTAAGATGGTCACCCATCCTCATACCAACCTTGGCAAGCGTTGCTTAACCTTGAAGATCGACCCGTGCGGCTGTTATTATCTAGCCATGAGCTGGGAGAAAGAGTGAAATGTCATATTCTTGCTGAAGCCCAATGACACTTCTGTCGCCATTTTTAAGTAAACGGAAAAGGATCTGCTTGCTAATGCAAACCAATGTTAACTATTTCCACCAGGGTGTAACCGTTCCATTTCTCCATCAAATATCGTCAGGCTTAGAGCAAATTGTGACACGGTGCCATGTTTGACCACGCTCGCGAGTCAAATTGGCGGTTTGCGGTTCTGACGTCACACACTTGGATGGAGCTGAAGACGTGATGAAACTATGTTATATGTACCTGTATTAGGTGTACATAGGTATTTAGGTGAGGTATGTTCTGAAGGTTAGAGGTTGAATCTATAATTATGTAGAAACGGGAGAGTCTCTGGTGGTGAAAGAAGTAAAGATTTTTTTTTGCATCATTTAAGTACTAACTACTTTTCGTTATATTATCGTTAAAGAATTTAGTTCAAGTTTCTTATCTGTATCCATGTCAGTTCTTCGACTGTAAATACTTATTCTTTCTTTCCTTAACAGATATGAACATAGGACAATTATAAATCTGCAGTACTTGTCTGACGGAAGTAGAAAACGATATTCAAAGATATTGTAGACCAAAAACAGTAGAACTTTCTGTGTCTAAACCTAAGAACCTCAAAATCACCAATACAATTAGCTAATATATCCAAAGTCGACTACATATACTACGCGGTCAGAGATTTTCAGTCCTGAATTCAGTGAAACAGAAATCTGAATTAATACAATTTAAACCATGGAAAACTTTATCTATAAAATCAACTTTTCTTACAACATCAGAAAAAAATTACTTAACAAACATCAAATTCCTAATAGATTTGGAAATTTCTTGCAAAATAGAGAAAATAACATGACCAACATTCTATCCCAACATTACGGACTACTATTATCTCTGCGTCGCCTATTTATAACACAAAATGACTAACTATAAGTGCCCCCTCACACGTGCTGTTACCCGCGCGACGCGACCGTTGCGTTTGACGCGGACGCGCGTGTCGACGACGCGTTTACGCGTCAACGGGCGCCGCATTCCGGCTAAATGAAATTTTAGTCAAATATTTAGCTGTGTAGTTCTGTTTCGATTTTGTTTAGTCCGAATGCTGGTTATGGAAGCGGAAAGTTTGAATTTATTTTAGTGTGAAGTTGTTTCGTGATTGCAGTGCCTACATTTTTTTTGCAGCCTACTGAAAATATTGAGCAATGCTGTGTTAAGTTAGGTTAAAAAAATGATACCTACTCAAATTATAGTAATCCATTGGTTATAATTCTGTGGACAGTTTTAAAGGTTGAAAATCTTTTTTATTCCTTGAAATTAGTGAAATGCTATCACGCCACTTAATCCAACTTTGTTTTTATCTAAATTACGGATTAAACGGCTCTTTAGAGAGCAAGATCAAGATCTTTTAACAAAAAGCGACCTACAAACTTCACAAAACCAACCTCACCTAGTTTCCGATAAATGCTCAAATTCAGAACTAACCCCTGTATCCGTCGGGTCCAATCAATATGCGATTAATCAGTCGCAGCGCACAGCGTAAGCGCATTCGCGCGGAAAATCTTACAAAAAATCGCGGGTGGTGAGCGCGGGGCTTTACGCACTGGCGAACATGCGATTTAGGCGCGGAAAACTGATGCTGTGGAGTCGATAGTTTAGTGGTATTAATAGATATCGTTTTATAGATATCTTTTATGGAAATAAAATTTGACAAGTAAGTTAGTATTGAGTAATGAAGTCAAAATGCTTAGCTTATAAACGTAACTTCTGCATATTGTTAATTTTAAGCATCGCTTAACTTTAGGAAATCATAAATAGATAACGGAGCGCGATTTACGTCTGCATACACCTCATACAAACAGGATTTTATTTTATTTTATTTTATTTGGGAAAATAAACGGTTACACATTACAATATCGCTAAGAACTTAAAACAAAATGGTATTATAAATGTACAACCAACAACATTTTCCACATAATATAAAAAAGTTAAACTAAAATGAACATCGTGCGACATAGATTATGGATAAATGTTAACCTCTAATAATAATAAAACTAAACTGAAAGTCATTCACACAAAAAAAAAAAGTAAAGTAAAGGATTATCCCAATTTGCTTCTATAATTTATACGACAACAAAGAATACGTTTAAAATTGTGTGTGGCTAAAATAACGTTACAAAACTCAAGAAAAAACCTCTCATAAATACCCGTCCACAGTTCACCACAACTTATTTTCCACATGACACTATTCCATCGCCCCCGTTCAGGAGAAGGGTAGGCTGTGCGTGTCGATAACAGACGACCATAAATCATGGCGTACAAATGTCTTGTCGTTCGCTGCAGCCGACGATTTGCGTTCCCAAGCCGTGTATCGGGGGCATTGGAAAACTACTAAACTATTGTTGTAATATGTTAGTGATCGGTGTTTGATTGATTGTGGGATAGTCAGGACTGATTGTCTGTTTAAAATTAACGTTTCGACTTTGACTGTTGTAGAAAGTATGGTTGAAGTGGCTGATGAGGGCTGCAAGTGTTATAGTAGGCACCAGATAAATATGCAATAACGGTCGTTGACCCACATACATTTATTAAATTTGTTAATATCAAAAACAGAAATATAGACATATAGACATATAGCTATTCGGAATGGGCTATTCGGGAATCTACGAACATGTGTTGATTCATAGACTAAAATGTGGAAGAAGAATAGACTACTTCATTTGACATTACGACACGGAATTCAATTCACGTAAGATTTGAATTTACCATGAAATACGAATGATTGAAAATATAAAAATATTACTTTCCAGTATCATTTAATTCAACGTTTGATGGTCTCAGTAACTGAGACGTTATCATATATTGTTCAAACTATATTCAGTTATAAGATAACTAGAATTCTAGCTTCCATAATCACTGATAATATGAAATAATGTGGTTACGCTGGCTACAAGAATGACCTAATAATAACCTACCTTCACTAATAATCTATATTAATATATAAAGTTGAAGAGTTTGTTTACTTGAACGCGCTACTCTCAGGAACTACTGGTCCGATTTGAAAAATTATTTCAGTGTTAGATAGCCCATTTATCGAGTAAGGCTATAAGCTATATATCATCACGCTAAGACCAATAGGAGCGGAGCAAAAATGAAAATTGTGACGCCGACGAAGTTGCGCGGGTCAACTAGTAATATATATAATCTTTATTTTCGGACATCAATGATCCAGCGTGTTAGTAAACAATATTATAACCTATTACTAGTGTTAGTAGCCAATACAAAAATCCTAAAGCTAAACAACACACCGAATATCCAGTAATCAGTATCACATACACCACACATATGCACATACATATCTACCTAAATAACGTAACACATTGGGACAAGCGAACTCACGCGCGCAGGTATGTGCGACTCGCGCGTAAATCAACCACGCCCTGTTAAACGATTTAATTAATTCTCAAATAACTCCACGTTTTGTAGTAAATAATTATTATTTTGCGACAAAATGTACATCTAATTTGTACATTATTTGCTATAGTTTATTGTGTTATTATTAGATTGTGAGCTATTGGACGAATCCGTGTGATTTGATTGGTTTTGGCAACGGTCGTGTATTTTAATTGTTGAAATGTGAATTTAGACCTTAAATTATTTTAGCTAATTAATGAAGGTTGGTAATTTGGACTAATTAGAATTAATAAGTATGTTGTTTTGAATTGTAATCATTAATTATGAATTCGTTCTGCGAACTGTACCTATTCCGTTTTTGATTTATTGTTTCTCTGTAAAAGGGTATGAGGTACCTAACTACGTTGTAATGAAAATATTATTTTTAAGCAACGTTCGTATTCACATGTCAGTCGCAATCTGTCGAAAATTAAATAAAATGTAATGTAAATGAAATTTAGGCTTTTTTGACAGAGTGTCTATTCTAGGGAATAGGCACTTTGTTCATGTAGTCTGTTTATAAGTACACTAGTTGATCCGCGCAACTTCGTCTGCGTCACAATTTTCATTACTGCTCCACTCCTGTTGGTCTTAGCGTGATATCGCCTATAGTCTTCCTCGATAAATGGGCTATCTAACGCTGAAATCTTCAAAATATCTAATTTTTCAAATCGGACCAGTAGTTCCTGAGATTAGCGCGTTCAAATAAACAAACAAACTCTTAAGCTTTATATATTAGTCTATAGATTTTTGGAACTTGAATATTTGTCCCTTTGTGTGAGAATCCGACACGCACTTGTCCGCTTTCTTTTTTTTTTAATGAATAACGGCTCTTACGAGAAAAGCCTCGGAAAAGTCACCGCATGAAACAGAGAGTATTCCTATCGGCAAGGGGAGAGACTTCACAACGAAAACCTCCATGCAAAATCCAACATGTTTTCCCTAAGTAAATAAATAAACACACATCACAATCACAATGGCAATTAATATAATATTATCACCTATCCCTACGTACATGTCTATCAAAAGAAGGGCTGGCATACCCTGCCCTCCAATTTACAAGATATTTAGTTAAAAGGGAACCAATTGATGTGAAGGACGGCTTCAATTGTCTTACATTGAGTATTTCAGGTCTCGTTCAATTGTGTGTGTTTGTTGCTCGATATTACCTGATTTGCCTGCTTTTGTGTGATGTTTTTGCTCGTTTTAACTTAGTAAATGTTTCAGGAATTCAAAACCTTACTTAAAAAACTTTACTCAAAGAAGTGCTGAAAATAGCTAAAATCGCATAATTTAATTTCGTCAAGCCCATTTCATCATCAGATTTCAAGATATGCGGCGATGCGCCACCGTAACATGGTGGACATTCTCCACCACAGCTAAGGAGTGAACTACCCTGCCGGAGTCTGTGATGCTTGCTAGCTACAATCTTGTAAGTCTTTAAGAGAATAGGTTTGTTAAGCTAGCGTTTTCCATCGTTGATAATTTCATCGCTTTTATTTTCACGATATTGTATTAAATTATTTAACAACTTCGACCACACCAACGATCAGGTGAAATTGTGGCCAAAAACAAGTCTATAAATATTAAAACAAGGTGTTTTCTGATGTTCACAAAAATGTAGAAAAATATTAATAAGTGTTTGAATAAAGCCGTATAAACATTAGGAAGATCTCAGGGCCTAAACTAAGTCCCATTCTGTCACCCTATCCTTAGCTCTGCTCTTTATCTTAACAATTTTCACCCGTTGCCGTCGGCTTCCCAGTGAACCAAATCTCAGTTTCTTTTTTAATAGAAAATCCAGCTAAGTGCGAGTCGGACTCGCCCAACGAGGGCTCCGTACAAATTTGTAGCTACAAATTACTTTAAATAAAGACTATATTTTTTATGATTTAATTACAAGTTTTGTTTTCAGACTTTTCCCTATACTTATAGTATAAGACGGTATTACTTGCCAAATTGCATAGTTCTATGTCAACGGGAAATACCCTATACATTTTGATTTCCTTCAGAGTGTCGAGATATACGTTTTTTGCGGCATAAATAACCGTATCTTTTTTTTACATTAATTTAGAACTTTGATTTTTTCACAGCTGCAAGGGGTCACATATTTGAGTAGGTATATAGTTTTAATTTCAACTGGATACCTCCACGCGTTCCCGAGATAAACTGTCTTGACAGACAGACGGACGGACAACAAAGTTATCCTATACGGGTTCCTTTTCTTTTTTAGGCACTGAACCCTAAAAATAACTCCTATGTAGTTTAAAGACCCTTATGTGCATTTCTATGTGAAAAAATTGTTAGGAGATTAGTAATTTACTCATCAACATTGCAACGAATCAGTCCCACCATATTTGGCATTATTTCTTTCAAACTACTAAAACAAAAGAAAACAACTAAAACAAACATTTTAGTATTGCTCACTAAACAAAACACAGGTAAACATAAATCCTCTATTTTATAGGCCACAGCAGCGGTACCTAACGGGACGGTATATCTTTCATTTAGTTTTTTTTTTTATACTCATTACTAGAACGGTTTCCTGCTTTTTTGCCCTTTTTCCGCTGAAAGAGATAAAAAATGAAGATGAACTGCCGAGGTGCGGAGTAAATACGGGGTGATAGGGATGTGGCGAAGAATGTTTTCAAAATGTCGATAGATCGAAATTCGAAGTGCAAATCATAAAGGTACGAATATCATCAAGTTGTCTCTTATTAATTCGCAAACGAAACTTGTCTTAGAAAGCAAGTAGGTTGACAAGCATCATGAGTTGTTTACTTTCTACCAGACAATCCATGGTTATGTCTGATTCTGTCTGGAATTTAAGCTGAATTATCTGCCTTCATTTCAGTAACATTGTGTACAACGGTCGTACTGAAACTCGGGCATACTTTTAATCTCATACTTTTAAATATCTGTATAGAAAAAAGAATGAAACCATTCATCATTTTTACAATATCCAGCTCTACCTCGCCTAGTCGATTCATGTAATTGGTGGTTAGGTGACGATTACCACCACTTGAAAGCACCAGCAACATCAAGGCTTTCCCAATACCAAATTTATAAAAAGGTTGTCGTAATTTTCCACGAAAATATCTGAAACGTCGACTCTTTCCCATCCCTAGACAGACCGCAGACCGCACGGGCCGGTAGGCACGAAAAGTCGTTCCCAGTTCAAATATATTAGAATATACATTACCCTACGTGACTGCCGCGATGAATGGACGTCTGTCCCGCGGTATGGCGGTATAGAGGTACCGGTATAGCGGTATGGTATAGAGGTATATGGTGAAATGAGTTTTATGATTATGTGATGGGAGCTTCGAATAATAAAAGTCAATGGGAGGGATGATGGGGTATTGATTAGAAGTGGGCCTGTTTGATGGTGTTTGTATAAATTCTAAAAATTTAAATGAAAAAGGTCTTTTCCACATACCGCTGCAATGTCGACCATCATGCTTTTCCACAAATTTTGCATTGGTACTATAGTTAAGCGAGAATTATAAAAAAATAGTTGTTTGTGAATACTTCACGAAATTTTTTGACATTAAAATTCACTCCCTTCTGGTTATCTGAAAAAACTCATGTTAAAGGAGCTTAAAACAGCATTATTCTCCAAAAACCATGAAATGGACACACAAGACGAAAAATTACCAAATTCTCGTCAGCGGCATCTTACATTTTGACTCCATTCTGACCTCATGAACCACAAAACACTATTCCACTTTTCACTTCCACAAACATTTTTAAACACCTCAAACAAACATCACGGTAGCTCACGTACTGATTCCAATTCTCTCCATCCATTCCTTATATACGAACCTTACTCGCTGAAGCTGAAACTTGCATTGGAGCTGAAAACCTTGGGTTTTCTATTAGTGCGCATGAGTTGAACGCGAGCCTCTTGGGGAAGGTTGAAGGCTGCGATTTGTTTCAGGCCTGTTAGGTGGCTAATCGGTTAAAGAACTTTGGGAATTATTGGGTGTTATGTGTGCTAAGTCTGTTTGAAAATGAGCTTATGTTATGTTTGGATGCGAGTTGTAATGGACGGACAAGTTGCAGTGGGCGATATGAATTATATTAGGTTGTTTATGATTTCCGTATTGCATTCCTTGAGTATGGTTTTGTTCTAGTAGAATAGTAATTGTTTAACGTTTACATAGTATGCTCAGTGATGTTGCGGAATTTGCTCGAAAGAGTCACCGTGGCATTGGAACGCAAAAGGTATTTGGAGGGGCACGGGTGAGTTTCAGTCAGTAAAAGTCTGACACTCCCTCCGCTCCGCGGAAGCGAAAGGCGTTATTTGATGATTCAATGATATGTGTTTTCATTAGTAATAATTAGTTTTGGGAATCAAGAAAATGACAAATTCTGAAATTGGTAAATCATCGCAGTATCACTATATTTTTCAAAATATTCACACATAAGCATGGTGCACTCTCACATTATTAAAATTATGTAATGTAATGTGATTACTGTAATTTAAATTTTGGCTGAGTTACAAATACAATCATTATTATTTTACCTAAAAACAGGACTGGAAGAAGAAGCCGGCCGGCGGCGAGATGGACAGATGACATCGTTACCATCGCAGGTAGAACCTGGACGAGGCTGGCACAGGAACGTGGGGATTGGTACAAGAAAAGAGAGGCCTATGCTCAGCAGTGGGCGAAGTCGGGCTGCGGATGATGATGATGAAAAACATGCCAACAATTCTGCCAACTAATCCAGCAAACTATGCCTATGCCTCATAGTGCACAACTTGCAGCCAACAAGTCATCAAAGAGCAGTTAGCAAATACTTGAGCAGTTAGGGCGCATTACGCAGTGCCGGGTTCAGACGAGTTTGTCACTTGAGAGTTTGGGGGACTATTCTGAGCATGTTTCGAATAGAAGTGCAATGCGTGATATCACCAACACTTGCAGCAATGTTTTTGCTATTGGCTGACATTGAAGTTGATGGAAGATGGTTTGGATGAGTTTATTAATAGAACTTTGAAGCCATATGAAGATCATTTATCTGCAATGGAATGCAACGCCAGTGTAAGATTCAAGGACTTCACAGCACGAAGAGACGGAAGAAATAAAGGAAAGAATAAAGATTTAAAAAATCCACGGCGCAATGTAAACAACGAAAAAAATAAAATAGTACCTACTTAAACTATTTTATTTTCTTCTTTTCCTCTCATTGTTTTTGCAAATCCTGTAAAGAACTGGTTTTGTTACGCGTGCAGAAAGTTGTGATTGAAAGATACATGTTTTCAAACGATAGTCTAACTTTATGATACCAAAATAATTAGGTAACTATATTTATTTATTATTTATTTGTACACACAATATACTTAAAAAGAAAATTTTGCACAGAAAAAAGAGCACAAAGACCTCGTGTTTGTCCCCGACTCCTCGCTTATAAAAGAGAAATTGAGTAGAGAACAATTACAAGAGATAAATGTCAAGACACGTAACTAACAACTACATCAGAAAAATGCCAAAATACAAAAACCATTCGATAAAGTTATCGTTTAAAATCTCGATTACTTTTCATAATCGGGCCAGAATGCTCGTCGCCAGTCTGCCTGAGGGTCTATACAACAATGACGCGTGGCTAAAATAGTCGCAAATTGAACTATAACTTCGTTTCTTACTGTCTCCTGAAACTTGAGTCGTGAGGACACGTTCTGTGATTGAACATAAGGGACTGAATTTCAGGAGTAGGTTGCCCGGAACAGGCTTGGTTGTTGGTAGATATGTTGACTTGGTGTTTTAAGAGATTCGGTATTTGTAAAGTAAAAAAAAAGTGTGAAAAATAAAATGCGAGCTAAGACAACTACGGTGTGGATGATCCTCACTAATAGCTGTCTTAGATTTAAAATCGCATACCTAGCATATTTCTGCTATTTATTAATTTCAGCTGTTTTCAATAGAAGGAGAGCCCAGGAGTGGGACAGTTCAAGCTATATATTTATTAAAATTCAGCCTGAGTAGTCCCACTCCTGAGTCTCCTCCCCACATTCCTGCAATTTCTGTACTAGTTGGTCTTCTTCACTAAGAAGCTATTCAAAGCGTCCCACCATTTTCTCCTCGGTCTATCGGCGATCCCGCTTTGCTATGGCAGGGCAGGCCCGACGAAATAAGCTGCGTAATAAAAGTCATAATTTTTATTTAGCACCTATCTGGTTAAGAAAATGACTTCTCATAAAATTCATTAAACTGTTTACATATAAAGGACTAAATAAAACAGGCTCAAAAGTTTAAATTCATATTTGATTAATACTCACATCAAATTATTGTTTGTTAACCCTGGCCAAAAGCAGATTCCAAAAAGTACACCGTGTCACAGCATTCCGTACAAAATCCACGAAGAGTATCCGTAAAATCTTTTTTTCGGTCGTCACTTATCATCATAGATTAAATTTTCACCTTCAGCTAACTGAAAAAATCCATTACTTCCGCCAGATGTCACTGAAATCAAATGTCGCTTGCACACCAGTGGCGTGGAGCCGAAGAGAAAATGTTGGCTGTCTTATATACATTTCCCTAAAATCACTAGAACATTCTTTTATCTTATGTGATAAAAAATGTTCTAGTGATTTTAAATAAATTCAAAATGCGTCTTAATTTAACTATATAATAAGCAAAATTCTGAAATGGAGGGCAGTATGTGGTTTCTTACTGAATACCATCTCGTGGCAAATGTATCATGTAGTTACAAAATGCTAAAAATTGTATTCTTCTTATTCGTGTTCTTCATTGCTGAAGGTCGTGCACGTCCTGTACCCCTATTCTGTAACAACATTTTCGTGTCTCGACGGCGGAACCCAAGGTGAGTATCAAATTACGTCAAATGTAAGATCGTTATGTTGTGTGCAATAAAGCTCACTTTGTGAGGTTTGTCACTCAGGTGAAGCTCGATATCGAAATGGTTACTTACAGAATAGACTAGCTGGGAAGCTTTAACGGATCCACTGAAGAGCTGCTTTCAAGGCAAGGCCTTTCGGCTCTTCACAATAGTTTAAATATAGGGAATATAAAACATTAAGTATATAAGCGATTTTAAATTAGTAGTAAATTATGTTACAACTTCGTGGCTTAGAATAACAATCGCATGGGTCGTCTATCAAGGTTTAGCAACGTTTGCCGAGGCCGGTCTGTGGATGGGTGACCAACTTAACATTGATGAGACTCTTCCGTGCCTTGGAAAGTACGTTAAGCCGTTGGCTGTCATTTGTAGATCTTTGGCAGTCGTTACGGATTGTTAGAAGCCAGAAAATGTTTACCCACGTATTCAGCTGAATCCGGTTTGACTGGAAGCCGACCGCAATATAATTGGGAAAAGGCGGATAATGATGAGAAAATTATATCATAAAAAAGGGTTGCGGAAATATAAGCTGGCCTCTCTACTACATTCCCTGTCCAGGCTGTACCACTGAAACACAAAGTTTTTTTAATCGACAGACAGACGGACAGACATTAATCAACGTCGATCAGTCGCAGGCTCTGCTCCACAACGAATTGGGAGCCGATGGAGTTTTTATGGTGTATCGGGCCTTTTGTCTTTCGCGAAGGATGAGTTATTGAATATTAAGTTGTTTTGATTGAGCACACATACACCGCTTAGGGCAGTAAAATGTGAAAAATATTTTCTTTTGAGTTGTCATCCCTGAACATGACGTTTCGTCACGCCTGTATAGAGAGAAGGGTTAAACAGAATTGCAGCTTTTGCATTGCTTCCAAATTAGGCCAGATAGGCTTACATTCCATATAATAAGAGGTGATCCGTAAAATAATACAGAATCAGGCAGCTGCTGAGATATTTCAGAAACTCGAAATATTATTGAACGTATAAGGATATTGTTGTATTGTGCAAATCAATCAGAGGTATATAAAATAGTTTAGATCTTAACAAAAAAAATCAAGAAAACCTATTATTTGAAATACCTCCTTCAATGACAAGGCATTCCGAAGTACCAAAGCATTTTGGAAAATTGAAATAAGATATTATAATAATGTTAAATCCCGAAAACTGAAAATTTACATTTATTTATGAATTAACAAAATCCAAAATTTCATTAACACACAACGAATATGGAAAACTCCAATCTGACTTTCTAATTGTACGGAACCAGTTGAGTCGCTCGCTGAAGACAGAACTTTGCATATTTCAGTATTAATAATTAGGAAGTCTGTATAGCGCACAAAATACGATTTATTCCCATTTCCAGATTTTATGATTGTTACGTGCAGTGGTTGAAAGGACGGGTGAGGATGGAGTTCGATTCTGTGTAAGTAACGAAAACTTTCAGGCCTAAAATCTGTTTAATAGTATGTTTTTACAGTATTTAAAATCATAGGTACTCCAGAGGTCGGATTCGGTATTAATAAAATTAATTATTTTAGATACTGTTGACTACTGCACTGCATTTAAACTTCAATTGATGTAAGTAAACAGAAAAAAAAACAACAGGTCGCCGTTTCAACCGAAGACCGTCCACTGCTGGACATAGGCTTCTGAATCGTCGCAATATCAACCGGAAATTGAAACTTCAATATTTAAAATCAATATCTAAATTTTTCAGAATATTCAGATACCCGCTGAAAATAAACCCAACCTAAATCCACTAAAAACTATAAACTGAAAAAACCGTCTAATAAAAACCATTTGCACAAAACTAGAGTGAAGCTACTTGCTACGCGTCTACGGCGCGCTACGCCGCTACGAGGCTACGAGCTACGCCCCCCGACTTACGTATTCGGTATTTCTCGGTCGACGTCACCGTCTTCGCGAGTCGTCGGCTCTTTCCGCCCCGCTGCGTCCGCGCACCGCCGTTATAGATCGTATTATGAGATTTGTTAAGAGATTGCGTGGATTTTGTTCCGAGAGGTCTTTTGGTTGGCTATTATAATTTGAGGTTATTGGATTATTGAGTTAGTGTTAATTGTTTGGTATTTATTATATTGTTTTCTTAAACAAATTGTTATGAATTTGCATAAAATTACTTCCGTTTTGGTTCATACAATTTGCCCTCAGTTTGTATGAACGAAAACGGAAGTAATTTCTGTCCGTCAGTAATTTCTTTCTCCAATTCTGGTTTTTAAAAAACATAAATTCAAGCCGCAATAACATTTTATGGAACACTATTGTGGAAAATTTGTCAATATTTAGAGTTTTTGACAGACTACAGGTGTTTTTGAGAAATTGCGGCTGAGATACATCATATGCAAACGTTCCTTACAACTACTTACAAAATTGCAACTACCTACTTATAAAATTGCCCCTCAGACTTATTTCTCTAATACCTACGTTTGTATAAGACAATACCTGGAAGTAGGTACTGATTCGATTTCATCAGTAAAATGCTTTCTCTGAGGTAAAGCTACTCGACTGTTGTATGTCAAAGGCTATTTTACCAGAAAAAGGTTTTACCAGAAAACGGTTCCTGTGGAAGTAACTACGGGAGAGAAGTTTTGGGAAAATATAAGGATATATTGCACAACCATGTCACTGACATCCGACATTCTAATGAAAGTCAAGCGTTTACTCGTCACGTTCAACATATTCTTATGGCACCCTGAGTGTAGTTTCATTCCAGCTTTTTCCACGTAGAGTAGTGACACAAAGCATATCTCACGACGGCGTGTTAAGGAGATCAACTGATCCGCACTGACACGCGACTGGGACCAACACTATCTACAGAGTTTTATGGGGGATTTTATGGAGCTGGTAACACCTTATAAGTACTGAACGAAGGGGTGGTAATCTGTCAGCTGTTGAGAAAATGTAGAAGATTTTATGGACTTTATGAGTTTCGTTAAATCATATTATGATACCTATTTGAGAAACGGTGTAGAACATTCACAATAGTCAAAATCTTTTTGTCTATAAGCCAAGATTAATCCATAACGCCTGTTGCAAACTTGTTGTCTTTTAGTGAGCAACAGAATGGAGACTTTTGGACGGGCTGTGGACCTATTTGGTCGTTGACCAGCTTCGATCTAGTGAACAATCCAACAGGAAAGTTTACTTTTTGTTGGATGAGAAGAAGCCATTGATACTCAGCGGCAGTGTAGCCTTGTAGTGTAAGAAGTTTCATAATCGGATCAGTATGTCCAGAGATTACAAACTATTTTCCTTTTCATAATACGAGTATAACTCATAGATGACCAATCCTATATAAAACCTCATATAATTGTACCGTTCAGGGGTTCAGGACACAGATTTCGCAATTATAATATGTATGCATGGCTTTTCTCGTGGTAACTCTTTCTCTTTCACTAACTGAAAATCTGGTTGTGGAATCGCAGCTAATTTAGTACTAGCTAACCCGAGCGCGCCGCTTCGTCTGCGTCACATACTCCGCCCCTATGGTCGAAGCTCTCGTAGCATGATGTTCTACAGTCTATAGCCCCCCTCGATAAATAGGCTATCTAACACTAATAATTCAACTTGGAGCAGCAGTTACTGAGATTAACGCGTTCAACCAACCAAACAAACATTCTCTTCAGCTTTATAAATTACTAGTTGACCCGTGCAACTTCGTCTGCTCCGATCCTATTGGTCTTAGCGTGATGATATATAGCCTTCCTCGATAAATGGGCTATCTAAAACTGAATGAATTTTTCAAATCGGACCAGTAGTTCCTGAGATTAGCGCGTTCAAGCAAACAAACAATCAAACAAACTCTTCAGCTTTATATATTAGTATAGAAAAGGA
Organism: Lacanobia oleracea; assembly: GCA_950371165.1. Classification (NCBI taxonomy): domain Eukaryota; kingdom Metazoa; phylum Arthropoda; class Insecta; order Lepidoptera; family Noctuidae; genus Lacanobia; species Lacanobia oleracea. Next base: position 16,939,184 of record OX493386.1, read on the forward strand.
ACCAACTGCATGTGCCTTTGTACATAACTAACGGTGCCGATCTTTTGCCTCGCCAACACTTTCGCAATATCGTTAATTCCAACACCATTTTATCAGCTCTATACACATGCACATAAAATCAAATCGCGAGTGTGCAGCATGGCGTGAAACAGGCGACGAGTCGACTTCACCACGGCGGCGAGACGCGCCCGTCGTCGATATCGCACGTTTGCCGTTCCACTTACCTTTATATTTACTTACAGCCTTTGTATACGATGTATGTGTAGTGTGGAGTAAAAAGACGCATCGTGTTTCGAAGACACAGTAAATTTTTGCGTGGCCTTTTCCAAGTTATGTTGGGTCAGCTTCCTGTCGAACCAAATGCAGCTATGTACGAGTATTTTATACAATTTGACCCGCGCAACTTCGTCTGCGTCATAATTTTTATTACTGCTCCGCTCCTATTAGTCTTAGCGTTATGTTAAATGGGCTATCTATCACTGAAAGAATTTTTCAAATCGGACCAGTGATTCCTGAGATTAGCGCGTTCAAGCAAACAAACAAACTCTTCAGCTTTATATACTAGTATAAGATTATATTTTGTATAGAGCGACTATCTATCCATAACCCAGTAACTGGGTATCTCGGTAAACCTTGTCAAGACTGATGCCAGATTTCCTGTTACCCGTAACGGCTGCCAAGCTTGCGGATTTTGTTCGAAACAGTAACTGCGGCCCTGGATCGCATAAGGCACTAGGAGGAACACGGATGGGTTTTAGTCAGGAGTCTGACGGCGGAGTCATTTGATGATTTCCCATCTTTAAATAAAATCCGTAACGGCTGTCACAAATCTACAAATCACTGCCAGAACAGTAATTACCTATTGAATTATGCCTGGCAGTAGGTAGTCCTTTGTGCCTACAGTATACCTACCCACAATTTGTCAGTTGTCTTTAAATACTTTACAGTATGAAGAAAGAGCTAATTGACATGAACCAGCTCGTTCTCAGACTCTGAGATGCCACCGAGAAAATAAAATTAACCATTTGCAGGCTCATTTGAATTTTCAAGTTCGGTCAGTTGAAGACATGAAACTAGTTGCAAGTTCAAAAGAAAACACCGGCCAAGTGCGAGTCGAACTCGTACACGAAAGGGTCCGTACCATAAACCTTAATTTTTATTATTTGTTGTTATAGCGGCAATAGAAATACACAATCTGTGAAAATTTCAAATCTCTGTCTATTACGGTTCTTGAGATACAGCCCGCTGACAGACAGACGGACGGACGGACGTATGGACAGCGGAGGCTTAGTAATAGGGTTCCGTTGGTTACCCTTCGGGTACGGAACCCTAAAAAAACAACGAGTTGAACTCCAGGAGTGCCGGCAGAAGTGAAAACTTGAATACGTGCTTCTCTCACTCCGTCTTACGAATTTTCGATCAGGGACACGTATCCTGACGCGAGTTTAAAATTTTTAACCATCACAAAAAAAGTGCACAACGCCGCTAAAGAAGTTTTCACTTCAAAAAATCTCACTCTTTTCAATCATTTTATATCTATTACAAAAATAAAGCTCAGGTTGTACTTGGTTAATCAAAGCGACGCGCTCTTGTCGCCGTCGGCGTTCCAGCCGTACTAGAACCCAATGGCCTGACACGCGACGATGGCAAGCGACCGGACGGTATGACTTTGTTTCCATGGAAGATGGGTAGGCCTTTAGTGTGGGACGCTACTTGTGTCGATACTCTTGCGCCATCCCAACTTTCTAGCTCATCATGCTGTGCTGGTACTGCCGCTGCGGCTGCTGAGAACCTCAAGCGGCGAAAATATAACAACCATGTTGGCAATTATATTTTTGAGCCGTTTAGGGATTGAAACTCTGGACCGTGGGGAGCGAGTGCTCATGCCTTATTTAAAGATCTTTCTAAAAGCTAAGTTGACACTTCGCGTGACCCAAGGGCTGTCTTTTATCTTGGACAGAGGATAAGCCTTGCTTTTGTTTCAAAATTATTGCTTTATATATTTTTCTATTATGTATTTGTATGAATTTGTATAAATTTTTAAATAGTACACCTAAACTACCTACAGTACGTACTGGCCTTCCTTGTTGTCTTTAAAATCCATCCAAGGTTGTCTTAAAAAGATCGCTATTAGCGAAAAGGCCGCCCATTGTGTCACCCTATATAATGTTTCTCATCTATCTTTTCTGTAACTTATTTGGTGTACATGATAAAGAGTATTCTATTCTATTGCCATACAACTTGGCAATGACTGAAAATACCTTTTGGGCTCACTTTCAGTGGACAGCGATGCAGACGAACTTTTTGACGCCTTATTTTAGTAAGCATTTCTTATTTTAAGTTTATATATTTTGTGTTAATAAAGGTTTTTGTTATTAAAAAATAGTGGGCTTTTCAAAAGATTATTTTAATCGTGGCATTCCACAACTAAAACTCTCTAGCTCATCCTCTATTCTCCTGTTCCATGGACTAGAATCGTGTATGAAATACAAAATAATATCAAACAGTTACTGCGCCATGTTCCATTGTGAACGAAAATAGTCACGTACGATATATCTACGCTCCCTGCACTTTTATTCGGTAGATAGGACTTTTATATCAGGAACGTCTTACGACGATTCCTTATGCGATTCCCTTTACCTTACCCCATGCTCAAATATGTATTGAATGTACCTTCGTACCTCACTACTTCTGCATTTTAGTACATATTCATATTAGATCATCATCATCATCATCTGCCTAGCCTTTTCCCAACTATATTGGGGTCGGCTTCCACTCAAACCGGATTTAGCTGAATACCAGTATTTTACGCGGATCGGCTGCCTACCAGACTTCCACAACCCAGTAACTGAGTAACACGGTACTTTATGGCAAGACTAGAGTCAGATTAACTGGCTTCTGACTATCTGTAACGACTGCCAAAGATCTACAAATGACAGCTGGGAACAACGGCTTAACGTGCTTTCCGAGGCACGGAGGAAACTCGCTATGCTAAGATGGTCACCCATCCACAGACCAATCTCGGCAAGCGTTGCTTAACCTTGAAGATCGATCCGTGCGGCTGTTGTTATCTAGCCACGAACTCCTCTATATTAGATACTTAACATAAAAGACATATCTTTTGCAGATGTTTTGATAGTACAATTTAGAATACCGCAGCCGCAGTCTCCTACAGATTTTGAACTTATTCATCAAATAAACTTAACCGTATGTTTTGTTTAAATAGCTACAGATTTTTTATTTAATTTTTGTATAGAGTATTTGTATTTAGAATCTACTATTCAGTATTTAAACTATTCATTATGTATGTTTAGATTTTTTTTATGAATAAGGCCGTATTTATTTAAATTGTTGAATTACTACAGAAAAAAAATTCGCTTTAATTTCTACGATTATTCAATTCTATATCTACCAAGTAAGCATCTAGTAGTAATACCAAATTAAAGTTATATTAACAGCTAAGCCATTATTATATTAAATATTACTTTATTATCATCTTCTAAACATCGCATTTTTCTATTCGGGAACACGTCTAATAAATACTGCTCGCCGTACCGTGCAGCGATTGTGAACGAATCAACCGTCCACACGTAATCAGAACCTCATTTCTCCTTAAACAGCCCCTCCTTATCCACTGCATATACTATGGACTTATATTTATAAACAAAATGTGATGGTTATCTTCTATAATGGTGATACGTTCCCGCGGCCAGAGAACCTGTTTTGACGTGCTAATGCCATCATGACTAAGCTGTGAAAAAGGGATAGTGTTATACGTCTTGTATTAGTCCGTCTCCCCCCACACCGTTATCAAAATGGTTTTAAGATGTCATAATAAAACTCCATAGGGCCAGGTAACCCGAAAGAATGACTATTTCATGAAATCTTGACATTTTAGGATAATACCGACTTATGGAGTTATTTTACTGATTTTAATGGTTATAATTCTGAAAACACATAATTCTTACGACCGTGAATCATACTTTAATCAACATATAACCTAATACTAACTTGCAAATTGCAAAAACGTAAGAAAATTTGAATTTCGCGGACTACCCTGGCGCAACCACCTTTTATCAATGGGGTATTTTACAAAAAAAATCGAATTAGTCCGTCTGATAGATATTCGACACGTATTTTGCCAAGCCAGATGACGTCACGCGTGTCTTCAACTCGCTGAATCCTCTTTATTATTTGTTTACATGAAAAAATACGTGTCGAATATTTTTTTTAAATCTATCAGACGGACTAATTAGATTTTTTTAGTAAAATACCCCATTGTAGTCAATAAATAGTATGTATTCATTTATTTATAATGATTGTTTTATGCATTTTACTTTATGACCTTGCATGTCGCTTTGTTTTACTTTAAACATTTACTAATAAGTTCAAATTAATTAATCCTCTAAACATTATTGAACTAAAATTTTAACATCACCTCAAAATTTAAAAATACAAATGATTTTCCGATTGTTTGGAGCATGTATCCAACAAGTTTCAAATGTTTATTAGCCTGTAACCTTTAAAATTAATTCGATGACTACAATCTCGGAATTGCCCCATTTCCTTCTGACCAAGTCCAAAGCCTCAGTGGTCACATAAACAATTTCCTCGAGGACAATATCTTGGTATATTCGCTTAGAAATATAATTTAATCCGCACACAATGGTCACATTGTGTGGTTCTGAGGCTAGATCCTGGCTTTTTTACCTCAATAGCGGGAAATATGTGGAGGTACGGTGTGGTCCTGATTGATCTGAGGGAAAATTTACCTGATGTAATATTTTTAAGTTAGATGAAATAAAATAATGAAAACATAATTACGCTGCCAGTATTCTAGCTGGTATAACAGCAATGTGGAGGGACACTTCGAACCTTAATGTGTTTTTTACAGGTCTTCTGTAGCTGCTGTAGAGTAAAGAAACAATATCGAAATATTTATTTTTTATTTTTCAATCAAAAACTCCAATAAAAAAAAACACTTTTGAAGCAGCCTGATGCAATCGGTGGCATCGAATCTGTGATTGTATTAATATAAACACCACTAACTGCATCAGACAGTGATTTTTTCTTAATTTTTGAGCCTTTCTTGCGGTCGGGTTTTTAAAAATTTATTAAAAAAAAATCGTTTAGATCCTATAGCATATAATATACAGAATCCACCCTAAATATGACCATGTACAGAAGTACGTTTAACATTCATAATTCGAACATACTGTTTAACATACATAAATGTATGTAACACGAAATAAACTCTATTCTGTTTATATATCTCGTCGTGTGAATTTGGAGGTGGAGTGAGTATGAAAACTGTAATTTTATCTTATTTGGTTGGACAGCCGGTTATTTCACGAAGTGAGCGATCATTGGATCTTGTTAACATGGATCAACAGCCGGTCGATTCTGTAAACATGTCGAAGTGAAGGCTTAGGTGATCACGAAGTGAGCTATCATTCCATCTTTATAACTTGGATTGAGAGCTCACTTCGTGATTACTTCACCCAAGCCTTCACTTCGACATGTTAACAACCGGTCGATTCTGTTGATTTATAAGTTTACGTTTAGACAAGATTGTATACATTGATTACAGGAAAAAACATAATTAAAATTAGTATAAACAATCAAACACTTAATATTAAACAGACTATAAAACGAGATCATTATAAACAACAAAAATAAAAAGATTATCAATTAACAGATCGAAAAGTATGAGTTCAGTCGGTTACAATATGATGAACAAAAATCAACCAAAATTTTGATGAACTAAATCAAATAATAATAATAACAAAAAAAAAAAACAAATAATAATACAAACAAAAGAACAATGAAAACATATTTTTTTTTATTTTTAATAAAATAAAGTTTAAAGATGGTTGGCGTTGCGTAGTGAGTGATAAGTGTGAATGAGGTGAGTGAGGTTTACGTGTCTATAGATAATACTTTCTGTTTCGTTGTAAGAGAGCGCTAGAAGCCATTTTTGAAGAACCTTTTTACTTTTTTTTCACAGGGTGTATTCTGGTCTTTTATGCTGTGACTTTGTTGTAGTTGCGAGGAAATAGGTATGTTGGGAAGCGTCTTGCCATAAAGGAATTGACTCGAGGAATAATTTATACATTGACGCAATTCCTCTACCTAAATTACATTTACAATTTGATTATTAACCTCGCTCTCCCAATTACTGGCACACAATACCTAATATACTATCGGACATAACCAGCCATTCTAGCGCAGAAGCGTTCACCTGTGAATCAGGAACAACGTACCTACATTGTATGACAATGGGCAGATTTAGCATTAGTAGGTAATTATAGTCATTTAGCTCTGTAGCATTTATCTTTAACTGTCGGCGCTGTGATTGTTATGTGATGCGTTTTCATGGAGTATTGCTATGTTTATGATGCTGAAAACTTAGCATACGTACATGGCTGTACGTAGTACGTACAAAGCTATTAGGTATGCAGGCAGATAAGTTGCAACTACTTTTAAATAATGTTGTGAGTGTGTTGAGTAGACTATTATTATACAACACACTCGTAAGTATGTCAAAAGCTTAAAAAAATACAGGGCACACATTAGAAATAAACACTGGCAGTGCTGTGGAAAAATTAATATGTAGTTTTGCCTGTATATCGGTATACAGGCAAAACTACATATTAATTTTTCTTAATAACTTTGTTAACTGTAAAATAGCTTTGTTAACTGTACATAGTAAGTATGTGTTTTAATTAAAACCTTCTCTATACCATCCTGCATAGTCATAATTCTCCTCAGTACCTTCGTGAGCGCTTTGTTATATCGTCTTTAAAGGTAAACATAGGCTCCTCTTATTATTTATATATACACAAAACCTCATATTTCTCGTGTTTATCATGCGTTTTACATTTTTATTCATCACTATTTTCGGCCAGCAGCTTCGTCCTCGCGAAAGCAAACCCTCGGGATATAAAGTGTGCTTTGTCCTAATTCTGGGTTTGGTTTAATTATGTGCTAAGTTTCATCAAAATCCGTTCAGCCGTTGAGAAGTAAAGTGTTAAAAAAATGACAGACAGAAATAAGTATGGATTCAGTTTGTTAGGTTTTCTACTCTCCTTTCGTTTACCTTCGCGTTTTTTTTCGTCATTGTAATAGTACCGAACTGGAAACACACTGAAACCTGTAAAATTTCAGCCGGCGGCCGACGCGCCTGATCTCCGCAATAAGATTTGAGATCACCGCGGTTTGTATTCAGCGGGGTCGGGTAACCTTACTGGATATTTAGATATTGTAGTTGTGGATACGAAATTAAATATTCTTACATGGAGGGCAACTCTACTAATTAAGGTTCCGTACCCAAAGGGTATCCAACTTAACTCTATTATGAAGCCTCGACCTCCGTCCGTCCGTCCGTCCGTGCATCTGTCTTGAAATTTTCACAGATTGTGTATATCTATTGCTGCCATAACAACAAATAATAAAAACTAAGGTTTATGGTACGGGACCCTTCGTGTGCGAGTCCGACTCGCACTTGGCCGGTTATTAGGGTTCCGGTTCAAAGGAATAGTGATCGTTATGTTGACATATTAGGAAGTTTCTCACGTATGAATGTGACGCTTTTTAGGGTTCCGTATCGAAAGGGTAACCAACGGAACCCTATTACTAAGTCTCCGCTGTCCGTCCGTCTGTCTGTGAGCGGGCTGTATCTCAAGAACCATAACAGGTAGAGAGTTGAAATTTTCACAAATTGTGTATATCTATTGCCGCTATAACAACAAATAATAAAAACTAAGGTTTATGGTACGGAACCTTTCGTGTGCGAGTCCGACTCGCATTTGGCCCGTTTTTAATTTTTTGTAGGCATCGTTTACATTCGCATGACAGTCGCAATCTGTAAAAAAGCCTCCCATATTTTTTTGACAGACTACAACTGACAACCGTGCCAGAGGGCTTAACTTTTCTTTGGTCAAAGAATTATTGCCATTTAACACGGCTATAATACTAGTGTTCTGGGCACTTTTACCACTGATAAAGATGTGAATGTGTGCCCGAAGTATTAACATCCACTTAGGGGCTTATCTCCAAAATATCTTTATGTTTCTTATCCAACATCTTAAATTCTTGGAAAAACGAAAGAAAATCCGGACGTGCGGCTGTCACGCAGTATTGGTCACGATTCATGAAGCTCCACTGTGTTACCTTCAGTATATAATGTACTTACACCATATGTTATATAGCCAGTCTATTGTTAGCAATATGAGCCTCCTATTGTACAGCTACAATTTGGTTTAGTAATGGCGAGTTTACACAGTACGAGTTAGCGTGCGAGTACCTGCAGTGTAACTCGCATCGTATGGACGCACCTTACATGTTACTACCACTTGCGAGTTGGGTGGTAGCTCGCATCTACTTTACTTCGACAATTTTTGTTTACACTGTCTGCTCGCTTTACAGTATCTCGGACATGGCAGCAATTCGGCAACTTGCATCGTTCGGACGCGTTCGGCAGTAGCTTGCCAGTGTCAGCCAGGCTGTTGCGAGCGGAACTTGTATTTTTTGGGTGCTGCACCTCACAAGAGACTGGGCAGCGACTATCACCGTGTAGACAGTTAAGGCGAGCTGAGCTACTGGCATACGAGTAGACGATCCGAGTAACCGTCTACTGTCTAGTCAGCAGCTGTGTAATCTAGCAATAACATATTTTGTCGATTTGAACTGACTTAACTATGAATTTGAGACACCAACAAAATTGTAGTTTCACACCTACCTTCCCACACCAACTACTTACGGATTCACTTTCCAATTTTTCTGGTGGATGTTCCAATATAATTCTTTCGAAAAACCTTGTCCTAATAATTACAAACGCAAAATAACTACAGCTATTGGTTGAGCCGTTCTCAATTGATGCGGCAATTGATTTAATTAATCAAAGATAAATTGATAAATAGGCATGTTGTGTCGATAGAGAAAAACTACGCTTGCTACAGTGCTTACAATCTTTTAGTAAAATTGCATGCTTTAATACAAGGAACTCAAAAGATTTCAACGTTTGACAAAACAGCTCGAAAGCACCCACAATCCTCCTCCCACACGTAAAGTAAAGATAAATGAATAAAACACCTCTTTTACTCCACAAAAGACGAACACACCACATTTATTCAAAAACCAAACGAAAAGCCATATCATTAAAAAGATCCCCTCACACATACAGAACATAATTTGTGATACCCTAAGTAGGTAATACAATTTCCAAGATATAAAGTCAAAGAGCTTTCACCCCCTCTTTCAACCCCTTTCACCCCCTCCGGTTTCGCAATAAACTTAATTACGTTAATACGACCTCAATACGTGACGCTTACGGCGTAGGGTGCACATCAGTTTGGGGGCGTAATTATAATTATTATATTTAGTATAATTATGTAGGTACCTATGTGGGTTCTTTGCGTGAGGGTTTTTAGTGATTAAGAGGTAACGGTTAACCTATATAATATAATATTCCATGGTAATATGAAGTCATTCTCATCATTTGCTTATCCTTTTCCCAACTATACTGGGATGAGCTTCCAAATACCTACCAGTACAGTATAAGTCATTCAAAAGCATGTCTAATGATGATGACGATGAAAAGTAATTTCTGTTTCATATGTCCTAAGAACCTTTGCTATTCGTGTTAGTCAATGCAGTGGACACCTGAGATTTAAACTCATTTTCATTAACACTAGGTGTCCGTCAAACTAAGGCCCGGACTCCACCAAAGCGGAGATGTGCGGAGTTGTCCGAAGTGGAGACGAGAGTTATTTTTCAGCCTGGGGTGTATCCACCGAAACTATGCGGAGAAGCGAAGCAGATGTGTGCTAGCTAGGGTGGAGATATGCGCTGACTACACTGCACGCCGCACACATCTGGTCTCCGCTGCGCGCCATCGTTAGCTTGCGAGGCAAATCTCACATCTCCGTCTTGTGCCGCGGCCCAGCTCAATTTCAGCGAGGAACAGGTCACATCTCCGCTTCCATTGCGCCATACAAATATGATACATCTCCGCTTAGTGGTATCCACTTAAGCAGTGGAGACGAGATGTGTGATTAACGAAATTCTATAAGTTTTTGAAAACACGTCTCCGCCCCTCTCGTCTCTTCTCCGCTTTGGTGGATTCCGGGCCTATTACGACACGGCTGAGCGTCGAGAGTTGAAAATCCAACAAATCAATAATCACGTTTATTTTGATATTTTTTAATGATGATGTGTGGTAACGAGAATTCATTTAACAAAATGTGTTATCTTCATCTTTACCCTTGACCCTTGGCCCTTGAGGCGGTTTAGAAACTCTGACAATGGGGTATGTGGGGTCGTTAGACCTGACTGCCCACACGATAAGAAGAAGAAGAAGATCCTTAAATAAACTCAAATTATTGCAATACTATATATCTCATCGTCTACGTCTGTAAAACTGGAGGTGTGTCATACCCAATAAAAGATCAAGATTAGAGACTTAGAAGGTAAATAGAAAGAGCTTTTATTTACTATGCGAGGTATTTAAAAAAGGCGCAAGACATTCTAAAGTTCCAAGCTGGAAACTTACCATGTCAATCCTCTAAGCCCTGCCAACATGTCGACAGTAGCTACGTAGTAATTACGTGCTAATTACGTGACGCAGTGAGCGTGCGCAATTAGCGAGACGACTACGCGACGTGAGAGTCACAACTCGCGAAAGCGTCATGTGCGAATCAAATCTTTGTTTGTTGGCAGTTTTTGTTTTATTTTAAATGTTATCTGCCAGAAGGGTGAAAAAGGATTATATTTTTAGAGGGTTGTGAAGGAAACAACTGGTGAGATCCCGTTTCATAAGAAGTGGTATTCTGTTGTAAGAACAAAATGGACGATACTGTTTTTTACTGTCTTTTCTTGGGTATTGCTGATCACTGCACTTCTCAACTAGTCGGTTTTAATATAATAATTATTCCATTTATTTGTATAAAATGTGGTAGAAACAGACGTTGCAATAATACTGTATATTTAGTGCAAAGACACATTCTGCCATTTAATGGCATACAAATATTAATCTATTAACTTGTTTTTGTGCCACTAAAATAGTAACACTCAATAGTTATATTATAAGTACACGAATAATAACAGTTTCCCGCATTAAATTCTTGAATTCTACAGAAAACAATTTACAATATCAAAACAAAACCAGCATAAGTAACCTTTTATACATATAAACTAAAGTTTAAACACACATCATAAATCGTAAGGCAACTACGTTAACAGTGTTTTAGGCATCAAAATACCAACTATAACTTTAGTATCAGACTAGGCCATAGGACAAAGTTATGTTGCAATTGCAACTTAATTATTCCGTTAAACTAAAATGTGACGTAACACGACGATGCAAACAGTTCGCCCTTAAAATATGAGGTATATAACCTAACACTTTTCCGCTGCATCGTTACTTACTAACCCATCTGCGCTGCAATTACGTTCGGCGCCATATTGGTCTCCGATCAGATGAGCATGCGAGCTACCGATCACGGCAAACTGATGAGAAATTTGCCGCCCGACCAGCGGATAGGTTAGTCGGTTTAAAATTGATGTTAAATTTCGCAAGATTGAGGTCGGGGAGTAGAGGAACATTTTTCGAACCGAAAATTTCAATTTTCACCTATTTCACTGCAACTAACAGTAATCTAAGCGACGGAAAAGTGCATTTCGGATTTGCTGTTATTATCAGTATATTGTCTACTTATATGTCATTAGTGCAGGGTTAATGCAAATTAAAAATGTAATTGCAAAAGGTTTTAATTGGATCTATTAAGGTGAATGCTCCAGGGTAGCCCGCGAAATTCAAATATTAATATAGCCCTCTAAGTTCATGTAGTTCGAAAGAATGATTATTTCTGAAATATTCATTCTTTCGAACTACATGAACTTAGAGGGCTATATTGATGATTAAAATGGTTATAATTCTTTAGATAAATACGCGTTACGGTCGCGGATCGCATTTGGTCCACATACAGCTTCACACTGACCGGCAAATTGCAAAAAACATAAAAATATTTCGCGGGCTACCCTGGAGCATCCACCTTAATACAAAAAGCGTTTTAAGTTGCCGGCTTCGCAAATAGTATGTCCTTTTCAAATTTTGTACACAAAATGGTGTAGGTAAATAAGCAAAAAAAAATTTTGACACGAACATTTCATAAGAACTTTATCAAAATCTATAATAGAACGGTTATCAATAAGGGCAGAACGATTTAAGCAGATGCTCTCAATAAAACTACAACATTTGCGTACTTAGCTACATAAGTGTATAATATTTTGTAACAAATGTTCCACTTATCTGAAGGACTTCTCTATTTCATCCCTCGGGGTTGAAAGTATTGTCTGCAGTCTCAATCATGATGTTAAGAGCTCTTTAGCTGTAGTAAACTGTTGTACAACGATTAGAACATTATGCGGATGAATGGCATTGCATCAGTTATTATCAAATGTGCTTCCTATTATGTATGCAAGTAACTTAAGAAGATATATTATATAAATACTACCTTTGTGCTGTTAATATTTTTTTATAAGTGTGTTGTGACTACATCCTTATCCTTACTAATATTATAAATGCGAAAGTAACTCTGTCTGCCTGTCTGTCTGTCTGTCGCGCTTTCACACCAAAACCATTGAACCGGATTAAATGAAATTTGATACACAGATAGTCTAGAGCCTGAGAAAGAGCATAGGCTACTTTATATCCCAAAAATATGTTCCCTAGGGATCGCGCGGGCGAAGCCGCTGGCTGAAGCTCGTAACTAATAATTTTCCGGTTTGTATCTAATCTTATCATAAATGAATGATATTATAATCAATTTTGTATGTTAATTTAAGGTAAGTTATGCGTTAACTCCACCTATCAAAACGTAATTTTTCTTATGAAGGACGAACATGAATACACTTATGTTGCAACAAAAACACTTCCGGTACAAAAAACTCGACCAAAACATGAATCTTGCTCCGAGCAGCCAAGAATCGTTGAATAATCCTTAAAATTAACTTGCTGGGGTGAGATTGTGAACGTCGATGTGACGCCTCATTAGTTCGTGTACTAATCATTGTAAAGGCTTGTTCTCAGCGAAGACTGAGTTGCTTGAGTTATTAGAAAAAGTAGGTGAAAAGTGTAAAAAAAATTCTAAGATATTATTAGTAACAGGCTCGCGTTTGACCACACCATCATCAGAGAGCCAAATCTACTCATTTCACGTCACAGTGCACGCTCTCTACGCCAGGCTATGCTACACTAAGGTTTCTGCGTGGCAACACGAGCAACTGCAACTGAAACGAATGTTACAAAACGGCGTAGTCGGTACTGGCAGTTAGCTTCTTCTTCTTATTGTGTGGCCAGTAAAGTCTCGACACCCTAGTGACAGAGTTTCCAAACCGCCTCAAGGGCCTCTGACATTGTTTATTTGACAACCGCCATTTGGCGGCCGGGACCACCGGCTTATACGTGCCTTCCGAAGCACGGAATCATCTAGCAGTTAGCTAAACAGACTGCATTAGGTACATTAGTTTGTTATCTATAGAATGTGCCTAATGTACACTCAATTACTCTAGCAACGTTCACATTCGCTTGTCAATCTGTCAATTTTTTGACAGATTTAAAATTAATAGAATTTGCTCTCTGATGGAAAGCGATGATGTTGGTAGGCGATGGAACACGCTTATCTGGAAGTAACCTGCCGGCTGATTCTGAAAAAAATATCACCGTGAAAACTTAGACGAGGTGCAATCAATATGGAACGACAGTTCACTTGAAGCTCACTCACTTCGGGGCTTAGCACCAATATTTTTAACGTCTATAATATCCCGGTGAGAGAGTTGCAGAATAGACAGACTGTTTAGTTTTGACATAAAGATCTCCAGGTTGTATCTTTCAGAGGGACTAACACGAATATTTTTGACGTATAGTAACGTAACGTAAAACTTTACCATAGTTACAATACACGTTTCGCACATAATATTTATTTGAATTAGATACTATATGCATATATTTTAATGATATAAATTGTGTATGTCCCATTAAATTAAACCAAAATACTGTGGGGTTGTAGTTTTTCACATTCAAAATTCACTTTAACGTTAGTATACGTCAAAATATTCGTGCTAGGCCCTCTGAACACAGACTCCGGCACGGAATTCCATTTCTTAGAATGTTATGAAACAGCGTAGTTGTTACTGGCAGTTAGCTAAACAGACTGCATTAAGTACATTAGTTTTTCATCTATAGAATGTAACTTTACCGAGCTCGTGGCTAAATAATAACAGCGTCAAGTTAAAGCAACGCTTGCCAAGGTTGGTCTGTGGATGGGTGACCATCTTAACATAGCGAGTTTCCTCCGTGCCTCGGAAAGCACACTAAGCCGTTGGTCCCGGCTGTCATTTGTAGATCTTTGGCAGTCGTTACGGATAGTCAGAAGCCAGTAAATCTGACTCCAGTCTTGCCATGAAGTACCGTGTTACCCAGTTACTGGGTTGTGGAGGTCTAGTAGGCAGCCGCTTCGCGTAAAATACTGGTATTCAGCTAAATCCAGTTTGACAGGAAGCGGACCCCAATATAGTTGGGAAAACGGCTAGGCAGATGATGAATGTAACTTAACCAAATCCCTAAGTTATAGTGTTAATTAGATAATATAAACCACGTACAGTAAATCCTCTTCATTTCAATGCCCTAATAAAAATTTGCCGGCATTTTTTTCCAAAACCAAAACGTTCTTATTTCTCCGTTCATTTAGCTAAGCCCTTACACAATGACGGAGCACTATCGTACACAACCTGGCTATTTATCTTTGATCCAAAGTGTCCGGCCACGTACCGGCTACGGACCGGACCGATCCATCCCTCACGACTAATCGACCGTGCCGAACCGTGCCAAACCAAGATTAATAAATGACGCTTAAAATTTAACCTTTTTTCGGCTAAGCTAATGGCGCAAAAATAATTAGCCGTTTCTAACGGGAGCTAAATTTATTATTGGATTTTCTCGTTGTTTTTCGCGTTTGGCGTGCGAATGAGTTATGATTTTGTTTCGTTATTCGGTGGGATTTGTTTTGTTTTGAATTAAATTATTTTGAAGGTAAATTCGTAGTACGCGTAGTAGGTGCGTAGGTACGGGCCTAAAGTTTAAAAAACTGGTCATTTGCGAGTCGGACTCTCAAAGGGTTCCGTACCACGACCTTAATTTTTATTATTTGTTGTTATAGTGGCAGAAGAAATACACTACCTATCTGTGAAAATTTAACTTGACTGACAGACGGACGGACGGACAGCGGAGGCTTAGCAATATGGTTCCGTTGGTTACCCAAAAATCTGTTAATTGAAATGTTGACGATTTGACTGTGATTTTACTTTATTGCTTTAGGAAACAGAATATGATATAACGTGTAATCTATTGATACCATTATGCATTGTGACATATCATCGTATCAGCGGAAAGACGTCTACTGCTGGACATAGGCCTCCCCCAAATGTCGCTACAACAACCGGTCCTGTGGTATAGGTAAAGGTGACTAAAGTTACTGTTACCTACGCTGATACCTTACCTTTTTGGTCTGATGTTCAAAAGATTAACTAACGTGATCAACATCAGGTCGAATTCTACTGATTTTAAAGCAACGTTCACATTCAGATCGTAGTCTTATGTCATAGATTGCTACTGAGATGCGAATGCCAACGTTACATAAAAATAAGTAGCATTAAGGCCCTCTGAACTTCTGAAATTCCTTCTGCTTCAATTTCTCGTCACTATATGGTTACAGGTAGGTACTCACGTTAGTGCATTTCCAATATTATTCAGCTCTACCTACCTATCTGAATGCAAGCCTGAGTACCGACGAATTAATCAGTCGAAGTGCTAATCCATCAACGTGCATTGGAATTGGCTTGAGGCAATAATATCCACTACATAGGTGCCGATAGATATCTAGAGGTAGTGGTATTTGGGATAGTATCGAAGCTGTTGTATGGTTTTTCTAACTCTGTCGTTCGGTTCGTGGTAAAATCAACCCCGAAATCGCGAAAACAAAACAGTTTTTCAATACAATACAGTTGTATTTTGTCGAGTTATGCGCAGATAAATGTATAGGACAGTCAATTTTTTTTCGCGATTTCAGTGTGTTGATCCCAAAGTAAAAATCATAGTGATGAGTGTAATGACCCTGTGACTGTTCCTAAGTTACCATAGGCTGATAAAATTTCCGTTTTACCTAAATTAACCAAAGTGGTCGGTTCCCCCCGAAGGGTGGGGGGCCAGGCTCCACCTTCCGCCTGGCTCTGTATTGCTCGAGTCCAAACTGGACACTCTCCCACCGATTATTCTCGAAATGTAGTGACAGGCTGGCCCTTACCATTAATAAAAGCTTTTAAATAATTTATCTTCCTTCTAAGTGTCTGACAACATGTGAAGCGACGGATAGTTAGTTTATTCTGTTACAGGTTGTAGGTAAAGTTCAATAAGAAATATAGGTAGGTACCTTTTTGTATTTACCTAATAAGTATCCAATTATTATGATTTAGCACTTAGCCCATTGGAATGCCATCCCTCAATCTTATTCTATTAAATGAGGGGCTCGTGGCTAAATAATAACAGCCGCACGTCTCTATCTTCAAGGTTAAGCAACGTTTGTCAAGGTTGGTCTGTAGATGAATAACCATCTTAACATACCGAGTTTCCTCCGTGCCTCGGACAGCACGTTAAGCCGTTGGTCCCGGCTGTCATTTGAAGATCTCGGGCAGTCGTAACGGATTGTCAGAAGCTTGTAAATCTGACTCCAGTCTTTCCAAGAAGTACCGTGTTACCCTAATAATGGGTTGTGGAGGTCTGGTAGGCAGCCGCTCCACGTAAAATACTCCACGTAATATATTCAGCTAAATCCAGTTTGACTGGAAGCCGACCCCAAAGTAAGTAGTTGGGAAAAGGCTAGGCAGATGATGAGTCTTATTCTATTAAATGTACTTACATTGGATGCATTCATAGTTGAAAGTCTATGACGAGATCCTGTAATGAGGATGAATACTTATGTTACGAGTGCTTAGGTACTTAGATCATTGGGGTGTTGCATGCGTATGATTTCTTGTATTCCTGGCACCCAGTGTGTATTCCTACGGAAGTGTAGAAGGAAAGATAAAAAAATAATGTATAACTACTGCCTTCAGTAGTGGAAACCGCATTATTTCTTCATTAAAAAAAGTAAAAGCAATAATTAAATAAATATCTAACAAAGCATGTAAATAACAAGCCAAATATATTTCACTGTTTATTGAATTTGAATATAATATCATTATAGGTAAGTATTTACAATAGTATTCGAATGTTCAGAACTACAATATATTTTCGTAATACTACTTTTAAATAAATAATAGTACACAACCAATAACCTTCTACCATATATAGATATAGTTAGGTATTTCAGAAAGCGTTTATTTGACTTCATTTAAAAGAGCTCTTGAATCAAATGAACACGTGTTTGAGTTAAATGAACATGAGTCTAAAGCGAGTCATATGTACATTGAAGAACATATAAATTTATAAAAGTAGAAGCTCTAAGTTATTATGAAATCTTTTCGTTCCTGCGGCAGTGTTTATTTTATATGTTTTCAGTATGATTTTAACGATACAGGTACTTATAATACATAAAATATTTAAATTATTGAGTTGCGGTCTATTTTACTAGTACATCGTAATTTTATATAACTCTTTGGTATACATCCAGTGATATATTTTAAACTATTTCTAGCTAACTTGTTGCGTGGTTCATTTATTAAATTGAGGTCATTTAAATTTTTTTTTTTCGGCCTTATTTCGATATTCCACATTATTCGTCTTGCCCACATCTTACTAAATTTTAAAAATCATAGTAACGTGTAATTTTCTTTTTTAATTAAAAAAATACGTCAAAATGTAAAAATATAGCCTTACGTATTTAAAATTAAATTTAAAACTAAGTTTGTAAAGAAGCTACATGACCTAATGGTATTTTTGCTAAAAACTTTTAATAAAAAGGACGGTAATGGTAATAAAAGATTTAAAACAAGAAATCTGATACAAAACTTGGTGTTTCTAATGAGCAATTTCGATTTGACGGGAAAATATCATGGGGTTTGTATATTGGCGTTATTACCTGTAGTATTGCATTTTGGCACATTTTATATCGCTATATTATATACTATTATACTATATTATTATATAAATATTGATATAATCTACATTATTAAACCGAACATCAATAGATATAATCTAGCTATATGACAATATAACTTCATTTTTAACATTCGTATAAGCCGTGTTACATATACATACAAATAATTTAAAAAGCAGAAGGTAGATAATAAATGAAAGAAACAAAAATAATTTGAATATTTTTTTTACTTTTTTATCACATGGATTACACAAATCTCAAATCAAATAATCAGACTTCATGGCGTCCAGAACTTGACGTAAAATTGTAATATATAACTGTCAAAATTGACGTTTCACTGTATTAACGTCTCATAATATTATTATATTACATTTCGACGTCATGAATTCGACGAATTAACAATGTCGTTCATGAAAAAAGAAGGTAACATTTTAAATAAGCGCGAATTTATTTAAAAACAATTGAAAAACGCCACTGGCTTGAGCAAACAGTTGCTTTAATTGAAGAAAACATGAAAAAACTTTTTTTTTTGTCATTTTGAGACACAATTATTGTATGTACTTTAACTCCATAAAACTACTTGCAAAATTAACATCGGAAGCTCAATTTTAAAATTACAAACTGCCGACCATTTTAAATAGGCCTCTACATGCAAGCGAATCACAAAACTTTGCTTCGTAAATCATATATAGTAGAGATCTAGCTAAACTGGCTTTTAAATAACATGTAACATCCGTTTGATATGTTTTATGTACTATATGTTATTTAGGCGTATTCGCTTTATTCACGTCATAAGATTGTGTTTAATATCAACAACCCATCTTCATAATATATGGAAACTCTTACGCTAAAACTATATACAAATACAATATAATTATACGACACCGAAAATGGTAACGTAAGACTATGCTATCGAGATTATATAGTTAGGCCTACCCAAATATCCAAATATGATTTTCCAAAACGCGTGAAATAATACAAGCTTAGTGTAACATCAAAATTTTATGAAACAAAAAATACTTTTCAAAAATGTATAATCAACGCATTGTTGGACAAAACATACGTACACAGCAGCACTAATTTTAACATTCGCATAATACTAATACCTACTAACAGAAACAGAAATATACAATCAATAAAAACCTACTATGTATAAATATAACAGCCCCTATAATTTTACTATTCAATAGTAAAATCGTAATTAACTATTTTATACAACAGTTCATATAAATAAGGTTATGAAACGTAAAAGCAGTGTCGAAATTGAAATACAAATATCCCTTTAGTATAGTGAGGGACCAGCAATTCTGGTAATTTTAAAACTGGTCCAAACAAGGTTGCCACACATTACAACTGCCTGCCAATCATTTAAAGCAGAATAACATTTTATTCCCAATATATAAAAAACCTATAGCAAATATAAAATTGTCCTTAGAGAATAAATGAACGCGCTCGCAGCAATTCCAAATGAACACAACAAATACTTAAAGCAATATTTTGATTACTATTTTTTACTTAGTACCTATTATAACTACACCTAACCATAATGTGTGCCAACCTTAAATTACAGTAATATCCAAACCTAGTGTACAATATCGATTCAAAATTCGAGTAATATCATTAAAACATTGCAAAATTTTATTTCCAACTACACTTTCCAGCTTTCCATTTTATTCATCAACTGCATTCCCAAAGTAATAATGTTAGTACAAAACATGCTAAAGATTAACAGACACTTACAATACTTTTTGGTTTTTACACAAATCCAAAATGTCTGACTCAATTTCCAAAACAATCAATTACAGACAAGACATTTAGATTTATTCTTTTATAGTTTCATTTATTACATTTAATATTTCCATTATTATAGGAAGCTTATCTTCCGGGAAGACAATTCCATGAACATTTTAGCCAAATTAATCAACATCAAAAACTTCAAAATTTACTTCAACTATTACAATATCAATTTCTTTTCCTTTATTAAAGACCCGGTTACACGCTCCATCTTACTGGAACCAATTGCAATCAAAACTAGCACAATATATTCCATGCAAATGGTTTGCTATTGTTTGGAATCCACCATGTAGTATGCACAAACTGTTTGCGCATGCAAGTGCATGTGTAACCGGGCCTTCAGATCTGGAAACTGACGTGACCATCTAAGACATAGTTAACATTACCTTTCACAATTCTTCGGTAGACGCTATAGGAGCCTTGAGTAGTGGTGTTCTTGGACTTTTAGAACCATCAGTATTTCTCGTAGGAGCTTGGAAGTCTTCGTTAGACAGCGAAGCAGGTAGCGGAGCAATCTTCAGTTGATGTCCATTCAACTTGATCTCAGTAATGGAATGTGATCTCCCGTGGTTTACATTAGGCTTCTCCTTGTTAGATGTAGTCATTGGATCGTGGGTTGGAGTCTTGGCTAAGGATTGGGTCACTTTGGTCCTGTTCGATTGTTCTCTTAGTGCCATTTGGTAAGCTACTTCGAAAGCCTCGCCTAGTGTTAGAATTACCTCTGTGGCTTGATCCTGGAAAAGGAAAAAAACCACATAAATATTTTTGTTGAATTGAACTAGGATTACAATATAAAACGAAATATCAAGTGGTTTGCTCTTTAACATATCAAAGGTAAAAGCTATGGCGAGTTCTAATGACCTATATTTTTATTAAGAAAACAAATAAAGATCAGCAAACAAAAGAACAGCTCACCATAGTAGCGACTCTGAAGACGTGGCAGTAGTGACTCCTGCTGGTGTGGTCCTTGGTGATGTAAGCGAAGTGAGTGAGGTCGTCCGCATCCTGACACGCGCAGTGGATGTTGCGGATTTCATGCTCGCAGACCAACTCCTAAGAAGGAATAAAGGTATCATCAATAAGATAAAAGAAGGCTAAGTTAGATATAACCTGTAAACCTGGTGGACTCTTTTGGAATCTTTGAAAAGTAAGCAAACATTTTAAAACCATTTATCGTAAAAATCCCAAGCTGTTCATATGATTGTAGTAATAAATCTACCGTTTAAAAATTTGTACGTTAAGTAACAAGTAAAATAAACAAAAACATAGAAATCTGAAACATTCTGTTAACTGGAAAGGCTATGTAACAGGCTCTAATTAAAAAGCATTCACAAATTGGGACTGTAGGTCCTAGAAATGTACATTGAAACTATCATTTACCGGCCGAAAACATTTTATAACCGTAGCAATTTAAAAAGGCCGGAGTTTTATTAACGAATGCTGTCCCAAACAATATTTTACTCATTTTTGACGTAAAAAAACAAGTCGAAATTAAATTTCGTCCGTGCTTCGCAAGCATAACATTGAAAAAACACTAATTATCCCACTTAACTAACCGTGAAGAGTTCTAACATAAAAATTCATTGTACAAAAAGGGGAAGAGAGAAAAAACAATCCTTTTTTTAAGAAACACAAAGAAGAGATTGGTCATCGGTCCGATCAAGTGTGAGGAATGAACCGTAATTAAAAATCAGGCAAGAATCAGGGTCTTCGTAGGTCCTTTGTTACCGACCCCGGGATGTTTGCCGTCTTACACTTGGATGATCTTCAAAGACCTTCAGACAGTCTTCAAAGTTTGCCCGTCAAAGATTGAAACTACAAACTTGGGAACAACGTAGTTGAGAAAAAAGATACAAAATATGATTTTTCTTTTTAACTTTTTCGTTCCAGTAAATGTTAAAAGAAAATGTTGGACTAAAGGGAAAGGTCAAGTTGTCTATTGACAGAAGTTATTCTTGCTTTAATAAATCATAATAAGCATTAAAGTGACTACCGTTCCTTGACTGGCAAAATAATATTTTGTGAACTAGATAATGTAAAAAAACGCTATTATCATAAAAATGTATAAAAGAAAAGTTATTTGATAGATGTTATTAAAATAATAAGATAACTAATCTTACTGTTCTAATAAAAATTAAAAAATGGTAGAATATTGGAAGACAATCCGCTTCTGAAGTTTATTTTCTATCCTTGTCACGCAAAATGACATTTAACATGTGTGTGAGTACAGATCCAGTACAAACGACATTTTGTGTGGTTGGCGGGACTTGTGAGTGACGTCACATGCCATTACTGCTGTCTTTGTTTATTAAAGATTTTAAAAAGCTGACAAAACTGCCATTTTTTATATTTTTAATTGCGTTTGAAATATTCTAGATTCGTATCAGCTGAACGACGTTTATTGCTGGACAGAGGCCTCACCAAAAGTTTCTCCCATCTAGTAGAATTAAACAACTTTACACGAGGTCACATTAACAATGACTACACGGAAGCAGCTGATTCCACTTACCCTGGTGATTGTGTTAAGGAACTTGACACCCCTGTAGCTGATAGAGAGGATGATATCAGGAGAGTCCCTCGGTTCTTTGGTAGACTTCTTCAACTTCTGTATGGATTTCTTTGTAGACTCAGTTCCTCGGAGTTCTTTCACCACAGTTGATCCTAGATACTGTAGGGAAAGGTTGGATTAAAGCCACAGTATTTTCGGTGATGGTAAAATTTGACTGGAGACATTGAAATATGAGTGATGTGAGATTTGCAAGAACGATAGTAGTACCTAAATATTTTAAATATATTTTTTCAACAACACCCCATAACGAAACTTCAAATGGGCATATTTCTAAAAAGAAAAACAGAAAACAGCATACAATTCTAAAGCACTTACATTAGCTACATATGTTACAGCTCCAGTAACCAGCACGAACGGCTGATGCTTCCACTGAGTTTTCAGCGCCCCTGGTACTCCGACCAGCAGTTCCGAAGGTGCCCTGATCTCCAGGTCCGAGGGTCTGGGTGGTTGAGGAGCAGGCCTGTTCTTTTTGCTGCGCTTCAGAGTCTCTCCACCAGGTGGCGCCAGGGTAGGTACAACGGGAGGTGGAACAGGTTTCAGGTTTTCTGAAGGTGGTAACTTCTCTTTGATTTCTTCTTTCAGCTGCTGTATGTTGCTCTTCTAGAAGGAATTAGTTGTTATTAATGGTTATTAAGTATATTATGATCAAGAAACGATTATTATAAGGGAACGTATTTTTTCACTATGTTATTGTATTAGTAGACAGTATTTTCGGTGATGGTAAAATTTGACTGGAGACATTGAAATATGCGTGATGCGGGATTTGCAAGAACGATAGTAGTACCTTTAATTAATTCTTTCTTTAATTCTTTATTGTACACCAAAACAGCTTATTCAAAATACAGTAATGAAAGTTCATGTACAAAGGCGAGCTTAACTCAGAAATGAGTTTTCTCCCAGCAAACCTTTGAGTGATAGAGAAAGATGACAATGGAGGGTAGGATCCAGTGCACATAATTACATTTATTTAATTACTTTTTATTATATATATATAGATTAAAACATAAACCTACATACATAACTATAAATATTCATACACATACATATATACGTATATTATGTCAAAAGCGAAAGGAAATGCTCTTTAACTTTCCTCTTGAAGACATCAAGAGAAGGGCTGTCGCGTATGGAGTGTGGGAGCGAGTTCCAGAGACGTACTGCAGTAACAGAGAAAGAGCCACCATATCGACTAGAAGTGTGACGCGGGGTACGAAGGAGAAGAGAAGTGGCAGTTCGACATGATTTGCCCCTCGGGACGAGGTACTCAAAGCGTTCACGAAGGTATTGAGGAGAATTGGGATTGTGAAGGATAGTATAGAGAAGGGATAAGATATGGGTATCTCGCCGACGCCGAATCGGCAGCCACTTCAATCTGGTCCGAAACTCCGACACGTGGTCGTATTTCCGGAGACCAAAAATAAACCGAATGCACAAGTTCTGCAGTCGCTCGAGTTTGTTCAGGAGTACCTCTGTAGCATCTAGGAAACAGACATCCGCGTAGTCTATAAGTGGTAAAAGAAGCGATTGAGCAAGACTGACCTTTGTGTGAAATGGTAAGAATTTTTGAAGACGTTTAAGAGACTGAAAAGTGTAGAATACCTTCTTACTAACATCAGCAATATGAACCTCCCAAGAGAGGTTAGTATCAATATGGACGCCTAGATTTTTAGCGCTTTTAGAGTATAAAATTGGCACTGAATCATACACTACTGGTGGCAGAGACTGGTGATCCAATAGGCTGAGCATGTATCTGCCACCCACAATAAGCGCTTGAGATTTAGTTGGGTTAAGCAAGAGTCCAAAAGATTTAGCCCACTTGTTGATATTTTCAAGGTCATCGTTGATGGCAGCCACAGCCGCAGCCAGTTCGCCTACTTTAAAATGTCGATAAAGCTGCAAGTCGTCTGCATAGAGATGAAAGTTAGAAGTAAGGACCTTAGTGATAGCGTTTATAAATACTGAGAAGAGAAGAGGAGAGAGGACGCCACCTTGAGGAACACCCGCAGCCAATTCACACCACTCAGAGGAATCCCCATCAGATCGAACAGACTGCGAGCGACCCCGAAGATAAGATTTAAACCACTCAATTACTGGTACGGAGACATTGAGGGAGGAAAGGATACCCAAGAGAATGTCAAAGTCAACTGAGTTAAAAGCACTGCTGAAGTCCAGTAGAACCAAAACTGTTAGACATTTGTTCTCCATAGCCAGCCTAATGTCATCAGTAATTTTGACTAAGGTTGTTACAGTGCTATGGCCAGGTCTGAACCCAGATTGGTAAGGACTTAGCAATGAATTAGAGGACAGATAATAAGACAGTTGCTTCTGAACAATACTCTCGAGGACTTTGGAGAGGACTGGGAGGATACCATATAAGGTACCTAAATATTTTAAATATATTTTTTCAACAAGATCTCATAACGTAGCATCAAATGGACATATTTATAAAAAGAAACACAGGCATGTACCTAGTAACATTCAAAAGTTTTCAAAACATATTTTTTTCACGTCGAGTCAATCTCAAACACCGCTAAAAACACAGACACGAGCCTCCCCTCAATAACTCTAATTAAATAAAAAAAATGGCAACAAAGCACAATACGCAACAAAACGTAAAGTGACACTCATACACAGATTCACACTTCAGAGGTGCTGAACAAAACGCGACGAGGAAAATTAAAAACATCGTCAGTAGGCGTAAAATTTTAATGAAGGCAATGAAAGGTGCACAAGTAAATAATTGAATCATCTGATGGCATAGTGTCATTGGTTAAAAACTACGTCGAATGAAAGGGCTGTTCTGTCAGGAATAAACTTGGATAGAATGGCATAATATGGACCTGTGGTTATGACTGTACCAAGCCGTTAAAAAATGGCACCTTTTACTTGGTAGAATATGATGGAGTATTTCATGTTTATTTGTCAACTTATCGTATTCGTAGTCTTGCAAATAAAACTATTATTTTTCTTGTTTTACATCGTCATCTTTTACACTTACACCTTTTACAGTCTCTTTTATACTCAATTTGTCATATTTATACCCGGGTTCCATATCTACTATAAGTTTTCCAAATAAGACCGGTTTCGAAGTTGCAAGATAAAGTTTATGTTAATATTTGGTCTACTTTGTGTAGTAGTAAATTATTATAACTACTTTATTGGAGCAACTTGTGGACCACCAGCGGTTTCCCTAGCATAGAGTTTATGTAACATCTCGGAAACTGCTTCAAAAATAGTTTTGCTTATAAGTTTGATGTTACAGTGACGTTATTCATTTATTTGTAAAACGACTGTATTACAATATTTAATGCATGCCATCTATCTTTGATCAAGGATGATTCTGTAAATTATGATCTAATAGCTAAGGACGATTCATGGTTTGGTTTATATATTATGTGAAGTTCTGCAGTAATTTAGATTTGATCATATGACTGATATAAAAATATGACTCACAAAGTATTGTCATTTTTCTATTAATCCTGTCAGATTATCTTTATCAATCATTATTATAAGACCAAGCGGGCGTATCGAATCATATTTATAGATAAACGAGATTAGATTAGATACGGACAAAATGGCTACTGTTTTTATTTTGACATTGAGAAACAAGAGTTTTTCCAAGTTAATTGACCGAAAAAGTGGGTGAATAGTGTCTGGAGGTTATTTAGGTGGCAAAAATAAGTGCCGCGTAATTACAGTTACGCTAGCCTTCAAATTGATTAATGTAACAATTTGAACTGCTTATGAAAACTTGAGTGCTAAAAAAATATATAATATAAAGACACAGATCTGCCGAGGATTGGTCGTAACAGAACATATTATTTTAAAAAATATTTATCAAGTTCCTTAAAGTTCCTTATTAAGGAATCAAGCTTGAAAAAGCGTCACCCAGATCAGAAAAAGATTCAATACGTACTGTACGTATATTTATATAGGTATACGTATAAAATATGCACAAAAAGCACTAGTAACTTATAAACAAAAAACATATATAATCTTATAAAAAAATCCCATTTTTAAATTAAAAAAAATCCATTCTAAAAAACTTCAACACAACCGTAGTTAGAGCGCGTGTTGCGCTTACATTTCCCTCCCGGAGTGGGGCACTCTCAGTCATCGGGGCTGAATAGACGAGGAATTGAGCACTAATTACCTATACAGGGTTGCCGACGTGTGAAATTAAAAAAAGGCAGCAAAATGTGTAGGTAGGTAGCGTAGGCTGAATTAGCGTTGCTTGTATACGAATGGGATGCTGTGCATGTGTGGTCAGATGAGTGGATGTGAAATTAGTATGGTTATTTTCTGTGGATGATATTTTTTGAATGGGACTTGTCAATGGTAGGTTGAGACTGGTTATTTCAGTGAGACACGAAACAGAATATCTTGAATTTGAATTTGATGACGACATGTGTAGATACTGAATGTAAAAATGAGATAAAGAAATGTGAGTGATTGAAGTATCTACTATTTTTGCCGGGTTTTCTTGGTTTTCTTTCCGGTTTTTATATTTGTGTCTGGCATAACGGGCACAAATACTAACTTAAAAGAAATAGAATAAACTGCTCCCAATATCCATGTTTATAGATCAAAATTCGACGCAAAACGCGACCGAATCGCCGTCCGAAACTAGCCGAGAGCTAATATTATGCGACTTAGTACCCCTGTGCCAAATACTTATGTTAAACAGTCTAGCACCAGGTCTATGCGCCTAGATTAGAATATTAGATGGAACTTAACAGGTCTTTAGATTTTCATATTATTTAACGATTTTGCTTCGCTTTTCGTAATTAAGTTTAATTCTTTTGTTGTACTTGACTTTGCCGAGTGTAATGCTCGACTCCTTTTGTAACAGTGTCGTTTTCTTATTGGGCTAGAAATTATAAGTCAACAGTATCGAGAAAATACAAAGCATTCCTGACTAATTGTGAAAATATAACCAAATTAAAAAACCATTAACTTCGTCTTTGACTTCTATGAAAGTATCTTTCGGTCGGTCTTTCATTTTTTAAGAATACTTAGTTATACTCGTAAGTACTGGAAGAATAAGGAGATTCACAAAACTGAACTCATTTTACTAAAACCTCCTAACTAAAAAGCCACATTTAAAGCCAAGAACACTTACCTATACTCGTTACACCTCTAAAACTTAACAAGTCGATAACACTTTATTTAAAACTCATCACGCCACCTTACGTGTGACGAGATTAAACCTGCTAATCCTCGATAAATTGCTCATCTGCCTGCTAATTATAATCACGCACGTGCCGCAGAGGGGGTAGCCAGGCAACGCCCTCACAGGTGTCGAGGTGAAGTCAGGAGGAATGCTCAAATGAATTTGGATTTTATTGATGGTGAGCTTTTGAATGCAGTCGGAGAAATTACTGTTGAAGTAGGTAAGTTTTTTATAGAAGCAAATGTCTTTTGTAAGACTTTTCCTGAAGATGAAGCACATGATCAGAGCTTCAAAGATTGACAACGAAACAATAACAAAAGTATCAGATAACTAAATATCACTGAATTAAATAAGTTCGAAAATTGGGAATAAGGAAGCAGATGAAAATGAAAATTATCATAATGTCAACAATGATTGATAAACTTTTCTAATCCAAAGAAAACCAAACGGACTATTGACACTTATATATCGTTAAATTACCAACGGTACTGAAGCACTAATAAGCTTCCGTATTCAACGACAAAACATTCAGAAGCCGTATTATGATCCAATAAAAATCCCAATAAGTCCAAAACACATGATCGGAAAGCAATAACACCGAGTGCAGCAGGTGGGTTCCGTAATATAATATTATAAACCAGTTAAGGCGAAAGGATATCCTCGCAAATAAATTGGCAATCGCCGCACAATAAGTATGCACCTGCCTACCGTCTGTATTAAGGCTTATTCGATAACAATTTGGGGTTTTAATACGGTTTAAGCCCTTCTCATTTGCTTGCCTTTAAATTTTTTATTGTGGTTTTATTTTCACTCAACTTTTGGGGCACTATACGCACTTATAAACTCAGTTAAATCACTTTTATTATTGGTCTCACCATGCAGTTACTCAGTACCAACGATATCTCATAATATCATCAAGAGATCGGAAAATACAACAGGGACTCAATTTTCAAACTGTAGAGGTCGAAGCTTGGAAATAAATAATTCTTCATTAGTAAAAAAATATCTGTAAATGTTATCATTTTTATATCTGTTTCACACTATAGCCCAATTACAATCACATCAGTAACTTCAGTATGTAAGTACGCATATCTGTCACCCTTTCGATTGCCATCAATCGCTCCACCGATCTCATTCAATCCTACATCATAGCAACGCCCTCTGTTGCTCACAATTGTCGCTTTGCTGCAAGGATATCCTTTTTACAAGCTTTTTGATTGAGCGAATTGCTCACTTCATTGCCCAGATTGAACCATCCTGGGGCATTCATATTTGATTTATTGGTATTACTGTCTGTTTCTTGAGAAGTGTTAGTAGTGAGAAAGGGTCTTTGCTGTGATTGGGTGAATTGATTTCAAACGATATTGCATCACACGAGTTTGACAAGTTCTCAATTAGGGTTCCGTACTAAATTGGTAAAAAGGAACTCTCATGGTGTGACTAAGTCTATCACAGCTGGATATTTCATGATCTACTAATGCTATCAACTTGAAATTTGGAATAGTTTTAGAAGTCGTTTGCTCAACTATTTTGCAAAAAAGAAAGAAATAAAAATGCATTTTTTTTACAACAGCGACTGAAAGGGGTTCTTAAAAATTGGAAGGGGGGGGGGGGCTACTAGGGCATGTGGGTTGTCATATGAAAGAGCTCTATTTGCACATTCTCAAACATTTTTTCTTAGGCCGCATGTTTTTCGACCTTTGAGGAAAAATAACAAAATGTTTACCATTCCCCCCTTATCTCCAAAGTTTGCATAGAGAAAAATCTGAAATTATTCTATGTGATAGAAGTTTATGTAAAGATTACAGGAAAAATAAAATAATGTCTCTAAATAGCACACTTTTTAGAAAACATGAACTAAAATTAAATTAGTTCCACTAGCGGCCAAGAGATGTCACTGATCTAAAACTGCAATATACACCGTTGTGTTAAAATTCAATGAGGAATAAAGGCCTCGCTGATGAAAATTTAAAAACATTTCCCGTTTTATGTGATGGTACAGAACACTCGGTGCGCGAATTCGACTCGCTCTTGACCGTTTTTTTTTAATTTTTAATTCAACTACCGGGTGATAGACATTCATTTTATAGATTTCCAAATGTGATTAAAATGAATAAAAAACTATTTAATGTTTTAAATACTATCAGCAGGCAGCAGCTGCTTCAAGATTAATTGCAGCGTTTAATTGATTATTATAAAAATCCAACATAATTCATTAACACACAACTTTCAGTCCAATAAAACTATAACTCTACAGCTTTAATTTTACCACCTGGCACTTTTATTTTCATTGCATCCCATTCATCAATATCAGCACACTTTCTCACTACATAATTAAAATATATCACGCCCAAATCGTTGCCCTCATTTCGTCTTCCAAGTCAATCTATCAATCCACTTAGAATTCGTCAACCGCCCATCTCCAAAATCTGTTACGTGATATTTTTACAACGTTCTATAGCACAATTTTACTAGCTATATCAGTGTTGTAATCGCTTTCTCTTGAACCATGGTGTATGGGAAACCATGCATTAGTATGCATGGTGTTGACACCGACGTTCGTGACACCCATGAACATATATTAACTATCTGTAATCTATTTGATATCGTTAAATGTGTCTGCTGCCTTTGATTGCATTTAACAACGACTAATTCCTTTGGGAAAGAGTATTAGAAAGGATTTGACGGCCTTAATGATTGTTAAATTGTGTTAATTAATACATTTTTGGAAAAATAGAGTGCTTGATATCTGTATGCACTGCGTGTGCGGTATCGAGGCGACGAAACCCATCGTCGCGACGACGGGTTTCCGCAAGTTGATTGTTATTAGACCCGACGTGATTCTATTACTGAACGAAATCTGGTTTTGATGGAAAAGTATTATTTTTAGTTGGTGTTTCGCAAGTGAATAATAATAATGGATTAGTCATTATTACAAAAAAATGTGAGGACAAAGTTCGTTCACCATGATATCAGACGTATCAAAACATACGCAAGACATCAAAGAGATGATTTCTCAGAAATCAATAAATAATTGCTTTATTAGCATAAAATTAAAACTGAAATCATTTGCCAGGCAGTGATTATGTTAATACCACCCTATTGTTCATTGTACCTGTCTTTAGGGGAGGCAATTTCGCATATATTAAAGTTAATATACACGTCACATGGTGTTATTGACATGATAAGAATGACTGTACAATAACAATGGCTTAGCGCAGTAGTAATAATTCCAACAGGTTTTTGTAACAGATCATTAACATTAAAAATTTCGCTTACCAAAGTATTGAGATCAGCGTTAATATCTTCCATATGATTAGCAGGTCCATTGTGCTGCCCAGATACCGAAGCCAGGATCCTTTTCCTATGTCCAGCCTTCTGAATCTCCAGCACAGCAGTCAGTTCTACCTCCCAAATTCTTTTCACTCTATCCATATCTACATACAAATGTTTCCTAAAAGTATCACTATATTGCTCTAAGTTTATATGTCTTAGCCATTCTTCAACAGATTCGTTTTGGCTTTTACTTATATTGTTATTGTTATGATTATTGCTTATTTCAGTTATTTTAAGAGGTAATTGTTTAGATGATTCTAGTATTTTTTGCCTATCGTTCTCTTCTATGCCCATCTCTCGGAGGTCGTTTTCGTCTAGGATACCGTTCTGGAACAAATGTTTATTGTTAAAAGATTGTTTAAATAGGGTGTGAGTGATTTTGAGATATAAAGATTTTCACGAATTGAAATCTCAATACTTACAAGGATTTTTACAGAGTGTAGCAGTTTTAACTACGTCATGATGAAAAATAAGCCAACACCAAATCGGCAGCGTAACATTGAATAGAAATTCAAAATAATCAACAAATAAATACTCACAACAAAATCAATATCATCGAAGCCGCTTTCCAGGAACAAGGTTTCATAGTCATGGAGTCCCATACCAGACAGCCACAGACCAAGGTTGGAAGCCACAGAAGGGCTCAGACTGGACTCAGAACAGCTCAACCCAAGCCTTGATGTGAACTCCTGCTCCAGTTCGGAAACGAAGACTGACTCCCTGACGAGCTTGCTGCCAAACGACGCCATTATTTCGGAGATCTTGGCCCATTCCTCCTGTTGGAAAAATGGAAACTGTAAATAATAGATTTGTTTTTATAATTTTATAGGCATTACAAAATATTTATAAATAAGTTTATCTAGTTGAGATAGAAACAGAACCGGTGAAGCTGGTAGCCTAACCAGCTTGTTGATGCGTAAGAGCATAAAATAGAAAATTAATAGTGTTACTTGCTATGTAAATAACATTTAATAGATCGACAATCTAGGTAGATAAGTGATTTTATTTTGAATAGGTTTCGTTAATTTGAACAAGTAATTGATAAGATTTTAAAACAAGTTTATGTACACACGATGATACAATCTACTGCTTTGATTCTGAGATACATGGAAAAAGGTTATATTTTTTGTTATACATATACATGGCAGACAATGGTGTTCTATCAATCAATTTTATACAATGGATATTAATCCAGCATGTTCTTCGTTTCGTTGGTGTCTACCTACTAGATAATGACTAGTACCTTTGTGGGTACCTATTAATTGTGTGCATTAATTTATAACTGAGTATTAGATAAACAAAATATCGACTTAAATTCAAAGAGCTGGCGTTCGCATGAAATTTTTATATCGTAAACAAAGCTAAACACTCGATTTTTAAATTCGATAAAAAGCTATCTTCTATCTCTATCACTAAATGCTAGTGGCTTTTAATATAAATAAATAAAACAGGAATCCTTCAGTATTGGGCTGTAGAGCTATTTTTGATAAGCTAACTATTTATTGTATAATATTAATAGCAACTATTTTATTACCACACTAAGGCAAACTGCACTTAGACAGACGACCTTTTAAAACCAAATAAAACAAAAGTTCTAGGGACATCAAATTCAAATTACAGCACAATATTATCAACAGACATTATCATGGGAAGCATCGAATCGCTTTCACGTGACATTCAGACATCTGCTGTTTGCCACCTGCCTACCTGAACGAGGCAGGAGTATGATATGAGACAGAAACCTAACTTCATTTAAATTTGCAGAGCAGGCATACAGCTAAGTAGCAGGGAAGTTGGTTGATGTTTGATGTGATGTCTAAGACATAAAACTGCGTAGTGTATAGTCCATTAAACGTTTACGGGTGAAAAGTAATACTTTTTAATACAATCTTGTATTTGTTTCTCATCTTCAAAATGTGGCGCTGGAAATCTTGCTTCAATGTCTAGAGCTATTTTGCTTCTACGGCTTCTTGTAATCTTCCAAAGGTCTTCTGATTAAGACCGCCATGGTACACATAGAATTATTTACTATCTATAGTTAGCTGTTTTTACGTTACCACATTCTGAATGTTTAGTCGCTTAGATGAAATTCGGACTCCATTGGCTATCTACTCTTGCGCATCCACGACGTTACGTTATCGGGATCAGCACGTAATGTGGCCATGTCTCGCACGTTATGTGGGTATCGCCCGCATTTGTGTGACACTTTTTGTTAAGAGTTTTTGTTAAACTTTTTGTGGGAGCATGATGTACTGGGGTGACTTCAGGAGATATCAATGTGCCTCGAGTATGTTGTCGTCGATGTATGATTATGGCTTAATGTATTTTTAGAGAAGTGATGCTTTTCATGAAGATAATCCCTTTTTTTTCAATGTCACATGAGCCAAGAGTTTCGGCAGCGAATTGATTCAATGTAAAATATATTGGAACTATATAAAGGGAATATTAAGAAAAAGATGCAGTAGTGCTGGCTAGCAAAAGCCAATTAAATAATACCACTGATATGGTAGGTACTTATGTGTGTTTTTAATATGAGGTTGGTGCCACTGACAGCGGCTGGGACTTGAGTAAAAGTGAGTCAAAAACCACTACTTGATGATATCTTGATACTCCAATAATTTTGCTAAATTATGCCCAGGTGTTTGTTATTCATACTTCCACTTTTCCTTACCCAAGGCCTTGTCAAAAACATTAAAACGCCACAAAACAACAGATGCTCGAACCATATCTCAAAACACAACATTTAATGGCTGATTTGCATTAAATGCGCATAATTCTGAAGTATTCCAAAACAGCTGTCCATCGGCAATAACGTGTCGTATTCAGATGTAGCGATCACCTGTCCTCGTAAGGCCTCGACCAGGGTGAGAAACTTACGCGGGCTCGAAGTCTCAAACATATAAGAAACCGACCGTTTGCTTCTAAGTATATGAAGTTACGGGTGACGGGTACCTATTGTGTCGTGACTGAGGGACTCGCGAGCGATTGCCTATTATTCCACCCTGAGAAATAACGATTAGCCTCTGGGAACTCGTGGCTAAATAATAAAAATTGCACGGGTCGAACTTCCAGGTTTAACTACGCTTGCCCAGTTCGGTCTGTGGATGGGAGTTCATAAATTAGCTTGTCTTGGAAAGCACGCTAATCCGTTGGTCAATCTGTCATTTGAACATCTTTGATAGTTGTTATGGGTAGTCAGAAGCCAGACAATCTGGCACCAGTCTCGGCGTATCGTTTAAACCAGACTGAGTTGTAGAGTTCATAAAAGCAGAGGGTCCATGTAAAACAATGGTTTTTAGCTATATTCGGTTATACTGGAAGTCGACCCCAATATACCTACTTGGGAAAAAGCTAGGCAGGATAACCTCTAATACCCGTTACAACCACTCGCGATGGCATTATGGCCGCCAAATCGCGCCCGCTACCGCTCCTGCACCCTTTACTCACGACAAGGCTTATAGTACATTGAACAGCTGGACACCTGTGCGGCCTATGAGCGGTTGAATGGTGCATTGTCCTCAAATGATACTTATTACTGGTGCTAGTAGCTGATGCGGCATTGTTTGATGGTTGATGAGTTCGTTTGCATGTAAGCATGCAGTTTGTTGGGAACTATGTTGGTGTATGACATTCTTTGGCGGTGGTTCTAGTCAGACACCTGAGGAGCTGTTCTAGACATAACAACTTTCAGTACTAACCTAATAGCTTATGGTTCATCAATTGTACTCGGACAGCAACTAGAAAAACCGGCAAAGTACGAGTAAGACTCTCACACAAAGGGTTCCGTACAATAAACCGAAAAAAGAACACATTTCATTTGTAATTTAACTTGTGTTATTTGTTGTTATAGCGGCAATAGAAATACGAGTACATACTCTGTGATTTCAACTGTCTATCTATTACAATTCTTGGGATCACCCCGCTGACAGACAGACGGACGGATGGACGGACAGCGGAAGCTTAGTAATAGGGTTCCGCTGGTTACCCTTCGGGTACGGAACCCTAAAAACCAGCCAAGTGCGAGTCAAACTCGCACACGAGAGTTCCGTACTATAAACCTTAATTTTTATTATTTGTTGTTATAGCGGCAACATAATATATACACAATCTGTGAAAATTTCAACTCTCTACCTATTACAATTCTTGAGATACAGCTCGCTGTCAGACAGACGGACGAACGTACGGACAGACAGCGGAGGCTTAGTAATAGGGTTCCGTTGGATACCCTTCGGGTACGGAACCCTAAAAATTAACTTGTTGTAGGGAAAAATTAATCAAAAGCTGACTCAATTTAAAAAACAAATCGAATACACAATGACTGTCAAGATAAATATTTACGAAATATGTATCCAGAAACCGTAATGGGATGATATTTGAGAGCAATTACAAAAGATTAGCAATAGCAATCAAAATACCCTTTCGAAGTGAATCATTCATTGAATGAAAAAAGGAAAGAAGGCGTTAAACAGGAAACAATGAAACAAAACGTAGTTCTTCAAGCGCTTATCAACAGTTACCTTGTATTACCATGGAAAACATTTAGCGATACATACCCAAATGAGCATTTTAAATGCAAAGCACATGAAATTAAGTGTCTTTTAATTTATGTAACAAAACGTTATCATGTGTATTAGCATTTCAAATGGCTGTTTTTACGAGTATGTCATGGTTAAATTATCTTCTTTCCATTTAGTTTACTAAAACATAAATATACGAGAACAGCATTGAAAGAATACGTTTAAATTAACAAGAGTTCCAATTATTCATGTATCTAATAACTCTCTATAAATCTTATATAAGAGTCATAATTTGAAATTATGATTTATAAGGAAATTTCAATGGGATATTTTTCACATGCGTCTATAGCACGTATTTGCCTTGACGAAACTGATGGGGCCGCGTGGTGGATTATAGTCCACTTCGTCATAAGGAAGAAGCCTGTGTCCCAGCATTTAAACAACGTGATTTTGCAGCTACTTTACTCTTTTAAGTTGTTCCTGACAATAGGCTCATGTTACATTACATCGGACCTGATCACGACTGGCGAAAGCTAGGTGCATTTTAATACATCTCTGTCCAACTCTTAGGAAAAATCAGTCGTGATGGTACGTGTATGGATTTTTTTTTATATCCACCAGAAAAACGCAGAGTCAATGAAGCTCTGATCAAACCGAAGATGACGGGATGAGGTTGTCTCCTACCGATAGGACGGGTTCGACATAGCAAAGGAAAGAACAGAATAGAATAGTATAGAATACTATTTATTATGTACACCATATAAGTTACAGAAAAGATAGATGAAGAAAACATTACATATGGTGACACAATGGGCGCTATAAGCCATAAGGCCGCCCACAGAGACAGTTATGACAGGGACAGTTTTGTGGAAAAAGGAAAGAGAGGCCTTTGCCCAGCAGTGGGACAAAATAGGCTAGATATATAGATAGACAATGAGGAGCTCGTGGCTAATAACAGCCACACGGGTCGATCTTGAAGGTTAAGCAACGCTTAACCATCCTAACACACGGATTGTCAGAAGCCAGTAAATCTGACTCCAGTCTTGCCAAGATGTACCGTGTAACCCAGTTAATGGGTTGTGGAGGTCTGGTAGGCGCTCCACGTAAAACACTGATTCAGCTGAATCCGGTTTGTCTAGAAACCGACCCCAATGTAGTTGGAAAAAGGCTAGGCAGATGATGAGATAGATAGACAATGAAGCACGACTAGTTCCGGAGAAACGATTCAACGGTCTTGAATCCTGCAACGAAATTAATCAGAGAGGAACAGCGGAGGAATAAGAAAAACAGAATTTCCACGCGAAACGTCGTTCATGTAGAACTAGCTTTTGCCACTTCGTACGCGCATATCCCTTATTTTCTTGTTCTCGTAGCAATTTCGGGAAAGTAGTTTCGGCTGTGCGTTGTCTGTCAGGCACTCAGTCAGAAACGGAGGAATTTTATATATTAAGATTTTACGTTACGAACTAATTTCAAATCAACCGTCTTTTAGCCCCAACTCCGTCGGTTAGGTAATATAAGCAACCGCCTAAACCCGTGAACCATGACAGACAGCCATACAATTTGGCACAACAATAGCTTTGGAACATGGTGACGCATCAACAAAGGCAGGAAGTTTCGGAATTATCTTTTGACGTTAAACACCTGTGGTTTAACACACCCCACGTTATTATGTAGCATTTGGCTTTTCAGTTACTGCCTTCACAGGATTTTCGACAACCGTCTTTATAGGATACCAACATTATTGTTTTGCACAAAGAGAAACTGTGGTCGTTGCCTCTATACACCGTGTTCTTCACGTTACATAGCAAACGCTTATATAGCTTTAACAAATTAAATCAAACAAAGGAAGTAGTACTTAAGCTTCATTTAATGAGCTATGCAGTATGAAAGGGTGCAATTACAATGAAAAAATCTATCAAATGCTATTTGAATATCATTTGTTTTTCTTTGCCAATTCGTACAAAGAGGCATGCACATCGGATGATTTACGTCAAGGTATTTAGTTTGTATGAAAATTAATAAAAAATAAGAATTGTTTAATGTGTCCATAATTAATAATGCTTATTTTCATGTTCTGAACATCTGGTCGAAGTTTATGTATATAATCCGGAACACGGTGTATAAAGAGGAATCATCAACATGGCATCAATAATATGACTTCGAAAGACAGACGACTCAGTGATATCTGTCACAATGTTTTAAATCACAGGTTTTTTAGCTATTTTCTGATCATATTATGAATCGCAGATATTATGTCGTCGAAGTCGTTTTTCGACCCACTAAGGTTCGATAAAAACAGTTTTAAACTAGATAGCACCAGAATCAATAGTCGGACCAACTAACATTATTTCTAAATATGGTTACATAGAAGTAACCTTAGTTTATTTACTCAGAATTTAAAACTATTGAAAAGGTATTATTAAATTTACATAAAGCTCTAGACAGCTTTACCACACAAATGTAAACAAGCGTCGTGATTTCTATATATCTATGATGTAATTTTATCTGCCCTGAGACGATTTGACCTCAAAGATCTAAAGTTAATTAATTCCATTTTAGTTATTAAATTAACTACGCACGTTACGACTAATAATTGAAAATGGTTATTCGTTATAGCCATTTAATATCCAATGACCAAATACAGATACTATCACGGAAAACATATTATATTGAAAATCATTTCTAGAAATTATGCAATTTCTACGCACGCGGTTCATAAAATCTGTTGGGTGGAGAATATAAATTGTTTTAATTTAAAGTTACTATCTTGGATACCCTTTTTATTAATCATTATTTGCATGCGGTTATGTTTAAGAATTTTATTTACTGTAAATACTTCCTAGTGCGTTTCTTGTACACATGTAATGTAATGGCTTACCTAACCTAAGCATGATTATGTTAATTTTTCTATCTGACTTTTGTACAACGTAATTTTCCATCTTGATAATATCATTCTGTGTTCATCGCAACTTGTGTTATTCTTAAGTAAACCTTCTAATATGGAATGTAGATGTTCCATGCAGATTTCGACTACGGCGAACATTTCTATCGCGTGATGAATATGATTCCTGTGCTCGCGAAATTATTTGCAAGCTTCAATTAAGACACTCTAAAGAAACCTATGTTCAAACTCTTCGACCGACGAAATCGTAGTTAGCTCGCACGATCGTTAGCCAATTAGGACGAAACCGAAGCGTGTACTCTGATGTAGCTAAATAACGTTTAACCATCCGAAGTGTATACATAATCTCAATGATATGCTCCTCAGACAGTAAGGCAAGGTGTCCTGTGTGATGCCAAGTCCTAAACATATGGCTGAGCATTGGCAGCTTATTTTGACGACCTAGTTAAACTCTCTACTACAAGTAACCACCATGAGCTAGTTTACCTACTTCAAATATGTAGTAAAAAAAATAACATAGGATCTCACCTGCTCATCAAACGGACTAAGTATCGACAGCGACTTCTCCCCGCTCTGCGTCGAAGAGGTGGTATTACTGCGTCTCCTGACCTCATCCTCCACTCCATTGATATTCCTCTCTGTAGCTTGTCCATTGCTACTCAAGACCGTCGGCGGCGGCGGCGGAGGATCAGTCGGGGACGCGTCGTACACTGACTTTAGCTTTCGTAACGTTTTGGGACGTTCCGCTGGCATCGGCCGTAGACCGATCCCGTCTAGCGTTGTTGTTGAGCCTTTGAAGAGGCCTGTGGACAAGGAAAAGAGTTGGTTTAGTATAATAGATCACATCATCAATGAAAATGTATGACAAGTAAGAGTTGGACTCGCACACGAAGGGTTCTGTACCATAAACTTTAATTTTGTATTATTTTTTGTTATAACGGCAATAGAAATACACAATCTGTGAAAAATTTAACTGTGTACCTATTACGATTCTTGAGATACGGCCCGCTGACAGACGGACGGACGGAACCCTAAAAAGTATTGAGCGCTGCCTTCTGCATCTATACCTGGATACTGATTTTATTCCCCGAAAATTAAGGCCAACGAAAATATACCTATAGTCAATTACTGTACATGCTTCTTTTATTAGCCCTCTTTCTGGCGCAGTCGGGTAAAAAAGGGCCGAATGATCTATTTGCGCACATATGTGCGTAAATACTCTAATCTCTTCTGTCTGGTGACCGTATCAATTCGCACTCACAAATACAAACAAAACAAGTACTAATTGCATAAGTTTCCTTGTGACCCACAACTCTGAGATTTATGCGTTCGAAGATCAATATGTATGTCTGTTCGTTCGTTCGTTTGTCTGTCTGTGTGTGTGAAGACTTTATCTGTTTTATTGTCGTCGGGTTGCGGGGACGCAGTTATTTGTAATGTATTGATAGTAACCTGTCAGGAGACAAAAGGGCCTACGCATTTTACATTTTGCCGACACAATAATGACAAATATTAAAAGATTAAAAAAAAATAATTAATCAACGTTGCAACTTTGGAAGGCTTTCCGCAAGGTAGACGGATGACCTGATGAGGGTCGCGGGTAGCCGGTGGATGCGAGACGCACAGGACCGGTTGTTGTGGCAACACTTGGGGGAGGCCTATGTCCAGCAGTGGACGTCTTTCGATGATGATGATAAAAATATTGTTCTCAGTAACGGTACCTACTTAGAGATACGTAACTTATTTCGAATCATTAAGTACCTATGGTACTTTTGATTCCTGAATTTTCTCGACATTTGGCACAATGTAATCTCAAATAAATAATTAAATAGTGTCCATGGTATTTATTCGGAAGTGCAATAATTGACAATGTAAAAGTTTTATGTTAAGTCAACTAATAGAATATTTTTATGATTGGAACATAATAAAAGCTCCAGTAGAACACTATGGAGTATTTCTACAGCTTCCACACTACAACCAAACAAAAAAAAACCGGCCAAGGGCGAGTCAGACTCTCACACGACAGGTTCCGTTTCACAACTGTCTACCTATTACGGTTTTTGAGATCAGCCCGCTGGCATACAGACGGACGGACGGACGGACAGCGGAAACTTAGTAATACGGGTACGGTACCTATCTCAAATTTTGGCAAAAAAAAAAAGTGAATTTTACTTGATTTAGATTTCATCGACATAACTAAACCTTCAAAGTTCAATAAACTTTAAACCCTTCTTAGCCTGCAATCATCATTTCCATCTCCAATCTACCTACAAGGCAATTTATACTATGAATACTAAAGCGGAGCGTGGTCTATCAATTGGCCGACCTTGCGAGCTAGACCAGTTGTTTTGATAACTTGTCTCGCCTTGGCACCGATAGACGAACGACCATGTTTTCACTTTTTATAAAAACACGCACCTTCTTTTCGTTTTGGTTGGACTATGAATGATAGGGGCGTTAATGGTGTTATGATATACAAATAGTAATATTATTTGTTTTGTAAATTATTCTTGCACCTAACCGAAGCTTGACCTTTTTTTTGGGAGACCCTGCCACACATTCCCAACCACTGCAACTCCTGAAAGCTATTATCAAAAGTGGCAACCACCAGAAAAACGCCGAGCCAATAAAGCCCAAAGAGTCCTAACGCAACCGCAACGAAATTAATCAGAAAAGTACGCAGATTAGGACAAAAGAAGTTTGTTCTATGTATGTGCAAGCCTGAAAGTATTTTTATGAAATTCCATCGCCTCGATAGCCAGTACTCGCGCATCTGGCCTCAGTTAATTCGCTCTGATGTGCTTAATTTATAAGTACTTAAACAACAAATAGGGAATATGCATGAAAAAAATATTTATCATCTATACAGTTTACCTGAAAATACAGAAAAATATAATACTAACAGTGAAAATAGAATCAAAATTACTCGAAAAACGAAGGAGATACTTATAATTATTTTAAACAAATATATCTGTCCCCCTCGCGTAAACGCTGTTGTCTATGGCAGCTGCATAGGCGTCATAGACGATGACGTCAAAGTTTACATCGGACTTCTCTTTCTAATTGTAATCTTTGAAGCTTTATAACTTCTTCACTGATGAAGGTATTTAAAAAATAATTTCATGATTGTTTACTAGAACTAATAAGTATTTCATTTTACAAATAAAAAAATCGCATGCATATTCCCTATTGAAATACACAAAAATCTCTTAAATAAAAATACACTAATTCTAGACTAAAAATTCGGATGCAAAGTCAAAACGCCAAGAATAAATAATCCACCTAAAATCGTCTGAGTGGGTACTCTTTAATGGAAACGTAAGATATTTCAATACTGTCGGCAATCAAATTAACTTTTGTTCAAAAATATTACTCTAATTACGGAGCAGTCAGGTTAAAAGCGAAACTGCCAAGATAAAACTCATCTTGGCAGATACCCATTACAGGAAACGCAAGGTATTTCAGTATTCACTGAAAACAAAGCCCGTCTAGTTTATACACTAATTGAACAATGTAAAATAATCCAGACACTCGATATTTACTTACACCGGCGCGCGCGCATGCCATACAATTCAGGCCAATTTATTTCTGAGTGCGGACGCGTGAAAACGATTTTAAGCTCGTTACTGTAGAACTTGCTTGAATGCTTGCTAAGATTTGTTTTGACGTTATATTACATAACGTGGTGCAAAATATTTAAGGTTTTATTGAACGTTTTTCAGCACTCTCAAATGGATAAAAAAATATTCTTAGAGTGAAGACAAACACAAAATTCTATACGTATTTTCATCCATTATAAGTATGTTAATATATAAGTATGTTTATCAGTTGTCTAGTACCCATAACACAAGCTCTGCTTAGCTTGGGACTAGATGGCGTTGTGTGATAGTTACTGGTACCACGTACGCAACGTATGCAACGCATGATATCTGGCCTAATGATTTTGTATGAAAAACTAGGCAAAAGAGACACATTTATCGTATGCAACGCAACGTACGATACGATACGATACAAAAGCGTTGCATACGTTGCGTACGTAGTAGTGTGTCTCTCGCTTTAGTCCCGTCAGGGAATGAACTTAAGAATTATCTATTACTCACTTTTGTTCTATAAAGACAAACAAAACTAACAAATCTTAGATATTATGAAGAAGATTATGATTTAGGTACCCCGAATATTCCGATGACATTTAGCGTATAATAATATACAATAACATGGACAGCATGACCCTTACCAGCAACTTGAAATTCAGGTGTATTAAAGTACGTAACGCAATAAAAACGTTATTACTTAATGTGAATAAAACTTTATTATG
Source organism: Lacanobia oleracea (assembly GCA_950371165.1). Classification (NCBI taxonomy): domain Eukaryota; kingdom Metazoa; phylum Arthropoda; class Insecta; order Lepidoptera; family Noctuidae; genus Lacanobia; species Lacanobia oleracea. The sequence goes on from OX493386.1 coordinate 16,981,945, forward strand.
ATTAAAATCTAAAGCCATAACTTATGTCAATTACAACGTGGCCTAGAGGTCAATGTGAATATAGTGTTATATGCAAGCACTAATCATCTATTAATAAACCTATATCATCAGGTGTCTGACATTGAAAAATATTTAATAAATAAAATGCTTAAAGCATTTAAGTGACTAATCAAGAATTTTCTGCTCATAAATAATTCATGAGCATAACTTTTACATAACAGCAGTCATATTGTTTGGTATTCGAAAAAAAAGTAGGAGTTTTGAAACAGATTTATTTGCACGGCATGTGACAATTTGTCATTAGGTAACACAAAATGTATGATCATCAACAGGTAAGCCATTATTCGTGATCATACATTTTGAAAGACCTGCATAATCTAGAACGATGAATTCAGAAATAAATCTTGATTTAAGTAAAGCTTTGAATTTAAATTAGTATGAAATTGTCGTGTCACTGTACTTGTGCATATTATTTAGATTATTAGTATATAAAAATAATTTTAAATACTAGAATATGAGCTTAAGCATGACAGTGGCGCTAATTGTCCTCTTGGTACACTAGAAAGTGTAGGTGGCCAATTATATGTACCTATGTACATAAGGATCTGACTCGCCACCAGCCTGGTCACCAATTCGAACCTAAATAAAAGTAGATTCTTAGATAAAATCTGTAAACAACGCCCATAAAACCACATAAAGTTTAACTGAATTTGGCCGTAAGTAATTTACTAATGATCAGCATCTTTCCAACACCCACGACACGTGTCTGGGTGGTCGTCATAAAGCCAGGACCACACAACAGAAACCAATTATATCTGCCATTAGTTCAAGCTTTACTTAGGAGCATGTCTACCAACTAAAAGGTAGCAAATGAAAGTGACAAGCTACAGACAATGGGCTCGAAAACAATGCCTATTGTGACCCCTTGAGGCATCGGTGTGTACCACGGAGTAAGAAAAAATGAAGGGCTCATTTATGGTAAAACAGTCAGACGCGACAAACTGTTACAGCATAGTTTAATAAAAACTCGCACTCATGTAAAATTGACAGATTGTAAAAGTATTTTTTTTATTTTGGAACATAAACAGTTGGCTTAATACAACAAAAACGCTGATAGATACAAATGTTTATGACTGTGTCGCAGCTATCAATTGTATTGTAACATATCAGTCAAGGAATCTATGACTAAGAGATCACTGATAAGAACTGAAACAGCAATGATTATAACAGTTATGTAAGTATATCATATATTGCGGCCAGGTCTCTGACTAAAATCAGCAAAGACCATTTGTGCTACCAGTTGCGGAATTTGTTTAAAAGAATCACCGCGGCCCTAGAACGCAAAGGGCATTAGGAGGAACACGGATGGGTTTTTTGTCAGTAAGAGTCTGACACTCCCTTCTGCTTCACCCAGAGCGGAAGGAGTCATTTGATAATTTCCCATCCATAAAAAAATTTGTCTCAGCTCTACGTCTTTATCTTTCTGCAAAAAGGTTTCTATCAAAATTTACGTACAATTTCCACTGTCTTAAAGCAGTTTAAGTTAACTTTGTGCCCTAGGTACCATAACCGATCCTAGAAATATATGTATGTAAACACTCCATTTCTACATACTCTGTGATGTGAACTATTAGTTTGATGAACAGGAAGATTACACGACGGTTATATGATTGTAACGTTTTTAATTTTTCATGAGAATGGTGGAATGTAAAAAGAGTATAAGCTGCTTAGTATCCCACGCATGTCGGTGTAATTTATAAACTGTAAACGTGTTCCTCGATATGTCGGAGTTTAAACATTTTCATCTGTCAACAACCTCGGTTAATTTCCCATAATACTCGTAATGGTTTAAAAATACATAAACGAACATCATCAATAAGTCAACTAAAAATAGAAATAGTAGCATAGCAAATAGCAGACTAAAGAGTTCCATTAGTAACTAAATATGTAATAGACAGCGCACAACCTAAATAATAAAAGAAAAGAAGATGATGTCATTTCACCAATCTTGGCAAAGGAACCGGTGATCGATGCAATTCAATGTAAAAAACTTATTAATCATGTGTTTGACAAAACCTTTGCATGACACATTTAAAACCAAGCTTGATTTAACTTGTGTAAGGAAAAACATAAAAATGTTAAGATAAACAAAAGGAATGCACGAAGCATGACATCATTAAAAGTTTTGTTTCCAATGTCTGACACTTAAATAACTTGCAATGCCTTGCAGAAGAAACCTCCTTGATATGAATATTTTGATAGTAGTATGCATTTTGATCAAAGGAGAAGAGATGAATGGAAAAAGACATGGACACTTTGGACACAATGAATTTTTTATTTAATTTCCCGCCCTTTTCCACGTTTGCATGCAGCATATCCTCCAATTCCTGAATTGAGAATCTGAAGTTGAGTGTTTGTCAGACTCTAGCTTGAAAACTGTAGGCTTTGACAAGTTCTTATCTGCAAATAATCTATCCAAAAACTGCTCTAACTTTAACGACCGTTTTTGTCTTACTGTTGTAGAAAGGTATTGCAGTTAGCAAACGATAGTAATAATATTTATTTTCGTTAATAATATTTTAGACTTGCATCATGTGATATCGTGCTAGAAATCGCAATGACTCAAGAAAAACAGCACTGCACACAATATAATTGTAGTGTTATATATCCTGGTTTCTAGTGACTAATTTATTTACAGTTTTATTAAGAAACGTGAAGAAACTTGTATAAGTATTTGATATTTCTCCAAATATTTCGAAAAAAATTATAGAACTCACAGTTTCCCATCAGAGTGGCAATCATTTAACATTCCATACAACTGTATCGTCGTCATCTCTTCATTAGTCAGATTTATTTTAAGAAACACCTTTAACTTATCACGAACTGTTCCAAAATCACTATTCAAGACACTGTCAACACTAAAATCTTCTGGACTGTTAAAAATTGTCACAACTTTATTGTAAGTCACGCAAATCCAAAGAAATTCGCGATTTCTGATGATGCAGGAACGATCGTACTGTTAGCCGGTACACGAGCAACTGTCGAAGCGACCAAGTGAAACAATATTGATAACAGACGACGTCACTTATCGTCCGTACTTTAGTAATCTCAATCAATTTGAACGAGGAGACAATTGGAGGACGATTTCGTAGGATATGGGGGGAGATCGGACAGGACTGATTTTAAAGAACTATTGCTGTCTTTGTTACTCTATTCACCATAAATATCGATGTTACCAGATACGCGTGACACATACCAATAACTGATTACATAGGTAGGATTTGCGTCACGTTACGTGTTCTTGAATGGAGACTATGAATCGGCAAACGTAGTGTGGGGTGACCCTGGAGATGTGGTGACGATATTCGTTGAGGGCGGGCCCTGCCGAGCTTAGCGGCTAGTAATTGTGTAGTGTTATATCCAGCTGTAGGCTGATGATAGGCCCTTTTACTAACTAACTAACACATGAGTCCTTTTCTCCACTTATTTTAGTACCACCTTGAATAATGTCTCAAACTTTCAAAGGTAATTATGGATATTTCTGGAAACTAGAGTAAGAGATGAAGTCTCTACTCCGAAACTCTACTAAGAATCTACAACGAAAATGTTCTCCTTTCGATGTGAAATTGAATGGAAAAGATTTTCGTAGTAGATTTGAACCTTTAGTGCATACGTTCCAGAATGGTACAAGCTAGGAATCCCAGATAAAGAGGACGTTATCAGTCAGATTATCGGAAAAGGGCGGTGTTTGGTGACTGACGGGAAGAACGTTATCTATAAGGAATGTTTGTACGAATTGTAGCTCATCATCGATTGATAACGAGAGGAGTGCCGTGTCTGGAGATCTAGATTAACTTGATAAATTGGATGACATGGTTCCTGACTTTCGTTGCTAAGTATTTGGCGAGCATAACGATGAGAATGTCAATAAATGCTATCACTTCATAAATACTGAGATATTTACTGTCGATGGAATTGATAAAAAGACTTCTGGAGTGGCGACCGCGTACCGGAAGACGCAGCGTGGACCGATGACCTAGTGAGGGTCGCGGACTCGCGGGTAGCCGATGGATGCGAGACGCACAAAATCTTTTGTTGTGACGACGATACTTGGAGAGAGCCCTATGTCCAGCAGTGGACGTCTTTCGGCTGATATGATGATATAAAGATTTTCAAGACCGTAAATGACACCTGTGACAGATGCTCAAAAACTTCGGTTTTTCTAGTCTTATGACTAGTCCTTAACCAACGTTCAAAAGGTAGGTACATTTTATGTTTTTATGACCAGATTAACGTGACAGATAATATCAGACTCGTATCTCGATCTAATATTGACGTTATCATAAATCATATTTATTACTATCAAGTGATAACATTAGTTTTAGATCGTATCTTAATTAAAATCGAAAGTTGTTAGGTTAGGAAATTATTAATGGTCAATGACTTTTTAGGCTGTTTTTATTTTGCAGTCGCTAAAGGCTATGTTTTGAAAGTGATCCAATATATTCACTTCTTAAGAAATGTTTGTTCTTTAAGAAGTGTAGGCTCGTAGGCTCGTTCCATTCAACTGTTTAGATTCTAGTTACATAATAAAACAGTTTATCATAAATCAGTTTATTTGCATACAATCGACAGTTAATAATTATATAGCTTTTACATATAAGTACGTGCGCGTCATATAAAATTCACTATCGATAACCCACGTCTCTGATCGCAACTTTACTCGTAATTTTATTTGCATAGATTGAAAAATAAGTATTTTAAATTAAACAGCCATGACCTTCAAAACTAACACTGTAGATAAAGCATTATATTGTTTAACAGTACCAAAAGAAGAGCCTACTCCCTAGGCAGAAGTCAGAACTCAGTCATGGCCAGAGAAAACTCAACCTAAGCCTACAGAATTAATTCCACAGCAATAACCTTTACTAATTATTAGGTCTTTGCTATTAACTCAAATCTGTGTGGTTCTTAAAAAATGATGTATTGTAAGTGTGAGGACTATGTAGGTCCTTATTTTTAAGGATAGATTTCATGACAATCTGGCAGTTTGAGTATACTATGCGGCCTACCCTTCCCGTCCTTATTTTGGTATTGTTCGTCGGTTCGTACAACTGACAAATGCTTGCACTGTCTGGACAGGCCCACTCAAACCTGCGTGGTGCTTTCCTCAAAAGGCCACCTCAGATGTTAACCTACATGTTTTCCATATGTTATTGGCGATTGTAAGGACTTCAAAAGAGACTATGACCTCTGAGTTTGTTTCGGTGTTTCTTCTTAGGGTAGTGAGCTAGGAAACACCGGCCTCATCTAGAGTTATATGTCAAAAAAATAATGACGTGTAAAAGAGTTATTTGTAACCTATTTGCAAAATAAATATCATTTATCATTAAACGTTACATCTCTATCATCGGACTCGGTTCACATGAACCCCTAAAATACACGAGCTGTTACAAAGTGTAGCACATGTTGTAGATTAAGTTCGAGTTACAGAAGCCCGCCATGTGCCCATTGCCAAGGTTACGTTGTATTTCGGGGGTAGGGTTGCCAGGACAAAAAATAGGAAATGTTGAGGCTTATCCGTAAAATAATGCTGATGAACTTTATTTACAGCTTTTAGGGATAATCATGTGCTCTTTTCTAGAATTTAGGGTTCCCAATTTCCCGGAGCGACGTATGTAGTAGTGATTTGTGCTCGTATCTACTGCTCTCGATGAGAACTGGATTTTGATTGGCGTCAGTGAGTTTTTTAACGTTCTCGATCACGTCAGGGGTCCTGAATATCGTGTAGTGATGATGTTTCAAATCTGCCGGGCGTCCCGTGACGGCTACTATTTTAATTGTAATTGTGATTCCCCTATCTAAAACATAGGACATATTGGAATGCCCCAAGTGTCCTTACACCTGTACTACTGTACCTGTACCTGTGTTACTTGTACCTGTACTTAGTTTATGAATGTCCCTGATGCCACTGAATAGCGCCGTCTGGTGACAATAACGGAAAACCTTTTGACGTGATAACGTCTTATAAATCGATGAACACCGGCTGCACACACGAAAAAGTGTCACGGTCACGTTCCGCACGTTCAATTGTTTCCTTATTACGTTATCACGTAAAATTATCGTCCGTAAACCGACTTTACAGACAACCAATTATTTTTATACAATTTGACATCAGCGAACTTTTACGTTAACGCGATCGAGCACGTAAAATACTTGCATTAAACCCTCAGTACTAGAGGACTATTGTCCCACAAATATTACCAGCATGTTATAACAGGCCAACTGGCAAAGGAAAAGGAGCATGATATATTTCTTCTTCCTTATGCGTTTCTTTTATAAAGTTAAAACATGGCTTCTGCTAAGGATTAGTTATGTAACTAATCTTGTAATTTTCGACAAACTTATTTAGTTTAATCTAATTTGAACAAAAATCCTCACTAATCTGAGCCTACCTTTAAAATTGTCACGCTTTCAGGATTCTGAGCTGCCTTCTTCATGGTTGTTCAATGTAGGTATTTTTGAGAACAAGACAAAGGGCAACCCTATGTAGTTTAAGATAACACATATTCTAAGAAAGGGATACACATTACATTCGGCTTATCTTCACACATATTCTGTGGTGTAAGCAAATATCAAACCATTTCATGACTTAATTTTAATTGACTTGCTTCTTTTTTTAATCATTTGCAGGCGATGGTAGGCGGCAGATAAATGTGCAATAACGGTCATTGACCCACATACATTATAACACTTATTAACTTTCCTCATAACAAAAACAGATATAAAGACGTAAAAACTGAATCGACTTCTACATATCGTTGGTCCTTTACGTTTTCTAGTAATTAAAAACAGTTCATAATTGATTGTTTGGGTGTCTACGATATAAGGATATTAGAGAAGGTGAGTGTACTTTATTAAAAGTATATCTGGCCACTTTAACGAATAAGTACTTGAAAAAAAAAATAGCTGAATTAGTCCAGCCGTTTTTTTTGCGCTTAGCAACTGATTTAGTCATTTATTTTTATATATTGTAAACAGATATATATACCTATTCTGTAAATGTAGGTACTAATTTTGGGGGAAAGAGTCATCTATTTAACTTAACCATAAACAAAAAGTGGTGTGAATGTACGAAAAATTATTTGAAAGGAAACACCATTACTTTTTTACAAAAAAAATGGTTAAAAAGAGATACTGTTCCTAAAACAACGAGTAACATCATCCGTACGTCTTACAAAAAGTAGCTTTTGTAAAGCAAATATAATATAATTGCCGTACATTCAACTTTACGACTTATAAAATAAAGTCCATATCAACTTGGTCGGTTAGAGGAAATTAAGCTATCATTTTGGAATACTGTAATCTGATAGTTCTCGTCAACTTTTTTGAATTGTAAAAACCCTCAAAATATGAATGAAAACACATGTTTTCATTCATATTTTGTGCAATAGTATTTATGTGTAATGTATTCATTTGTCTCTTAAAGTTAAAAAACCGACCAATGCGAGTCGAACTCACAAACGAAGGGTTCCGTATCGTAAACCTTAATTTTTATTATTTGTTGATATAGCGGCATTAGAAATACAAAAATTACACAATCTGTAAAAACGACGGACGGACGGACGGACGGACTGACGGACGTACGTACGGATGGACGGACGGACGTACGGACGGACGGACAGACAGACAGCGGTGGCTTAGTAATAGGGTTCCGTTGGTTACGCTTTGGGTACGGAACCCTAAAAATTTATACATAGCTAAGTAACTGAAAAGTTGAACACACGTTTAAATCGTGGTCTTTATATTTTTAAAGAAAAATTTTTATATCGGATATCATTATGATTTTTATTTTCAATTCAGATTCAGTTATGTGGTTAATACATTTATTTAAGATTCGCACCTGCAGTCATATTTTTTGCCCTATTAAATCCATTAAGTATAGCAAACATGGAAACGTTATAAAAACATAATAATGAAAATCTAATAAATTATAATAATCATACATAAACAAGTCTGAAAACACATAATGTAATAATGTATCTACAGCATCAATTTAAAAGGATGATAGCCACAAATGTTTGCAAACATAATTACAGCGTTTATCGAAATATGTACAAAATATTTACGATGTTAGATTGACTAACAGAATGGCATGCCTAGACGTAAATAAATACAATCTATGTAAACATTAAATAGGCGAAACTCCCACGCAAAGTTGACGTTATAATCTGTTTTGTAAACACTGAGTTTGACATTGACTTTGACTTCGTTAACTGTCAACAAAGTTAAGGTGACGAATAGTCGAAAATACAGGGTCTAACATCATCTGCCTAGCCTTTTCCCAATTATATTAAGATTGGATTCGGCTTCCATTCAAACCAGATTCAGCTGAGTACCAGGGATTGTGGGATTGGCCACTGGCGAGCGAAGTCAGAGGAAACGAATGCACTAAAGTTTTTTCATCAATTTTTACTAGAAAAACAAACCTATATATTTTAGTTAAGTTTAACTTTCATGACTCTTACGAGGTAAAACATCGAGGCACCAAATATTTCAACAAAAAACAGATAACATTTAGGGAAAATGCAATTCACAAAAAATATATGACCCACTATTTCTTCGTAATAAAAATGCCTACCAACTAAAATGACGATGTTGCAATGTTGTCATATGATAAGAGGGAGATTAGAATTGCAATCCTTATCAGTTATCAATAGCTTCTGTATCACCAGAATTATGTAGGTATGATGCAAATAAGCAATTAGGTACACGATTAATCGATTATGTGTTTTGTTTGTGACTAGTAAGAGGTTAATAGGTTATCTTTTTGTTTGAATCGGTAACAGTTAGAAAGCAAGTGAGCTTCCTTTTGCTTTGTATTTTACAGTTCAAGATCGTAGAGTAGTAAGTCAATGATAACCAACCAAGCAACCAACCAACCAAACCAACAGTAACACTAACAATGGTTACTGGTTGATTGGTTGGTGGTGGTGATCACAAAAAAAAAAGACGTGTGGCACTCGGAGACTGCCGCGGTAAAGCTATTGCATAGCATTTTTTATCAACTTATGCAATTATAATTATATATTTATTTTATTTATGCAGTATTTTTTTTCTTTGATATTAATTCAAGTTACACTTTGAGCGTGGTGACCGATAAAAAAAACTAAAAAGTATCACCGCTGTGCCGGTCGGAGTGGGGGGTGTTAGGTTTTTTTCGTTACGGAATTTCTGGATTCGGTCTCCACGCTCTAGGCCCGCGATAGAAGCTATGCAATAGCTTAAAACAATATTTATTTGCTTACAGATTAATTTACTAAGTCTCTGTTTTAATGCGTGTACCTGACTAATAAAACAATATGATTTAAGATTTCTAAAGATATAGAATATAACTGAATTCTATTCCTAATTTTCCCAAAGATTAGAGCATACATAGTAGACAGGAACATATTCGCTGCCAAGCATACAAATAAGACTCAAACGCAAGCTATCCCGTTTACTCATATGCACGTGTCTGTAATGACATGCAGCTGACGTTCAAAATGTTCCTCTTCCTCTGACGTCATAGCGGAAAACAGTCACACCAGAGAAAATACAACAAGAATCATAGAAAATCACCGATGTATGAAACAGGAACAGCCATTACTTGATCAATCACAGCGACTCTAATTAATATTATTTTTTTTTTATGTAGGATTCCGAAGGTAAATTAATCACGAGTATTTTATTTTATTTTAATATATTTGGAAAACTTACAGCTAATAACAAGGCATGCTTACTTATTCTAATATAATGAAGGCAAATTACAAGTTCTCACTTACAGTAAAAACGAACAAATTAAGAAAAAAAATTTAACTATAAGCACTGACACTACATAATTATGTATATGTACATCCAAAAAGAATTTCGTATTCACGATGACTCGGTTTTTCTCTATACGAAAAGATATCTTTACTCTGAACTGAGTAAAATACCAGAGACAAATACGTAAGTTCTTATGCAAAACTCAACTGCATACACTGCGATCGCTAAGCCGCCTGCCAAGTGGAGCGATTATGGCCTCATCTTTTGGGGGAGGCCTATGTCCAGAAGTGGACGTCTTTCAGCTGAAATGATGATGATGTTCTTATGTTTATGAAACTAATTTCTGGAAGTTCTGACCGATTATGAACATAACGCTGAGTGCCAAATGCTGATTTTTATTTTGGAACCATCCATATCCCGGCCGAGACGAAGCCGCAGGAAAAAGCCCAGTATGTTTATGTTTTCAATTAGCTTCCCCAATTTAACAAGTATCAAGTTATACTGGATGCTGTATATGAATCATAGGCTCGACGGGCGATCCTCGTGACTCAGTTTGATCTTACTCATTCGCGGTAAAACTACGGGTATTTGATAACCGCTCTCGTTTTAATGAACAGCCTTGATAACGGATGAGTGTTACGATGTGATAATGTGGATTTTGTATTTTAGAGGATATGTGTTCGTGTAGATTACGGTTATCAGTTTTTTGTTAATTTTTTATAAAATGGGACATATAAAGTAAAATCTTTAATATGAATGGTTTGTACCATCATAGGCATACGATAACGATATTATTCCTGTCAGATGTTAAATATCTGTCATTTTCTTACTGATAAATACTACTTTAATGTGCAAAGGCACAATTAGCATCTCCTTAGAAACGTAAAGCCATCGTTATTTGATTTATGCTGTTATTATTTATATTTCTTGGACAATCTCGTAACCTTGAAGTCGAGGAACTTTGGTAGGCCTACGGGGGGCCGAAGCCAACTCGCAGAGGCCCAATCCACACGATACAGACCTTAACACAGACTTCTTTAGAATTTTGACTGGTAAGACAAATATTGGGAGGCCTTCCAACGTTGCGTCTTCCGGTACGCGGTCGTCACTCCAGAACTTTTCGGCACCATCGACCATCTATTCAGCGATCAATGTACCGTGCCCACTGCCACTTTAGTTTGGCGATCCATCAAGGTGGACCGATGACCTGGTAAAGGTCGCGGGTAGCCGATGGATTCGAGACGCATAGGACCGGTTGTTGTGGCGACGCTTGGGGGAGGCCTATGTCCAGCAGAGGACGTCTTTCGGCTGATATGATGATGATGAGACAAACATTGAAATGATTTTTTTTTGAGAGCTGAAAGTCTATGCAGACTAAAGTCCGTATCGGGTGAACCCACTATTTGCCTCCCAAAGCCTGGCGCTTTACTTTTCCTATTACTCACAACTTATTGCTGATCCCATCCCTCATGAAGCAGTTCAGTTCGTGTCGCTAATTTCGCCTGTATGATCCACGACGTCACTTTTCGTTATTCGGCAACAATACAAATGACAATTTGCTACTTGCTTTAAGAAAGTGAAAAATCAAAGAATTATGAAAATTAAAGAAAAAAATCTTGAACAATATTAGCATAAGAATACGCTTGGAACAAAATAAACATACTCTTAAGTACTTATATTTTGTATTGCTGGACTCTAAGTTATTAATAGGTGATACAAAAGACCCTTGCAATAAATATTATGGTGCCATAAAGGGTGGACAAAGGGAGTTCGATGACTTGATTGAGGTTTGTTTCCATTGTACTCAAGATAGAAGGTTTGTTCGTTACCTTCAGGGAGGTATACCTCGAGAGTTATATTACTGCGTCTATGTAAATATGGCAACTATTCAAGCCTTATTTTATCGTTTTATTGCCTCTTAAATATCGAGTCTTGCTTGGATGTTAACACAGATGTCAAGTTGCTTTTTAACGGAAAATTACATCAAGGAATTTTGTACTGATTTACTTTGTGACATTTTTGCTAAGGTTTCTGAGGTATATGAATGAAACAGAAAAGCTGTTGTTGTGGTTAAACTTGAGTGAGGTTAGTAACATAAAATGGGTTTGATTAACTGTAAAGCTAAAATTAAAAATGCAACTGCAACCACAAGTGTTAGTCATGAAAATATATACCTACAATTTTGCATTGCGTTAAAGCAAAATACTCGAAACTGTGCAATTTTAAACGACTATAAATAGTCTCATATTGAATTATCAAGAAGAGTTTAATCCACACGTGTCGATAACCGTCTAGCCAGCCCCGAACAAGATTAGTTGTTACCCGAATAACGACATAATTTGTAGAAATAACTGTAAACCACTACCGTATCGTCCCAAACAATGGAAGTACACTTCCACTCGATGCAGTGACCCCAGTACACCTGCTGACCTTGCAACGCCGCCAGCTCTAAGATTTGTTTGTGTTACACAACTTGTTCCATGTTTATTATTGGAGCCTTTGGTTCTGTCTATTATTATTTACTATTATTTTATGGGCGCTGTGGTCCGTTCGCTGCAAGTTAGCCCAAGGTTGTTGTTTCGCTGTGGAAGATACGGCCTTTGCCTTTTGGTGGAATATCAAGTTAGTCTTCGTTGCTCTACAGCATAGATTGTAGAGTCGCAGTGACTTTAATGGGCGGGCGCAGTGGTTCTATCGTTGCAGTGACCATGCAACCCAAGATTGCTGTTTTGATGAGTAAGATACGGCCTTTACCCTTTGGTGGACCATCAGGATAGTCATTGTTGCTCTACAGTATAAATTGTAGTCACTGTGACTTTATGGGCGGGCGCAGTGGTTTTATCGCCGCAGCGACTATGCAGCCCAAGGTTGCTGTTTCGATGTGTAAGATACGCCCTTTGGTGGAACATCAAACTGTTGCGGAATTGGTTCGAAAGAGTCACCGCGGCCCTGGAACGCAAAGGGCATTAGGAGGAACACGGATGGGTTTTAGTCAGTAAGAGTCTGGCACTCCCATCTGCTTCACCCAGAGCGAGAGGAGTCATTTGATGACTTCCCATCCTTAAAAAAGCCTTTTCCCAACTAATACGTTGGGGTTGGCTTCCAGTCTAGCGGATAAAGTCATATGAAGCGATTGTTAATCTAACCTCTACAACCTAGTAATTTGTGTAAAATTTCTTTAACTTTTCAACATCATCTGCCTAGTCTTTTCCTAACTATATTGGGGTCGGCTTCCAGTCAAGCCAGATTTAACTGATTACCAGTTTTTTACGAGGAGCGGCTGCCTACCAGACCTCCACAACCCAGTAACTGGATAACACGGTACTTCATGCAAGACTGGAGTCAGATTCACTGGCTTCTGACTATCCGTAACGACTGCCAAAGATCTACAAATGACAGCCGGGACCAACGACTTAACGTGCTTTCCGAGACACGGTGGGAACTCTGTATGTTAAGATGGTCACCCATCCACAGACCAACCATGGCAAGCGTTGCTTTATTATCTAGCCACGAGCTCCTCTTTTCTCCTGATTTCTTTAACTTTTATGAGTAGGTAAATGGTGACCATGTTTTGTACGGAAAGTGTTCACAATTTGCCCCTAACAGTGCCTGTCGAAGCCTCTCGTCTTCTGTGCTTCAGTAGTTCTCAGTGCTGTGTAGGTAGGTCTTTGCGGCTTCGCCCAGCAGTAGATCATTTCCTTATTATATTCTAGAGACCATATTACTACCTGCATGAAACACAATTGCTATTCTATAGCGTGCGAATTTGTTTCTTATTAAACCATTGTATGCAAGTGTTTTCCTTGAATAATGAGATCTCTATTTGGGCTTCCCCATGAGCAAGACTTAAGAAATCAAATTATTGTGTAGATCAGATGCAGGTTGGAACAAAAACTTTCTAAATATTTTTACTATGAGTAGCTTAGAATTTTAGATATACCTACTATCTTAAGGATGTAGTGTCAGGCCACAAGTAACCTTTTGCTAATTTCATGATTAGCCTTATTATGTACTAATAACCAAAATTCACTTAAAGCGTCTTAAATAATACACAATTTTATCTCTCGTCTTCATTTATCCTTATCCCATTGGTTGAGGTTTGCTCTTCTCGTTATTCTTCACCGAGACATGTCCGTGCTAGATCGTCAAGACATCCTAATTTTCTGTCTTCAAAATCTATTATGTTTGACCATGCCTCGACCATTTAATTTACATTTATAAACGCAGAGGACAGGTACACACGACAGTATGACGTCACATGTCACGGTCACACTTGCCGTGATTTTCTAAGAAGGTGAGTCATGTTTAGTGAAATACTATCGACGTAATACGGACACACATTATATATATATCTTAAGGAATCTATGACAAACCATTCTGAGAAGATAACGGGTGATCTACTAAATTGGAAATTGCTATATACCTTGCTGACACTTTGTACAAACTAGCCTGATCTACCAATAATATACTCTGATCTCAGGGTAGTACTGCTCCGAATTGGAAAAATATTTTAGTATAGGTACGATAGCCCATTTATCGAGGAAGGCAATAGGGTATATCACCACTCTTCGATCAACAGGAACGTAACATTAACGAAAAATGTGACGCAGACGAAGTTGCGCAGGTCAGCTAGTAACAGTCGTAGACGATAAACCTGCCATAGTCACAATAAGATACACAGTAGAGTAGATAGACTAACACTGTTGTGTTATTATTTCTGTATCAACTAACATATTTATAGGAATATTACTGCCCATTCATTTGAAACTTTAAGAATAAGAAGAAGGGAACATATGAAAAGAGCTAATACGGAACTGCAGCTCGAAATGGTTTTAGATCTCTCAAACTCCGGATTTAGTGTTCTACAAAAACTCCACAATAATATAACTATGTGTCCACTTTGTAAACAACTATTATATATTATATATCACTACTTACACAATACAAAAACGCAAACAAAGCCTTACCGAAATACATTTAGTCCTTAACCAACGGTTTATTATCTGATCTTACAAAATGGTGCCTTTTGTGCAAGGTAGAGATATTTAATTTATTTTTAAAAGGATATTATTTACAAAAGTGCCTTCAGTCGCACACAAGGCACTTTTGTGAAATAAGCAATATTTTACTTATAACGCTGGACTGCACATTCTCTTATGCGCTTCATATTTTGTAAAAGATTCTGTCCAACAAAGAAAAGAAGGATGGATTGTGTGAGGAGGAATATGAAAGAAAAAGGAGTCAGTGACGGTTGGCAAGACAGAAAACAGGAAATAAGCGTGCCGGCTCCAAGTAACAAGGGACAAAGGCCAACAAAACTGAAATGCTTTTGGCAAGAGAGTGGGTCCAAACTGAAGTTTGTACAGTTTAGCCAACTTCTAATACGTCTATCAGACAACTGCATTGGTCCTAGAGTGGCCACAGGCGTTACTGTCAGGCTAAGTTTATGGGCTTTCCACCTGGTAAACCTGAAGTCTGGAATTTCGCCCAGTTGATGGTAATAGGCGAGCCTCTTGCCCTGTAATACATGTGACTTAAAAGAAAGGTTACAATACGGGCATAAAGTTAGATTGAGTATGTTTTGTCTATCAAAATATTGCGTACACAAATCCACTTTTACCAAAATACACAATCATAAACACTAGCTTTATGTAAACAGTACGATTTCCGTCCTACATACCTCGCGATCATCCGCACATGATGTGCGTGCGCGCATGTTTGTTGTACGGTTAGCAACGCACGTTCATTCGTGGATATAACATTGTACAGACATTCCTATACTTCTTGCTTCAGTTGGTGTGTACACACACAAATGTAATTGTATTTTACACGAGATTGTTGAGTTGTCGTTAGCTAATCGTTTGAAGTCGACTGATCTACTGAACGATCAATTGGTTTGGTAACAACACTGAAGATTCCCTCAATAATTGATAAGTTTTTCAGTAGTTTGGGTTAGCACATTATATTGTTAGCCTATTACTGCTAGTATAGAATCTTGACTTCTGGAAGGCAAGATCAAAAATACAAGCGGTCCTTTTTTCTTGTGGTGGTCTATTTGTCTACCTACACTGTTGATCCAGAGGAGCTCGTGGCTAAATAAGAACAGCCGCACGGGTCAATCTTTAAGGTTAAGCAACGCTTGTCAAGGTTGGTCTGTGGATGGGTGACCATCTTAACATACCGAGTTTCCTCCGTGCCTCGGAAAGCACGTTAAGCCGTTGGTCCCGGCTGTCCTTTGTAGATCTTTGGCAGTCGTTACGGATTGTCAGAAGCCAGTAAATCTGACTCCAGTCTTGCCAAGATGTGCAGTGTTACCCAGTTAATGGGTTGTGGAGGTCTGGTATGCAGCCGCTCCACGTAAAACACTAGTATTCAGCTGAATCCGGTTTGACTGGAAGCCGACCCCAATGTAGTTGGGAAAAAGGCTAGGCAGATGATGATGTCTGTCGAATCTAGGGAAGAAGTGATATTTTTTTGTGATTGCTCTGAATTGTCATGCTATAAATCACATAATTACATACCTATACATTTTGTTTAAGATCTAATTTGTAGGGAAAACTACTAAACCTAACTAATACATGTATCTAATAGAAATAGAACAAAACTTTTTTTTTCCATTTCTATTTGATACATAAAAATATTCTGATAGGTATGCCATGCCATCTACATTTATTAAAAGTGATATTTGTATGAGTGTATTTACGTAATAAGTTTTCAATGTAGATTCCCATTTATAGTAACAACTCTAATTTGGATTATTTTAAGTTGAGCCACTCTTTATCTAAATGTGCGACATGAATATACAAAATAAGATATACTTAAACGTTGAAAAATTCCTCCACATCGCTGTCATCCGGAAACGTGCCCAGAATTAGCATTACCACGTTGAATGGCAATGCTAATTCTTATTCTTCTAATTCTAGAATAGGTTCTAGATATAGTTTTTTCTTATTCTCGGTCTGTATGAGCTGTACTGATTGGTATAGGTTGTATAAGCTTTTCTATAGCTCTGTTCTTTCTTTACTCTGTTTTTATCATCTTTCAAACTTGAGTGTTTTTAACACACACACACTACACTACACACACACTACACTACACTACACACACACTACACTACACACACACTACACTTCCCTACACACCCCTACACTTTCTAGAAGTAACGTCGCCACATCATTGCTTACCGTCAGGTAAAATAGTGAACAAACGCAAGCCTATCGATAAAAGAAACGTGTGTGCGTGCATTTACCAACTAACGTAAGAGTACATTTCCAACATTACAGCATATAATGTAACATGTTGTTTGACGAACGTTTAGCGATGCACGTACAGCTGTAGCCACAGAACACCATAGTTAGCACGTAATCTGTGTTTGTAGGACATCGTAATGTGTCCACAAGGTTCCTTTTATTATTAAAGTGTTAGTGGCTGTGTGGGTTACCTATATTGGTTTTGTAATGAATTAAGTACCCACGTAGACTAAATCATTGAAAATATCTTAAGAATTCGAATTACTAATTAAACCATTAATTTTACGAGACTTGTTTGGTTTAAGAATGAAAGTCTTATCATCATCAATAAAGGTAATTTTAGCTTTCATGCATTCAAACAATAGCTATTTTACTTTATTCACGAATGAGTCAGCCATGTCCCCCGTAAAAGTATATTTTACAAAAGCATCAAAAAACTACAAAATAGTTTCTATCATTGTCTCTAAGCTGGATTAGTAAAACTGTATTGTCTTACCTGTAAGACAATGCAATTTTACTACACCTGATTACAACACCTGATTTTAGGTAAACATTTAGAAACACAAGTTCTGTCACAGGTTAACTACCACACCTGACCTCTTTGTGTACAACAGTTTACAAAGACCATAACTAAATAAACTGACAAACCAGTATTGCGAGAACACTGCAAAGATTCGTAGAGATCTGTGAAGGTGTAAATAAGATAGAAAGGGAAAGTTTCTGGTCACAATTTGTGGTAGAAACAACTCGGAAATAAGTAACGAATTATAAAGAAGATTGGATGCAAAGGTCTGCCATGCTCCTTATTAAAAATATCATGAGATTGTATCATTCATGTATTTTGCTTTCGTTCTTAGCAACAAGAAAATCCTTACTCCTTACTTAATATTAAAAAAGTAACTCTTGTCTGTCTGTCGCGGTTTGACGCAAAAACTACTGAATCGATTAAATGTATACAGATTGGTACCTATACAGATATTCTAGAGCCTGAGAAAGGACATGGGCTACTTTTTATCCCGGGAGTATGTTCCGTAGGGACCACGCGGGCGAAGCCGCTGGCAGAAGCTAGTAACTTACAAAGGCGCCGCAGGGTGATAAGCTACCCTTTGAGTACTTAGTTGGTATCGTCACTAGAAAGGTAAAAGTACTAAACTGCAAAAAGGCCATTTTACAAGAGAGCGATTTAAAAACAAATATTACAAAAATGTCACTGCTAAAGCGCCAGTAACTTCTTAAGTATTGCTCAAATTGGACTAGGAGACCAAGACCAACGTGTAGAGAAAAAAAACCGAATCCAACCATTGTATAAAACTCATTTTAGCTAAAATGGCGCTTTAGTACTTTTGCCGTTTTCGGTGACGACATCTAATCTGACTGCACAGGGTGCGTCGAACGTACAATATCCTACGTATGTTTGTTGGTATTGACAACAGTAAAGGACATTTGAATGCAATTTTATGTCGTACTGACCACCTTGTACAAACAGGACACGCTAAAAAAATCCCATCAAACCATTTAACAACGCAACAAAACCTCTTAATCGCCGATCAATGCAACCCGCTGCGCACACGCAACAAACCGCACTGATTAAATAAATATACATAACAATAAAGGATAGTTAACAACACATTAACAAGGTCATCGCCCTCTATAACATCTAAGGCAATAAATGCTGCAATAAAAAAGCCATGGGCTACAATAGCCCTTTGAAAGGGCCAACAGAGCGCCATTGAGTGGCCAGGAAGGGCCGGAAGTCGCAGGTACCCAGGTACCGCTTCCGGTTCCGATGCATTCAAATCTCGAACGCTTGATGGTAGATAGCCGTGTCATTGGTGAATTAGTTACGGGTATAACTAACTGGTATTGCAATGAATCAAGCTTATTAAAAAGGCTGCAAGAAATGTATACTCGTACGTACTTACGGAGGTATTTTTTTAGGGTTGGGTTCATTATTGCATCCATAACTGAGACGATAGGCGAGCTTCTTCCTTTGTTAGTGTACGGTTTCACCTCTTCGAATATCCCATAAAATGAATTCCTAGTGCCAAGTGCCAATGACCTACATCCTCCTAATTGCCGTTACTAACCGAATGAGCGACTGACAGACAACGCACAGCCGAAATTACTGGTTGTAGAAAGCTGAAAATTGGCATGTAGGTTCCTTGGGGAGTGAAGGGAAGCACGGAATATGCGCGTACGAAGTCGCGGGCAAAAGCCAGTATTGTTATATTTAGCAAAGCAAGTTCATGAGTCCTTTTGCATAGGCACTTCGGAATTGATAGAATCGTTCTTCATCAGAAAGTAAGCTCTTTCGTTCTCTTTCACCAGGTGATGCACCATACTAAGGCGGCCATGAATTTTTGAAGGGGGAAAGCGGGACTACATAAGAGTAGGTCTTCAAAAATTGGTTTTTAGGGTTCCGTAGCCAAATGGCAAAAAATGGAACCCTTGTGGATTTATCATGTCTGTCTGTCTGTCCGTCCGTATGCACAGCCCCTTTTTTCCGAGACTATATGAACTATACTGTTGAAACTTGGTAATTAGATGTATTCTGTGAACCGCATTAAGATTTTCACACAAAAATAGAAAAAAGACAATAAATTTTGGGGGTTCCCCGTACTTAGAACTGAAACTTATTTTTTTTTATCAAAGCCATACGTTTGGGGTATCTATGGATAGGTCTTCAAAAATGATATTGAGGTTACTAACATATTTTTTTTCTAAATTGAATAGTTTGCGCGAGAGACACTTCCAAAGTGGTAAAATGTGTGTGGCCCCCACCTGCAACTTCTAAAATAAGAGAATGATAAAACTAAAAAATATATATACATTCAGTCAAAAAAGTATCGGGAATGGATGATTTGTTTATGGTTCCAAATTCAAATTTTTGTTTTTTTGTAGTTGTTAGATTGGCACAACTGTTTTCTATTTTGGCGCGGAGTTTGAGCTGCATCTGTTATTTATATTAAATACAGTGCTGGTTTTAGTAATATCATATATAGTGTGTATTGCGAATTTCATAATGGACAAAAATATCGAACAAAGAGTTTGTCTTAAATTTTGCATCGCCAATGGAATTTCGTGTTCGGAGTCACTGAAAATGTTACAGAAGGCTTACGGTGAATCGACTTTATCAAAAACTCGTGCTTATGAGTGGTTCAAAGCGTTCAAAAGCGGTCGAGATGTGATGGAAGATTTGCCTCGCTCTGGTAGGCCGTCAACGTCTGCAACTGAAGTTAACATCGCAAAAGTGAAGGAAATAGTGACTGAAAATCCCCATTCAACTCTGAGAGAGATAGCCGCCGAACTTTCTGTATCTCACGAGTCGATCCGTACCATTTTAACTAATCATTTGGGTATGAAACATGTTGCTGCTCGGCTAGTCCCAAAAGATCTGAATTTTCTCCAAAAACTCAATCGCATGAAAGTCGCTGAGGACATGCTAGAACGAGTCAGTTCGGACCCAACATTCATGAAACGCATTGTTACTGGTGACGAGACGTGGGTTTACGAGTTTGACATGCAAACTAGTCAACAAGCTTCGGAGTGGCGCCTTCCAACTGAACCGAAACCGAAAAAACCACGCCAAAGTCGATCAAAAGTCAAATTCATGTTGACTGTTTTCTTTGACTATCGCGGTGTTGTGCACTCTGAATTCATACCGGAAGGTCTAACGGTAAATAAAGAATATTATTTGAGCGTTATGCGGCGTTTAAGAGAGCAAATTCGACGAAAAAGGCCAGATTTGTGGAAAGAAAATTCTTGGATTTTGCACCACGACAATGCGCCTTCGCACAAGGCTATCATTGTGAACGAATTTTTAACCAAACACTCAACAAATACCATCCAGCAACCACCATATTCACCAGATATGGCTCCTGCTGACTTTTTTCTTTTTCCTAAACTCAAATTACCACTTCGTGACACCCGTTTTCAATCGATAGAAGACATAAAGGAGAATTCGCGGCGAGAACTGAACTCAATTCCGCAAGCAGCGTTTAAAAAATATTTTGATGAATGGATTATTCGTTGGCGCAAGTGTATCGTTTCTAAAGGAGCATACTTTGAAGGTGATAAAATAAATTTGGATGAATAACAGACATTTTGTGTATTATTGATCTTTTCCCGGTACTTTCTTGACAGAGTAGTAGATAATGTACATTACCATGCAAACTTCCACCGAAAATTGGTTTGAACTAGATCTAGTAAGTAGATTTTTTCAATACGTCATAAATCGTAAATCGCAAATTACCTTTCATTCAATCAACTCAAATATAAAAAAAAATAATGTTTATGGTTCGGAACTTTTCGTGTGCGAGTCCGACTCGCATTTGGCCGGTTTTTTAGACCAAATTTCTGCCACGTAAGGATAATAGAGTAACGACTAAATCCGCTGGCTCGTCAAGTCCACCCAAAGGTTGTCTCGTAGATATCGCTATCAGTGATGAGACCACCATATTGTACTAATTGAACTAAGAACGTTGTAAGAGAGTCATCATCATCTGCTTAGACTTTTCCCAACCATATTGGGGTCAGCTTCCAATCAAACCAGGTTCAGCTAAATACCAGTATTTTACAAGGAGCGGTTTTTACACGGTACTTCTTGGCACGACTGGAGTAAGATTTTCTGATTTCTGACTATCTGTAAACACTGACAAATGAAAAAATGACAGCCGAGACCAACGGCAACGGGAATAACGTCGTAAAACACTACTCGTTTACCAAATTGATTTATAACAAAGTTTATTCTGTCTGTAGATGGTTAGCCATCTAACTAAAGCACATAACTCGAACCGAAATCCGATTTTGCCAACTACAAACAAATATAAAACACCTATAAACAAATTGAATTCCTCTATAAGGCCAATCATATTGAACGGTAGCAAATCAAATAATTTGGCGGAAACAACCATTGTTTTAACCTCCATCGCTTAACAGTGACATAATATTCATGGCTAATTTAATTACCAACTCATTTGCACGGAATTACTAATTACCGTAATTATAATACCTGTAATAGGCTTAATAATTTACATGGATATTAAACTCTATGATCCAGTGGTAAAGTTGAAAATTTGTTACAAAAACCCGAAAACTTTTATTTTAGCAGGAATCAAATTAGTTATTCGAAAAGTTGGTACTGGTACCAACATGAGTTAGATATATTGGTCTTTTCTAAGCAGTTTTTTTGTTACATTGTATACGACCCTAAGGAGCTCGTGGCTGAAGAATAACAGCCGCACAGGTCGATCTTCAAGGTTAAGCAACGCTTGCCAAGGTTGGTCTGTGGATGGGTGACCATCTTGACATATTGAGTTTCCTCCGTGCCTCGGAAAGCACGTTAAGCTGTTGGTCCCGGTTGTCATTTGTAGAACTTTAACAGTCGTTACGGATTGTCAGAAGCCAATAAATCTGACTCCAGTCTTGCCAAGAAATACCGTGTTACCCATTTAATGGGTTGTGGAGGTCTGGTAGGCAGCCGCTTCACGTAAAATACTGATGTTCAGCTGAATCCGGTTTGACTGGAAGCCGACCCCAATGTAGTTGGGAAAAGGCTAGGCAGATGATGATGATGTATACGACCCTAACCATCACCTAAAAAGACTGTCGTTAGGTTAGGTCAAGCCCGAGTGGCGGCGCGTGGTGTTCCCGTGCGCCCCTCTTTGACGTTGCGGGGGGAGTCAAACACCTCACTTCCCCCGCTGACCCGAGGTGGCCTGCAGAGGCGGGCCGGCACCAGCCGGGGATTACGGAAGTCGCATTAGTTCTCGCGATCCCCGGTTGGTGAGAGATGGAGCACCGGGGTGGTTTTAGTCAGTAAGAGTCTGACAGACCCCTCCGCCCGCCCCAGGGCGGAGGACATCCATGAGGATTTCCCCCGTTATAAAAAAAAAAAAAAAAGGATGTAATGTAGAAACAAAATTGCAAGAAGGATGAGAAATCACCAAATGACTCCTCCCGCTTTGGGTGGAGTAGAAGCGAGAGGCAGACTCTTACTGACTAACCCATCCGTTTTCCTCCTGATGCCCTTTCGTCCCAGAGCCGCGATGACCTTTCGAACAAATTCCGCAACCCTAGCAGGTTGAAACCTATATCTGGAGACGAGTAGTTATCTACGATGCCTGGACCTGTTGTTCGTACACGGAAAAATGTGTCTATCCTACTTAAATTTTCTTAGGTAAAACTTTTTTTTTTTTTTCTAATGGTTTTGCTCTTGACTCTAGTCTATGTCAGAGATGACAGAGACAAAGTCTACGATGGAGCGAGCCTACCCAGAAGGAGCCTGTTCACTCTAACTTTGAAGAGATTAGGGTTGTAAGCTTTTGGAAACACAGTTCTTGCACACAGTGCACACTTTTCTTGGTGAGCTACTATATATCTGTAGCTTACTAACAATAGAGAAAATATTACGAAAAATCAACTACACCATGCCTGGAAGATGCCAATAGAGAAGCAGGAAATAAAAGAGAAGCTCAAATCTTACGCCAAACGTATTGAAAGGCATCCAAATACACTTGCTTGTAATCTGATGCTTAAGACCAACATAATTCTATCGAATAAAAGAAAAGTCCCCCAAGACCTCACAAGACCTCTTGGGAAAAGCTTGATGGACTAGCCACTGGGATAGGTTCATTGAAGACAAATTAAAAATTCGTGATCTCTAGCTAAATGCCCTAAAGAAGGCAGATTGCAAGAATGGATACTTAATAAAAAAAAAAGAAGGACTTCATAAGACCTTAAAGAAAACTCCGCAACGAAACAGCGAATTAAGAAATAAAATTATGTATTTATTTTAAAAGTTTCACGCAAATATATAATTGTAAAGTTTAACGTAGAAGAGCATGGCAGTTCTTAAGATAGCGGACAAGTCCTTGAACTGATTGATAATAAACTGATATGAACTGTCACAGTAAACACACGGCGGTCTTCGGTAATCGATGTCACCGGTAGGTAACTGCGTTTTGGCTGATTTTTTATTCTTCTTCTTATCGTGTTGGCAGTATGGTCTAACGACCCCACATACCCTAGTGTCAGAGTTTTTAAACCGCCTCAAAGGCCTGTGACATGGTTTATTTGACGACCGCCATTTGGCGGCCGGGACCACCGGCTTATACGTGCCTTCCGAAGCACGGAATCATCTTTTTATCAGACAATGAATTGATTCAAGCCGGCAATGTCCTAGCAAAACTGGAAACAACTTTACAAAGTATGCTTCCCGTGGGAATCGAATCCACGACCACTGGGTCAGTGTCACAAGGCAAACGCCTAACCACTCGACCACGGAGGCAGTTGATTTTTTATTACTAAGGATGAATACCTTAACACCAATGAATCAAACATCAATAGATATATATAAAACTTCGGTTACCGAGTGACTGTCAGAGATAATTCCTGCCCATGGTCGGGCACTGTAGAAGTAGGTGTACTGTAGCCTTAATTAAGTTTAATTAATGATTAATGGGCGTCAAGAGGAAAGATAGAACAAATTAGAAAAAAAATAAAAATACTACTAAATTTAAGGATGCAAAGAAAACAGTAAAACTTTAAAATGGCGATGGACTGAGAGATACGAATTTAAAATGGACAAAAATCATAACAGAGTGGTATCCCAGGAATGGGAAAAGAAGTAAATAGCGTCAAACAAAAAGATGGGAAGATGACCTCAAAAAGGTAGCGGGTCCAGAGTGGACGAGAACAGCGAGAGACAGGCAGAAATGGAAAGCTTTAGAGGAGACGTTCGTCGGATGACAAGCTGTGAAGTGATATTCATTTCTTAACAAGTGAAACAGACATAGGTAGATATTACTATTAATAAGAAAAATGTGTGTATTGTAAATTTTTAGAACAGCAATAAAGGCTTATTTTATTTTATTTTATTTATTTAATGATTAAAAATGTTCCTACTTTCTTGAAATACTGAAACTTCTATCTAAAAAACTGTAGTATGTTTCGCACAGTTAGACGTAACGTATGGAGACCTGATGTAATGAAAATACAACGTCATCACAAATAATATAAATCTCCCTAAAGACGGGTATTCATCTGTCTAGCCTTTTCCCAACTATATTGGGGTCGGCTTCCAGTCAAACCGGAATTAGCTGAATACCAGTATTTAACGAGGAGCGGCTGCCTCCCAGACCTCCACAACCAATTAACTGGGCAACACGGTACTTCATGGCAAGACTGGAGTCAAATTAACTTGCTTCTGCCTATCCGTAACGACTGCCAAAAATCTACAAATGACAGCCGGGAGACCAACGGCTTAACGTGCTTTCCGAAGCACGGAGGAAACTCGGTATGTTAAGATGGTCACCCATCCACCGACCAACCTTGGCAAGCGTTGCTTAACCTTGAAGATCGACCCGTGCGGCTGTCATTATCTAAAAAAAAATAATAAAAAAATTTGATTTGATTTCATTTGATTTGATTTCCTCAAACTAAAGACCCCTAAAGACGGGTATTCTACAGCCTAATTCCCTTACATTCACAACCTAAAATAAATTAAACTCTATATAAAACTCAGTGACTTTTAAATAATTTAGAGCACCGTGACACGTCATAAACTAAAGGGGATAGCACAACCATGCAGCCCGCATTACATGGTTGATTAAGATCTTATTGTTCTATAATGCCATGTAACCATAAAAACACCTTTCCTTAAAGCAATTTATGGGAAAAAGTAAACATTCGCCTCACGTACAAGATCACAATGGAAGATATAATGGGCTTCTGTTATATCAATCACAGGAAAATAAATCCTAAAACTGTGTGCTACAGTTTAAAATTCAATGGAGTTTTTAGGTAAATCTAACTGAATGATATACAGTCTGGCTCTACACGAATCTCATAAAATATGTTTTATTGCTTAAAGTATAAAGTATAATTTCGATTGTATTTTTTTTTTCATGAGATTTAGAACAGGAAAATAGTTAAGCTGTTGTAATAAGGACTAAATGTTGAAGGATTAAAGTTTATTTTGGGTTGTATGAAATTTTGGCGACACGAACAATGCCCATACAATTTTACACTTTTGGACACGATGTATCTTGACACAAATGGCCTTTATAATTCTGAAATGCACCCGATTTTGTATGGGTATTTAATTTTCTTCATAATGGTTCAAGAACTTATCTTTTAAAAATATAATAGCGTTTCTTATACGTTTCTGGCATTGTTTGTTGAATTGTTTATTAAAAAATATTGGATACAAGAGAAACTACATATTATATTGATATTGCATAATATTTCATCAATCAGTTCTGGTATCTGAATACTTTTGAATGAACTCTAAAATCAGCACAATAGTTCTTTCTTATCCATCTATAAGAAAGAACTCTTCAATATAACATACGAGAGGCTAATATTATAAATGCGAAAATGAGTTATTACTTCATGTATTAAAACTAAACTTATCTTTAACAAACTAAACTTTGCACACGGGTATACCATGTAAGTAAAGGACATAGTCTACTTTTCATCTCGGTTTTTTTTTTGTTTTTTTTTTCTCTTAAATTTTCAACGTTGACGCGGAAAAAGCCGCGGGCATCAGCTTGTATTTAATATTTTGAAAGTAAGTTGAAACATACCCATTTGCCCCTCAGTTGGCACGTAGTCCGGAATGGTTGGGCCTCTATCACACAACTTTTCACAGAAATACACTAACATAACATAACATTGTTCACTTGTCAGATTTCATTTGCACTCATTTTTGTCACTTCGTAGAATCAACCTTGAAAGAAAGAAGAAAATAAATTAAAATAAAAGAAGAAAATAATAATAATAAAAATATTTCTTAATAAACAAAAGTGATAGTGGTTCAACTAGATTATTGTTTGTGATTAGTTAAAAAATAATAATAAAAAATACAAAGTTTCAAAACGGCGGGTTGACGCTTCCAGAGACTCAAGGGCTGGTTTTTTTTTTACTTTGGGCAGAGGCTAAGCATTGCCATACAACAATGCTGCTAGGGTACATTACCAGCTGACAGCTTTGAGGACGATATTTTTATGCCATGTTTTAGTTTTTTATTTATTCATTTTAGTTGTGTTCAATCAAAAAAAAAATTCGTGAAAATACAAAATAATGATACAAAAAATTAAAGGAATATTCATCTGTAAAATGAAGCACATTCCGTTGACCTCTAGCTAAATAGGTTAACAGCTTATTAATAGGTTTATAAGTACCGAAAGTATCAGCTACTAATAATAAGCGCCTCAAAACAACCGAAACGACGTTGTTATCATAACGAACCATAAAACACCATAACAAAACATACAGCTGCTTGTTATCATAAACAGTTTCAATCAACTTCGAGCAAGTAAGTACTGACTACACTATTCAAACACTTTGTTTTTTATTTTATTTTTCAAAATTGATTTTGGAACGCCTGTTGTTTTTTTTTTAATTTTTATTAATATGATTTTATTGATTTTTTCCCGATAGACTTTTTTGGTTTCCGCCTTTGTACTTTTGTATTGCATGAAATATTAAAAGATAGATAAAATGTAGGCAACATTTTCTTTTTCACTTTATACCAACTAAAAGCCTAAATGAATTTGAATAGTTAGAAATCACGAAGTCAAACAACTTTCACCTTTAAATCGCTGAACCGATTATGATGAATTTTGGTGCAGTTAAAAGCTGCTGCGAAATGAATTTGAATGCAAGCGAAACCGCGTGCAAAAGCTTGTTTCAAATAAGATACTTATAGATCTTTCACTTCTGTTTTACGGACAATGTTCAATGTTCTATAGAAACATAAATTAGGAAAATTAGTGTCTCAACTAGCAGTAATTCAGTTATAAGTAAACGTATTAACAGCTCGGTGAGAACCATAAATATTCTGCACCTTAGGGTGCTTTCACACATAAGATAGAGTTATAATAATTCGTCCAGAAAAGCAAGAAAAAAAATTAACTGTTCCAAAAAAAAAACTAGAAGTTACAGCTACTTTTAAAAACCACTTTAAAAAAAAGAGAGAACAAAATGCATTCACCAGCCGTGTAGTACCGAGTTGCCGAGTACTTTTAAACATCCATTGTTCTTAGACAATGCAACAAACAATAGCATCATTTCCCTAAGAAAAAAAAACTTTTTAGAGCTTGAAAATCGCTATTATTGCTTGAGATCTGAGCAGCCCCTAACCACCAAGCAAAAACAATAAGAAGCCATCGCCCGCGAGTTCAGCGTTCGAGAATAGAACGCGTTCTAAATATAAACCGGCCGTTAGTGAAGCGCCGCGGGAACACGAGTTCTAAAATTAAAATGGATTTTAAATTTTAAATCCTGACGTTTCTGTCACGTTCAAGGCCGTTCTCTACAGATTAAAAAATAATTAAGTTTTTTTTTCTGAACATCTGGCAGAGATCATACGTCTACAAAACTTTTAACAGATAATAAAACAAGGTGACTGCTATTGCAATGGTTATGTAAACAAACGGAAATCGGTCTTGAATTAGATTTATAGACAAACATTGTCTTAGCCTTGCTAAGCAATCAAGGAAGATGAGAATGTGGGTGTTTTTATTAAATGTATTCCTTAGTAAGTTACAGATACCTATGGGCGGCGCCAGATAAACGTGCAATAAACTACATTGATTTAAACTTAAAAAACTTTACCTGGCAGATGATTTCCTTACAATTTTTTTTTTATTTTGCAATAATCTTAACTTAAGACCCACCAGCTCCCCCCCCCCCTATCCAAAATAAACGGTTTCAAAGTTTGCAATCATGTGTGGAGCAAGAAAAATGGGCCACAAAATGTTGACCTTATCTTTCCACATCTGTACATGATTTTGTTCTAGCCAGTATGTGTCATGGGATTAGCATAGTTTGTGTTAACAACGGTAATTTTAACTAAAGTGTTTATACACGGAACAGAGAGAATGTTTGCGAGTGATATTAAACAAAAGGAAGTGAATGTGCCAACAATAATGTACAATTGTATATTTTGCTCACTGTTATATATGTTTAGGAAGTAAAATACCAAGTCATTTCACGCGGTTGTAAAATATTATTGTCAGTATAATTATTTTCTCTGTTTGACTCGTTGGCCTCGTTGCTAAGTGTGAGATACTGAGCTCGACTCCCAAGTTGGGAAGAGTTATTGAGTTTTTCGATGTGAAATGTCTCATTAGGAACCCGAGGTCTGGATTTGACCCCGGTGGTAAATACGCTTGCTCCGTATTTAATGAAACATAAAACATAAAAAAAACCGGCCGAGTGCGAGTCGGACACGAAGTGTTCCGTACAAAAAACCTTAATTTTTATTATTTGTTGTTATAGCGGCAATAGAAATACACAATCTGTGAAAATTTCAACTGTCTACTTATTAGGGTTCTTAAGATACAGCCCGCTGATAGACAGACGGACGGACGGACGGACAGCGGAGACATAGTAATAGGGTTCCGTTGGTTACCCTTTCGATACGGAACCCTAAAAAACTAAAAGCGTCACATTCATACGTGAGTAACTTCCTAATATGTCAACATAACGATCACTATTCCTTTGAAAATTAATAAGATTTTAACAGAACACTAAAATTCCATTTCCTCAAAAGGTAATTTTCCTCTGTTAAATATATTTTAAAAATAGATCTGACGAAACATGCGCGCACACAGCAAACGCTAAATATCCCTTATTTTGTTGACAGACAGACAAATTAGCTTTCTAAATCCTACCACTGTTTTAGACGACCAGACTAAACTGAACTGTATTCTATGTCAGATTGTTGAAGAACAGTGGTCTAAATAAATTGGTCTTGTTTATCTAATTTTGGTTAAGAAATAATCCCCTTATGGTTTGTGAAATTGTCGGGTGTCTGTTACATGTAAATTTAGACTGGAAGTGGATATTTTTTGTATCTTCCTTTAGTTTTACTTAGTAGACGTCACTGGCTCAAGTCGGAATATATTTATTTTGTCTGGCGACACCAAACGGTACTGTTTGTGAACGTTTTATGCAATCGTCTGGCTTTCATATTGGTATTGGTAGATATTGTTGGGTTTCATTGTCCGTAAAATGAAAATATTGTTGAAGATACAAACACCTGTTGAAATGAAACAAATGCACATGAAAGTCGTAATAAGGCTTATTTTACAACAATAATAACCTCTTTATTTCAGGCTACTTTGGCCCGTAATATACAAATATATATAATTATATGGCTTAGTAGGCGATTCGGCCGCTGAGTTTCGCCCGATCCGGTCGAAACAGAAATTTCTTTTTTATTTATTTTTGAGTAGTATTTCGGACGGTCCTTTTTTAAGCAAATTTTGTACAGTCAGAATGAAAAATTATAGGTAGGGTTATATTTTATTTAAGTAAGAAAGTCAGAGTTAATTGGAAAAAACAAAGTTTACAACAAAAGTTCTTTGCCCTTTTTATAATTCATGTGTAAGAAATATACAGCAATACTTTATAATGATAGTTTTTGTTTTGTTGTGTTTATGTGTCAATGTGCGTGCAACATACCAAAAGTTTAAAACAAGTGAGTTGAAACCCGTGAGAGATCACTAATTAATGTGTATTTTATTTATATTAATATTTTATTCGTGGCCGCAAAGTAAAATAGGTATTATTCAATTATGTTTCTGAAACTCCACTCAAAAATATTAATAATATTGAAATTCCTGTTTCGACCGGACCGGACGAAACTCAGCGACCGAAACGCCTACTAAGCCATATATACCTTATAGACTAACATTATAATACAACAATGCATGGCTTAGGTCCAGAGAAAGATTAGTGAGGCCAGTTCAGCAATTAAAGTATCCATACCGAATGAAAGTTTTTTTTCGTAACTTAGTCGCAATTAAAACAAACTATGAAAAAAGTAAACCCCTTTAAAAATCTTAATGTCTTTTTTATGAACATAGAAATGCCCAACTATGAAAGTGAACGTCGCAATCGTAAAAAAAAAAAACGACAGTGCTGTTGGGTCTACCGTATTTTTTGTCATACATTTTTGAGTATAAACAAAACAGACGCGGAACATTAAATAGGAGATGGGACACATGATGGGGACAGTTTCTGGTCACAAAAACTATAGAAACGGGTGTTTACTGATATAAATCAATTTATAATGGCCTTTATGGCTTCATTTGATCCTGCAGACAAAAGTTAACGGTTAGTATGTTGTGAACATAAAACGCTATACAAAAGATAAAATAAGGGTAAATTCATACAAAAATATATAAAGGAACGAAAGTTTTGAGAATATTTGCAAAAATAAAATACTACGTACTATCAATGGTGATGAAATATCAAAGAATGGTACAGAAACACGGACAAGAATTACACCAACAAGTATACAATGGAACGTAGAATGCATTCGATAGCAATGCCAAACGTCCAAAGCCCAACAACACAATTTAAAGAAACACAACAATGAAAAGATGTCCATAACCTTATCAGCTACTATAAACTTCATAACATAATGCTAAACCGGCTCAATTTCTTATCTAAGTGGGCGACCTTACACCATCTAATCATTGTCCAAGGCGCTATAAAAACCATGCTATACAACAGAGCCTTTTCACGAAACTGCTTTTTGAATATATAACGGTTTTAAGAACACCTTACATTGATTCCGGTGGGTGTCACCACTTGTCCAAAATGATGCTTAAAGTCCACTTAAGTGACAGGTACAAATATTTTAGAAAGAAAATGCACACTGGTGGTCCAATATTTGGTTAGTGTTGTTTTTCAACATTTTACTGTTTATTTACTCTGAATAAAGTATCAGGGAAAGTATCATTGGGGATTGAAGACTCTTTCTATCCATATAGAAAATCAACGTATGTGATGACTTTCAGTAATAATTTGACTCACAAGTAAGTCTTCATCATTCTCTTAAGGCAAAAAACTGATAACTGTAGCCTCTTTTCATAAATAATACAAATAAATTGAAACCACAGCTGTTCCAAAAAGCAAAAATCTTAAAAATTTAATTGCAAGACAACATGCAAACGAAATTAACACCACATGTAAATTCACTTAAAATTATAATAAAACAAAGATACTGCTACTAAAGGCAACGGTACGGTGCGTCCTTTCGATGTTAAGCAGCTTACACATTATACGGCTAGTGATGGGCAGTAAGTTGAGGACTAGACATTTGAAGATATATTTTCTTTGGGAATAGCTTGAAACATTATTTCCAGCAGTTAAAACTCCTGCAAACCAGATCAACAATGGCAACCACCCGAAACACGCCGAGGCAGTGGTGCATGCTTGAGGAGTTCCGGGAAAAAATCAGTGCAGGAATAAGAATACATTTCATGATAATATGCTAGCACAGGCTGTTATTGAGCAATGCAGTCCTAGTCACCACTCCACCAGTAGCATGGTCAAAGCAATTGGCACAGTGCAGTAAATATAAGCAAAGTATTTCTTACTAAGAAAGACAAGCTTCAAAATGACTGACGTTGGTACTCTTCAATATTTTGCTAGATTCGGTTCTAATTCAGAGCAATCTATTAGCCTAAAACTTGTCGTCTCGTGAAAACACGTCTTAAATCCTTTTTAATTGGGCAAGCCAGGATCTCTAACGGGACTTGACCCCTAAATGTCCAATCTGTTTTAATTTTATTGGAACTGGTTTGGAGAAACGTCCGTATCACGGTCATGGAAAAGAAGTCGCGTGTTAACGATTATCACGGTAGGTTACATTCCCTTTGCGTCTTCGAAATTTAATTTATCTTTAACGGTCATCCTTCTTTTTGAGATAAGTTGAACGATTTTGTAAGCGATTGAACCAACTAACAGCATTGTTAAAAAACCCAGGTTTTCGGAAGAGGCTTCAAAATCAACGTTTTATAAACCAGACAGGATTCTCAATGTCTGGAAGATTTCCTGATTCTGGCCACGAAGCACCATACAAAAAAAAAGCCTATGAGATAAAAAAGGCTTTAATGCCCACCACGTAAGGATACCAAGGCCAGTACAAAATAATATTAGCAGACTTTGTGATTAGATCCACACCACCATTTTGAATGACATCATGCGTTTTGTTCGTCAATTTAACACGTGTGCAATTAGAGGTAGGTAGATCTATACAATGGTTAATTGGCTACTGTTATAACAAGCTTTCAGACCTTGCAGAGTATTATCAGACGTACCTATTAATTTTCGACGTACTCTATCATTTTAAAATTGCTGTTGCAAATGATAACGTAATTAGAGTAAATGCCTTTTATGAACAGAGGTAATATTGTACTTTACTTAATCTATCATTAATCTCTTATCCATATGCAAATTTATTTGGGACCGACTCAACGTGTCTTCTTCATCCGTACGAGTACTTCCGTATCTTATAAGTTGTCACCCACTTTCTAGATATCACTGTGTAAACATAGTCCATCTATCGTTTATTTCACCAATCCTTTACCCATTTAAATCCTTACTAATATTATAAATGCGAAAGTAACTCTGTCTGTCTGTCTATCGCGCTTTCACACCAAAACTACTGAACCATACTGGACATAGGCTACTTTTTGTCCCGGGAATATGTTCCCTAAGGACCACGCGGGCAAAGCCGCTGTCAGAAGCTAGAAATTACATAAATCAGCCAGTTGATTTTAGCAGTAGCAAATATGTAGCTAGATTACATCATAGACATTCGGCTACTAAATGTGAAGCCACGTGCGTCTAATAAAAGAGGCCTCTGTACAGTAACTAATTGATAAATAGCCGATGATTAGCGCACTTCCCTAGCATTGCGCTAGCGCACGTTCCGCGCACGCCGTCACGTCCATCGTTGCGTCAATGTGGCTACACGTATTTACTATTTGCATAATAACCGATTCAACATTCTTTACAATTTATGCTCCATCAAAATGATAGCAATATGTACTTCGTTGTCTTGTATTATGGTTAGCTGAAATAATCATATCAAAGTTTCGAAAATCGAAGTTTGATAGTTCTTATGGGGATTTGCTCGAAGGATTAATCAAAAAGAAACATATGTTTTTGTCTAGTCACTACATCTTTGTCAATATTATCGATGTAGTGTTATTTGAAGTTCAGCGGTCTTCGACATATCCTATTTAGGGAATTCTGATATAATAATCTCCAGTTGTTTTGTTCGGATGCTTGTTCACTGAATTCCAAGTGCCAGGAACAAGTAGGTACGTTAGCTACCGTTTGATGTTTCGTACGATTATGACGTGGTGAGTTTAAAGATCGCATCAATTTATAAATAGTGTCAGTTTCCTGGCAAATCTTTTACGGACGTCGTTAGTAATCATTATTAAAAGACATGGTTTATTTGATTGTGTTCTTTGATACGAAATAGCTTAGCAGCATAGATAATGAAGAAGAATTTGTAGATATGACATTCCACGGTTTAGAAATTAGGAGGACTATTAAAGTAATAAACAGTAATGCTGATCTCTAATTCAGTTTTGAGTTCAGCATAAACAGTGCCAGATTGCTCATTCCGCTGTCCAGCCTAAATCTTCGTTAGATAAATATTATTTCTAACTCATATAAATATTTTCATCTTATTTTCGGATTCATGTCCTTCTTGCAGCAACAAATATCTAGTTTAGCAACAGCATGTAGATTTAAATTTAGAGCATATGCCACACGCCAATGCGTTAATGTTGGAACGAAAGTTGATGTCGAATCGTTTCGGTCACTTCCTGCCGATTCGCAGAAACATACGCATTTTAACGCTACTGAATTCACATTAGGTATCGGAATACAAGGAAAACTTAGGTGGGAAATAGGACCTTTCGATCTAAATACAATCGATTGCAACAGTTGAGACCTGTATTTGGCTTAGACATAAGTACTTACATACTTTATTAAATTCTGGTTACTTAATTCTTGCATTAGGTTATATTGAACTAATTGGTGGAAACAACGTATAAAGATAATGTAAAAACTGAATATATTGTTTAAAGTATTGCTGTGTCAATATTCGTTTATTTGCGTTTCACAAGGTAAAACAAGATATTAACAAAAAAAGCTTAGAATTACGAGCCGTTGTAGACCCTGTTATGGCACAGCAAAAGGTATTGTTTGATACATTACTATTACTAAAAATAAAAAATCTAAATAGAAAAAATATAAAGAATATGTTAATATCATACCATTATTAACCAGCAGTTAGAACATAATTTCTACTATATTACAAACGTGAATAATAATGCAAAAGGACAACACAATGATAACAATTTTTGATATACTGAAGCAGGAAGTTAAAATTCCGTTCAATTGCGATTAATTGCAGTAATCAAGCAATTGTTAAGAGGATTACATTGCTGAAATTAACAATCATAATAGAAGATACGAGAACATAACTGAAAAAGAACCTAACGTTGCTATAGATAAGGTTGCAACTATTGTTGTCAAAGAAACGTGGTAAGTAAAGGATACTGAAGTAAATACTCGACTAGTTAACGAAGGGAGACAAATGACAGTCATTTAAAATTTAATGGCGCTTATAGAGCAATTTATGGGGATAAAAACTTGATAGGATCTCGCATTACAAGGATATAAATTGTTTTAATTTTTACGTTGAAAGCCGAGTCTTAGAATTAGAAAGGAGTCTTTAAATTATGAACATTTGTAACGTTAGTCTATTATAATATTTATTCCATATTTGGAAAGTTCAGACAGAAGAAAATATAAAGTTTTCAAGGAGAAATATTGCGAGTAAGGAATTTAGAAAGTCGCAAGTTTGAAATGCAACAATAACAAATCTGGGAACTATAAAAAAAAAACTTGCAGATACTGAAACGCTTATGATTCGTACTGTTATAAATAAATGACAATGGGTGCCAAAACTTAGTCCGAACCATGTCTGGCATAAATATCGCAAAAAGCCGTAGATATGTACTTGCCGTTTGTAGGACCAATTTCAGCATGCAAATAACCAAATTATAATTTTGCGACCAAGGTCAATATCAATCTTAAGCCTAAGTAATCAACCTTATCAAATTTTATTATATCATGGCTTAGTAGACCATGTTACTCCCATGACAAATCCAGATTACTATGAAGGTCGCGACCTGCATAGATGATATCACTGATGCGACGTACAATCCCATGAGTGGTCATACAGCCAACATAAAAGGATCCATAGTTGGTAATATAATTACGTCCTTTAATTCCGATTGTCATACAAAAGAGGGGAAGGTAGGAGGCCTGTCAAATCTGGTATTGCACGAGTTGAATCACCAACGATAACAATAAAATGAAGAGCAAATGTACTAACCTACAAACTGCTCATTGTTATATATTACGTTCTGCGAAACGTGACCCATGGAGGTGTAAACTGGATCAGGGACAGATGGTGAAGTTTTTGGTAACGAAGTGACATGTACAGGGAAAATGATTGGGCTTACTTTATTTGTGAATGATGAGCGAACAATTCGCGATGTTTGATTAAAATACGTCATCGGTAAGTTTAAACACGAAAGAAGAATATTTAAGTGGTTTGATGACGCAGGTAAATAATCTATTTGATGAGGTTAACACTAGTATGTACGATGGTAAAACCCCAGAGAGAAGTCTAAGAACATTGAAAAAGTAATGAAAAAAACTAAGTTATCTTACAAGCGGAACTTTTAGTCAACTTACTTGTAGACTTTAATATTCCTAAATCTTTTTCAATAGCCAAGTTTCTGACAGGTACAGCAAAAAATACTTCCGCTCTTTCGTCTATGTCATCATATAAAAAAAACTATTCCCACGTCTAATTGTACCACTTTTTCAACAATTGATGCGTACATCCTCCACACCGGTACCTGGCTGCATCCGCTGGCGAAACTGATAAAGCCTGCAATGCATTGCCTCATTCTATACACGTAGGTAATATAAAGTGTGGAGCAATGGAGAAACGTTGTGAAAGAGAGGTAGTTACGGATGCTAATCATACTTATTGGAAAGATAAAATTTTAAGTATTGAGAAATTGCTGTTACGTTTATTTTAGCAAGTATTTACAAGTTGACACATACACACGCATAGAAATGATTTGCAGTGATAAAACAAAAACCTATAGTAACATGAAATGACAAAACTTTGTCATGCCGTGTTACTATAACCTTTCAGTTTTGACACTTTATTTGACTTTGCCACAAAGTGATAAGCTTTAGATAAGGGTTGTTTAAGGTCTGGAAGGGCCCAGAATGAGGACGTAGCGTGAAAACGTTCAAGGAAGGAAATATATTGCATCTTACTAAAGTACGTCTCCACACATTGGATGCTATGTTTATAACCCTACTCAACATATCGTTTAACATAATTATTTAACACTTTACTAAAATGGTTGAATCCATAGCCACGACGTGACGTGACAGAAAAATAAACATGCAGTCATTTCGAAGTGTAAAACATCATTGGGATTTTCTCAAAGATACACGTTAAGGTCTACGTAGCGTTTATAACATACTTTGTAAGAAAACTACTTGTTCATACGTTATTACGTAGGTAGCAATTGAGTGTTTCCTCTTCACTTATGGCCACCATAATAATGGACGAAGATGCGAGCTTCCTATAAATGACGTCAACAACTGCGAAGCTGCTTATCAGCATGTCAGGAAATGCTGAGATTTCTAAGCTATGCACTTATCTTTAGCGAGGAGATAATATAGATAAGTAAGGTATGTTAGCTATCACAGTTTACTTCTTGGTGGCTTTAGAACAATAAAGGTAACAATTTAAAACTATTCATAAGTTGACCTTAATGTTGATCTTAATATAGTTAAGGGTCTTATTTATAAAAAAGGATACATGTTTAACACTGAATAGCAGATTCTAAAATCACAGTCTCTATACAATTTGTTTTAAGAATTTGTTTAGGCAAATCTCATATTTTATAAATAAGACAGCTTAACTTTGCAAAAAGCTCGTAAGTTATTTTGATTTACGGTTGGTTAAATAAACAAGCAGATAACTCATAAAGTTGGTTATCAATCCATGCACTTGTCATAATAATATCGATCTTAGCTTGAAATTAGGTCGATTCTAGTTCGAATTCTATTTCTGATTTAGATGCTCCAGAATTTCGTACCTGAATTCTGTATATCGACCAGCAAAAATCTAGGTTGCGATTTATCGCTGCGGTTTTAAAGATCTGCAGAAGTATTTACCCAATTTCCGAGACTCCGAAGCAGTAGAATTATATTATAGCCATAATATTTAGAAAATTAATAAAATCTTGGAAGTATTAAAGATTTTCAAGTTTTGTCGGCTTTGATATTCGTAATTTTATCTCCTTTGATCTGGAGACTATGAAATTCTTTAGTATCTTATAAATATTAAACGCTGCTGTTTCGTCCAAGAATAGGAATAAATGAACGCCATTAATAATTTCGCAATTTTGTTGGAAAACAAAGATGGTAACAAGGAAGGAGTCAGCTTCAACACGAAACATAATATTGGTTGTTATAAACATCGTTATCTTTCAAATGATTCAGGTTCTTGTCAACTTTGTCTATATCAGAAACATTCGTAATGTAACATTTAAAACAACAATGTTAAAACCAGACGAGTTTATTATTAATTTGTGGTCGTCGACCACACCCACACCCACCACGACACGTGGTCATTTATCTGTTCCTTATCTGTGAGTAGTCGACCAAGCATGTCATTACCTATCGCTTGAGGCTTGACAAAAGTTCACTGTCAATGCACTCCTTACTAAAGATTTTTAAAAACATTGGAGCAAGGCTGTAGGATCCAATTGGAGTGCCAATAATTAAATTCGTTTTCAAATCTTTTGTTTCTGTCAATCGTTTGAAGATGATTAATAAGTATACGTTTTTTAAATTATTTATGCACGGCAGCAGCAGTTTAGCGAACATATGTGATTATGAGTTTTGTGGTGCAAACAGGCTCACCAGTATTAATGTATATTTTCTGTGTAGACAGTGTAGCTTCAACAAGACAATAAGTATGAGAGGTATTTCAAATATTGAAGCAAATGATGGCAATTTTGTACCTGGTCATAGGAATGCAATGATTCAAATTGCATACAAATTGACTGTCGTTACCAATGCACACACGTATTTGCTTGAACTAACAATTTAAGAGATGGTTTCACAATCGTAGCATCGTAACAACAGCTATGTAGGAAAAACCTTAAGTCAAGAGTGAATAGGTTACTTCTAGGCAGGCATGCTACATTTTCGACCACATCATCGCTTACCAACAGGTGAGATAGTGGTCAAACGCGTGCCTAATAATAGTAAAAAAAACCTTTCGAAACAGAAACCAAAAGTTACAATTTTTATATCATATTCAAACTTATTTGGATACATTAAGTTTATGTATATGTCATGATCAATATGCTTGAACTAACAATTTGAGATGGTTTCACAATCGTAGCATCGTAACAACAGCTATGTAGGAAAAACCTTAAGTCAAGAGTGAATAGGTTACTTCTAGGCAGGCGTGCTACATCTTCGAGCACATCATCGCTTACCAACAGGTGAGATAGTGGTCAAAAGCGTGCCTAACAATAGTAAAAAAAACCTTTCGAAACAGAAACCAAAAGTTACAATTTTTATATCATATTCAAACTTATTTGGATACATTAAGTTTATGTATATGTCATGATCAATATGTTAACATATACAACATCGAAATATCAAATTATTTCAGACTGGAAAATAAAATGGAAAAAGCAACGCCTTAACAGACTAAATATGCAATGATTTAAGACGTTCTTTGATTTTCCAACGTTAGTACTTTACATCAAGACGCATGAATACATGATGCAATAAATATTGCATAAAAATCCTCTGTAAAGTATAAATAAATTATTAATAATTGATTTACGGCAATTATCGTAAATGACAACACACATTTATTACATACTTATTGTGATATTATGTTCGTTACAGACGTTGTACCTATGAAGGATGTAATAAATAATTATTGACTGATAGATAAAATGACAATCGCACTCAGAGCGTTTGAAACATCTTTGAACTATAGGAAAGTTTGAGTAACAAGACAATTTTACTATTTTATTAAGGAGGAAAATATAAGTGAATTGAACAAAAGTCATCATCTGCCTAGCCTTTTCCCAACTATTTTGGGGTCGGCTTCCAGTCAAACCGGATTCAGCTGAATACCAGTGTTTTACGTGAAGCGGCTGCCTACCAGACCTCCACAACCCATTAACTGGGTAACACGGTACTTCTTGGCAAGACTGGAGTCAGATTTACTGGCTTCTGACAATCCGTAACGACTGCCAAAGATCTACAAATGACAGCCGGGACCAACGGCTTAACGTGCTTTCCGAGGCACGGAGGAAACTCGGTATGTTAAGATGGTCACCCATCCACAGACCAACCTTGACAAGCGTAGAACCTTGACAAGCGAATTGAACAAAAGTATGTATTACTTATTGTACTCAATCTGTTGGTGATCTTCTTATTATATAACGATAGTATTTTAATGCCCTTTTGATCCTAATGGTTTTAGGGTCTACGCAGCATTGTTTCCGTCTATATATTAGCAATCATCTCGAGTATTCGCCTTCTTTCCTCACAAATCCACGCACCCTGAACACAGATGTAAAATATCCACATTGCTGCAAGAGTTACAAGAAACTGCTCTAAATTTCAATTTGATAGACCTCAAGCTGACCCAGTTTAATGCAATCTTACTTGTCTATAAAGATAAGAGATGCATTCATGTTTATCTTAATCTAGATCTAATAGTAGGACACTCATGATTCAATCTTTGCCTTGCAATTTACTACACACGTATATCAGGTAAGCAAGAAAAACATTGTATATCAGTACAACAAGTACGGATACAACAGTGTCCGTATATTCATTTCAATCTCTTTTGTTGTTACAAGTACTGTTATATCTCTTTCCATTACAAAGTAAATGTGGGTCACAATAATTAAAAGTAAACATAAATAATATTTTAACAATCTTCCGCTGTCCGGATTTGTCGAAGATTTCTGTTAATTGATAAGCAATTTATAAACCTGTTCAATTAATTTAAGCGTGTGTGATTTAACGAATCGTAAATTTAAAAGAAATGCATAAATTATTATTTCGATTTTGAAACTTGAGCAGACAGTTCAGCTTTTTATCGAAAATAGAGAAAAGATTTATTAGCTACGAAGTTGTTTTTCTATGTTCACAAAAGTATTGGATTTCCCATTTGAAACAAGGTGCCTAATCCTGACATCTGCCAGTCAAACCTGTGGGTGTGATAGCTGATACGATACACCTGACGTTGTTATTCAGTACTTTGTTCTATTACCTGCCACACAAAAGCAGAAAAAGGTACCCAAGCCAAAGGACAGTAAAAAGAGTAGGTAAATGACAAAAAAAAGGTGAAGACTTTTAGAAATAACTGTATCAACAGATAATTCGACAGTCACAAGTTGTACCCTAAAAATAAGTTAACATTTGCTTTTACTTTGAACTCCTAAAATTCAATTTTTGTTCCCGTTTTTCTGACTCCTATCTCTTTCCTATCATAAATCAAGCATTCCGTGTGTATATTTCAATATTTTTTGCTATGCGGAACCTGCCCTCTTGAAACATATCGCTGCCATCCGGGAGATGTTCTCGAGTGCCGGAAACAGTTATAAATCTATAAAAACAGCTAACAAGGGATCCTTCATGGGGGTTAGAAAGTTTTTGATCAGTGCCAGATGGCTCACTTTGACATTAAGCTATTGACGTTTAAAGATAAGATGCAGGAAGACATTTCAAATGTTGACTTAAGTTGCTTGGAGTCGAAGTCAGATTAATTTTAAAGACATAGATGTTAAACAAACATACCAAACTGTTCTTTTCCATATATTTTAAGTTAAATTTATAGGACAGCAGCTACCATGAAGACTGTAGGAGGCAAAAAGATTATACAACAAGAACCAGAAACACTTCATATCATGATTGAAGGAACTGGTCGTGGACTGGTTAACGAGATCATGATTACTACATCATTTATTTTAAAACGAACCCTAGCTATGATTATAGGTCGTGATATAGGAAATATGTAATGAAGTGTATGAAAAAACTTAACTGGAGAAAGGCAAGAAGATGTGACTGAAGTTAATCGTGATATTGTATTTTATAAATATAAGAATAAGTTGTGCATACAATGCTGCTGTAAGTACTTTCGGAATAAGTAATCTATCGTTACTATTTACATCAATTCTGTTTCCTCTACTGCTGCGGAGTTAAAACAGCTGATACAGTCTGGTTAACATTACTCGCGAGGTACATTTTATTTATTTTTCCTTTTTGTGAGCACGCTCCTGCAATCTTTGGTGCAAACGTGTTTTAAGGTGCGTTGACATCAAGTACTGCGGTTAACTTGCTAGGAATAAAAGTACTTGGGATGTTGAATATTGTATGGACGATTCCTTAGATCTTGAGTCAGTCTGTATCTATTTTTGCCTAAGTATAGTAGAATAGACGGTAAAAATGTAGTTGTCCATAACACAATGCGTACTGTTTATAAAGAGACTGCTATTTTAATAACCTGAAGCTGCTGCATTACTAATCATTATGTAGTGAAAGAACGTGAAATTCATTTTCTGTAAGAGACTTAAATTGAAGCCGTTTCAGTAGGTAACAGAAAAACTCAGTAACAACGCAAACAATAGTGTTTGCAAACTCAGCCAAGTTTTACTATTCCACCCGTCTCTAAAATTTCCCTGTAATAGTAAAAGTCACATTTAAAGTATGTCTAATGGTTTCAAGAACCATTAACGCTGCCGTCAAGACAGATCAATGGACATTTCTTTTTATACGCACAATCAAAATATACAAAACGTTATACTTTTTACTACTTTCCTCTTTGGTTACTAAACTTTATGGTTTACCATAATGGTTTGTGCTGGCCACAGTTTAACGTACATTTAAGGACCAATTACGATTAGAATAGCTTTGTTCTTATATGAATAGAACTGTGGTACTTTGAGTCCTAGAATAGAAAAACCCGATATTAGCCTAAGGGTCTAAAAGTACCTATGTGGCACGATTCCGTACAGCTTCAACTTCTAAATGCACGATGTTCAAATGCATCGACTAAGATCTCCTCAAGGCTTGTTTGTAAGTACAACATTGTAAATAAGACGCTAGGTATGGGTCGTTGTCTAATAAATGGCGATATAATCGCCCCCTATCACATTGGGAACAAATGCCGTCATCGAGATGTGGGTGTCAGAACAGACGTAGGTACACTTACATCGCAGATTGCAGATGACAGTTCTACTGTCATCACTTAAAAGTATCACTTAAAAGTGAACTAGATCAACTGATTTCTTCTTTATTCAATAAGCAAATGTGAATCAAACTTAAGACGTTTACTCTTTTAAGGGCGTGAGGCAAGTCAAGAAAAAGGAGGAAATATTTCAACAAATATTTTTGTAGATGTTTTAAAAGCAAGAAAAACATTTCTAT
Source organism: Lacanobia oleracea (assembly GCA_950371165.1). Taxonomy (NCBI): domain Eukaryota; kingdom Metazoa; phylum Arthropoda; class Insecta; order Lepidoptera; family Noctuidae; genus Lacanobia; species Lacanobia oleracea. Next base: position 17,025,399 of record OX493386.1, read on the forward strand.
TTAGTTTATTGATATCCCAATTAAATCAAATATTCCACGTGACCTGGCGACGACGTAGACTATGTGCTTGTGTCTATCTCGGGTTAAACTAACGTTTGCACAGAACTCGATGCTTAACAAAATATTGACAAAAACCAATAGTGAGTCACCAACTGTTGATATAGCTACCACATGAACTACTATTACTTAATTTTCGGTAAAAACGTGTTCTGCATCTAAATGTTTCATTATTCCTGCTTTGAATTTTCTGTGGGAATTAACTAGATCAATAAGGTGTTTTGAATGTAGCGTTGAATCTTTATTATTCCCAGAATGGTCTGTGAGACCTTGATGATCTGTGTAAGACTCTTTCTCGATTTCAGAGAAAACTGTTATTGCTATTTCATTCGCCAGTAAAAGCTTGTTTGCTATCATATAAGCTTCAACGTTGCCATTACCCAGCAGGTGATGTATAAACAGTTGCATTTCTACCTAACTTCTCAAGATGCGCAGGCATGATTGATTATATTTCCATCTTCTCAACATACGCTTTTAAACCATGTATTGTATAATTTGGATATTCAAACAGGTTCATCCAAGCATTCGCATCCTGTTTCTAGAACTGTTTTGTAAGAAGATGCAGCATTGTTGAGTTAGTAACCTTTAGTATAGTAATAGTAATTTATATTATTAGTAAGATCTACATTTTCTCTTGGCTAGATAATAACAGCCGCACGGGTCGATCTTCAAGGTTGAGCAACGCTTGCCAAGGTTGGTCTGTGGATGGGTGACCATCTTAACATACCGAGTTTCCTCCGTGCCTCAGAAAGCACGTTAAGTCGTTGGTCCCGGCTGTCATTTGTAGATCTTTGGCAGTCGTTACGGATAGTCAGAAGCCAGTTAATCTGACTCCAGTCTTGCCATGAAGTACCGTGTTACCCAGTTAATGGGTTGCGGAAGTCTGGTAGGCAGCCGCTCCGCGTAAAATACTGGTATTCAGCTAAATCCGGTTTGACTGGAAGCCGACCCCAATATAGTTGGGAAAAGGCTAGGCAGATAAGTACGATTTACATTTCATGTTGTAAGGAACTCATTACTTTCGATATCAACAGGGGTTTTGCCGCAAAAGGGGAAAACAGATGAGTGATAGTAGCTTGTTGTACGTGTTCACATAATTTTCATTATGACAGTTGCCTGTTGTTATTAATTCCACATAATTAGCAGGCATTTATAGTCTCCAACGCTGTACCAGAAGTATACGTTTTAAAAAATAATATGAGCTACATATTCAATTTTTTTAAAGCTGTTTCAAAAGAAACAACAGGATAAATGTAAATAAACAAATATTTTGATGTTCATTATGACAAGTGCCTATTGTTATTAATTCTACATAATCAGCAGGCATTTATAGTTTCCAACGCTGTACTAGAAGTATACTTTTAAATAAATAATATGGGCGAAATTTTTTTGTTTTTTAAAAGCCGTTTCAAAAGAAACAACAAGATAATTGTAAATAAACAAATATCGTGATGTCAGATGCATAAAATGCAAGGTAACATTCTTTTGGTATGTAACACATTGCATATTCAACAAGGACTTCAGATTATGTTATCTAAAGGAAAAGTTGAAGGTTATTCGTCTTTACAAAATATTCTGACTCACTTATTTTGCTGACTCCAAAATTCATAACTACATTTTCGTAATAGACTGAACCAAGTTTTTGTATAGTGAAGTTAAATTCGAAAATATTCAAACGTAGAACGTTTTTAATAAGAACGTTATTGATGACGATTTGACGAACCAAGAGACAAAATTGGAATAGAACTCATTAGTATGGAGACAGCTAATTTCACTTCCTTAATTAACTATTCTTTTTTACAAATGACACTAGAAAATGACCATTTATCTTGCTGATCACGCAATTTTTTACATCTTGTTGACTTTCCAAGTATTTCGGCCAAATAAACGTTTTAGCAGCTTGAAATGGACTTAATCAATTATATCTTAAAATCACTCAAATCACTTTCATTTGTAAAATATATATTTTTAGTAAGAACCCAAGAACCGATGACTTCTTAACAAATATGAAATTGATAAATTAGTAAACACAAGAGCAGTCCGTTGTCAGCTTGACCTTAGTTATCAAGTTCATTAATGTCATTATCAAATTATGACCATTAAATCTAAAGTAAATTAAAGATACATTAGTACATTATGCAAGCGATAACATTGTTTACAATGGTATCACTTTGTACATATTTAAGTACAATGTTACGTTCATTCGCAAATTCATTCACATTATGATGACTCAAATTCTGTTTATTTTTGTTACTATTATGCCAATATGAATCACACGTCTTATACTTTATCGAGCTTTAAAGAAACCAAGGATTTCTTCGATATTACAAAAAATATCACCTTTTAATAAGTGAACCAAACCACTATCACGTTTATCTATGAAGATAATGTCTTTATAATGTTAAGTAAGATAGTATTCAAAGGATAATACGAACCTTTAAAATTAGTTTAATGGTGAACACTTTAACAAAACTCCACTTTAAAAACGAAAGCACTTTTAAAGGTCTGGTTACACTAAATCACAAGAAGGATCTATTAGAACGATCAATATATCGAAGAAAATGAGCGTGTAGCGGCGTCGATCGATGCGCGAGAGCAACTGACAAGAGGAATCGCCGACCCATGCGCCGGCGCAGGGCAAACCGACCGAGTTTAAAAGAGCACCTTCACTTGAACTGATAGTGGTATTGAAGGCTCTTTATTTTGGTCGACTTAATCCGTGTTTATTCACCGTGAAACTAATGTATTTTTAGTAAATACGTAGGGCAGGTAACGACTACTGTAGGGCCAAGGGCTTCGATTGTAAAAGTCTGCTGTTTTTTTACCACATTGCTTAGAACTTCAGACGATGGAGGTTAGAATGAGAACTATGTAGGATATGTTCTACAACTTGCTGGATTTGAGAGAGTTATTAATGATTACAAAGTCAAATATAGGATTACAACTATAACACAAGAGGAAGTAAGCTTCGAGAATACTTATCTTGAAAATAATAAGAACACAATTAAGTCGGTTAAAAAAGGTAAAGTATAAGAAAAAAGATAAATAAATTGTACCTTAAGGAAGGAAACCATAGCAGCGTGAGTATACGATTACCGCATTACGTATAAAACCTGATGTTACGTTCTAAATTGTAGTAATAAACCAAAACCTGTTCCACTTTTAAGATTTCGATTAGATTTTAATAATAAATTTTCCGTTACGGGATTACCAAACTGTTGGAAATGTAATAGAAACTTTAATGAACTAAACTTTAATGAATAGATTGTTTTTATAAATGCCAGAGTCGATTACAAATTACCGATCACAAATTATTATTATTAAATTCAATGAAAGTGGAAATGCTTTGCTTCATACTAGCTGGATTAACAGTTGGAAAACCAGCTCCTTTAACAATTTGTTCTTTAATAACAATAAGAAATCTACACTGCAAGGTAAATTCTAGGTAGGGTACTACCATGTATTAAGGTTTCAGTAACATTATTTATTTACCTTTCTGTTACAGCTGGATCTTCAACATCATCATCTGCCTAGCCTTTTCCCAACTATATTGGGGTCGGCTTCCAGTCAAACCGGATTCTGCTGAATACCAGTGTTTTACGTGGAGTGGCTGCCTACCAGAACTCCACAACCCTTTAACTGGGTAACACGGTACTTCTTGGCAAGACTGGAGTCAGATTTACTGGCTTCTGACAATCCGTAACGACTGCCAAAGATCTACAAATGACAGCCGGGACCAACGGCTTAACGTGCTTTCCGAGGCACGGAGGAAACTCGGTATATTAAGATGGTCACCCATCCACAGACCAAGCGTTGCTTAACCTTAAAGATCGACCCGTGCGGCTGTTATTATTTAGCCACGAGCTCCTAAGCTGGCCAGCTGGATCTTCAACATCTTATTAAATATTGCTCTATATTTCTACCTGAACATGTTCAAGTCACATATTTATATTTAAGTGTGATCTTGAAAATCACCAAGTTAAGCAGTAAGGATAAAAAGGCACAGTCGACAATCTAAATTAAAACATCACTCAACTTTTATTTCAAATCAATCACAAGGACCCAAACACAGAATCTCAATTCATCACAATTCGTTCGAGTGTTCTATATTGGGCAGTTTCGTGGATCGTTCGGGTCGGATCGATTTGGATCAATAACACGGAACAGTAGCGGTGTCAACGCACTGCGCCCGCGCAAGCTAAGGACGACGCGACCAATTACGAATCCGTCAAGTGGGCTGACATTTATTAGGCTGCTGATATAATTATAGTTTTTTGTCTGTAACTGTCACTCTTCGATATTTTTAAACCTGGCATTTATTAAATTGATCTTCCATGGGCGCGGGTGTTATCTCCTTTTAAGGGTGAGCTATATGTCTATCGGGAGAATGCGATAGGTTGAGTTGACACATATCATTTTTGGAATTTGAACTTAAATCTCTATATGTTTCGTGCTCCTTATCAAACAACTTTGATGAATGCGACATTAAAACGTATCTTCCTACGCAAGTAGTTAAAGTCAGCTAAGAATGATGGTTCACTTAAGCTTCCGTAGGCGCTAAGTTGACTATTTATTATACTTTTGGACTGCAATGTTACAACTCAATAAAGTTATTTGAATATTTGATTGCAAAAACATTTGTCAAAGACGATGATTTTAACCAAATAGATAAATCACCAAATTCTCATCATATTTATTATTTTAGATATAGGGAAGGCGAGCCAAAGAAATTTGTCGGGAATAAGGCGCTGAAGAAAATAATATGATGCCACAAAATGGAGTAGTTGTAAATTTACACGTAGTTAAATAAAACCATTCGAAGCTCAAATTCCACAGAAGGTGGACTTTTTAACAAGGATACACTTAATAGCTGGACAGCATTGACTACAGCCTAAGGCAATAATGATAATTTAATATCAGTATTCAGTTGTGTAAGAAGAAAATATCCGTTGGAAAGCGCTAACATATTTATATCGACGTATTGCCTAACAGTATCAATATCGAATAGAAACTGGTTAAGATTATGATGCATAAATATTCTCAGATCCTGGCTGTAAGTAATGAAATAGAATCCGCTGGAGGCGTCAATGCATAATTTGTACTTGGGCTAATAAATAATCATGCACTTAAAGCTTTATTTGAAAAGCTATCGAAGAGCTAGAATACTATTGATTGTTTTACAGCTGAGAAGATAATTCAAAAAAGATGACAGATAATAAGGCAATGGTGGATAATAAAATCGATAATACTGAAAACCAAACCAATCATGGCGCAAAAAATTTGGAAGAAAAACAAAACGCTTCGACCAAAGCCGAGATCGAAAAAAATCACACACACAACACCTATTCTTGAATACAATGAGCTAGTAAAACCAGTGGTAATTGAAACCAATGATTCATTAAAGGGGCAAGGGGCAATTCTCCAAGTTTTGTCGGAAGCGGCCTACAAACGGGCGCGTGACGTCGACGAGACGACGCCGGCGCTGCGTCATACCACAGACTACAGACTAATGTATTTTGGATTTGTTTTGTGTAAAGCTTGAAGACTATTTACTGCGAAGTGTCTGACTATGGGAGGAATTTCTGGTAGCTCTGTTAGGGAAAATTAATGAATGGCGTGTATTTTGTTCAGTTGTTGATCATTTTAAGGTTGGGTCTAGTCATTGTCATCGTATTGGTCTACTAGCTTTAACGGTGCATCATAGGTTATGGTTACAGAATGTTAGAAATATTATTCATGCTCAGAATCTCAACTAATACCTCTTTATTTATTTCTTTCACCGCTTAAAATTTACTCACTGGCATTTAGCGTACATAGTATGTCATAGATTGTCGTAGGCCTGTTCTAAAGCATGCCGTTAATTTATATCACGTGTAAGCCTCATATTTGACTCCGAAACTTCCAAAACCTGAACAAGTACCAAAAACCTGCGTGACAGATACTTAAAAACACCGCACAGCATTTGACATTGCACAGGACATTATTATAACATAAATATTTATACGTACTACCAATGTTGTTTTCTACTCTTGTATGGTAGCCAAACAGATGGACTAACAGACACCATTGTGAAAACAAAAGCAGAATATTCAGCTTTACACGTATCGGTTTAAGGTTTAGTTTAGGACATGTGTTCTCCTGCCGAAATTGTCTTTGTTTGGGTTCTAGTTAGGGCTGGTAAGGAATTTGAAGACTACATTCGCTTCAAAGCAACATCATTCACATCCATCATCTAAGATGAGATCTAGACAAAGTGCGTTTCTTTTAACGATGACGATTGTCAAAATGCCAAAATATAAGGGATTAATCACGCTATCGCTGACAGAATGTTACTTGTATAGAGCCTAAGGAAGTTAAGACAGTTTATATTCTACTTTATGAATGACTAGTTGACCCGCGCAACTTCGTTTGCGTCACAATTTCCATTACTGCCCAACTAGCACCAAAGCGTTAAAAAAACCTATATAAGACTCGTATATCAGTTCCATTTGAGTATAAAAGTGTTAACGCATACCTGTGCAACTGAGTTAGAGCATACTCTAACTCACTTATAACCACGAAAGAGGCCCACAGTTTTACAGGTAAAAGTTATAGAAAGCCTATAGTACGGTGTCACAAAGATATTAAAGCTGCACAAGAGCGCTTATTCATCGTCAGCTACTACTTTAATCTGTATTACCGTTGTAAAATAGAGTTGGTAAACGCTACAGGTGCTATAAATCCTATAGTAAGGTGTCAAAAAGATCTTAAAGCTCCACAAGAGCGCTTATTCATCGTCAGCTACTACTTTAACCTGTATTACCGCGATAGTGAGCACTACAGGTGGTAAAAAGCGCACGTCAAGATAAAAAAAGCCTGTAACCTTACTAAAACTAAATCTGTTCGTAATAGAAGTGTTATGTCATCCATTATTCAACACAGCAGAATAATATTATGGAATATTATGTTATTTAAGTATGTGAAGTGAAAAATGACTGCCCTTATGATTTCACAGTAAATGTATACCATGTTTCTCATCTCAATTTTAACGCGCCTAGGATTTATTAAAGATTTAAAAGAAAAATTATGATAACAAAATAGGTACCTCAAGCTAAACATTACTATTCATTCCTGCTTCTTGAGCAGTGGTATGTAAAATTAAGTGGCATTCATGGAATGCTTCAAATAATGTAAGAAATTTTGTTTATTGTAGTCAAATGTTGAATAACTCGAAATAATATTAATTGTTAGGTTACCAAAACAATGGCGAACTTTACAAAAGTGAGGTTAGTGTTAATAACGACCCATACTTGCGTTGTTTGACACCAATACCTTTAGAACGTCTGTAAAAAAGGACTGCCTAACACAATAAGCTTTAGTTAAACCCTTTATTACAGGTTAAACCTAGATAGAGGAGTTGTTTGACACCTTTAGTTTCTCGTGTTACTAAACTCTCGATAAACTCTATTTTATAGCTTATGACTGCAATAATAGCCAGTATAGCACCTTAAGTAGTATAAAAGAGTTCATTGCAATAACTATACAACAATAAGTGTTAAGAGGTGTCGGCGAACACTTTTATAAAGACTTGGGTGTCACAAAAAGGTTAAAGCTATAACGTATTAAGTATACTTGCTGCTACTAGCGCCATTATAACTCTCAAAGCTGTATTACATCATCCATTAACGCTATAGTGCTGCGATTGGGGCTAAAACTTGTTTGTTAACTCCTCTATATCGTCTTTAGTAATAACTGAGATAATTATAACCTTGTTATATTACTTAAAGTCATAAAAAAGCCTGTAACTGACACCAAAATGTTAGTTGGGTGCTCCGCTCCTATTGGTCTTAGCGTAATGATATATTAGCCTATAGCCTTCCTCAATAAATGGGCTATCTAACACTGAAAGAATTTTTCAAATCGGACCAGTAGTTCCTGAGATTAGCGCGTTCAAGTAAACAAACAAACAAACTCTTCAGTTTTATACGAGTGTATTAGTAATAGGTATAGATTTTAATTTCGCTGTCGTTAAAATTGGCCATTGGGTTTACCAATTCAATAAAAAAATAAAAAAAATGCACAAACCTACAAGGTTTACATAACAATATGCAATTTATTGTGCAGTGTGTCATAACCATAACAATACGAATTTATCATTCAAGTTTCTACTTGTTAATTTAAAGGACTTTATCCTATCCTGCAAGTGCAGAATATGAATCACTGTTGTTTACAATATAAGTAATCAAACATTCAAGCATGCGACAGCCCTATAAAAGTCGCGACACACAGGCGACAACAGTGAGTCGTTGCGCTAGGTCGCGGCGACAGTTTATTTTAAACCTCGTTTTGACATTTTGACAGTCCCAAGTGTTTATTGTCGGACGAATGTCGGGCTGTCGATGAGGTGATTATTGTTTAACCTTTGGTATACCTGTTTATTGGACAACGTCATGACGTTTGAGGGGTACGCAGAGGTTTTAGGTTAAATTTTTTTTAATACCACAGAATGTCATGGCCTAGCATCGAGCATAGGTATTGTGGGTACGTACCCGAGACTGGAAAAAGAGTCGGTCGTCTAGTGGAGAGATGGGCAAACGAAATTCTTGTCATCGCGGGTAAATCAGACTGGACACAGTAACGTAAGGATTGAACAAGAAAGAGAGGCCTATGCTCAGCAGTGGACGAAGTCGGGCTGTGGATGAGATCATCATCATCAGCCTAGCCTTTTCCCAACTATATTGGGGTCGGCTTCCAGTCAAACCAGATTTAGCTGAATACCAGTGTTTTACGTGAAGCGGCTGCCTACCAGACCTCCACAACCCATTAACTGGGTAACACGGTATTTCTTGGCAAGACTGGAGTCAGATTTACTGGCTTCTGACAATCCGTTACGACTGCCAAAGATCTACAAATGACAGCCAGGACCAACGGCTTAACGTGCTTTCCGAGGCACGGAGGAAACTCGGTATGTTAAGATGGTCTACCCATCCACAGACCAACCATGCCAAGCGTTGCTTAACCTTTAAGATCGACCCATGCGGCTGTTATTATTTAGCCACGAGCTCCTCGGCTGTGGATGAGATGATGATGATAAATCGGGCATAGTTATTCTCTACCTCTAAAATATTACAGACAACGTTTTTTTTATGAAAACCTCAGTTTCTAAGAAATGGTTTTACGGAACCGTTCGATATTCTGGCTGCCTTTTTCGATGAAGATACACTTAAATTCAAATGTGAAAATAATGCCCCTGTGTGTTGACAGTATGGATAAGTTTTATATCTTATCTAAATCGTTTGATAACATACATAGCATAACATGGCGCCAATGCGACATTTTATTTTATATCATCGACTTATTTATCAATGAAGAATTATTTCAATACCACACTGTCGATTATATTCAATACTAATTGAATAGAACTACTTATAAATTAGATTGACGGATAATTAAAATGAGACGTGACTGTCTGACCGATTAAAACCAGTACAAGGCAGGTCTCAAGTTTTTTCTCCTAATTTTATTTCCAGTCGATCGTGCAACAGGTTATAAAGAATAAATCGAGAACCTTATCGAATCGTATGGTTATGACCTTCATTCTAGCAATAGTTATTGTTGTAAAAAGTAAATGTCAATCACATAACAAGGTGTTACGTTTACAAATTGAGTTTGTTGTTCGTTTTTCTACGCCTCACATACGTGCTGGAAGATTGTTTTCTTAAAAGCTATGTCGTTATGACACCTAAAATTATTCACCATATTAAAGCACAAAAGATCAATTATTCTCTCTTGGTCTACGCTCTTGGTCTACTAATTGACTTGTCGAATAACACGTGCTCGTCATAAAACTACAGTTCTACAGATTTGCTTCCAGCCAATGTCATCATAATTATTTGTGAGAGAGAGGGAACTATACAGGACGTATGTATAGCAGTATCCCTTTTACACAAAGGAAGCATGATGACAATAAAACGTCATAGTAGGAGGGTCTTGAATATTAATCTTAGGAAAGTACCAGTTTAGAGTAAATAGGGAATATGCATGAAAAACATATTTATCATGTATATAGTTTACCTAAAAATATACAAAAACATAATACTCAGTGTGAAAATTAAATTAAAATCACTCGAAAAACGAAGGATATTATAATTATTTTTAAACAAATACATCTGTCCCTTTCGCGAAAACGCTGTTTTCTATTGCAGCTGTATAGGCGCCATAGACGATGACGTCAAAGTTTTCATCGGACTTCTCTTTCTAATTGCAATCTTTGAAGCTTTATAACTTCATCGCTGATGAAGGTATTTAAAAAATAATTTCACGATTGTTTACTAGAGCTAATAAGTATTTCATATTGCAAATAAAAAAATCGCATGCGTATTCCCTATTCTTGTTAAAGGTGGTAAACAAAGACTTAGTGTTTCTTACTGCTTGCCTTGGAGTCAAGCATTTCTGATTTTGCAAGAGCACATTCTAGGTCTGCATGCGAATTAATACAAGTATATAATATCAATAAAAAATATATCATCAGCCTAGCCTTTTCCCAACTATATTGGGGTCGGCTTCCAGTCAAACAAGATTCAGCTGAATACCAGTGTTTTACGTGGAGCGGCTGCCTACCAGACCTCCACAATCCATTAAGTGGGTAACACGGTACTTCTTGGCAAGACTGGAGTCAGATTTACTGGCTTCTGACAACCCGTAACGACTGCCAAAGATCTACAAATGACAGCCGGGACCAACGGCTTAACGTGCTTTCCGAAGCACGGAGGAAACTCGTTATGTTAAGATGGTCACCCATCCAGAGACCAACCTTGGCAAGCGTTGCTTAATCTTAAAGATCGACCCGTGCGGCTGTTATTAATTAGCCACAAGCTCCTCGATCGAATAAAAAAAATATATCTGGTTAGGTAATTTATAATATTTGTATCTAACATTATTCACCATAATAGAGCAGAAGAGATCAATTATTCTCTCTTGGTCTATTAATTGACTTGTCGAATCAAACTTGTAAGTCACAAAAAACAGATTTACATATTTGTTCCCTGCCAATGTCGTTATAATTATTTATAAGAGAGAGAGGGAACGAATAGCATTATCCCTTACTAGCAGGACGAATAGCATTATCCCTTTTACACAATAGAACCACGATGACAATAAAACGTAATAATAGGAGGATAACCTTAGTGAAGTATCAGTTTACTGGAAATTTTTGTAACAGGTGGTATACAAAAAGTTAGATTACTTCTCACTGCTTGCCTTGAAGTCAAGCGTTGCCGATTCTGCAACAGCACCTTCTAGGTCTACATGCGAATTAATGCAAGTAAGTATATAACATATCATTAAAAACCAAATTACGTCAGGTTAGGTAATTCACTACACGTTAAACTGTGCAGCACAAGCTTATATTTATCTCCATCAGAGACCGGTTCGTTCCAAATTAACCTATGACCCGTATATTACTTTCAAAACTTTTATTTAACTTTTATTGTCTTTTTTCTCACGGTTCCAAACCTTAACCTACATTTACCATTAAATTAAATTGTTTTATTTTGCCTTTAAGATATTAAACCCACTATATTACTCATGTTGATGATGACACAGCTAGAAAATTATAAAAAATCCCGAACAGCGTAAGACGACCTAAACATGCTCCAATTTTTAGAAGTCCGTAAACAGTCCGTTCAAATCTATGACCAGTAAAATATGGGAAAACCCAAAATGCCAACAGTCAATCAATCAATCAATCAGATACCTACCTATTATTACAACAGATTTGGTTAAAAAGGTTTCACAAATCGGGATAGTGGTCTCTGTAAAAGAAGAAGCATCGGAATGAAATCAAAGACATAGCATTTGATTCAATGATGTCATTCACGGACACTATTAAGGAGTCGTTTAGTTACTATATGTTCAAAACGTAGATCTGCTTGGAGTAGAACAATCGAGAAACTCTTTGGACACTCCTGGAGTAGCAGAATTACAGGCTTTACCAGAAGGTTTTCATCTTTTAAGGATAAGAAATCATCAAATGACTCCTTCCGCTCTGGGAGAAGCAGAAGGGACTGTCAGACTCTAAATGACTAAAACCCATCCGTATTCCTCCTAATACCCTTTGGGTGACTCTTTCGAACAAATTCTGCTACCTTGGCAGAGAACGTTTACATCTACGGAACCGCCTTTCACGATACACCATACTGTATCTACGAGTTTACAGCATGTGCTCAAAATTAAGGCGAAAAAAGGTCATGCACGTGATAGTTCACTGTAAAACGAGAATTTATTTTAATCTTGTGTTTTGTAAGCAGTTAATGAACCCGAACAAGTGCTTATTACCCTGCCTAAGTCGCAATAGTGAATCAAGTGTAAATTGCTTGATGTAATTGTAGGCAATAAGGTAAGACTTATTATTTTCAAGAACGGTATTGAAATCGAAATTGTGTACCTTTAAGTGTTGATTTGTAGTAGGAGATAATTACGAGCTTCTACAAAATGTGAAAGAAAAGTTCTGAGTTTTTGTTTTTATGTTTCACAGAATCATTAATACTTTGAATCTGTTGATATTAACAACCGTTTATCACCTTAGATGTTCAGGGTCCTCAGAACATGATTTTATTGAGGCAAATTTGAAGTTTCGCTTGGCTTACCTTTGCCTATCATTACCATCATCTCCCTAGTCTTCTCTCAACTTTATTGGGTCGGCTTCCAGCTTCCGTTGGATTCAGATGAATACCATCCGACCAGAACATAGCTCAAAAATGGCTGATGATCATGTATGCCATAAAAGCAGCATACTACCAAGCTTTTAATTTCAAGTCAATCCAGTTACTGTAAACCTCTTTCGAACTTCAAAACCCATGCCTATATTACACCACAAGACTCATAAAAACCACCCGCACATTACAGCACCTAAGATTTTACGACAGCCTAACAAAAGGTACTTTCGCGCACCCATCAGCAGCTGACCGCAAAGCTTGGTGTTTTGACAAACAAACTGGCGCGGGCGCATAGTATGTCAACAATAGAAAGGGCTCGGTCACGCCTCTTACAAAGTAACTGTCGTAACCGCTAGGCTTGGAGAAACCGTGCTGAGGTGCTTGGGTTACATCTCATGTACTTTGTGGTGTTTTGTTACTCTTTTCTAATCAGGTTTTTTATCACGTTTTTCTTCTAACCGCAAACTGGCAGGTATATCTTTTATTGAGCGTGAATAAATCCAATTCCCCGTCACTATCAAAAGTATAGAAAACTCAATTATAATAAACTCGCATATTTTGTGAATACCAAACACTCATTTGGGATCATCATAAATTGATTCTAAAGTATTCCTTCGTGGCCTGTTCTAGGCTTGTCAACTGTGCCATGCCATGTTGACTTCGATTTCTATTATTTTTACAATATTAAACCAAAATATGGGTACATCTTGTTTCTGTTATTATTCCTTACTCAAAGTTGTATTGCTATAAACTCGTAAAACACCAATAAAGAACGTGTTATCTCGATAGATCTATACAGATGTTACAAAAATATGAGTAATATCTTCAGCTCAAAGCGAATGACCTATTTATTGCTTTCAGCAGTTACAGCTGATTACAGCTTGCGTGGGGCACCACACATCTGATACAGTACACGTTTTTCTTTCGCACGAGATGTCTCAAATGTCATATGGTTGAATTTGCGAGATATTAATGTTTCTGGTGACAGATCGGTAATATTGCAGCTGGTAAACGTTTAAAGAGGACGATTAATTAGTTAACAAATAACATGAATATACACGAAAGAAACGGTGGATTGTGTGTAAAATGTCTAGAATAGGGGGTAGCTACTGAGGAGAAGACAATTAACAAAAACGTATGGAAGGAGAAGAAGAGGGGTTGAGCTGACCCAAATAAACTGGGATAATGGCAAAATAATGATAATAAAGTAGATAATTATGATGATAGGTAAATCTACGAGATCGACACACTTCAGGATAAAAATAGACCATCTTAGACACTGCCAATTCATTCTTAAGCAAGTTACTACTGAAACATTTCTCAGTTAAACAAAACCTAAAACACATAACAATAAATAAAACAACTTAATAGCCCATATATAGAACAATTCACCTACATCCAACTGAAATAAATTAACAACGGTATAAACTTTCAACCTTCAGTTACGGTTTAAACTTTAAAAAACAGACATAACAATATATCCTTTCGCACATAAACGTTGGACGAGACGAATGAAAAGGGGGGAAATAAAAAGGATAACAGATGGCGCCGGTGTCGCGTCGGCGCCTGCGCATGGTCGCTTTTTAGCACAGAACAGATTAAATGCAAAAGGTCTACAAATGGAATAAACTTTGTTGTGCGTCTGTTTAAGCATTGAATATCTCGCCTTTTTGTAGAAGCATAGCGGTTTCCATATCGAGTTACTCCAGCTGGCTTCCAAACCAGCTAACAGTTTTTCCACCAGAGAGTCAGTATATCGGAATGATTGTCATGTTGAGCAGTAGACTGATACGTACGCGGTCCACCACGATCCCATTTAATGTCGAACGATCATGCTTCAGTCACCGATGGATACGCTTGTCTAGAAGTAACTCACACTTCCAAATTGAGTTTCTAGTGAGTCCACCAGTCTTCGCAGTCCCCTCAGTAAAGGATTTTGTTTCAGCATCTATCTATACTGTATTGTAGATTTTTACGTTCTGCAGTTCACATATTTATTTAAACTGGACTTTTTAATAAGTTTTGACTTAGCCTTCTGTATCCACTTTCTTCTTCGTCCTGTTGACGCCGTTGCAAGGATATTGCATGTTTGTAATACACACGCTAAGGCCGACTTTCGTGAGTTAATGCAACTACCTGTTTTCCGTGATAATAACATTCATTTGCATGTAACTGTATTATAATTTCCTCGAATAAGTGAATTAATTAGGATAAAAATGTATATCAGTGGTGTAACTGTACCTTATTATGAGGTTATTGTTTATTTATTATGGTCATTAGGGTCAATTTATAAGCCGTCAATATGTTAATAGGTCATAATATTATGAATGCTGAACAGATGTGTAATTATAAGCAGGCTTAATTAAGACTTCATACAATGACGTGGGTTTATTATGAAGTGCCTGGTTCGTGTTTTGTAATTTGTAAAAGCGACTTTGGACTTCGGTGACTTTTGGGTTTCGGTGAACGTTTTGGCCCATTTTTAATGTTTCTTTGCAGGTTGCAGGAAGTAGGGACCTACATGAACAAATAATACAAATTAAATAACACCGTGTAGGTGATATTATTATTATTATTTGTAAGCCTATTAATAAGCCAAATTCTGAAAAAATACTGAAATTTTTTCCGTGCACCACACACACAGATCACACAAGCACAGATCTAACAAGGTTGAAAAATTGGGTGTACACTAATGGCATCTACTCTAATAATATCCCAAAAAATAAGGATGGTGCAAATACTGCGACCTAAATGTGTTTTTTGGGTTTTTTGGATACAGAGTTCGCAAAAAATAATTAACTTCCCTACTTTTCATGTAGTTATGCAAACATATGCACCTATGAAGAAGCTGATTTTTGCAATTTCAGGCTTGGTCCCATTTTTTTTAGAACAATCATATTACTATGATTGTTCTAAAAAAAATAGGAATAAGCATGAATAAAATCTCACATATCTGCACAAAATCCTTGATGATGATAAAATCTCGTAGAAACACTAAGACTTGTATACTCATCACTTTATGGCACTTGAAAAAACAAGGTTTCATATTAAAGATGGCATGTTATTTGAGAAGCAAGGTATTTGCGGTGGTAGGGTATGGTAGGCAATGTTCAGTCAATCAGGTCTATTAACAGTATGAGGAAGTCGTCATTGCTTGCGGTGTTCCGGCTTTTGTACTGTTATACCAGAACTGAAGTTATTGGACTTGATAATACTACTGTATTTCTCAAGTTTAAGCTCGTAGCTAAATAATAACAGCCGCACGGGTCGATCTTAAAGGTTAAGCAACGCTTGCCAAGGTTGGTCTGTGGATGGTGTGACCATCTTAACATACCGAGTTTCCTCCGTGCCTCGGAAAGCACGTTAAGCTGTAGGTCCCGGCTGTTATTTGTAGATCTTTGGCAGTCGTTACGGATTGTCAGAAGCCAGTTAATCTGACTCCAGTCTTGCCAAGAAATACCGTGTTACCCAGTTAATGGGTTGTGGAGGTCTGGTAGGCAGCCGCTCCACGTAAAACACTGGTATTCAGCTGAATCTGGTTTGACTGGAAGCCGACCCCAATATAGTTGGGAAAAGGCTAGGCAGATGATGATTGACTACCAAGTAATACAACCAGTATAATTAATCAATATATCTATACTGACTGACTGACTTAGTGAGTGAGTGAGTGACAGACAACGCACAGCCGAAACTAGGTACTGTTCGTAGAAAGCTGAAATTGGGTGGGGAGTGCAGGGGAGCACTAAAAGAGGATTTTTCGAAATTCGTACGGGAACAGGAAAACGGGATATGCGCGACAAAAGGCGCGGGCAAAAGCTAAGTTTTTTTTTTTACTATTGATAGGCACGTGCTTGACCACCATCTCACCTGATGGTAAGCGATGATGTGGTTGAAGATGGAGCACGCTTGCCTAGAAGTAACCTATTCACTCTTGACTTAAAGACTCCCAGGTTGTAGCTATCGGGAAACAGACTCCGGCAGGGAATTCCACTCCTTAGCTGTACGCATTATGAACGTGTTCCCAAAACGTTTTGTGCGCGTGGGTGGGATGTCCACCATGTACCGGTGGCGCATCGCCGTTCGTCTTGTGGTCCGATGATGGAACGGGCTTGGCGGAATTAAATTATGCAATTCCGTCACACATTCCCCAAAATGCAACCGGTAGAAAACCGACAGGCTAGCAACTCGTCGTCGATGCTCAAGACTTTGAGATACGACTGGAAGGAAAATCACCAGACAATATATTTAAATAAGAAAGATAGGACCGACTGAAGGTTTGCTATGTTACGCGCTCATTGTACAAGAAACACTGTCTCGGGCACACGACCGCTCCCGAAGATTGCCGAACATATTGACTTCGGTCTAGAGGCGCCAATTATAGACCAAATTATGGCGTCAAAAAATGTGCTGTCCGCCATATCTATACTAATATATAAAGCTGAAGATTTTGTTTGTTTGCTTGAACGCGCTAATCTCAGGAAGTGCTGGTCCGATTTGAAAAATTATTTTAGTGTTAGATAGCCCATTTGTCGAGGAAGGCTATATATAGGCTATATATAATCACGCTAAGAGCAACAGGAGCGGAGCAGTAATAAATTGTGACGCAGACGAAGTTGCGCGGATCAACTAGTACTTACATATATCTAGGTCAATTATCAGAAACCATTTTAGAATCAGTTAACAAGTTCCAACTAAGGTCTAGGCTGTAAATTCTAACTCATACCACTCTCAAGCAATCCAATCATACATTTCAACAGCTTCATACCTAACAGCCTCACAATAACTGTAATAAGCTCCTACAGCGAGAATTACAGTGTTCTCGTAATATTACCGCGACGCACGCGCATACGGCCGGCACGGCACAGAGAGATACGTGGGTACAGAAGACCAAGTCCATACAAAGAGCGAATAAGGGACAGCAAGTAGAGATGCCATTACTGTTAATACTGTGTCTATCATAAGTTTTAAGGTAAGCTTACTCCATCGTAGACTTTGTCTCTGTCATCTCTGACCTAGACTAGAGTCAAAAGAAAAACCCATCACAAATAAAACAAATAAAAAAATTTGCCCACGAGCGGACTGTGACAATTCTGACTAAATACTCGTACTTATGTGACATATAGTCAGAATTGTCACAGTCCGAGCTCGTGGCTAAATAATAACAGCTGTACGGTCGACCTTCGAGATTAAGCAACGCTTGCCGATTTCGGTCATAGGATAGATACTTTATTACATACCGAGAGTTCTCCGTGCCTCGGAAAGCACGTTAGGCTGTTGGTTTCAGCTGCAATTTGTAGATCAATGAAAGTCTTTCTATGCGTAACGACTTAAAAGGCAGATACTCCACCAAGGGGTATCGTGTTATCGAGGTAATGGGTTGTGGAGGACAGATAGGCAATCATTCCATATAAAATATCTACTGGTGTTCAGCTCAACTCGATTAGAGCGCCTTCAAATTAGTCGCTAAGTGCCGCGCGGCAGCAGCGCAACTGTCGCGCTGCTTTGTTAATCCATACAAATATCAAAGGCGCTGCTATTTCGTGTTTTATGGAGCAGACCTTCTGTACAGATTAACTTTGTGTGGTTAGCCAATGAATGACGCCTGTCTAATGGAGGCACGAGAGTTGGTAATAAAGTTACCACCGTGTACCGTAGGATTGTAAAATGACGCTACGATTAATTGGTAACGCTATTAGTGGTTATACAATGAAGAATGTTCTGGTTGTAATAATTGAACAAAAAAATCTATGAACGACAATATTTTTAGTGGTTCAACGGTTTCTGTATTATTTCTGTTATCAGAAGCCTTTGGTTTTAACATCTCTTGCTATTCAAACTAAATCCAAAGCAAAAATTGATGTTTGCAGGTCCACGGCAAATTGATGTTTGCGGATGAAAAATACAGACGGAGGACCTGAGCCTGTATTTTTCATCTGCAAAAAGCCGGCGGGAGATAGAATAGCAAGGAACTAAAAAAAAGATTAATGTAGTGCCTAAAGCATGAATTCTGAATATTTCCTACTTCGCCGATGAAAGCTCTTACAACATTGTAAGACAATTTTCGTAAAAATTTATATGAAAAAGCTTTGTCGCATTGTCGCGTCGATTTCATTCTTCAAAACTGACAGTAACCAGGACACAGATTTGTCCAGTCACGTTTCAATAACCATGCATTCACGGCACTCAAAGCCGTATCAAATAGAAGCGTAACTAAAATATCCAAAGAAAAAACACGATGCGTCATTTTAGAGCTCCCACGCTTTTTAAACGCTAATACCTTACTATTCCGAAGCGTAAATAATTGGCCATTATAATAGCACAAGTTAAAAACTCGTTAAGCAGAAAGTAGGCAGATACTGCCGAAGTACTTCTTACAATTGATTGAAGAAAAATTACAATTTTACCATTAAGTTTGCGTTTGGTACTTGACTATGTAACTTCGTTTGTAACCATTTCTGCTTCCAACCACAGTGACGACGCATAGGAATGTCTGTGGTGTTTGAAATTGATGTTTGTACACAGTTATTGAGGTAGAAACCACATTGAACTTACAGAGATAAATAAATAAATTGTTTATTGACCAAGAGGTAGGTACAGATGGTAAAAAAAAAAACAAAAACTTAATGCTAGTTACAAGCAAGTTATACAAAGTTACGTAACTACATTTTATGGTAGAACATGTTGACGTGTAGGTACACGGTTCATCTGTTCACAAATTAGGTTACTCTGTCTCTTAAACTAGGTTATACCTGTATCTTAAGAGACAGAAATATGGTAATATAATACACATAGACAGGCTACCTAAGCATTGCTTGCATAGCTTATAGCTATACATACCCACATTTCGGAGTGCCCCAAGTACCCATTCACCTTTGAGGACTTACTGAACACCACCGATGCAGCAACAAACGTGGCCATCTACATTACCCAAATGTTATAAAAGACTCAAGTAGAAGTAACATGAAGAACCATCGAATGTATGCAAGAAGGGGGTTTTCAGCAATTGTTACCAACACAGTATCTTTTTTTTAATGATGGGAAATCATCAAATCATTACTCCCGCTCTGGGTGAAGCAGGAGGGAGTGTCAGACTCATCATCATCTGCCTAGCCTTTTCCCAACTATGTATATTGGGGTCGGCTTCTAGTCAAACCGGATTCAGCTGAATACCAGTGTTTTACGTGGAGCGGCTGCCTACCAGACCTCCACAACCCATTAACAGGGTAAAACGGTACTTCTTAGCAAGACTGGAATCAGGTTTACTGGCTTCTGACAATCCGTAACGACTGCCAAAGATCTACTAATGACAGAAGGGACCAACGGCTTAACGTGCATTCTGAGGCACGGAGGAGACTCGCTATGTTAAGATGGTTACCTATCCACAGACAACCTTGGCAAGCGTTGTTTAACCTTAAAGACCGACCCGTGCGGCTGTGAGGGAGTGTCAGACTCTTACTGACTAAAACCCAACCGTGTTCCTCATAGTGCCCTTTGCGTTCCAGGGCTATGGTGCCTCTTTCAAACAAAGTCCGCAGCCCCAGCAGGCACTGGCCCTAGCGGTCCCCGTCTTCTATGCTGACAGCTATTTGAGGCGCAAGTGGAACACAGCGCGCCAACACAGTATCTACTGAGTATCACAAGGAAGTACCTGCTTTTGTATGGTGGTACGCAGTTTCTGGGATTGTCAAAATAGTTTCCCACCACAAATAAATAGTTAAGGATACGGGTTAGAGGTTTGGTATGATGAGATCTCCACTCTTAAACAATACTGGTAGCCACCGTAGTTAATCAAAGGAGGTCACACGAAGATCAAGATTATTACTAGATCGTTTCTCTTCAAGTCTCACCACTGGCTTAAAACACAATCTACATGAATAACACTGTTTCTGGTAAACCTAAAATTACTTTCTGCTTTAAAGACCAATTACTTCGTTCTCGCGTGTAGGTACAAACTAACTCCGAGGTGTGCGGTCGCAAATTATATCAATTACCTTTCATATAACACCTATATTGAAAGTTATTATGGAAATTTAAAGGTCAGACTTAATAAAAATCGTGGCCCAGAGCCCTGTGATTATCTGAACTCGACAGTGTGAGTGAGAAGTGCTATTATTATTTATTGATAAACTCGCTTTTGGAAAATCTCACCTGATAGAAAGCGATGAAGAGTTTGACGATAGAGCACGCCTACCTACAAGTAACCTAGTCACACTTGACTTAAAGACTCCCAGGTTGTAGCTATCAGAAAACATACGACTACCCTACGGCAAGGAATTTCACTCCTTAGCTGTCATCATCTGCCTAGCCTTTTCCCAACTATATTGGGGTCGGCTTCCAGTCAAACCGGATTCAGCTGAATACCTGTGTTTTACGTGGAGCGGCTGCCTACCAGACCTCTACAACCCATTAACTGGGTAACACGGTACTTCTTGGCAAGACTGGAGTCAGATTTACTGGCTTCTGACAATCCGTAACGACTGCCAAATATCTACAAATGACAGCCGGGACCAACGGATTAACGTGCTTTCCGAGGCACGGAGGAAACTCGGTATATTAAGATGGTCACCCATCCACAGACCAACCTTGGCAAGCGTTGCTTAACCTTAAAGATTGACCCGTGCGGCTGTTATTATTTAGTCACGAGCTCCTCAATTTCACTCCTTAGCTGTATGCACAATGATGAATCCCGAAAACTTGTGCGTAAGGCAATCACAAGATAGCAGCATAATGTAAAGAAAAACATAAAAAATTGATCTATGAGTATTAATTCTTATAACACCAATCATAAAGCAGGAACTAAAGGAAACGTCGAAAAAATTAAGCCCTTGATGCCTAGACCAATTTTGTGCACGATTCCCTCTTCTAAGTTAAACAAGATACAACTGTTGCACAAATTATATCTTAGTTCACAAACTCAATATAAATCGTGAGACAAAACGCAGCGGGAGAAATCTTGCTAGTCGAGGATTAGTTTGAACGTAGAACACCACAATAATATTCTCGTATCTATACTAATATATAAAGCTGAAGAGTTTTTTTTTGTTTATTTACTTGAACACGCTAATCTCAGGAAATTCAGTCGGATTTGAAAAATTATTTCTGTGTTAGATAGCCCATTTATCGAGGAAGGCTATAGGCTATATATCATCACGCTAAGAGCAATAGTTGCGGAGCAGTAATGAAAATCGTGACGCAGACGAAGTTGCGCGGGTCAACTAGTATCAAAATAAATAAGGTAGCTATAGGAACTGTCGCAATAAATTAGCAAATAATGAAAAGCTTCAGTTATAAGCAACAGCTGCCGCCCGCGGATTTGTCGAATAATCTGTAGGTAAAGAACTCTTTATCTGCATTTTTTCCATAATTTTGGGCGCAGTAGTTTCGGTGATGAGAGGGGAATTGTCATTTTGGGTCTAATTTCTTGAATAACTTCAAAACTACTCATTTTAAAATTATGAAAAAAATAAAAACCCTCACATTAAGCCTTTGATATGTCGCACAATACAGATTAAATAACTCTTTTTTTTTATTTCTACTTTGACCCCTAAAAGTGACCCTTTCAAAATGTATTTATTTACGTAATGACGTGTCCGTTTTTGGGTCACAGAAGTCCATATATGTGTACCAAATTTTAACAAAATCGTTCCAGTAGATCCGGAGAAAACTGGCTGTGACAGACAGACATCCGAGTGATCCTATAAGGGTTCCATACTTCCGTTTTTGTTCGGAATCCTACAAATTATCATGTCATATTCCAGGGCATGGTGTAACCGTGTTCCAATGTTCATTCAAATTCCTTCAATCATTATGTCGTGTAGAGGTAACAAACATAATTACATTCGAATTTAATAATATTAAGTACGAACTCATGATTATTTATACAAAAGCCAATCTTAAAATGCACCGCGTTACTTAGATCGATGCGATAGCATTATATTGTTTCCAATCAGGAAGTAAATGCAACGGTAAGCTTTGCCAAAGCGTACATACTCGTTTTATCATTCAACCTTATTATAAGTTAGTTCCGTTATGTCTGTGATGCCCTTTGGCAAGCCGATGACGAGACGAAGTTCAAAACAAATGGGAAATAAGAGAGGTGGCAATAACGCTGTTAATTAGCTTGAGCAAGACAGAATGTCTCTTGAAGACAATAAGTAGATAAGTTTATTATTTGTAATGTTATTTACCAAAGGCAAGTTTGCGCAAAAAGCTTTGGTGAGCTCGTTCATTTTATCTAAACCTATTTAAAGCTGCAAAGGACTAATATTTGTTTAAAAGTCCTGCTTATCACCTCAATCGTCTTGGCCTACCTCAACTTGCTAAAACCAAATCATGAATGGCAGACTGTTTGCGTTCAAAGACCGTCTCGTGTCAGAGGTAGACACAATTTGTACACTAACAAATTAGTATCACAGAAGGCAATTTCTAATTATAAGGAAGCATTCGAAAATCCTTCTCGGAGGCTTTCAATCTTTCACCTTAGAATACTGCTGTCTCAGTGGTCGCAAGCGGAGCGCAGCCAGCCTTCATTTTTTCAACACCGGTCCCCCAGTAGTAGCTGCAGCTAGTTGCTCAACCAAGTCTCGTATTACGCACGTTTATTGCCATTAGCGGCTTGTCTTGATAGAGATTGATTGGTGAGTAAAAAAGTAATTGCCTCCGTGGCATAGACGCCGATATTTGAATGCATACCGATGGGAATGAGGCGATGGTAATCATTCAACCGATAGAAGCTGACGTTTCGAAATGTTTGACACTTTGTATATGTGTAGTTTTGAAGGTGAGGTTGTTGGTATGCGGGTTAAGAGAATAGCATTGAGATAAGGTTTGAAATAAACTTATGTGTCTTAACTTTGGCCTATGGCCGTCAAGTCAGTTAATTAAAAAAAGAATTGTTGCAACAATGCACCTAGTTGCCTACAAAACAATACAAACCAAACAGGTATTAGATATCAGAACCCAGAAACCGATGAAAGAAAATATATTTGAACCTTGCCAAAAGACCGTGACTGTTTTGGGCTAAAGCCGTTATGCCAAGTTATTTCGGGCGTTTTAACTAAATGAGCATTGCCAAAAAGTGAATAACAAACAGTAACCTTAAAAGGTTGAAACAATAATTCCTTACAGCATCTTAAGCCGTTATTTCTGCACCATTGTCCATGTACGGCTTCAGAATAATTTCAAATTAAATATTTAATAAGAAGCACCGTTACCACGACTGGAACACTGATAGAGGTACGAACATTCATGGGAACGAAAAGCCACAGGGTCACCTCTATAGCATAATACCGTTTAGTGCATAATCAATTTCGTGAAAGCCGACCACGATTCTCTCTTGGAAGTGTGACAGTGCTAGACGTCCAATGATGACCCATTATCTTCCAATTATCATAGTCGTGTGTTATTTCGAATGGATAGATGATAATGGACTTTAAGATCCGATAGGTCAACAAATAATATTTATTTACTCATAGTAACACTGACTGACGTTAAAGATAATGAAGTACAACGAGTTTAGATTTTGAAGACCCTAATTGATTGCGAAAACCTGTCAGGAAACGAAAGGGTTCCCCGGAGGGGTTTTTTGTGCAAATAACAAAAATAAAGGTGTCCCTAAAGGCACCAAACTGGCAAGAGAGCTGATTATCACTTAACATTGTTTGAAGCGCTTTGAAAGAGAGATAGATGGAATTTACCTACAAACAAATTAACATTCTTTATGATATCTTATTTGCTAAATACAATAGCAACTTACGACAATGACAATGCATGGAAAAACATAAAACTGTCCAAAAAGTTCAAACTAAAAATAGGTAGCACAAAATATTCACACGTATTTCCCAATCACATTTCCTGGCACACAACCCCAGCCCGTCAAACAGTACCGAAAACCACAAAAGTTTATAGCATTGAAAAATGTCAAAAAACCGACTTGTATGAGCAAACAGTGGCGTGCATCGGTGAATGTTTCACAGAGTTCGACTGCAGTTCTGTGGCGAATAATACGTCTGTTTACCGTCTGAGGCCTAGTGGTGCGTACCACTGCTGTTTGTATAGTAAACAACGAAAAATGGGGAAAAAAGCGGAAAAAGCTGCAATACCATGTAACGAAATTCAAGTTATTGGTGGAGCTTCATGTAGATAGGTATGTTACTAGGGGAGAATATTACGGGTGTTGTATAATTGCGTATAAACGGGGCACTCTATGAGTTGAGTACTTCAGTCACTGAAAAGACTGAGTCGTATTTAAAAATGTTTCTTCTAGTTTTCGATTTTGAGTGTTTCATCTATAAACTTCGCTATTTTAAATTCTATCTTTTACAGGGACTTCTGCGAGTCGGCTAAGACAATTCAGCATTACCTTACTCTTAAGAACGCGTATTTGGGGTTCGCGTAACATGTTTTCTTCTTCCATTGACTAGGAATAGAGAAGTATTACTTCTCTATTAGTCGTCATTTCATTTGTCACCTCCTTTTTAGTCATATCTTTCACAGGCCATCCTGTAAAAATCTATCCCCACAATGTTTTACTTATTCCGCCGCTTTAAGCCATATGATGCGCAAGAATAATACCACGATTATGTGATCCAAAGACCGTTTGATTCCTTCCAGATTCTGGTAAAGTTCATTTTCGCATTGTACGATTATTTCTGGTAACAATCAACAATCGTCAGAGTACACCGTAAAGCTGTGTTGTGTACAATTGTAACGGTCGCTTCCGGATTATTTCCAGAGCTCAAAGTTGAACAAAACAAGCGCAGTAGCATGACTCAATGAAAGATCAGAGGCATGCCTTCATAGCACAATAAAACGTTGGTATTTGGAGTTTAAAGTTTGTGATAAAAGCCAGATAGATCTTTTGGCACTGGACCAATAGGTGATTATTAGAAAAACGAGGTGATAACTCACATAACGGATAAGTGCCTCAAATCCAATTGAAATGAATAGTTATAATTAACATCAGTTTCTCTAAAAGTTTTTTAAAACACCACAATAAAATACTATTTTTTACCATCTTCATCCATCAAGACAACTGCAAAAGTCTACAGTGACCAAAGGGTCAACTGCCTCTTGAATTCTTTAGCTGCTATTATAAAATGGCAACGAAACTTTCCCGTTTAAAATCATTACTGTAAACAACACGAAAGCAGGTGATATTGGAGTTGTCTACGTTCGATATCTCGACAATTCGTCAAATCCTCGAATCTGACATAACCACCAGCATATCTTCAAAGCATTCCCGAAACCGACATCACGTTGGCAATACATAAAGATCAAAATCACTTACCAGCAAAAGGCACATCGCACACGTACTCTTCGACGCAGTTGTCAGTATTCCCGCTCCTGTCTGTAGCTCCACTGGCCACTGATGCTGCAGACGCGGCTCGGAGGAGGTTCACCTCCGTCTCCGTTTGACTGTCGCGGAGGACCGATCTACGTTTGTATTCCTGTTGGGAGTAAGGGAAAATAAGGACCGGTCGAACGGGGAAGATTTTTTGAAATATTGTTCAGTTTAATGCCTACCTAATTCCAAGTGTATAGGTACCTACTTCTATATCAAATTATAGAAATCAGCATCATAAGATCAATACTTACATAAGAGAAGAGTCTTTTCACTAAGCACTATGCCCATTGACCTATTATGGATCGTCTTAAAACCCTGCACAAGATTGTACAATCTTCGACTGATCTATCTGATAAGACAGTGGCCTAATAGGAGCAATAGGTACCCCTTTAATAAAACCTTATATGCTAATCACAGCTAACCACATCATCAAATAACTATCCAACTCCACACATTTTAATAGCAGCAGCTGTGTTCCATAGAATTTCGTTAAAATTTTTAGATAAGTTTATGGTGATGTCCGAATGTCTAATTTTAATTAACGACAGATAGTTGTCAATAAAAATGTGGTTTTTATATCGTTCTAATTATGTAGTCTAATCCAATCAGAAACGACTTTTTGTATACTTGATGAACGGACCGCAACTTATAACCACATAATAATATGATCAACGATCAACTAAAGAGGCCATTTCAGCAGAATCATAATACACTACACAACAATCTGTTACATTCCATTTTCATCTTTATCGCTGACGATTTAGATTCAAGGTTGATTGGGAAAATTTGACAGTGACGGGTAGCTTGATTTGCTTTCTGGTTCTGCTAAAGTGGCCTTTTGAGACCAGAGGATATTCTACTAAATATTTAAACAAAGTCGTTCGCATTCGCAATCTGTCAAAAAGCTTCAATTTCTGTACATTTGTGACAGCTTGCGACTGACATACGAATACGAAAATTGTTTAAAAAAAAAGCAACGGGTTGCACTCCGGGAGTGACGGCAGAAGTGAAAACTTGAATATGCTTCTCTCCCTCCGTCTTACGAATTGGCGTCTTACCGTCACGTGTCCTGACGCGAGATTATCATTTTTTACCCATCCCAAAAAGTGCAAAACGCCGCTAAAGAAGTTTTCATTTCAATTAGTAGAATTGGCTCTCTGATAATAACATTTACATCGCATCAACTCTTACATTGTTTAAAGGCTCCAGAGCAAGATCATCTAGGCAAATTTCAGTCAAATATGGGACATGCCCGATATACTACTCTCAACCACTGTAACTCCTGAGAGCTAGAATCAACAATGGCGACTAAAAAAAAAACGCAGAGTCCAGGTCGAGTCAATGAAACTCGGCAAGTCTCGGAGAAACGAATAACTGTCTTGTGGATTCAATTATCATGCTGGGGATCGAACCCACAACGATCTCATTTCACTTGCGAACTATATAGACGTGGCAGTCAACAGAAGTACATAATAAGAAATTAAAAATAAATATTCAATGTGATTATATATAAATTAGGTTTTTAGGTAATAAAGCCAATGGGTGTGGTTTTCACGAGACATAAAGTAGCAGCCATTTTAGCGATAGCCTCAATAAATATGATAGGAAAAGATACGGTGCTATAAAATATTGTAATAATGTGCATTTTATTGCGAAGAGACAGCAGCTGGGTATATTTGGTTGGTTATATATCATTCAGTTTGTTATCTAAGTTGATGCTTATCTTTCGAATCTACATGCAGTTTTACTTACCTTACTGCTGGCATGTTTTGCTTTCGTTATTCAGCATTATTTTCTTTTTTATTTAAATCATAAACCTGAATTTACTTAAGATTCGTTTATTCTTAAGCTATTTCAGCCACGTGCTTTCATCAACTAACTCGGTTCTACCTACTCTTCATGTGAAATTAATTATTTTCCTATCTAGCCTTTTCCGATCTTTTAAACTTTTAGTGAGAATACAATAGCTTATTTCGTAAACAGTAACAGTAATAGGTTTTACAAGTATTTTGTCGAGGTCTTCTAGGTTTAGATACCTGTAACAGAAGACATGTTGTCTTCCATATCTATGTACATGAGTCCATACCTACGGTAATTTAGCAAGACCTTTATTGTTGTTAGTTTTGTGTTAGATAGCCCATTTATCGAAGAATATAGGCTATATATAGGATGGTATATATATACCATCACGCTAAGACCAATAGGAGCGGAGCAGTAATGAAAATTGTGACGCAGACGATGTTGCGCGGGTCAACTAGTCATAAAATAACTACCTGCAATACTCGCATAGGATTATCCCCTCACTTTCTATCCAGATTTCCAATCCTGATACCACTTAACACGTCTCCACATAGATTGCGAATCAAACCCCTTAGGCACCGATAATTCCCTGCCTCGAGTCTTGAGTTGACGTCTAACATTGTTTCCTACAATTTGCAAGCGGTGCAGAATCGAGGTGGCCTGAATATGCTTGTCACCACGCTCGCACAATTAACTTTACAACTTGAACAGCGTTTCGAATGTTGAATGTCTAACTTCGGTTATAGAGTTCAAAATAAAACGGCGTTAAGATTGTAAAGAATAGCTATTTTTGTTCCGAAAATATTTTGCTCCGAATCTCATGAACCAACTCAATTGAAATTTGATACACATGATAAATGTTTCGAGTGATAAGGTAAATTTTCATCTGTATTATTTAAATTGGTTCAAAACAATTTATGCTAAAATTATTAACAAAAAAAAAATAGAGATCTTCCCAATACTTCACGGATGTTCGAAATCCAAAAACATCGGGCGGTGTTTTGAAAAAATAACAAATTAGCTTGCCTTTAAGAATACATTTCACTAAGTAATGCTTGGCACAGCAACCATCCGATCTGTACGTTATTGCTATTCAAGTCTACGCAGGCGAAAGGCCTAACCTAACTTACGTAGTTATTTTAATCTTTGAATAGACTAGGAATATAAACTTGTGGTATATAACGATATAAAGTAGATAATTATCTTCTATATAATTAACAATGTTGACAAACATAAGGATAGTGATGAGTATTGAGGAATATGCTAAAAATAAACGTGTCTTTAGACTACTGAACATTGAAAAGCAACTTCTACGTTGACTACGGGTTGCCGTTCGCATTCGTTCAGGCGCTCTAAACACGCCAAGCTAAGACCTTATTTATTGAGGTGCAAATAATGTGGTAATAATGTGCAAATCAAAATCTAGTGATAAAAAATGTGAATAGGGGAGAAACTAACACTAAAAACTAAGCCAATAAACAACAACGCAAATAATAAAATAACAAAATCACATAAAATATAATTTTATTGCGAAACTAAATAAAATCAATATTAATACACAAAGCCTTAAATAAATCGCTAAAACTAATAATAATTTCACATTTTCGTCCGATACATTTTGGATAATAATATCAGTCTGATTGTCTTTCCAATTGCAACATAACATAATACTCAAATCCAAATAATAAAATTATAAAACTAAGGAAAATAACAACTAGGTACTGAATATACTGTCATGTAGGTAAAATACAACACTTATTAGTACATGAAAATAATAAAATCGTTTTGAGTAACGTTAGAAAATTAAATGCTATATAAATTCGGTAGGTACTATATTAAATGCGCACTATAGCAACTCCCATTAATCGACATAGTTTGAAAGTAAAAATTGAAATCTATATAGTAAAAATTCATTTTCATAAGTCACTTCATAAGATGGTTTTCATATCAAAACAGTGTATAAACATACGGGAATGCATTTTTGTAAATCCATCATTGATATATATGCCATTTTGAACATGGAAATAATATGCAAATAAATATATTAATGTTTTGTTTTGGTTTGCCCTTGAGGCGGTGTAGAAACTCTGACACTAGGGTGGGTGGGGTCGTTAGACCTTATTGCCCACACGATACGAGAGAGAAGAGAGAGAGAGAATATGTTTTATTTCTTGTAAATCAATGGATATATTTCCCTTCTGTTTTGTCATAAATTAAAGAAGCTTTGACCACAGAAAACCAATCGTTTGCACATTATTTCTATGATTTCACTCCAAATAATGGTTAATAACTGCACATTTCACAAAACGATTTTAAACCTTAGCTTACGACTAAAAATAGCACCTTACGGAATACTTAAGCCAACAAAATAAAATTTTATATTTACAGACAACACTAATATACTTTTTAATACTAACTTTAGAGCACCATAAGTGAAAAAACCCCTTTTAAGAACACTACAATAAAAACAAATGTCTCTTTTTACCATTATCATTTTTAATACAATAAAATGAGATGGCAATAGAGATGCATTTCAACTTTTATAAATAGGGGGTGACAGACTAGGGTGCTAAACAGAGAAACCGTATTTTTAATGTTAATATTGTATTCAGCTATTCACTATATCACTCTGCGACTTTTTTCTAATTCTTATCTCTTCTACAACCTCCATAATAAGCTGAAATGTTTTAAAATAATTTAAATGAATTTAAAAAAATAAAATAAAATTTCTAGTTGCATGCTCATGCAAGTGATTTTTGTGCTTGGTTAAATAATAGTGCCTAGTTCATACAGGTGGATTAATTAGTTAAATACTAATATAATCTAAAATGTCTGATTTCAGTATGAAGTAGAAATGATGATTCAAGTACTCATAAGGATTCCCATTGTTACATTATAATATGTATGGTTAGTCACAAGTATGTTAAACATTGTTCTTTTATACTGCCATGAAAGGTATTACTTGTTTTAATAGAAAGACAATACTCATACAAAAATAAAACATATAATTGAAAAACACTATCTAAATATTTACAAACATGATGTCAGGAAACAATTATCTTCCTACTAAAACAAAATTTCAAGAACGTACTTTTCGACACCGATACGAGTACCAAATATCTGATAAAAAATTGATAAATATAATAAAACCAGTAATTCATCATCATTTCCACAAACTGAAAATCGTAAACAACATAATAATATACTACATACAATACCAGTGCTATTTGGGACTAACCTGGCTCAACGGCCTGATCCTCTCATGAATGCAGTTCTCAGCCTGTTTAGCCGAAGGCGGTGGATGATCAGGAGTCGGTGGCTGTTCATAATGCGTCGGCGACAATGGAATCGAAGCCCTCTTCCCCTCGTAATACCGCTCACAATCGCTCGGACTATTCATCGATTGATCATCTAGTAAACTCTCTAAGGAAGACTTTTCTTGGTTCGAGTACTTTCTGACTCTGATATCATTCATTCTTTGTTCATGGTTCTCGTTTGGTGTGAAGTTGTTTCTTCTAAGTTTTCTTCTGGGGTTTTGTTCTTTGATGACGATGTTCTCGTACATAGCCGTTATGGCGACAGGTTGTGAGCGGTGTTTTAGACTTGGTCTTGGGTTAGGAACTGGGGCTACTCTGGGAGAATTGTGGTTCTCTTCGTATTCAGAGTAAGACAGCTTGCTGTCGACGTATTGGTCCACCGACCGACCGTGTTTGAGGTAGTGTTTAGCACCCTGTAACAAAGAATTGAGGATATTAGGGGTTTGTCAAATACTACTCCTAATTTATGGCCGCCCAATTTATGATCACCCTCATCATAAGCTTCTTGATACCCAGATCTGGGCATGGGCCTTCCCATTTTTGCTTACTCTCGCTGATGTATATAGATCGAACTTCTCAAGGTCGCTTTTGGTAAAAATCTTTTTCAGAAAACCATCATCTGTCTAGCCTTTTCCCAACTATTTGGTGTCGGCGTTTCAGGAGACCAAGTTATCTAATTTAATAATATCCCTCGAAGTTTCAAGTTCACCTATATGTAGGCTAAGGTTGACACTCTAAGCATAAGTAGTCACGTTTTATTACGAACAATATAACTAATTATATGAAAACGTGACCGAATATTATTGTTTAAATCTCATTAACATTGACCGTTCCACATTAAAATGCTTGTGCACTATGCATGATTTCATATTTGATCGTAGTAAAACATTGGAATTATATATTCTATTCTAACTAGTATATTTTTGATGCACTCAATGAACACAGAATATTTTGTTGAAAAGATTGATCTATCATTAGTTGGTCGACCATGATACCCTATGGGCCAAGTCGCAGAAGTATGCCATAGTAAGATTTTTGATGGATATAAGTTTTATAATGTTCGAGAAAATTCTCAGCATTCATCGTCTCCAGTAAGCGGTCATATCGTACGTCATCTTAGTGGTAGCGTCCAGTTAAGGTGAATGCTCCAGGATAGCCCGCGAAATTCAAATATTTTTATGTTTTTTGCAATTTGCCGGTCAGTGTGAAGCTGACCTAATAATTTTTAATCATCAATATAGCCCTCTAAGTTCATGTAGTCCGAAAGAATGATTATTTCTGAAATATTCATTCTTTCGAACTACATGAACTTAGAGGGCTATATTGATGATTAAAATGGTTATAATTCTTTAGATAAATACGCGTTACGGTCGCGGAACGTGGTCCACATACAGCTTCACACTGACCGGCAAATTGCAAAAAACATAAAAATATTTGAATTTCGCGGACTACCCTGGAGCATCCACCTTAAACAAATATTTTCCTATAGCTAGGCATATCCATCAGCATTTTTATTTCCTCAAGAAACAGAAAAGCATTGAATCCATTATTATTTATTCGTTCAAGTTTATTAAGCTCTACCACAGATTTTAATCCCTTACACCTTACCTTCCAAAACCCTTGGCCAGCTACCAAAAAAAAGTCCTCGACAAAAGTTACCTGTATGTCATCCAAATCGTCTTGACTCCTCGCATGGGGCCTCAACTCATAGCTGTACCCCGAAGAGGGGGAGTTTGCGTGGGTGGGGGACACTGACAGGTTCCTCCGGGGAGGTTTCTTGGGAGGGGTGGGCTGCAATACATACGAGACGTGTTATGGTGGTCGTTGGTCAGGTGTGTGTATTGGGCTTAGGATAAGGAATTTGAAATTGTGTACGAAAATAATAGGGAACAAAAGAGGTGATTGAGGATATGGAGATTGAGGGTATGTTTCGTTTTAAAATATTCTGTCGATACGCACCGAAAAATGTTCTTTCCTTATTGTGGTAATTTAGAGGTATTTGTTTATAAGTTATTAGCTTCTATTGTATACGAGCATCCGCCTATACGTGACGTACTATCTCAATCCTAAACAATACTTAGATACTACTACATACAAATTCCTGATCTAAATTGACGATACAAATGAACGCTAATGAGCAATTTAGAAGGCTGTCTATCTACGAGAATAGCAATCAAATAGGCGTCTATTTCTGTACCATCTCGTTGTCATCGCAGAAGCGAGATAAGTGCCCGCAATTGAGTAATAGGGAATTTGAATGGCGATGAGGATAACATCGTATGGTGGTGCAAGTAGTGGGAGGGCTGAGCGGACAAAAAATCGAGTCGGCGAATAGAAAAAAGACTGGAATTTAAAATTATGTTTTAAGGCAGAAAGAAGAAAAAATATTTTACTCAGACAAACAAAATATTCGCGATGCTTACACAATTTGCATAACGGTTGACCTTCCCGTCACTGCATGTTTTTTTTTACGATTTGAGGAAAAGAAGGCGGTTTGAATCAGTGCCAGGAAATTTATATTTTTTGGGAAGTCCACAAGCTCAGTCACAACATCAGCAGTAAATAAAAATCGTTTCCAAATTCTAAAATCAAGAACAAGGTCATTCTAAATTGCAATGTAGGTAAATAAAAGTTGTCGCAGACATTCGAAATCGCCATTTTCTTTTCACTTGCACAGCCTCACGTGGCCCAAGTGGTCCAAGTAATTCAATCCTGGGCCGCGGATGAGGGGTAAATTGGTTGCAGCCGGTCACTGAATGGACAATTTTCTACATAAAAGCCTATTAGCCTACAGATGGTAGACTAGCCGAGATTATAGGGACTCTGCTGGGAATGTTCTGCTAGATATTGTGGTAGATGCTATTCTGCCATTATAACAGGAGAATTGTATATTAGTGTAGATCCAAGGAAACTACAATACTTGTTCATCAATAAAGCTACTCGTATTTTTTTGGCTTATATGGGCTCGTTGTTACAAAAATACACAGGTGAGTAGAATCGATAATACTTCAAAACCTTTCAGAAATCGTGTTTTCTCCATTTTTATATTCGCATCAACGGTTATCGATGTCGCAGCCAACTGGCTTAGTCAGACGTTTAATCAGCAGCCTAGCCTTTTCATTGAATGGCGTCGTTTAATCAGCAGCCTAAATGGCATCTTAGCTGCGAGATCGACATCTTGAAAAACACGTGTCCTTCCGTAAACGATATTTCAAACAGACCATAATTTCACAATCCAACCTAAACCGAGTATTGCCAGTACCAAAAACCCCGTCAAATTAACAACAGCTTTCTCTAACAACACAAACACGATAATGCATTTAATCTGTCATAAAATTACAACCAGAACCATTTCCCATCGCGCGTTAAACGTTGCCCCATATTACGCAGCTCGGTTTACAAATTCACTAATTGCAATAGTAAACGAGGTACAGTAAACACTGAATAACACCGTAATGTTTACGTATAAATAAATGTCTGTTCTTTGGTGTTTCGTGGCCTATTTACGATTTTGGCTCAGTGGTGAAGTGGTGCAAGAGGTTACGTTTAGAGAGAATCATCATAAACTGTGTATGGGGAATGGATTGGTATTAGAATAACCAGCACTCCAGTTTATCTTTCACTAGTTGGACCGCGCAACTTCGTTAGCGTCACAATTTTCATTACTGCTCCGCTCCTATTCTATAGTCTATAACCTTCCTCGATAAAGGGGCTATCCAACACTGAAAGAATTTTTAAAATCGGACCAGTAGTTCCTGAGATTAGCGCGTTCAAGTAAACAAACTCTTCAGCTTTATATATTAGTATATAGATATCTAAGCAAGTATCGGTGACAAATACTTTAACAATATCTGTCTTCCTTTTATATGGTTCCATACCCCAACAGCTTAACCAACGGAACCGTAAATTAAGCCTCCGCTGTTCATCTGTCCGTCCGTCTGTCTGTCAGCGAGCTGTATCTGAAGAATGCTAATAGGTACGACAGATGAAATTTTCTCAGAGTGTGTATTTCTATTGCCGCTATAACTACTACTACAACAACCTATCACGTCCCACTGCTGGGCTCGGGTCTCTCCTTAATAAGGAGGATATAGCCTACTGATACCACGTTGGCTAGACGGTTTGGTATAGGGTTTTATTTCAAGTTTTCCTTCTCTTTCACTGGTTGTATAGTGAACGTTTCGCTATAACAACAAATAAAAAAATAAAAATCGGTTTATGGTACTGAACCCTTCATGTGAGAGTCCGACTCGCACTTGGACGGTTACTTCTATAGGCCAGAACTATTGTTATAGCTGACGGGTGAAAAGTAGTTCCATGGGGATG
The DNA here is from genome assembly GCA_950371165.1 of Lacanobia oleracea. Classification (NCBI taxonomy): domain Eukaryota; kingdom Metazoa; phylum Arthropoda; class Insecta; order Lepidoptera; family Noctuidae; genus Lacanobia; species Lacanobia oleracea. The sequence goes on from OX493386.1 coordinate 17,060,939, forward strand.
GTCCAGTTTTTTCCCACCCTATACTTTAGTCGATTTTCCCACTATAATTCAGGGCCACACAAACTCAGTCCGAACATCTTTACACATCTATCTGTGGAATTAATTCTTGTTTAATTGTTCTGTTTGTGGTCTGTAACAATAACCTGTTCACGATAACTCCTATCTATAATTACAATCACCATATGTTTACACAGAACACTTTAACAGTAAAATTATCACGAACTACTTTCCATGCACGCATTTTATTACCAGGTCAACGTGACCCAACCTAATTTCTACGAAGCATGCTTTCATGGTTTCCAATATGTTCCCTAGAGACTAATATTTCTGGGTATATTGTAGCTACACCTGCAGCCTTAAATGTAAATGTTCACGCCAATTAGTTTCCGAGTAATTTACGCGGAAATTGAAGTTTGACCGATGGAAATTCGTGAACGTAATTTGGTTACTTTGACGACTTTGACGGGTGGCCTGCTGACACGATCGATTATGTTAATTTTGTATGCTATTAACAGAATATTTTGGTAATGGGCTTTGTAGTAGAAGGATTATTTTACGATCACACCATCTTCTCTAACAAGGTTTCCGTGCGTATCTGTCTCTTTAGGGTCGATCGATCATGAAGCACGTTGCAAATAGTCAAAATGTTTATAATCCTTAAACCATTTAAATTAACCGATAATACATGCCTTAATATAGAATCGAAGAGTATTCAAGTTTCTGCAAAAATCGATCTGGACAAACTCATGGAGCAAAGCAATTTAACACATGCAGCAATAAACCCCAAAAACAATACAAACACGAAAATTTCAAAGCTCCGTTCCACGAAGTCCGACTTCAAGTACGAAAGACATCAAAGGGCTGGTAGATATAAATTGGCGGCGCAAGCGCAACGTTGATGCGTGCGACAGCGATTAATATGGCGCCGGAACACGCCATTGATTTGTACGCGAGATATTGACCGTGACCGATGGGGCTTGTTGCACGTGATGAATGTCAGCTCAACGAAGGGCCCTTTGTGAATAATAAAATCGAATTGTTATGAATTGTTGAGTGTTAGTTCAACTGACGAGTAATTTCAATGAAATACGCTGAGAGAATTTTGCTTGGATCTTTGAAAGGCGTTCGATCATATCCATCATAGAATGGCAGACGATTTATATCTCGGTTTTTAGAAACAATTTTAGTTGTTACAACGAGACACATAGGTAACTGAAACTAACATGGAGACAACACTGTTGGCCTGTTCACAGTTTAGAAATCGAAGAATTCTGGATACCATCACTTCTATTTGCAACCAAGGCCATATCTACCGCGAAAAAGAACATTAATTTGCAGATCTTGATAGCCTCATCAGAATTTATGTATTCTTAACTGACATTTCGTATCTGTACGAAGAACGAAACCGCTAATTGAAAGGTCTTTAAACCACACAATTTCACACCAGAACCATATCCATCAATGGATAGGCAGAGTGCCCATGTGGACCCTGTCAATTTTCGACAACATTTGTCTAAAATCCACTCGCCTTTGCTTTCTCCAAACCTATATAAATCAATCGACAGGAAGGCTATTTCGGTATGTTTATGCAACGCCAATATTAGAGATGTAAATAAGATGCTGATGCACATATTATTTATTATTTTTCGTAAAAGCTGTAACGATGCCCGGTAACCCACATCTTTACGATGAAATCATCTTTCTTAATATATTTACACAGTATACAATGCATAGTGGATAGGCGTCTGGTTGACCACATGTGGATGTTGCAATCATTAACCCACGATAGTTTAATAGTTTCATAAATGGACCATTTATTGTTCGCTGATTAGAATCTGTAACTGTAATTGAGTCGGTTCTCAGAAAACTGCAACTATGACACGTCAAGGAAAAAATAATTCGTAACAGTTACTACGCTTCTAAGGAAGGAATGCAGACTGATTTTCAGCTTCACAGTTTTTAATCGAACAGTCATCGAGTAATTTAGATTCGAAACTGTTCTCCTTAACTGGCGAAAACGAATTAGGTTTTCAACGTCTGTAAACCTCTAATCATGAGTCACGAACTGGTTTTCATAAGATAAGCAATGTTTACTAAACATTTTACGCATATAGCAATACCATACTAAATCGAGAATGTAAAAGGGGACAAGGTCTTTAGATCAACATCCAATCCTGGTAACCTATTTATCGTTGATGTAAATACATTATCTTTTGTAAACAATTGAGGATATTGTTGTTAGTAAGTGGCTACTGGGCACACCGTCTGATTAACGACTGCAAGGAATGTTGCTATAGCAAAATGGTGATAGTCATCCTATGACCTAAATAGTTTGTCAACCCATACGTGAAGGTAAATCAAAAGCATTAGCCTGGCAACAAAAAGAAATAACTTGAATTATCCCCAAGTTTCGAGAGATTCAAAAAGTGACTATGCATAAGAATTCTGAAACATTGACAGAACATAACACTGAGAACGATAAAGATGAAGATAATAATTCCTAAACAACTAACAATTTAAACAAATACAAAGAAAACAAGAACAACATTTAATTTTCAATAAACACCTGCAGGTATCTCCCGTGGTGAACTGTCAATGCGTGTTCCGCGTAAACACGAATACCACTGGCTGGAAGCCAAGCGCGAGATATTTCCGTGCTGCTAAACATTTAGCATCAATGATCACAAAATAACTGCAATTACATCACAGGGCTGTATTTTAGGACGTCTAATGTTAGGATTGTCACATTTGCTTTCATTGACTTCCGCTTACAGACTTTGTACGGCAAGATGATCTGGTTTAGTGAGAGCGACTAACACATTTGCTCAGAAACCAGGCAATCGCATAATATGTAGGACCTTCTTATATGAAGATTGGGCAGAGTGTATGTGAGAATAAGTCTCAAATACTTAATAGAATTATTGATACTTTTCTGGGTATGCCATCATCATAGGTCTGTTATCTTTAAGATCAGCCTTCCATGAAACTTAAAGCAATATATCTAGATGCAAAAAAAGAATCCTATCGGCCATCCCAAAAAAAAAGAAATTAAGTTTTTAGTAGTAAACAAGTAAAGGACTGTCTATGGTCTACTACTGAAATAATGAGGAACATTGTACATGTATTTTGATTACATACTTTTGATAAAAACTACATAAAGTGATGAGGGATTTTTTTCTAAAAGTTTTTTAACCTTTGTAAATCATTGAATGTTACTGAACTAAGATAATATACAAATCTGCATAAACTCGTGGATTATCTCTTTTATTCTTTGATATGTTATTTTTGTCCGCATGTGAAATTACAAAACATCGGAATTGGGTTATAGGGCCCTTGACACAAGGTTTTATGGTGTCGTTACAATGTTGTATCTATTAGATGCGTCTGTTTTTATACCGTATATACTTGAATCACGTGTTTTATTTAGGAAAACATCGTCGATGTCACTTTTGGAATGTTTCATTAAGAATACATGTTTCATTAAAAATAAAATGTTCATTTGTGTTTGTAGTATTTGTTTGCATCAAGAATTTAATCTGGAAGGTCAGCGTTCGAATTGGTGAATTTAGTACAATTTGCAACTTACTGTCTTATTATTACCTATCTCTACAATCCTACAACGGCTACAACTAAGTTCTAATGCAAAATAACAACTTACATTGAATTCACACGCACTAGGCTTTGCACACACAACTCACATACACAAACAACTGAACTCACACTAAAACAACACACATTAAATGCACTTGCACTTAGAACCACATAACAATCCGTTTTGCATCCGGTTGCAATTCCCGCGATAGCCGATCCGAATCGATCGCGAATATCTCGATTCTCGATCGAGATCGAATGCCTTGGAGCGTGCGAACGCAGGCGTCGGTTTGATACGCGACGGCGCGACTGACCGCCCAATTTCTTTGCGTCAACTCATCGCGGAGTCGTGCCATGTGGCCCACAGGAGATGTACCAGTTATGAACAATACTGCATATGTTGAACTATATATAGATAAGTGGCGTTAGACAGATCACTGCAGACGAGATAATGCTACGGAATGATATAACAAGATATGATTAAGGGAACTGCCGTTCTAGATAAAATTTGATAGATCGAGAATTTCCGTAATATTTCCCTATTCTAGTGGTGACTGGAATTTCGAACATACGACTATACTGGGTCAGGACAAAAAAAAATTGGCGAAGACACACCAGTACCAGTTAAGATAATGATAGATTACAATAATTTCCGCAATATTTCCCTTTTCTAGTGAAGACTGGAATTCCAAATTTCTATTCGGTCAGGACATAAAACTTAGCGAAGTAACGTAACATTTAGTCTGATCCTTTATAACTTTCGTTATTACTCATTATAACAGGATACTTTATGTATCCTCATGTTTTGTCGTTTATTATGAAAAAACAAAGAACATTTAATACGAACTCTCAACAAGATGACGTTGACAAAATTCGTTAAACTGGAAAATAAATTAATCAACTGTCTGCTACAAAAACATCCGATGCACAAACATATGGTCACGTTAATAGCATTTCTCACGAGCGTTTTATTCAGTTTTTGTTTGAAACTTACGACGTCATTACAATTCGAATCGCAGTTTATTTTCGTGATATGGGTTAGTTGGAATTTCTCTCGTTTCCTACACTACTTTTCTTTTACGTAATAATACTATCCCAGAAACTATTTCTGAATCAGTTTAAAACATGGAATGAAGTTAAGTACTTGCTGAAAATCTCTCTGATTTGGATCTACAATACCGACTGAGAGAATTTTATGATCATGCCCAAACGACGCGCGATCACTAAAAGCAATACTTACCTATAATTCTGACAAATCTTTCATGGATATCATTCGTGATTTTGACACCAAAAACAACTCAGCCAGCATACAGTTCAGATATTGGCTTGATAGCTATTGATATCAAAATCGCGCTTGAAAACTGCTATTTTATTTTAAGAGCAGAAAGACAAGGCGGTATGAGCTGGACTCTTCCGAGGACTGGCCCAAATTCGCAGAAAACCGACAAAAGTGGGAAAAAGGAAGTGAGGCCTTTTTGCCCTACAGTGGAACAGGGGGGCTAAAAAGACCAATTTAGGAGAATCATAATATTAATCACAGGCAATTTCATTTTCATCTTTATCACTAACGCATTAGGTTCAAGGTTGATTGGGAAAATTTGACAGTGACGGGTAGCGTGATGTGCTTTCTGATTCTGCTAAAGTGGCCTTTTAAGACCCGCAGGATAATAAGCTTATCCTGCGGGTCTAAAAAGGCCACTTTACACACAATAATAAACAATATTCCAGCTTTGCTATGCAAACAAAACCCTGATTGTTATCATTCCATTTCGTTAGCATTTCCATCTACTGCCATTTCGTGACACCGGACCGTGACCACAATGGTTAATTTTTTTTAATAATTTCCCCTGACTTCGCGTGACACTCAGTGCAACAGGTCATCGGGTGGGACAAAACACGAATTAATTATATAGCTGTTCTTCTTGTTATTACTATGAACAACATGAAAAGCATGTTTCGGATTCATTATTCAAACAGGTTTTACTAATTAGTTTAATTACTTGATTATTACTACTGAATATACGATATGCCTCAATTAAGTCCACCAATTTTTAGGCAGTTCATAAAAAATCTTTGTTAGAACATTAGAATAGGTGCGGAAGGCTAAGCGTCATTTGCAAAGAAAAGATCCTAGTTTAAAACGTTTTTATTCCCGCGGGAATTGATGCACAGACAACTGAATGTTAATCTCTTGATTGTGTTTAATTACAAGTATTTTTCCCACAACCAATTAGGACCTCGTTTATATGACAGCGTAGCAATAAATATATCAATTAGTCCATGTCTTTAATAACGAACGACCATTCTTATGCCTGTAGTTAATTAATAACTTTTCGTATTCAATTCATTCAACGCTTTTATCGCCTTATTGGTGATTGATCGAAATAAAAAGCTCGATTTGTGAAAGGTGTACATTAATACATTGAATTTTTGTTCCCAATATTAATCACTTTATATTTTTTTGTAACGTTTGCCCATAATCATTAAGTAATACTACAACTGAGTTCATTGACTTAACTGGTGAAATTGAAAGGATGGGACGGGACATAAAGAAATGGATTGGAAAAGGCTTTCAGTGTGGAATGTGTTTAAATAGAGAAAATTTCAATATTGATTCGCACCAGCGTGAAATTATTTTTTCGTTGCAATCAGTTAGATGCAGAATATCGTGGGCATATCGCAGTCGATTTAAGAATCAATATCGAATTTTACAGAAAGAACATTTAGGTAAAACAGTTACAAGAAATTGGTCATTTAAATATCAATTAAAGAATATTACTTACCGAAACTTTGCTGTGTTCGTGATGGAGCGCCAAAAGTAGAGGCGCACAGCTAGAGGCAGCACTGGACACGCTCAGCGCATCTCCCTCGCTGGTCCCCTCTGCCTCATCCCACCGTCGACGCCCCGACCCGCTGCGAACACCCCCGACCAATCCCGAAACCCGCTCAAGCGAAGCACAATCAAGCGACATGTCCGCATCGACCCTCGGAATACCACTATCATCCTCGCACTCAGACGACGAACTTTCTGAACCTTCTAAACAAATACCACTCTCGTGTTTCGAAGAAGATACCTCTGATTTGTCTTCGGAATTCTCCTCTACGATAACATCAATTTCAGGTTTAGAACGGCTTCCAAATCGGAAAGAGTCGCTGTGGACCCACGGTCTTTTAGCTGTGCTTACTTCTGATTTCACTGTCTCCGCATCTGAAACTTCTTCGTCCGAGTGCAAGGTACCGTCGTCGGAATCATCTGACGAGTCTTGACAGGACTTGAATGACGCGTCAGATTTGATAGTTGCGTTAGAATTACACGTGTGAAGCGACCAGTGACCGGAATATTCCGAGGAGCTCGATTTTCTTATAGGCAAATGCACACCAGAAGCGTTAGACAGAGTAGAGGCGGTCGATGTTGAATGAGCATTTAATGATATAACTTCTGAAATGTCTTTGATAGAGTAAGGTCGTGCAGATGAAGACGATGAAAGTGTGGAGGGGTGTGACATTAGAGTGTAGATAGGACTGTCTAGATCAGGTTTGTTTGCACTTAGCTGAGAATTCCTCGCGATAATATCTTCTAAAGTAACTACCGCGTATGGATCTTCTAAATGGCTCGGCACCGATTTATTTTTTGGAATATTTGATTTAGATGCTGTCGAATAAGGAGAAGTGTCTAAAGTTATATCTGGCGTTGAAATACTCCTTTTTATAGCAGAAAATTTGACAACTAGGTCAACAGGAGAATCACGTCTGCTCGAGTGCAATGTGCAGGTGCCACATTCACAGTAGCATTGAAATGACGACGTTATCATTTCAGACCTGTTTATAAGTGATTCAATGTCTATAGTAACTTTACCGTCTTCAGCATGAACACTTTTATCTAAAAGGTCTTCAGCGCTACTGTGGAACTTGCGTGGTCGGGGCCTACAAAAGCATATAGCAGTTTCATAATAGCTGTCTCTTTTGTCGTTAGGGACTTTCGTAAATGGAGGCACATCACTGTAAAGCGTGTCTCTATTAAAAATGTAAATAAATTCTTTAACTGTAGGCGCTTTATATATGCAGTGTCCTGTTCCTCTAATGTGATAATGAGCTAAAGTTTCTTTCAAAAATGAGTTGTTCCACTGGGGTAAGTCTTTAACTTTTACTGAATTTCTATCAACTTCAATATTTGTAAATGTTTTGTGTCTAAAAAGGACTTTCTTCTTGCCAACATTGTCGGCCTTTTTATTTGGCATGGTACCTGTCATCGATAAATACAAAGGTTTTTCTTCTGCATCACCGCTGCAGTCAACATTTTCTAAAGCACTAGCTTCAGTCATATCTGAAGAATCTGACGAGTTGGAATGAGTTCGAGATATTGTAGTTTTCGAAGCAGAAAATGCGGAATTCTTACCATGCCGAAAAGACTTGGACTTTTCAGACAGCAAAATATCTTCTAGATTAGTTTCATCTATCATAGAATCTGACGATAATGTTGACGATCGACTGGAAATAGACAATTTTTCATCAAAACTATCCAAACTAAGTTTCTTGGGAACAAAAGTTCTTTTAACAGGCTCTGGTTGTTTCTTTTCTTGAATTACAGCTATATTTTCATACAATGTTCTCTTTTGCACCTCATCAAGAGGTTTTACTGGAATGTGGATTCTAGCAGCAGGTTTCGGGATTGTCTTGATTTCCATCACAACGTTTTCATAAATATTTTCGTTACTATTGGCATTAGCTGCTATTGCAGTCCTAGGGGGAGGTTTTGGAAGTGATAATTTTTTGGAATCACCAGTATTAAATTTAGAAAACTCATATGGCTCGTAGCATTCATTTACGGAATTTGTTGATTCTGTAGATACCATTGAAGTGACAGATCTTCGATCTTTTATCTCCCTAGGTTCAAATATATTTAGCTTCATAGATCTATTCACAGCTTCATTAATATTTAAATCTTTGTAACTTTTATTACAGTCTATTTCTGTAATTACCACAGATTCTGGGATAGATTCTTGGGAATCGCTGAGTTCGTTGTTCTCCGATATATTAGGTAAAGATGTTTTAAATCCAGGACAGCTCCTATTACTTCTGTTAACGACAGAATCTCTATTTAATGTGCCTAAGCGATCTAAAGAAATGGTATCAAATTCATCATTACATACGATTTCACCAGATTCCTCCTTTTTCGACAGCATTTTAAAGAATTTGCTATTCCCTATAAGCATTGTATTAGAATTGCTTTTCTGCTCCGTTTGTTTCGATTTAACATCGACTTCCGCCTCACTGTTAGATATGTTAGGAGCTGAATTAAATTTCGCTTTGAGGCCCAAGCATTTTGAAGCAAGCTTTTTGACAAAACTTTGAGGATGATTTTTTGTTAGAGACGATGAAGATGGAGATATAAAGCTTTCGTTAATATTAGTATTTTTCTGGGGCTCTGTGGTTTTCCTGTAAAACACATAAAGCGACAAAAAATAAAATAAAATATAAAAATAAATTTAAACTTAATTTAATATGATGTGATGAATTGTGTTATTTTTTTAGTCTTTTTGCCACCACCAAAAGCGCGATAGTACGTAGGTACATGGAAGGAAGAAAAATAAACATTATGTAAATAATATACAGATAATATAAAAACTTAAAAATAACTATGTTAACGATCGATCCTTGGCATATTTTTCTTTCACCAATCGGCAAAAAGTTGTTTTACATGAATAAGCTTTTTCTTAAATATACCGGCCGATTTAGCGTCTAATGTTGATGACTTTTCTTGGTTCGATTGATTAAAGTCACTGCCATCGAACTTATATAATTTTGTGTCGTTTTCTGCAGAATAATCTGTCCAATTAGTTTTTTTTTCATCTTCAACCATTGTATGCGAATCATAACCCAAGTCATTTAAAGAAGAATAAATCCCCTCCTTATTTTTCATGGAAACATAAATATCCTCACAGCTGTAGTAAACGTTTTGGCTGCCACCAATCGGACGAGTTCTAGCGTTAAGCTTCTTCTGAATTTTCGCTTCTCTGTCGGGATCTTCATGACAATAGCAAGGCTGTGGTTTAGCTTTTTGCTTAGTTTTTGTAAAAGGGTGGCCATTACCACGAAATGCTCCCGGATTAATTTCATAGATATACGAGTAATCATTAGGCTCATAAATACATCCAAAATTGCCTCTAAGATGGACGAGATCAGTTTTATTGAGTTGAACAGAGAATGATCGTTCTTGTCGATCTTTTCCAACAGGAGCCATTGTGACATAATCTTCGGGATCACCCTCTGAATTTTCACAATCGCCTTCGTTGTTTGCCAAAGATTTGGCAAACGTATCAGGTTTGATGTCGGTACCTGCAAACGTAGCGCTTCTGTGAAACTGATTATTACCGTTGTTACCATTCATAGTAACGTAATCGTTTTTAGTGGCGCTCTTCATATCAACGACATCCTGCGACATCTTACTATTCACATTTACATAAATACCGTCGTTGTCTTCAGCAGCGTAATCATTGTGATTAGCAGCGTAATTAATATTGTTGTGGGTACTAGAGTAACTGTTATGATTAGTAGTGTAATCGTTGTGCTTCGCAGCGTAATCGTCGTGATTGTTGGCAGGATAGTCATTGTTTTCAGCAGTATAATCGTTGTTTCTGTAGTCGTTTTTAGCAGTGTTATCTTTGTTTCTGAAATCGTTGCTTTTAGCAGCGCAATGGTTTACGTATATTGTGTCAGCGTGCTCATCAGGCTCATCAGGCTCAGGTATAAACTTCTTAACCGTGGCTATTGGTCTCGGAGTAACTTGTGGTCTCTTTTGGATGTGGTTGAAATCTTTTGAAGTTATAATTGGATTTCTTTGAGTTTCCATAGTGCTTCGCCTAATTCTATCATTAGGGTCTACGAGATTGCTTCGTACTGCTTGCACTACAGCACCCACTTCTTTTTCTGAATCTGGGCCAGCCTTCGATCTGTTTCGTGTTTGCATCTCGAAAATAAGTTTTTTTTGATTTACCGCCAACTCAGTAATTACGGTGCCTGGTGCAATGGTATTGCCTAAAATCACACACTGCCTGGCTTTGAGAACCAAGCTTTCGCTTCGTTTTCTCATATCGTCGCTAAGAGAAGAATTGAAATTATGTTTATTAGGTAAAACGTGGTTTTTAAGTGCCTCTGGTGATGGTGTTCGATCGTAAGCATTATTCACATAGAGATTGCTTTTTCTATCATTGCCCATTTCTGGGGAAGCGTTAAGCATTTTAGCAGGCGGATTATCGTTAGAAGACCTGTAAATTAAAATAGTTATTTCGTGTAGGTGTTTAGCTGTATCATGAGAGGATATTAGTTTTCGTTTTGAATTAATTTAATTATCAACGTTTCTAAAAGTGTGGCATTTTATTCAAGCACTTTAATATGGGAGGGAAGCTATCTTTTAAAATTTCATTAGTTTTAATTCAACGCCTTTGGGAGCGTCCACGTTTTCAGTAAAGCTGAAAGTGCTCATCCTTAAGTATTTAGCTCGCTATCAAAGGACGTCGTCGGGGAGACATTTTTCTCGCGTCACAAACATCCCACCTAGCTGTTTGCAGACAAAATCAGAGACACGGAACATTTTAATGAGGCAACCCCGCATTCAAAGTTTTTGTTTACAGTCCATTCTTTTGTAAACTTACATGTGATTATTTTTTATGACGAAGTAATTTCTTATGCAAGTGAATTTTAAGGAAAGTCTGGATAGGTCTGTATTTATATTCCATAAAAATATTATTACAAATTTGTAAACCGTATACGTTACAATATGTGTGATGTTTAACCATCATGTTTTTTAATTTAACTTCAAGAAAACCTTTACAATCAGCGGGTTAATAATTTAGATTTTTGATAGTTTGATTATTTTAATTTCGTGTTTTACTGAGTATAGATAGTATTAGTATATAAGATTAAATAACTAGTACATTTTTAAAATACCTAAACCATTATAAATTAAACCATCCCTGATTTTCAGAGGATTAATACCTTGATACCCTTTATTAATTAAAAAAGCTGTCCTAAACGTGAAACGAGGTTCTAAGATAGCAATCATAGTTCAAAGGAGACACGTCGTATGTCGTAATTGAGACGCGGCACTCCAATTAAAACAGAATGTTTTGAGCCTGTCCTTTGAGTGAGAAAGCTCCTTTACAGTCGCTCGCCAACCAGGATCTCCCTTCACGAGTCAACAGGCAGATTTAAATAAAAAGAAATCGTGCGTGTTAGTATTAAAAAGATGAAGAAAAAAGATACCCCTCACCGTGTTAATGGTTTTTGCGTAATGACTTTTTTGATGTTTCATGAATTGGGTGTTTACAGTGTACTTGGGAATAGTCGCACAGTCAAAGGCAGAAATGTTTAAATTGTGACTTTCACGATGAAAGGAAATGTTTGAAAGTATGTGGAATAGAATTGTTTGCTGCAACAGACTGTGCGCTAAATACTCTTACATTTACGCTCACTTGATGACAGTTGGTTAGATTATCAAAAAATATTGGAGACTTTATCTAATCATAAAATTCAACAAAGTTAAAACTCATCTATGCATGTTCAGGGTGCTTACTCTCGAATATAATTCCGATAGATCGTCATTGGAATCAGTCAAACGTCAGGAATTGGCTGGATTCACTAAGTCTAGCCCATCCCTGACGTTTAACTCAACCAACTGACGTTTGACCAATGTCGATCTATCGGAATTATATTACAGAGTAAGCACCCTGGAGTGGGGCTTGTTACGTCAGTTCTAGGTAATAAACACATTCCACTCCTTTGCGTCGCGCAGTGGGGTAAAACGATGCACACTTTTTAATTAGACGTGAGAGGAAATTTTAAAGCATTATATCCTATTATTTTCTTTTAAATACATGTCCAATATATTTGGGTAATCTAACTGACGGAATTATTTTTTGAGTAATAGATTTTTTTGGGGGAATTTCCTTGTTAATTTAAAATAATATCGGTTGATTTAACAAATCTCAAGTTAACGTAAAGGCATAGATTATTAAACGTGCTAATTGATATCTAGAAAAACAGTTTCATAATGAATCGGCTTACAGTTTTCTAAGCCATTGTAACAGTAAACAAATGAATTGCTAACTCAGCTACAGATATTGTTCTTTAGATGTTCAGTTGAGGGTACAAAACATGAACAGTCTATCATTAGATTAATTCCAGTAGGTACACCGTTATACGCACTTCCTATCAGTAACTGTTCCAGTTTTGTTAGCAGTCATGCTTTAAATACATTAGCATTTCATTTGTTTACTTTTATTTTTCACTACAGAATATATCGTAGAACTTCAGACAAGTGTATTATTCTAGTTACGAGCTTTATGCGAAAGAAAATAAGACTCACATTACGGCGTCGGGGCTGTAGTCCTGAACGGGGAATGGTGGTAACTCTTTGTCGCTGTCAAAGTTTCCCATGATGTTCTCATACTCTGTCAAAATTATATTATTTTATTTAGATTGTATGCATACAATATTAGTACAATAGTGACCAGTCATTTAATGAGAAATATTTTTATTGTACTTAATACATATTTATTGACTTAAATATGTGTTATAAGAATTTAGATAAAGTTATTATAAAATATTTATTTTAAAACCCGATGTTAATAAATTAATCACAAAATCACACATAACAGCTTGTTAGGACACATAAGGAAAATATTAATTGCCTGACAACTAAATATAGCAAGTTACAGGATATCAGAATCACCCATAGGGCTATCCTCTTTCGTTTGGGTGCAAAGTACATGTCTAATAAAATATAAAAGTAGTATGAACATTTAGTGTTTTACTACTAAATAAGTACAAATGACAGATGATGATGTCAGTATTTTAGCAAGGAACGGAAATATTCGATAAACGAATAGCTAATATTGCAACATTAGATTTTCAATCTGACATACATCAGATTCCGACAAAAGCGACCTTAAAATGACAGGTACGGTTAAAATCTTAAAGCCACATACAAATTGCACGTCTCCCAAACATAAAGACCTATGCACACAAGGGTTTTTCCAGACGCCATCGACGCGTCAAACACAACTAATGAAGTATCTGGCTGAAAAATACAACAATGCTTTATTACATAAATTGATCTATCTGTACAGTATTTTTAAAACTACTCCTATGAAAAGTCGTATTATCCCGTTGCATCTCTCTCCGGGAGTCGATGCATTTAAACTGTCAAGTCCATTATTCCCAATCACTGCTGCTCCTTAGAAGCAGAATCAAAATGCAAAGTCAATGAAGCATCAGATAAAAAACCTCGTGCACATAGGCCCTATAACCAACAGAGAGCATAGACATATAGGTGACAAAACAACACAAGAAACCATACCGCCGTGTTCTCTCTGATTTTGCGTTTAATCCATCAACATCAGAGAAATCAGTAGACAACATACCTGCTTGGAACATACCTCGTATGACTTTCCTGACTTTCCTCGTCGCTTCTTCAGGGTACTCAGCAAGGAGGTCGTACACTGTCTTTCTGGAAGAATCCTGAGCGTGAAGGTCCGCGCCTTTGTTGAGGAGTATGCGCACTACTGAGGGTTTGCCGAAGCGGGCTGCTTCATGGAGGGGAGTTCCACTGTGGGTCCGGACGTTGGGGTCCATGCCAGCATCTATGAGCGCTGTTACCACATCCCTGGTTGAAGGATTAAAACCATTAAACTGGGTAAAAACACACAGGAAATTTTTGTTGCGTAAAAACTTTTTAAAACTGAAGATGCTTGTATGAACACTGTCAGAGATAAACTGGTGACAAACGCTTAAAAAGGTTCAAATGTGATGTTTTTTGCTGATAACTTATCTTTTTTGTTGACTTTGTTTTATTACGTGTGAATAATATTTGCTTAATTAGCTAATTCTAATTAAGATGACACAATTTACATTTACTTGCCGAATGACGGCTGGCTTTACATATTTACTAACAGTCTTGTCAGTAAATACGACGGTTTTGCTCAGATTAAGAGCACAATAAGTTGCATGACAAATAATAAGCATGGCTATTTGGTTCTTGGCAGCAATAAGGCAACTTTATTTAAATACTAGCACTGCATCTATTACTTCCAGATAATTTAGCATTCTATGGGTGAGAAAAATGGTTAAAATCGGTCCTGTAGTTTCGGAGCCTATTCGGTAGAAACAAACAAACAAAAAAATCTTTCCTCTTTAAAATATTAGTACGGATAAAATTGTAAGAAGGTGCCAGGGAATGCGTTTGCACCTCCTCCTTGCCTTTCAATAATAATATTTATCAAATGACTCGATATCCGATAGAGAACCTAGCATAGATTTCACAGGCGACGCGCTAAAATATTCGATCTTAAATCCTTCTTGTTTATCTTTTTTGCATGTTTCGATCTTAATACAAATGGGCAAAAAAAAAACAATCTCTTATTTGAGGCGGGCGTCTGAAGACATGTACGTGACAGATATGATTAACAACGGTTACAGTAGTTCAATAAAATGTTTCACTGACAGAAATTACCAGTATTTTGCTGTCAAGTGGTACACAATCTCCTATTTTATATACTACATATTCCAATCCAGCACAAACCTATTACAATATAAAATTGTAATCGACAGCCACAACCAGAACGTATAGTCTGGACGTCGTAAACATCGACATTCATAAACCCATCATTCATATTCATGTGGCTAACGAAGCCAGGAGTGGACGCATAGAAATTTTATCAAAAGCTCCTGATTTTTATAAACGAATGTACCGATTGCACTCCATTTTTTTGTAAATAACAGAGCATTCATAATGCAGGTTGTGTTGAGCATTAATTTGTTGGTTTAAATGAACAAATAAGTGATAAGAATTGTGGCAGTTAGTTTGTATGTTATCTCTAAAATTTGTGCAGATATGCCTAGATAGCACTGTTGCATAATGTAAAAGAAAGTTCAGCCTCTTCAGGCATAAATTATGCGTTCATCCAAGCTTAGTCTTTATAAGTTCATTTTACTGGGCCGGGCCGAAGGAAAACGCGCTCAAGGTAGAACACCGGCTAGATGGTCGAACGCCATAAAGAAGGCAGCATGTACAGAGCGGTCCACACTGCAGAAGACCGCATGTCTTGGAGACGCGTCGTTTGTGGTCGTGATCCACAGCAATGAGGGAACGACGAAGAAGAAGAAAAGAAAGTAAGCATCAATCAATACATACAACTTCTACACAAGGCTGGGCACCTACAATAAATGTATGCAAAATAAATTCAGCGCAACGACGCAAACCTTAAATTCGAAATCTTCTAAACCTTAATTTGCTAAATATAATGAAGACGCGACGCTACAAGACGAGGCATTTAAAGTTATCATGTTAGAGGCGTTAGCGATTTATCTGTCTACAAATGAACTATTAAATTCTGAAAATTGTACTTAACCTCCACAAGACTTCTTTTTATCGAGTCGATGGTGACGCTTAAATATTTTGTGCCCAGTAGGCAGTAGGTGGCCACGTTCACAGCGGCATCAGTGCAAACCTTGTGGGGAATACTTTCATAGTGCGTACAGCTAAGGAGTGGAATTAGCTGCCGGAGTATATGGTTCCTAACGGCTACAACCTGTCTTTAAAGTCAAGAGTAAATAGGTTACTTCTAGACAAACGTGCTCCATCATCGACCTATCAAGTTATATGCGATGTAGAATTTTAACAAATTGCGAAAATAAATAAATATAATTAAGTGGTCTAACAATAACAAAGACATTCCATTTGAAATGCCTAACGGGGCCTCTGCGAGTTGGCTTCGGCCCCTCGTACGCCTATCAAAAGACCGGGTGTCCAGGGACCCGAGAAAATAAAAAACTAAGACTGCGCAAGTACGTAGATGTACTAGTCTAGCGCTCAGTTCAGTAGTGGTATTCTGTAACAACATTTTTATATCTCAACAGCGGAATCCGAGGTAGGTATCAAATTACGTCAAAGGAAAGACCTTTATGTTGTGTGTAATAAAGCTCACTTTGCGAGGTTTGTCACTCAGGTGAAGCTCGATATCAAGATGGTTATTTACAGAATAGACTAGCAGTTCGCGATTACTAAGCGAACTTGGTAAGTAGCGACTAATGACCGATGAGAAGCGTATGTGCAGTAAGTCAGAGGTTAGTTTAGAGTGTGTGTGTGTGTGTGTGTGCGTGTGTGTGTGTGTGTGTGTGTGTTGTGTGTGTGCGTGTGTATGTGCGTGTGTGTTTGTGTGTGTGTGTGTGTATGTGTGTGTGTGTGTGTGTATGTGTGTGTGTGTGTGTGTGTGTGTGTGTGTGTGTGTGTGTGTGTGTGTGTTGTAGTTGTATTGCTTAGTTATGACTCAACGGGTCTGACATGTTCATATAATAATAGCCTGTCAAATAAGATTTAAAATAAAAATCAGTGATAGTAGTGACGCGAATAGGTCGGGCAGCGCCGCGCCCTCGAATGAACTAAAAGAGTGACGGATCTGGGATCCAGTTCATTCGCGATCTACACAACACAAGTGCCAACTCGAAGGTACATTAGTACTTACATCCATTTGGACGACATCTATTGTATTATGTTTTGCATAGCTTCCATCGGTAATAAAACAACAGTTTCGATTGTCTAGTGATTCGCACGTACCACGTACAATGAACCGCAAGTACATGATAGCAATTCGGGATTTACGGCGCCTTTATGCTGTAACGGTAACGGTATTCGTCGGCCGAATGTTTTCACTTGACGTTCGCTTGACTGTACCAACCGTAGGTAATAGTTACGTTTGGTTATGGATTAGTGTTTAGTGTTTGGACTGACAACATCTCACACGTTATGCAAAACTAGACAGGAGGTATAGATAGTAAGAGCTAAGTCAAACCTGTATGGTACGAAAGTGCTTTCATCATTTATTTGGCGTCAAATCTATACTAATATTATAAAAAAGTAAAGTTTGTGAGGTTGTAGGTGGTAATCTCTGGATCTACTGAACCGATTTTGAAAACTCTTTTACCAATAGAAAACTAATTAATTGTGAGTGTCATAGGTTACATCTTTACTATACTTCTTATCTATCCATACTAATATATAAAGCTGAAGAGTTTGTTTGTTTGTTTACTTGAACGCGCTAATCTCAGGAACTACTGGTCCAATTTGAAAAATTATTTCAGTATGAGATAGCCCATTTATCGAGCAAGGCTATACCTATATTATCACGCTGAGACCAATAGGAGCGGAGCAGTAATGAAAAATGTGACGCAGACGAAGTTGCGCGGGTCAACTAGTACTAATATATAAAGCTGAAAAGTTTGTTTGTTTGCTTGAACGCGCTAATCTCAGGAACTACTGGTCTTAGTTGGGAATTTCTTTCATTATTAGATAGCCTATTTATCGAGGAAGGCTATAGGCTTATATCATCACGCTAAGACCAACAGGAGCGGAGCAGTAATGAAAATTGTGACGCAGACGAAGTTGCGCGGGTCAACTAGTATATATAAACCCGAAAAATACCGCCCAACGAAGTGGGCACAAGTCAGCTAATCATTTGTTTTTGTTTTCAGGTTTTTTTTTTTTTACTAGGTATTGATAGGCACGCGTTTGACCACTATCTCACCTGATGGTAAGCGAGGATGTGGTCGAAGATGGAGCACGCTTGCCTAGAAATAACCTATTCACTCTTGATTTGACTCCCAGGTTGTAGCTATCAGGAAACACAGACTACGGCAGGGAATTCCACTCTTTAGCTGTACGCACTATGAATGTGTTCCCAAAACGTTTTGTGCGTATGGGTGGGATGTCCACCATGTACCGGTGGCGCATCGCCGTTCGTCTTGTGGTCCGATGATGGTACGGGCTTGGCGGAATTAAATTATGCAATTCCGTCGCACATGCAACAGCAGGTTGCAGGTTTTTACAGATAAAGGTTTAACATGGAGCTACCGCTCTGGTCGGACTCGCGTGCGAAGGGTTCCGAAAATAATTTTTTTAACTTGTTATTTTAACACTACAGACTTCTTATAGTTACAGTTTTCCTGTAATCTTTAGATATAGAACTTTTCAAAATTTTAGGCTCAGTTTGGAGATAAGGGGTCATGAGACAAATGGTAATTTTTGGTCCAATTGCTTGAATAACTTCAAAACTATTTATTTTAAAATTATGAAAAAATATAATAATTAAAACCCTCAAAGGAAGCCCTTTCATTTGATATGTCACACGACATTGTTCATAAAACTTGTTTTTTAATTCTAGTTTGACCCCCTTACTAAAATTTTAATAATTTACCTAACGCGTCTGTGTTTGATTCACAGAAGTCCATATGTCTTCTTCTTCTTCCACCTGGCGTTAATCCCGGCTATTGCCAGGGTCCGCCTTCCTACTTAGCTTCCTCCACTTTGCCCGATCTTCAACATCCTTCTCAGTCAGGCCATTGGCTCTCATGTCGGACTTGACGACGTCCAGCCAGCGCTTGCGAGGGCGACCACGGGGCCTAGCCCCAAGAACAGCCATATTCATGCATCTCCGACCAACGTACTCCATAGGGCGGCGCATGATGTGGCCATACCAACGCAGACGACACTCTTGCAGTTTTTCCCCCACGTCACGGACACCAAGACTACCTCGGATGTAAGAGTTGCGTATGCGATCGGATCGCGTTACGCCACTCATCCACCTCAGCATCTTCATCTCCGTGACGCGAAGCTCCTGGGTGTGTCTGCTTAGTGCTGGCCAACACTCGCCCCCGTACAGTAGGACAGGCCGAATGATGCATTTATATATCTGCCCCTTGAGTTTCGGAGGCATTTTGCGGTCGCATACAACGCCCGTCACCTCGCGCCACTTCGCCCAAGCCGCGCCAATACGTGCTTGGACATCGTCGTCCACGATGCCAGACTCGTGCAGCACGGATCCAAGGTACCTGAACGTATCGGACTTTCTGATCAGGTCCGAACCTATTCGGATGAACCTATTTGAATCCGTGCCGCCACAGGACATGTACTCAGTCTTCGCCACATTTAGTCTCAGACCACCGTTTTCAAGCGTGTCCTTCCAAATGTTGACTTTGCGCTCAAGATGGGCTTTGTTCTGATTAACGAGGGCGATGTCATCGGCATACATCATTAGCCATGGAGGCTGATCTTGGATGTTTGCCGTAACTACATCGAGCACTACGTTAAACAAGAACGGGCTAAGAGCCGAGCCTTGGTGAACGCCAACAGATATTGGGAAGCCATTCGATTCGCCAACAGCGGTCTGGACAGAGGACACGGAATCGCGGTACATGTCTCTGATAATGTCAATATAGGCCTCGGGAACGCCCTTGAAGCGCAGTGCCCACCAGATGGACTGCCGAGGTATACAGTCGAAGGCCTTCTGCAGGTCTAAAAAGGCCATATGCAAAGCTCTCCTTCTCTCTCTGTAAGCCTCAGCCAGATTCCGTAAGGCGAACACTGCGTCCATGGTGCTGTTACCCGCCCGGAAGCCATATTGACACTCAGAGACAGCACACTCGCTACGGAGCCGTGTGTCAATGATGCGCTCGAAAGCTTCATGGTGTGGCACATGATCTTGATACCGCGGTAGCTACCACAATCCTGTACGCTACCTTTGCCTTTGTAAACAGGGATAATCAGGCTAAATCGCCACTGGTTCGGCATTTCCTTGGTGATCAGGATGCGGTTAAAAAGATCCGTCAGAAGGTCCACACCATGTGGGCCCATCGCCTTCCACATTTCAATTGGCACATTGTCAGGCCCGACCGCTTTTCGGTTCTTCATGTGGCGAAGAGCAATGCGGGTTTCGTCGAGGGAAATAGGGGAAATAAGCCCAAGGTTAGGAGGCGGTTCCGGAGGAAGGTTATGGGGATGCTGTTTGTTAGACAGCTCCGCGAAGTATGTACACCATCTCTCCTTAACAGAGGGGGCATCGTAGAGCAGCTTACCCTGGGCGTCCCTTACACAAAGACATTTGCTAATGTCCCGTGTAGCTTTCTCCCGGCCACGCGCCAGCTTAAAAATAAGCTTTTGCCCCTCCGCAGTTTCCAGCTTGTCGTATAAGGGCGCCAGACTTTTGCTGCGGGCTCTGGCTACAGCTTTTTTGCAAGCGCGCTTAGCCGCTCCATATGCCTCCCTGTCATCCGGAGAGTTGGACCCTTGCCACTGTTTAAATAAAACCTTCTTCTTCCGAGTCGCCTCCTGCACCCCGTCATCCCACCACCACGTCTCCTTTCCAATGGTGCGGCCACCACGAGAAGTGCCAAGGACGCGCTTACCCGCACCGGTGATTGCTGAATGGATCCTACTCCAGATCTCTTGAGCGGACTCATGCGGAGCACTGATCTTGAGATGCTCGACCTCCGCGATGAAGTCCGACTGCCTAGGACCATCAAGCAACCACCACTTAGTACGGGGTTTGCGTTTCTCGGTCACTCTCTTCTTCGGTATAACCGCAAAGTCCAGGACAAGGAGGCGGTGTTGAGCCGTTAGGCTTTCGCCTGGGATGACTTTGCAGTTGGTAACCTTGCCAATGTGGCACCGTCGCACCAGCAGGTAATCTATTTGGGTTGAGTAGGCACCACTACGGTACGTAATAAGATGCTGGGGCTTCTTCTGAAAGAATGTGTTCGCGATGGCTAGGTCAGACACAGCGCAGGTGCTATAAGTATATTGACTCCCTCTGCGTTTAGCTGGCCATAACCAAAACCACCGTGAACACGTCCATACTCTCCAGCCAACTGACCTACGTGACCGTTGAGATCCCCCCCAACCAAAACACCTTCGGAATTCGGGATAGCGCGTAATACGTCCTCGAACTCATCCCAGAAGGCCTCCTTTTCAGACTCACAGCAACCAGTCTGAGGAGCATAGGCGCTGATTAGGTTCGTTACCGACCCTTCGAACAGCACCCTAACTCGCATCAACCGGTCGCTGCATCGGTCTACTTCAAGGAGTCCATCCTGAAGGTCCTTAGACAGCACCACGGCCACTCCGCTCCTACCCGCTGGTGATCCGGTGTACACTAGCCGGTACCCCTGCCCGATGTCACGTGACTTATTTCCCTTCCAGCGCGTCTCCTGAAGGAAGGCGCACTGGACCCGACGCTTCGCAAGTACGTCTGCGAGTTCTTGGCAACGTCCGGTTAGGGAGCCAATGTTCCAGGTGGCAAAGCGGAACTTCTTCTTGGGTACTATCCTCTTTAGCCGTGCCCGTACTTGACACGGTAGCCCTAGCCCACTTATCGCAGGTTTAGGGCGATGTGCCTGCGCGTCGTTATGCGGCGACGCCCTAGACCGAGTACCCTTACCTAACTTGTTTCTCTCCATACATATATGACTGAAGTTGGTTTTACGTGGGGCGACCAGCCGTCTGACCCCCACAACCCTACAAGAGGGAAACCAGGTTCGCCAGAGCCTCGTCCGTTGGACAGCAGGGTGCACCGCTAGCAGGTGAGGTTGGCTTGGGTCTTTAAGATGGCAACGGACCCCATACACCCCCAGAAGTCCATATGTGTTGTAGCATATTTCAACAGAATCGGTCCAGTGGATCCGGAGAAAACTCGCCGCGACAGACAGTCAGACACCCGAGTGATCCTATAAAGGTTCCGTGTTTTGTTCGGAACTCTAAAAAAAATATCATAGCGAAAAACTTTGACCGAAAACAAATCGCAACTTCTCGTCACATAGAGCCATTAAAATCAACAGTCACAAGGCGGGTACCGCATGCCACGCGTTGCCAATTTAACCCTTCGACAGGGCGCGCAAAATTGACACATAGGGCGACATGAGTATCTGATTTAGTAGGCAGTTGGATGCGGCATATTGCTATTACTAAGATTTCTCAGATCTTAATGCAATTGTGACTATACTTGATTTCGGGACTCAAAGCATTGACTTTACGGTTTTCGTGGTTCCTCACTACATTACTAATTTTAGTGTCACTATAATTATGTCCACACAAAGGTTGACAGACGAAAATGGACGGCGCGGCAAGTGACTAAGGCAGGACAATGGATATCGTCGAAGAATCAATTGTTATGAAACGTAATTTATGGATTGTTTACTGTAGCGGTCAATAGCGGTCGATACTATCAAAACCTATGTATATACATAGGTGACGACGTGTTCATAAGGACACGTAGTACCATGACTTATTGATTGATGAAGAATTCACCATTCAAAAGAAAGAGTTGAAATTGGGAATCTTTGAGCTTTGCCTTAGAGGGTGTAGAGGAGCACCAACATAGGAGCTAATTTTTTTATGTCACAACTAATGCTTGCTCTCTCATAATATCTGCCATGTAATTTTGAGCACACTATTGTTAATAGTGTGCTCAAATATACCGCATCTACAGAAATAATGACGCTGGCAACACCGACATGTAAACAGGCCGGAAAGCTATCGATGCGTTATAACGAACGAATGAATATGAATACGACGCTTTGCCTTGCGCCTTTACATTAACATAATAATATTAATAAATATACTATGTATAGGCTGAGGCAGGCGGTATGTGTTGAGGCCGTAATATATATATATTTTTTTGTAAGTATGAGATCAGTGCAGTTTTAGGTGAAATTAGGAGTAGAAGGAAGGAAAATATGAAAGGAAGCTAATAGGGAACATGCAATATTTCCATTTTTGCTTTAATTTTAAAGAACTCCATCTAGAATAGACCACCACAAATATAAAAAATTAAAACGCTTTAATTTATTGGCAAAATTGCGTTTTTAAACCGATAGTTTAAAGGTTCGCGCGAAAACGGACGATGACGGCACTAGTGTCTATCACTGGTAGAGAACTGTCCCAATTCAAAGACAAGGTTGCCTGTTCGTTGGCCTAACAGCAGATCCGTCACTAAACGCTGATTGTTGTTTTTAAATACGTTCCGTTTCACGTTACTTTAATTCATTATTTTTGTTAAAAATCGATATTAACCAAAATAAAAACTTTGTAATGGCCTTTATTTTATACTTTTTTATCATTTTACTGACAACATTCTCATAAATTCTGTATTTGCATCTTCCCTATTGTTATACTCGGTCAGTCTTCAGTCAGTTTTTGTTTTATGAATTAAGTACAACTACAATGGTCAGCAAATAAACCGAGCCACCCGCTACCTAGGAACTCTGATTCGATTTTCTCAAAAAGTATAAAACTTACAACTATCAAAGTTATACCTACAAAAAGTGCGTTTCATGGTGATTAAAATGACTACAAATTAATTCGAAAGTACCGTCAACTCACATTGTAATCAAGCAACAAACACAATGCTAACGATTTGCTCTGTTTTCACCAGAGTTTGAAACTAGCGTTCTTTTTCTCTACAATGAGGATAGTCGG
Source organism: Lacanobia oleracea (assembly GCA_950371165.1). Lineage (NCBI taxonomy): Eukaryota > Metazoa > Arthropoda > Insecta > Lepidoptera > Noctuidae > Lacanobia > Lacanobia oleracea. The sequence goes on from OX493386.1 coordinate 17,084,832, forward strand.
ATATTTCTTATCATTTCTTAAGTTTTTGTCCATCGTTTGCTCAGACGCGTGTGTTTCTGCTACTTTTTTCGATTAATAATGGATACAACACCTCAGGTAGCAGCTCAAGCTGTAGCATTACTTCAAGCAGGCATTGCGCAACGTGAAGTCGCTCGAAGGCTTCGAATCAGCAGATGTTCGGTGCAATGAGTTTACAGACGATACCTAGAGACTGGAGCATTCGATCGCCGTCCAGGTACGAGCAGACCTAGGGCTACATCAGCAGCAGATGATCGTTATATCTACCTTACTGTTCTGCGAAATCGCCACCTCAACGCAGTTTTTAGAACTTATAAAAAAATATCAGATTCGATTAATTTTTCGAGTTGTGCGTACAGCTTAGAAGTGGTGTCATAGTACTGCCGGAGTCCGTATGTTTCCTGATAGCTACAACCTGGAGGTCTTTAATTCAAGATTGAATAGGTTACTTCTAGGGAAACGTATTCCACCGTGGACATGTGTCGTATTTTCATGTTCAGTCTACACTTACATCCGCTTTTTGTGTTATCTAAGAATAATATCTAGAATATTGTGTCGACCGGTGCCGTATGGTGCCGTAAAAGAATAATACCATCCCATCACTTGCAGACTATGGGACTCACCAGAAAATGGGCAGCAGCATTCTCTGTAAAACGCAACACCATACACTGCCATCGCCAACCCGCCTGCTAAGCGTGGCGATTATCGCAAACCCCCCTTTTGGGGGAGGCCTATGTCGAGCAGTGGACGTCTTTCGACTGTTATGATGATGATGATGATATCTAGAAAATCGGATGCACACTTACTTCCTCCCATTCTTGCTGGCCCTGTGAAGCGGAGTCGAAGTAAAGACCACATTCCGACAGGCGGGGTGTCTATACTGGTCAACTAAATGTGGCCGAACTTGTAGTAGATGTTGTACCACTGCCAACCTAGGAGAAAAAAATGCATTTAGAATAGCATCGAAAAAAATATTCCTATCAGCATTCTGAAATCAACTTAATTAACAGTGGTGTAGAGTTGATATTTGTTTACGCGGTCCTTGGAAACAGCGTTTACGTTTTTGGTAAACGAAAAGCAGACGAATGTAGCACTAGAATAAATTGCAGAAAGCATTCGTAATGTGGACTACGATGTTTATTCATTAATGGATACAGTATCTACTTTTTTGTCAAAATAATTAGCCATCATAACATAGTGCCCGTGATTTTTGTAGTAAAACACTACCAACACAAAAGAATGTGGCAATAGGGAATATGCAAATACAGAATTTATGAGAATGTTGTCAGTAAAATGATAAAAAAGTATAAAATAAAGGCCATTACAAAGTTTTTATTTTGGTTAATATCGATTTTTAACAAAAATAATGAATTAAAGTAACGTGAAACGGAACGTATTTCAAAACAGCAATCAGCGTTTAGTGGCATATCTGTTGTTATGCCAACGAAAAGGCAACCTTATGTCTTTGAGTTGGGACAGTTCTTGACCAGTGATAAACATGAGTGACGTCATCGTCCGTTTTCGCGCGAACCTTTAAACTGTCGGTTTAAAAACGCAATTTTGGCAATAAATTAAAGCGTTTTCATTTTTTATTTATGTGGTGGTCTATTCTAGATGGAGTTCTTTAAAATTAAAGCAAAAATGGAAATATTGCATGTTCCCTATTGGATCAATGTTCTACAAGGTGACACTGACAGCTCTTGAACGCGGTTTATATGAACCGATCGCGTTCAGTTTCAATTGTGAACTCGCTCGTACTGATTTACTTGCTTCTTCCATGTAATATTGAAGCTACACTATCGCTGAGTGCTATGCTATCCAACTACGAAAGAATTTGAACTGCATCCCCGTAGTATTTTGATTTAATTTTATTCGACATACTCAATTTAACTTAAAAATATTATATATTTTACAAATTTTACGTTACCTACGTTACCAGACGTCAAAAAGATTCATGCTAAGCCAGATTTTCTAGCAGCAACCAACTATAAAAAAAATACGCTTCTATAATATTAAGAAGGGTTTAGTAAGCTTTCTTACCTGCCATACTGCGCAGCAAGGTCCAATGCACTTTCATCGTTATTGTTCTTGATGGTAACGTCGGCGCCTCGTGTAATCAGCTGAGCCACCACATTGACGAAACCGAACTGGGCGGCTATTAGCAACGCTGTTTCGTGGTCCGACGTCTGCGAAACAAAGCATACGGATATTACAACCTGGGGACCTTTGGGCAAGCGTGCTCCATCGGTGACCACATCACCCCTTACCATCAGGCTAGTGGTCAAACGCGAGACTATCAATAATGAAATTAAATATGGAAGATATTCAAGTTAAGCAACCTTGTCTACGTCGGTGTATGGATGGGAGACCATCCGTTACTTACCGATAAGCCAGAATGGAGTTTCTTGTCCATTCTTCTCCATAAGAATCTACCTTTCCGAATGGACAGTAAAGTCACTTCAGAATTTTTATATATTTGAAATGTGAATGACGTTCGAAAGTGCCGTTTAATGGCCTAATTGGAATAAACATTTTAACTTTTTTTGACATTTGCCAAAAACCAGACTAGCTGACATCTGTCTTGCCAAAGCTGACTATAGTTTCCAATATAGCTTACTTAGATATTTTTCTGCAAGGTCCAATGATTGAATCATTACTTCAGATTCCTAGACAGCCCTGAAAACCATCATCATCTGCCTAGCCTTTTCCCAACTAAATTGGGGTCAGCTTCCAGTCAAGCCGGATTTAGCTGAATACCAATAGGTATGCCGAAGAGCGGCTGCCTACCAGACCTCCACAACCCATTAACTGGGGGTAACACGGTATTTCATGGCAAGACTGGAGTCAGATTTACTGGCTTCTTGAGTATCCGTAACGACTGCCAAAGATCTACAAATGACAGCCGAGACCAACGGCTTAACGTGCTTTCCGAGGCACGGATGAAACTCGGTATGTTAAGATGGTTACCCATCCACAGACCAACCTTGGCAAGCGTTGCTTAACCTTGAAGATCGACCCGTGCGGCTGTTATTATCTAGCCACGAGCTCCTCTTGAAAACCAATGCTTGTAAATTGATCCGATCTAGAAAATCTATGATGTATTTGTACCCAAAACTGTTGCAAATCGTGTTCAACACGCCCTTTTACTTTGCTCTATCTTATCCGTATTCAAATGTCGACGCCCCAGCAAATACTGACCGGTTCTCGGTAAGGTAAGGTAAGTCACCGGTTCCCAGGCTAGTCCTATTTAAATAGCTATCAATGAATGTAGGTACCAGAGACTTGTCCGACAAGCAATTAAATTATCTTAGTGACTAATAAACTATTGTTGCATAGACGTAAGCTCGTAACTTCATAGGCTTTGATTCCTTTGATATTCCATTGCCTTACGTGACATCGCAAAACGAAATATAACTTATGAATTCCAATTTACATAATATACTAAAGCTTTCATGTGTATTCCTAAACAAAAACTTTTCATATAAATTATCTCATATTATCATAAAGAAAAGTTAAGTTCGCCATCCAAGAATTCTTACAAAACTATGCCCATATATTACCACCATAACTTCGCTCCAACTTTAGTATTGACAACATAGTTACACACGAAATCTACTCCTATTTGTATTATTCAGTAAATAGGTCACATATCTAGGCTTTCCCAAAGTTCGTGATTAAAACTTTAGGTTCCCGACGTATAATGCCTTGACGCTAGACCTGGAATGCCTCAAAGCAGGTATGCGAAGGCCGGGCGTTGTGAACTTGTAGTTAAAGGGCGGAGCTCTGACGTGATCAACATTTCTGGAATGTTCTGGAACTTAGTAGCGGGTTTTGGATAAGTGGGTGTCGAAAACATACGTGGGGTAGCATTGTAGGAATAGGGAACTGTTGGACACACTTCACCTTCATGCATTTTTCTGCAGACTAGCAGAGATGCTGTGTCCGATTGCAAAGCTTGGCTATCGATAGTGCCTTTAGTACACAACAAATTTTAATGTGACACCTCTGGTGTTATTAACGTCCATAATTTGCAGTGACTGCATTTATACTGGTAGATCTCGACCTCTTTCATCATCGTTTGCCTAACATAACCCGAATCACATTGGTGTCACGTTCCAGTCAAACGAGACGCAGCTGTACACCATTCATTTACATGGAGCGAAAGCTGACCTATAGCCATCCCAGAAACTGAGTGAGGACTTAAACACGATACTTCTTGGTAAGACATGACTAAAGTCAGACGATTCAGGTTACTCATAGCCTTGACTTTGGCCGCCACGCCTAGCCTTTGCCCAACTATATTAGGGTCGGCTTCCAGTCAAACCGGATTTAGCTGAATACCAGTATTTTACGCGGAGCGGCTGCCTACCAGACCTCCACAATCCAGTAACTGGGTAACACGGTACTTCATGGCAAGACTGGAGTCAGATTAACTGGCTTCTGACTATCCGTAACGACTGCCAAAGATCTACAAATGAATGGAAACTCGCTATATTAAGATGGTCACTCATCCACAGATCAACCTTGGCAAGCGTTGCTTAACCTTGAAAATCGACCCGTGCGGCTGTTATTATCTAGCCACGAGCTCCTTCAGTAACCTGAATCAGACGATTCAGATTACTGAAGCCTACTAATTTATCAATACGGAAAAACAAAAGCGGCTACATGTAGTTACGTTGCCTTTTCTATGTTGTCATGTTCAGAAAAAAGCTAGGAAGATATAAAAACTTACCAGCTGATCAATATTGCAGGGTGGGTTGTTGTGAACGAGGAGCATCCAGCAGACCTCGGTGTCTCCGTTGAACGCGGCCAGGTGAAGGGGCGTAGCGCCTTTCTTGTCCACCATGCATGGCGAGGCGCCTACTGATAGTAGCACGCGGACTATGTCTCTAGGAGAGGAATACTAGGGTTATACACTTGCAAATAATGGAACAATGAAGCAAAGACTTATTATTATTACTAGCCCATGCTGTCCCATAGCCGGGCAAAGGCCTCCATCTACACCTACGAGCGGTCTCGATTTTGTGCATCGTGTTTTACTATTTAATTCTGCCAAGCCCGTTCTAACATCTGTGGGGCTACTCTCTATGCCCAAAGTCCGTAGTTTCGGGCTTAGTTAGTGGCGTATTCTACTCCGTATCACCTAACCACCACCGGTAGGTGGTCATCTAACCCATACGAGCAAAAACGTTTTGGCAATACATTCATTGTGCGTACAGCTAAGGAGTGTAGACTAGATTCCCTATCGAAGTCAGAGTTCCGTTTTCGACTAATGCACTTACCAACTAATTGCACGTTTCATTTTATTTAGATGGTTTAATTAAAATGAAGGTACAGTTAAGGTTCAACGACAATTAGATAGTACCTAGTAGAATAACTACCTACGAGTACGAATTTTTGATTTTTAAACTTTATCTGTGTTTGTTTTCTTTTTTTGTATATTTTTAGTTCTGTGCTTTGTTTTTAGTTACTGTAATTGGTTTTCAACCGTTGTAATTAAATAAATCAATAAAACTACTGGCCCTAACATATAAAAATTATAATTTAACCAACTAATTCAATATCCTGTTTACGAGTAATTTGAATAAGTTCATGATTCGTGTGGATATCGTCTATTTTTCCCCATTGTAGGTTTTTAATATTATTGCGGTTGCGCTGGCTGACCTCCGACGTCACAGGAAAATTAGAACAAAAACGATATTCTTTTGTTACTTCGCTACCATGTTTGTACTTTGTACCGTTGCATGGTATTGGGTTTCATGTGCAGACTGATATTAAATTCTAAACCAAAAAGTATATCATCTTCAGATCGGCCTAAAGACGTCCACTGCGGGATATAGGCCTCCCCCAAGTGTCGCCTCAACAACAGGTCCTGTGCGTCTCGCATCCATCGGCTACCCGCAATCCTCACCAGGTCATCGGTCCACCTTGTGGCAGGTCTTCCAACGTTGCGTCTTCCAGTACGCGGAAGACGCAGTTCCGTGGGTATATTATCAATAAAAAATAAATAAAAAAACAATAAACAAATATATGAATTTCAACCTTTACTTTAAAGTATGGCGGAAAATATATGCATCGGATGTTTCTTTGGTTGTTTAAGTATAAAATAGTTTCAAACAGAAAGTGTTTTACAAGTGCACGTGTAATTTCTTTCAAAACAAGAAAAATTGCCAAAGAATTCAATGCAATCCTTTATTACGTAACTATTGAATTAGGTTAATATTTCGAAGCGTTTTTCTCATTGCCTGTACTGCATTTAATAAGTAACGAAAAAAAATTAGTAACTAAAGAAGCAGTAGTAAATAGCTATTGAAAATGCGTTGGATTGCTAAAAGTAACTTGATTGGTTGATACGAAATCATCACCAGTTATAACACTAAATGAATAATGGTGATTTCTCATAAAAAATCTATGATATGGAAAATTATGTTAATGTTACGCAACCGAACGATTTATAATTAATTTGGCGGTTTTCCCGTTCTCGAATATCGTAGACTATTTATATTTTTTATTGGCTATTGGCAAAAATAATAATTATAATGAGTGCCTTTAGCTTAAATATTGGACTAAATATTTGGATCTGTCTATCTAAACACTATTTGCATCATCAAAGCCATTTAGAACTCACCTGTGGCCATTCAAGCATGCTTGGTGGAGTGGTGTATACCCGTTGTCATCTTGAACATTTACACCGGCACCTCGTCGTAAACTGTAACAAAAAAAAAAAGAAAAATAAACACAAAAAGAATTCGCAGTCGGTAGGATTCGAACCTACGCTCCCAGAGGGAATCTGATTTCTAGTCAGACGCCTTAACCGCTCGGCCACGACTGCCATGTGTGAGCAGTCGAAATTACAGATGACTTACCGCCATTCATTAAACAACCGAAATACCATGTTTTTACACAAGCACAGTACACAAATAAATATCTATTCTACTACAGCCGAACCTCAAATGAAACATTTGCTTTGTCCGTGGTTTGAAATAAAATGTTATTTTTTCCTCATTTATTTGTGTCAGTTAAATACCTACGTCACTAAAGCAAAAAATTACCCATCGATACGCAACACTGTTCAAAATGAGCGAAGATGAATTAATCACAGAAATTAATTGAATTATTTTATCAATAACTTAGTAAAACATCATACCATAATTTGTTAACAAAACTTCATAAAACCTCATTATTCCGTCCTTGACCCTACCAGGCGCGGTCATCGAACTATGCACCTTCAGTTCAACAGAAGTACGAACTAAATGCAACCATAAAAGTATGTCACAAAAGGACCATTTTAGCGTAACACTCAATATGAATAGCTTCAGATGTGTCAACGATGGCACTTGCCGTAAAGAGACATACCGTGGTTACTTTTACTGGGCAAAGTATTGGGGGAAAGGCCCTGAACAACTGTGATTTTTGTTAGTGTGACGTAAAACGACTTATAGTCATGACTCATCGCTCTAGATTCGTTCATTAAGTACCAATTAGTTATGTAATGATGTATAGGCCATGAGTTGCGCTTTGTGAGGAAAAAAAATGTTAGAGCATTGTACCTAGAGATTCACCAATTTGGACTGTCCATGCAATTTCTTCATGAAAATCTAAGTTTTTAAACATACCGTGGTTACTTTTACTGGGGGGAAAAGCCCCCTGGACAACTGTGAATTTAATTAGTGTGACGTAAAACGACTTAAAGTCATGACACATTCTCAAATTTGGACTGTCCATGCACTTTCTTCATGAAAACCTGGGTTTTGGAACGTGCAAATAGCTACAACTTCTTCGAAATTAACCGTCTCCTTGGCAGCAGATTGAAATAAAAGCAAATGCTTGAACGCATGCTCAAAAATTTTAAAGCATTCCCGAGATGTATCCACCCACATTTTAACCTTCACTGATGCTGGTCTATCCTACCACCCAGACAAAATGTTTTGAGACGATCTCAACAAACACTATACCAGGTTTCCATCCCCCTGGCACTGCCAGGCAGTTACGTCTGTATACTTTCGCAGAATTGCCAAAATAGGATTACTATAAGAGGATTGACCTATCTCTACCATAATATTGTGATGTGTTTGCCTATGGATTATAAATTGAGTCGCGTCAGCAAAGATTTAAGACAGTATGAAGCTAGAATATAATAGAATACTCTTTATTATGTACACTATATTAAGTTACAGAAGATATTTTCTAGGCTTAGTTCAAGCTCCAGATCTCCCACAAATTACAATTGTTTTGCCAAACTGTCCGTCGACTTAAAATGTGTGGTGTAATTTTTGTGGAGATAAATAAATAAACATTATTATTATTATTCCATTTATTCATTTATATACATATTCAATACATTTTTAAATATTTCTATAAAAATACAAAAAACATTTAAAAATATAAAAAATAGTAGCCCACCGGTATCGGGAACAGGGTCCAAGCTACCGGTGGTCAGGGCTCCTGAGAGAGGAACCTCCTAACAATGCGCGCCGTGTCCAGGAGTACTGCTTTCTGGATCAAGCCCTTGATCCAGCTGCCCAACGAGAGCCTCTTGAGATGTTGGTCGAGGCTCTTGGCAATAATACCATTGGCCGTCACGACTATCGGCACAATGACTGCTGTGTTCACATCCCACATGTCGACAACCTCGCGAGCCAAGTCAAGATACTTCGTTTGTTTATCTTTTTCTGACTTCACGAGGTTCTCGTCATGAGGGACTGCTATATCAACAATCATTGCAACAATTATTATTATTATTATTTTGACATTCTCGGGTCCCTAGAGATCCGGTCCTTTGGTAGGCGTACGAAGGGCCGATGCCAACTCGCAGAGGCCTCTTTAGACATTTCAAATGGAATGGGACACCAACCGACGATTATCCCTGTATGCACTGTGAAAGTATACCCAAGGACAATCCCCGGTTGGAGCAAAACTATTGCAAAATATGGAAACAAAAGATGAAACGCTATGGGTTTGGCTGGTTTAGTGGACTAATAACTACTACTATGGAAGAACTATTGGCCTTGCCTGACCATTGACAATTAAAACGGCTTTAAAATAGCAGGGGGTGACTTGCACACTCAATAAATGGGCCCCCCAAAAAGGGTCGCTAGCACAAAGTGACGTAGCGCCAAGAGGGCAACATATCCTGAGGTGCTAGAGGAGTGGAGAGGTATACCACGGCTATCAGGACAATCCCGGAAGTACGGTCAAGATCCCTACCAGCACCTTACTGGATTATACGTCCTTCTCCCGAGCACGTTTGCTCGTGCGAATCTCCACTCAGACCGGCCGATTAAGGCTAGAAAGAGGTGGGAGCTCTGTTCCTCGTCAGTGTTCACTCCGGCCAGCCAATAAAGGCAAGCCGGAGATGAGGAACAAGAATTCTCCCTGGAGATCAGGTCCGTGGAGTCGCTAGTGCCCAACAGTTCGCCACAAAACTGCCTTACGGATTTATTATTTATTATTATTATTTTTGAAACCGCGTTCTGGCTTCAAAATACTAGAATTAGTAGTGGTCAAGGCTAATACTGTCTTTAAAAATTTGGAAGACCAGACTAATGAGAACATTTTTTGTTCCGCTGTGCAGAGAAGAAGTATCATTAAATATACTAATAAGCAGGTATGTACTGTCATAACATTTTACAGGTCAACCGTTAGAGTGCCAAATAAACAATTATGAGAATAGCACAAACGGTACAATTTTGCGTAATAGCTGTACAAACATTTAGTTATGTTTTTGTGCCATGTGAACTAGACATAGCGAACTGGTCATTATCGCATTAGATATAACAGAGCCGTCCATTGTAATGAATATTATTATCAACACTGTGGACTATAAGTATGCGCATTCAGACATAACTATTACGCCGACGATTCCCACAGACGAAGGAAAAAGTACACATAAAAAGGTTTGCGCATAACATTTATATGAGGTCACATAACACTATCCCTGAAGGGACTAGCCTAGCCAAACAGACATAAATTAACAACTAATTTACCTAATTAAATCAACATACACTGTACATTAACAAGAAAGCCACATAAAACACGCATATATATAAATTAAAAGCAAAAATAATGTCAAGGCCAGCGTAAAAACCCAATGCTCAAAAATTCACACAACATCGACTTGCATGCTGAATTGAACTCTATATGTAGACGATACAGTCAATATTAAAGAAAATGTATTAGACAGATATGTAAAATGACCAATGTATGGACATTCCGCGAACCGGAAGTTACGTGTCGAGGAGTTGCCGCCAAAGGCAGTGTGCGTTGGGTCTTTCCAAGAACCAAAGCCTCCTTGAATCATCGTCATCGGTCAGTTAAACGAGTTCTCAAATCGATTTGACCACCATAATGATAGTGTAAGGATTGGAATCGCTAAACATTCTGTTGTTATTATCATTATTATGAATGAAATTCTGAGTATTTCGAGATGTTGTTTGATATCAACATCAACTTATCCAACCTTACAGATCTGGCTATCAAACGACGATTTTCTTCTTCAGTCTTTTGATCCCAATAAGAAAATAGAAAAACAGGATGATGAATCACTTCAAATATCCCTGAAAATTTATTTAAAGAACAGTCCTTGATATCAAGGGCTCTCGAATGGGGGCGACAAAAGTAGATAGCAATTTCTGAAAATGCGAACTCAGCAGTAAGTAGCTGTGGATAATGACGTAAGAGCAATTAGGATACTTAGTTACGTGCACAAGTACTCAATACTAATGACTTACTAATAAAATGATAAGTTTGATAACCCACATTAGTAAGCATCTAATTGTGTACTGACGATATTATCATTACTTTATCGTTTTTGTACAACAAAATTGATAAATTTCACTTGCCAGTGGCAAGTTAGTTTTGATCCTCAGGTCTTTATCGCCTGTTCCAAAGGATGTGTTTGGGATACATTTTCCCCAAGCTGTAGTTCGAACAATGTGACCGTGGAGAATACGTACCTACATTCGACTTCTGAATAATTAATTGATTATAAAACTGCTGGTGTTCAAATCAAGTGTCAGAAGTAAGCTCAAATTGTAACAAACAATGAAATCAATCAATATTAGACAAAAGATTAAACACAACAGACTGGTTATATAAGACTAGACACAGGCAAAGGCGAAATCATTCAATGAAGCCGCAAGCAAAAGCAAGAAACATCCATAACACAACACTGTTTATGACATAATTATATTAATTGGTGGTACTTTGAGTCGGGTTTTTACGTACAAAATATAATTCAAGTTTTGCCGTAGTTTAGCATTTAAAACAATACGTTAAACTGCATTATACTTTTGCGAATATGAATCTAAGTCACGATTTTTTTTTTATTTGTAATGGGTTTGCTCTTGACTCAGTCTATGACAGAGACAAAATCTACGATGGAGCGAGCCTACCCAGAAGGAGCCTGTAAGTCACGAATAATAAAATATAATAATTATTAAAAAATAATAATAGCAACGAGGTAAACAAAACTTGTTTTGTTAGTAAGCACGAAATTATTTATTTACACGCCATATTATCCTTGTTTCTTCTTTTACTTGAGGATATCCTTGAGCAGTTTAATTGTAATGTTAACATTGATAAACCTTTAAATTCTCCTATGTGTTATTTACCCGTCTTGTATGCATTATTTGACCTTTGACGATAAAAATGCTAACAGTTATAATTTTAGAGCAATCAAAATTGTGACGATGAATTATATTTACCTACATACTGACATTCACGCAATACAAGTTCAAGATTATTATGATAATATTAACGTGGTTTTATTTTTCTTATAACACTGGTAAAACCCAACACTATCCTGTTACACAGGATCGTTGAATTAACACTATTCCAACAGAATTATCTTTGTAAATGTGGCAATTATTATTGTCCTTGGAACTTCTTCTCACATTCAATTTAACCCGATTCACGAATAAAAAACTTTCACCCACCGTCAAATATACCACTATCATTTTTCTTCAACTATAACACCAAAAGGTTCATAATTGCCTCTCTCAAAATATAGGCTCACTAAAATTAATCATGGACAAAGCCAAAGTGAACGTCCATTGCAGGATTATTTATAGTGGCAGAGTAACAAAAGACAACTTTCTCCTAACCTAGTAAATAACCACGTATAGTAACTTGATCGAAGAGGTATCACACTTTGAGTTTATAACGGAACATACAGATGTAGGTACTGAGACTGTTTTTATGAATCATAAAATCGCAAGTGAGACAAACAACAACATTCTAATTGGCACATATACATCACGACTACAAACTTTCCAAGTTCTTCGACGTTCTCGACAGATTCAACTGCTCTATATTGATATTTCCTATTGTCTCTAGTTCTTTATTTAAAACCAATCTGTGCCTGTAATTTTTTAGCTCCATAGCAACCTAAATCATTACAGAAACATCCGGTAGGTACACTTTTTTGCTCTAAATCCAAGTTCACTCACCTGTTAGCTCCAAACATTCTGTGACTAAACTTCTTTGTCTTAACCCAACTCCTGTGGAAGCTGTACCGAACGTCACTCAAATTCAAATCAAAACTATTTTTATAATTGCAGCACTGCACTGTTTTTTCACTATCACTCTTTGTACTGGCCATGTCAAAGACACCGTATGAAATGACGAGGAAACTGAATAAAACTTCAAACTATAGAATCGTGACTCACGGGATGGTTAATTTAATAACTTACACGGTTCTTACACAGAGGGAAACACATTGTTTCAAACTATTTGAAACCAAACAGGTGCGTACAGACGCTAGGTTGAATGAAGTTTGCGTGTAATTGTCAAAACAGAGAGCCGATAAGATAAGTGGAGATAAGATACGCGAATTGGACCAAGGAAATGCAAAACCGTTAATAGATAATTCGACTTGTTTAAAGTATATGGAATACCGGGAGAACCCGAACGTATTGATAATGTTTGCTGATCTAGTGAACAGACAACACTGACAGCTTGCAAAAAAATACTCATTAATTGCAAGCGAAAATAATGATAATGGGGCAGGTTCCCTCCATACCTAATTGCCCATATTTAGTAAATGCTTTGAGGTAAAATGCATTGGGGATTAAAATGAAATTATATAATGATTACATGACTGTGTGACTAATTAGAAATGGGAATAGAATAACATTATTTAGATTAGTAATATTAAAATTATCAATTATTCATCAGTCTACACCGGGGAAATACTGGAAATTTTGAGAGTAGTAGTGAATCCTTGTTCAATATTAAGAGAAGGTATTGCATTGAATAAAGCATGGGCTTCGTCAAACTTTAATATTAAAATATCGGTGTTGGTACTGATGATAAGGTGATTTAAACCAACATCAGTTTGAAAATCTAATCAATAATAACAAATTACACACAAGCAACAATCGGTCACACACTAATATACCGAATCCAGAAAATTAACCAACTGTTTCACAATACAATTGATGAAACTATACAAATTAAACAAAGACACACTTGAGGTGAGATAGACGTAACTCAACAGACTGATAATAAATAAAATATAGCATAAGAAATATTAAACTCATACTTAAAACGTAATTAATAACATACCAACCTAATGATTTAAGTTGAAATCGTACCAATAGAGGAACTTGCAGGAAACCTTGAAAGAAAACCTAAGAATGTTCCGGTGTCCTTAGCAAAGTTAAATGTATTTCAATATGTTAATTAATAAATTAGTGGATTATCAACGTAAGCTCTTAATGATGTTACTTTGTAGTTAAGGTTCAAGTATTAAATCAATTGATTCCTAATGCATCAATCGTCACTACATTATCTGAAAGTGATGATTTGGGTGTACTGAATAGAAATTGCTGCTATTCTCCGCCAACAAATTGTTTATTTCATCATCGTCAGATTATAGAGGATCATCATTAGCTATAGATAGGTAAGCAAGTAACCAATAATATTTTAGGTAGCATTGTAAGCGCGTAATTAAAAGCTATGATAGTTCATCAATTTGGATTTACCTGTTCTGAATTGTTATCATCTTCGACATCGTTCCACTTGCCCTTATCTAATGGGGTAGACGCAACATGTCTTCTTCAAATTAATAGATATAATCTAACAGATCTTGTCTCAGTATTCACCCCCATTACCAACCTAGTCACTTACAATTCATCCATCATTTCTGTGTTCTTAACCCACTCTATTTCCATTCCAAATCTTCTACATGAAGCTGTAACTGTTGTTTACATAGAGAATAACAAGAAAAAAGTCGTAAGTGTATGTCGCTGCAAAGATAGCTTCCTTACTTTATTTGAATGAATACAAAGCTTAACCAACCGTAAAAAGCAATGACACCTGCTTTGTTCAACAATAGCACTAAAAACCATGCTAGATTTTATACAATTACGACCCTATTACCAGGTCAATGGGCTACATCGTTACCAGGATACAAACCACAATAAATTGCTGCGTAGGATTCAGATTTGATAAGTTTTTTCCTTGTCATGAAATGGGGCACACCTTATTTAAGCAGATATCAAAATCATGTGAGGTTTATATTGATATTTTCATTATTTGTTCAGAAAGGCGGTTGCATTAAGGGTTTTTTAGTAAATGATTTATAAGTACTACTTTCAAAGTAGGCTTCTACTAGGAATAAGTAAGGTTTTGCGTGGCAAATAAGTTTGCGAAATTGGAATAAGCAAACAATTTACCGAATTATATCAAATCAAACAAGTTTCCGGTACTACGAACTGATTACATGATAATCGAGAATTGTGACCGCAAAGATTAGATTAGTAAAAAACTGTTTTGCTATTTTTATTGTGTAGTTTTGAAGCAGGATGCCCATGTTTTAATAAGCGTTCAAGTTTCTAATAAACAACTGAGGATATTATAAAAAAAAAAAACGTTATTGTTTGCAGAATTTGGAAACGATAATGAGAGTAACGGGGACGCGAATGTACAAAAAAATACATGACATAAATGTAATGATGTTGCATGTTATAGTAAGCAAGCTAGGATGAATAATGATGATGATGATTTACAAATTAAGAATATAGTGTACAAACCTGAGCCTCCTAATAACGCCCCTAAGAAACACGCTAGGATCGGAACCATACCGTTTCAAAAAGTTAAACTTCATCGTTTGTGGAACGAAACTCATCACTTCACAAAATCACTCGTAGCACTTGACCGCAGTTCTGTTATCTATCACACCGTTCTCATGTTCAATATTGATTTAAAAATATTTACAAGAAAGCTATGCGAGCGTCCAAACCGCGACCGAAAAGTGACTAACGAAAGACCGGTGAATGAATCATAGGACCAACAAACAGGTCGCTTCACTTAATACTTTTTTTATTGCGGTATTTTTTGGACTAACTGTGCTCTGGGAAAGAACGGTCTAATTAGATAGAGAATCTTGCTAACTATGCTACAGATTGTCAAACTGTTTAATCATGGACAATTTATTTCAAGTTTTATAAACTTTTCACTAACTAAAAATTCTTGGCTTAATATTTTATTTTATATCAAAGCTCTCGCTATTACTGAAATGTGACCGACTCTTGACGTGTCTGTTGCTATAACTGAAAGTTATTTTACAGCATATCCCTAATATTCAAAGTCATATAAGGTAATTTTTCCGATGTTATGTTTACGGTTCGGTCGTGGTCAAAGTTGTAATTAATAAGTCATTTACCGTATGTGTTATTAACCAAATTGGTAACTATTTCAAATAAACTTCATGATGTTAACGTTTTAGTAGTAGATTGGAAAGACCACAAGAACTAAAGAAGTATCACTATAGGCTCGTAGATATCATTAAACAAGTTAATAACTGAGCAAGGGCAAAGCCTTGACAAGCAAAAACAGCAATGCCTTACATTAATTACATAACGAATTGAATCATAAATTATTTCCTTGAAACAAAAGATCTTATGCGTTTCCTGAAAGATAACGTCGCGTCCGCCGCGGTCCTATGAATATTCATTAGACGAAACCTAATGATATTCCATACTGCTCTGATTCTGCAGAAAAAAAGATTAAGTTGGTACATTCAAATCTGGGGGAAACAATTCATCAACAACACCCTTAAAAAGCTTTAGACTTTATTTTTTAAGTGAAACAAGATAAAGAGCGCTAAACGTTTGAAGCCTTCAAAGTGGAAAAAAAAATATCACGTCTCTTCACGTTGACAGTACTCGTACGAAGAACCCATTTAAATGATGTTATTTAGTTAAAAAGACATAACTAAAACGTGTTTGTATTTAATACAGAGCTTGAATCCAGAGTTAAATTACGTGACTTTGATACTAGAGACAATACAGAATTAATTTAAAACCTACATGGGAATAACGTTTGTCCTCCTTTGGGGAATCAAATACAAAAGCGTTCTATAATAATATTATACCTTACGTGTATAATGTAGGTAAACAATATCAATTAGAGAGGTGAAGTAATGGGCTTGTCCAAGTATGAATCATTAAAATCGTATTAAACATACGAACACAGATTATAATGAATAATTACGAAGCGTAACAAGCGACGCACTCGACAGGTTTCAGAACATGAACAATTTTGGCTATGTTTATGCGGATAGCAAGTATAGCAACACAAGAAAATTATTCTTCATCACGACCATCAATATCATTATTTTGCCATTCCTCCAAATATTCATCTTGCATGCATCTTTAAGCCACCATCTCAGTAATCCTCTTTCTCTAGCCATATCTTCTTTATGACAATTCATACGTCCAACTCTTTCCATATGCTTAGTAGTGTTAGTATGATTATCTTTAGCTTAAGCGTTTAAAACAATATCTATAAGACCTCCAACACACAATGCTTCTTTTATGACATAGTTGACTATTTAAAACAGCTGATCCAAATTTCTCTTCCAACGATAAAATCCATCTCAAAGATGTTTAAAACTCAGAATATTTCCTCCTTACCTCTTTACGGGAAACATGACTTTACAAAGAAGCATTTAAAGATGAAAATTGCTTTTTAACAATAAGGATATTAGCCAATGTTGCGTTACCAGTCTTGGGAGCTTCAAAAGGCATTTGCTGCAATTTATAACCTACGAAGATTTATGGAAACGGAATGAAATTGGGTCGATGTGATAAGTCCATTATCTGATTAAAAGGTGCCTTGAAGCTTTGTTGATGCGTAATACATTATGGAGGCTAGGCAGGTTAGTATCTAAATTGCTAGTCACACGCAATCGTTCGTCATCCTTACGACTGTCGTTTACGCCTACAGAAATATCTCCTTCCAAATTAGATTGATATCCTTAAGGCCTATGAGACCTCTCAGCTTTGAGACAAACGTCTTTTTTATTTGGATTTTTTACAAACCCATTTGGATCCTCAGGTTTTTCCAATTTTGAGTCTTGCTTGTTGGCACCATTGTCTAACTCTACTGCCCGGGATTTTCCAACTTGAAGAATATTTTTGAAACTGCAAGTGAAAGTTTTTATCATGAGTAAAGCTATCGAGTTACTAGTACCTTCCCATTTTGGCCTGCTTACATCTTCTTTGGGTTAAAACAAGCGACGTTATGGACTCATAAAGTCAACAAGCTTCAATGTTACATTCTGGTGTATTGTACCTAGATGGTTCAGTATCACAATCCAAGGCTTTCATAGTAATTGCGCTATTTAAAATACTGCTATAGTAGTGACAGGTCTCCAGTTCATCGCCTACATACTAAAGATTGTGACCCCGATTCCCTTAGTTGGCTCTAACAGATTACGCGCGAAGGTTGCAGGACATTTTTTATCCAAGCTTCGCAAAGAATCTATTTGGAATAAAGCGACAAAGGGCCCATATAATTAGGCAATAAAATCCTTTTGTCCACTAAGTATCACAATCACACTAACTAGACACTCAGCTAGGCTCACTGGCTTCATCTTTCGTAAAAACGATGCTGAGATCGGCAGCCCAATATTTCAGCTTTTTACGATTTTGAGTAAAAATACCAACGCGCCTATACCCCACTAATATCTTAGTACCCAAGAATTCGTGATTAATTAGTGTGCATAAACTTACGTTGATTTATGGACAAAAAATCTCACAGACTACGTAAGTCTCGTAACCTAAGCTAAGTACTGAAACATAACAAATTCGGTTCACGTAAGTTCTAAACTGCCAGCTTTATAGAGGCGAGACGTATCGACTATCTTTCAGTAGGGTTGTACTAGAATATCTGCGCTTGGAGGCGTCTCATCTGGGGTTTTCCACAGGACAAAACCAATCGAATATCAAAGATTAACTCTTCGTTTTATTCCAAAGTATTGGTAGACACTAATAATCATGGCTAGTTTAATATTCAACATGTCAGTGCGTCGAAGATATTAATGATATAATTTTAATTCATCGAGTGATTTGCAGTTTTAAGCCGGTACTTTTTAGAGGTCGTGCAACGGTGATTCACAAACTCGGCTTAACTATAGGAAGCCTAACCTAGGAGTTGCAAAACATGGACCTAGACTGCTGTTTATAAATTTTGCACATGTTTTAAGTGCAGTTTTCGAGCGCATTTTTATTGCTTGCCAAACTTGCAGTGTCCGGTTCGACTGTTTTGCATACAAACACCTTGAACTTAGGGTTGTCAGTCCAAACTGTAGCCGGAATAACCCAAACACCAGGTGGTAATTCTGGCAACAGATAACTGGTGTGACTTCGCAGTAAAAATTACAAGAGATGGGGCAGATACATGAAGATTGGGAATGAATAGCAAACTATGCAATTCGATTTTTAGTTTACTTTGACTTGGACCTCGATCATCAGTTTTTTACACCCTGTTTTCCCCCGTAAACTACTTCTTAAGTTGGTCTCAAAATATCGAGTCAAATGTGGCCCATACTCGCTACTTAATTAACAAATATCCTAATTTTGGCATCCCTAAGCCAACAGCGTTAGATACAGACAGACAGTAAGACAAAAGTTCAACGTTCGTTCCTCATACATCGATTGGCGTCTGGCCAACCGCCAAACACTTCACTTTAATGGTTTGACTTATCCTACTTCCTTAAATAGATATAAACTGTGTGCAGATGATTTTCGATTATTTATTCTTACGTATTATTTATCATGTTGGGGAGTAGACTCTTCACAGCTGGATATGGGCCTTCTTATGGACTACATCAATAAACGGATCACGGAAAGTCTTCGCTGGAGTTTCAACTCGTTCGGGATAGTCTTAAGCATGCTGATTAGGACAATCTTTTGAGAAAGCCACGTCAAGACGGCTAAAACTCAATGGGAGTTTTGGCAAGCCAGTTCTTACATCTAATTTGGATTATGCTATAAAATGCGAAACTGAGTTTCTTGTTGAATACCTGTTTTGAAACCTGAATCATAGATAAATGTTATTTGGAATAGAGGACTAGAGGTAGGTACCTACCTGCCAGGGGCATAGAATTTTAGTATAGGTATCGAAAAAAAAAACGACAGCACCAAGTAGTTAGCGGCCGGGTTTCGCCAGTTGCATTTTATATTGTTTGCTGAAATACGTTATTTGGATTTGTAATAGGTTCCTATTTCGACTTTCTGTACTTCGAAAGTAAGCATGTTTAAAATTCCAAACGACTACTAAGCACCTAGCTGCGTTTTCGTAATAATCATATAATGTAAACATCTGTTTTATAATGCCATAATTTTACCTGTTTGTCAGCTCTAATCTAGGAAATGGCTGGCCATGTTGTGGTGTGTAATTACACATTTTATGTCTATTATCTTTCTGTTCATGCACAATTCTAAATAATGTATAAAAAAGTCTCAACTTTGCAAAGCAACTAAGACAAGTCTATGTCTGCTCATTTGACTTTAAAAAAATTTGTTTAAAACTAAGTTTTGAATGAAATTGTGTTATTTGTTACATTAAAAAATTAAAATGTCGCTGGCAGACTAGACGCCAGTAAAAAGAGAAAAAAAAAATTGCATTATTTTTTATAAAATCTGATATCCTGTTCCGATCTAGGCCTGTTTATCAGAACTTTACAAGAAACAAGACCGAGTAACCAATTTTTACTCCAGTTATTAAAACTGTTCTATGATAAATAAAATTCAGAAACGTAATTTACAATTTTAATAACACAACCTGAAGAGACACAAATTGTAGATTGGTTTAAAATAAATTATTAAAAGAAGGCATGAGCATTGATCACCACACTTGCTCAAGGGGTTTAAAAAGTTACAACTTATTAGTACCTATAAGTAGAAGTTTCCTCATAACCATAACTTAGGCAAGAATAAGTTGTTGTAAGTAAATCTTAAAAATACGATGTTTAAAATTTGATTCTAATAGCACTTAGTCTTTTTTAATCCCGGAGACTGAATTGACACATGCAAAAGGCAAACTGACATAGATTACAATAGGATTTACTCCTGTGTACTCCTGTGTGATTTTTTTTTTAAATTAAATGATTAAATTATTAACCATTAAAAAGCATTCTCTCTACAGAAACCTTTCAGAACCACGACTGTTCATTTCAGGATGAAATCAAATGGTTGTGACTAGTATGCTGATCTCATAATAGCTATGCAGATCAAAACAGTCAATTCACATGAGCTTTTTAGTGTAAATAACTATTGCGACTGAATGAAGTAAGACAATGTGAGGACGCCGATCCTCAGAAAATCGAGACCACTGCTTATCAAAGAGGGTTTAAACCCGGAGTGCAATGTAGTTGGTTTACATTGCATTTAACTAATTATTTCTGACAAATCTGGGGTTTTCCAGCCAGTTTGATTAGAGCCGTAGTAAGGAATTTCAATTGTATTCCTTCAAATGTTATTGTTATAATTTATTCTATTATTCAAGTTTTTGATACATAATGGATTGATCACAGTCCAAACAGAAAGGATAACCAAGCATTCTTGTTTTGTGGGTAACAATAGAGACCATTATTCAATTCTCGATGACACTTTGTATGTAATTAAGTCAGACGTTTTACATTACATTGTTTTCTAGATGAAGCTATAAGGAAAACCTTGCTGCATTAAATCATAAACTAATGTATCTAGGTTTGTTTATAACCTATATGAAAAGCATGATTTCATATGTACATTTTCTATGATGGAAAACTAATTCTTTTCCTTGGCTTTGCTACCATGGTATGTCTCACATGAACTACCCATTATTTCTGGATTAAAAATGCCTAGCCTGAAATACTCAGCAATTGTGTTGCATTTTACCATTTCCTTTTATACAATATCATAAATAATTTTGGGTCATCATTCAAAAATTTCGGATCTCATTTCAGAAAATAATCTTCATAGACAAGAATTCTGTGATTATTACTATACATAAGTGAGATGAACTGGACTTATCTCTTGATTGATATGATAATTCTTAGTTTATAAGTTAGATGGTCATGGAATTATTCAAAACTAACTGTGCATCTGGATATATATATCTCATATGCCTCATATGTAACATGTACATGTACTGATTAATCAAGGTTTATTAAATTTATAAATACCGGACTAGGAACTTTTAATTATTTTATATTTTAGTATGTAAGTACAACTTACATAGTATTGTTATGTTATTATTTATGTTTTTGCACACATGTTCTAAGGGCAAGGCATGCTGTTACTAAATAAAACCGTAAAAACAACTTATCTTTTAAGATTAAAATGTTTTATCTTGAAAAGATAATTCTTTAAATCTCAAACTACACTAACATGCTGTATGACTGACATGCAATTATCAACCTTATTGCGCGACACTAAGTTTGCATTTATAGTGCAATAGAATGGTGTCTAGATTACGAATTACTTGACCAGTTATTGTTCGAAGTAATAAGTAATTATGTTACAAATGACTATCGACCTGCAGCTGTGTCTCAGTGGATATTAAACATGCTATAATGATTATAAATAGCGTCCAAGAAATCATCGTCTGTAATGATAAGACGATAAGCACGTAAACATTATAAAAAACTAAGTGATAACAATACACCATTGTTGATACCAAGATAACATTTTTTTAACCATTTTTGAAGCCAGTGACACGTAAAACTAGAAGCTCATAACAGCCTAGTAAGTGTAGAATGGACTGTACTTCATTATTCAACCAGTTAAACAATAAAACATGAACCAGGACCCACCTTGTAAATGGACCACTTATATTAGTTATTTGACCAAGTATTTTTTCCACTGTCCGCTTGTCGCCTTCGCGGGCGGCGTTTAATAGCTCCTGGCCCCTTCCCATGGCCCATTAATGTTAACAGCCACACACAAAAACAACACCAAAATCAAACATTTCAATTTTTACACTAGACTTCACTCACTACACATTACAACTTCATTGATCGCGCCGCCATGTTTGAGGATTTTGACGTGAGTGCGCTCTAGCGGCCTACGAAGGAATCGATATCGAGAATGAAATGATCTCAAGGCGCTTACTACCTATTCAAACTGCGTTTTAGAACTGAGGTCATATTGTTATTTCTTCACAAAACATGTTTTAGAGCGTGATAATACCGAGACAACTTCATAGTTTTCTCTTAATTAAGTAATTATTGTAAACTTAGACTAACACCGAAAGTCGAAAGTGTGTTGGTGCAGCCACTCACATTTCTTGAGAGCAACATGCTCTTTGTCTAGGAAACTAAACGGGCTAATAAGCAAACAGTCTAAACATTTTTTTATACATACAAAAGTATTCGTATATATGGTGGGGAGGGTAGAGGTGCTTCTGCAAAGCCGTTTATTGTCTTCTATTCACACTTTCACACACGAGCTGTGAAGTATTTCGTTGAAAACATGATTTCTTTTGGAAGAACTTTAATGTTTTGTGCATAATTATATTATACTACACCTACATCACTGTATTACTATTATTTTGAAAAATCGCGCTACGCAGTTATTGAAGTGAAAACTTCTTAAGCGGCGTTGTGCGCTTTTTTCGTGATGGGTAAAAAATGTTAAACTCGCGTCAGGACACGTGACCCGTCAGAACACGTGACCGTTTCGTAAGACGGGGGAGAGAAGCATATTCAAGTTTTCCTTCTGCCAGCACTCCCGGAGTGCAACCCGTTGTTTTTTTTAACTTCTTAATTATCTGTGCCAAATCTATTCATTCATTCATCGTTCCTCGTTCTGTCACTGTCATTTTGTGACAGTGTCATACGCTGAACTTGTTTTCCTCTCCAACCGTATTAGTTTTTGTGATACCTCTGGGGAAAAAAAGTGAATAATTTCATTACTGTGTCGTTTACTATTGTCGTCTAGTTCATTGTCCCAATAATTAGTAAATATTAACCTCAATTTCGTCGTGAACTTTTGTATAGATTGATCTTGTCAGTGTCAAAATGATCAGCTGTTCTGTATTATTTATGCTCTAATTATTTGTCTGAGATACTTTTGGTGTTATTGTAATCTAATTTAGTAATCACATTTATAAAAGGTTACCGAACTTTGATACGTGAAATGCTCCCCATTATGGGTGGTAGATTTAATTTAGTTTTTATTTCCTTTCTGTACTTTGCTGGATCAGTTGCTACACAAGGTAAATATGAATAGTATTATTTTCAATACTTTTCTGCTTATGATTTGACTGCTAATTGGCTTAATAAATTAAAGTACAGAAGACTAAAACAAATATTTATTTGTAATATTTTTCAGTAGCATGCTACTGTTACCACTGCATAACAGTAACTCTGCAAAAACCAATGTATGTGTGTATTTTTCACTGTCACCCCTTACATACTACTACAATAAAAGTTTATTTCCTTAACACATTCTTGTTTCAGATGCCAGCATAACAATACCTTTGAACAAGTCTATAACATATGAAAACAAAGAACTTTACGGATCCTATCTTACCTTAAGTGGAGAGTCAAATGTCCGAGTCAATTTCAGTAATGTTAATAAGAGTTTAAATTTCATTATTTTTCAAGCACATAGTCATATGTTTAACATAACCCTGTATATGAATGATACAAAAGGATTGTCTGAAGTAAATGGAACCAATTTGGGATTTGTGGGGTTTTTGGACCAGAAAGGCACATTTCAAGTATCCAGTTACCATAAAAATGTTACTGTACGTGTATTTATTTCAGTGCATGGTTACACAGAAAACGGTACGATGTTTTTAAAATATTTATTTCACTGTTCAAAAAACTTGAAGTGTTTTCATTTCAGTAAATTTCAAATTATTGTTAGGATAGAAAACACTATCAAGGATAAAAAACAATGATGCACATATTAAACATGTGATTTTCCTGTATTGTGCTTGTGTTTAATATGTTTAACATACGTAAACCTACTGCTGTATATAGTACCTTGTAGAACTTTAGTACAAGGACTGTAAGCCACAATTGGGGCCAAATGGTATTGTCTTATGTGCTCGGTGCCTGATGGGTTAAACAAAGAATGCAGTTCAATTAGATGCAGATCTATACTAATATATTAAGCTGAAGAGTTTGTTTGTTTGTTTGTTTGGTGGAACGCTCTAATCTCAGGTACAACTGTTCTGATTTGAAAAATTCTTTCAATGTTAGATAGCCTATTTACTGAGGAAGACTTTAGGCTATATATCATCACGCTAAGAACATTAGGAGCAGAGCAGACGAAGTTGCGTGGGTCAACTAGATATTCATAAAAATGACCAGCACCGTATGTGGCTATGCCTGCCAGCCATGCTACTTGCTTGACATTTGGCATGTATGTCTGTATGTATGTATGTAAATCGGGCTGGTTTCCGCAACTCCACGACTAAGCGCGTATTTTGCGTGTAGGTGGGACAAATGCGTCATTCGATCCACCCCAGCTCCCCAAGGAAGGCCAGCAACGCCTTGGTGTTACTAACTATCTCGCAGAGGGTACCTGGGTTTCCGAAGTACTTTGCCCTGTAATCCGCAACCACCGGGCAGCTTAGAAGCAGGTGTGCTGCTGTCTCATTCTCCTCCATGCAGGCTCTGCATAGCGGGCTGTCAGTGACTCCTATAGCATAGAGGTGTTTATTAAAAGACCCATGGCCAGTTGTTACGGCTGTGACTGAACGCAACTGTTGTTTAGTCAGTCTTAGGGCTTGTTTTGTGAAACGGCCATTTATAGAGGGAAGTGCCTCCTTGGCCTGCCTACACTCACTATGGTCAGCCCATAGCTTGTGATGTTTATCTCCGGTGCGTTTCCTTACCAGATTGCGTAAGTAGGTACCCGAAAGGCAGCGGCACGATGGGCTCAGGTCCCATTGCTGACAAACTCGACCCCCTTCGGGCGAGTTCATCCGCAGCGTCGTTGCCTCGAGATTCACTGTGTCCCTTGATCCATTGAATGGTTACTTTGTTGTGTCTACCAACCTGGTTTAGACGTTGGTGACACTCGAGAATCAACCCAGAGTTCACTGTGTGACTGTTCAGAGCTTGCAGGACAGCCATGCTGTCCGAGAGTATGCGTATTGAGTGGTCCTTAACTTCCCTGGTTAGGATGGCTGATGCCGCCAGAGAAATGCCCATGCATTCAGCCTGGAACACTGTGTTGTGGACCCCCAATGGTGTGGCTATGTGGATATTGAGATCCTCTGAGAAGATTCCCGCACCAGTACCTGTACCTGTTTTTGATCCATCGGTGAAGATCCGCAGCTCGGCGGGGCAGAGCCCCTCGCACCGATGATCCTCATGCAATTGGATTTTGTATTTTTTATCGAAGATAAATTGCTTGGGCACCCGGTCATTGATTGCCTTTGTTATGGGGAGTTCATTGTTGAGCTCCTCGAGCAGAGCGGTGTGTCGTGTGTCTCTCTTACTCCAGAGACCTAATGTTTTAAGGCGTACTGCTGCCATCGTCGCTTCCTGTTGTATAAACAAGTGTAGCGGAGGGAGCCCCAGCATGGCTTCCAGCGCCGCAGTTGGAGTAGTCCTCATGCAGCCCGTCGTTGCCATGCAGGCCAGCCTTTGCATGTGTTGTAACTTGTTTACGGCTGTAGCTAGCTTTGAGCGTGGCCACCACACCACGGCCCCGTAGGTTACCATGGGCCGAATTACTGCGCTGCACAGCCATAGTATTATTTTGGGAGATAGGCCCCACTTCTTCCCTATCATTTTCCTGCATTGCCAGAAGGTAATGCAGGCCCTGTTTAGTTTGTAGTCTAGGTGATTACTCCAGCTTAACTTACTGTCTAGGTTGACGCCTAGATACTTTACCTCGTTAGACAGCTGGAGCTCTGTATTGAAGAGCATAGGTAGCCGGTAGTGGCCTAGTGCTCGCTTTTGAGTGAACATGACTAATTCAGTTTTCGTGGGGTTTACCGACAGATCATATTCGTCGCACCATCTTTCCACGATGCGTAGTGCTTGTTGAGTAAGGTTGCAGATCGTTCCAGTCACTTTCCCTGACACTAGGATTGCGAGGTCGTCAGCATAACCTATTGTGTAGTAACGATGTGCGTTGAGTTTGGTGATCAGGTCATCAATTACCAGATTCCACAGAAGAGGGGAGAGCACACCCCCCTGCGGGCAGCCTCTGGCTATCAGAGCCAAACGCTGCTCTTCCTCAAGGCGAACCACGCGTTTGCTTAACATATTAGTTATCCAGTCATTTAGTACCTGTTCCACGCCGTGTTTGGAGAGAGCGGCACTAATGCTGGAAAAGTTTGTCTTGTCGAAGGCTCCTTCGATGTCTATGAATGTGCCCAGGCAGGACCCTTTCTGGTGAATCGCTTCCTCAATCTGGTTCACCACCAGATGAAGAGCGGACTCTGTCGACTTACCCGTGCTGTATGCGTGTTGGTTACCATGCAGTGGTATTGTTTTTAAAACGCCATCACGTAGTTCCCTTTCACACAGTCTTTCCATTGTCTTTAGTAAAAACGAGGTCAGACTAATAGGTCGATAGGATTTAGCGTTTGTGTAGTCACTTTTACCTGGCTTCGGAATGAATATGACTTTCACTTCCCTCCATCCTTTAGGAACGTATCTAAAGGCCAGGCACGCTCGCATTAAGAGCACCAGTTTTGTTGCAACAGCGGTACCTCCCCACTGTAGTAAGGCAGGAAACACGCCGTCGGGACCTGGTGCCTTTAAAGGTTGGAAGCTTTTGATGGCCCACTGAAGTTTTTCCAGCGTAATCATCTTTTCTGCATAAAGCCAGTCATCATCTGATGGTGTTTGGATAACGTCAAGCCATTCATTTATCTGCGCGAATACGCTGCCTGGGAAGTGAGTTTCTACTAGGAGACGTTGCGCTTCTTCAGGTGTCGTGGTCAACGTGTTATCGGGTTTCCGGAGTGTGGCGATCTCAGGTTTGTTCTGTTGCGCCAGTATTTTCCTTACCCTGTTTGCTTGTTGGCATGATTCAATGTTACCACAGAATTTACGCCACCCTGTAGTTCTTCTGAATCTGATGCATCTCTTGTAGCTCGATTTGGCCGCGTAATAAGCGTCCCAGTCCTCATCACTACATGTGTTCATGGCTCTGTTAAGAGCCTTTCTTACCTTACCGCGTTTGCGCTCCAGGTCTGCACCCCACCAAGGTTGTTTACCCGGTGTGTCGCGCGGAATCGTTTCTGGGCAGGCGATTCGGTAGCTGTTTATCAGCGATTCGGTGAGTAGTGTTACTTGCGCATCGATCTGTGCCGCGTCCGCAAGCAACTCCGAATCGCATGATGGTACAAGCCTTGAGGTAAGGTTGCGTGTGTACACCGATATATCCGTGTTGCGAGGATTACGCGTAGGTTGTTTGGGTGGTATACAGACCTGGATGTCGAAGCGGATCCACCTGTGGTCTGAGCAGGAAGCCTCATTCGAGACTTGCCACCCAGTGATTAGTTCCGCTGCTCCCTCCGTAGCCAGAGTCAGGTCTATGATAGTACGACTGCGTCTGGTCACGAAGGTTGGTTCCGAACCCGTGTTTAGTAGGGATAGGTTAGTAGTGAACAGATAATCAACTAATGTCTTACCCCTTGCTTTTTGCGTCTCCATCCCCCACAGTGGATGGTGTGCGTTTGCGTCGGTCCCAATGACAATCTCATCCCTGCTGTTTTCACAGTGCGTGATGAGGCGGACCAGGTCGTGTGGGGGCGGTTCCTCCGCCTCAGGCATATATACCGAGGCGAAGACGATAGCCAACTTAGTGGCTCCCCGCTGTATGTTCAGCCTAGCAGCAGAGACATCTCTGCAACAGAAGTCGTTTAATAGCTGTGTTTTAAGGTTACCTGTGACATAGATGCACGATCTAGGGTGATCATGGTCCGCAGTAACAAGGAGCTTACCACCAAGATTGGAGAGTCCTCGTATGTGGCCACCCCTAATCCACGGCTCTTGGATCAGGGCAATGGCCGTGTGTTGAACCTCCAGCCACTTGCGGAGTTGAGCCGTCGCGGTCTGGCTGTGGTGGAGGTTAGCCTGCACGACTTTACAGGCCGACAAAAGGGATGCCATCGCCGGCAAGACCCTCCTCGTCGCCCTCAAGTCGCAGCCCGGCAAACAGGTCGCCCTCGTCGAAACCGTCCCCTCCCGGGTCTGAAGCCGGGGACAACATTACGTCGTCCGGCTCCCCCCCCGATGAAGGGACGGCACCCACGGTGGCGGCAGGGTCGGCTGAGTCTGCTGCTACAGCAGGTTCGGCCGCAGTTGCTTCCGGGTTGTTTGGCGGAGAATCGGTGTCCTCTGCGTCTTCCAGCGGCTGTTTCGTGATCGGGTCCCAACCCCGAGGGACGTCGACGAACCTGCCGTTCGGACCCTGGAACTTGACGTACACCGCTCCCAAACCAATTGAGAGACGGCGCTCGGCGCTCATCAGGGTCGGAACTTGGTCCTCGGGGATACCCAGCACCACGAACCAGCAAGCCTTCTGCTTCTCGGCGTGCAGCACTACCCACCTCCTTACGTCGATCCAGCGATTCTGGTACCAGAGGGCTCGTCCAATAAAGGTCGAGTCCTCGTAGACTCCCTGGTCGTCGGGGATGGCGATGCCGCAGCGCACCCGCTTCTGGATCTCCGCCTGGCTCTTGACGACTAGCGAGGTGCCAGCCGGGAGAGCCAGGCTGGAGACTGTTTTTTTCAGCCAGGCTAAGGGGAAGTCGTTACCGCACCACAGCTTGAGGACTCCACCGGTGAACAGCGGCTTCGCGTTGAAGGTTGGTCCCGGTGTATCCTGCATAGCAGAGCAGGCCTCGCTGATGATCCGCTTGTGGATAGCAGCCAAGACCTGGTCCGATACTCCCTGGCTTATGATGCCCCTCCGGTCGCAGGTTATTGTGACGTTTAGGGACGCACTGGCAGCTTGGGCGTAGCTTCTGTTAGCGATCCTCTGGGATTGTTCAAGCCGCGGCCGCTTGTGCTCTCCACGGGGCGAAATCGTCTCGTTGAGAGCCCGCTTGACCGCAGCCTGGTCACTTCCATCGGATCGCTGCGTTGTGGTTGCCTCCTCGGCCGGACCTCCTGCGGATTTAGATTGCAGTGTGCTAGGCGTTGGTCGGCTTGTGCCGGCCTCAGCCTGCGACCGCTTCCCCTCAGAGAAGTTCAGCTTACCTTGCTTGGTCGGTTTAACCGAGCTGGTGGCAGCAACCTGCTTGTTTTGGGGGGCTTTGCGTCCCCGCCTGCGTTCGTGACGCCGCTCCTTGCGCGTCAGTCTTTCCCTCCTCTTACCCTGGCTTGTAGGAGCTGTAGGACCCGAGGGGCCCGAACAAGAGCAATGGGCTTGTGGAATGGATTTTTTACCCTTGCCCTTGCCTTTACCTTTACCCTTACGAGTAGGCACCTGCCAGGCGCTGTTAAAAACATCCTCGGTGTTGCTGATCGCCTCCGTGTGACCGGAGGCGGCCGCGACTTGGGAAGCGGCTTGAGGAGCCACAGGAGGAGCGGGAGGGTGTTTGGGACATGACATTTGGCATGCTATCTATCTATCTATTGGGATATGGTTTACACACATAGTCCAAATGTTGAAACATTGTGCGTGAGCTATGGCAGTCATTAATCCAACTAGCCAACCTCCCTCCAGAAGCAGATCAGTTTACCCGGTGTGTTCAAGATATGTGTGAGCGAATTCTGTGTTCCTATTGTTTGATTCCGTATTTCGGCAACGCCTGTGCACTCAAGGAGTACGTGCGATACCGTTTCCTCCTATTCCATGCAAGCTCTGCATAGGACTGTCCGTAATACCTATTGTGTTTAAGTGTTTGTTTAATGAGCAGTGCCTGGTGATGGTCCCTGCTACCATTCGCAGGCTGCTCAGTCGCAAAAGGCGCCTGGTCAGTTTCCTGTTTAGGGATGGCATAGCTTCCCTGGACTGCCTGCAGCCTGGTGCCAAGGCCCACCAGCGTTCCGCTTGTTTGTGTTCTTGTAGCCATGCGCAGCTGGGTGAAAGGGAGTGATACTATGGGTTTGAGTCGAACAGCCACAGCCCTGTAACCTCTCCTGGCCAGCACATCGGCTGCATCATTTCCTAGTGATCCGCTGTGTCCTTTAATCCACTGCAGCGTCACCGTGATGCGTTATAATGCCTTGTGGCATTCTTGTTTGAGCTTCGAGATAGTGTAATGTTTTCCTAGGGATTAGAGGACTGAGGCGCTGTCGGAGAGTATGCGAATGTTGATATCCGTGACTCCCCTGGCTTTTATGGCATGGACCGCTAAGATAATGCCCATGCATTTCGCCTGGTAGCCTGGTGGACCTTGTAGATTTCCTGTGCAGTTTGCGTCGTCTATGGGTCTTTGGGAATGTAACGCGACGCCTTGGGGAATGTAACGCGACGCCTTGGGGAATGTAACGCGACCGCTTGGGGAATGTAACGCGACGCCTTGGGGAATGGAATGTATCGCGATGCCTTGGGGAGTCGCGACGCACAGTTTGAGAACCCCTGGTCCCCCCTATCTAAGACCGAAGTCCGTAGTTTCGGGCTTAGTTGCGGGCATATTCTACTCCGTATCACCACTACACAATTTGCCAGTTACTGTCAAATCGTGTTGTCATTCATTCTTAGTTCGGGTTCGGGACTAGTCGTAAGTCCGTAGGTGTTACGAAGTAGAATACGCCCGCAACTAATCCCGAAACTACAGACTTTGGGCTTAGAGAGTAGCCCCCCCGGACTGCCCCATGCATTTATGTGTCCATATTTCGACAGAATGTATTGAACAGCTGATTTTATTTTTTGCGATTTGACGATTCCATGTCTCGCTACAGTCCCTACAGTTGTAGATGTATTAGCTTAATGCTCATCCAACAATATTTTTTCAGATCCCATACCAGGCGGATGTAACATGGAGTTTTCAGTTCTTGAAATATATCCATTCCTTGATACCCAGATATTCTCTGAATACATACTAGTAGAAGCCGCGGCGCCGTCTGCTCCAGCCACCGACCGCGACTGTATTTATCCTATGACTGCAAATATGACATTCTATATGATGTATCTGGCGGAACTAAACTTTTATTCTGAACCTTATTTTACTGGAATAAGAACAATGACGACCCTTGAGGGTATTTTAAAATATGGGAAAGAGGTAAGGATTTCTTATATACCTACATAGTTGTATTATATAATTACTATCTTTTGCCACCGGCTACACCTGTATGAATATTGAAATTATCCCAAGTTACAACAGTATGTTCCCTTGCAATATTTTTTTTTCTAGGATGTAAAGTATCTATCCTATATTTTTATATCAGGTCTACCCGTGTGCCAAGTTTCATTCGAATCCCTTTAGAGGTCCCTAACAAACAAACAGAGTTACTTTCACATTTTTATTTATTTATTTAACAATGAAATTGCTGCCGTTTTCTTTTTTGGTATTTGGTTTACTGGTGCAGAAAGGTGCTTTATTATCAGCATCGAAAAGACGAAAGACGTCCACTGCTGGACATAGGCCTCCCCCAAGCGTCGCCACAACGACCGGTCCTGCGCGTCTCGCATCCATCGGCTATCCGCGACTTTCCAACGTTGCGTCTTCCGGTACGCGGTCGCCACTATAGAAATTTTCGGACCCATCGACCATCTGAAAGGTGCTTTAATCTAAAAGCAATCATGTGTTTTTTTCTTAAAGATCCCATACACCTCCTGGCCGGCTACTCGACGCATGTTGAGCGCATACCCTGGCACGGGCGCCATTTACGCAGTGGTAGCAAAGAGTGAATTAGTCGATGGAGCGTACTCTGTGTACGTACCCAGCTATAGTTATGGCTGTACCGAATTTGCCGATTACGGCTGCGAAATGATTGGTAAGTTTTATTGTTTCACACCTCCCACGGCCAAGTTTCCATGGGAACATGCTGCCGGGATTCAGATCATGGTTTACCCGTGTACCTACTAAAAATCTTTCTATTATGTTCAGACGTTGTGGCGTATTTGATTCAGTACCTAATGAACATTCAGACTTTCATATTTACTTATAATATAAAGTAGATAGGATAAATGCTGTGAATTCAGGACCGCGACTAGCCGGAGTCTAGGACATTTAGTGAGCGAGATCCCTTAAAGGCTTAATGTAATTTTCGCCAACTTAAGTTAAGTTGGCGAATTTTGTTCTACTGCATCAGCAAAGGCTCTCTGGTCTGGTGTCGGCATCAAGGTATTATAATTGTCGTCTATTTTCAGATGACTGGCTGTCACAAATACTTTGCGTAGCACTTATGTTTATTGGCGTGTTCATATGCTTCTTCGGACACCGGTTCTTCAAGACTGAGATGTTTTTCGCTGGATTCTTCGGCGGTTTCATTATCACATACATATTGATAGCCTTGATAACAGTTGTTGATAAGCCTGGTAAGTAAAAAAATTGAAGCTATGCACAATGATGCAGAATCAGTCAGGAGGGCTATTATTTGGTTAAATAATAATAGCCCTCCATTAATAGCCCCAAAGACAAGCAGTTTTTGCAGCTCCTAAATAATAATAGCCCTCCTGTCTGATTCCGGCCATGGCAGCCAATATCAACGGAGACTAGCCGATGGTCCCTAATACAAAGTTGATAGAGTAGGAAGCAGCTTTATTGATATTAGTCGGCTTCTATAATCCTAGAACTTCGAAAAAAGTTCATGGTTTTGTTGCCATTTGTGGCCATTTTGGAAGTGGGCGATAGAAATCCGAGCAAAATGTGTAAGCCTTTTTCGCTTATGTGTTCAAAGTACGCGAAGTTTATAAGTCCAACACAACGATGAGTGGACTATGTAGAAAAGATATGGCTTGAAAGTGTAACTACCTAGATGACGACATGTATCTAAAGACTGTCCCGTGTATGGAAGAAAAAGACATGTGTAAACCCCAAAAAATGGGATAGGCGCAATAAGATCAAGAATAGTTATTTGGGCGAAAAAGGCACTTAAATGAGTAGTAGTGGTGTTCGTATGCCTATAAGCTACTTAAGGCCTTGTCCAAAAGGAGCGAATTCGCCGCGATTCTCCCGACCAACGCGCGAACCTTTGGACAATTCCTTATCAAAATTTTGGCGCACCATTTCCCTTGAGACGTACACTCGCTCAGAATTTCGCGCGTAAACTGAACGAACTGACGCAACAAGACGTTTCTAGTATTTCGATTCGCGCGTATTTCGCGAGACTTGTGAGTCGGGCAAACTGCACGCGAAATACGCGCGTACCTTTTTGGAATCGCGCGATGTTCGTGGACGCGGTGTATTGGCGCCAGTAGGTACCTCGTCAGCGCACGTATAAATTTGCGCGAGACGATTCGCGTCGAATTCGCTTTTTCTGAAAAAGGTTTAATGAACTTTTTACTCCTTTCATCAGCACTGTAACTTTGAAGAAGTCCTAACAATACCTACATATATTTTAGCCCTCCTAGCCGCAGCAGCAGTTTCTGGCATATTCTTCGGCGGAATATGGTGGTTATTCTGGTGGCTATACGGTATACCGGTGCTTGCAGTATTGTTGCCTACATTGAACCTTGGTTTCTTACTGGCTTCGATATTTTACTACAGATTACCAGGTAAGTCTGACATAAGCGGTTTTGTTCTTGTGTTGTTCGATTTTCTTGAATTCCATGTTTTTTAAGTAGTTAGTATCTAAAATTAGTTAGTATATATAATTTTTGGGGGCCGAGTCACCCGCGTCCGTAGGAGAATACCCAATGTAAGACCCTACACGTGGTCCCCGGGTGGTGCTAATCAGGTGACACTAACTGGTGGTAGGCTTCGGCCGATGGCTTGTGACAACCCACTGGGCAAAGACGTACCGCCAAGCGGCTTAGCTGTGTTCTGGTATGATGCTCAGTGTAGCCAATTCAGAGGAGTTGGGTCGAAATAGTTGTTCCAATGCAGGCAGACCAGCCAGGCTAGCCCTGGCATGGGCGTATCGGGAGACTAGTCTTGGAGGGTAGCGGGATCCGACGCACGGTGCACCGCTGGCCGACCGCAGATAGTTGGGGGCCCAAGTAGTGAGCTAGCCACTCATGAAAGGCTGCCCCGCCATCTGACGAAAAATCCCGGAATGCACCATCGTGCTGGTTGGCGACCAGATGAAAGGGCCCGATGGACATTCCCGGGGGGGCTCGGGCGTCCCCGCAGTCTCCAGACTAGTCCCCCAAAGATGTCGTCCTGTCAGGGCGTGCCTGAAGGTTAGCAGCTTGGAACCTCATTTCACTTCCTTCTCCTCAACCTCCATCACTCAAGTTTATTAATGAACAGGAATAAAAAGAGAAAAGCTGTACAGCGGCAGCACGTCCTTTCGCATAAAGTGCACCTCTCTAATATACGAGGTCTGCACTCAAATCTCGCCGCAGTCCATCACCATCTTGAGACCGAGAAACCAGCGCTCTTGTTCCTGTCGGAGACGCAGATCGGATGTCCGTCGGACGTGTCATACCTGTTTTACCCTGGGTTTACCCTGGAGCACCACTTTAGACCCCGCGCGGGCGTATGCATGTACGCCCGGGACGACATCTGCTATCGGCGTCTCCGCTACCTTGAAGACTCCAGGTTCTCAACGCTGTGGGCTATGGTGGACAAGGTCTAGACAAAATTGTCTACGCATGCGTCTACCGTTCGCACAGCGGTGATTTGGAGACAACTGGGCTTACACAGCACCTGAGTGAGGCGGCGGATGCGGCTCAGCAGCGGTACCCTTCTGCCCAATTGGTGTTACTGGGGGACTTCAATGCCCACCATCAGGAGTGGCTCTTCCCATACCAGTGCACAGACCACGCTGGACGAGAGACGCGAAAGCTAGCGCTTGCGTTAAATCTTACCCAGCTGGTCCAGGGGGCAACGAGGGTGCCGGATGTTGATTCGCACACTGCCAATTGCTTGGACCTTCTGCTGACAACAGATCCAGACGCTACTCGGTGTCGATTTCATCACCACTGGGTAGTTCCGACCACTATCTGGTGAAGTCTGTGTCTGTCTACTCTCCGCCCGATCCTAGCCCAAGAGGCAACCGGCGGGTATGGCGATACAGGTCAGCAGATTGGGATGGCATGCGATCTTTCTTCGCATGTTACCCTTGGCAGCCTACTTGCTTTTCTTCCACTGATGCTACGTCGTGCGCGGACGCCGTGACGGATGTGTTGCGGAGGGGAATGGAGTACTACATTCCGTTCTCTAACATAGCAATATCTGGCGAAGCTCGTCCTTGGTTTGGTGCCGAGTGCAATCGCGCCGATGCGCTTAAGCACGCGGCGTACCTAGCATGGGTCGACGCTCGTACGCGCAAAGCAAATGACGTGAGTCAGAAGAAGAGAGCCTTCAACAGGGCTGCTAAGTCCTGCAAGAAGGTGTTGCGGAGGGCTCGGTTTGACCACATTAGCCGAATAGGGAACAAACTTGCTTCATACCCAGCAGGTAGTAAGGCTTTTTGGTCCCTGACTAAGTCGGTCGAATCGAACTTCTGCCGCCCCTCACTACCACCACTGCTGAAACCCGACGGGACGCTGGCCCACTCCGCTGAGGAGAAAGTGAACTTGTTTGCTTCTTTGTTTGCGGAATCTTCACGTCTGGATCCTGGTGGCGCGACGCCCTCCGCCTCTCCTGGTGAATGCGAGTCGAGTATGTCGAACATTCGCATTCATCAGAAGGACGTCCGTAGGGTACTGCGTAACCTAGACGTGAACAAGGCTAGTGGTCCCGACGGGATACCGGCAATTGTTCTGAAGACGTGTGCGCCTGAGCTGTCTCCGATCTTGACACGCCTATTTCGCCTTTCGTTTGAGACTGGAAAAGTGCCGAAGGCTTGGAAGCAAGCTAACGTGCAGCCCGTGCCCAAGAAGGGTAGTCGAGCTGACCCGTCGAATTATAGACCCATCTCGGTAACGTCCATACTCTGTAAGACTATGGAACGCGTGCTGAATCATAAGCTCCTGGCGTACCTAGAAGCGAATGATATCCTTAGTGACCGGCAATACGGGTTTCGCCGAAATCGGTCAACTGGGGATCTTCTAGCGTATGCCATTCACATCTGGAGTGAGGCCATAGAGAAGCACGGGGAGGCACTGGCGGTCTCCCTTGACATCTCGAAGACAGACAGGGTCTGGCACGATGGCCTTATTAGTAAGCTTCCTTCCTTCGGTCTGCCCGCCGGTTTGTGTGATTGGATCGCAGATTTCCTGAGGGATCGGTCTATCCGAGTGGTCATAGATGGCTGCTCGTCTGGACTGCTGGATATTAATGCCGGGGTTCCTCAGGGGTCGGTGCTTTCGGCAACACTGTTCTTGCTGCATATTAATGATCTGCTTAAACCCGGTACCTTTGGGTATGCAGACGACAGCACTGTTGCTGGAAGATACGTGTCCGACGCACGAGCTGGTGGGTCGCAGATCCGGTCTTCTGGGAGGCAATGGTTGAGCGCTTGAACTTGTCCCTACAGGCGGTCTCTGAATGGGGCGATGCCAATCTGGTCAAGTTCAATGCTGCTAAGACCCAAGCGTGTCTATTTTCCGCCAAAAGGAGCCAATTCCGCCCAGCTCCATCTTTCCGCGGTGAAACCGTGCCGATAACCGACCATCTTGAGCTTCTTGGGGTTACATTAACATCTACTCTCAATTTTGGCCCTTACATAGAGGCAAAAGCTCAAGTGGCTGCAAAGAAGTTGGGGATTCTGGCTAAGGTAAGACGGTACTTCACGCCGGAACAGCTGCTCAAACTCTATCAAGCGCAAGTTCGATCGTGTATGGAATACTGCTCTCATCTTTGGGATGTATCTGCCAGATACCAGCTTGATGCCCTTAAGTCAATTGAGAGACGAGCCAAGAGGATCATCGGCAATGAGAGGCTCGTCGCGTCGAAGCTCCAAAGTCTTGAACATCGACGACGAGTTGCTAGCCTGTCGGTTTTTTACCGGTTGCATTTTGGGGAATGTGCGACGGAATTGCATAATTTAATTCCGCCAAGCCCGTTCCATCATCGGAAAAAAGACGAACGGCGATGCGCCACCGGTACATGGTGGACATCCCACCCATACGCACAAAACGTTTTGGGAACACATTTATAGTGCGTACAGCTAAGGAGTGGAATTCCCTGCCGGAGTCTGTGTTTCCTGATAGCTACAACCTGGGAGTCTTTAAATCAAGAGTGAATAGGTTATTTCTAGGCAAGCGTGCTCCATCTTCGACCACATCCTCGCTTACCATCAGGTGAGATAGTGGTCAAACGCGTGCCTATCAATAGTAAAAAAATAAACAAAAAATTCGATATATTACCTAGTGTTGAAAAAATCAAGGATTCCGTACCAGACATATTTGTGTCTGCATTTAATTGAATTTAGTCGTCAAAAAATTTAAATGTGTTAAACAGTTCTAGATGTGTTTTGTATTTCTGAGTTTAATAAAAAAAATACCCATTTAAATAGCCGTCCCAGTTACAATAAGCTCGTAAAAATGACTGCACTTCCATATATTAAAAATGCCGTACCTACCTATCCAAAATTCTAATCCGCACAAAAACTTTTTAGGCAACATACCATATCTGATTTGGGACTTCAATTTCTGGAGCCTCTTCGTCCTGGTCATGATGCTAACGGCTCTAGCACTCGTCTCCGTGTCCTATGCTGCCAACATCATCTGCTGTGCCGTGCTTGGGGCGTACGCCACCGTACTCTCCCTCGACTACTATATGGGATCGAACTTGAAGTTTATCATCATAAATGTTATAAGAAGAGCTGTGGTTCCGCATTTTAACAAGGCGATTCTGGCCCCGCCTGACAGTCAGTGGAGAGGTGAGTACTTAGTTTATGTCATTTATTAGTTGTCTTTTGTTTTCTAGCAACATACTGTAATGGTAGGTATGGGTAGGTACTCAAAGATTAGTCAAAATGTCAGTTTATTCATTAGAAACGTCTAATAATAATAATGGCAATATCACATTGTTCTGGGATCGGTCCATCATCACTGACAGAACTATTGTTGCCAATAAGATAAGCCTGATATAGTGGTGGTGGACCGAATTGTGAGGCGTGCAATGATTGTAGACATAACCGTCCCGCATGACAAGAACCTCGTGAAAGCCGAGAAAGACAAACAAATCAAGTATATTGACTTGGTTCGCGAGGTTGCCGACATGTGGGAAGTGGACTCCGCAATCATTATACCGATAGTCGTGTCGGCCAATGGCTTAATAGCCACGAGCCTCGACCAACACCTTAGGAGGAGGCTCTCGTTGGGCAGCTGGATCAATGGCTTGATTCAGAAAGCGGTACTTCTGGACACGGCTCGCATTGTCAGGAGGTTCCTTTCTCTGGAGCCCTGACCACCGGTAGCTTGGACCCTGTTCCCGATATCGGTGAGCTACTATTTTAATATTTTTTAATGTTTTTTTTCATAATATAAATATATTGTAAAAAAAATATATAAATAAATGAAGAAGATAAATAAAGGAAATAATAATAATAAAAAGTCTCAGTGAAAGCTTGTTGTCCTGTTGAGGGCAATATACTCGCCGTTAGCCCTTCAGTTATATACGAGAGTAAGTATATTAACAGTCAGTGAAAAAATCGATTAAATTTTGGTTTTAGAAATGATATAAATCTAGCTACATATTGGGAAAAATTTCTATTGGCAGCAAAAGTTATAGGTAAGTATTTAAAATACGATACGATTTAAAATGTCAAGAAAACAGATATCCAATCATTTTACCTAAGTAGGTATGTCAATTAAGATGCTATGTAAACGTAGCATTTTAAATCAATTTATTCGACCGTACTTATACAAACCCCTGCTTACTTTTGGCAGATAAATACCTACTACAGAATAACGAGCTATTTAAAGCTCTATCATCGTGCTATCTATTTAACAATGATTTTATATGAATAATACTCGGACAAATCATATGACTAACCCTTGTACTCTTGATAGATGAGCTTATGCGCCGACGCATAATAGGTAGGTACTAACGGGATTGCCTACTTTGCAATACTTAATAAATCTACGCTTTAGTTATGAAACTAATTAAATAAAAACATGTTTATAGTACAATCACCTCTTCAATTATCATAATGGCAAATAAAATGTTTTGAAAACAATTCGGTCACATTCAGAACGTAAGATTACTTCATAATTTCTCGTATGTGACTCACAGATTCGTTAGTAATGCTCGATTTATGAATAAAAAATTTGACGTTGAGTATCAGTTTTTGCCTAAAAATCTGCCAATTTGTGACATTCAATCAAACTCAAAACTAGAAATGTGAATGGATGGAAAGGATGAGGAACACCAAAGAAAAGATGACGTTATTTGGAGGCTTCTTGCGTTTATTTTCACTTGGCCCAATATGGTTAAACGGTTGAAAACGATTTTGCCCCTCGGGGGCTGACGAATGATGAGTAGTTTATTAAAGATGGATGGATTGTGTGAGGAGCGATATGAAAGAAATGGGAGTTAGTGATAGCGTGACGGCTGATAGTACAGAATGGAAGAATAAAACATGTTGCGCCGACCCCAAGTAACATGGCAGTTTACTGCACTTGTGTCGTTGGGCGGATTTTCAATTCTAGTGGCACAGCACCAGGGCCTCAAGTCAGCTATTACAATAGTGTCAGAATGGTCTATCATTGACTTAATAATTGTTGATTTTGACAAGTTTGGTAATCTATTAAGGTGAATGCTCCAGGGTAGCCCGCGAAATTCAAATATTTTTATGTTTTTTGCAATTTGCCGGTCAGTGTGAAGCTGTATGTGGACCAAATGCGATCCGCGACCGTAACGCGTATTTATCTAAAGAATTATAACCATTTTAATCATCAATATAGCCCTCTAAATTCATGTAGTTCGAAAGAATGAATATTTCAGAAATAATCATTCTTTCGAACTACATCCTAATTACACCTTAATATAAATACTTAACCTTAATATAAAAGCGTCATTGTGACTTTCCAATGGTCAACCACTGACACTCCATTGAAAGAAATGGCATAGAATGGTAATCTCGTACATAATTACAAATTAATAAATAATATGTAAAAATGTATATATAAAAGAAATCTGTTCAAATTTAGTAGTAGTTTTTCGAAAATCATTTCTACTAACGGGTTTTATAATAATGGCAATACGAAAATGTCTTTCTACCACGATTCTATTACGAGACCATTGACCGGCTAGTATCGACTATTATGAATTAGCAGTTTACGAACTTTTAGCAAAATGACAATGGGATCGTGTTGGAATGACGAATTTATAAAAAATAGCAAACTTGGGGCCCTGATATTGAAGTCTGTAAGTCATAAGTCATTTATTTCATAACAACATACTTACACTGTGTAGAAATTGATAAGTGATATAAAAAAATCAAAAACAAAACAACAATACAATCACTTAAATATATAGCAGCTGTTATATAATTAATCCCAAAAGGACACATCAAGTCACAAATTAGGTACCAGATAAATACATTTACCTACTATCGACATACATATTTCCTAAATTACCAATTTAGGTAAATGTTTGAAACCAAAACATTTAAAATTATCACTGTACATCTATAAGGTTGAGGCTAAACCGGTGATTGTTATTTGCCTGACTGATTTGTATCATGAATTCATGAGTTCATTACATGTTGAATATGTACCTCGATGTCGGGTCTCAAGTTTTTAAAAGGTTTTGAAAAAAGAACCTTTAGGTACATACTTTTACTATTTACTTACACTATTTATGAATACAACTTATATACTTACTGATACTTACTTATGTCTTAGACCATGGACGTGTTACTTGAAGAACTAGCTAATAGCT
Source organism: Lacanobia oleracea (assembly GCA_950371165.1). Lineage (NCBI taxonomy): Eukaryota > Metazoa > Arthropoda > Insecta > Lepidoptera > Noctuidae > Lacanobia > Lacanobia oleracea. The sequence continues at coordinate 17,125,938 of OX493386.1, forward strand.
TAGTTGACCCTTCGCGTGACCGAAGGGCTGGCTTTACCTCGGACAGGGGATAAGCGTTGTCATCATACAACGTGGCAATGCCGCCAGTCTTTCGGGCTCACTTCCAGTAGCGATGCGGACGATTTAACGCTATATTATATAGTTAGGAGTTTTATTTTCTATTTTAAGGGTCATGTAGTTTGTTATTTAAATAAATAACTATAATACGGCAAAGGTTTTCCTAACTAAATATAAAATTAAAAGCCAAACCCTATATAAAGTATCGTCTTTTCTCTACCAGACTTAAATTTATTTAGGCCCAATTGCACCGCAAATCTAGTTAAACGTATTTATCGCTTCACGTATCTGAAACATCCATCTGTCGGTATGCTCTTCAAAATATTGGAATAATGTATGTATGTAAGTCGGGCTGGATGGCGCAACTCCACGTTCCAGTGCGTATTTTGCGTACAAGTGGGATGTGGGACAAATATATCATTCGATCCACGCCTGCTCCTCAAGGAAAGCCGGCAACGCTCTGATGTTACCGACTACATCACGGAAAGTGCCTGGATTATCGAAGTACTTTGCCCTGTTTCCAGCAATTTTATGCTTGGCCCTATACTTAGCTTCAGTACACCATTCGCTGACGCAGCCATAAGGTCATCACATGTACCTAGAGATAACAGAAACCAAGGCGAAAAGTGGGTCATGGACGGCGGAGAGACGCCACACAAACACTGAAGATCGGAGTTTTGTGGAACAATCCATTCAAACTTCATATAACCCTCTTAGCGTTCCTAAAGAACCAAAAACCTACTCACCTGACCCCTTTCATCTCTCTCCTTGCAGATGTCGCAGTTGCGTTCATATGGCTGACACTAGGCACTCTAGGATTCCTGTTCCAACACTGGTACAACCAAGGAAGGCCTCCATTCCCCCCGCCGCCGAGGTCTGTCAGACCCATCATGTCCGAACCACCGAGCTTGTCTTATGGCTCCATATCTTCTTACTTTAGACGGTAAGTTCACTTAATATTTTTTTTTATTTGAGATGGGTTTGCTTTTGAATCTAGTTTGGTCAGAAGTGACAAAGAAAGTCGTCGATGGAGTGCTCACTCCATTACCCAGAAGAAGCTTGTTCACTCTAACTTTGAAGAGATTGGGTTTCTATGCTATCGGAAACATAGAGGCAAGTAGAGAGTTCCACTCCTTTGAATTGTACTAAATTATTTTCTTCTTTTTCATCGTGTCGCTAGCACGATAGTTACTTAGTTTTGAGTGATCCAAAAAATTGCCACTTCCACGACATCGTTGGTGCAGCGCATAGGTTAAGTGGATACATAAAAAGCGAAATTGGAGAGATATGGGATATTTTTGACCCAAAACTCGTATCGTCATTGTCTTTCGGCCTGTACTGTCTGATAATTGGAACTATCTTAGAGATAACTGCAAATCTCACGCCCTAGCCGCAGTCACCGACCACCGTAGGCGCGGGCCTGCGGACGGCGAGCGATGGATGGCTCGCCGTCCGATCAGAACCAGGCCCGGGTCGACGGCGCGTTGTGTTCCACGTGCGTCTCAAAGAGTATGTATGAGCAGCATTGTCGACGGGGCCTGCTAGGGCCAGTTGCCAGGGTTGCGAAATTTGTTCGAAAGAGACACCGCGGCTCTGGAACGCAAAGGGCATTAGGAGGGACACGGATGGGTTTTAGTCAGTAAGAGTCTGACGCCCCTTCCGCTCCGCCCAAAGTAGGAGTCATTTGATGGTTTCCCATCCTTAAAAAAAATCTGTCTTGTTCATTGATCTAGCTGGTATTTGAATCTCTGGTGGGTTAGGTGCTTGATTTAAAGTTAAAAGATACTTAAGACAGTTTTTTTAATTACTCTAATTAAAAAATAAATAGTGAAATCATCAATGTGTCCTGATTAAATTAATAAAATACCTACCGACATTCCCTTCGTATATTGAGATTTTTTTTGCGTTTGGGTGATTCCCAATTTAAATAAAAATACATTCATGTGCCTGCGCAAATCTTTATCGACAGTTCATAATATGGTAGGTTTTTGCGTTCTTTAGAAAGATCTACTATATTACGTACTTTCTACTTTCTTGCTTGTCCAAATAAATACAAATAAAAGTGATTTCTTCCCCTTAAAAATTTAATAATATTAATTGATTTTTATATACTTTTCAGACCAGCAAATCAGCAGGCCACTGGCGACGGTAACACGACGCCGATTGGCTCAAGAGTTTACAACGAAAGGACAGCACTACTGTCGTAGTAACTCGACTAAAACACTCGTATGAACTAAGGTAGTACTAAGGTACTTCTCCTTCCATATATTCAACCTTTTGAAGTCCACTACTGGTCTAGTAAGCATAAATACTCCTTCGGGCTTTGTCTAAAAAAGATCTCAAATTAAAACCAAAAAAAAGTTAATTGATAATTTTTTTAAGCATATTTTTGCTCAGAGCGCGTCCATAATAGTGCTATTACTCTAGCGTTTCCGGGCGTAGGAAACACCTAGTTAGTTTTTGCTAATTTTAAGATTAAAACTTGAATTTTGCCTAACTATAATGATGCTAAAAAATGTTATGGTGACTGAATTGTAATTTTAATTATCTAGCATACGCCTGCCAGTTGGTTTTTCAAAGATAATGTTACTATTAGCCATACTTCTATTTTAATATTGCATACATTAATTACTAAATTATTTAATATATAAAATAAAAATAGTTTCTCAAAAATGGCTTTGTAATGCCAGAGTTTTTTCTCTAATGACCGAGTTCATTTACCAGTTATTTGTCGTAAGCAGGGGCCGGCTTTCGGAACTAAAAAAAAAACAATGGGTTGCACTCCAGGAGTGCCGGCAGAAGTGAAAACTTGAATAAGTTCTTCTCTCACTCCGTCTTACGAATTTTCGATCAGGTCACGTGTCCTGACGCGAGTTTAACATTTTTTAAATTATAAAGGATCACCACAGATCATCAGGGCTGATTAATGTCTTAAATTCCGTTTTTTAAATAAAGAATATCAATAAATGTAGCTGGGTCAATGACTGTTATTGCAGATTTATTTGGTGACTACCGTATATACCTTCTGCAAATGACAAGCAGCATGTAAATGACTATCACCCTTTAATATTTTAATATTTTTAGGTACTTAAAATATTCCCTACGTACCTACCTAAAATTTAAACATATACCAAATATGCTCACATGAGTACCTACCAATTGTAATTAGCATGTAAATTTATGAAACTTTTTGCCTTTTTAAGAAATTAATACTCGTCCATTTATGGAACAAACATAGGTAAAAATTTACGAAAAATTCTTCAATCAAGGGTATAATGCTCTCTTGTTTATTATTTGCTAAGAATTTAGCGATACGATGGGACTTGGACCATTATCTACCACCACTAATGGCCATCGATAGCTACTTTTCAATACCGAACATTTGATAATCAAATAATGCATGTTTACATAAAAATATGCCAATGCAAAAATAAGTTTATGATGGACGGAATAGGGTTGATTTTATTAATGGACTACACATTAGCAGACCAATTGAAAACGTATGGAAAGTGATGATCTTTGGCCACTAGTGTGATTCGCCCGGTGTGTGGGTATTCAAGATACTCCAAACTGTTTGAAACTGTGTACCAAATCTTATAGTTATTAAAAACTGTAATTTTTCTAGTTTTATTGGTTGTTATATTGAAAAATAGTGTTAATAATTCGTAAGTTAAGTTTAAAAATAACTTCACGTCAAAATGAAATTAGTGTTTTAATTAATTTATAATATTAAGCCATCATATCAATCGCGCTGTAAGACTGTATCGTGTGATTTTTAAAGACTTGAAGTGTAAACATTTTCCATTTTTACGCTAATAAATAATATTATTTGAATAGGTATATATTCTTTTCAATTAGATAAATTAAATTAATTGAGTGCATCGGTGGTCCAGTGGTAATGACTGCGACTACGAGTTATAGGTCGTAGGTACGAAACCAGGCAGGCGCTTTACTTTGTGTTGTGTAAATTATTTCATCACCACCGCTCTCAAAACATCTTGAGGAAACCGGCATATCCTAGAACCAAAAATTCGAAGACATGTGTCATCTACCAACCCGCAATGGGCCCGTGTGGTGGATTATAGCCCACTCCCGCCGAAAGAGAGGAGTCCTGAGTCCCAGCAATGGGAACAATATAGGCTGTTTATGTATGTAGGTATGTATGTTATGTAGATAAATTAAAACAGTACCGTAAGGTTTCCACCCAAGATGTGCGAGGATGCAAAGAGGGATGTGTTTGTTTAAGAACCAATAGAATTGCTTCATTAACCTTTCCTCGGCAAACGAAGCGATCTCAGAATGATTAAAACAATATAAATAAGTGCAGTAATCCTTAATATTTAAAATTCTTCCGTTACTGACTGACAGACAACGCACAGCCCAAACTTCTGGTCGTAGGAAGCTGAAATTCGGCATGTAGGTTCCTTGGAGAGTGTAGGGGAGAGAGGATTTCCCAAAATTCCTACGGGAACGGGAAAAAACGGGATATGCGTGTACGAAGTCGCGAATAAATGCTAGTCTTAATATAAAAAAACCTGGTCGGTGAAGAAGGGATAACGGAATATTTGTGGTAGTGAATTTTTTTTATTTAGGGAACATACAACGTGACAATTCTGCCAGCCTTTTGGGTTCCTTACCGGTGACCGGCGATGCGGAGAAATTTTTCGACGCCATTATTTTAGTTTAGTTTTAGAATAGAATAGTACTTAATAGTAATCTTTTATATTTATTTTATTGCCAGAAATCCACTTGTATGTAACATAACCCAATTGTATTCCAGAAAAAATGGAAAATATCCACAATATACAAAAGGATAACCAACCACTTGATAAAGTTAATAAAAACGATGTCATTTTTCCCTAAAACATATAATACATGGTCTATAAAAATTCTAACGCGGCGATAAAAACTCAAATAATAATTACAGGCCCCACAGAATACCGTCAGTCCACAAACACAAGATTAGCCATTCAAATCATACGCATTCAGCCTCGTCAATAGATAGGGGATGGACAGACAGACAGACAAAATGTAAACCAATTATAAGCTTTGATTATCTGTGCAGTTGCTTACTTCGGAGTTCGGCACAGAGGGCGCTGTGGGCCTGTTTTTGGTAGAAAAGCATTGTGTTCCATGTACGGGGTGGTTTTATCTGATCGGCTTATGATGCGTTCTAAGAGTGGGCGAAATGTGCATTGTGTGTAGATTATTGCAGATGTGTATTGTTTAAATAGTTCTTTAGGCTAAAATTGGTGTGCACTTTTGGTTCTAGAATTAAAATGATACAAGATGAAAAAATAACCACCGTAATGTAAAATTTAGGAAAAAAACAGCTTTAGCTTTACAGATGCATGGATAAAATGGCTGTTGAAGTTCCATGACTAGGTATTATTCAAAATACTTTAGTAGTCACCCCATTTAAAAATAATTCTGCAACGGACTGTATTCCGATCCCTCTGCGTTTAGATCACAATAATACCTCCAATACAACACGTTTAATCCCATCCCATTGTCGCGGTCCCCCATCCAACGCATGTGGTCCGGGGTGCTATACAAAGTTAACCGACACAAAATTAATATATACCGCCCAAATATACTTAACGGAATAATTTCCTCACACTATTTTTAGGGTGGCAACACGGACAGTTTTGTGCAAGCAATAAGGTTGCAACTCCTGCCATCTGCAAAGAGGTTATTAATATTAGTTGATACATCTTTATTAGCCCATTGTTACATTATTAGATACACTCAAGCATCGCATTCGTCATCCTAAACGATGTAAGGGAGTCAAAGAAAACAAAATGCTAATGGTTAATGCAATATTTATTAATAAATTTCACTGTAATCTCCTCAATCTATATGCACTTATATCAAGTAATAATTTATTTTACACTTAATCAAACTAAATTACTTTACATACAACTTTACCACCTATACCACGTCCATATTGCATTTTTTAATGAAAATATATATATTATAAATGTACATTTTTATCAAGTAGTAATTAAATGATAATTTGTGCTGTTTACCAGCACCATTATGAAAATAATAATGACAGAAATATTTTTATTTTGCATAAGTACCTATGAATTTTCTGTATACATTTTTGTACAGTTAATAATTTCAGTGCTGTATTATTCATTCAAATCTTCCAAAATTTTTGTGGCAAAATAATCTTATAAATCTATATTTTAATCACAGCAATATTGACCTTAATTTTTACCAATAAATAATAAATTAATTCGTTTGAAAGTGTGCTAATGAACTTGAGTTGACACATTACGTACAACATCTATTTAGTAACAATATTATACAAGAATCATCACAATAGTACCTACAAACATGATTAGTTTGTATGACAATTTGTTGAAGGCAGGGGTGTGAAACAAACGCTATAACGAAGCTCATTGCCACGTTTTTTCTCTATGGCATTAACATTTCGCACCCCTATTGCATACATCAAAGAAATAGAAGGGTTGTGCACGCAAAGGGCGCATAACACTCGATTATTACAAACGTTGGCACAAACAATTTACATTTATTTCCCGCCGAGGACAACTCGGCTGCTTTTATAGAATCTTTCTCTACTCGACAATAGATGGCGCTGTTCTATATTTACAATTGCACTCTATTGTTTTACTAGCTTACTATTTTATTGACCGTACGCAATGAAACATGCCTAAAATATGTCGTATTTACTATACAAGTATTATGTTTAAGCAAACGATAAATAAAATTATACAATTGTTCGGCAGTGCGCAGCACACATCATCGTGTACGGTCGTTTGCTTACGACTAAGTTTGAACATCATCAGTTGCCTCTTAATATTAAGATGTAATCCGAAAACTATTGTACAGAAAATTAAAATAACTTGCACCATTTACAAATTAAAATCTCACTAAAAATGAAAACTGGGTTGTGAAACGAACGGGATTTTTTCAGATTTTACAGTCTCTTGTATACACTTACGATACGGAATTGTTTTGTTCTTGCAAGTCTGCCGCCAAAACATTGGCATCATGTCCGGCTGTCATGTTGATAGCTGCGTTCATAGACAAGTGCGCGTCGGCGTAGTTGTGCGCAAGTTCGCCGCTAGATGGGGACTCCGGTATGTTAGTCGGGTTCTCAGGCATCGACAGAAGTCGATGCGGGAACCCGAATAGCTGAGATCACTGAAGCCGTCCCCAGTAGTTCGATGCGAGGTCTGGCCCTTGCGATGGTATTTGCACAGGCACGCTCACGCCCGCTGATATTACACCTATGGAACAAAGAGGGAGGGGTTTTAATAAAAAATCCAGATTTTGTATGATACAATTTAGATAAGTAAAGCGTTTCAAATTAAAGTTGAATAGATTATTGAAAGCTATTTCGTATTCAATCATCATCTGCCTAGCCTTTTCCCAACTATATTGGGGTCGGCTATTTATTAACTATTTCGTATTCAATATTATGCAAGATTTCACCGGTTATAAATTCATACTTAGATAAATCGTTGTGAACGTATTAATTTTAAACCTAATGGTTTAAAATTAATACGTTCACAACGATTTATAGATAATTAGAAAACATCATGCAAATTATTCATGAACTGAAACTTTTTGAACCATTCCCATTTAATAATAACCAGAGAGGAAACAAGAACCATAAAGGTTTGGCACTTCATTAATTCCCGCTTAGTATCTAGTTCAACCTTAACTTGCCACAATCATCATCAAAGCCACCCTGCCTGCCTAATCGTAATCGAAAATTCCTATTTCACGACACAATTCGCAACCAATCAAGTTGTCCGTACTGACGGCACATGTTAACACAATCAAACGTGATACCTATTAACGTCATGTATCAGTATCGGTCGGGCCATATGTCTAATAGGATTCCGATTGCATTCCGTTTATTACACACAATCGCGTTATCTGTGCACGGTGGGTCTGGCTCGATTATGTGACGTCGCGCCCGTCATAAAGCTATCCGTAGCCGTAGGTACGTTTGTGACGATAAATGTCGTTACGTATGTATCGAGTAGTGTAGGCAGTTGAATCTGTTTTGATTGTTTGGTAATAGTTTGATGTTATGTATTGAGTTTACTGAGTTATAGTCAGTGAAACCTGGTTGAGACGTAAAGAATTCCTATTGTTAAGTCTGTTAAGTTATCTATTACTATTGATTTGTTTGTGCTAACTGTGCTTGTGATTGTTGCAACAACAAGGATTGAGAAGCAGAAAAATTAACTTACTATAGACGTTTTCGACACAACTCAAAACTTTAATCATAGTGTTCACTAATATCAGCTTAACCCCCTAACAATAGAGTTCCCGATACAATTTATTATCGTTCATAACACATTGTAAATGACGTCACAAATATGCTGCACGTCTAGATTTATGAAACCCTTATTTCGATCGGCTGGCCTCGGCGCGTGTGGCCGCCCGATAACAGTTTTCCGTTCCACCAGTGTTGGTGAAGGGGTAGCACCGTTTACATTCATTACACGTTATTATCGCCTCTAAACAGCTCCTGCGAGACTCGTTTAGTCAATGGTTTGTGACTATGCCCTCGTGTTTATGGTGCTTACAAACTTGCCGTCGATCATTGATGATTTGTTTATGATTGTATGCAAATGTTTTGGAACTACATATATGTATTTGAATTAATTAAGTACCTAGTGTACTGTGGTAGTATATTTTTAACGAAATAACATGACAATTCCTGCGTTCAAAAATATTCCATAGGACCACGATTTTCATAAAAAAAATTAATCTCGGACTCAGACTGAAATGAAAAATACCTCATACCCGCTGAATTCGTAAAAGAACCGGAGCCAAAAAGCGAAAAGTAGAACAAATCCGCATTATTTAATACCGCACGAAGCTGGAAATGCACCCGTCGAAAGAGCGCAAAAGAGTAAATGAAACGAGAGCGTGCATTTTGAATTGTGAAAAACTCTTTTGTTCGCGGTTGGTGCTGGAAACTCGGCAGACGAACAATGCCGCGAAACGCCCCAAACAACAATAATTCATACCGCTTTCCGCCACCTACGGCTAAAAATGTCCGCCGCGTGATATATAATATCTAATGGAAAAGTTACGGCTTTTTAAAACAATAGCATTGCCAACCCCTCACAGCTTACTCTTTTTCTGAATAATAAATTTACACTCCTGCTGTTTAGACACGTTTTGTTTTAGATGTGTATGTTACATTTGAAAGCTGTATTTAATGTCTTTTATATTCTCCTATTCCAACTATCTATTAACAAAATCAATTTAAAAGCTATTTGTAAGGAACAGACAACGGCAAATCCAATCGGAGCATGAATACCTATTTTTCCTTTTTTTGTTTCCCCCATCATGTCGCGGTCTTGTGGGCCAGACGCCCCTTGCTCTTGACTCAGCAATTTTTTTTACATTTTATTACGAAGTTGCTAAATATTTTTCAAAGCTTCTCGTGCCGATTGCGTGGATTTTGTAGCCGTTTTTGTATTTTGTTGCTGAGAAGAATTACAAGCTATCGTGTGAAATGGTCTTATGTTTTCCTTATTTATTACGTTAAGTAAGTAAGTATTCCTAATCATCTCAATACGTTTATGGAACTTGATAGCCTTTGTGACGATGGTTACTCATGAAAATGAAGACGTATAAATCCCATAATCACAGAAGATCTAGAGTAAAGTAAAAAACAAGACATTTAAACTCAAACTCACCAGTGCCAGCAGTTCCCTGCGGCTGTGAATAGGCAGCATGCTGCTGGTGTGCCGCGGGTGCTCTTGAATAGCCTCCACTGCCGAGCACGTCGCCGAACATGTAGGGATAGCCGCCGTCTCGCTGTTGCAGGCACGACGAAGTCAATCCTCCCGACATCGCGCTGTCGGAACCAAGCGCACTGTCAATGTCGTACACAGTGAAAAATATTGAAGGCAAATAAAATATAAAAGAAAAACAAAATATGTATATAAAAAGCGGTGTCACAGTTTGCGGCGGAATGTGTAATTGATTTGCAATGTTTTGACGTGTCTGGCTGAATAGCGAGTTACTTTTGCGTTAAAAAGAGACAGCATTGTTTTTGATACAAATATTTCAGATGATTGATATGTGATAAGTATAACATAAGCTTGTAAATACAAAGAAAATAACCAAATGATTTATTACAAAAACATCCACAGACATATCAAACAACAATATCAAACAGAATAAAATAAAAACAGATCGCACAAAATTCCCGGTGGATTGAACTACTAGTAATTCTCATTCAACTAAGTTAATTTGCTCTGGGACGAAAGCTAAAACTCGCAGAGTTCACTATTAAAAATCAATCGGTGTGGAAAGTCGGCCGACCTTCGTTCGTAGCGTCTCGGTGCATTGGCGGGAAACGCAAGGAGGCGCGACCTTTGCCGCTCGATTTCGCGCGCAATTTAATTAGTGTCACTGCTCGATGATAGATGGCGATACCGTACGCTTAAAGGTTTTACACCATGTGAAAGGATTTTTATTTGATGTTTTTTTATGGTTTCTTTTCTTTCGTTTTATGTTGACTTCAACATTCAATTGTAGCATCATTAATTGACTTTGCGGTGAATTTTTTTGTCAAGATGAAGCATTGACAGACAGACCAATTTATCCAATACCAGACTGATGTCATTCTTGTGCGATCCATAGACATCCAATAACCTTAGGTAATATTCACAAAACAACCAAAAAAAAGCTCGGCCGCAGATGGATTTGGCATTTTAACCCGAACCAATAGTCAAGTAGGTAGGTACATAAGTCATTGTCATCTACTAACCTATAGGACTCCCCCATGGTGGCGATGGGCTGCGGTATAGGGCTGTACATGGAGTTGAAGCCCCCGTTCAGAGGTATCCTCGGCGTAGGGGGTGCGGGGGGTGACGCCGCCGGTGCGTCCCGTCGCTGACTCCTGAGCTTTTCTTCACGACGCCACTTCGCTCGCCGGTTGGAAAACCAGACCTGTTGGAAAGAAAAATAGTATGAAAATTCTTATCGGAACAGAAGCTGCATAAATCTTCTTTTTTTTTTTACTATTAATAGGCACGCGCTTGACCACCATCTCACCTGATGGTAAGCGATGATGTGGTCGAAGATGGGGCACGCTTGCCTATTCACTCTTGACTTAAAGACTCCCAGGTTGTAGCTATCGGGAAACACAGACTCCGGCAGGGAATTCCACTCCTTAGCTGTAGGTACGCATTATGAATGTGTTCCCAAAACGTTTACGGGTATCGGTCAATCTTTAAATAGTATAAAACAAAGTCCCTTTTTCTCCGCTAACTTCTTCTAAACAACGCTACAGAACAAGTGATAATGTGTAGATATTTATTTACACCCCTACGAACCCGGGGTGAATCGCTTTTAATTGATAAGTTAAGTTTTTTAATCTTAGTAGAATTTGGTGTGCTGGTTCAGGTTGTCTCAGGTTATCATGTTCTTATAAGAGGGTTAACTAAGTAGAAAAGTATTTTTCCAATCTTATTGGCTAAGTTTCAAATCCAACACTTACCAAGACAAAAACCGAACTACAATATCAATGAACAACTCATCTCAAAACGAGGCTTCTAACAAAACAACCAAGTTGTTCCAAGTCTAAACATCTAAACAATTAAAACAAACGGAGCGTGGACACTATATTGTGACATTGAACTGCGTGAAACGGAACGCGGCCCCGGAAACAGCCCTCACGTGCGCGCCACTTCCGCCGGCAGCCATGGCGACGACAATATGGCGCCCGGAGCGTTCCCGCGCTTTGTAAAGGCGGACTTGCCACTATTGTGCATAGTGTAACACCTATGTAATTCTCAAGTACATAGGTATGCTAGTTTGTTGCTAGATCTAGGTATAGGCAGGGCTGACACAGTTTCGTTGGGGAAATCTTTTTATTTTTGTAGCTATTATTTTCTGGATGGGTGGATCTGGATGTTTAAGATTGAATAGTACCTAAAGTAATAAGTTATTGTTGATGTACATAATAGGTAATACCTACATACAAAATATAATACGGTATTGATTAATCTCATAGTCCAGTTCAACGTAGGTAATGTAGATAAATACAGTAAATACTAAAACAAAACGAAAGCCAAATATTACTTTCTCTGAAGAAATGTTAGTAGGTAAGTAAGCGCGTTACTTCACAGAAAAAAACCGTTCAAAGAGGTTGTGGAGGCAATATGTCATAATATTATTGCTCCGGTCTCCTACAGAATCGCCAGAATGTTGCCGACAATATTTTATTGGGGCCCTATGAAGCCGAGGGGCGGAAAAGGCCGGGTGTACACTTGCGAATTGTACGCTAAAGTCATCCACTTGATAGTTGATAGTAGTTAAGAGCGTTTGAGTCATTACATTCATTGCTTATTTTGATTAAAATTTTAAAAACATCGCCGTCATTTCTTCATTAATTTATTAGGTACCATGAAATAAGACTCCAGTCCTTACTGATACCGTAATATTTTTAATATCTTTCAATATTTTTTCAAGTTACTGGTAGTAGGTGCCTATGCTGAAATGTTTCAACAAATTTATTTTATTTCATGTTCATGCATAATTTCAGTTTTACCCAGTTTATAATGAGGGTAATCGACACAGTAATGACTGCAAATTATTAATGCTACGTGAAATTCATTCATAAAGTTAATGTGGCTATGTAAAAACAGCCAAATTAACTTTAATTAATTATTATCAAAGAGTCCGTCTGAATAAATGGAAAAACCGACTTCTATTACCTACTGCGTAATGTAATTGATATAAAATTCTACCTGTTTGACTAGCCGCTAGATACTAAACAGGGAACATTAGTCAAACATTGTTTTTTTGGTATCCACTACAAATCGCCCTCGGACGTGTATCCCTTGCCTTATGTCACGCCAAAATATAGTGACGTGTCTCATTTTTTCCCGCCATCTATAGATATTCCGCCATGACAGCGATGACAGGCCCTTTTCCCGCCTCTCAGCTATTTCCCGTGGCCTTTTACAAATTGTTCTCCTACCCTCATAGTTGGGATGAAAATAAAGTTACCGAGGGTTCCTTACCAAATGGGATTTCCCATAATTTGGTTACACAACCAACGAGTGGCGGACCGTAATTGTTTTTGCTTTTGAATTGCGCTCTTATTAATACAGTATGATGTATTTTAATTTATTAGTTCTCGTTCGTGTTGTTACTGTTTTAATTATTGCTTTAGTATTTTAGTGAAGTTAGCTAATTAGTGTAGTGCGGGCTTGTGTTGTGAAAGCCCGGCTTTAATATAGGATTTGTTATTGAAATGTCATGATTATTTGTTGTTTTCATTTGTCACTGAAACTGTTATTCCGTTCTGATCTAATTTGATTTTGAAAAGATAATTAATTAGTTTAACAAGTGTCATCAAAATGCGGACTGGCATTAATTTGACACACCTAGTTGTTTGGTTAATTAGCTAGTTTAGGAGCTAGCGTCACTTTTATCTAGTTTTTACATTCGATAAATTTCAAATAAAAAATCTGATTTTAACCTACTAAACGGACATAAGTCAAACGGTACAAAAACGCAAAAACAAGATAAATCAGAACACATTTCTAACAGCACAAAATCTCCACACTTACTCAAGACCGCCATTGCTATTCCTAATTCTACCTTATCGTGAACAGAATAGAATAGAATTCGGCTTGTTTTAATAGTAAAAATGTTTGTGTGCGGCAATGGGTGCCAATTTTTCAAAACACCGCCCCTCCCCCGCGGCCGGAAACGCACCCCCGCTTCCTGTAGGCCCCAGGATCGATACCTCACCCTACCAGCTATTGTAACTGTGGCCACGTGGAAAATATTCAGGATAATTCTCGTAATATTTTATTGTACAGCCTTAAACGTAAGGAGATTAAAAGTGTGATTTTGTCGGTAATTTTTGTGCAGTAGGCTCGCTGGCTGCTTTTGCAGAAAAATTTGAATCGAAAACAATGTAAATATTTTTTTACTAATAACATTTTCAGAGATCAAAGTTATAGTTTTTTTTATAAAGCCTGCTATTTAACCTTCCATGAAAATTGCTTAAAATGAACCTTTGTCAATTTCCTCTAATAGGATACAAAATCCAAAAATATCCTTCAAATTCATCCCTCTATTTCAGTGTCATCATGGTTGCACTGTAAACCTCCATCGTTTGACACAGCCTTGAACCCCGCAACACGTGGGGTCCCGGCGAATTCCAATTTGTGTTCACGCTACTCCTTGAAAGCCTAGCTCTTTGACTATGCAAGGGAAATGGGACTTTGTGCCGCATAGTTAGAGTTTAATGAAGCTTGGACTGAGCATCCAATGATAACGTAGGGCTGTGTTTTACGTTTGATATTGCCCCCACTCCGGGTATTTATTTTCATGTTTGGGGAATATTATGAAAATGTTGTAGGGTGTTTTGTAACTTTTTTGCACACAAAGGAGCTTAACTAGCTTTCAGAATACTGTAGAATTGAATGGGTTTAGGTTCTGGGTTTAGGTAAAGATTTTCCGTCATAGCACTTTTGTAAAATATGATTATTTAGTCTAGCCTATCCTAAAACATTACTTTTTGCCTAAATATAAGCCATTGTGTACAACCAATTTTATAACTTGAAATCTTGTCGAGACGATAAGGTTCCTAAAACCACAAAAAATAATGTTTTGTACCCAACAAAAAGGCTAAAGAAAATGTCCACACCATTATAAAGGTACATCCATACAGCCCTGCCAAGTACTTGTTGACCGTGCTATGTGATAGCACCCCACGAATGTTAACTAAGGCCAGACGAGAGGTTAATGTAACAGCTTAGCCCGACTCCCGCTGAAAACAATGTCGACCGCCGCCGCCGCCATCTTTGCTTTTTTTTTTACTCCTCGCACAGAGAACAAGAAAACTCCGCCGTTGGAACTTTCGTACTTTTCATGTTTCACTCAAGTTTTAGTTTTTTGTGTCTACTGCTATCCGAATGAATATTCTTTTGCTTTGGCGCTTTTTTATGTATTTATTTTTCGGAAATGTGAATGGATATTTCGGTGATTGCTTTCATTTATTTCGATAACGGAATTGAACGTGAACTAATATTTAGATTATTCGTATTGGGTTGTAAATACCTATTTGTAGTTTTAATCCTGAAGCCGCGTTTTCACTTGTCAAACTACGTGCCAATAAATTGCTAACACCTATGTGTGCCTTAGTGCTAAAATATGGGCATGATACAACAAGACACACGAATCGCAGTCAAATATCTAGTTTCATTACGTATCTATAATCCAAACAAATTAACAAAAAAACTCAACATTTCATGACGCATGGCAACATCTAAAAGTTGCACTTTATTTTAATTCGATTTATGGAAATATTAAAGAATAAAGAGGTTGAAAACTTAAAAGGTTTGCAGTCAAAATCACATTAGAGCAAAACTTGCGCCAAGTTTGCAACATTTTGATAAACGACTTTTTAAACTGTTGGCAGCACTAAGTGCGTCGCGTTAAGTGGAATAGAACATTATTTACCCTACATTGTTCCAAGGGGTGATATTTATCATATCTAACATCATTAAGAAAAAAGTTTTAAAGACAATCTGGCATATCTACTTATGACGACCTTATTGTTCTGATATTTGGGTATAAGTAGGTACAAATAGGTATTAAAGTACATTTTCTCCCTCTGAAATAAATTAACGAAAACTACCAGAGCAACAAACAATAATGAATTAATTACGTCTGCGTCTGCGAAAAATATTGAATAAATTATCATTCAGACACAATCATTCCAAAAAAAATATTTACCTTCCCCGAAAATGGAATACATTACCGAAAAATCACATATACCCAACTAACGTGATATTACTCTTATTAATTACTCCACATTAATGATAAGCATACAGCGGGGGTAAGACAAACACGGTCCGTTGAAAAATTCAAACAATAAAAACATTGTCGGTTATATTACCCGCGTAGTTTTCCCAAAATATTTACTTTTGCTATGTAATAAGTACATACTCTGGCTATAATATTAACTCACCCCTGTTTTTTCAACGTGTTGACTGAAGACGCATCTACATACTGGGTAGCTACGCAAACAGCCAGTGTAAACAAGCCCTTATGAACGCATCCCCAATAAAGCCCTTGTCCGATTTTAGTGAGATTTTATTTAAATCTGTTCCAGCGATTTAGTTTGTAAAATGTTTCGTTGAATTTTATGGTCCGGACAGGCTCCGTAGCGTATCTGTCTCGAATACGTCTATTAAAACTCTACAGTGACGCAAAAAAATTACCTATTGGTTTTTCATGAAAGTGCTCAGTTTTTCAGTTATGTGGTTTTCTAGGTGAATTTTGGACTGTGATAAACTGGTAATGCTCTAAGCTCAAGCACCTAAAAACTTTTCTTGACTTAATCTTCCCTGACAACGATAGTACAAAATCCAAAGACGCTCTTCGTTCGTAGGTAGTATCACTGTTAGTCAATAGTTCAAAGTTAGTGGTTAACGATGACGTATCGATACAGCCACCTTACCGCGGTGTAAACTGGATTTTATTTTACCTGGATACGTGCCTCAGGCAATCCAATCTTTTCTGCCAGTCTTTCCCGCGCAAACACGTCCGGGTAGTGCGTCCGCTCGAATTCTGTTGGACAAGAAAATGTGGTAAGTGTAAGTGTAGAAGATATCGTCTTTGAGAACATAATCTAAGTTGTCAAAGCTGCTGAAAGCGGATATATTTTGACTTGTCATCCTAAAGATAGATAACAATCTATTAAAGAAAAATCATAAAGAGAAACAACAGATACCAATACAGTCAAAGTCAAAGTCAAAACGTTTATTCCAATTAGGCCACTAAACGGCACTTTTGAACGTCATTCACATTTCAAATATATAAAAATTCTGAAGTGACTCTACTGTCCATTCGGAAAGGTAGATTTTTATGGAGAAGAATGGATAAGAAACTCCATAGTTACTCTTTTCATGTAGTCGAAGCGGAAAAATCAGCAACGAAAAAATCTCTAAAATATACAAGAAGCAATAGAATACTAAAGATGACAAAAAATATAACCATTCTGAATAAGAATTTCGAAATCAACCTCTTATTTCGAAACAAACAAACATACAATCACGAGTCAAATTATCACAACACAAAAATCAAAAATACAGGTCCCAACTCAAATACAACAAAGAACTCTCAATCACTAAGGCAATAAACCAATACGATATGAGAGAGCAAACAAACAAACACAGAATAAGTAAGATTAACTGCGCGACATCAATAATTGGGCCCAGTGCCACCGTCCAAGAGCAGGGCAAACATCGAGGGACTATATTTATTTACTTACTAATAACCGTGTTATTGCAAACAATAAATAAGATGAAAAGGACATTGGGAAATAGGTTTATGAAGACTCTGGGGACTTATTGACTGGTGGAGGGAAGGTGGATGGATTTCGGGATGTGACTGCGGATGCTTTATGATCTGAAGTTGAGATGTTAAGTAGGACAATGTGACTTAAAATAATGTTACAGAACTTAAAATTAAATAACTTAAAATATGAGCTTAAAACAAAATGATGACATACAAAACTAAACTGATAGGTATGGTTTAAGTAGAGGTTAAGAATTAGCTGAAAGGAGATAGGTAGTATTTTGGGGAAGACACAAATCAGAGAGGAAGTATTGAACAGTAAAAAAAACAGCTTGTTATGATGATCATGGCGATCAAGAATGAGAACCCGACGTTTGGATAATATGTAAAATATAAAGATAGAGAGCTTCGAAGCAACTTAAGAAAATGAGAAACATGAAATATAAGGGATGATTTGGAAACATAATATCGTATGAGGAATTTACAGGCCAACTTTACGATCTATTCTATATCACTACTTGGCTCATAGTCCCATGAATCGCATGCACTTCGCTGATTGCTTTAATTATTCTGACTGCTGTGCGGACGGTGGACTTATTCATCTTTTATCCTCTTACCTTTCTCAAGGCTATCTATCTGGTCGTTGGTGAAGGAGGTCCGGTTCCTCTGCAGCTTCCTCTTGAGCCGTAGCCTCATCTGCGAGTCTTCGTCTCCCGATGACGCGTGCTCACTATTGCCGTCTGATCCAGCCTCCGATTGTAGGGGATCTGCTGGAAAAGAAGATTTGGTTAGTACTTTTGAGTTTTAAACGCCTTTAAAAAGAGAATACTGGTATGGAAACTTAAGGCAGTTGTTGATGATGTACAACTGGAACTGCATTTCGAGATTGAGAGTCGTCGTTTTTATAATAATATGGACAACAGAAATATGTTGAGCAAGTTTATTACTTCCATATAGACTCAATCTAAACTATAAATATAAAGACTCAAGAAAAGCAAGTATACTTTGAAACGGTACGTAAGCTAAATGTGTACGAATATAGTCGACATACGTCAGTAAGTATATGGAATGTGATCTTCAACCGAGAAGTTTTCTCTCTTAGAAGATAATAAGCAAGATATTATGAATGGGCTCTCAAGTTCTCAAAGCAGGAGTCATGAACAAAATGTTGAAAATACAAAGAGAAACTCTTCATCATAAACTATCAACAAAGCACTCGAACCAAACGTCGCACTCGACGACCATCAAGCAAATGCGTCAGCAGTATTGCACAAAATTACCCCTCAGAAAAATTACATGTTAACCAGTCATCTTGACCCCTCACTACGAACGATTTGTTTGAGTACAGGTTTCAAATTGACGCAGTTGTTTACTACCCTCAAAGTTAGGGTGATAGCGAAATTAAACGTTACTCCTAATGTTGTCGACATGCCTCCAGCTAATTGATTAATTTGCTTTATGGTCGGAGCACTTGAGTCCGGGGTTCGATTCCCGGGTCGGTAATGTGCGCACGGGTTACTGAATCCGCTCAATGGAGGTACTGTTAGGCAATCTGTCACATTTTTCTGATGATACACCGATGCTGTGTGGGCGTGCAGCCAATATCAGTAATGGAACTTAACATTGCGTGACTTTGAGTAAAAATATACTTGGAGCCACAATAAATAACAGTAAGTAAATGTTTTGTTATTTGGAGAAATTGGTTGGTTTGAGGGACTCAACATTAAAAATAGCTAAGCTAATTTAGAAAGTCAAGGTCAAATAGCATTGAGGCAATGTTTTCTGAAAAGATGTACTCGTAAGTACAAGCATTTCAAATATCTACGTTTGAGCATGGAATAACATGATACGTATGTTTGCCAATCGAGTTTCTACATAATTACAAGCAAATAGGTTATACTGCTAGACAAACATACACCATCTTTGGCCACATTATCTCTTACTTAAGGCACGAATAAAAAAAATACATTCAATATTGAACACAAGATTTAAACTGAACCAAACGAAACTCGATCAAGCACAAAGGTAACACAAAAACGACAAAATTGTAACACACTCGCTGTAAACGTCGCACTCGAAACATGATTGATGCGCGACATTCGCTCAGCGAAACGTGGCGGGCTTTCCGATCGGTTGACAATTTAGATTGATCGCGCGACGCCGCGTCAGTGTGTGCGCGCCCTTACGACGGCGACACCTCTAATGAGGTTGTGTTTACAAACAGACAATTTGTTTTATTTTGTATTTTGACGCCATCTTGGTCATAATTTTGTATTTGACGCCATTTTGTATTTTGACGCCATAAGTTTCGTTGTTGAGATTAGACATTGTACCTGACACACGCTGTGCTGTACTTTCAGATAGCTTGATTTACCTACGAGGTTACGAGAGTTATAAAACAATACAAAGTATTTCGGAATACAAGTTTTAAAATTGAGGAAAAGCAAGTTAATCTTGGCGTATTTTTTTTAGAAACAAAAGTCTGTTTGCCAAAGAAAAAATACGAAGATAGGCAAACTTTTCTTCAATTAACATTTATTTATCAATGGACTGAAACCATTCCTTTGTTACAGCAATATTATTTCCAACCTAACAATCAACATTTTCATTATTTACTACCGGCTCCCGAAGAACATAAAAGAGGGGTATTCATTAAAAAAAATCAATTCTGTCGACGGCCGTACTTAACCACAATTCCACCAATAACGACCTACAAATGATCGAAGAAAAAACTTCCTCTATCCGAGAAGGCCTCGAAGGGCGGGATGAAACACGAAAAATACATAAGAGAAAATAATAGTAGTAAGAAAATAAGAAAAGGAACGAAATAAAAGTGGGGGCGGTGGAAAAAAATTGGAGAAAATAAGCACAAAGGGGAGTGAAGAAAGTCGGTAGTCGGGGAGATAAAGCGGAATTGGAGCTATCGGGGCGAAACACGACGGTCGTAGGTGGGGGCCGATTGCCGGCGCGCGATTATGTGAGATCGATACTGTCACTCAACCGCGCGGGGCCGAGTGACAGGCGGACAGAACTCATTTGGGTACTAGCAATTTGCCAAAAAAAAAAAAATGTAAACATTGAAATTAAACGATCCCAACAAACCATTATCTCAGAGATACCTATATTTTTTGGAAATCCTTATAGAATAGAAGCTCGCATTTATTATAGAAGGCCCCTCCACAAAGTTAGTTCTTGAATCAGTTGACAATATCCAGACTCTGGATATTGTCAACTGATTCAAGCCCTAATCCAGAGTCAAGTCCATAAAACTATCCGTATACTAAATATTGGTTTTGTGCATTCATTTACAAAAAAAAACTAGTTCATTAGGTATACCTAAAATAAATTCAAATGGTACTAGGTCCTTTAACCATTGTCATCTGCCGTAGGTAATTTATGTCGAACATTTTTAAAGTTACATTTATAAATCGCGATCGCTCCTGTCTCGCGACATGTCCTCAAGAACAAGCGCTCTGCGGCTGGACAAGGCGCGATCCGCCTAATTCGCTACGCTTCCGCGAATAAATGTTCTGCTGTATACATTTCTTTATACCTCGCCACGTGGAAATATACATAATGACTTGCTTCAAGGTTCTTTGCTTAGATAAGGAGCAATTTGTACAAGTTTGAGAGCGAATTCTTCAATTTTTCTGTATTTTACTCAGTTACGACACTTGAATTCGGAGAATCATCAATTTCTGTACCTTTCTTGACTTTATTATGGACGGCCTTGCTATAAAAACACGCCCTGAATTAGATAATACATTTATCTAAATAAATCGTCAAATTAATCCCAAATACTTTAACATCCACGCCCAAATGGAGACAAGATCATAACCAATTAAGTTGGCCCCATATGGGGACAAAAATGTATCGTACATCTAATACGTTTGACAACCGTCTGGGGACGCTTGGGGTCAAGATAGATTTGCTTGTTCTGTAATCAACCGGTCACTAAATGTCCTCAACTGGGCCATCTGAATTACTTAGCGTGGGGCTGATAAGGTCCAGTTTTTATTATTGTTGGTTCAAGTGGGGGCAATTCGGATAATTTTCTTTAGGGATGTGAATGGGGGATTAGAATAAATAAACTTTAGTGTTCTATACTTCTGTTTGTGTTAATAACGTTTTTGGGTACTTTAAGTACCGTCTTGAACTGTAGGGTTTGGATTGGTAGCTCTAAGTTTTTGCTTTTATAAAAAGCGATGGTTTTAGTTTCATATTGCCTCTATTTAATTAATTTTTAAATAAGTTACTTTGAATAAGTTCTGTTAATGTAAGATTTAAAAATAAAACAAAAAAAATCACGATATTTTACGAGCTAAACACAAAATGACTATTGATATCAACCACAGCCGCAAAAATCAAACTCAACGCATTCCGAAAACCCCTTTTAATTTCACAAAACGATCAATTACAGTCAACGTTTATTACTGAATGAGCAATTCACGATACTAAACGCATAATTGCGCTGTAATACAATCTCCAACACGTGTTTCAACTAACGAGCACACTTTACATGTTCAAGTCAATTACAAAACTACACTTGACGGGAAACCACTTTGAGAAGTGAATAAAAAAAGGCATTGTTTCTCACTAACTGCTTCAAGAGTGCTCAACTCAGAACGGGTAGTTGAATATTGATAGTTTTTGTTTTATTGAGCTCGTGGTGACACCTGGGACTTTTTTCTTTTAAAGGGGTTTCATGTTTGCTCGTCAAGTCGGTTTATAGACGCTCGATATTCAGCCTCACTCACCGTGCCAAAGTCAGCAGGACATGAGCTGTCATTCCTAGTGATGCTAGGGTTTGACAATTCACTTTAAGTTTACTTCACCTAATTTAGCACGTTGTTACAGAATTGCACTACTGAAGATGGCGGGACGACTATGATGTCTGTGAGCAGGATTGGTGCATACTAGCGCGAAATAGAGAGAAAGGCCTTTGCCTTCTTGGGGGACAAAACATGTTGATAACAAAAATAATGTTCTAGCGTCTGGCAAGTTTCAACCGACAGTCATCCCCGAAAAAGTTTAAACCTATTATACATACACTATTTCCTTTTCGCCTTACAATTTAGAATACGATCGAAACAAATTGAATGGAGTAAAACTGCGTGTATAACAAGTATAAACACGAATGATTTGCCAGCGCACCGCGTCACTGGTCCGCCACAAGCAAATATTTGTTCCCGGTTCATACCTAACTGGATCTGTTGTGTACGTTTAGAAAATGGTTCAAATTTTATCTTCACTGATATTTCATGGGCGGTTTTGGGTTCGCGTTCGGCGAAGCCTGTTGTGATGGAGAAATCGAAATAGATCTCTATCTGATAGTGTCAAATTAAATTCATTTGTGAAGTTCAGGGGAGGTTTTTAAGAGGAAATGCGGGAGGATAGACTTTGTATGTAAAAAGTCGTAATTCGAGGTTTGGCTCTCGACTGTTTTCTGCTCCAATATTGGAGCGATATAAGAGATATTTCACAAACTGAATAAGAGGGATGTATAGGTACTGTGTCTCTATGTTTTCCTTTTTTGATTAATAATTGCCAAATTCGCTAGGGCTCTGTTGACAGCGATTTATCGGACAATTTTGAGCATTTTGTGAAAGTTCTAGTGCTTATCAAAAAGGAAAACATAGGCACACAATAAATATCCTTCTTATGTGAAATATCTCTTAAATAGGTCCTATTGGAGGAGAAAACAGTTGAAAACCAAACCTCGAATTATGACTTTTTACATACAAAGTCTCGCCGCCAGCATTTCCTGTAAGTTTTCTATTTTTTGGTGTAGGAAACATGTAGATCATTTAGTTCAACGTTTAAAAGTTAACTGGACTCTCTAACTGGAATCTTTGATTTTACGTAATCCATGAGCATTTTGATGTAAAAGCTCAAACACTAAAAAAAAATGTGGGTACTTAGTATTTTTTTTTTTAAGAATGGGAAATCATCAAATGACTCCTCCCGCTCTGGGTGAAGCAGGAGGAAGTGTCAGACTCTTACTGACTAAAACCCATCCGTGTTCCTCCTAGTGCCCTTTGCGTTCCAGGGCTACGGTACCCCTTTCGAACAGATTTCGTAGCCCCAGCAGACACTTGCCCTAGCGGGCCCCGTCTTTCGTGCTGACATCTCTTCGAGGCGTGCTGGAATCGCAGCGCGCCGTCGACCCGGGCCTAGTTCTGATCAGACGGCGAGCCACCCACTGCTCGCCGTCCGCAGTCCCACGCCTACGGCTGCCGGGAATCGTCCTGCGACTCCCGACGCCCAGGGCGTCTTCTTCTGTTGCGGCGACTGGGGCGTGAGGTTTCCCTCTCTCTCACTCGTTCGGCCTCCTCCTTTGTTTCGCAGAAGGAGGTGACCGCTTCCCATGCCTCCTCGCTCCGTACATTTTCTGCTTGCGGGCGCCGTACGCGCATATTTATTTTTCCCGCTCCCGTTAGAATTTCGGAAAATCCTCTCTTAGTGCTCCCCAACACTAACCAAGGAACCTACAAGTTTCAGGTTTCTACGACCAGTAGTTTCGGCTGCGCGTTGTCTGTCAGTCACTCAGTAACGAATTGATTTTATATATATTGATAACCTTTTCACCATCCGCAAAACGTCCGCATCACATCGTAAACTTGACATGAATAACCGAAATCAATTACTGTTCCAAGATCGTCAAGTATATTAGTGATCGATTAGCACCAACCGTTGTGGCCAGCATGTTTGTCGCCGCACCGCTGTGCTAATTCTATTGTGTACACGTATATCAGAGAGCGACACACAAACAATTTGTCCAATTATTTGTGCCATGTTCCACTGGGCAAATATTGGACAATTTTGTGTGGTTCGTTGGATTAAACACACATAGACTGTTGTTTATTTTCGATACTAGTTTTTTAGGAACTAATTGATGGTGTGGGTTTTTTTTTTCGTGAAATGTCTATCTATGGTTATAAGTTTGTTCTGTGACTAGTCGACCCGCGCAACTTCGTCTGCTCCGCTTTTATTGGTCTTAGCGTGATGATATATAGCCTATAGCCTTCCTCGATAAATGGGCTATCTAACACTGAAATAGTTTTTCATATCGGACCAGTAGTTCCTGAGATTAGCGCGTTCAAGCAAACAAACAAACTCTTCAGCTTTATATGTTAGTATAAAAGATATAGATTGAGTTGAAGAACAACGAGTCAACCGATTTAAGGGTCCAAAGCTCGGAAGAAATTGAGTGTAGGATAGGAAAGAGTTTTCACTATTTAAATCGGGCGACAGCAAAGACACCAATAATTATAGACCTGTATCTGTTTTGCCGGTTTTTAGCAAAGTGTTTGAAAAAGTAATGCTCAATCAGATGCTCAATCATTTTAACATCAATAAAATTTTACACGATCAACAGTATGGTTTTACCAGGGGTCGTTGTACGACTGACGCTGGTGCCACGTTGTTAAAACACATATACTCAGCGTGGGAAGAGGCACAAGATGCCATAGGAATCTTTTGTGACCTCTCCAAGGCATTTGATTGTGTAAATCACGAAACCTTGCTCCTAAAGCTAGGACATTACGGACTAGGTAAACTTGCACTCAGTCTAATAAAATCTTACTTAAATGATAGACAGCAGCAAGTTCAAATAAATGGTGTCAATTCACGGGGTTTAAAAGTCAAAATGGGGGTACCTCAAGGCTCTATTTTGGGTCCTTTCCTCTTTCTAGTATATATTAATGATCTACCCCATCTTTTAAAAAATCACCCTCATATGGTATTATTTGCTGACGATACGTCCTTAATTTTTAAGATAGATAGACGTTCCATAAATCTTGACGACGTAAATAACGCCCTACAGCAGGTCCAAAATTGGTTTACTGCTAATAATTTAGTATTAAATGGGAAAAAAACTAAATGCATCAGATTTGCCTTACCGAACGTTAAAAGAAATGATTGCGACATAGTATTGAACAAGGAGAAACTTGAATTCGTCGAAAACACGGTTTTCCTGGGGATTACGCTTGACTCAAGGCTACAATGGGGTCCTCATTTAACATCTCTTGCGGGACGGCTAAGTTCAGCAGCATACGCTGTCAGAAAAATCCGTCAATTTACCGATATAGATACCGCGAGGCTGGTCTATTTTAGTTACTTTCATAGTATCATGTCTTACGGTATCTTATTATGGGGACGTGCTGCAGACATCGAGTCTATATTTATCCTGCAGAAAAGAGCCATCAGAGCCATTTACAATCTCCGTCGGCGTGATTCCCTAAGAGAACTGTTTAAGGATATCAACATCATGACGGTACCTTGTCAATACATTTACGAAAATATTATGTATGTTCGGAAAAATCTTCATCTCTTTAGCAAGATTAGTGACAGGCATAATTTTAATACTAGAAATAGGAACAAATTAGATCAACCCCGATTCAGATTGGCCAAAGTACACACTTCTTTTATGGGGTACTGTATTAAATTTTATAATAAAATACCAGTTGATATTCTCGAACTGAATGAGAGAAAATTTAAAGCATGCATAAAACGCACACTATGTAGGCAAGCGTATTATAAACTGGAAGATTATATCCTCGATAAAAACGCTTGGCTAAATGCTGGTCCTGCTCCACAGTCACAGCTGCTTAGGTCCACTTTTTAGGTTTTTATGTTTTCATATTTGGAAGAGATGCTCGCTCCTTTTAGAGGTTCTTACATTATTTCGTTTATTTATTCTTATATACATACAAATTATATTATTATATTAATTACTTATTTATTCTTTTTGATGTAAGAACTTAATCGTTCTCTTTATTAATTTATTTTTCATTATTTGGTCATTGACAACCATAGTTTTGTGTAAAGTAGAAGCATATTTTTCAAATTTTGTAAATGTGAGTACCATGAAACCATTTACATTTTATGTGAGTAGGTAGTTATAGTTTTACTTGTTGGACTTGAACGAGCATGGTGGTTGAGAGCATGTCATGCTCACTCAAATGTCTCGCTGATGGCGGCGCGTGGGTTTGATCATTCGGTTCCCTTCGAAATTGTTGAGCTGAAGGGTGCCGATACACGCGTCATGTTCGTGAACAGGCGCCGTCGGTTGAGACTGGTCATCTCTTAACTGCCATTGGCTTATTTTAATCTTTATATTTAAAATTCTTATAATAAGCCCTTTTTTTTTCTTTGCATTGTCCTCACATGCAGAAGCAACAAGTATATGTAACTTGGAATTTTGTAAAACAGAACATGATTTAAAAGAGTGTCCGTGGAGTTTCTTGCACGTTCTTCTCCATAGAGATCTACGCTTTGGAACGTGCAAATAGCTTCCATGTTTTTGACTGACCGACCTTGACGTTTCAAAAGTGCCTGTGAATGGTTTATTTGAAATAAAATGCTTTGAATTTGAATTTGAATTTCGTCAGACAGCTGAAATTTAAAACAGGTGTGACTTTATGCTATTCTGAAGTCGATGAGATACTTGATATACGGTGAAAGATTAAACAGTGGCACGCCATGCAAGATTCAAAGCAACACTAACCCTCACTGAACCAATAAAAGGAGCCTACAGAAATACTATCTACCGAACTATTTGACTCCCAAATCAACGGGAAAAGCGTACAGCCGAGGCACTAGCTACAAAATTGGAAAAACGCGTAACACGTCAAAACACGTTGGATGCCCACACGTAGATATGTAGTCTGTTACAACGAGCGTCAATCACACTCGCCAGAGAGCTTTTTTGTGCGAAAATACATCGCGCGTTTTATATTTTTTTCCATTTTGTATACTTCCGAAACATTGGGCGAAGCCACCGAAGCGTGAGCACAACAGTGCGTCGAATATTAAAAATGTGTTGCGGGGCAATATGAAACAGTGGGCATGTGTAACGATTCATAAGGGTTCGAAATGTTTAAACTAGATGAAAAGTCACAAGGAGGCGAAATCAGTTTAGAAATTAGTGTAAGACAATTAGCTGTCTTATAAGAAGTTACGGTTAGTAACAAAAAGACGTAAATTATCAGCAAATATGGCGTTGAAGTTTTATAACAGATGTTTAAGCTTTCGTTTCCAGAGTTCCAGACGAAGCGTAAGAAAATAAAGCTTTATTATTGTAACTCTTCAAACTAAAATATAACGATAATTCAGAACCATAAAGGGATTCGTAATTTTGGTAAAAACATATTTGTGCCGTGGTCGACGGGCCGTAAGCAATAAAAACTGCCCCTTCGCATATATTCGTACGTATTCGTATATATTCGTACGGCTGGCTATTGGTCCGGTCGTACTTTACATACGCCGTTAAAATATATTCGGTTATATCTCTATGTACGTAGAGGTTTATATGACTGTCTTTTTAGGGTGCTCGGTTTTCCCTGTGAAGGCATAACTATCAAAAGTTTTAATAAAATGTGGGGTTCTTTCAGTTGTTTTTGCTTATTATCGTATACCTCGGGCTCGCTCCATCGTAAACTTTGTCTCTGTCATCTCTGACATAGACTAGAGTCAAGAGCAAACCCATTGCAAATAATAAAAAAAATCTTATAGCAAAATTGCCAGTACCTATGAAGCAAACATAGCTGCCAAAAAGTTTATATACTTCTCAGCACAATCGTCTCAATTTGCTTCTTCCATCACCGGACTACAAGACGTACGGCGAAGGGCCACTTTTGAGAAGGTTCAACTTTAATTGTACGTAAGTCTAAGGAGTATAATTCCATGCTCTGTATTTCCTGATAGCTACAACCTGGTAGTCTTTTAGTCAAGATAAGGGTGAATAGGTTACTTCGGGGTAAGAGTTCTCTATGGTTGAGCCCATCGTTGCTTTAAACCAGCTTGAGATTGTGGTCAGACGCGAGCCTATTAATATAATATGCACATTTTAGCTCCCTACAGATCGCTTTCTTGAAACAGCATTCTGAATTCAAAATTCCAAATTCACTCAGGAGACTAAAACGCTGCTTTTTGCAATTTTGCTACATACAGACAATTTTAGCTCAGGCAGGCACCTTTCGAAATCGAATTTATAAAACTGAATGCCGTTGCTGGAGTTAATTAAGCCCGAGCCCACCCTCCACAAATATACACAACACAGTAATATTTAAAGTGTAAAAAGCATTCGCCATTTTATAGTGTTGCCAGCAGTGTCTGGTCTTTGTATGTTATTTTATAGCTGTCATTAAAATTTTGTGATTTCGCTTTTGTTTGATTTCATTAATTAGTTGGATGTGTTTGATAGAGTTTTTTGGTGTTGTTTTTAGTAAGTGATTTATTTTGTGTAACATGTAGATATCTGTATGCGAGCACTTGTTCAATTTGTTTAATTATTTCTCAACTATATGGGCCACCAACATAGTTAGGGAATAGTTAGTTAAATAGTTAGGCTTCCAATGTGTGTTACCGGGTGCATATGAATTTATCAGTTATTTTCATGGAGAGACGGATTTTCACGGTACACCTTAGTAAAACCGAGGCACATAAATTAAGTAAGCTAAAAAAAATTCAGGAACAGGAATAAAGATTCAATGAAAACTGAATCACCACTTCGGAACTAAATAACAAAAAAATCTTGGGCACAAAATTATTCATAAACACTAACTTTCCAACTCGAAATACACTCAAATAACGTTCAATCATTCTCCCGTAACCCGATGAAAACTTGAGCAGAGTTGGAACAAATTCTTGGAAACTCAGAACCTTTTGGAACCAATGGTGGTACAGGCCGAAATGAAACAAAAGTGTACCGTGTTACATACTTAGAAGAGGCTTCTTTTAGCAGCGACTTCGTGCAAAGTCGGATACATTCGGGTCACGTACAGGGGGCTAAACAACGGGCACACGTGAAAAGTATGAAGAAAAGTTTGTGGCACTAAGTAGTTAGAAGACAGAAGTACTACGGGGAAGATAGTCTTTTTTTATGCGGACAAAAATCCTAACAGATATTATAAATGTCAACGTGAGTTTATATGTTACGTCTTCAAGGGCTATCTTATTTGATGTGAGCAAAACCGCGGACAAAAGCTAGTTTGAGATGTTTTCTTCTTGAATTACACTAAGATCTTTCAAATAAAGGTTGGAGATGAAACATTATTTATTAAATTATGTAACAAAGGCAAATTTTGAATTACAATGGATGATCTTATGTTAAGTTAAAAGCTATAGGAATTTAAGAGACAGTGAAACGAAGTGATACTAACATAGTATTAAGTATTTATTTACTAACGCAATTGTAATTTAATTATATTTATACATTGGTTAAGTCATTTATCTATGGGTCTTTGTAACCTGAAAATAAATGGTTTATCATTATTATTTTTTTATTGTTATTTTTGTAAGGCTAAAGTGTCCATTAACAAATTATTTTTTTAATACAGTTTTTTTTTAAATTTAATTTTAATTAAAATTAAAAGGCACACATTTAACTACAATCTCATCCCATGGTACAGTACAAGGCCCCATGATTGACATTACACCCTCTTAGAAAAAACCCGTCACCAAAACCAGTCTGTTCGAAGTGAACCTTCTGACTCCCCTCCACCTCCTGAGGTTCAAGGCATGAACCATCACTTCTGAAGGAGTGTGGAGTCAAGGGGTTAACCCTCACAGCTGACCTGTGATCTTGAGGTCATTTTTGAAAGGAGACCTCTCACTTGAGTAAGTTTATTAGCATCCGAGGAACGACATGAGTGAACACATTTTGTGGGTAGTTGTAGTTTTATACGAATTAGGGAAGAATGAGTGGGTCTTAGTTAGTAGGGGATTGTAAGTTGGTTTTTGTGAGGTGTCCATTTTTTTTTTGGTTACCTAAATGATCGATCATCGTATTTGAATGTCCAAGAGTTTTTGCTAGTACATTCAAAGGTTTATTGACCCGATGGTGTAGGTATTTATATACATACGTTAAATATCAATGTTATCAACATACTCGTAGATACAGACTTTTTTCGGGTAATTGTTAAATTTATGTCAAAAAACCTGATGTCCTATTTTCCATCAGCAGAAACTCGACCCAACACATATGCAACTGGCAACCACAAACGAGATTACACTAATACATTCACACCCATACATACACAGTAGTACACAGAATACATAAGTACACAAATAAAACACAAAAGAGGCATATAATCTGGTGGGCCGCAACAACCAGCGGCGGAGGTGTTTGGGAAGAAACTCGGTAACAACGTACCACCCCCTCCCTGCCAAGAAAAGGGGGTGGTAGGGCTGCCCTGAGAAATATGAAAAATGGACGAAAAAAAATTGGCCACCTTGTAAATATCGTTTGGTTTTGAAAAGCGAATAGAATTGCTTTAGAATTTGAAGCCATTATTTGTTTTTATTGTCAATGTGGACCTTGGATAGTGCAGTATTAGGCTGAGCGTCCACGTCCGATTAATCGGCGACCGACTTTTTGTAGGTGAAAAATGAAACGTACTGATTGCAAAGGTGTAACGCACACGGCCTACAAAAAAAAGCTAGTTTTTACATAGCAAGGAGAATTCGGCCCGGTTAATATATCAGTCCGACAAAAATCCGACGTGGGCGGCCAGCGTTATGTTTACATCTAAAGTTTATGTATCGCATAAACTTTTTAATTTAATTAAACTGAAAAATATTTCAACATTTCTTCATTTGCAGTTTCGTCTTAGGATCAAGTATTGAGAGAATAATCTGCTTCCAATATTTTTGATTGCATACTGCTGGTTTTCAGGTGGACTGACATAAAGTGGATTAACATGTCCCATAGTTATAATCTAAAGTGATGTTTTAATTATCATAATTTGCAATATCTTAACTAGAGTGTCGATAATCGTATTACCTACCGTGAAACGTTTATTAGTGTCCCCAACATCAGAAAGCATTTATGCGTATTTAAAATACAGTGTCTTAAACGATTTATTTTACTTGACATTTAAAAATTGCATAATATTTGTTAATACGAAGCATAAAGTGGTCGACGACTTATGTCCTCATGTCCTTGCCATGTCCAAATTCATTTTTGGTTGTATTTTGAACAAATGTTTCGTGCTATCTAATCTTCTATCTATCCTAATCTTCCCCTTGACGTCTTATCCTCGAGCCAGCCCTACCGATCTGTGTCGTCCCCAAAGGCATGAATCGCGACTCCGCGTCAAAGCGAAATAGGAAAAGAACATCTAGCAGTGTCACGTCATATCGATACATCGATATATCGACAGATAGAGGTGCCGGTCGATACATGTTCCGCTCGACTAGAGGAGAGCTATGTTGGCTATGTACAAGCGTTTAGAGCTACAAGCGTTATTCATATTTCGTACTCCCGTTTGGAGTTTTGAAGGCTCTAGTGTATCTATTTTGAATAGTTTCAATATTGATTGAAAGTGGTGTAGTCTGTACGATTAATCCAATCGAGTTGACAGAAGCTAGACTTTTTGTATTGCGATTTTGCTAATGGAAATAGATTGTAACAGTTTTTGTCATGTTTGTGCTTTTAAATTGCAAGATATGGATTATGATTAAGTATTTGGATTAAAAAGCGGGTAAAGTTGTTAAGAACTCATGGTGATGCTTTTAACACTCACACACATCTTGCCTTTTCCCAGCTATATTGGGGTCGGCATCCTGTCTCGCCGGCTGCAGCTAAGTACTGATATTTTACATGGAGCAACTCAGACCTCCACAACCCAGTAACTATACGGCGGGAAATCATCAATGACTCCTCCCGCTCTGGGTGGAGCCGAAGGGAGTGTCAGACTCTTACTGACTAAAACCCTTCCGTGTTCCTCCTAGTGCCCTTTGCGTTCCAGGGCCGCGGTGACTCTTTTGAACAAATTCCTGTACCCTGGCAGGCACTGACCTTAGCGGGCCCCGTCTACTACGCTGACATCTCCTTGAGGCACGTGTGGAACACAACGCGCCGTCTAAGGAGCTACGATACAATAAGACTGTTGTCAGATTGTCTTGCTTCAGATTATCTGAACCGACTTTCAAAGATTTGTAGAGAAGATTATTACAAATGACAACGGCTTTACATGCTTTCCAAAGGTTGGAAGAATCTCGGTATGTTAGGGATGGTCTCCAATAACTTAGACAATCATTTAGCTTTCATGTTTTCTGGCACTTGTGTGACTAATTCCCTAAAATCTTGGGCAGCTATTCTCCCTTATATCAATGCAAGTCGGGACGGGACAAAAGTCTCCCTTGTGTAACTCTTGGACATACTCAGCGCAATCTTGTACCTACTATTACTTCATGTTTGTCGCTGTAGTTTTGTGTCTGTGCCGAATAAATGATTTCTATTATATTCTATTCTACACTAACCTCTCTTATGCTCCTCAGCAGTTGTCCTATTCAGCTGGGGCGGCAATGGAGCGGGTATCGCCGGGGCGGCTGGCGCGGCCGGTAACCCCGGGTACCACCATCCCGTCGCAGCCTGTCCGTTGAACATCCTCAACTTCTCGTACACGCTGTCGTTCTGCGCTGATGCTGCTTGCTCCTTCTGCGAGGCGAGGTTCCGAAGGACCCGGTTGATTGAGGATACCTGTGGGGGAGATGGATTAGTATGGTGCTTAATGTTTTGTGTGGTGTGGGAAATAACAGTGAGGGCTGGGAAATGGTCGGATAAATATTACAGGGTTCATACTTGTTTGACAAAACGAAAGTAACTCTTTCTGTCTGAGTGTCTGTTTTGTTTGTAACATCTTGACGTCTTAAAGGCTGAACGGATTTAGATAATATTTGGGCACACAGGTAGACCATGTCCTGAATAAGGACATAGGTTTGTCAGACTTCAATACTATAAATAATTATTTTATCAATTTTATTTCAATGCCCTGGGTGCAAGACCATAGTAATGGAAGGCGCTGGCTCGTGTCGCATTTAAGAAAGACTAACTGACCCGCGCAACCTCGTATGCGTCACATTTTTCATTAACGATCCGCTCCTATTGGTCGTAGCGTGATGTTATAAAACCTGTAGCCATCTTCGATAAATGGGCTATCCAACACTAAAACAATTTTTCAATTCGAACCAGTAG
The DNA here is from genome assembly GCA_950371165.1 of Lacanobia oleracea. Lineage (NCBI taxonomy): Eukaryota > Metazoa > Arthropoda > Insecta > Lepidoptera > Noctuidae > Lacanobia > Lacanobia oleracea. The sequence continues at coordinate 17,159,311 of OX493386.1, forward strand.
TTCCTGAAATTAGCGCGTTCAATCAAACAAACAAACTCTTACAGCTTAAAAATATTAGAATATAGAAGAAAGATAAAAATAAAGCTTACAACCCTAATCTCTTCAAAGTTAGAGTGAACAGGCTCCTTCTGGGTAGGCTCGCTCCATCGTAAACTTTGTCTCTGTCATCTCTGACATAGACTAGAGTCAAGAGCAAACCCATTAGAAAAAAAAAAAAAAAAAAAAAAAAAAACTGATTAGTAGTAGATCTTTGGCAGTCGTTACGGATTGTCAGAAGCCAGTAAATCTGACTCCAGTCTTGCCAAGAAGTACCGTGTTACCCAGTTAATGGGTTGTGGAGGTCTGGTAGGCAGCCGCTCCACGTAAAACACTGGTATTCAGCTGAATCCGGTTTGACTGGAAGCCGACCCCAATATAGTTGGGAAAAGGCTAGGCAGATGATGATGATAAAAAGAAACTGATTAAAATTATGCATTGAAGCAGAACTAAGCTAGAAAACAGTTCACAAATATCTTTGCAATCTGACATTTAATTTCTGTTACCGTTTAGTGCGTGGGATCTGGTAACACATCGTTCTGCATTTTTGATTAGTTGGGTTGATAAGTCAGGAGTACATTGATCGTTACATGTGTTAGGCATATGCGTTTGAGTCGTTAGAAATATCTACATTATGTACTTCATTGTCTCTGATTTTTAGTGATTATATTTTAGTAGCTGAACCGTGCCCACTTCGTTGGGCGGAATTTTTCGGGTTAATATATAATCTATGACATTCACAAATAGCAATAGAAAGCCACGTGTTTTCTATTGGTGAAAGAATTTTTAAAATCGGTTCAGTCGATCTAGAGATTACCCCCTAGAAACTCACAAACTTTACCTCTTTATAATATTAGTAGGTATTGAAGTATAGATTATTTTATGAAATTTCTAGGATTATACTTCAATAGCCAAGTCGTATTAGCCAGTCAGTAGCATTGGTTGGTTCAGACAACAGCTGGTTGATTCTGTAAACAAGTCAAAATGCAGGCTTGGGTGAAGTGAGATTTCATTCCATCTTGTTACATAAATTGACAGCTCACTTCGTGAATGCTTCACACTTCGCTTTGACAATTTACAGAATCGCACTGCTGAAGACACGTAGGTACAATCGAACAAACTGTTTGGTAATCATGCAGCTGCCTTGCAAGTCTTTAAGGCCAATGGGGCCGACAACTGTCAAAGTGGCGCTAGTAGTGCACAGACCAATAACAAAGTAGTTTTTGATGAAAAGATGAGTAAATACTTAGGTAAATTATTACTTTCAGTTTGATTAGATCGTCAAAAACTATTTCCAAATATTTGCACGATCCCAAACCTACCTGCATCACATAACCTCACATAACTAATAATTTAAGATAATGCGAATTCGATTTTATAAATCTTAAAACAAATCAGACTGCCTACAATACACAAACAAACGAACAAATGAATCAAAAAGACTAGAATCACAGACTAATAGTGTTTATCTCATTTTGACAAAGGTCCGTGTAGTGGTGGCGCCATCTGAGTTTAGCTTTCACTTGCCCATTCTCCCCCATTCTCGTACGTAAAAAATGTTAAAATCCAAGTCGCAATGTCATCACATCACAACGACATGTCAAAAACTTGTCACAACGTAGAAAATTGGACGTGTTTTTCACAGTTTGCGACAGCGAGCGATGCGAAAGCGAACTCTCTTTACAAATTCGAGAATTGCCCTTTTTAATCAATTTAATTAGTGTGCTGAGTAGCCGATTTTCTTACGTTTTACTATGAAGTAAAAATTTTACATTGATAATGTAGACAGCTGCTTGTATACCAAACAGCTTGATCAACTGTACTGTATGGTTGGCGCCACATAAATGTGCATTAAAGATTATTGAACGCAACGTTGGAAGTCCTCCCACAAGGTGGACCGCTGACCTGGTGAGGGTCGCGGGTAGCCGATGGATGCGAGACGCGCAGAACCGGTCGTTGTGGCGACGCTTGGGGGAGGCCTATGTCCAGCAGTGGACGTCTTTTGGCTGATATGATGATGATGAAACGTCATTGATCCACAGAAATTTATAGATTTTCTTAATATCTTAGACAGAAACAGAGACATAAAGCTGTCCTCAATCGACTTCTATCATGATCCTTTAAGTTCTTCAGAAATGAAAAACGGTTCATAATTTATTGATTGGGTATCTGCGAAGGGTTATTAGGGAAAGGTCAATGTACTTTATTGTAAGTTTATATTTCGCTTACCATAGCAGGCAGGTAGTATTTCTACAGTGCCAATGTCAGGTATTTCTCTATTGGCACAGAGTTTATTACTCACGTGGCACAGGTAGAATTACGTGCGTATGTGTCGTAGCAGAGAATTTTCAGCGCTGAAAGTTTCCTTAGCGTACAAGTTGAGATTGTGTGAATTTGTAACTTTGTTATGTATACTGTGCTAAGGTTTATTGTCGGGTTTAGGTTCAAAGGTATGAACTGGTTGATTAATAGAAAGATTCAAGGTAATAATATAGGCTTTCAAACACTAAAATTCAACATTAAAATATCCTAAATTTGAATTTTAATTATGAGGTTTTACTGACTTATTACTAAAACATAAAGGCCCTTCTTAGGTTTTCAAAAAAAGAGTTAAAAATTGAAACACTTTCAAAACAGGAACACCTCTACAGCTTACAGGAAAACAAATCCATACATAAACACCGGCTTTAAAACACCCTGTTATACATAACTCGATACATCCCTTACACCCAAACAACTATCTAATAGGAAATAAATTGCGCCCGAACCCCACCCTTTTAACTTGCTACCATGTGTAATTTAAAATCTAATATGATTACTAAATGCCAATCGGGAGCCTCAAAGGGACACAGATTAGGGCACCCCTTCCCCCTGACCGCACCTCACCCCGGAGGCCCTAAAAACCTCAATATCTATCTACTTTCACCGAAAACTACGCATGCGTAAAAACCTAACTCACACAGATATAAATTCTATATATGCCCACTTTAGCGTGCTGTACCCACATATTTCTAGTTATGTTTTTCGGTTGGGGCGTCCCCAAGCATAATATCTGTTTTCTTGTTGCTACTGGCAACGGGAAAATATATTTTTCCTGCCGGGAAATCGGTCGGCGCGATTACAATGTACGGCTGTTCTTCGTAGCTAGGTATTTTGTTCGTAATCGAAATTTGGAATGGAAAGATGAATGGCTTTGTGTAGAGTTGGTAGATAGGTAGGTAGAACTTTGTGGAAATGGAGTGTTTTGCAGGGAGAGGCGATTTTAAGAGAGTTTTAAGATTACGAGTAGGTGAGCGAAAAGCTCGCTATTGGTAAATTAAGCGTAGACTGCCCACTTTTGAAAACCAGAGTTGACTTTTTATTCCGAGTTAGCTGCTGGAGCTGGAAATATATCCTCGTTCTAGCGGCTAATATCCTGGTTAGCACTAACTTGAAGTTAAAGGTTTGGGCAAGAGGGCCTAAGTAAAAAAATAAAGAAACAGTCTCAAGTCAACAAGAAAAAAATGTTTGAAAAATCCTACCAAAAAAAAAAAGTCTTATAAGTTTACGTTGCCTTTCTCTTGCCCAATGTACTAGTAATAAAATTCCAATCTAATCTACTATAATAACTACTAATTAGACCCGTTATGTCCCACTATTGGGCAAAGACCTCCCTCCCATTCCCACACACGTCTATCCCCCTAAAAAATCTAACCAAAATCAACTTGACTTTATGAAAACCGCTACAAAACAAACTATTACAAAATTTAAATACTAAATTCAGCGGAGCGCTGGTACACGTCTGATTTAATCCCCTGTATCGCTAATGGAAGATAATGCGTGTATCCAACGTTGTAGGTAACTGTGTATATGTTGGGCATAGCAGCTTATATTAGTGTTACGTCCATATTTGGGAGGGTTTTCAGCTTTTGTTTTTGAAGTGAGTCGATGTTAGATCTAAACTTATGGTACGAAAGCAATCCGCCCGACTTTGAATGGTTAACAAAGCTAAGCTCCAAGTCGGCATGATTTCTTCCGACATCTTCAACCATCATCGTCATTTAGACAATTCGTACAAAACCTTCCTCGTTAATCACTCTGTCCATACACGAAAACCGTGAAAAATTCTGTTCAATAGTTTTTGAGTTTATCGCGAACGCCGTACAGATAGACAAACAGACGGACGACGCTGTGTGGGAACTTATGGTATGTTGTTTTGTAATATATAGTGATAGTGATGATGTGTTGAATGGTCCTAGCTCACGGTAATTTAGACTAAGGACGCTCTTATTACCCGATAATTTCACTAAAATTCAGTTCCCAATCATTACCCTCTTGATTACGATTATATGACGAATTGAACCAACTATTAACCTACGATATAACATTTCGTACCTCTAACAGTCTATAATATAATTATCATGATAATGAAATTACTCATAAGGAATACCGAATCGAAACCAGTTTGTAATTCTTCAAAGGTCAATTTAGAAATTGTTCTCACACCCATCCGTTACGACTGATTGAAAACCAATTACTAAATTCAAATGCACCAATAAGATAGCACAAAAAAGTGGCTCTATTATAACGAAAACATTTTGAATTTCGAGCACCCAGCTAACCAATAGGAGCGGTGCATTTAAACGCGAATTCTGCTCGTGACAGCCGTACGGCCAATCAGATGGGTACACGGGAAGATTAAAGAGCGTACGTTCCTATTAGAATTTTAAAGGATTTATTTTTTCCATTTATTCTTCCACGTGAATATTTTGTTTGAAGTGGCCAGGAACTGACGGGTAAATAGAAATTGAATAGATTTTGAGGAACGTAGGAATATTTATTTTTAAATGAAAAATGCCAAAGACACAGTGCATATAGAAATTTACACGGCAAAACCTAAAAATCAATTCTTTATACTCACTTACACGTGTATTGATTCTAAAAATAGGTAATTAAAAATATTCCGTCTATAAAATTATAGAGATCAGTGGACTGGAATTGAAAACATAAGTAAGTACATACTTTAGAAATGCTCGTATTAATTTACTTATTTATCAGACACATGTCGTCTAAAACTGAAATACTAAGAAGCTTACTTTCTATAAAATAAAAGCAAACTAAAAATAATAGATTGTCAAAGCAAATAGGTGTAAGTTACTTTCTTGAGGTCTCTTCTTTTGATCTAACATCTATACTAATATATAAAGCTGAAGAGTTTGTTTGTTTACTTGAACGCGCTAATCTCAGGAACTTCTGTTCCGATTTGAAAAATTATTTCAGTGTCAGATAGCTCACTTATTGAGAAAGGCTATAGGCTATATATCATCACGCTAAGACTAATAGGAGCGGAGCAGTAATGAAAATTGTGACGCAAACGAAGTTGCGCGTGTCAACTATCATCAATATAAACAAAATTCTTCCGCTACTGACTGATTGAGTGACTGAGTGACTGACAGACAACGCACAGCCGAAACTACTAGTCATAAAAAGCTAAAATTTGGGATGTAGGCTCTTTGGAGAGTGTAGGGGAGCACTAAAAGTGGATTTCCTGAAATTCTTACGGGAACTGAAAAAAACGTTCGAAGTCGCAGGCAAAAGCTAGTTATTTTATTTTGAATTTATTTGTATCCGTAAACTGAAATGTATTTGTCTTGTAATGATTTTTTCTACACTATCGCATTGGGTCACTGTAATGATAGCTGTATGAATGTCCGTAATAAATACTAAAAGAGACGTTCAATAAATGTATGGAGCTTGGTACTAAAATAATAATTGGTAATTTAAATAGCATTCTGAGCTATGTTTGCTGAAAGAGTGTAATTATTTTTATATGTCTGCGCATTTAATTTTTTTTACAGCCTCCCGTTTTTTTTTAACAAGTGTTGACGATTAAAATGCTTGCATCACTAAATACGAACAATATTTATATTTTAGGGTTGGCAACCCTATAGATTTGCCATTTGACAATGACAGTGACAGTCTCAGTCAGCAAGATTCGGGTCTAGGCATGGGCAATATCGTTTTTACACTATAGCTAAACTTATAAATGTAACGGTTTAGAATATCGGACATTGAATTTATATATTTTAATTTCGATCTATTGGCTGAATCTATATGGAACTCGGATGTGATAGGTAAGGTACTGCGATTGTTAGATTTTTATCGATATACATGCACATACATATTTACATATCGTATAATTAAACTAAACAGTGATGGCGAATTAATTAGTCAATACTTATTTCTTCCTATTACAAGATGAAAAAGAAAACACAAACAAACACACTTTCGATTCAATGACAAATTCACGAAATCAAAAACGAATAAAATTTACCTACTTTGATTTTTTTTACGAAAAACTCAAAAAACATCAGCACGTGTCTAACCAGAACTCGGTTAGTTCTATTTTTTTATCGATTATTTGTTCAGTTGCCATTATTTGAGGAATCGGCCTCCTAATCGTGTGTTCCTCCTAATCGTGTGTTCTTTCACATTAATACGCTACGATGGATGCAGCTGTTGTGTTTTTTTACAAGTATCTATTCCATTATAAAATTTGTTTCGCTAATTGGCTGTTTTGATAGCCCATTTGATGGGGAATTGAATTAGCTTTTTAGTTTTTTTCTCAGTTATGCGATTTTAGTCTTTTGGATTAAAAAATGGTATTTATCTTCGACTTAACTCCGCCACTGATTGACCTTTGTGCATGAAGTTTAAATAAATACATAGAAGTTATCGAGTATTTTTTATTTGCTATTTAATTTAATTCTGTCAATTAAATAGGTATAATATTTTACATCACTCAGTATGATTTTTAAGTATTTATTTTTGTAAGCAGGTTTAAGTGTTTTATATTTATTTAAATATAAAACACGTAAACCTACTTTATTTAATAACAGTCATAAGTTCATAACGAATGCATATTGGCATTAAACTAAAAAAAATAGTATATAAATTCCGAGTATAATAATGTTGCCATAACTCAGAATAATAATTTTATTTTTACATGTTACCAACTTACGCCCTTTTCGACTCGAGCGAGCCGAATTAGTGACCAGCGATGTGTGTAAAGGGACTAAAACTTTCGGCAGTTTTAGACGAGCGGCAACGTGTGTTGAACGTGTGTGTATACAGGGGTTAAAACGAGATTTTTTTAAATATGCACAACTTTAACGCTGGATGTTTTAGCCGCCGATAATATTTTTTTTCAGGGTATGTAGTAAATTATGGGTGAAATGAATAACCATTTGTGCTTTATCACTGTAAAGCATTTATTTCAGATTTAGTTTTTTTCAATTAATAATTTTGTTGTTTTATGTGCTTCAAATAAATTGAGTAGTGAACCCTCGTACGATAGAGTCGATCGTCGATCGATAACACCAACGTGAATAAAAAAAACTGTAATGTTTTAGGCATGTCCATGAAAATACATGCAAGAACCACGTTCTAAATTACTCAACACTTTTGTAAAATAAAATAAAAGAAAAAAAAAAAAATAATTTCCGACAAGCATAAATAGTTGGCGGGCCCATAAGCCCGGCACTACCGTACATGGCCTGAAACCCGATACATCTGACAGCGCTCAACTTCGTGACAGGCGCGGCTCTGCGCGTGCGCAGAACACCCCGCGACGTATTGTTATGTTGAAATATTGAGTTGATATATTTGTTATAGTAAGATGTAGTTGGAATAGTTGTGTTTCTTTTTTGGTTTATAAAAGTTAATTTTGAGAAACGGTTGGTTTTTACAGGTTAAAGAGCACACACATTTTAAGACAGTGCCAGGGAAATACGAGTAAATTCGGAGAATCTGTGAATGCTCATAAAATTTTCAATGATCTAATGGGAGACATTCGCCACATAAAAATACTAAGCAAAGAATTAAGAAATAAAGATACAGTACTAATAACAACAGCACGAACAAGTCCGAACCATAATTACTAAGATAAACATCTAACTCGTAACATCTAATTAAAAGCGAGCATATTATATCAAGTTTCGCGACGAGCGATAGTGTCTAGCGATCGTTTCTGAACGCGGGCGATCTCCCTGTCACTATGACAGTTGACAGGTGTCACGGGCAGGGCCGCCAACATTAAAATGTGATATTATTTTATTTCACGTGAGAATCGTTCATCATTTGTAGTGTCATGTCGGGATATGAGACTAGACATTGGATGTAAGGATGGGGGTTGTTGTTTCTTGGACTAGTGATAAAAAATTCTTGGTACTTAAGTCTAAGTTTGTGTTGAAGCTTGTAGAAAATGGGGTGATATGCAATGTTTGACAATTGCATAAAAAAAAAAATCTAAACTTTTTAGGTTACACAATACTAAGGTATTGTTTTACATGAAAAGTTTAATTCTTACCTAAGTAACTATTTGTGCACAACTGTATGAAAATTAAAAACCTGTTCCAAAAATATTTTAAACCACTTCTTCATTCAATAATGCCGCAAAAATTATTGTTCTACAAAAAGTTAGTCATATAATAGACATCTAATTAGACAAAAACCCGTTGGCAGCCCTCAGATATGATGCCTCGGTGCACCTCATTACCCTGACCACGAACACGGCAATAGATCATGCAGAGAGCGATAGTGCTAAGATCCTCTAGCGTAGGTGGTCCGTGACACGAAAAAAAAAATGTTGGAAAATCGACATTTACGCGGTTAATCGAATTTGTTTGGCGTTGCGATCGATCAAATAACATGGATGGTTTAGTTATTGATTTGATTTTGTGATTTGGAGATGATTTTTGAGCATTTTGGTCTGATTACAGAAGGTTTTATTTTTAAAACTGAAACAATCTATGACATAAAACTGTAGGTAATAAATGTTATTACAGTTTTGAGAGTTTCGTAATTCGTCATACATAAAATCTTGCCTTCAAAACTGACAGATTTGATACCTACTTATCTCGACTATATAGTCTAAAATCTAATCCCAAATGAGATTAATGACTGAACACGGTCCTGAAAGACGACCCTCAGAATCTTATTAACGAAATACTCAAACCAAAACTACAAATAGACCAAGCAGTAAGAACTTAATCACCTAAACGATCTGTCCCCAAAAAGACACACAAAAGAAACATCCTCATTGAATGGAAATCCCTGTACCATTAATCTATCCACTTTTCCATGACCATTCACTATCTATCCGATACCAAAGGTATCTTCACAAAAACCATTACTATGAATACAAATACCCATAGAGGAAGGGGCCTACATCCCCTAGAATTACTATTAGTATTATCTATAAACATTTTAACGTACACGGTTAACCCGCGGAGACCCTGGTTCGATTCCCCGGTGAAAAGCGATTGTAGGGTGCGGTCGTAGGGGTGTTTTTTGCAATTCTCTAAGGGAGCACAGATTGGGGCGGTCTGTCTCAGTTCATTATGGATGTTAAGTTGTTGTCGGTGATTTGGATTGAAGTGGGTTTTTGTTGTTGAAAATGTTGATAGTTTTTGCGATGTATGCTTCAACTTATAATGATATTAAAATCGATCAACAGTCTACAATAAGCGAATCGTATCGTTCACTTTCTTAGAATTTGATGACATTAATAACTTTCTTCATTAAAACTATGACAATTGCCTCTCTAAAATGAATCCTCGAGGAAAACACTTAATAAGCAAAATTACATATAAATGCAAGGATAAATATGTCAAACTATTTCGATAATCATCAAAGGATCAAACGTTGTCCCCTGAGGGACGCCAGTTAAAGTACCGAATATGTCACATAACGTGATGTAAGCGAGAGCAACAGTCTGTGACAAAGGGCTGTGGGGAGCATTGTTCCCGTTTTAAATACCGTATTGTAATCGAAAATAATTACTGTATCCATTTCTAAAACCATATTTCGAGTTTGATGATGTCATTTGCAGTGGTTAAGTTATAAATTGCTTGCTTATCAGGTTAGCCGCAGTAACAAAGATCCGAAGCGCGTCTATCCCTGTGTTCAGGATTATCTTGCTGGCTGGATTTTCTCACAGCTTAGACTTTGCCATTTAGTGCGGTTTCTCGAGCTAAACTTTAGGTGCAGTTGATGTTTTTTTTTTAATTAAAAGATTTTTAAATTACATTGTCTGTAGGCAATACATGTTGTCAAAAAAGGTAAACGCGCCGTCCTCGACATTTTAACCAAAACTGAACTAAAAGGTGTCTCCAATTACAAGAGTATTGCGTGTAAACGAAAACGAGAGCGTTCGCGTTCATACGCCACATAATACGTACGAAGCCTCCGAAATGCCTCACAGTAGCGTTTCGGTGGTGTCAGGTTCCCGGACTAATTCTGACAGCTACAAGTTCGGTAGTTTATAAATTTTCGAAGCTAACGAGACATAAATTGTGTTAATATTATTCAGCCGTTACTTCTAAGTGTACCTTTTGCTTCGTTTTAATTTGTAGTTGACTTGAACAGTTTGAATGTTTTTTATAATTTGCTAGAAATATTTGGACGTGCTATACATGTTTGCTGTGATAGAAATAACAACAATATTTATTTGAATTACGAGTACCGTGCTTCTTAATAAAAATTCAGGATCGCAACATTCGATCTAGTTCTAACAAATCGGCAGAATCAGCCGCCTGGGCACGCCTCGCTCGATCGAACTCATGAATTCTAAATTTAAATTAGATGTCTCCAAATCGTATTTAACGGTCCTTGGGCGCAACTGTTGATTGGCGATGTTTGCCGCTTTCGTGTTCTGCGGTTGGCTCCGTTGTTTTCTATTTTCAGTTTCGATTCTGCCAAAATTATTTTTGTAAAATGCTTTTTTTTAGTTTCGCTTCGATGTAATTTGGTCCTTCCTGGCGGTAGCTCACTCAGTTAAATTAATTTTAGTTTTTTTTTTCTGAAATTCTAAGCTACCATTTACAGGATCAGAAATTAAAAAAAAAATCATTCGTAAAATACAGAACGTTTTACATTTACAAAATTAAAAATACACAATTCCCTCGCCCTAGTACAAAATTCCCTTACATCACCATAAATATCAGTGGACTTAAAACCGTCAATTCCTATGCCATCATAAGCAGTTGACGTTAATCCGCGAGAGAAGGGCAGCGATACAACTCGCTGCAGATCCATACAGCATAACCACAAGTGTGAAAGAGATATAGAATATTCCGTGCATTCACGCGTAAACGTGGAATTATTGTATAGCGCCCTGGGAGAAAAGCGGCGTAAGTTTGCGGTGGTCTTTTGAGAATTTGTTTTCAGCTATTGAATCGTATTCATAAAGTAACGAATATGTGTAGCTTTGAGTGTTTCGTTTGATGTTCCATAGGAGGCTTTCGATAGTAGGTAAGTGTTCAGCAAATAAGTACTTTTACTTTTATAACTTCGTTTATTTACAAAATAGAACTCAAATATTTTCAGTAACTATAAGAGTCTTAAGTAACATTGTGCTATTTAAAAATATATATAAAATAGCCACATAAAGAAACCACTCAAGCGAAATAACATCGCAATATAGTTTTCAATTTGCATATCCTCCATATTCATCTAAGAATATTCGCAGTAAGCTGCGCCGACATCACATAAGCCTCTCTGACACTTTTACACTTACACCGTTCTGCCGCCGAGCCGTAATCGATTGTTCCACGTATTTTTGTCCGCTTTTAGTTGGTAAGAAACATCACGCCCATTCGACCGTTATGACTAGGCTACGGAACCCACGACATATAACTGTCCTACTCTAACACGTGTGTGGACCTATCAGCTTGTCAGTTTTGTCCCTTTCACCTATTTGGCCCAGTGGGCCGAGTGCGTAGGTACGACAGTCATAAAAATAGCCCCTTTGGCGCCGAATCTTCTAGGGGTTTTCGATTTTGTGTCCTCTTGTTACGTGGGGTGGATAATGTAGGTATTTTTATGATTAGTTATAGGTACTGTTTTATGTAGCGGATGGGCCTGGCAGCCTGGCGAGTTTCTTAGGTTTATAGACAACAAGGTTGTTACTATGACTGTACTGCGTATTAGGGCTGTGACTTGTTTGAATTTTATTTTTGTTTTTTGAAAAATACTATCAAATGTGACGTTTTCGAGTTTGCAGACCATGAAACAAACAATGCTCAAGTCAAAATAGTTCATGAGTAGGTAATTTCGCATTACCGTTTATGTCAAAATGATGACAAATCCCCTCTAGATAATGCAACATATAATATTATCCACAAAACCAACACTTTCGATTCTCAACACTCAAGGGTCACAAAAACATTTTTTCTATCCCATTGTGTCACCAAGTGTTTACTTTGTGTCACGCATTGTGATCACAAAACATGATATTTTTTGGATTGTGACGTTATTAACAGAAAAATTGGTTCGAGGAAAAGAAAAAACGGAGCGAAGTAAGTACGTATTGAAGCAAGGATTTGAAGGTTCCGTAGGAAGATTTTGCAATTTTACTAGACCATACACGAAATATATTACGAATTAGGTTTATACGGTCTCTATAGTGGTCCTTTCCTTTTGTTCTAGGTATTATGAAAGATTATTAAGCTCTTCTATTTAAAAAACCCCTTAAATACCTTTGTTTCCAAACTCAAATTCCAACATTTCGAAAATTTTCGTATCTTCTCAATTCAACCCACAAATAGTTGACGCTCTACCGCCACCGAACCCTAAAAATTACAAAATTTTCACTTTGTTATTTTTTGCCGTGATTGGCCGGGCAGATGTTGGAGCCGTCTGCTTCGATTACCGGCCGTGTCACTTCAGCAATGGCTTTATTTTATATCTTGTGCGTGATATTTTTCGCTCAGAATCGCGGTTTTTATCATTTTTTACTCTCTCATTAATTGTGGGGTAGAATGTGGGCGGCTCTCGTTACTTTACATGGATTTTATGATGTTCTTGTAATTGCAACTCGGTTGCTTTCATTTTTATTTGCTTTGCCATGCATGGCCTAGATTTATTTTGTACGCACTGGCTAAGACTATTGGGAAAACATGTTTTTGTTGTGAGAATGTTGTCGAGTGATGTTATGAAGAGAGGAGTTGGTTTTGCCAGTTCTTCCCAGCTAAAACACTAGAAAGTGGTGACGTGCGCGGCGGGCGTTTTGGGGGACTGTCTTCATATAATTTTTGGAATTCCCTATTTTAATAAAATAATTTTGATATTGAGACGCATTTCTGTCTTTAACTCTGGACATAATATCTTGAACACTACTCTCAGTACTCACCTCCTATTATTGACCCACAGGGATTAACAGTTCATCTTATAAAAGGTTTTCTTTACATTTCTTTGAGCACTCAATATTATCAGAATACAATTCAGCATTCAATTTGTTATTGACATAAAAGTTGACAGAGCTAATAGCAAAATGGAAGCGAAAAATTTATGAACTGTCCGGATAATAGGAGTATTTGTATGGGTCCATACAAAAACCTAATAAAACGGCATCAAACTTGCCGAACTAAAATTTTATAAGCCATCATCAATAACAGAATGGATCGTTTGTGTTGAACACGGTCCATCTTGAAAAGATTTTGGACAATGGGCCCGCGTCTGTCCGGAACATATGCTCCTAAAATATAGAATTGCGAAATTGGATTAAAAGAGAATTATTGTCACCGAACTTTGTCCAGATTATTTTGATGGGCGGCACAATGGGTGCTTGAGCATATGTTTTGTGAATTTTAATTAGATATATCGTATTGTCGATAATATTTTGACGTTTTCGATAACTATTTAATAGATAGTAGTGTGCTGTGAAGGTCGATTGTTACAGCTTGATTGACAGGTCATTCAAGATAGTAATGCTAAATTGAATCCTTCAAAAAAAAAAAATATTTAGGATTTAGTTTTCCTCTAGTAGTTGCTATCCCAATGCACCCAAATCCTTCCAGATATCCCGGTTCCGCGTTGTCACGAACTAATTAAACAAATATAAATAAAAAAACTTCAACATGATGCAATTAAAAAAAAATACATGGCTTCGCAGAAGGATTGGAACCTATTTAACAATTTCTAGGTATTGCGACTGGACTGTGTGCAATGAGAATAAAAATATGATGGTTGCCGAGGCCAGCACCATTCTTATCATTAGGTATTATTTATATAACGGTATCATGTGTGAAATAAAAATAAATAAAAACTCTCTCTGGATAGAAATTAGGTCAGGAACTTAATTCAGAAAGGAACTCAGGTCGAACGAGACACATCGTGTCGTATCAGTAGGAGGAAATTTCTCTTTTAGACCCCAATCAGTAACTTGGACGTTATTCTTGATTCCAGTGTCCAACTGGTTCTAAATTGAGTGTATTTTCTTTAAAGAATTATTCAAAGGTTTTGAAAAGACTTCACTTGTAACGTTTCCTCAAGTAATAATACACGAGCCACTAAGGGGTAAAAATGTAAGGGGGTACAAAAATCTCTTGCAGTACCTAACAGATTACGAAAACTGTTTCAGTGATTGAAAGCTACAGTGTCACCGGGTTCCCGGGCTATAAGCTACGGGAGCGGAGCTTCAAAACATTAGCGTAGTATCTACATAATAAATAAATAAAGTGGAATAAGGAAAGAGGGAGACCCTATAGTAGGACAATATAAGCTATAATCATATCTAAGCGGGCCTCTCAAGTTCGCTTCGTTCTCAGGGCTCTGGAGTCAGCTTCGGTCCCTCGTAAGCCATAGGTCCTGAAAAATGTAAAACACATACCAAAATAACAATAAAACAATCATACTCACACTAGGAATATTGTCGTTATTGCACACGTTTTCACTCAGCAGACGATCCCTGATCTCCCACGCGAAGATTGAAGGGCACTCCCTCTTGTAGTCAGCTATCTTCTGGACCACAGGCGTCGTAGCCACTCTTGGCTTGGACCCTCCGATGGCCCGGGGCTTTATCGACCCCGTCTCGTAATATCTGCGTGCAAAGCTGAATTTAGTTTGGAAGATGAAGAGGCCGAATGAGCTAATTCTTTTTTGCTCAAGGGCAGTTCGAGTTTTGAATTGTTTTTTGGTTGTGTGGTTGGTAGTGTCATGTCACATGTAGGTGTGTGCCAACATACTAACACATAGTACAAGGTTGATTATATTTTTGAGAAGTGGTCGACGTTATAGCTACTTGGATTTAGTTACCAAAATATTACACAGTTTTTTTAGGAGATCACTCTTTTTTCTTTAAGTTCGTTTGCTGACGCTTGGCTGACTTACTATTTGAGTAAAGCTATAGTTAATCTGATATGCTTTCCTCAAAAAAAAGCAAATGCATTTCAATTGAGCAATATAAAACTCTGAAACATTGCTGGAACCATAGTGTTAAGTTTAAAGATGCAAGAAAACGAATTATTGTAAAGATTTTCTGCACGAGTAGGTAACTCTGCCGTGCCTATAATTAAGTTACTCTAGATCCTTGTCAACAGACATAATAACTGTTATTATTATAATAAGTTAAGTAATCATTTCGCACTTCCTACGTAGACCTCTATCAGTTTACTCTTGTTACCAGAAACTAGTTTTAGTAAAACTAGATTGGTGACATTGTCTGATAAATAAATGAATAATTCAACGTAGTGACATAATATCTCGCTTTATTCCCTGAGGGGTTAGGTATAGGTGTATTTATAATTAGTAACACATCACGTCAATTTCAACATATTGACCATTATTATTTTGTCGTAGTCGTAACAGCCAAAGACGTCCACTGCTGGACATAGGCCTCCCCCCCAAAGGAGGGGTTTGCCATAATCACGATCGCATTGTATGGTGTTGCGTTTTACAGAGAACGCTGCTGCACATTCTCTGGTGAGTCCCTTAGTTGCCATTAAATCATTATTTATTTGAAGTAAAATGAGGCTATTGCTGAATTATACGTCACCACGCAAAATTAACTTTTATCAAAAATATTAGGACTATCCAACTAGAGGTAACCTAAATGTTACCCATCTATACTAATACTATCAAGCTGAAGAGTTTTTTTGTTTGTTTGTTTCGTTGAACGCGCTTATATCCGGAACTGCTGATTCCAATTGGAAAATTGTTTTAGTGTTGGATAGCCCATTGAGGAAGGCTATAGGCTGTATGACATCAAGCTACGCCCAATAGGAGCAGAGCATTAATGAAAAATGTGACGCGTGCAATTGACAACGAATACGTACAACCTACACATTTCATAATTCTTACCCCAACTACACTTCTACTAAACCTACAATTTACTACAAATCATCAGAACATCCCTTCTCAACTAAAATACTATTAAAACACAATTACAAGCATAATCTCTAGCATCCCCTTAACTTCAAGTACCTATACAAAACGTTGCCAAATTCCGTCTGATTGTCCTCTTGCATTACCGAGGGAAATTACACCTTCTGTCTTTGAAGGTACAGTTTCAAATGGCTTGGGGAGGGATATCGGATGTCAGCCATGTATTGTTAGACAGACATGTGTCGATATTTCGGGTCTTGATTCAACTGTGTAGCATATTGTACTGTATCAAGATGTCAGATGTACACCGGTTTAGTGTTTAAAACCTTTTTTCTTCGATATTTTGCTGGCTGGAAATTATAGATGAAGGTGGTTATAATAAATATCAATGAAGTATTAAGCGAGAAACGCACTGGTCCTACATACGCTACGTATGCAACGCTTTTAAATCGTACTAGTTGACCCACACAACTTCGTCTGCGTCTACTTTTAGTGCTCCCCTACACTCTCCAAAGAGCCTACATCCCAAATTTCAGCTTTTTATGACCAGTAGTTTCGGCTGTGCGTTGTCTGTCAGTCACTGAGTCACTCAATCAGTCAGTAGCTGAAAAATTTTGTTTATATTGATGATAGTTGACCCGCGCAACTTCGTTTGCGTCACAATTTTTATTATTGCTCCGCTCCTATTGGTCTTAGCGTGATGATATATAGCCTATAGCCTTCCTCGATAAATAGACTATCTAACACTGAAAGAATTTTTCAAATCGGAACAGTAGTTCCTGAGGTTAGCGCGTTCAAGCAAACAAACAAACTCTTCTGGTTTATATATTAGTATAGATGTTGCGTTCATACGATACGTGTGTTTCTACTGCATAGTTTTTCATATGAAATCAAGAGTCTAGATATCATAATGCGTTACATACGTTGCGTACGTGGGACCAGTTTGTCTCTAGCTTTACATACGAAAATCGAAGCTCTAATAAAACCAGTACAAGCTCTACCGGTACTAATAATCGGTAGCACGAAAGCAGTTTATCTTATAGCACCGAGACGCTACAGAGGCCTCCTGGAGATGATATTGTCAAACATTTCATACGAATCAATCGTGTCAGCGAGTGATCCGTCAACTCTTAGATGGCCCGGGCCAATTTCGACTATAACAAAGACAGTCGAAAATGGCGCTCAGCGCTTCTTGCTCAGGCATTGACCATTCGTGTTGCTCGGGCACAAATAGGTATTATAAATAATGGTGTGCTATTTAAAATGTGACAATACAATGCAAAAGAAAATGATCATACATTTTTATCTGATGGAATAATACAATAAAAATAGTTTTAAGTAGGTACCTAACTATTTCAATATCAAAGAAAAAAAAACATGCGAAAAATCATCGTTCGCCAAAACACACACAAAAAAAACCAAGCTGACACACAAACAATCAGAAAACCGTTACAAAATAATAACACAGCAGCTACAGCAAATAACAAACATGGTTTTATCAGAATTGTCATCGATAAAGTTTACTTAGGCATTCTCAATAAACATTTACAGGGTTATTAAGGCCCATCGTTGGATTGTAATCGTTTTCGCCCTGGGCGGATATTCGCAAAGGGCGTGCTCGAAGGGCGCTACCGAATGCTTTTTAATTGAGAACTAAGAGTTCGATGAACTTTGATTATGTGTTGTGCTTTTTTGTAAACAGAAGAGGGTAGGTAGGAGAGGTAAATAAGATTTTGGCGGGTTTTGAAGGGTGAAAAGTGTAGGTGTGGCTATGAAGGCATTGTTTTATTTTTAAGTTTATTATCAATTAATAGGAGTCTTCGGTAGTGAGAACTACCAATTGACATGAGACTAATGAATATGAAAAGGAATTTCTTAATGAAAATACTGTAAAAAGAGAACGAGCCAGGATAACATGACTAAAAGTTTACGAAGCCAATTTGCACTCGCATATTAAAAACAAACTGTAAATGAAAAAAATACAGATGTAATAACGCCAACGGCATCCAACGCTTCATTACATGTTCGATCATTCATAACCAAATAATAAAACATTACCGAAAACCAAACTTTGATCAAGTAACTAAATTGCCGGCCACAAACGCAACAGAAATTGCAAACAAATTGTCGCGAAACCGAGCAATTATTGCGTCAAACAATAATAAATTGATCGAAATCAGAGCCACAATACCGCGCCATTCGACCAACTTTAATTCATTGTTTCAACTACATTGCTTGTTTCTCAGAACGTTACTGACAATTCGATCCCTGAAACCCGTTGTCACAACTCAATGGACACGCAAGTACAAATTGTGACGTAGCTCTGCTCTGACGTCAGGGGGTACAAAGATTCGATGTTAGATAGGCTCGGGGCAATAAGCACTTATCAGAGATTGTTTTTGAAGTGGTTATTTAAAAGTAACCAAGTTACGCACGCCCTATTGAGAATATGGGAGTTCGATAAATGTTATTTTTATTGTTGCAAAAATGTAGAAATATTCATTGAACATTTCGAATCAAATAGACTTCGAACCCTTTAGTTTCGTAATCAAGATAACAAAAAAAAAACAGACAAAAATCTTATCATGAAAAATCTCAATTTTTAACAGCCATCTCGCGACAATACATCTCGAATATAAACATTTCCCTCAATAAAGAGAATTGCTATCAAATGTAAGTTAACAGCGGGACCTCTCCTTAATTAGGAGTCCTGCTACGCTTGCCCTTCTGTGGGAGCCCTAAGGAACACTTTTCAACCCCTTTGCTTAGTAATTGGCACGATAAGAATGTCCAGGGGTGTGTGAGAACGATCGAGGCACTTGCAGCCGGTGCGGGGCAAAAGGAGGCAAGTAACGGCAATTTTGGAATACTGTGGCTATTGATACGATGACAGCCAATTTAAGGGTAATTAGGAATAAAGGAGATAGAGAGAAGTGTAGTCTACACTGTCCTCTCATACTTACTAACACCGTGTCATTGTAAGAATCTTTTACTTTTAAAGATGAACCTTATTTTTTCTTCTGCGGGTCTAAAAAGACCATTTTAACAGAATCGGAAAGCACATCAAAGCTATCCAAAACTGTCAAATTTTCCCAATCAAACTTGAACCTAATAATAAAGCGATTCGACAGATTATCGTATGATTAATATTATGATCTTGATATGCTTCTACTAAAGTGACCTTTTTAAACCCGCTGTTCTCCATAGGAATCGATCAATTCGAAGCGTCAACTAGCTTCTAGAAGACCTATGTGACACAAAATATTTTTGAATTTGGAGAATATGAGATCGTATTGTCGAGACTTGAAAAATTTTCAAGCGATAGAGTAGACAGTTCGTTCCTAGATTAAAATGTCATTTACTTATAAATTACAGTGTAATCTAGGAACGAGCTGTCCACTCAACCTACTGCAGTTTTTGCGAGGCTGAAAAGCCCAAAAAACATGCTATCAAGAAAAACTCACACAAACAATGCAGCTTTTTCCCATAAAAACAACTTGTTCCATCAATATCTTGACAAGCAAAACATTACAAAATAATAGCATAGCCACGGGGCGATATTATAGGGTTCACCGAGCCAAAATTATTTTTCCTAAGTACAAGATCTCTTGAAGTGGCGTCAAGCAGTCTCCCTCAGTAGGGGTGCCAATTACTGGAAAATAATGTTTTTATTTTGATTTTTATTTAGGGGCGGTCGTGGGACAGCCCTGAAAGGCACACCCTATATTAAAATGAGTCTAGTTCTTTGATTGACGTCTTTACATTTTTTATTGTTCGATTGACTTTTGACTTTTTGGTTCCCATTGAATTGAGTATGTGTTATTTGAATGGCTCTGGTTTTGTGTGAAACACTGAATAACTAATGACCGGATTTAGACGTTCTTTATCGATCGTTTCATCATCATATCAGCCGAAAAACGTTCACTGCTGGACATTGTACTCCTCCAAGCGTCGCATCAACGACCGGTCTTGCGCGTCTCGCATCCATCCGATCACACTATACACCTTGGTCAGTCTATCCAATATCATAGCTTCAATATCAAGTTTTATTATATTTGTAAAGTTCTGATATTGACAAGAAGATCGGTGGAGGTCAGATAGGCTGTCACTCCGTGTAAAATATTGGTACTGAGCTATATCAGTCAAAGCAGAAGCCAAGCACAACATAGCTCGGAAAAGGCTAGGCACAATTGATTTCTGATATTCGTAAGACTCGGTGAGTACACCTACATCTGTTACAGCTTTGCGGGGGCTTTGCAAAATCAGTTATTTAAAACCATTACAAAAACAATTCCATTACGATTAACACGAATACTTCAGTGCCGGCATTTCAATAAGCACTCGATCCGAGGGCCGAAATCCTCAGATAAAATCGCAATCAAACAATAAAATTGCCGACGAAATTAGAGTCGCACCCCAACGCAGCACCCGATGTCGATTCCCACCTCTAGCGTCCCGCGGCGCACACGTCAACCTTTCAACAAAAACAATACTCTATGGGAATGCAAACTCAAACTATTGTATTGATTAAGTCATTGAAATATTCCTTAATTTTGTCCGCGACAGCTTTGAGGCGCATTGTGCGGTTCCTCGGGCGGTATTATGGGAATTCCATCAATTTGCCAACGCGTGGCGTAAGAATTTGACCCCATCGTACTTAGACATAATCGATTCTTTAACTTTTGTCGGCTCACAATGGGTTTTGTGTGAAATAATTCGTTTATTCGTGTAATAGTATTCGTTTTAATTGTTATGGGTGCTTGTACCCTAGTAACACGACAACTGAATGGACTCGCCAAAGAATTAGGTCTTTCTTTTGAGTTGACAGTGAACCTTGAGAAAATAAGAACTTCAAGTCTTATGATAAAGACGTTTCTAAATGAAAAGTGTCATTTGGTGGGTTGTGAGTAATTCAGTAGTGTCAGACTTTATGATAGATGATGCTCTTTGTGTAGCGCCAATGTTCTATCTCGGCATGGATTCTGTGGACCTTGAAATTTATATAAAAGCCCTATTATAACGAGTTGCCGAAGAGCGATTACGAAGGTTTAAGATTTTCGGTAAATATATTTTTGGATAAAACGTTGTTGAAAAGTATTAAGGACCTCAATAATGATATTAAAAGACATTGAAAGCTCTTGATCTAAAAATATTGATGGAAAGCGTCTGAAAGAAACAGATTATGAAATATGAGTGGAAGACCCACTTGCTTAGAATCTTACTCGAGAGTTCACAACAACAAGAGGCTAAATAACAAATATTTCATGCATTATGGCCCCAGGGTAGGTTAGCCACATCACAAAGATGCCGTTGATTTTTGTATGCATGTAAATGCTAGAGTATTTGTGTGTTTTGGCAATCTACAAAGCACCGAACCTACCACACCATTCAGTACAAGTGACACTTAAAACCAACAGACCTGCCGAGTATCTTGGAGACGCAGCCGTTGGAGACCTGCAGGATGCGGCTGATGTCGCAGGGCCGCGCCCCCGAGTGCGCCAGCTCCACTATCTTCTGGCGCGTCGAGTCGGGCAAAGGCCTGCCGTTCACATAGACGCCGCCGAGCTGGTTGATGCCGCTATGCCCGGCTGAGGAGCACCCGAATAGGGCTCCGCCTCCCATCGCCGCGCTGTGCATCAGCTCGTCTGTAATACATGCAAGTGTTAGCTGAACTGGTTAGGCATAAGGATGTCGTGATATTGGCACGGCAATTATGAGTTCTGGCCATGACCCTCAATTGTGATTATTAAACATATTGTAGTCTGGTAAACTGATAAAATGGTCATAAAGCGTACTCGAATTATAATTGTGCAATGCCTTAGCCTTGTGAAGCTGTTTCTTCATCGTAATTTTTTCAATTCTTAGTAGTATTTTAAGCTCATATTGCGATTTGTAAAGGCATTATTAGGAGTTATTGCAAATCTGTCATCTAATTTTATTCTTCTCGTGTATGAGTATTATTTATGTATAAAAAAGATTTTCTATTCGTACAATGAAAGTTCACATCTGCACCTCTTCAAATTCTAACGCTTCCTCAATTTAAACTTAAGTGGTATCCTCATGTATAGAAACATCGTTTGATATTATCTCTCAGATAATATCTGCTTCAAACTATAGACTGCGGCCATCTTTAGCAAAAACGGCCGTAAAAAACGTAACCCGTTTAAAAAAATAATCCGCTTTGCGAAAAGTATCTTCAATAAAAAAGGGGTTTCGCGGTGCGCGATAGAAAACCACAAATTTTTATCTAATCTTCTGAGATTCGAAGATATTTTGAGTGTCATTGTTTGTGTGGACCGTTAATACGTCTCTTTTGATATAGGTTCT
Source organism: Lacanobia oleracea (assembly GCA_950371165.1). Classification (NCBI taxonomy): domain Eukaryota; kingdom Metazoa; phylum Arthropoda; class Insecta; order Lepidoptera; family Noctuidae; genus Lacanobia; species Lacanobia oleracea. The sequence goes on from OX493386.1 coordinate 17,181,817, forward strand.
TTGACGTTTTGAAGTATTTCGTTTTTCTGAGATTAGGAGTCTGTAAGATCAAAATTCTAGAGATCATCAATTTTTGGAGCTAACAAAGATTAAACTCCAGTGTTTTTATTTCAAAACATATCATAAGGTACCTAAACACACATACAGCAAATGAAATTGCTCAAATTATGAACACATCGGATCCTTTAATCGGACCAAATTAGACGGTTGGTCCGTCCACAATTATAACCACGCGATCCGTTCACAAGCCAATAGTCTTCAATAGGAGTGCATCAGATCGGATGAGCCCAACCGTTGCTCTGACAATTCTTTTTATCCACCCCTCACAAACACGCGGTAAAAAGTGAACAATTGGATGCAATTTGTGGGCGAATTTGGGCCAGGCCCTTGATTAAGGCCTTAAAGGGTGGGGGCCTAAGTTCATTGTTTTGTCCCGGCAATTTTTTGCGGTCGTCTTGTGTATAATTTTCGTAGTTCGTGTGTCGAATCCGGAGCGACTGTCTTTTGCTTTTTTTTTTTGTTCTTTTTCGTATTATCGGGCTTTTTGCTTGATTGGTGCTGTGGATACTGAATACATAAGGTATGTATTGCTGAGAGTATCAACTGTACTAGCGTAAGGTGGTATGTGTCTGTCATTTATGCTGTAGTGGACCTATTTTGGCGCAGCACATAGTGAAAGAAAAGATTTTTTTAATAATTTATTGTTGTTATAAAAACTTGTTGTGTATCTTTGAATTTGTGGCGTAGTAAACGTTAAATAGATTTACTTTCGGTCTACACACACAATTGAAAATTTTCAGCATCACCAAACTTTAGCAGTAGGTATATGGCTTGAACTAGTGCAACAGAGTTGCAGATAAAAGGCAAAAGCCTTTTACCGTTAGATATACGCATACAGCAAACAAGATTTTGATTGGTTCTGCCAATCCTTGATCCCCGAATTCAACCAAAAATATTTCCTGACTAGCCTTTCCCGAACAAATTAATACCCACAAGTCTTTCGCCAATTAAGGGTGCGTTTGGAGAGGCAAGTTGACGCGTTTCTGTTGTTAATCGCGCCCCGTGCTCACCTTGCCACGGCTTGCTAACAAGCGCGCGTTAAAAGAACAATGGACAATCGTACGCCCACCCGACGAGCGGGTGAGTGTATGGGATGGGCGGTAGCGATAGCGGAGAGCGATTTAAAGAGTTTAAGTGTTTTTCGAAGGATGGAGGTTATTTTGCTGGGTGAATGGTTTTGATGGTATTTTTAAATGTTGTGAGCAATGGCAGAAATTCAATGAAAAAAATTTGTTAAGGATAACAAATTCATCCTCATCTATAGCTTTCCATCAGGCGTGATTGTGGTCAAGAGCAAGCCCATTCTCCAATGAAAAACAAATACTATTTTTTTTTTTAAAAAAGCTCCTGTTTAGGAGAAGTCATCAGTTACTCTGTTGTTTGTATCTTAGGGTGGTTCTATTCATTTTTAAGCAAGGGTTGCAGTCACATCTCGACTCGTCAGAATCCAGATGTTTTAACAGATTGCGACTGAGATGCAAACGCGAACGTTGCATAAAATTAGCAGAATTGGCCGTCTTGTGTCTCAACATCTACATAGTTAAGAGGAAATCTGACCTCCATAGTTCTTAATTCATAAGTTTCAAACGAACAAAATTATGCTTGATCATCATCATCATATTAGCCGAAAGACGTCCACTGCTGGACATAGGCCTCCCCCAAGTTGGGGCGGGGTGTTGCCATCAACGTCACGCTTAGCAGGCGGGTTGGCGATCGCAGTGTTGCGTTTTACAGAGAATGCTGCTGCCCATTCTCCGGTAAGTCCCTTAGTCACCTCTTACGACACCCATGGTGTTATTCTTTTACGGCACCATACGGCACTGGCCGAGACCATACTGCAAATTATGCTTGTCGTTCTTAAAAATCTGACTTTGGATTTCACTTCTGTCAGTTTTCGCGAAACACATTTGGTAGTCGTTTGAAGCGGCTGCCAATTTAATATTTTTATTTTCAATTTAAGGTTTCTTTATTTATTTAGATGTACAATAAAGTATACATAAATAAATGACTAAAGGACAGTTGATCCATTCACGGATCATTCACTTGAGGAGATCGTGGCTAGATAATAACAGCCTCACGGGTCGATCTTCAAGGTTAAGCAACGCTTGCCGAGGTTGGTCTGTGGATGGGTGACCATCTTAACATACCGAGTTTTCTCCGTGCCTCGGAAAGCACGTTAAGCCGTTGGTCCCGGCTGTCATGGGTTGTAGAGGTCTGGTAGGCAGCCGCTCCTCGTAAAATACTGGTACTCAGCTAAATCCGGCTTGACTGGAAGCTGACCCCAATATAGTTGGGAAAAGGCTAGGCCCTTTCGACTTTGTTTGGAACCCAAATCGCTCCCGCTTCCGCTTTCGCTCCTATTAAGGCCCGTTGTCACACCCACTGTTGGTACAAGTACGCATGTCGTGTGAGGGAGTGTTTTAATTTCAGAGGTGCAATTTATTCGAGCGATTTATTTTTAATCCCCGTTTTTATGGGTGCGACGCTATAAATTTCATTTATAGTTGTTGTTATTTATTTTTTTAGTTTTTTTTTCTGTATGTAGCTGCGTAGGTAGGTGAGGGTATGTGTGTGTGGTTTTATTGCCAGTGAGTCTGGATGTGACTTTTAGTGGAAATGCGGCTGAGTTCGATGTGTGGCGGGGAATTTTGTAAAAGTCACTGATAGTTTTTTGCCAGTATCTAATTGTGTCATTAATAGTGAGATTGACTAAGAAAGTGCTGAAGAAAGAGGCAAAGATACATTCAAGTTCAACGCTATAAACAATAACATTCTTCCCTTCTACAGAATTTAGCAGCTCAATATTGAATGCTTATATTTTAAACAAAAAATATTCCTTTTTACTTTAAATAAATAAAATGTGCACCTCTCCCCTTAAAATTTAACTAACGTAGCACAAAAATGGTCGCTAAATAGATAAAAACGTCAAATTAACATTAATCAAACATTACATACATACAGACAGTACATAAGGGTTGCAACCCTGTCGACAGCGCACCTGGTAGCATCCCCCACTTAAATAGCGCTCTTATTATTATTTTGTATCTGTTTTTGAATTGCTTAAATCTATGGGGGAGATTTAATTGTACGCTAAACGCATAGTCGCCATATTGGATGCGCTGAAGCTTGTCAAACGATTTGAATTTGGAACGGATCGCATTAATTTTTGTTACCATCGAGTATTTACTTTAAGTTAAACCTGTTTGTTGCAGAGATTGTTGAAAAGGATTAAAAAAACAATATCGAGTCGATCGTTGTCGATTCTGTCTGTTCAACTTTCTATGTAAGTATAAAAGAGTTTTGTTTGTGTATTACGCTGGGCTAAATGAGAAGTTCTTTTCTAATTAAAACATTATTTAGGGGTGTACCTAAGCAATTTTGCTCAAATAGACTAGAAAATCAAATTAACATTCTTCAACCAGAAAAAAAAACTTACTACCATTCCAAAATACTGACATTTATTCCAATGTCATTGACTTTGAACAGCACAAATCTACCTATTAAAGAAAAAAAATGTCTAAAAGCCGTTTTTGTAAACGTATTTCATGGCGTTTTGTTTCGCCCTGACATAATTTATGGTGAATATAGTGAACCACGCCCCTTTAGTGGATGCGTGACAAAAAACCGTCATTGATAATGTCTATGGTGAGATGAGTGTGAGTGCCTGTGTGGATTTGAAAGTGGAATCAAGTTTTTTACATTTTTCAAACTGGCAACCAGTTGAAAATCTGTTGATAGGTAATCTTATTAAAGAAATACTGCCAGAATAGGTTTAAAAATACCTAAGGAAAGATTAGTTCATGTAAAAAAATAATAATTGAAACCACAAAATAACGGTACATAATTGGAAATTTAATAAAAGACTGCAAAATTAAAGCAGTTCTATCTTAAAATGCAAGCAGACATTGTCTAAAAATTAAAAGCACTGTAACAATAACTATTTTAAAACAGAATTTAAAACTTTACGAACAGAGGTTTAATATCTTTTAACAAAAGACTGAAACATTGTTCTTTGCAAATTGTCATTGAGAATACAGTTAGGCAAGTAAAGATTAACTATTTTAACTGGTAAGTAGTCTGTCGCCTTAACTTTTGTTATAGGGCTTATGTAACCAATGTACAGTTTGATAAAAAATTGTCCAAGTGCTAGTCGGTCTCGCGCATGGTGGTTCCGTACCTTTGTATTTTTATTGTTTTTTGTTATAACAGCAATAGAATTAGGTACATACTCTGTGAAAACTTCAACTATCTACCGATTACGATTCATGAGATATAGCCCGCTGACAGACAGACACACGGACTTTCTGGCGGAAGGATGGACGGATGTATGGACGGACGTCCGTCCGTCCATACATCCTTTGATCCTAGCGTTAAAAATAGCGTTAGATATTATTTTTACCCGACTGCGCCAGAAGGAGGGTTATTTTTATCGAGAGTATGTTTAATGTTATGTATCTTATTATTTTACAGGCACATACTTTCTAAAGTTTGCTATACATATTGTGTTTAGTGTATACTTATACCTACTCGTACATCGTAATACTCAGTTACTGGGCTGTGGAGGTAAGATAGGCAGTCGCTCCTTGTAAAATATGTACTGGTGTTCAGCTGCATCCAGTTAGATGGAAGCCAATCCCAACATTGTTGGGAAAATTCCAGGCAGATTGATTGAAACAACTAATGTATCCTCACTAAACAAATTATGTTATTAACAATTTATTTACCTACCTACAAAGTGTGTTCGATTTAGAATTCAAAACATTGACAAATTAAACGTAATAATTCAACTAAAACCAACACGCACAACCCATAATACGTCCAGGAAATATTCTAGCTATTCTAAATTCAAAATTTGAATATTCAAAGCGTTCCATCGGACACAGTCAGCCCGAAGCGGAGTACTCAATCATTAAAATTCCCACAGCAGCAACAAAGAAAAGTCTATTTATCCCTCTCCAACAACTGTTTTTCCGGTCTATTTGTCTTTATCTGGCGCTAAATGTGACACAATTGTCGCATGCTCCGTTTGCTTGGCTTGGCTATGGCGAAACATAATTATATTTCTGTTATGCTTCAGCCAAGTCACCGGTTTTAATGGATTGAGGTGTATTGTGAGGTTCCATTTGAGATTTAGTTTCTGAATTCTATGCTAGAATAACTTGGGTAGGTGTTTATCGAGTCAGTTTTGATGCCTTATTAATAAATCACGTTTTAGCAGGTTCATAATTCAAATTATTTTATAAAGAATTTGAATTCAGATTTGTTAATCAGAATTTTTATTTTTATTATTACCTAAGGCTGAAAGAGCCATAGATATTTTGTTTTCTCTACCTTTTTATTAAAGGTATCTTGTTCAAAAACGAGTACTTAATATTTAACCAATTTTAGTAAAGCTATATCAGAGTCTTACAAAACCTCAAACAAATAACAACTTAAAGACGATGTAACAAACATAACATAGCCATATACCGACAAAGCGGCTTCAGTAAACACTAAACTCGTATTTACCAAAAGGTCAGTTAACTTTAACGACTTGTAAACTCGGTAAGTTAGTCGAGCTACCTTCACTAGGCTATGTAAATGAAGATTAAGTACATCTTTGAGATGCAGAGGGAGGAGTGGAGGACATGTTTAGCTGTGGGTAAAGGATCGATAGACAGGTAGTTGAGCTACATTGTTAGGTCAAATTTTGGATGGGTGATCGCCTTACATATTATGTGATTTTATTTAAAAAAGATGACTAGCTTCCGCTAGCAGATTTTCCCGCTTAAATATCGAAAAAAATACCGAAGTAATATATTTTCTAGATGAAAATTATCGGTCTACCTGTGTGCCAAGTTTCATCCAAATCCATTCAGCCGTTACGACGTGAAGAGGTAAAAAACAAACACACTTTCGCTTTTAAAATCCTAACTAGTAATTAAGAGGTTCGAGGGTTTTGTGGCCAATGAGATTGCTCTACCAAGGAATAATTCTTACATTGCTCACTTATAAAAATAGTAAAAACATATTTAATTTGACAACGGTGGTCCAATGGTTTGTACTACAATAACTTATCAACTAAGGGTTAACAATATTAATTAATTAATTAAACCATTTTATTCATCTCTGCCGCACGTTATCAACCGAACGTGTCTCTAAGTATTGGCGCATCGTTTTCAATATGCTGCTGATGCTAGCCCTCATTCTGACTATCAGGGATGAAGTCTTTTTCCTCAGAATTGAATATAAATAGCTAGAAATCACTTATGCGTTGTTGTGTATTTTTTATTAATAAATAAACGGAGATTTTTAAGCCGAAATTATGAATGTTTGGTGTACGTACATTTTTTTTTATAGCTATGAGATGACGTCAAAGAGAGACGTATGTAAAAGAAAGTCATGCTGTCGAATGAATAAATTAATAAAAGAAGAAGAGAACGATGATGAGTGTGCCTAAATATTGAATTTTCAGTTCATCAGAGTGTAGGAAATCTGTCTAAAATTAGTGTATGTATCGTACTGTTTTATATTTTAGTTTAATACATACGTAGATGGACAGTCTCTATGATTCCCTGCTGATCTGAGAACGAAGAAAAAATACAGGTGAAGTACAACATCTGAACATCATCAGAACTATAAACTATGAGGGCGGGATCTGGGCAACGTGCGCGAGAGTGGGAAGTTAGTGTGCGGTGACTGCGTTTATGTCTTTTCTTAGAAATACATTCAGTCAAAAAAGTATCGGGAATGGATGATTTGTTTATGGTTCCAAATTCAAATTTTTGTTTTTTTGTAGTTGTTAGATTGGCACAACTGTTTTCCATTTTGGCGCGGAGTTTGAGTTGCATCTGTTATTTATATTAAATACAGTGCGGGTTTTAGTAATATCATATATAGTGTGTATTGCGAATTTCATAATGGACAAAAATATCGAACAAAGAGTTTGTCTTAAATTTTGCATCGCCAATGGAATTTCGTGTTCGGAGTCACTGAAAATGTTACAGAAGGCTTACGGTGAATCGACTTTATCAAAAACTCGTGCTTATGAGTGGTTTAAAGCGTTCAAAAGCGGTCGAGATGTGATGGAAGATTTGCCTCGCTCTGGTAGGCCGTCAACGTCTGCAACTGAAGTTAACATCGCAAAAGTGAAGGAAATAGTGACTGAAAATCCCCATTCAACTCTGAGAGAGATAGCCGCCGAACTTTCTGTATCTCACGACTCGATCCGTACCATTTTAACTAATCATTTGGGTATGAAACATGTTGCTGCTCGGCTAGTCCCAAAAGATCTGAATTTTCTCCAAAAACTCAATCGCATGAAAGTCGCTGAGGACATGCTAGAACGTGTCAGTTCGGACCCAACATTCATGAAACGCATTGTTACTGGTGACGAGACGTGGGTTTACGAGTTTGACATGCAAACTAGTCAACAAGCTTCGGAGTGGCGCCTTCCAACTGAACCGAAACCGAAAAAACCACGCCAAAGTCGATCAAAAGTCAAAGTCATGTTGACTGTTTTCTTTGACTATCGCGGTGTTGTGCACTCTGAATTCTTACCGGAAGGTCTAACGGTAAATAAAGAATATTATTTGAGCGTTATGCGGCGTTTAAGAGAGCAAATTCGACGAAAAAGGCCAGATTTGTGGAAAGAAAATTCTTGGATTTTGCACCACGACAATGCGCCTTCGCACAAGGCTATCATTGTAAACAAATTTTTAACCAAACACTCAACAAATACCATCCAGCAACCACCATATTCACCAGATATGGCTCCTGCTGACTTTTTTCTTTTTCCTAAACTCAAATTACCACTTCGTGGCACCCGTTTTCAATCGATAGAAGACATAAAGGAGAATTCGCGGCGAGAACTGAACTCAATTCCGGAAGCAGCGTTTAAAAAATGTTTTGATGAATGGATTATTCGTTGGCGCAAGTGTATCGTTTCTAAAGAAGCATACTTTGAAGGTGATAAAATAAATTTGGATGAATAACAGACATTTTGTGTATTATTGATCTTTTCCCGGTACTTTCTTGACAGAGTAGTAAAAGGTGATTAGAAATTATCGCGATAATGTTTTGGTTATCTTAGTTCGTAACTTTAGTAGTCTTTTTTGTACCTAATTAATGCACTATAGCGCAGCTAATAGTCTAAAGCCTGAATTCCGGAACGAAAACTAGCCCAAAAATATTGAACTACTTTTATTATGTAGCAGTACCTCAGTGCCCAAATGTAATGAAATTTGACGAAGCGTCAACGTAAGTAATTGTTTGTGACGCATGGTTAATTTACTTCCAGAAGTCCGTTCTTCACTGCTTCCTAAAGTGCAACGATTTTTTTCCTATTTTAGCTGGCAAGAGAACTATATTTTTTGTCTATCGCGTTAGGTTTCGAAACCTCTATCGAACTCATTTGGAAAAAAGGCGAAAAAGAAAAGAGGTAAGAAAATATATAATTCGAAACTTTTTTCGAGCTTCCGTTAAACAGTCTATAACTGTCTCTAGCTACTATGGTAGGCGCCAGATAGACTTGCAATAAAGCACATTAACCTTTCCCGAAAATCCCTTCATAGATATCAGGAACCAGCGACGCGGTAGACCCAAACGGAGATGGCGGGACGAGCTGGACTCCTACTTAAAGAATTGGACTCAGATTGCTCACGAGAGACTAAAGTGGAAAGAAGGAAGGGAGGCCTTTGCCCTGCAGTGGGACACCTCGAGCTTAAAATAAAAATAAAATAAATAGATACCTGAACGATTCATATGTTTAATATGAATCGTTTTTCAACACTAGAGAACATAAAGGATCATGATAGAAGTCGATTCAGGACAGCTTTGTGTTATCATTTCTGTTTTTGATATTAAAAAAGCTAGTAAATGTATGCGGGTCAATGACCGTTATTGCACATTTATCTAGCGCCTTCCATATTTATATAATATCTCTGTAGCGTAATTCATCAAAATTGGTGAGGCAGTTTTGGCGTGAAAACGTAACAAATTTTGTTTTGCATTTATAATATTAGTTAAAATTCTGTTAATTGATTGGGTAGTCAAGTATAGAAAAAAAAACCAGTGCACATTTCAAAACATGAGGCATTTTTCCCGAAACTTTTCCAACTCCTACCATACTAATCCGAACTCCAAGAAACCTGTTCTAATTTACAGTTTTGTTTGCCTCGTTCAGCTGAAACTTGATGATACACACAAAGGGAAGCAACTGATGCACGGAGCGTATTTGCCGCGGAAGGTTAATTAACTTTAACGGCTTGCTAAGTTGGACGGCGACTCGTCTAAGTGCTGGAGGGAAACACTTGAGATTATGAGGATAGTTCGGTGGTGACAGAAGTCATTTTTGGGTAGTTTTTGACGCTCTAGATCAGTGATGGCCAACCGGTCGATCGTGGCTTTTAGTCCAGTCGATTGCGGCAAGGCAAAAAATATAAATAGGTACGTATATTAGACTGCGCAACTATGTAAATATGAAATAGGCTATTAATTGTATACTGAGCTTAGCGGCTGCAGGCGCCTCTAGTTGATCGCAGCAACAAAAGTCAAGAGCTATCACAGATTGTACTCGCTCAGCGACATTCGCTCGGCGATGCTCGCTTGGCGGTCAGATCTCACCAAACAGCGGTAATTTCTACCTACAGTGCGGTCCGGAGCGAGTACTGCGAGTAAAAACTCGTCGCACAAAACACTCGCTGAAAGCCGAGCGTCAAAACTATCAAAACTTTTCAGTCACTACTTATAACCTTAGGCCGCGTGCCTTAGGCACTTGTCTCACCGCCGGCGATCAGCGAGTAGTGAGTAAAGCTTCAAACTCGAAACGAGTTGGCGAGTAGCGAGTGAAAAGTTTCGATAGTTTTGACGCTCGCAATACTCGCTCTGGCCTGCACATTTGACTCAATGATCAGGTGATATTTCGGTAGTGCCTTTCAACCCCATAAAACACCATTGTTGTTTGTGTTCCAAAGGTTTCAGGATATGTTTTGTGAGTCTTAGCCCAGTTTTGTTATTCTGTAGAAAACCTTCTATCCATCCAATCATGGTGGAGTGACAGTTCACTTTACGCTGTAGCCGATGCCACAAGAAAAGACTAACGCCGCAAATCAATATCGCAACGAAAAGAACCGCAACGCCATCTATCCAACTAGCAGCGAACTACTACGTCGAAATCCTGCATCGCGCAAGCAGAGTTTACCGCGATTTGAACATATACATCAGCCCGACCGAATATCGACTATCGGGCAGTTGCCCACACCAGACACAACAACCGTCTGCTCTGAGGATCCTCCCTTTTCAACGGAGGTATGCGGGGCTTCACTCTCTGTTCCGCATACCTCTAAAACGCTTTCTTCACATAAGTTTCACGGTGATATTTTAACAGAATAGATGAATTTCACTAACGAAAATTATCACAAAATTATTATCACAAGTTGTCATTTGTGCGTAATCTCTCTGTGATTGCTTGAATGATTGAACGGCCAATCGCGTCGAAAGACGTCCACTGCTGGACATAGACCTCCCCCAAGCGTCGCCACAACGACCGGTCCTGCGCGTCTCGCATCCATCGGCTACCCGCGACCTTCTCCATCGATGACCTGTTCATGTTTCCAACGTTGCGTCTTCCGGTACGCGGTCGCCACTCCAGAACTTTTCGGCACCATCGACCATCTGTTCTGCGCGTCAGTACATTTACTTTTAATTTGTGATGGGTCAATACTATATTTCTATAAACCGGGTTTAATGTTTGTACTTTTTTTGCAGAACGCACATGTTTTGCAAAATTTATTTAGTGGATAGGTTAGATTTTAAATAAGTAATTGCTAATTCAAACTGAATTTTAATCAAATTACTAGCAACTTTCTTCAACATTGTGTATGGAGAAACGCTAGTGCGTATAGCTAAGGAGTGGAATTGCCTGCCGGAATCTCTGTTTCCTGATAGCTGGGAGTCTTTAAGTCAAGAGTGAAAAGGTTACTTCTAGGCAAGCGTGCTCCATGTTCAACCACATCATCGCATACCATCAGGTGAGATAGTGGTCAAACGCGTACCTATCAATAGTAAAAAAAAAGTTATCATTAAAACGTTGCTCACGAAAACCAGTAATTTTTCGTAAGGCTAGTCGGCATTTTCAACAGAAGAGGTGATACAGGCAATGCTTTACATAACACTCTTCGAAATTCCTAATTTTAAGAAGAGTCAAGCAATTCTAGATAGTAATTGTTCGTATATCTAATCTTAGCGATAGTAGCGACATCTTTTTACTTTTCGACATATACCATAACAGCTAGTAAATTATAAACCTAAGTCAGTGACCCCAAACTACAACCAAATATGAATTAAAGACCTAATCCCAATCCCGAAAAGATCATTTTTGACTGAACAACTTCCTGCATATTCCTAGGTCAGCTAACTTTAACTTACAAATTGGTAACTTGGGAGTTTGCTTACTTAGCACTGGCAAATGCTTGTTTAAAACTGAGCAATCCATACTTGGAAAAAGAAAAGTGGACAAAAGATGTTACTGTTTGGTAACCTGGAGATGAAAAAAAAGAAAGGGACGCCAAAAGATAAGGTGGGAGGACGATATCAAACAGATAGCTACAACAACATGGAAAGGAAAGCCACAAACAGGGAAGTATGGGAAACCCTAGGGGAGACCTATGCCAAAGGGCAAACTGATAATAATGTTACCGATGTCATGGATTTTTTTTTTTTATTTATACTGGGTTTGCTCTTGACTCTAGTCTATGTCAGAGATGACAGAGACAAAGTCTACGATGGAGCAAGCCTACCCAGAAGGAGCCTGTTCACTCTAACTTTGAAGAGATTAGGGTTGTAAGCTTTTGAAAACACAGACGCAGGCAGACAGTTCCACTCCTTTGCTGTGCGCATTATAAAAGACGTTTGAAAACGCTTCGTGCGAATTGGTGGAATAGCCACAAGGTAGGGAAGGTAAGATGCAGTGCGTCTGGATGTCCGATGGTAGAAGGGGGCCGGTGGGATGAGGTCGTGGAGTTCTTGGGCACACTCACCGAAGTACAATCTGTAGAAAACCGACAAGCAGGCAACCTTACGGCGATGAGCCAAGCTATGTAGCTTGGCATCCACCAGTTTTACGTCGCCGATGAGCCTCTTAGCTCTGCGTTCCACCGAGTCAAGCGCGGCAAGCTGATACTTAGCTGAGCCATCCCAAAGGTGGCTACAATACTCCATGCAGGATCGGACTTGTGCTTTGTATTTGGACTTGTGTTTGTGCTTGTGATTAAACTGAATCATGAAAAACTTTTATTTTATAAAAAGTAAAAATAGTCAATAGGTATATAATAAAATCAATGTTTATTTTTGTAGCATGATTATAATTAAATGATTTTATTAAAATACAATTAAAATGATCTTTAAATAGTAATAAGTAATATTATTAAATCCGGTTTGACTGGAAGCCGACCTCAATATAGTTGGGAAAAGGCAGATGATGAATATTAAATTAGTAGCATGATAGTATAGATAAGTGATTTTATAGCATGCAAATAAATTATAAAACGATGAAATGGCCATCAGGTGTATTTATATTATCAGAAATAAGGGCTATTTTATTTTATTGTATAATCCCTATTTGATGTAAAAATTTAATTTGTACTAATCTGATAGGTATTCTGAGCAAGAGTAATATACTTAAAAGTATGGTTAAAGACAGATTAAGATATATTTTTTATACAAACTTATCCATCTGCACATATTACATTATCTGCCTAACCTTTTTAGGGCTCCGTACCCTAAACGTAACCAACAGAACCCTATTACTAAGCCTCCGCTGTCCGTCCGTCTGTCTGTCAGCGGGCTGTATTTTAAGAACCGTAAAAGACACCGTAGACATTTGATTTTTTTACAGATTGTGTATTTCTATTGCCTCGATAATAACAATTAATAAATATTAAGATACGGAACCCTTCGTGTGCGAGTCCGACACGCACTTGGCCGGATTTTTAACTATGCTGGGGTCGGTTTCCAGCCTTACCGGATGCGACTAAATACCAGTATTTTACATGGAGCATTAGCGTATCTGATCTCAAAAGCCCAGTTACTGGGTACACGATACCTGACACGATTAGTAAGGCTAATGACTTTCAGATTTCTGCGAAATGACTGTCAAAGATGGACGAATGATAGCCGGGACCAACGCTACGGCCTATGGAGGAACGAAGGGGTATTGGTACCTCAAGGATTGTCACCTGTCCACAGACTAACCAAGCGATAATTAAACTGGAATATCAGCTTGTGCGGCCGTTATTATTCAGCTACGAGCCAGCATAAACTGATTCTATGATGTCTCGAAAAACAGCACCCTCCTTTTGAGACAGTCGGGTAAAAATAATGTGAGCGCAGGTTGGCTTTATTGAATAAAGATGGTTATTAAATTAAATAAACCTCATAAATAAGCAGCTACACAAAATATCACAAATAAACTAATCAGACGGTTCAAATTAAGCTGTCCAATGACGGCTATCGTAATTCCAAAACGTCTAAGTGCCCTCTCAGACAACACAAATCAAATAAAACACACGGTCTCCTGTGTGAAGTCTCACTTAATAATCTACGAGCTAGGTTCGTCTGCGTAGGCACTAAGTTTGTAGTAGTGGGTGTACTTGATTAAGTCTACATAGGAAAGTCGGACTGTCCGGTGAGTGCACGCGTTGGCTGAAGGGTCTACTTATGCTGGTTATGTGGGGGTGCTACTAAGAGTGGGTACTGGAGATTGTAAAATTAATTGAACTTTGAGCGATGGGGTAGGATTAGGTTTGTTACATAGTGACTCGTCGTAATGAATGTTTTTGGTGGCCTATGATTTTTTAGGGTTCCGTAACCCAACGGAACCGTCCGTCCGTCTGTCTGTCAGCGGGCTGTATCTCAGGAACCGTAATAGGTAGACAGTTGAAATTTTCACGGATTGTATATTTTTATTGCCACTATAACAACAAATACTAAAAATTAAGGTTTATGGTACGGAACTCTTCGTGTGCGAGCCCGACTCGCACTTGGCCGGTTTTCTTTTTACTTGGGATGGGTTTGCTCTTGAGTCTAAGTCTAGGTCAGAGGTGACAGAGACAAAGTTGACGATAGAGTGAGCTTACCCAGAACAAGCCTGCAGTTCACTCTAACTTTGAAAAGTTAAGGGTTAAATGAGTTCCTAAAAACAGACGCAGTGTCCTTTTTCTAAATTAAAATATAGTGAGTTGTCTGGTTGAGCAATGGTATTTGCATATCCCGTAGGCCTCATCGGTTAGAAATTCCATATAACAGCAGAACACCGACTCCTCAGTCAGTAGTTTAGGAGGTAAAATATCAATCATTTAAACCTGTTTTTTAAAACTAAATGTACTCTTAATATCCTAAACAAGGTTTCTTGTATCAAAACCTTATAAAGTTATCACTATCGCAATTTTTTGTAAAGATTAACTTATAAATTATCAAAATATTATATTATATTCTTTACTGTTTCTTTTCTTTAAAATAAAAACATATAATATGTAAAATATTTGAAAAGCACGAAGCCTTGATAAATTTTCACACAAAAATGTGTATCGCAGCAGAAGTTCCAGTCTCAAACAGTTTCACACAAGAACTTCGAAAACCGAAACGCGAGTTTGAATCGAGAACCCGAAGTACAAGCGACAAAACCAAATCCAAAGTCTGTTAGTTAGGAAGCCGAGAACTTAGCTCTTACATAGCAAACCGAAACTTGTATAGTAACTGTAGTAAACAAGCACCTAGTTAACACTTATTGATACTTAACGTTAACTTGAAAACTTGAAGACTTATTGTTATCACGGATAAGTTTTGCCTGTTTGTTTTCGTACAAAAGATACGCTAGCTCACTGACAGTATGTTTATTAAAGTTGGTACAACTGTCTTGGTTTCTTTGGACTTTGGTATCTACCTGGTTTTCCAGTGATTTGGTTAAAGTTTGTAGAGTTTTGTTTATGGAAAGCGTTTCAATGAATGGATGCAGGTTTTCCAAGATATTCTGAATCTTGCTGGTCATTGATCTGTTTAGCTTTATTGTAGCTTTTCAGTACTTTTCGTCAAACTGCGTTTTAAATATATCGTCTATTCTCTAAGATCAAGAGGATATCTCTTTAACATTTTCAGCATACGCTCTTACGCATTGACCACAACTAAAGCTTATCTTTATTTTTATTTATTTATTTATTATTTAATACATTTTGTGTACAGTTTTGAGTTATTGGACCATTAAACCAGGATTGGTTTGTATTGGTACTCACATTCGCTACAACAATACACCTTAATCACTAATACTTAATAACTAATAATGTGGGTATCTAAATAGGTAACATTTTGAACAAAGTTGTTTAAGAACTAAGACTTCCATCTAAGTAAGGATGAATGAAAAACAAAGTCAACGTACCCTTATGCGGCATCTTCCAGAAAGCTTCGGCCGCCGTGGTGGGTTCCCGCGGCGGCGCGACCAGCCCGCCGACCAGCGTGGTGGCGGCGTGCGCGGGCGCCGGCGCCGGCCGCCCCCAGCCCCCGTGGAGAGCCACCCCGCAAACTTGACCCCACACCACCCTCTACCCCCAACTAACACCCCCACTCCAACCTGACCCCAAAAATCTCTCAGCGCACGCGCACTTTAAAACTCAAGCGGCATCTCTTCGTGACCTGCGAACAAAGAAATTCAAGTTTAAAGAAATTTATTGACCCCAATCCAACATTAGACAATCGCATCATCAATTACAATCAAGGCTCGTCATTACGCTCCTTTGAAGCCTTTTCTCTCCATCTCTTTCTCTCTTGCAACTTTTTATGTGAGAGCGCAAGAGTGCAGAGCTACTAATTGGTAGATGATGCTGCTGAATTGTGTGTTAGTTGGAAAGCGCCATCTATTGTTGCATAGTACAAATAGTCGGTCCGTTCGTGAGTGCCGATAATGATCGATGTTAGATGGTAGTAATGAAGTTAGATGCCGAGATATTGTGTGTAATGCCACCCATCGAGTTCCGAACGGTAGTCGGCCTGTACGTTTTTGTTTCGTTTTACTGTTTAACTGAGATGTCGGCGTGATTAGACCATGTGAGATTGCTTACATAATGTGCAGCGAGATTTGTATTCAGAATCGCGATGCCAATTGTTCGTTGTTACAATCAATTGATTGATTGATAAACAGTTTGACACAGTAATTTATGATTTATTGCTGAAACATTACACCCTTTCTTTTTGCTTTGGAACCTGTATTCTTCAATCCTACTTTATGTAGGTTTCTTGTCACTGTATAAATCAATAATTTTAAATTTTAGATCTACCCACATAAAAATATTGGTATGGAAATAACATGATTTCATTTTCACATTTTTATGTTAGACTACACTCAGATTCTTTGATCGCACACTAATGTCGAAGATATTTTGCTTTATATTATTAACAATATTTATTCGGATGAACAAGAAATTCTGCTTTTGATTTAAGTACCTATATCTGAGAGAAAAAAATAAAAATTCTAAGTGTATAAGACACGAGTAGGTAAAGTATTTGATAGAAATATCTCAAGAGAATACTCGAACTCTTTATAGGCAAATCCACTATTGGTATTACATAAGTCAGAGCTCACAGGTATGAGGTATAAGTATCAGGATTCGTATTTGATCTTTTCAAGCTGACGATCGAGTGATTTTACTTTGATATATTTTCCCCTTCGAAGTGAGGTACAATGGCCGAAAGGAGACTGGGGGTCGCCTAAATTGAACTCTCTCTTTGAGCCTAGTCAAAGCAAGGGTCTAAAGTGGCTCGACTAATATAAAGTCACCGAGTATCGACGTGTGTTTGGACACTAATAGCAAACCTCCTTGTTGAGATTTTGGCAGTAATAAAGGTGTGTTTTCAAGAGGATGTCACGAATTTTTGATTGAATATTTTGCTGGCGTTAATGATGTCCTATTTAGCGTGTTTTAATGGCAAAAACAACCTTAATTTACCAAATTATAAATGTGTTTTGATGCAGTAGTTTTATTATGAAAAGAAGCATAGAAAAACCTGAAAAAAATGAAGACGTCTGAGGAAAATTCAGGATAATATAATAATAATAATATAATATAATATAATATTCCACACAACTATCACACAACGCCATCTAGTCCCAAGCTAAGCAGAGCTTGTGTTATGGGTACTAGACAACTGATAAACATACTTATATATTTCTAAATACATACATATTATAGATAAACTACACCCAGACACAGGATGGATGATCAATTTTTCTGTCATCAAAATCCACGTAAATAAATCTCATTTCTTCGAAAAATACACACATCAAACTTCAACATATCAGCGGGCACATGAATAACAAATATGATACAATCCGACCAATCGGAGGCGTTATCTCGCCGCGCGATCGGCGGCGTCTTTGTGCTCAATCTTTTATCTCGGCACACTGACGGTGTCCAGTTACTGGCAACTCGGAAACTGTTTCTAATTAACGTTATTAGACGGCTGTGGAGTAGTACTTAAAGAGTTTTTGATTGCTTGAGTTTAAGAAGTTAGGTTATGCAGGAAACGGGGGAAAGATTTTCTTTTTATGCAGTTTTCCGGACTATTACATTATTGGGAGTTGGATGGTATTAAGTTTTCAAGCTTTAAGATACTGAAATACTGATCAATGTATGTGTGCGCTTGCAAAATTTTTGGGCCAGACCTGCCGTTGTAAGCGTCAGTATTTTTCTGCCAACAACTTACCGCTATTTCAACAGTATTTTCTTTTTATAAAAGTTACCCTTGCTCTGTAAAAGCAATCTCGCTACCAAAAATGGTTGCAATATTTATTTTTCCTTTTTTTTATTTTAAAACGTTGTCGGTGAATGTTGCAATGCTCGCGATGAAATTTACATAGATAGGGACGATGATATTTTTAAAGAACGAAGAATTACTTTCAGGATTCAACATTTTGTATAATAAAAACAGCAAAAGATAAAATATTTTTACTCTTTTACAAAAATAAAGTTACAGAACTTTCCAAAAAACTTTTCATATCAAAAATAAACTTTGAATATTTACTGAAAAACTTTCTATCATTATGTAAAGAACATTGTTTTCTGTCACAATAAAATCTGCATAGAAGAATCTCATTTGCAACTTTTCAGACGCAGGTTGCATACCATGTAGAAAAAAAAGCATATAAACGTCGGGAATGTTAAAAAAACACAGTTTTTCGTTGTAAGTGGCCGTCTGGTTGCGTCAAAGGGGTCCGGAGGCTGCATGCAAAGCACTCTAAACGGGGATAAAGTCGTCGGCAACGATTTTAAATTCTAGCTTAGCTCGCCTCGCAGATAATGTTGGCATGTCGATAAGTTCTCTGCTATTCTGCTGTGGCGAACAGTAATAGGAATTTGCTTTTATGGTAATTGCGTTAGTGGAGTTTGTAGAGTTTGATGCTCTGTATTTGGTTCTGGTTTGTCGCTCAGGTAGTTTTGGTTGCCATCGGTCTCTTGCTATCGTGGGCGATGGTTTTGCCTAAGGAGCCTAGCAAAGTGTACGAAATGAAATAGATAACTTTTTTCTTTTCTATAGTCATCGACGTAGTTCTTACGTTTCTTTCTGTCTAAATAGTTTGATTTTTCACAGTAAGCCTGATATAAAAAGTAATAAAACAAAGATTGGTAAGATAAATTGATGCAACAATTTCCGTGCACCCTTGTTTTGCAGACAGAATTTTTATAGAATTTCGTTTCGCAGAATATGTTTCACATAATATTTGGTCCTTGTAACTTTATTACGAATATTATTGTTTCAAAGACTATTTACTTCAATGAAAGCCAACAAGCCGAAGCTGCGGTGGTGAGTGTTAAAACCATCTGCGACGATACGTTCGCGTGGGATCGCCATGCCTGGCGCATGTTGCATGCTCGCCTGCATACTGCATGCTTGCTTGCATTCTGCATGTTGCATAATCGTTTGTGTGCTGTATGATTCCTTGCTTGCATGCTGTATGTTGCATGCCGCATGCATTTTGCATGCTTGCTGCATGGCGCATGTTGCATGCGTGCTGCATGTTGCATGCTTGCTGCATGCTGGCTGTAAACTTGGTTGCATAGTTTGGTCTTTTATTTCCATCGCCATTTGCCACCATAGCTGCTTCGCGGATTTCTATCGACCGGCCCCGAATAAATAGTTTTGCTTGACTAGAATTTACCCGCATTGTTTTTGTGAATGCGATGTTGTAATTTTATAGGAGGGTATGCATTTTGTCAAACGTTTAGAAACTGTCACTCGGTAAAATGTTTTTCTTGGTAACAAGTTTTATATTAACTACTCAATATGAGAATAAATAATATTTGATTTGTTATTCTATGATATATCGAAACATAAAGCTTATTTGTAACAAAAATCTATGATTTAAATTTATTCAAAGTAAGTATTCTGCGTATTGATTATTCTATGAAATGATAAGGGATTAAATATAATGACCACCATAAAATGCTTTGATACCCTTAGTTCTTTTACCAAAAATATATATTTGACACCAGAAAAATGAAGTCTAAAATTACAATAGTACTAGCTATTTTAGTCACGACTGCACCTCAAATTGTATTCGAACACCAAATGTAGTAAATGATCACCAAATCTTAGCGAGCAAATTAATGCGCTATTTTTGCCTAAATATACTACTGTGATTGCCATAAAATGTAGGCTTGGGGTTACAAACTGGATAAAATAGGTTAGGTTAGGTTAGGTTAGAATTGTGACCAACCGCGCGCGAGCCGAGCGAGCGAAGCGAGCGGTGCCGCGACAGCGGCCGGCGAGCGCTACTTCTCGAATATTTTTTTGGAAAAAGTTATTTATTTCACACTTTTTTAACTCCAAACACCAAACAATAGCTGCCAAAAAATGAAAGAAAGCTTATAAATTAAAATAAAGCTTTATATTTACTTAAAAGTTTTGGATTAACAATGATTTGTTTGACATTAGTTTGCTTAAACAGGATAGCAATATGTAAAAACTTTGATTTTAATTTTACATTAAAATGCTGGTATGATTTTGGTGATCATTTACTATTTTTGTCTCCTAAATGTTACTATATCAGGTGGTAAGTTAAACATAAGCCAAATGATAATACGAGAAAAAAATTATATGAAACAAAATTCCATGAAACTGTCTCCTATAAAACAGCGAACAATTTCAAATGGAAAGTTCATGTTCCGGATATTTTTACAAATTTTCTTTCAATAAATAATAATTTCTTATGAAACAGAACTACATACACAACCGACCTAACCTAAATAAATAAAAAAAAATCGCCATGACGTAAAGGCTTAATCGCAGCACTAACATATGCCACACTCCTTCGGATCTTCGGATCCAATGTCTGGCGCGCGCCTCATTAGATCCGCTTTGATTCAGGCACGTTCTCGCAGGTACGCCTAATGCCTCGCTCTTTACTCAAACGAATACATTTCTAATCGTAAACACTTTTATCTGGGATTACTATTTGTGGGAATGGGAAAGCAAACAGTTTTCTTCTATATAGAATTCAGTTGGTTTTCAAAATTATAGGATAAGTATTTTCTTTTCCGACTACGGTAAAGCTAAAAGGAAGGGCTATGATTGTAGTTGTCTATGAATTTATACGACATTGCAGAATTTAAAGACAAGGCTCAGATGAGACACAGCTAAAAAAATTTGATAGGCAGATAGATGCACTTAAAATAAATATCAAAGAATATCTTGACTTTTTCATAACTTCAAACTGACAAATGACATTTCAATTTTCAAAAGCAATTGAGACGAAAAAAAAACACAACTAGTGATGTATCAAAGCAGCCGCCTCTCAAAAACGCACGTGCATCAATCCTAACAAAAATTCACATACAAAACATATACCATTTCGCCGAGTGCCCTTACTGGCTTAAGTTGCAACGTCAAAGCCAGGCCTCTTCCTTTTCACTACGTTTTAAAAATAAAAGCGTTTCTGTATACGTACATAATTAACAGAGATGTGGCTCTGCAAAGTTTTCAGAGTAAACGAACGCAATGCTTAATGCGTTCTTTGAGTTTTCGAGTATCATCGTACTCGCATCGCGATTCTTTTTTGTTTTGTTTTTTTTTTTGCGAATGACGAAGCTAAGGCTTGTAATTACGAGTACAGTGTGTATGGATCTCCTGAATTCTTACTTACATGTTGAATTATAAATATTCTGGGATCTGATTTTCTTTGTGCTACATCTAGCAACATATGTTGTTACATTATTAACAGAGATGTGGCTCTGCAAAGATTTTAGAGTAAACGAAGGTAATGCTTAATGCGTTTTTTGAGTTTTCGAGAATCATTGTACTCGCATCACGTTATTACGCACATATTTTTGTTTTTTTTTTTTTTATTTATTTATGCTGACATAGCAAAGGCTTGAAATGAATTCTTACTGACATTTTGAATTATAAACATTCTGGGATTGGATTTTCATTTTGCTAGCTGCACTGTGTGGCAAGTCACTAAAGTATGTCGACATAATTTTTGTTATTCTTTGGCGAATTAGAATAAACATGGACACTATATGTTTAGAACCTCAATTCTCCATAAATTGCACAATGAAATTTTAACAGTATTAACTGCTGGTGCCATCCGTAAACACATCAATCTGTAAACTTAGTGGTTGTAGGGAATAATTAAGATACCTAAATGTAATTTTCTATTTCTTTCAAGAAGTCATAATAAATTAGATTTCAAAATAATGTCCTCAGCCGCGTCTGTCTGTCTGTTTGCGATAAACTCAAAAACTACTGCACCGATTTTCATGCAGTTTACAGCAATGGTTTTTTTATTAGTCTAGAAAAAAAAATTGGGATCCTTAAGAAAAATACTAGGAAGTGGTGACGGGCTGGGCGATTTGGGGGACTGTCTTCATGTAAATTTTGACGTACGAAATGTGCTGATTGTCAGCCAAGTTTGTATAAATGTCTTTTGATTTTGAATGACAGCTAACATACTTAGACTTTCAGAATAGCACTTCTGGTTGACTTATCAGCCAGTAGTATTTTTAAACGGTCGGTTTGGTACGTACAGCAAACATTCTGCTCAAAAATAACTGTTCTTTTACATCATAAGCTACCGAATACCGTCGAAAGGTGCCGTCATGTCTATACAGTGCTCTCAGAATAGAAATAAATTACAACCTCTCAGTGCATTGCGTCTGTTGGTACGGTCAGCAAAGCACTCCCGCCGATTTGTTACATTGATTTCTAACTGACTTGTACAGACAGCAACGTTATGGAAATGAGCTTGGAATTAAGTTACGAATTTCTAGTTGTAACTTAATTTTATTATCTGAATTATAAGTTGGCTAGTCTGGTATTTTCATTAGGTATTGATCGATTAATAAGCGGGTCTTAATTCGCCGTCTGTGTTTTAATTATTTGTTTTCTTTTTTGTGGGTGGTCGATTAGGGGCTTTAAAATTTATATTTGATATCATTTGTTTTCAATGAATATAATAACATTCATGACATTGTTGATAATATTTTAGTTTGATCTTAATTGCTCTCATCATGGCTAAGTGAGAAACCAATAGTAGATATCACTCTTCTATTTAAATTCTAACTTGTCTGCTAACCATACTTGCGCCTGATTCGGCAACCGCACACAACAGTAGGTTACCACGTAATGTCGGCACGATAAATCAATCGTACCATTGTGACGTACAGAATAAGGCCTCCTCACATACACAGTGGGTAAAAAAGTACGCTTGGTAGAAAAAATAAAAAACACAAAAATATCAGGTGTAAGGATTCCTGTGAGGTATGTGAAAGTGATTTGTGAGCTAATTTTTATAATATCCTCTTGATGAGTATAAGTTACGTTTGATAATGAAGGCATTTGAAGTTTTTCTTTGCATTGGGATTAGAGGATAATCAAATTACTTCTTGACCTTTTTGCCTTTGAACACATTCACAGAATTATTGTATTTGAAAAAGATACTCATATTCCTGAGTTTTAGTTAAGAATTTTTGAGTCTAAGTTGAAGTTAATCTTTTAAAATGCTAACCTCTATAAAATCTTAGTGAACATTTATCTAGGTTAAATACTTAAGAGGTCGTATATGAAGGAGAAAACTTTAGCGCTAAAAATAGCAGCAAAAAAATGTGATTATGCTATATTTAGAGCTAAAATTCTGTTTAGCGCTAAATATAGTCTAATCATATTTTTTCACGGTGTCCCTACTTTAAGTTAATATAAGAGCTAAAACCAGTTTACTATAAAAATAAACTGCAAAGTCAATTTTGCTGCACATTCTGCGCAAAGGTGAACGGAGTAAAAATTAAATACCATTTTATTAATGAATCTCTTTTTAAAATGTCATCGATGAATTCAAACGGACATTATGTCGGTCTTAAAACAAATGAAAAAAAAAGATATAAGGGAGATACATCAAAAGCTTTTTACTTTAAAAAAGGCTCTATCTTAATCCTTATTAAGCCTCATCATGGGAAGGGTGATGCTATTGAGATCGAGAAGGTGTTATTTTGAGCCCGTCACAGATTATGTTTATTTTTATTTTTTTGGCCAATAAGAATTAGGAATCGTAACACTGGGAGTCGGCTATATTAAAGGGATTATTAAATATTTAGGCTTAGGTTTATTAACATTAGTATCTTTGGGAGACTTCTTTTTTTAGGTTTTCATTAATGAGTCAGTCTCTTTATGTAAAAATGAATATTAACTAAAAATTTTAGAAAAAATCATAAATTATGATAATTTTACACTTGTAACGAGTTCCAAAATCCAAAAAAGAACCCTTGTATCGTTTACTGAACTTAAGATGTCAAAGGTTCATTAACAAGAGTAGCAAAATCGCATTTAGGACCGTGTAATGACAGCATGTGAGAATTCTTTGCGAAACTATCAATGGTTATGTCTCTCTTTGTCAAAAACATGTCATTAATACACGGAAAAAAATTGTCAAAGTGCTGCGAGGCACCCCTGGGAGTTGTTACATAATAGGGATGTCAACACTCCAGCCGATGGCTTTTCAAGTATAAATAATAGTCGATGTAACATTTGAATAGTGCTACTTTTGCAATACTTACTTTGTCGGCACGCTTGAATTGATTTACAAGTTTCGATTTATTGATTTTTCTGTTATTATCGTCAAGCTGTGTATGTCGGCCTTTTTTTAGTGTGATCGTAAAACGAGTTTACGACTTTGGTAAAATATAACTTCTTTTTATGTCATATCGATACATTGCACGCCCTTTTTTTTACGGATAAATCTTTAATTTCTTTAGACGACATAACTATGCATCGTATTTATGATTGTGTCATTAAATTGCAGTAATGATGATCAGAGATTTTTACACTTCATAGGCCGAACTATTAAAATAATTTTCTTACATTTAGGTACCTACTACTTATCAATTTTCCTGAATAAATTTTCTACTTCAAATATTTTCACTTCAACCTAAACTCTAAAACAAACTTCAACTATATTTCGATACATAAGAGGAACATCTTTAGAGCAAAATTAGCCGGTCCCACATCACTGTCACCCATTGTGCATGAAGTATCAGTTACCGCAAAAATTATTCGCTCTCACAATACTAGCATCTCTATTTAACGAAATTATCAATTCGGACTACATTCACAATGGAATCTATTCGTATCTTTCAAACTCGGCAACTTCAAACATGTTTTTTGAATTTGTTTGTCTGCATATAATATTTTAAAATCTTTACCTATTAGCAAAAAATATTCTAACGGTTTTTTTGAGTGATGATTTTTTTGCTGACTATATTTTTGTGTCAAAAATGTGAATTAAAGTTTTCAGGAAAAGAGTTGCTTGATTTAAATAATTAATGAATAGGCGCATCGTTTGATGGCGGATGCTTTAAATATTTTCGACGTTCATAAATATTTATTGAAGCTACATTTTTACAGGATACATTCTTTTTCATCTACCTACAATTTTCCAAATTCTGACGTCTTAAGCTGAATGCTCCAGGGTAGCCCGCGAAATTCAAATATTTTTATGTTTTTTGCAATTTGCCGGTCAGTGTGAAGCTATATGTGGACCAAATGCGATCTGCGACCGTAACGCGTATTTATCTAAAGAATTATAACCATTTTAATCATCAAGGAGCTCGAAAGAATGAATATTTCAGAAATAATCATTCTTTCGAACTACATGAACTTAGAGGGCTATATTGATGATTAAAATGGTTATAATTCTTTAGATAAATACGCGTTACGGTCGCAGATCGCATTTGGTCCACATACAGCTTCACACTGACCGGCAAATTGCAAAAAACATAAAAATATTTGAATTTCGCGGGCTACCCTGGAGCATCCACCTTAACAATTATTACTGAACATATTTTCAGTATAGCAAGTACAAGATTTTACAATTAAATTGTATGACGTCCCAGCAAATTGGCCAACAATTAAAATTTTATGAGACGAGACCAAAAACTATCAAGTTACTGCAAAAACGAACAATACGACCAAATGTTTACTATTACAAATTATACCCAACAATGCAGTTTGAATCAAATGATTCGATTACAGAAGAAAAAGTCGGTGAGATAGGCCAAACAAAAATATCATGTTACAAATATGGGGAAGCTGGGTATATGGGATACAGGTAGATAAACTTTAATTTTATCTTTGGTAAAAAAAAATTTAATGGATAAAATTTGCAATTTTTTTTTTGTGGAACTTAGATTTTCAATAATGCAACTTTATTTGATTGTTGCATTTTGCCTGTACAAGTTTTTTATTTTAATATGCATTAATTTAGTTAGGTATAGGTTTTATATTGTGATTATGCATTTTGTAATGTTTTATACAAAAAAAAAAAAATTTGCAGAATTTGGTTCTTTTCTCATTGCTTTTTAAAATAAAAATGTTTTCATGTTAATTAATTCGTAATTGAAGTTCTACTATTCAATAGTCTTAAGTTTTAAACATAAGTTAAAGAAGAAACAGATTCTGCAGGGATTTCCTTCTTTTTCTATCTACTTAATAGTTTTTTGTTTTGGCGCAGATAGGTGCTAAATATAATAAATGAAAAGCCTTCAATACATTTAAAAAATGAGTTGTCAATATCGACATTAAAATTCTAAAATAATAATTCAAAAATCCTGCAACTGTGGAGGACTTAAGTTCAGTTATATGTTTTTTTAGTGGGCAAGAAAACTGGAATATACTTACGTATATTGTTTTATTCTTTTTTTTATTCGTTCCTATTTTTTCATAAAGTAGGTATTCAAAAATGTCAAAAATACAGTAAAAAGATTTTCACTGATTCAGTTACATACATCCATCATACAAAAAGGCATAAGTCACTTTGTTTATTTTTTCAGGATGTTCCGGTTTCAGTACATACATAGCTATCCGAGTGCAGTGGCTTCTTTGAAACAAACAACTTCTGTCTGAAGTGGTCACCGACAGTAACCACTAACTTTGTGCAGGTAAATTGTTGAAAAAGACGTATTACAGGTGTCCCAAAAATTGGCCTAGTCTTAATATTACAAGAACACCTACCTAAAGATGGAATCAGCTTCACAGTAGCATCAATGAACTCACTCAAAAGTCCGCAACACAATTTCACTAAAAACTAAAAAAAACTACACAGTCCTTGATACGGATGCGACGACGCGTGATCTTATAACCGGAATTCTTTAATTTGACAAGTTTCTAAACGCACCCGATGGTCAGTGTAGCGCGTAATCATCGAATACCCTAAGTATTGAGTGAGAGCACGCTCGGAGGCTGCGAACCGTTCACGATGTCACGGCTCGCTTGCGACTGGCCAAGCCATCTGATTCCAAGTCAGCCGTGTGAGCATGACTGGGGGCGGGGCCTAGAGGGGACGAGTTGTGCCGACTTGTTCGCGTTCACCCTAGGGTGGGTGCCGCACACATACAAGCCGCGCACACGGACGCGCCTGTCTGCCCCACGCCCACATCGACGCGCCGCGGCAGTCGCTTCGAGCATGCTGTATAACACCGACCTTAGCTTTTCCTCGTTTATTGTTCTTGTATATGGTTGTAATAATTTTAAATGGTGTCTCAGCGTAAAGTGTTGAATGTGGAAAAATGAGCCGAAATTGGTTTTGGCGTAAAATGGATGCAGTTTGTTTTCTAGTGATTTTCAGTTTGTTGGAGAAAGTTTCAGGGTTCAGTTGTCTTGGTTGTTTGTCATCACTACCTGTAAATGAAAAACAAAGGCTGTGGTAATTTTTTTTTCTGAATAAAGTGCTCTAAAACTTTCATTAAAGTTAAATACGCTCTGGCTTAGCAAAATCTAGGATTACAGACCACTCCAAAATTTTTGACGACTGAAACCTGCTAACCATCTTACCCACTGTAACTGAAGCGTTACGATCGTAAAGTGCGATAAAATATTTTACTACCCTCCTGCCAGCACCCACAGGTTTATGTTCACGACCTACTATAATGGGGGGTGTAAAAAGTCCGCTGGCTAAGCTCAAAGGGGTACTAAAACTGAACCTAGTTTCTAACGGGGGTTGTACTAAAAAGTAACGTCATATTTCATTGTTTTGCGGGGTTGAGTTTCTGAAGTCGGAATATAAAGTTTTGGGTCACACTTTGCTGTTAT
The DNA here is from genome assembly GCA_950371165.1 of Lacanobia oleracea. NCBI lineage: Eukaryota > Metazoa > Arthropoda > Insecta > Lepidoptera > Noctuidae > Lacanobia > Lacanobia oleracea. The sequence continues at coordinate 17,209,477 of OX493386.1, forward strand.
TCTGGGCTTTATATTGCTCATTTCAGAACATTCTAGAACTAGAAGAAACTAAATCCTAATACAATAGCCTAACCACAATTTGACGACAATACTACGAACATCTAATTTTACCATCTATCATTTTATTTGTTGCTCCGTTCAACCAATGATACAGGAGATTAAGTTAAATAAATAATAAATTATAAAACAGGAAGCAATAAAATATAAATAACTTAAAACTGAAACACCCACAGAATCTGAAACTTTAACTTCAACATCTGAGGAATACCCGATTTGCCTATATTTGTATGAAGACATGCTCACTTCCCCGAAACCTTCACATGAATCGAACACGATAATCGAAATTCTTCATGGAAACGATCGAAGATATTACATAAACTTAGCTCCAAATATTCAGATCATAAAAGATGTGATGTGATGTGTTAGTACCAAATATTTAATCTATCTATTTGAAACTAACTCTTCAGAAGACAAGAACATTGAACTCTAAACTTACAATACGACTCCCATTCATTACTGTAGTCAAGTCTCATTCAACACCTACATATTTCTAAAAATAGTTCCCCAGAAACATGAACCGCAATGTTTGAACAAAACAAAAACATGACGCAAGTACAGTCACACGCAATTAATTGACAGTCATAAAGTACAACGGGATACCTCGCAAAATCAACAAAACGGTTTCGCACGCCGCCGCCGCCTCCCAACAATGGCGGCCACGCGGCAATCGTCACGCCGCTCAGCACAAGAATGACTTAGCCCTAATTTATATCAGCCTAATTTCACGCCTGCTCATACTTATTGTGAGATTTCGCGATACCATGTCACGGTATTCGACACGGCTGGTTACAGATTGAGCCGTCATTTTTTATAACCCACGCGGTACACTAAGGTCAGAGATGGTCGCGTTTTTCAACCAAACACAACCTTTTTGTACCACTTTGTTTGCCAAATCTTCGATACAATACTCCGGTTGGATGCTTAATTTAAAATTTTGTTCAACACATATTAATTCAACCATTAAAATCGTTGTACTCGGACAATAGAAGTCGCGGCCGATTTACTAAAAAATAAATAATGGAGCTTTTTCTCGTATAAAGAAAGTGTTTGTCTAAGAACAATGTGGGGTACCACAGCGGGACATCTAGATACGCGGGGCTAAAGTATTTTCTTTAGATTTTTTTATTTGCACTTATACCTTGGGTGAATGGCGTCGGATCCTTAATTTACGCATCGATAGACTTATTTTGTAGTTTCGCATTTGTAAGGGATTGTTCTTCGGGTACGTTTTGTAACATTGCGTTTGTGAGGCGAGCCATCGAGCTATTGTGAAAAATAACGACGATAGGTTTATAAAAGCGTTCAAGGACTTTAATGCTATGTTACTCATAACACAAACAACTAATAAGGCTTTGCTCTCGAGTAGCTACATTAAAACTTTTAGTGTCCTGCTACAGACGTTGAACACACACCCATAAATCTAACAGCATCAACAACAGTTCCAAATGACCCAAAAAAAGCTACGCCTACTATCCTTATTTACCCAAACAAGCCCCTAAAACTAATATCGTCGATCCCAAATGATCTGCAATTGGCAAAAACTCATAAATCAGAACATCGTGAACTAGGGCTGCCCGGCTGGTTCGCTCGCAGCTGCTGCACCTTATACGCATCAGTGGCGACTCACAACATCCCGTGCACGGCTTAAGTAACGAATGCTTTGTGCATGCCGATAGATTCGGTGGCAGCCCTGAGACAGGAGAGGTAGCGGGTTGGATGGAGTGTGGTGGGTATATGTTCAAAGAAATTCTGTTTAAAAATAAATATTCTGATTCAGATCCTGCTACTAAGTGGTATCTGACTGATTGGAGTATTGAGGCCTTGGACTCCCTAGACAAAGTGAACAATATATCCACGAAAATGAATGTCGAAATGTCAATATTTGTAAGGATTGACCTCGTGTATTGCATCCCATTTTCGATTTTTGGGCTATCGTTTTCACTTATGCTATGTTAATTTGTCTAGACTTCTGATGCTTCTGATGATGATCATAACTAAGAGAAATTGAAACAGCGAAGTTCATCACAAAAGTCAAAAAGAAACACAATTTAACATGAAATTTAAATACAAAATAACATTATACGCTGTATCGAAATGAATTGACGAATGAATCCTTGAGAAAACCTCGAGCAGTAGTAGTTCCAGATTTTCTAATATCCAAAAATCGTCACCTGTTCTAAATTGTACCACAAAATCGTATTAAAAAAAGGACGAGAATCCTTTTCAGCGATAGGTTACAGATTAGACGGGGATGCAGTCAATTTGACGCGCGGTGTCTTCCGCAAACCACCGCGGCTTTTTTGCGGTTCTTTACTTACGTCGCTTTCGTAGCAGGCGGACAAAAGGGTTATTGTGTTTCCGTATCTATTGGTATCAGTTTATAGATTTTTAAGTATATATTTTATTGTGTCTATGAGACAGTTTTTAATGCGATGGAAGAGCAGTAAATAGGAATCGTATCTACTAATATAGATTTCATATCTATCCTCTTCTAGATCTTCACCAACTCCTTTGTCAAAATCTTATCGCTTTTTTGAGGGATCCGTATGTTTCTTGGTTCTTGTTCTGCTGGTAATGGTAATTGATGATTTATAAACTCTGAAATATGACGAACATGGCTAAGTATTTAAGAACATGATCAATAACATGGATCTCCGGCTAATCTATTTACGTTAATATGACACTCACACATTTTTTTTCTACCATAATATTTCGCTTCATCTCTTTAGGTTCAACTTTTTGACCAACTTCCAAATGATTAAGCAGGGATATGAGCATGACAGCGCTGCCAACCGAACACCACTAACTAATTATTTCTTCCACTACCTTCATTTAGGTTCACGTTTAGGTACACGCTCGTGTAAACTATGACACGAGCGTGTTGACATGATAAGCAGTATGATAAGCGCTAGATAAACCTGCAATAAAGTACATTGACCTATCGCTAATAACATCCATTCGTAGATATCTGAAAAATAAAAATTGAGGAGCTCGTGGCTAAATAATAACAGCCGCACGGGTCGATCTTTAAGGTTAAGCAACGCTTGCCAAGGTTGGTCTGTAGATGGGTGACCATCTTAACATACCGAGTTTCCTCCGTGCCTCGGAAAGCACGTTAAGCCGTTGGTCCCGGCTGTCATTTGTAGATCTTTGGCAGTCGTTACGGATTGTCAGAAGCCAGTTTATCTGACTCCAGTCTTGCCATAAAGTACCGTGTTACCCAGTTAATGGGTTGTGGAGGTCTGGTAGGCAGCCGCTCCACGTAAAACACTGGTATTCAGCTGAATCCGGTTTGACTGAAAGCTGACCCCAATATAGTTGGGTTTTAAGCAGATGATGAGATATCTGAAAAATAAGTTTTCAATCCTTTTTAATTACTTGAGAACGTAAAGGATCACGAAAGAAGTCGATGCAGGACAGCTTTGTGTCTTTAATTCTGTTTTTGTTAGTTGAAAGTCAGCAAATGTATGGTTGTCATTGCCATTATTGCACATTTATTTGGCACCTACCATAGCCTTTAAGCGCGTTGTCTAGACAATAGTGCAACTTTGAGGTGAGAGAAATATCTGGCTGAAAGAAGTACGGAATCGAGAAATAAGGCTAACCTATGGTTGGTTGGTTGGTGGAAGGATTTGCAATAAAATATATTGATTGACCTTTCCCTAACATCCCTTCGAAGATACTCGAACAATAAATTTTGAACCATTTTCCATTACTTTAGAACGTAAAGGATCACGAAAGAAGTCGATTCAAGACAGCTTTATGTCTTTATTTCTGTTTTTTATTTCAAGAAAGTCAATAAATGAATGTGGGTCAATGACCGTTATTGCAAGGTTATTTGACGTCTACCATAGCATGGATGATTCCCAGAAAAAAGATGACGGTGTTTAAAATTTTGTGTGCGACCCTGGCCCTGAACAGTCCCATATTAGCAGTGGAAAGTTGTGACGTAATATTATTATGCGCTTCACTGTTTTGATGAATTCTACAGGAATCATGTTTTTTTTTTCGAGATAACAATTGACAGTGTAGCTTTGTATCAGTGAGAGAATATTTGCATTTGGATCTCTACTTTCAGACAGTACTTAGGTATGTATGTATCTCCAAAAACATATAATTTACCGCTTGACTACAACTTGTAACAGAATAATCGCAATACCTCTTAAGGAGTCATGGTACTCATCATTATGAATAACTTTCACTATGGGACCATCACGGAAATCGCGATCGACTGTTCTACTTATACATTTCTGTGCGCATAATATCTCGACAAAATGTAATGAAAAACTGTTTTTTTTTTCGCGATTTCGGGTATGGTCCCATAGTAAAAGTTTTCCATAATTACGAGTACAATAACCCCTTGGGGTTTAATCTGTTACATGTTATATAATATTTTAGACAACGATTACGAAGTCGTTTAATAACAGCATCTGTATTGTGTTTCCTGAGACCAAAAGTAGCGCATTGGCCATCTAAAGACAAAACTGCTATTCTCAATACCGCCATCGAAACGGATTAAATCAGGAAACAAAGGGCTTTCTTATTCCGGGTTTATGAACATAATAAATAACAATAGCAGCCCCTAATGTACCAGGGATACATAAACGAAAAACAATAGTGTCTAGTATTCAACTTAATGAGATGTACCCTCAGGATGGCCGTCAATGAGGTTCTAAATTCAAACCTTGCTTCTGTTATAATTACGAGGGGAATATAATTTAAATTATGAATATACATTTAACGGTTTTTTTTTTCTTTATGTATTTTGGATGAGCGGTTTCACACGGTTGGAGGAATTTTTGGAAGTTTTACGTGTTAAGTGTTTAGGTGCTTGGAATGTTTTGAATAATTAACTATTGCTTAGCGTTCATAGCTGCTTATTTATTGATTGAAAAAGCCAATACATTAATTGCAATCAAACCAATAAAATAGGTACACTTTTTCACGTCAGTTCATTTACAGTTAAAAATATTTAAGTCTCTAGTTGTCCATGCTTTTGATTTTCGAAATAAATGAAACACCAAATGCAATACTTACTCAAAGTAATAAATATTTACCAACAATGCTTGCTGAAAGCATAGGTATATTCATAAACAAACTTTGAAATATCCGTCTCTTTCCTTTTAAAATATAAAAGCATTCAAACTCTTTGGCAAGTAAAATATTTTTATGAAAAACACCATCTGCGTATTGGAAAAGTTAAAAGGGCATTCCATTTTCAAAATGTGACGTTATAAATGTGCGTATGGCGCGCTTTCCCCTTCTGTGGAAAACGCACACAGAGACCTTTTCTAACTCACACCACGAACAGTAGGTATTTGCAAAGTTATTGTAAGCCATGTTGCGACGTCAATTCATAACATTTCGTACTTTTTCTTATTCTACAAGTACATTTTCATGATTGAAACTTCATATTTTTAAACAAGTCTGAATAAAGAATGTTGCAGACCAGCCATTAAAAATTATGACCAATGTTGTGTATAAGTCGGTACATGTTATTCGTCGAATACATAATTTCAAGTTAATCCACTCCTTACCTCTTGCAAAAAACGAAATATATAAATAAATCGAACAGTAACGGATACTAAAACAACACGATGCATCATATTTCCCCCGCCGCGGTATAAACACACGCACGTGTTTTGTTCTTGTTTCGCGCGTGGGTTTTCCTCATCTGTCTGTCTCGTTCGTCGTGGGGCGGGTTCTACGCGGCGATTGGTAGAGGGGAGAGATAGTCGGCGCCGTCCGTCGGCAACCTCCCGTCGGCATTTTCCCGACGCAACGCGTTCGAAAATCGAATATTTGTGGCCGTGTGGAGGAATTTTTCTTTAGTCTGTTAATTTTAATGGTTTTGTAGTGCCAGTGTGAATTGACACTTTGTTAGAGTATTTTTTTTGGCTGTAATTTGGAATTTTTTGGTTTTAGAATGAAAAACATTCTTTTTTACCGAAAAAAAACATTTATAAAAAATAACCCGTGTTTGCAAAATTTTACTATTATCAATTATGGTTACACAATGTTCAGATCTACTTAATGTCTATAGAAATGCCACAGTGATTTTTTTTTGAATACCTAAAAAAAGTGTTTTAGGATAAATTGTGCTCATACATACACAAAATAGTTGTCAATTAACGAGTAATAACCTAACCTAACCTAACCCAAGCTCAACAATATAATGCATATGGGTTTTAAAATATAAATATCCAATTTGCCCATAAAATCATACTAGGAATTTCATTCAGTGTCAAATTTTAGCGTAAAAAAAGCTCATTTAAAATTGACACAGGGTTATATTACTGTTAAAGATACTTGTAAGGTGGGAGAAGAGAATAGAGAGTTCATGCTCAGCTAAACTATCTTCTAAAAAACTTATTTTCACAAAAAATAATCATCTGCCTAGCCTTTTCCCAACTATATTGGGGTCGGCTTCCAGTCAAACCGGATTTAGCTGAATACCAGTATTTTACGCGGAGCGGCTGCCTACCAGACCTCCACATCCCAGTAACTGGGTAACACGGTAATTCATGGCAAGACTGGAGTCAGATTAACTGGCTTCTGACTTTCCGTAACGACTGCCGAAGATCTACAAATGACAGCCGGCACCAACGGCTTAACGTGCTTTCTGAGGCACGGAGGAAACTTGGTAAGTTAAGATGGTCACCCATCCACAGACCAACCTTGGCAAGCGTTGTTTAACCTTGAATATTGACCCGTGCGGCTGTTATTATCTAGCCACGAGCTCCTCAAACATTTTCACAAAAATTAATCATCATCTGCCTAGCCTTTTCCCAACTGTATTGGGGTCGGCTTCCAGTCAAGCCAGGTTTAGCTGAATACCAGTATTTTACGAGGAGCGGCTGCCTACCAGACCTCCACAACCCATTAACTGGGTAACACGGTACTTCATGGCAAGACTGGAGTCAGATTTACTGGCTTCTGACTATCCATAACGACTGCCAATGATCTACAAATGACTGCCGGGACCAACGGCTTAACGTGCTTTCCTGATACTTCACTGAGTAATGTATACTACATTACTCAGTGAAGTAATCAGGCTTATTTTTTTTTTACTGGCAAGTGCCTTCCCTTTCTCTTTTTCTCTCTCTCTTCTTTCTGTGCGACCTCTGGCCAAGATTGAGCCGCAACTCATCAGATCAACACAATACAATCTCCAAAAAAAAAAAATGGTGCAATTTTACAAGCGTGATATCAATTTTGCAAATACTTAGAGCATATTTTCCGCCTCAACTAGTTCTAAACAACATAATATCGCCCTAAGTAACAGATAATACTGCTGTTGCCATCGATCTAAGGGTGAGTGCACACAATTACCGCGTCATACGGACCGCGGCGCGCGGCGTGCGTCCGCGCAGCCCTTAGTTAACGGTGCACGAACACGCTTTGTTTGAAACTTGCTGCCCCGTTGGTCTAGTGGTCACAATCGCAGTTGCAGTTGCAGACTCCTCAGCAATTGCGATTATGATCCTGAGTTCGATTAACAGGTTGGCCAAAATATTATGAGGTTTCATAATTGTCATCATACCTTTAGGTATTCGTGAGAATCTGAGAAGTCGGATTTTAGGATACAGCATTGTTTTACTAGTAAGCGTGAAAGAAACATGAAAATAAATCTCTTTCACACTTAGTGGTAAAGCGATCTTCTATCCCTTTCTACTCAGCTTGTCACGAATATACCTTGAAATAAAGCGTTTTGTGGAAAGATAGGATCATCATCTGCCTAGCCTTTCCCCTACTATTATTTACCCCATATTGGGGTCGACTTCCAGTCAAACCGCTAACAATGGAATATGTTGCTGTGGTAACATAGGTTAGCCTGCCTACTTTTTCAGATACATTCTAAGTATTGCTCAATGCACGCCTCTGCTGGACATAGGCCTCTCCCAAACGACGCCACAGTAACTGGTCCTGTGTTTTTCGCATCCAGTTGACTTTTCTCTGTCAACCTTTTTTTTGGAGACAAATCCGCCACTCATTCACAACCACTGCAAATCCTGAAAGCCAGTGGCCGAAAAACGCACGCCGAGTCAATGAAGCTCGACGAGACCCATTCTCTCTCTTTTCTATCAACTGTCTACTTTATCTAATAGGAATTTTTCAGTAGCATCCCGGAGTCAGGATAAGTCCTCTGGAAATGGTAGGTAATTGGCTTTACCGGTTACAACTTAACGATAATTATCATCTGCCTAGCCGATCGGCTTCCAGTTAAACCGGATTTAGCTGAATACCAGTATTTTGCGCGGAGCGGCTGCCTACCAGACCTTCACAACCCATTAACTACTGTGTTACAACTTAACGATAACTTACGAAATGTAAGAGTACCATCTGAAGAGGTACACCTCTACCTCTTTTTTATTTTTTTTTAGGATGGGAAATCATCAAACGACTCCTCCTGCACTGGGTACAGCAGGAGGTAACCTAATCATTCTGCAAGGCCATTTTCCAACTAAGTATGTTGGGGTGGGGTTCAGTCTTACATGATGCAACTGAGTTCTAGTTTTACACGAAGTGACTGCTTATCTGACCTTTACAACCCAGTAACTGAGTAACCCGATACTCTATGGTAAGACTGGTGTCATACCTAAGGGGCTACTCACACTTATTCAGCTCTATTCAGCTTATGCCCATAGAAAACATCAATTTTGTATGGAGACGCGTACGCATTCGTTCAGCTTTCTGCGTTTATTTACTCGTCACTTTCGCGGCAAACAAGTATAAAATGAGGACAAATTTGTTATTATCATGCGAGTGCTATTGAAAGAGTTTTGCGCTGTTCTGCCGCTGCCGCCTTGTCATTCTTAGGACGCTATACGCGGCTGATCGAAGCAGAACTGTATTAGTGTCACCAAAATCGTTCAGCCAAACGCAATGCAGCTGAATAAGTGTGAGTACTACTGTTCCTACTGACCATGGCTGCCATCTGACCAGCATGAAACAAACAGCATCGAGTTATTTCCATTGTCCTTACGCTGTTTCAGTGTAAGCATAATTAGACATAATCCTCATCCACACTACGTCATGGAAGGATTACAAAATACGCTTTTGTTTGCACCACAGCTTAAATATCAAAGAGGATCTTAATTTCACACATAATTTTTTTTTGCTCAAAAAAAACAACAGCGAAATGTGAAATGAATGTCGGTATCAATTAGGTACTTATCGTAATTGATATCTGCATTCATTTCACATTTCAGTTTTTTTTTTTAAGGAAGGGAAATCATCAAATGACTCTTCCCTTTCTGGGTGAATCAGAAGGGAGTGTCAGACTCTTACTGACTAAAACCCTTCCGTGTTCCTCCTCATGCCCTTTGCGTTCCAGCGTTGCGGTGACTTTTTCGAACAAATTCCGCAACCCGGCAGGACATTTCAGTGTTACAGTCATACATAATATAATAAAATGTTTTTATATTTCTATGGTTACAGTTGTGATCGAATGGTGTGTACATAGGTATACTTACTGCCAGATGAAACTTTTAAGCTGGGTTCAAAGTGTTGTGTTGTGTCCCCTTCTGACGCAGTTGATTGGCTACAAAACTTGTAATATGACGTAGACCTGTATAGATCTTTCTGATTGGTTTATACCGAGACACGAAATCGTAAATACGTGTACCCGTAGCTTTAGGAAAGTAGGAATTAGCTCAAGAATGTACGTTACTATGTATGTTACTAGAAGACTGGAATATGCTGCCAACATTCTAACAAATATTATTAATGCGAGTTTGGATGGATGTATGATTGAAACTCTATCACGCCAGAACGATTGAACAGATGGATTTGTATGATACATAGAATTGAATACCACATACCACAGAGGCTAATTTTAATCCCGGGAATATTCCCTTACGATATATTTCCGAGGCTTGAGGAGGAGCTCGTGGCTAGATGAGAAGCTCGTGGCTAGATAATAACAGCCGCACGGTTCGATCTTCAAGGTTAAGCAACGCTTACCAAGGTTGGTCTGTGGATGGGTGACCATCTTAACATACCGAGTTTCTTCCGTGCCTCGGAAAGCACGTTAACCCGTTGGTCCCGGCTGTCATTTGTAGATCTTTGGCAGTCGTTACGGATATTCAGAAGCCAGTAAATCTGACTCCAGTCTTGCCGTGTTACTCAGTTAATGGGTTGTGGAGGTCTGGTAGGCAGCCGCTCCTCGTAAATTACTGGTATTCAGCTAAATCCGGCTTGACTGGAAGCCGACCCCAATATAGTTGGGAAAAGGCTAGGCAGATGATGATGTTTTTCCGACAAACACGCAGACGAAGCCGCTGACAGAAGCTAGTGGGGTCATATTGGCCAAAATCTATTTTAGTTACCTTCATTAGATCATGGAATGTCTCAATGCAAACTAACTAACCTTTAGATCATGCAATGTAGTTAGCTAAATAACCTGTCACTTTTGGCTCACAGGGTCCAACATCCAACATCACGCTGCCTTGTCAATAAGGTCGAATTACATCAAAAATAACGAGAATTTGCACCTAATTACATTGTCACATAAATTGGGACGCGCGTCTTGCGTTAATCCCTTGATCAGCGCTCTTATAAGATGATATGACGTATGAGGCAAACGCGACTTGTAGTCAGACAAGGGTTTTCCGAAGTACACGAACTGGTCTTGATGTGCCAGGACAAATGCACTGAAAGATGAGCAATTGTCCATAGAATGAAGAATAAAAAATGCCTTAAAAATCTGTAATATTTTTCAGGCCTCCTATGCACTTGCATAATGTTTGAAGGTAGAAGATTGCGTTTTTAAGGCAATCACAACACGGACAAAAGCTTAGGATATGAAGACTTTTTAATAAACAAGGATCGTTGCAACTCTATTTGATTTTGACATTATAAATTTGCGAGTCATAATATAAAGACAAAGTATAAATAAGAACAAAAACCAAGGCTGGCCTATTCCAAATTATCCTCATTTTGCACAGCTATTAATGTTGCAAAAGGATATTATCACATAGTTGCACAGACTTAATTAGCATGTAACACTATGGCAAAGCATTTCGTGTTCATATCATCCCTGTGCATGCATTGATACCAACATTACATACATAGTATCATGTATCAATACAGGGTTAATTCTGACTATAATTAGGATTCACCACAAAAGACAGTTAATTTTGGGACTTCAAAAACCTCTAAAAACACACTAGCCGCGAATCCACCGCAGTTCACGCTATCCACGGCCATGTAGCGCATTTTAGCTGCGTGGGTTCATTTGTTTGACAACGTCGGTCTACGTTTCCACTGAAGTACACGCTAGGTACACACCCACGACTACGTACAACTGTAGCGTGGTCCACTGCACACGGAGAGGCTACGCACGTAGAACATGCTTTTGACATAGTCGTGGGTTGTATGTAGGTATGTATGTATGTAAATCGGGCTGGTTTCCGCAACTCCACGACTAAGCGCGTATTTTTCGTGCAGGTGGGACAAATGTGTCATTCGATCCACCCCAGCTCCCCAAGAAAGGCCAGCAACGCCTTGGTGTTACCAACTATCTCACAGAGGGTACCTGGGTTTATCAGCGACTACCGGGCAGCTTAGAAGCAGGTGTGCTGCTGTCTCAGTCTCCTCCATGCAGGCGCTGCATAGCGGGCGAATAGTCGTGGGTTTCGTGTATAGCGTGTACCGCGTGCACAGCGTGCTTGGCGTTGACAGCGTTGAGCTACGTGGGCGCCATATTCGAGCAGGCCACGCGTGTGTCAATGACGTCACTTGATGCGTAGCGTGTCCGTGGCTTGCAGTGGAAACCATCTCATACATTTTCATGCAAGGCAAAGCCTCACGTGCGTTGCGGTGGGTTCGCGGCTTACACGGATTCAGAGATATGTATGTTAACAAAAGTTTATCAATATGCCTTTTCGTTCGACTACAGCTGAGTACCAGTATATTACATGGAGCGAACTGCCGATCTGAGCTCTACATATATTTTTAAACTGGTTGACCCGTGCAACGTCATTTGCGTCAGAATTTTCATTACTGCTCCGCTCCTATTGGTCTTAGCGTGATGATATATAAAACCTATAGCCTTCCTCGATAAATGGGCTATGTAACAAAGATCCGATTTGAAAGAAGTTTTCAAATCGAACCAGTAGTTCCTGAGATTAGCGCATTCAAGTAAACAAACAAACAAACTCTCCAGCTTTATATATTAGTATAGAAGTTTTTTCTTTTTTTAAATATTTTTTTCCTATAAGTACAGTTTATTTAAAAATATACAAAAATATAATACTAACAATGAAAACAGAACAATAATTACTCGAAAAACAAACGAGATATAATCATTTACAACAAATATAATCTGTCTTCTCGCGAAGACACTATTTCCTGTGGCAACTGTGTAGACGTCATGGTCAAGTTCATATCGGACTTCTTTTTTTAATTGTAATCTTGGAAGTTTTATAACTTCATCGTTGATGAAGGTTTTTAAAAAGAATTTTATGATTGTTTATTAAAGCTAATAAATATTCCCTAACACGGGCTTGTAGGCGATTCGGCCGCTGAGTTTCGTCCTGTCGTCAAAGTAAATTAGGTAATGTTCAATTATGTCTCTGACGTTACTTTGCCTCTAAAAAACGATTCGGTCGAAACACCACTCAAAAAATAAATAATAATGAAATTCCTGTTTCGACCGGATCGGATGAAACTCAGCGGCAGAATCGCCTACTAAGCCCTAACACGATGCTCTTGATGCCTTGGCAAGACTGGTGTAAAAATTTCTGGCTTCTGACTGAACGTGACGACTATGATTTTCAAATGACCCTGGAAAGTGGCTTAACCTGCTTCCAGCGGCACGGAGGACTCTCTCTGTGGTGACCCATCTACAGACCGACCTCGGCAAGCGTCGCTTAACCTCTAATATCGACCCAGGAGATCCTGTTGTTAGAATTATACCTTGACATTCATTCGACGGATGGTTGAGGTTCTTAAGACTCCTGACTGAGTTGAGCTGCAAGGGTACTGGCAAATGCTTGCACCTCACATATTTACAGTGGACCGACATTAACTTTCATGGTTCTCATAACGATCTAACCATAACATTAATTGGATAGAAAAAAGATCTCTGAGTTTGCTTCCTTGTTAACAAATTTAATAAAGCCTCATAAAGTTTAAATTGAACAAATAAGATTGATCCAAAAGGAATAATAATAGACATGAAAAGCAGGTTTCCTAGATTTTCAATAAGTCTCAGACCCAAAACTTCTCGACAATACATTTTGAAACAATTTCACAAATCCCACTCCAACTAAATTAAAACAGAATTTCAATGCGATCGCAACAAAAATCACACCTTCCTAAGAGCATTACGACGAACGTTTATAATCGGCTAAATATCGAATTGTTCCATCTATTGTTTGGAGGCTTTAAACCCTCGAGAATTGGTTTCGAGAGTTTTAAGCCTACCGCCTTCGGAAAAACCCAAAAACGACAGACAAAAACCACCCTTATTCCCCCAACCTTTAAGTTCAAAACTAATCGCGTCGCATCTAAAATAATTCCTGAAAAGTGAAAGCTTTCCTACGCAAGGTATTTAGGTTTAAACTCCTATTGAAAGAGGTGAAAGTTTAGGGGGTGATTTTGTTGCTGAAAATTAGACTTTATTGTTTGGTTGTAAAGTATATTTTGGGGTGTGTGTTGAAGAGAATAGTAGAGGAGTGTTGAGAAGATTGTGCAGTAACGAGTCTACACACAGAATGTAATTGTATCGGGGATCAGAATCGACCCCCGTGCGAACAGGGGTGGGACACAGTCGATAAAATCGGAAACTGCTGCAAAGGAAAATGGAACTTGTTTACCAAAAAGCACCATTACATGTTTTTTCGACACCATTTTTTATTAGTATCAGTTTTATTTGTAGCAAACTAAACCTGGATGATTTAGTTATTACTATGTAAGTGGTTACAAAATAATAAGAAATTAATACATCAAACGCTATCCGCTTTAAGGAAATTAACTACGAGTATAATAACTTTCTATTTCTTATTGCAGTTTATTAGTTGTGACTGGAAAAATAATGAGACCAGTGCTTTCTGGTTTAGCAAAAAGAAACACTTTATATTTTTACAAACACCTAAGAAGATAGCCCTAAAATTCCGATGGTAAAGGTCCTGACGTAGCTTGTAGGTTCGAACCAAAGCAACCATACTTTGAGTAATTTGTCTAATACAACAGTCAGAGTGCCAATTCCACATTTGCATTGTTTAAAAAATAGTAGAATTGGCCTTCTGAAGTCGTGTGATATTCAGCCACCCGCACTAGGACCGTATGGTCGATTATGGCCGCTTTCTCTCTCAAAGAAGAGGGCTATATTCAAGCAGTGGAGACTGTGGAGATGTCATTAGGCTGATTATGCTGAAGAAAGCATCCCACTATATTTGATACCTTAAACTTCTTTTTGGTTTAAAGTGATGGTAGATTGATCTACTCTTTAAGCTGCCCTTATCTTCATCACAAATCGTAGGTATTCATAGAGTTACGAAATAATATTAACTAAGTAATGATTCGGACCGAAGCCATCCGCTGGATGCGAGAAACACAGGACCGGATGATGTGGCGATGTACTTTTGGCACTTGTCTCACCGCCGACGAGGAAGCGATTAGCTATCGACTATTTTCTCGCTGAGGAAAGGGACAAAAGATGTAGATCTCGTGTGAATAAAAGAGACACATACATTTATTGCATTTATAGTCGATGGCTGGCTGTTCACACTGCCAGCGAGCCGGCTATTTATCACTAGTTGATCTCAGCGACAACAGTTATCAAAGATAATACTCGCTCAGCGACACTCGCTCGGCAATACTCGCTTGGCGGTTAGAAATCACCAACTAGCGGTAATTTCGACTTATAGTGCGAGCCGGTGCGAGCTGTGGTGCGAGTAATCGCCCGTCGCATAAAAGCACTCGCTTAAAGTCAAGCGACAAAACTACTCACTCGCTACTCGCAGCTCGTCAACTCCATTCGCTTATTCCAGCCATTAGACATGTGCCTTTTTTTTTTTTTGAGTATGGGAAATCATCAAATGACTCTTTCCGCTCTGGGCGGAGCGGAAGGGAGTGTCAGAATCTTACTGACTAAAACCCATCCGTGTTCCTCCTACTGCCCTTTGCGTTCCAGGGTATGGTGCCTCTTTCGAACGGATTCCGCACCCCGGCAGGATTAGACATGTGCCTACGGCTGATAATTGAATACGAGTACGATGATAAATATAAACGACGAAGCTCTCTTGTTTATAAGGTCTTTATTAGTAGCGAACACTGCATAATTAATACCATCGACATTTTAATTTCAAACTGGGTTTGCCTTCATTTTCTTTATGGATAATATCTATTGACACTAGAGCAGTATACGATACGCATGAAATTCAACCAACTAAAAAAAAAAAAGTAAGTTCAATTGCAATCCTTATAACGCTTAAAATCGTTTCTCACCAATTTCCTATCGATACACATCCGCTGCGTTACGTACGCATCGCCTCACTACTGCCTCGTGGGGTTCGCCCCATGGTAAGCCAAGGAGCGGCCGCTTCTATCGATGTGTGGCGCTATATTTTTATTAATTGTCTCTTTTTGTTCATTTTCTTCTTGGACAAAAGTGTAACTTCCATAATGCTTAAAATCCTTTCCCACCAAAATTCTATCGATACACAACCGTTGCGTTACGCACGCGTCCCTTCACTGCCTTCCCCGTGGGGTTCACCCCGCGGTAAGCCAAGGAGGGGCCGCTATTTATCGATGTGTGTCGCTTTATTTTTATTTGTCTCCCTTTGTTATAATTGCTGTTTAATGATCGGTCCCTGCTTTATTGGACGCAAATGTGGACTATCTCGTTTGTGAGATATTGAGTATTCTCTTGAGGCTGATGTGTGAGTGAACTTCATTGGTTATGGTGAATCTGCCGTACGGTAACACAGCTGTATTTGAAAAACCGGGCAAGTACGAGTCCGACTCTCATACGCAGGGTTCAGTAGTATAAAAAACCACGTTTCTTGTATGGTTACCCCAGTCCGGTTTAGTAGTTGACAACCCTCTAGGGTTGAAAACTGCGAGTGGCCATCGACAAAAAAAAAAAAAAAAAAAAAAATATGGTTACCCCCTAAAGTTAAATTTTTATTAGTTTTTGATATAGTGGCAATAGACATACACGATCTGTGAAAACTTCAACTGTCTACCTATTACGATCTTTGAAATACAGCCCGCTAACAGACAAACGGACGGATAGACGGACGAATGGATGGATGGACGGACGGATAGCGGAGGCTTAGTAATGGTGTTCCATTGGCTACCCGTTGGGTACGAAATGGAAAAACGTATTTATTTTTCTGAAATCATGATTTTCTGTTCTATCATGCTTTTTGGAGATGCTTCAGTGACGCTTCTTAGTATATTTCAGACTTTTCCATAAGATTGATATGCTGTAACCTTATCTTGTCCGTAGCCCTCGCTAAAATGGACCTGATGAAGGTAATGAGAATCCGCTTGATGCGAAAAATACAGGACCGTACGACGTGGCAATCCTTGGGGGAGGCTTATGTCCAGCAGTGGATGTCTTTCTGCTATAATGATTAGGACGATGAACCGTGATTTCACTGCTAAATTCTTTGCATTGAGGAGTCAAAATGCTTTCAAGAATTTTCTACAATATTTCCTCAATGCAGAAGCCTTAAGAAGCGAGAATAATATTTTTGTTAGGTATTATTTGAGGTTCGCATCCAAACGATAATCAATGTCAAAAACTAGCAGTAAAATGTAGAGACATAAGTTTCTTAAAACTACGAGATTTGCCTTCAGATGATAAGCGATAATGAGTTCGACGATGAAACACGCTTAGAAGACTACCAGTAAAATGTATACGTTTATCTTTTCTAATCTCAAAGTGTAAACTTAGATGAAGTGAACAAGAAGTAAACTGCCGGTCGATTCTGTAAACATGTCGAAGTGAAGGCTTGGGTGAAGTGATCATGGAGCCAGCTGTCATTCCATCTTAATTACTTGGATTGACAGCTAACTTCGTGATAACTTCACCAAAGCCTTCAAATGTTTACAGAATCGCACTGGTGTCAATCCATACAAAGAAGAAGGAATGACAGTTCACTTTACGCCCACTCCACCTAAATTACACGGGGAGATGTTGACAGAATAGACCGAAGCATATCTCCTTAATAGAGCCTAGAGATAGCGAAGCATATCTCCTAAATAGGGCACAGAAATAGCAAAGCATATCTCCTAAATAGAGCACAGAGATAGCGAAGCATATCTCCTAAATAGAGCATAGAGATAGCGAAGCATATCTCCTAAATAGAGCGTAGAGATAGCGAAGTATGTTTCGTAAATAGAGCCTAGAGATAGCGAAGCATGTCTCCTAAATAGAGCGTAGATACAGCGAAGCATGTCTCCTAACTAGAGCGTAGATACAGCGAAGCATGTCTCCTAAATAGAGCATAGAGATAGCGAAGCATATCTCCTAAATAGAGCATAGATATATCGAAGCATATATCTCCTAAAAAGAGCCTAGAGATAGCGAAGCATATCTCCTAAATAGAGCCTAGAGATAGCGAAGCATATCCCCTAAATAGAGCCTAGAGATAGCGAAGCACGTCTCCTAAATAGAGCCTAGAGATGGCGAAGCATATCTCCTAAATAGAGCCTAGAGATAGCGAAGCATGTCTCCTAAATAGAGCCTAGAGATAGCGAAGCATGTCTCCTAAATAGGGCCTAGAGATAGCGAAGCATGTCTCCTAAATAGAGCCTAGAGATAGCGAAGCATGTCTCCTAAATAGAGCCTAGAGATAGCGAAGCATGTCTCCTAAATAGAGCATAGAGATAGCGAAGCATTTCTCCTAAATAGAGCATAGAGATAGCAAAGCATGTCTCCTAAATAGAGCCTAGAGATAGCGAAACACGTCTCCTAAATAGAGCCTAGAGATAGCGAAGTATGTTTCCTAAATAGACTCTAGATATATCGAAGTATATATCTCCTAAATAGAAATTTCTACGGGAACGGAAAATAAAACCGGCCAAGTGCGAGTTGGACTCGCCCACCAAGGGTACCGTACAAAGTAGCTACAAATGACGAATAAAAACTATATTTTTTATGATTTAATTACAAATGTAGTATAAGACAGTTTTACTTCCCAAATTTTGTAGTTCTAGGTCAACGGGTAATACCTTATATATTTTGATTCCCTTGAGAGTGTCGAAATATACGTTTTTTTGTGGCAGAAACGATCGCATATTTTTTTTACGTTATATTAGAAGTTTGATTTTTCATAGCTGTAAGAGGCTATAGACTTGAGTTTATGGTTTTAATTTCAACTCGATACCTCCACGCGTTCCCGAGATAAACGTTCTTGACAGACAGACGGACGGACAACAAAGTGATCCTATAAGGGTTCCGTTTTTTCCTTTTGAGGTAAGGAACACTAAGAACGGGATATGTGTGTACGAAGTCCTCGGCATAAGCTAGTAATGTGATATATATAGCCTTTAGTCTTCCTCGATAAATGGGCTATCCAACACTAAAATATTTTATCAATTAAAACCAGTAGTTCCTGAGATTCACGCGTTCAGCTTTATAATACGAGTATAAGTCATCATCTGTCTAGCCTTTTCCCAACTATATTGGGGTCGGCTTCCAGTCAAGCCGGTTTTAGCTGAATACCAGTATTTTACGAGGAGTGACTGCCTACCAGACCTCCACAACCCATTAACTGGGTAACACGGTACTTCATGGTAAGACTGGAGTCAGATTTACTGGCGTTTGACAATCCGTAACGACTGCCAAAGATCTACAAATGACAGCCGGAACCAACGGCTTAACGTGCTTTCCGAGGCACGGAGGAAACTCGGTAAATTAAGATGGTCACCCATCCACATACCAACCTTGGCAAGCGTTGCTTAACCTTGAAGATCGACCCGTGCGGCTGTTATTATCTAGCCACGAGCTCCTTAATAATACGAGTATAAGTATAATAGTATAATTATAAGTAACTGCCAGTAAAGCCAAGTATTTTATAACTTAAAACAGAAGAAGATAGATGTGACTGCTAACGACATCTATGTTGTATTTTCCGGAAGTTTGAAAGGAGGGATGTTCCTCGCCAAATTACAGAGGGATGTTAACACACTGAGAGGTTTAAGAGGACGTCGTTTACCTCCCGAACATGCTACCGCCCGCGAGATGGCGCTTTATGTTAGAGCAGTGCGCCTTATGTAAGTTTATTTTCTGATAGCCTCTGGTTTACTCACAATCTAACTGGAAAGCGGTGATGTGCTGGACTCTGGAACACGCTCGCTTAGAAAATTTTGTTTTATTGCTTAAATTGTTTAAAATAAACTTTTATTACTATGATGTTGAGTAATAAAATTGGTCATTAACTCATTTTATTTTATTTTTCAGATTCAGGCGGATGTTTACGCGTCTCCCTGAATCTGAAACCGTTGGCGTAGTAAACAGTATCACAGAAACGATGTTCGAATGTGTGGAAAAAGTAGCTGATGGTATTGCTATGTTAGGTTAGTATTATGTAAAAGGTAATTGAGTCCTACCCTTACAGGAGTAGATTATTCTCAATTTACAGGTTTTGTTCGTTAGAAATATTTATAAATCGCGAAGACAGGGTTTTAAATATAATGTGCCTTATTTTATTTTACAGGACGCGAGCGTTCGATAACAATCTCACCTGATGGTAAGCGATGACGTGGTTGACGATGGAACACGCTTACCTATTCACTTTTGACAAGACTCCCAGGTTGTAGTTATCAGGAAACACAAACTCCGGCAGGGAATTCTACTCCCTAGCTGTACGCATAATGAATGTATTCCCGCAAAGTTTTGTGCGGTAGTCTACTAGTCGGCAAAAAGCCGCAGCTTTTGATAACAATATCAATAACCGACAATAATGTTAAAACATACGTCGGCATCACTTTGTGTCGGCGTCTCTTTGGCGATCAGCGCTTGCACAACAAAACTGAACGGTTTTGTTAATCTCGACGCCATTGTTGCGAACAAACAAGTGTTTGGTTTGTAAACAACGTTTTTTTGGGTAAAAAGTTGTGTTATTCTTTGTGTTTGTCCATAATTTTGATACATAGCTTAGGAATGAATTGGTTGGCAGAGTTGATGTGCTCGGTTGCATTTTTACTCAGGCGAAATCATAACACAAATCAGATGTTTGTAGGTTCTTACATCCGTTGGCTCTGGAACGCAAAGGGCATTTAGGGCATTTGGAGAATCACATGGTTTTCTTTTTCATTTCTGGGCGGAGCGGAAGGGAGTTTCAGACTCTTGCTGTCTAAAACCCACCCGCGTCCTACTAATGCACTTTATGTTCCAGGCCCGCGGTGACTCTTTTGAATAAATTCCACAACCTACCTTCAGGCTAAAGTAGCCTGAAGGTAGGTAGGTAGTATACTTACCGACTCGCGTAGTAGTGTCTGTTATACTTAGGCGCTTAAGTATGGGCATTGTGTTGAAAATCCAACAATGTGCTTTTACTTAAGGGCCCCCTTATCCGAAATTTACGTTTCTAGATCGAGTAGTTTTCAGAGAAATCACCATATATAAATTCGTAAAAAAATATATAGTATAGATACATGTGAGATCTAGTCACTTTTTTGGTTAAAAACACGATATTTAACATTTTGATCGATAAAAAAAAATCAGGAAGTAAAGTCGATTTTGAAAGTATTTTAAGTTGTATGAGACTTGTAGGAACGCAATTTTTATGAAAATTTAACATTTCATTTACTAATCGGGTTTGACAGGGATATTATTGGATAGATTTATAATATGGCACTTATTTTTTTTTTATATTAAATAAATACGTGAAAAACGGCTCGCGCGCAACGCGCTAGTGTCCTGCCGGTAAAAGGGAAAAGGTGCTGTCGGGAAAAGGGGCCCTTAAAGGTAAACGTGCGCTATGACATGTCACATAGGGTTATAGTGGGTCCACACGACCTTGAACTGTGCGTTTAGCCGGCGCAGGGTAGCAGGATACCACACGAGCCGCGTTATCCGTGTAGATGCGGCTCGGCTGAATACGAACTACCTTACATTAAGCCTACTCGCATACATGGCGCGTATTAACACAAGCCGAGCCGCGCGCGCCATTGATCCGTGTCAAAAACCCGACTTGAGCGATGGTTCGTACGATTGCGAGCGTAGGCGCGCTGAATCACGCGCCGAGTCTGGGGGGCTACTCTAAGCCCGAAGTCCGTAGTTTCTAGTTGCGGGCGTATTCTACTCCGTATCACCTAACCAATAAGAATTAATGACAACATGATTTGACAGTTACTGTGAAATCGTGTTGTGATTCGTTCTTAGTTCGGGTTCGGGACTAATCGTAAGTTTGTAGGTGATACGGAGTAGAATACGTCCGCAACTAAGCCCGAAAATACTGACTACTGGCTCGGATAGACTTACAACAAAGTCTGGGCAGGCAAATGTCTTGTCTGTGTGTTTTTTTTCAGAGTTCAAAGTCTGCGCACGTAATTTACTGAAATTGTAATACAGCAACAAGACTTATTTCGGAGCTACAATTTACAAAATGCTGTGACACGGTAGCTTTAGTAGTCCCGATGGTCAGCGTTGGTGACGACCAAACCAATGCCTGTACATAAAAAAATGAAACATAAATGCTACTTTAAAACAAAAAAAACTAGCGGCAGATCAATCAGTGTTATTCCAAAAAATATAATTATGGATATCCTTGTCTGGTATATCAATTGTTGATAATCTTCTAATCCCACCCCGCCACCTGGGGTACAGACGTGCGGGGGAGGGGTGGTGAGCTAAAGAAATCCTATTTTCATAGTTCACTTAACCAACCGCCGTAATTTTGTTAGCACGCATCACCGAATTGGGCTCCTGTTGATGTTTACTATGCTATGAGTCTTGATACTTGGACGAAATTGACAGGCGATAGCTGGCTATACCGATAGGTATTATACCTACTATGCATATCACCTTTATAATTGTATGTAATAGTAGAACTTTTGGTATTCAGCTGAATCCGGTTTGACTAGAAGCCGACCCCAATATATTTGGGAAAAGGCTAGGCAGATGATGAGTAGAACTTTTAGTAAAGGAGCCCATCTGGGCAAAAACCTACCAATAACTAACATCACTCATACAGTTACATAATAATTTTGTTGTCCGGTTTGTTGTGTTTGGACACCGTATGATAATTATGCACTTGGATATCACTGAAAGTATCTCAGAGCATTTCAGTAAGATAGCAACGCGACTGCGATGCCTACATTATGCAAAAGATTAAAGGCACCGCAGCACTAACATTAGCGCCAGGTTTTGCCATTACAGGTAAAAAGCCTTTTAACTCCCTTATTTGTTCTTGGTCGCTTGTTGAACCTAAATATTCATGTACCACCTGCTGAGCCTCTCTGAAAAACTATATCTTACATTTTAATAAGACATCTTAATAGCTTGCCTTGGGGTGGCCACCCCCCTACAGCACCTTAAGATTTTCGGAATTTGTTTAAAAGAGTCGCCGCGGCACTGGAACGCAAAGGACATTAGGAGGAACACGGGTGGGTTTTAGTCAGTAAGAGTCTGACACTCCCTTCCGTTCCGCCCAGAGCTGAAGGAGTCATTTGATAATTTCACATTCTTTAAAAAAACAGTACCTAAGAATATTTTTCCCGGACATCATATAAGTATCAAAACCTTTCGCTCGAAGTGCAAACGTCTTAGATGTTTACAAAGTTATTCCATATTTTCAATTTAAACAGAAGTCGGTGTGGGAAGGCGGGTTGTTTCTCTTTAGACTCACAACAAACTTTCGAGCCTTAGATTATATTGTGTTTTATATAACAATCTCTTTGTTATGTGCTTCCAACCCTTTCGGCATGATTGAGGAGCTTTGATTACTAGAGAAAAGTCGAAGGTGTGACAGCTGTTTGCTTTTCCGCGTGAATTGAACTTGGGCTTGTAATTTTTTAGCTAAGTTAAACAATAATAGCTACAAGGTCTTTTTGAGCGACGGATTTTCTTTGGGACAATACCGCCACACAGTCCTAAACACAGCATCTCCTGAAAGCTAGAATCAACAGTGGCGACCACCAGAAAAAAGCCGAGCCAATGAAGCCCGACGAGTCCCGGAAAAATGATTCAACTGTCTTGGATCCCTCAGCAAAATTAATCAGAAAAGTACAGTGGAGGAGTACGCGGTCGGTCTGTGTATGGGTGACCATCCTTTACATACCAAGACTTATCCGTGTCTCGAACAGCGCGTAAACCATTGGTTTCGGCAATCATTTGAAAATCTTTGACAGTCATTATAGATAGTTAAAAGCTATAAAATCTGACTACTCAATATTTGTTAATAAAAATTATTTTATTTTTTTTACTAGTTCAC
The DNA here is from genome assembly GCA_950371165.1 of Lacanobia oleracea. Taxonomy (NCBI): domain Eukaryota; kingdom Metazoa; phylum Arthropoda; class Insecta; order Lepidoptera; family Noctuidae; genus Lacanobia; species Lacanobia oleracea. The sequence goes on from OX493386.1 coordinate 17,232,936, forward strand.
CCGAGCAACTTCGTCTGTTCCCCTCCTATTGGTCCTAGCGTGATGATATATAGCTTATACCCTTATCGATAAATGGGCTATCTAACACTGAAATAATTTTTCAAATCGGACCAGTAGTTCCGATTTGAAAAATTAGTAGTAAGATTAGCGCGTTCAAGCAAACAAACAAACTTATAAACAAACAAACTCTTCAGCTTTATATATGTATTAGTATAGATATAGATTTCAAACAGGTTTTTTCTATTTAAAGAAAACACACAACATGAATTTTTCTTGATAAAGTTAAATTTAAAAAAATATAACAGCATATGCTATTGATAGCAAACTTTTATTATGTGTGTACGTTAGCTTTTGCGTGGGCACGCCACAATCCAGGCGATAAGTCCCCTCTTTGAGGAGTGGCAGGAGCGGCGTCACGGCGTCCTCACCTTCCGCCTGACGCAGGTACTCACCGGACACGGTTGTTTCGGGAGATATCTGTTTCGGATTCGGCAAGAGGACACGCCCGTATCAACACTGCAAGGATCTTCCGGAGGATACGGTAAAGGTCTGCCCTGCTTGGGCGGAGCACCACCGAGTCCTCGTCGAGGCGATCGGCGGCGGCGACCTCTCGCGACCGGCCCTGGTTCAGTCTATGGTCCGGAGCGAGGAGGCATGGGACGCGGTCACCTCCTTCTGCGAAGCAGTAATGCTAGCGAAGGAAGAGGCCGAACGTGTGAGAGAGAGGGAAAACTCACGACCCAGCCGCCGCAACAGAAGAAGACGCCCCGGGCGTCGGGAGTCGCAGGGCGATTTCCGGCCACCGGAGCATTGGGTGGCTCGCCGTCCGATCAGAGCCAGGCCCGGGTCGACGGCGCGCTGTGTTCCACGCGCGCCTCAAAGAGCTGTCAGCAAAGGCAGACGGGGCCCGCTAGGGCCAGTGCCTGCCGGGGTGCAGAATCCGTTCGAAAGAGGCACCGTCCCCTGGAACACAAAGGGCAGTAGGAGGAACACGGATGGGTTTTAGTGAGTAAGAGTCTGACACTCCCTTCCGCTCTGCCCAGAGCGGAAGGAGTCATTTGATGATGTCCCATCCTTAAAAAAAAAGCTTTTGCACTCGACTTCGTAAGCGCATATCCCGTTTTTCCCATTCCCGTAGAATTCGGGAAATCCTCTCTTAGTGCTCCCCTACACTCCCCAAGGAACCTACTTGCCGAATTTCAGCTCTCTACGACCAGTAGTTTCGGATGTACGTTGTCTGTCAGTCAATCAGTAACTGATGAAGTTTATTATATATTAGGATTTATTCATTCAAAGTTTTATGAAAAATATTTCAGAGCTATCTCAGCAAGCGTTGCTTAACCTGAAGATTGACCCGGACGACTATTATAGCTAAGCCATAAGCTCTTCAAAAAGCTAAATGCTTGTTCCAAACATTGATACTCCGCCTGCAAAATATAATGCTCTTGTATCGTTACATGCACCAAATCGCCTCGCGCTTGGCCTGATTGGAATTCTGCCAAACCTGAAATATATTATAGATTGAAATCTGGGCTCACTTATCGATCAATTAAAATAGAATAGACGCTTTTACCGCGGCTTCGCTCAGGTAGCCTGTGCCACATTGATAAAAAGTACCTAGCCTACCACATGGATAAAAAAAAAAAAAATTTTTGTGTAAATTACCGACAGCTAAAAACGACAAAAAAGTTCGAAACAAGTCGCTTTTCAAGCAATCTGATGCAGTTGGTGGCATCAGATCAGTGATTGAACTGCATCCGACTGCTTGAAAAGCTTTAGTCGTTTTCAGCGGTCGGGTTTTTTGACAAAGTCAACTTTTTAATTTCCTACATTTTTGGAATCGTTTTCTCGAGCCCTTTATCTTGATACCCCACTCGATAGGATTTGAAAATTAAAAATTTATTTGAAGGCTTAATATGGCGCCAAAAAACCGGCCATTTTGTTTTTTTATTTATTTTGATGTACCCAATGTCACTCTCGCGACTAAGACGAATCTATTGATACCACTCACATAAAAATACAATAAGCCGTTTAGGCTCTAGGGTGTGCCCAAGAAATATACATTCATACATTCACTCGACAAACATAACCCTCCTTCTTTCGCAGTCGGGTAAAAAGTAGCCTATAATGCCAAGGTTGAGAGAGTTAGCACGCCCTGGAACGCAAAGGACGTTTGAATGTACACGGGTGGGTTTTAGTCAGTAAGAGTAGGTACTCTCCCTTAGGAGCTCGTGGCTAGATAATAACAACCGCACGGGTCGATCTTGAAGGTCAAGCAACGCTTGCCAAGGTTGGTCTGTGGATGGGTGACCATCTTAACATACTGAGTTTCCTCCGTGCCTCGGAAAGCACGTTAAGCCGTTGGTCCCGGCTGTCATTTGTAGATCTTTGGCAGTCGTTACGGATAGTCAGAAGCCAGTAAATCTGACTCCAGTCTTGCCAAGAAGTACCGTGTTACCCAGTTAATAGGTTGTGGAGGTCTGGTAGGCAGCCGCTCCTCGAAAAATACTGGTATTCAGCAGAATCCGGCTTGACTGGAAGCCGACCCCAATATAGTTGGGAAAAGGCTAGGCAGATGATGATGAGTAGGTACACTCCCTCCCGTTTCGCCCAGAGCAGAAGTAATTTAATGATTCTTATCTATTTGTATTTGTTATGGGTTTGCTCTTGACTCTAGTCTAAGTCAGAGATGACAGAGACAAAGTCTACGATGGAGCGAGCCTACCCAGAAGGAGCCTGTTCACTCTAACTTTGAAGAGATTAGGGTTGTAAGCTTTTGGAAACAGACGCAGGCAGAGAGTTCCACTCCTTTGCTGTGCGCATTATAAAAGACGTTTGGAAACGCTTAGTGCGAATTGGTGGAATAGCTACAAGGTAGGGATGGTAAGATGACAAATAAAAAGCCGATGACACTCAGCGATAGCGTAACTTTCTGGAGTTGAAGACATTCGACTTTTTACAAACTATAACCTGTGGTTTGTCGTCGGCACACGTGTGTGCCATTGGGAGTCAACTGAAATTGACGCTTAGGGGCATCCCACATGCCATACCAAAAATCACGAAGTTTAAACTTCTTATTTTTTGAACGCAGTGTTTAATATCCCATGGCCCCCCATTGATCAAAAAACGCATCACAGGTTAAATAACAATATTTTATTAACAATATTGCATCACAGGTTAAAACCATAAAAACAATAATTTTACTTCTGCATGGTATTGTGTATGTACCTATAGCTTGGATATTAGCTCATGTTGAAGGTGCTAATAATAATAAAAAGCAACATTGAGCACCATCATGATGTCGTATATGAGGCAATGGAGGACAGTTCTTCGTCATCCGGGATGTTGTCATATAGCGAGGTTTATCAACTCGAACTAAACGCGTGTGGTGAAGAGAATCCAGGTCTAGGCCATCTGTTGAAGTTCAGAGGGGCTATTTCCGTATTTTAAAGTAACGTTTGCTTTCGCATCGTAGTCGCGAACTGACAAAACACATCTAATTTCCCTACACTTTGACAAGTTTTTGACATTGATCGGCGCAGCGCTGAGATGATATTGCGACTTGAATTTGACATTTTGAAGTGCTGGAACTGGTCACCGGAGGGCCTAACACGAATATTTTGACGTATCAATAACGTTAATGTAAGTGAATTTTGAGTATCATAAAAAACTGCAACCCCATTATATTTTGGTTTATTTTTATGCGACATACACAATTTGTATTATTCAAAAATATGAATAATCAATAAATCAAATAAATACTACGCGCGAAGCGATTATTTTAGTCGCAGTAAAATTTTACGTTACGTTACTAGATGTCAAAAATATTCGTGCTAAGACCCCAGGTCTCATCTCCTAGTAGACACCTTGAAGCCCTTTGTCTCCAGTATTCTGCAAAAAATGCCTCAAAACGGCACTGCACTATTAAAATATCCCAAACAGTTGCCTTCACATGACGACATAAGGTAAATTCCATCGCTCAACAATCGAGTTGTTATACGAACGATTATTATCGATTAACAATCGCTTGGACGGACGATTAGACGAGGCCACGAGACGGCCGTCACGGGGACAACGTGCCAAATGGCGGAAAACACGAATTATGTTATCAAAATAATTATTTATGGTCCAATGGGCTTCTGACGAGCATTATGAGAAAATCACCGTGGTATGGATGTCGTATTGACGGATTTGGAATGTGTATATTTAGTAGGACCTTATGGTGTTCCTTTTTTCTTGCCGTGGGTGTCATAAGAGGCCACTAATGGACTCGCCAGAGAATGGGCAGCAGCGTGGTCTGTAAAAATCAACACCATACACTGCGATCGCCAACCCGCCTGCCAAGCGTGGCGATTATGGCAAACTCCCCCCTTTTGGGGAGGCCTATGTCCAGCAGTGGACGTCTTTCGGCTGATATGATGATGATGATGATGATGATGGTGTGGGTGTATGAGTAGGAACACGGGCGAGTTTTAGTCAGCAACAATCTGACACTCCCCTCCGCTCCGCCCAGAGCGGTCATTTGATAATTTGCATCCTTGAAAAAAATGGGAATTGCAGCGGATTTTTTCTGAGACAGGCTGCTGGAGTTAGATGGTTTGAAATCTATTTCAAGTAAGTTCATCGCTGGAATTTCTACTGTTTATGATATGTGATAACTAAGTTAATTGTGTCGTTTCATTGTGTTCGAAAGTAACAGTCTCGTTGAGTTTCTATCTATTAAAACCATTTGAACAAGGTTGATATTATTAAGTGCAGAGTTTTTACTAAGTATTGGACATTTTCTCCCGTTGGTAGCCGTTGGTCCCGGCTGTCATTTGTAGATCTTTGGCAGTCGTTACGGATTGTCAGAAGCCAGTAAATCTGACTCCAGTCTTGCCAAGAAGTACCGTATTACCAAGTTAATGGGTTGTGGAGGTCTGGTAGGCAGCCGATGCACGTAAAATACTGGTATTCAGCTAAATCTGGTTTGACTGGAAGCCGACCCCAATATAGTTAAAAAAAAAGGGCAAAAAAAAAGGGTAAAGGCTAGGCAGATGATTGGACATTTTCTATTAGAATCTTAAGTAAAACTGCGGGCAGTTATTTGGCTGTGAGATATGTTTCTTTCAGTTGACTCTACAAGTACAATCCCAAGGTTATAGCTGACAACTGTGGAGGTAGGATTGATTAACACTTTGTTTAACTTTGGAGTGATTTGCTTTCATCTCTGAATCTACCAAATACAATTAAAATAATATTTATTCAATCAAATGATTGTTGACAGCCAACCCAAATACTGAGAAGTGCGTGTAATTGTCTTTAATTAGCTGTAAAAACAACATTTAATTCGCCAACAAAAGTACTGATGATACTTCCAAGAAGTTGGGAGCAACGTACTGCATCACCGAACGAATAACCTACCCGTCGCTCGCCCGCGCGGAAACTGTCACAATTTGACGTTTCCCTTGACGTGACGTTCCATATTCAAACAGCCCGCTTTTTATTTTTGTTTCTTTATCTCCATCTCAATCTAACGGCCAGTAATGTTACATTTTAATTTTTAATACCAAAGCGCAAAGGTCGCATATCGTGTATGTACCGTTGAATATATTGGATTTATAATTTTTAATCGTCTGTTATCTCGATACCTGTTGTGGGGTATTTCATTCCGTGCATCGGACGCGATGAATGCATAATTAAGTGGAAGCATTTTATGATTTTCGTTAATTCGTTCGTTGTATTACGTCACGGAGAAATATAATTTTTGAAATTCTTAGTATAGATTAGCAATTAAGTAAATTATCTGTATCGTGTTTATAAAAACGCATGATATAAGAAATACGCATGAAACGCGTTTAACTGTACTGAGCTTTTTGAAAGAGTTGTAACTTTGATAGTTTAAAGACTTCTTTTGTTACTTTTATGTAAAGTCTCAGTAAATTAGTAAAATAAAGTGACTGACATCGGAATTAAGAAAAATAAAATACATAGGTAAATAGAAAACGAGCCTCCAAAGATTATCATTTCTTTTTTTCACTATTGCACAACAATCTACCCAATTAACAAAATAAAAATGTTAATAAAAACCTCATAAATTATGTATCGAAATACTTAACACTTAAAAATAAAAATAACCGAATTTTTAGATGAAAGTAAAAACGTCCGGCCTCTTTCGTCGGCCGCTGACGTTACATGCCATGTTTGAATTTCGAACACACGAACCTTTAAAAAATAAGTTTACATTTTTTCTTTTTTTTTACTGGGCTAAGGAACGCAACCCGATCTCCAAAATTCACTTGCTACCAAGTTTATTATTTGATACTTGGGGCGGATTATTTTTTTATCGGCCTTACGCGGCGGCGTCTTTGCCTCTTTGTTAGACGAGTTTTTATTATGTAGGAGTTGTTTGTACTGAAATTATTTAGGTATTTAAGTTCATTGATCGGTTGGTTACAATATCAGTTTTGTATGGAAGTTTTCTGTTATGATACCGCCGTTTTATAATCGGTTTGCGCCAAAGGTCTTCGTACCTGTAGATAAAAGATTGTATACCTAATGTATCAATCACTGTAATATGATAATAATATCAAGTTTGGAACAATTTTTCAACCATTCCCACGCTCAAGGAAAATTATAGTTTCAAAAATTCAAAATATTCATACCTACGGAAAGGTTCCAAAATGTATGAAGCCTGGGCCAGGTCCTTGCACACTACTTAAAAATAGAGAAATACATTTAAAACAGTTCTCAACTGTCCAATTTCTTTAAAATGGCTTTGTTTGCTGGTAAAACACAAGAAATTACACTTGAAATTGCAACACACAGCAAAAACCCGTCATGGGGGTACCTAAGTTGTCATTTTGATTGATTAATGACGTTTGACATTTTTTTCTGACATATTTATTTACTGGCAACTAGACGAAAGTGACTGAAGTGACATTGTTATGACTGCTGACAGTTATTTTTCTATGATCTGTAACTAAATTGGTGCGACGCCATGTTGAAAAACGCTAAAAGTAATTTATAAACATCAATTAACTACCACAACAGTGAACATTTAAATGAATTAAATGTATTTTTCCCGAATTCTACGGATTTTTCTCTTTTTTATGAGGTAATGTACATATACCTGGCCCATTTTGAAACATCTCCTTTTCTAACTTTTATGTAAACAGGTGACTGCAAGCCTTCTATAAACGGTCGGAACAAAAATGGTCTAAACAGTCACTTTCCAAACGCACATATTCCATTTAAAATTCTCACAAAACGTCGACCGATCATTCAAAATATTTTCTCACTAATTGTAATTTAAACTATCGCTATCTCGTTACCCATCATTTTGGCGCGCGACGTTGCCTGGTGGTCCTCAAAACAGCTGACACTTTCTTAGAGCATCGAATTGTCAAAATGTCGACCGATCACCAGTTTGGACCGAAGTCCAAACTAAATTCGGTGAAAACCGACTCTGTTTTTTTAAATTTATGGTTCAATTTTGGTTGTAGCTTTGTAGTATTGAGCGAAGCGACAAAAAGTGAAAGATGATCGAGATAAGACATGGGACGCCAAAAATCGTCCCGTAATCTTTTCTTGATTTTTTTTATGTAATAATAATTTAGTTTAATTTCGTAATTGATATTTAAAAACTGTCTGTTAAAAATCACCTAATACTTCGACAAGTTAAAGTATATCCACTCAGGATCTGTAAGTCCCTTTCGGGACAAGACGACGCTCGCGCGATTTAAACGTTATTTCAAGGCGTCTTGCGTTTATTTTCACTTGGCCCAATAGGGACTTACGGATTCTAACGGTTAAAGACTTTGCCCCCCGGGGGCTGAGGGATGCTGACTGGATATACCTAATCTCCGCTGTGATGAAAACTTTTCACCCAGATGGCAAAGTTACTGGGTCGTTACCCATTCGAAACTGTGATTATCAATACAGTATGAATTCTAATATTGTGTGTATGTAGGTTCTTTTTCATCTCGGGATTATGTTCCTTTGGTAATTCTACTTACACATGGACGAAGCTAAAAGCTAGTTTAATACAACAGGAACTTTCTTATCATTACATAGTACTTCACTGCAGGAACCCAATATTTTCTTTCCCAGTATTCACAACTCATTGTATATGAGATCGAATACTTTAAAACTTAAAAAAATGTCATGAATACTGTGTGGTCAGCTCGTGTGGGCTGAAGCATGTGTGCGTGAGGCCTAATTATTCGGAATAATCGTCGTGTATCGTTAATTAGTCGCGACGACTCTGTCGCGAGACCGCCCAACAACACAGCGGATGTCAAACTTTCAACTGACATTGGTAGACTTAAGCTCTTATTTCAAAAACTTTCTTCAGCTTCACGTGTTACAGAATTAATGCAATACCTGAAAAGGGTGAAAAAAACAGTTGTTCAATACATTTTGTCGAGTTACGCATACATAATGTATGGGGCAGTCAATATTTTAATTGAGATTTCGAACTTGAACACACAATTAAAATTGTTCATAATGATAAGTGCAATGGAAAATAGGATAAAGATAAGAGAATGATCATGATCATAATGACAGTAAAGACGATGATGATGAAGATAAAACAGACACAGATAGTTAAATATTTTAAAAATTGATACTCAAGCATTACTAAGATTTTTTATCATAAATAGCCTCCTTCATAATGATCAATATGGCTTTACAAAAAGTCTAAGAATGCGGGTGTTGCTCTCCTTAAACATATATTTAATGCATGGGAGAACTCGCAAAATGCAATTGGAGTTTTCTGTGATCTCTCGAAAGCCTTTGACTGTGTACACCATGACACGCTATTGCGAAAGCTACGTCACTACGGTCCCCATAATGAAGCTCTTAACGTTGTATATTCTTATTTGCATAATAGGATCCAATGTATAGATGTTAATGGTGCGAAGTCTTCCGGGGTACCCGTTCAGTTAGGTCTACCCCAAGGATCAATACTGGGTCCATTCTTGTTTCTTGTATATATAAATGGTTTACCATTATATTCAAAGGGTATATGTGATGTTGTTATCTTTGCTGATGATACTTCCCTTATTTTTAAGAATAAGAATAAGAATAGAAACGATTTTAACGACGTAAATAGTGCACTCACCATGGTTACGAATTGGTTCACAACAAACAATCTAGTTCTGAACGCTAAGAAAACAAAATGTATAAAATTTGCCTTACCTAATGTGAAAACGAGGTACTCGAAACTGTAGACTCTGCTGTTTTCTTAGGCATAAAAAACAGTTGATGCCAAACTTCAATGGGGCCCTCATATATCAAAACTATCGGGAAAGCTTAGCTCTGCCGTCTACGCTGTCAGGAAAGTTAGATAATTTACTGACGTCAACACAGCTCGGTTAGTCTATTTTAGTTATTTCCATAGTGTTATGTCCTATGGTATGCTACTGTGGGGAAAAGCTGCCAACATACAAAATATATTTGTCCTACAAAAGCGAGCCGTACGAGCGATTTACCAGCTAGGGTCCAGAGTCAGCTGCGTAGCCCTGGAACGCAAAGGGCACCAGGAGGAACACTGATGGGTTTTAGTCAGTAAGAGTCTGACAAACCCTCCTGCTTCACCCAGAGCGGGAGGAGTCATTTGATGATTTCCCATGCTTAAAAAAAAGTTTCCAGTCTCTTTAACGGAACTATTCAAAGAAATAGGTATTCTCACAGTTGTTTCGCAGTTCATTTTAGCCAACATACTGTATATCAGGCAAAATATATATTTATACGCCAAAACTAGTAATATCCACAGCTTTAAAACCAGAAATAAGCACAAACTACATGCTCCTTTCCACCATCTTCGTAAGGTCCAGGGCCACTTTGTAGGGTCCGGTATCCGCTTTTATAATAAGTTACCTGTTTCTGTTCTAGACTTGCCTTTTAATGCTTTTAAAGCGAAGGTGAAATCTAACCTTATTTCGAAGGCATACTATACTATAAACGACTACTTATACGATAAAAATAGTTGGTCGCAGTGTTGAACACGAGACAATGCCAAATGTTCTTTCATAGATTCTTTACTTGCTTATATTGTTTATTATTCTGACCGTATCATTCAATTTTCTTTTTTCTTTTTTACATAATCTTCTAATTAACATGTTTTTATGAGTTGTATTGCATTAAGTGGTTAACTAGTAACCTCGACAAATTGATAAGTATAATTTTGTCTGAGCAACTGGCCGCGGGTTCGTCATGCTCCCTTAGACGTCGCTGCTTGCGGTAGCGTCGGCGATCGGGGTACCTCCTTCCCTCTAATATGAAGAAGGAGGTAATAGCTGAACTTTGCGTTATGCTTGTGAACGGGTGTTGCTCGTGGTGACTGGTCGTCTTGCTGACCGTGATTTATTATTATTCAATTTTTTAAGTGTTGTAATTTAACTGCGATGGTCCTAGTTTATCACTTGTGACTATGGGTCACAGTTTATGGTTAAATTCTATTGTTGCACGTGTAAGCGGGCACGCCATTTATCCCTAGTGGCTCATTTTGATTAGTATTGTATGCTTAAGTTTACTTATTAAACTACCTATGTAATTAGTTTTATCATTGTTCATATTTAGTTGTTGGGATACTATGGTGCGCTAGCTGACATGTGCCACTCAATTTAATTTAATATTCTATATCTACTATAAAATGTTGAATAATACTGTTATATCAATTCTTCAAACTTAACAGACAGTTGTGTTGGTGGGGAGTTTGTTGGCCACATCTACTTCCTAGCTAAAGCACTAGGAAGTGGTGACGGGCGGGCGATTTGGGGGACTGTCTTCATGTAAATTTTGACATTCAAAAAGTGCTAACTTTCAGCCTATTTTGAATAAATATCTTTTGATTTTGATTTCGATTTTGAAGACATGGATGATCGGTAAATCGAAAGACTAGGCTAGTTCCCGAAAGGAAAAGAATAAAACTACAAATCACATTTTTTTGTCCCTGGGAAAAACGTAATTAATTCATTCAGACGTATACATTATACCTGGCTTTTTATGCTGCACGGCGAACAGCAAAAATTATAAGCCTAGAATGTCTCCAACCTGTTAAGCATATTCTAGACGAATGTAATCCAGTATCCCAACAGATGTGACCTTGGTGGGAGTTTGGTTTCCATCCGAGAATTGTGTTTCGGCTACACGGATTACAAACAAGCACCAACACGGACGAGCTTCACTGTAAATCGCGCTCACGCGTAATTCACATTGTAGAAATGGCCACTAATTTGTCTAAATTTCAAAATCCTAAGCATGCTTTATTCTAAAATAAATTACAGACCAAACTACCAAGGTCGACGTCATCCAATTTGAGGCCACCACACCAAAAACTTTGAGTAACCACTACAAAATGATGGATCGAACGATGAGCCAAGGTGTCGGAGCGGCGGTCCTCTGAAATATAATATTAATCGTTATCGCGCAATCGATTCGACCCAAATGTTTCGGCGGTTCATGGCACGTCACTAGTTTGAGATTTTTTTTTTTTTTGTTTTAAAGTTAGTTGGTACAGACATAACGAGCCTATTTGATAGTGTTACTTAATTTGTTAGTTATAAAATAATAATGTCCTAGAACCAAAAATTCGAAGAAATGTGTCATCTACCAACCCGCACTGGGCCCGCGTGATGAATTACGGCCCACTCCCTCTCACCGAGAGAAGACTTGTGTCCCAGCAGTGGGAACATTATAGGCTGATTATGCTTATGCTATAAAATAATATAAATTAGGAGCCTAGCGTGAACTTATCAGAAATGAAGATATCCGCAGGAGAGCCAAGATTATCGCCATAGTCCGTAGACTCACCAAATTTAACATGCAATGGGCAGGGCCTGTGGCAGGGCCCGTTGCTCGCTGAACAGATGAGGAGTGACGAACGCGTACTGAACAGCGCAGTGGTTGAAGGTCTGCAACAAGGCAGATCGATGGCCTGGTGAAGGCTGCGGGATGCGGGACGCCCAGGATTGGTCGATGTGGCGACACTTAGGGAACGTTCAGCTGTGAACGTCATTCGGCTGAAATTTTTGACCCCATAGTAAAAGTCGTAGGTTGAGGAGGTCGTGGCTAAATAATAACAGCCGCAAGGGTCGATCTTTAAGGTTAAGCAACGCTTGCCAAGGTTGGTCTGAGTATGGGTGACCATCTTAACATACCGAGTTTCCTCCGTGCCTCGGAAAGCACGTTAAGCCGTTGGTCCCGGCTGTCATTTGTAGATCTTTGGCAATCGTTACGGATTGTCAGAAGCCAGTTAATCTGACTCCAGTCTTGCCAAGAAATACCGTGTTACCCAGTTAATGGGTTGCGGAGGTCTGGTAGGCAGCCGCTCCACGTAAAACACTGGTATTCAGCTGAATCCGGTTTGACTGGAAGTCGACCCCAATATAGTTGGGAAAAGGCTAGGCAGATGATGCTGAGTAACAGTCGTTCAAGTCAATTATGATACGATGTACAATGGCCCCTTTTGCAGATTTTGCGTATCCAATACTGCGCTACTAATTAAAATACACATTGAATACATACATGGTTGCTGGTACTATGCACCTCGCCGTTCTGAAGAACCACAACATCTTCTGATTTCCGTGAAAGTAGCATTAATCAATGACTATTAGAAGACGACAACGACAAGAAGACTGTCTTCTAACGTATACATACGTTAGAAGACAGTCTTCTTGTCGTTGTCGTGTTTAAAAAAATTGTGTCTTTGACATTCATATCTTAACTTTATTTCATAGTCATCATCATTTGACTGCCCATATCCCATGTTACACACAGCACAACATTTTCTTTTCCTTCATTCTTACCTGTCACTCCATACAAAATCCCTTCATTTTTTCTTTGACTTTGGTCTTCCTCTCCCTTTCCATCTCCTGCTTTTTTGTTTCATCTGTAGCAGATAATTTACAGAAAATTATTATTTATTGTACAGTAGTTACAAAACTCTTTTATACAAACTTAATTCTAGGGTACGTACGATGGCAGTCTTATCGCTGACACCGATATCTACCAGAAAACCATTGGATGGACTGAAGAAACTTGAAATAAAAATGTATAGTGTGCGGTGTACTGCTAGTGCATTATCTGTACTATTCTATTCTAATTAATTTAAAATTATTATGGAACAGTTGAACATCCTCAGCAAATAGAGACGTTTGCGTGGGGCGTGCTGCGAGGGCGCCAGCGCCGACATCACCCGAGCGTAGCCGACCCACTTGACCAATCGCCTGGCTGACGTCGGTTAACTTGTCATTATTATTATATCACACTAGGTTGACGTCATCGGTCTGCTTGGTGTCGGGAAATGGAAAATCCGAGGTTATCTGAAATGGAAAAAATATTAAATTAATCACCTGTGCATGATTCTTTTAATGATAAGACAAGAGAGTAGAACTTGGCCTGTATCCTAGCAGTGGGAACAGTATAGGCTGATTATATAGGTAGATATTCGACCTATATCAATTTTTGAATGGAGACAATAATTGGTGTACTGCTAAAATAATTTGAATACTATTAATACTATGATTCCATGTTTATTTAGGATAGTGCCATCGTAAAAGATACAAACATGAAATGAAAGGTAAGTTTACACATTCTTGTTGATGATAGAGGGACAGATCTAAGCTCTTTGTTTGACAAGTACCATTTTGATTAAAATCTCAACTTAACGCGACCATCTTTGTCTAAATTCCTCGTGTTGATATCTATACTTCTTCTTCTTTTTCTTTCTTTCTTTCTATAAAGCTGAAGAGTTTGTTTGTTTGTTTGTATACTTGAACGCGCTAATCTCAGAAACTACTGGTCCGATTTGTTTTTGAATTCTTTCAGTGTTAGATAGCTAATTTATCGAGGAAGGCTATAGGCTACATATCATCACGCTACGACCAATGAGAACGGAGCAGTAATGAAAATTGTGACGCAGATAAAGTTGCGCGGGGAAACTAGTACTAATATATAAAGCTGAAGAGTTTGTTTGTTTACTTGAACGCGCTAATCTCAGGAACTACTGGACTGATTTGAAAAATTATTTCAGTGTTAGATAGCCCATTTATCGAGGAAGACTATAGGCTATATATTATAACGCTAAGACCAACAGGAGCGGAGCAGTAATGAAAATTGTGACGCAGACGAAGTTGCGCAGATCAACTAGTACTAATATATAAAGTTGAAGAGTTTGTTTGTTTACTTCAACGCGCTAATCCCAGGAACTACTGGTCCTATTTGAAAAATCCGTTCAGTGTTAGATAGCCCATTTATCGAGGAAGACTATTGGGCTATATATCATCACGCTAAGACCAATAGGAGCGGAGCAGTAATGAAAATTGTGACGCCAAGGAAGTTGCGCGGGTCAACTAGTTCCTCATAAAATTGAGTACCTATACTAATAAACTACCCATATCATAAAAGGTAACAATGTATCTTGACATGGATCACCGCTGGACTTATGACGCTGGAGTTATGACTAACCAACGCTTAGTCCCTATAGTATCAACTTTCCTTCTCCGGTACTACGAGTACTATTATCTTTAACTGTCGTCGATCCATCTCTGCAATCTCTATGAGACTTCTCGTCATATTTTTTGCATAACTCTTATTTTCATCCATTGTCAATTCACTTGACAGGAATCTACCTTTATTTCCAACCATTGTCAGTACAACATCATAACATTTTTTGTGATCGACCGCCCAGTAGCTTACAGACCATGCTATATTGACTTGCCTTTGTCAAAATTTATTGGCCAAAAGTTATTTTTTGAATTCACCTCTGTTTGTAAAACTCTCCCTTTCAAACTGCACATATTCAACATGTTGTTCTATTAGACCTTATAACTTAAAAGGTAAAGGCTAGTTTTCTTTGCTTGGGTTGTTTAATAACTTTGTCAGAAACTTACTAACAAAGAAATGTCATTATGATAATCCGTTTTCGGGTCCTGTTAGTTGTTTACAAATCGTTAAGTTGTTTGAAAAATGTTTAAAGTATGTTTCTAAGAATAGTTGTTGTTTAATTGTGAGCTCCTTAGTTATGTAATTTTTAATTTTAAGTATTTTTAGCGGCCGACGTCTGGGTGAGGTTTTAGAAACTTTTCAAAGGTTATTCTGCGGTAAAAAAAGGATGCGTTGAGTAGCCTTTTACACTTGAGATTTTAATCGTTTCGCGGAAATTGTTTGAAATGTCAGATTTTGGTAACGGAACTATTATATCGGTCCTTTATACTGTAAAACATGTATTGTGATTCAGTTTTGAGATTAAGTCGACACTCCTTACATCACTAGACTTTCGAATTGAATCTGGTCTGTAAATCCGCGTCGTATCAACTGCAAAAAACATCATTTAGTTCAACAATGACGAATAAACATTTATTTATTTAACACCTTAAAACTATAATATTTATTTACATGTTGCTTTAATACGATAGTCAAGTGCAAGATACACCTACTTACTATAGAATTAAAATACAGAAGAGTATCCTTACATTCTATAACAAGAAACATATGGACAAACCTTAGGTTAAGGGCCTTCTCTCGAAAAAGCTTAAAAATAGCGTGCAGATGAAGCAGTTTTTCGTCGGCATTTACTGAGAAATTACATCTGAAAAAAATAGGTAGTAAACTACATGATATTGCACGTAACTTGATTTAGCCAGAATTTATGTATTGGTATCACATAATAGGAAAAAAAATCACCAAATCAACTCCAAATCGTTGAGATGAAACCATTTTACTCCTTCTTTTTTTAACAAAAGACTAAAAAAATAATACCTACTGCTGTGCAATACAAACGAAAATAACTTGGTTTTGTTACTTTTTTAAAATATGTGTTTGTTTTATAATAAAAAATTAAAAACACGGGTATCGGAGTGGCGCGCCGAGGTGTAGTTAGCTCCGTTTGTATGCACAAGGTCATTGGCAAATATACAAGCCTTAAGGTCAGCAGGCATTCGTTACGAGAGAGAGAGTGATCCATCGACACCTCGTGATTGACAGCTGGCTGTGCAGGATAAGGAGGACATGATATTTTAAATCAACGCCGCGACTTGTCATAGTTTTCGAGCTATGATTTTTTTCTGAATTATTGAGAATTATCGACCTGGCCAATAAAAAAAATACATCTATACTAATATATAAAGCTGAAGAGTTTGTTTGTTTACTTGAACGCGCTACTCTCAGGAACTACTGGTCAGATTTGAAAAATTCTTTCAGTGTTATCGAGGAAGGCTATAGGCTATATATCATCACGCTAAGACCAATAGGAGCGGAGCAGTAACGAAAATTATGACGCAAACGAAGTTGCGCGGGTCATGCAACTTGTATAAAATAAAAGTAGACGACTTTTATATTTTGTGAAACCATGGTTCGTCTAAGTTCGAGACTTACATCTTCCAGCAAAATTACGTATCGTATCATGTTGATTACTAACTATTTTTTTCAGATGTAATTTCTCTGTTGGTGCCGACGGAAAGCTGCTTTATCTGCACGCTGTTTTTAAGTTTTTTTCGAGAGAGCAGCCTTAAGTCGGAAAGTGCCTCAGAAAGCATATTAAGCCATTGGTCCGGGCCATCATTTGTAGATCTTTAATAGTAGTTACGGTCACAGTTAATCAAAAACTAGAAAATGTGACACCAGTCTTGCTACTCTGGGTACCGTCTTATCCATTGCCTGGGTAATGGATGTAATTTTTAATAGCTCATCAGTTGGATAAATAATCACGTTCAAAATAATCATCATCATCTTCCTGCCCTTATCCCATGTTACTTGGGGTCGGCGCAACACGTTTTATTCTTCCATTCTGTTCTATCAGTCGTCACTCTATCACTATACCTCAATCTCACTTCTCGAGCTAGCTTCTTACGTTGCCCCCGCCCGGGGTGGTGCAACAACCCTTGTCCACTTCCCACAGGGGCCGGGTGCTGCCCCTGCGCGTCGCCTGTGGGGTACGCCCTAACCCTATCGCACATTCCATTTAATCCTACCATGTTGCCTAGTGATTTGGCAAATGTTTTACAGTCGGCCGCCGGCCTGACACTAACCCTCCTTGGGAATGCTGTTGCTGATGGTTTACCCGCCACCATGCGGGTGACCTAAGGTGCTGGATGAATATGCACGGTATCAAAATTTCCCTTAGTACGTACATACGACACCCATGGGATAAAATGTGGTGGCAGTATTCTTAATCCGGGGCTCACGTTCAAAATAATGTTTAATGAAAATTTATTGGCTATAAAAATTTACCATTGTGGCAACAGTAGGTAAATAATAAAGCCATTTGTTCCATACCTCTGTCCATTAGCCCTAAAATATTCAAAGATTTTTTTTTATTTGGCATTATTTTCCGATTCCCAGATTGTTATGCCCATTTAAGGTGGATGCGCCAGGGTAGCCCACGAAAATCAAATATTTTTATGTTTTTTGCAATTTTGAGTGTGAAGCTGTATGTTGAACAAAATACGATTTGCGGCCGTAACGCGTATTTATCTTAAGAATTATAACCATTTTAATCATCAATATAGCCCTGTAAGTTCATGAAGCCCTATAGAATGACTTTTTCATGACATAACAATTCTATAGGGCTTCACAAATATATATATATTTTGTTTCTCAATTCTAAATTTTTTGGTTCACTTAGGTTTGGTATTTGGCACCAAAAAAAGCAGTTGTTGTTGGTTTTGTATGAAAAATATTGTATTGTTTTGTTTATTTAAGGATTTAGTTAAAATCGCATGCTTAGCAAAGTTCATTTAATTTTAATTCGTGGAAAATGCTGTTGGTCACACATTTGATCGCATTCTTTTGTATTTTTTTCTATAAAATGTAATGTGTCACTGTTTGTTTTCTCTAATAAATAAAATAAAATAAAAATAAATATTTGAATTTCGCGGGCTACCCTGGCCCACCTTAAGGGTTAAACAAGACCCCCATGGTTAGTAATGTATGTGAGTCATCATACGAGTATACGTAAAAGAGGTACCTACGATTAGTTTTTCTCGTGACAGGACATCCTCTTGGGTATAATTTAGACGGTCACCAAAAATAATATTTTTAAGACTCTAAGCCTAGGCACCAAAATGGATCAACGGTCACCAAATTCTATCCAACTCAACTGTGATTGCCATAAAATGTAGGCTTGGGGTTACAAACTGGATAAAATAGGTTAGGTTAGGTTAGAATTGTGACCAACCGCGCGCGAGCCGAGCGAGCGAAGCGAGCGGTGCCGCAGCAGCGGCCGGCGAGCGCTACTTCTCGAATATTATTTGGTGACCATTTATCTGTTTTGGTAACCGTTTAGAACTTTTTTGGTAGTAAAATAGGTACTTTTTTGGGCGGTGTTTAAACACAAGCCCATCCTCTTTGGGTCATTAGTTACCTAGTTAGAGAGGCTTTCACTCTTTCAAAGTTTTTCACGACAATCTAACTGAACAGTTAGTTTATAAATTCACTGGTACAATATTATTGCCTACATAATTTTTATTCCACATAAGCATTACTCACGGCTCATCGTGTGACCACACAAAATTACCAGTGCAGACCCCCGCTGGTCGGTAGCAGAGGTCAAATTGTAATTTAATTAATTCCACTGGTAACACCATACGTGCTCCTTTTTTGGTCAGCAATGTAATTGAACAATCTTACTCGTGGCTACTCTATCTATTGCGTATTTTTACTGGCTTACTTCCATTCTATAATATTCATAGCTTTTGACCACAGCTTCGCTCACGTTAGTATAGTTTTTTAAGGGTTCCGTATCCAAAGGGTAACCAACGGAATCCTATTACTAAGCTTCCGTCCGTCCGTTCGTCAGTCTGTCTGTCAGCGAGTTGTATCTCAAGAACCGTAAGGAGATATTTAAAATTTTCACAGATTGTGTATTTCTATTGCCGTTGTGTTTAATTTTGTGTTTTTGTGCGTCATTTCTGGCAGAATAAACGTATTTTCTTTCTTTCTTCTAAATAACAAAAATAAAGGTTTATGGTACGGAACCCTTCGTGTGCAAGTCCGTCTAGCAATTGGCCGGTTTTTGCAAAAAAAGGTTTCCTATGACCGACCCATCTAGCCCTGTACCAAAATTCATCAAATTTGGTTTAAACACAACATCATCATCATCATAACAGCCAAAAGACATCCACTGCTGGACATACATAGGCCTCCCTGAAAGGGGGGGGGGGGTTGCCATAATCGCCACACTTGGTAGAGGCGGGTTGGCGATCGCAGTGTATGGTGTTGCGTTTTACAGAGAACGCTGCTGCCTATTCTCTGGTGAGTCCCTTAGTCGCCTCTTACGACACCCACGGTAAGTGATAGGATGGTATTGTTCTTTTACGGCACAACACACAATAAATATTTTAAGTTTAATTTTATTCGGAAACATAAACGTGGTGAAAACTGCCAGGTCTTTTGATGAGGATGAGATATATGTATTTCATGTCCTATAAACGCTTCCACCCTTTTTCTCTTATTTCTAGATACTTTTTACCCAGTGCTTACTAAAGAAGTATAAAATCTTCATCATCATCTGCCTAGCCTTTTCCCAACTATATTGGGGTCGGCTTCCAGTCGAACCGGATTCAGCTGAATACCAGTATTTTACGTGAAGCGCCTGCCTACCAGAACTCCACAACCCATTAAATGGGTAACACGATATTTCTTGGCCAAGACTGGAGTCAGATTTACTGGCTTCTGACAATTCGTAACGACTGCCAAAGTTCAGCCAAATGACAGCCGGGACCAACAGGTTAACGTGCTTTCCGAGGCACGGAGGAAACTCGGTTAAGATGATCACCCATCGACAGACCAACCTTGGCAAGCGTTGCTTAACCTTATAGATCGACCTGTGCGGCTGTTATTCTTTAGCCACGAGCTCCTCAAAGAAGAAGTATAAAATGATATGATGAAATTGCACAAAAAAATCTAGGCTAGGTATTCAGGTTTTGATGGTCAATAAGCAAAATGTATTTGAACTTACATAGTTGTATTGATTTCTGTAGGATATTAGATGATTTGCAAGATAATAACAGTTAGCGAAGTCATTAGTTGAATATGGGTGGTCTTCGTGCAGTCTAGATGATATTGAAATAAATCTTAGATGTGCAAAAATGCAATTCATGATTCTTTCTTTTGAATGGAATTGTACAAAATCATAATAAGCAATATTGCCAGACAGCGTAGCAACCAGGAGGATCTTTATTTTGCACAGATTAAAACAGTTTGTGAATTGGTGTGAAGAAGCCCAGCAAAGAAGGAAATAGAAGAACTGGGAGAGGTCTTTGTTCTAGAGTGGGACAGTTTAGGTTGACAAAAAAACCGGATAAGTGCGAGTCGGACACACTCACCGAGTGTTCCGTACAACGAATATGTTTTTATTACAAATGTATAGTTTCAGATTTTTCCCTATACTTGTAGTATAAGACGATATTACTTGCCAAATTTCATAGTTCTAGGTCAACGGAAAATATCCTACCTATACATTTTGATTCCCTTGAGATTGACGAAGTACACGTTTTTTTGCGGCACAAACGGCCGTATCTTTTGATTTTTTCTCAGGTTTTAATTTCAACTCGATACCTCCACGCGTTCCCGAGATAAAGAGCCTTGACAGACAGATGGACGGACAAAAAAGTGATCCTATGAGGGTTCCGTTTTTTCCTTTTGAGATACGGAACCCTAAAAACAGTATATTTGAACAATTTTAAGTGTTATGATCATTTAGACTAGGTATTATACGAATCAGAAATGAAAACACTGCAATCGATCAAATTGAGTTAATGATCTCTATCTGTTGGGTTGGGCTTCTTCAGTGGCGTGCCGTAGGTACAAGCCAACAAGACTCCCTAGTCCCTATAGACGCTGCCATTTTAGTCTCTCTAAGCTCTTATATCATTTACCTTTTAAAATACTCACTCATCGGTTTTAGTTATTTTTATGATGTTATATTTCTATGTTATAATGACATAAGAAATAAACACGTAGCAATTTAATATCACTATAGCACAGAATTCAGTACAGAAACAGCACAGTGCAGTGGCTCGGCGTGATAGCGATGAGTTAAATTATGGTGTTTTCTTTTTATCCAGTTATTGCCTATGCTGGTCTATGCTGGCTTGCAACTACGGTTCGCCACTGGGCTTCTTATATAAGGTGTAACTATTCATACACTAAATATTTTAAGACAATCATCTAACGGTTATAACGAAGCCATTTCAAAGGATTTTTTTTATCTAAGTATATTTTATAAAAAAATAATAATTTAAAATCACTTGACCCACAAAATAAATACTGGCTCCTAATTTTTTCAACATCCATTACGCCCGCGCATGACGGGCATCGCCCGTCGCCGTGTCGTCGGCGCGGTGCGTCTCATTCATAGAATAGGGAGTAAAGGTTTTATGCCAGATGTCTCAAGAAAATGTAAATTTCGTAAAAACAAAAACACTTACATAAAATTTTTTTTTTTCGTTGAAATGGCTTCGTTATAACCGTTAGATGATTGTCTTAAAATATTTCGTGTATGAATAGTTACACCTTATATAATAAGAGCACACAATAGAGCTGTTGAAAACAAACCCGATAACTGTTCTCTTCTCTACCAAAATACCATCATTGGTGTCATGATAGGATCAATCCTACAAATCCCATTAAATGTGTTTAAGTGACTACGATGTTGTCTTAATGAAAATAATAACATGAGCATAATGTGACCAATTCATCCAAAACGTCTCCAAATTTCATTGTTTAAGCATAGTTACCATCTCAAAAAGGCCGTGAACATGTAGCAGCATCAATACCGCCACAAGAAAAAACCAACGGAGTATATCTACATCACAATAAAAAAGAACCGCGACGCCATCTATCCAACTAGCAGCGAACTACTACGTCGAAATCCATCAGCTCGATTATCAACTATCGGGCAGTTGCCCACACCGGACACAACAACTGTCTGGTCGGAGGATCCTTCCATTTACAATGGAGGTTTGCGGGACTTTACTCTCTGTTCCGCATACCTCCAAAAGCACAAGTCACAGACACCGCTAACCGGGTTCTGCAGTACCAACCTAAAACGTTTGGTAACATATGGCGATGGCGGTCATGATTGATGATTCCCATAGTTTATTACATATTGGAGATTACCTTGTTAGTAGACGGGTCATGCAGTCATTTTTATTAATCAAAATATTTACACTACGAGTATGGAGAATTGGCATAGGTGAGAAGGGTATTGACGAAACCGTAAGGGTGTTCTATTAGTAGAGAATTTAAGAAAGATTGTTTTTAAGAAGCAAAATTGAATGAAGCTTTGTCGAAGAATTTAACAAAATAATCAGTATAAAAAAAACCGGCCAAGTGCAAGTCGGACTCGCACACGAAGGATTCCGTACCATAAACCTTAATTTTTATTATTTGTTGTTATAGCGGCCATAGAAATACACAATCTGTGAAAATTTCAGCTATCTATTACGGTTCTTAAGATACAGCCCGCTGACAGACAAACGGACGGACGGACTACGGAGGCTTAGTAATAGGCTTTCGTTGGTTACCCTGTGGGTACGGAACCCTAAAAAGGAAATAAATTTTCGCAGTAAGTTACTACGAAAGTTTTCTTGCTTGTTTTCGTATTCCAGAAAACGAATATGGCATGTTTATGTCAGCGAATTAAAAAACAAACTAAATTGTAATAAGTCATGTATTTCGAATACAACAATTTTATCCAGATCCGATATTTTTCAAAATATCCATCTTCCATCTGCCTAGCCTTTTTCCCAACTATATTGGGGTCGGCTTCCAGTCAAACCGGTTTCAGCTGAATACCAGTGTTTTACGTGGAGCGGCTGCCTACCAGACCTCCGCAACCCATTAACTGGGTAACACGGTATTTCTTGGCAAGACTGGAGTCAGATTTACTGGCTTCTGACTATCCGTAACGACTGCCAAAGATTTACAAATGACAGCCGGGACCAACGGCTTAACGTGCTTTCCGAGGCACGGAGGAAACTCGCTATGCTAAGATGGTCACCCATCCACAGACCAACCTTGGCAAGCGTTGCTTAACCTTCAAGATAGACCCGTGCGGCTGTTATTATTTAGCCACGAGCTCCTCAATATATCCGTCTTATTGAGAAGAAAGAGTTTACAATCTTGCACGATTTATTCTAAACTTATATGTATTTATTATGCGGATACTAAAACTTTTAATAACAAAACCAATTTGCTGTATCAACCAATCTAAGTTTAATACTAACTCCAACTTAATATGCTTCATTTTAATATTCACTATAACATCATGACTTTCCACGTTACATACAAGATCAATTCAAGTGGCAATCAATACGCAATCAAGCATTTCATGATACGGAAACCAAAGCAAACAGTAGCAAAACATTCAGTTATCAAAATGCTAAAATTAACTAGCAACATTGACCCCTGACAACACAACAATAATTTTACACCTATCTCCATCTATTGTCACGGCATTTTAGACCTTGAAGCAGAGAGTATAAGGAAGGGAGTCTAAGATTGATGATGTTTCAGAATGTACCAGTATTTTGGTGTTCAGGTTAGACCTCAGAGCTGTCAAGAACCGTTGGACCGTATAATCGAAGCTCCCAAGATACGTCCGAGCTCAAGATACATATGAAATAATCTTGTTATTTTATTTCTGTTTTATAAACCGATACCATCATTGAGGACGTAAGCCATGATCGTGTGAAGTTATTTGGTTTGGCAATCGGTATAACGATCTTGAATAAGATTCAAATGGAACTATTAGTTTCACCTTTTCCCAACTACAATATTTTGTTGTAAGTTTCTTGTTCATCTGGATGTAGCTGAATGCCTGTATTTCGCATGGAGTCCCTATTTAAGGAAAACAAAGCTAAGAGGCTCATTGGCGACGTAAAACTGGTGGATGCCAAGCTACACAGCTTAGCTCATTGCCGCAAGGTTGGCTGCTTGTCAGTCTTTTACAGATTATACTTCGGTGAGTGTACCCAAGATCGCCACGACCTCATCCCACTGGCCCCCTTCTACCATCGGACATCCAGACGCACTGCAACTTACCATCCCTCTGTCTGCGTCTGTGTCTCCGAACGCTTACAAACCACATCTCTTTAAACTCAAAGTGAACAGGCTCCTTCTGGGTAAGCTCGCTCCATCGTAGACTTTGTCTCTGTTATCTCTGACCTAGACTAAAGTCACAGAGCAAACTCACCTCAAATAAAAAAAAATTGATCGCTACAACCCAGTAATTGCATAAGTAACATGATAACTCTTGGCAAGACAACTGCCACATGTTCTGGATTCTGATTGCACCTAATGACTATAAAACCAAAGGGATAACGTACTCTCCGAGACAAGCAGGTGTCTCGCAATCAGCAACTAACATTAAATTAGGTTTTTAATTAACTAAATACGTATTTCAACGTTTTGGGAACACATTCATTGTGCGTACAACTAAGGAGGGAATTCCCTGACAGAGTCTGTGTTTCCTGATAGCTACAACCTGGGAGTCTTTAAGTCAAGAGTGAATAGGTTACTTCTAGGCAAGCATGCTCCATCTTCGACCTCATCAAACACATTATATTAGCCTGTATTCAACTCATAGCACGAGAAAGACATTTATCAAACAGAGAAGGGATGATTTTTGCTAGACTATACCAAGATTATTATTATTATTATTGTTGTTATGTTTTTGACTTTCTCGGGTCCCTGGAGACCCGGTCCTTTGGTAGGCGTACGAGGGGCCGAAGCCAACTCGCAGAGGCCTCTTTAGATATTTCAAATGGAATGGGACACCAACCGACGATTATCCCTGTATGCACTGTGAAAGTATAGCCAAGGACAATCCCCGGTTGGAGCAGGACTATTGCAGAATATGGAAACAAAAGATGAAACGCTATGGGTTTGGCTGGTTTAGTGGACTAATAATCGTTGACTATGGAAGAACTATTGACCCCTGCCTGACCATTGACAATTAAAACAGCTTTAAAATAGCAGGGGGTGACGTGCACACTCAATAAATGGGCCCCCCGAAAAGGGTCGCTAGCACAAAGTAACGTAGCGCCAAGGGGGCAACATATCCTGAGGTGCTAAAGGAGTGGAGAGGTATACCACGGCTATCAGGACAATCCCGGAAGTACGGTCAAGATCCCTACCAGCACCTTACTGGATTATACGTCCTTCTCCTGAGCACGTTTGCTCTTGTTTTCTCTTATTATTATTATTATTATATACTTTATTGTACACCTCATAACAAGCACAGTAAAAACGCTTATAAAGCTAGTGTACAATGGGCGGTCTTATCGCACAGGGCAATCTCTTACAGACAACCTTTGGATGGACTGAACTAAAGAAGTTAGATTTAGGGCGGTCAGTGTACAAACATCATAAATAATATTAATAGAGAGACATACATAATAATATAAAACAAATACATACAATATTAAGTAATATACTAATAAATATCAAATATATAACAGGGAAAGGAGACAAAACGTTATAGGGTAATGTTCCTTCACCAATTTTTTAAACGTTGGTAGCGTTTGAGCGCGCCTCACATCTATTGGTAATGCATTCCACAAACGAGCTGCTTGAATAGTGAAAGATTTGTCAAAGAAGGATGTGGAATGCATACGAATACTTAATTTAAGATTTTCCGATGATCTCAAAGACCTAGAATGCGTGTCACAGAGAAACTGAAATCGTTCTTTAAGATAAAAAGGAGTATAAGGATTAAAGAGCACATTATAAAGCAAAGAAAGTATGTGGGCATTCCGGCGAAGGCGAATAGGAAGCCATTTGAGTACATTACAATGTGTTCCTTCACAATACAGAGGTTCGAAATCCTTCTTAGTCTCAACTCTCAACAAACATGATCATGACTGATGTCCACCTCAGCATAAAATATACCAGAAGGAAGTACCAGGAAAAGTCCGTCTCATACAGCAAATATCTATATTTTGTGGTAGATTTGCTTTTTTTTTGGTGTATAGGATATTAAGCACATAGGCTTACACATTTACAAAATTCAATAATCTTCTAAAATCAAATTTAATATCCAGGTGGCCTCTACAACTTACCGCCACATCAGAATTAAATCATAACAACTACTCAAAGAACCACGGATTACAAAAATCCGATACTTCTGACCAGCGGTCACTTTTAAAGAGTACTTCAACAATGTTCTTGAGGTGTCGGCTTCACAAACAAACATACAAACCATTTATGCTCTAGTGCATATCCATTACATGCAACAATTGTATTTAAATCCTCACTAGGCTGCCGATACGACGTCGCCTTTGCCTCGCCGCAAATTAAAAAAAAAACATCGGCGCCGAATTCTAAGTGACCATTGGGGCGTTTGAATTTGGAAGGCGTATTAGACTCATTGTCAAGATGTAGACAAATAATGCGTAGGAGTGATTGAATTTGTAAGTAGATAGTTTGTTTGTAAGTTTTTTTTTGCTATTTGCTTAGATTTTGCCCGATAAAAGAGTGAGTAGGATCTTTAGGGTATATTCGTTCCCCAACGTATTCTCGTCCTTTGCTATCCAACAGGCGAAATCGGAGTAAAGAACTGACATATCGCGTCTTAGACAGAAGACTATAGGTAGGTGTCAGAAAGAAAGCATGTAACTAATGCTTTCACCCTAATGTCCTCAGTAGGTATTTAATTTCCCTGAAAATTGGGAAACTTTACCAGACAAAGATTTTTTTGCTGAACAGTCTCACGATTACTGGACTTCAGAACATCACACCAGACACCCACTCCAAAACATCCCTGATCCATCACGCATCAATTAACCTCTTCAACGGCTAATCGTTGGCGTTGGTCCCACATTCCGCGTAATGGTCACGTTCACTGGGTTTCAATCGATCTACTCACGACGTGTAATGGCTGACCAGCTGTATGCACACAATGGATCTGAGATTTTCTGGAGTGATGCCTCTTAGTAAACACAATGTGGGTCTTAGATGGAGTGGGTTTGTAAGTACTGTTTTGTCACTTACAAGTACGCCGAAGATTATAAGCAGTAAGAGCTGGAAATCACTTATGTTTGGAAATATGTACTGCCTCATTAGCCTGGTTTTCCGAATTACAGAGTTGTGTTTCAGACTATTCCTGGCGATCAAATGGTTAGGTAGCAGCAACTCCAACCAAAAAGATTGCCGTGTGTATCTTTGCGTCTGTCTGTAGTTCCGTAGCTCTTGAACGGACCTAAACGGAAGAACCGGTTTTGATTTAATTTTGTTTTGATTGAAAGGTGGTTCTCAAATCGTCATAATAGGGTATTTTACTAAAAATATCATAAAATTGGTACAATTTTACCAAGCCACATGACGTCACGCGTGTCTTCAACTCGCTGTATCCTCTCTATTTTTAGTTTACGTGAAAAAAGAAAAAATACGTGTCCAATATTTTTTGAAAATCTATCTCTATCAGACGGACTAATTAGATTTTTTTCGTAAAATACCCTATTGTCTTGGACTTACATACTAATTCTCTATAAGTCGTCATCTTAGAAGTGGGTCGTCACCTCTTTAGGCATAGATCACAAAGATATCTTTTACACACTCCACTAGAAGACTATATTCGTGACTAAAGTCTTCAAGGTTACTGCATGTAACTATTACGGTACATTGCATCTTGTGGTAGTCTTGATAGTGTCTCATTTTCGATGGCAGAATCTTCTGCATAAAAAAACTAATACGAATTGCTTACATGCCTACAAAGCAGTAAAAAATACTTTACCTAGTGTAACACGCGTCCTGGGAGGTTTCGGCTCTTTGAGGGATTATCCCTGGTGTATCTGCAATCCTTGCATTGTACCACAAGGCAGACGAGCCGCCGCAAATGAATGTCGGCTTCGTACACTTGTCAGCTAATAGAATGGATTTAGAATTGGTCTTTGGGAGTGATACTGCCGACATACGGCACTGTGAGTGATTATATTTTGTATCTGCAATGCTTTTGTATCAAACATAGCACTTGCTCGCGATTCTGTTCATGCAGACACCGTTAGACCTAGAAAAGACAACATACGTCGTCCGTATATAATTTGGGTTTTGGGTAGGAGTAAGAGAATTGTTTGGGAAGATTCTCAATCCAAGTGGTGTGTTTGGTCCACCACAGTACTTTTAAAAAACATACTCGTTAACCTAAAGGAACACTAATCCACTAAAGGTGACACAAACCGCTTCAGGCTTCTTTAAACACAATTATTTCAAATCCAAAGCTTAACAACCACAGTCAAAGCTAATGATAAACTACAGACACAAAAACATTCGCTAATATTAATATTAACACCACCACACAAAGACCAAAATGAATATCTATCAACAAAGGAGGATCCATCGAGTTTTTTACAGGCAAAGGAATTTCTTTGATGCGGCACACTACAAGTAGAAAGTATCAATGTAACATAAGCTTAATTATCAATTGAAAATCTTCGTAATGAATGCTTGTATAGTATAGTGCTTCTGGAGATTTAGGGTTGTCAGTTTGAAACTCAATTAGACGGGATTTTGCTTCCTTAACTTTATTGTAGACCTAAGAATGTTTGCGTCAGTAAGAGTCTATCACTCCCTTCTGCTTCACCCAAAGCAGGAGGAGTCATTTGATGATTTCCCATCCTTAAAAAAAAAAAAAAGAATCTTTGCGTTCATAATTTGTCCTCCCGGGCCTGTCTTCTATCTATACTCTATACTAATATATAAAGCTGAAGAGTTTGTTTGTCTGCTTTAACGCGCTAATCTCAGGCACATAAGGTCCGACTTGAAAAATTATTTCTGTGTTAGATAGCCCATTTATCGAGGAAGGCTATATATGATCACGCTAAGACCAAAACGAGCGGAGCAGACGAAGTTGCGCGGTTCAACTAGTCGTGTATAAAAGTGACGACCATATTTTTTGTGTCTTGGGATTTACATGACACGTCAACTATTGATAGCAAGTTGTCCACTATCTTATTATAGTAATCCCGAATTAAAACATTGTAACTAATATAATAAATACGAAACTGATTTTGTTCTATTGTTTGGTACCTCACTCCTCCATCGCAACGATCTTCGCAGGGTGTCTGGCAGCAGCTGGAAAAGAGTTGCCAGAGATCAACCTAATGGCGTGCACTTGGAGAGGCCTATGTCCAGCAGTGGACTGTTCCTGATGATGATGATGATGTTTGCTACCTCTTCACATCTTAATAGCTGAATGGATTCTGATGAAAACTGGCACGCGGGTAGACCATATCATGGAATGGGACATAGAACTTACCATTAATCTCGGAAGTATGTTCCCAAGGGAAAAATTTCTACTTTCACGCAAGCGAAGCCGCTAGCGAAAACTAGTCAACCAATGAATGATTCAACTAATGACAGCCAAGTTATCAATGATGAGACCAATCTTTACAATTTTTAACTTTTGCTGCAGATTTCAGTACCAAAGATCACGAAAACGGAGATATAAAAAGGCAAAAATGAACTATAATAATTAAACTGAATTTTATATATACATCACCACCAATGAGTTTTATTTAGCTCAACACCACCAACGGCCCTGGTCACGCGTCTCATTCGGTAGCGCACAAAGCCATGCGGCGAATCAAAGATGGCGGGCTGTTTGATGCGCGCGCGCACCGCTGACCGCTCTCTTTTCAATATCGCCTTTTGATTTGCCGTTTCCCAGTTTTGTTAAGGCGAAATAAATAAAGTACTTGTTGTTAATGTTTGTAATTGATACCAGACTGTTCTTGGCTTTAGACGTTTCTTCGTGTAGATCGGGTTGTATGAACACTATGCAACACAACATAAAGACCTGTTGTCTTTATATTGTGATGAGTTGTTGAAGATCTGAAGAAAGTTTCTTATGTCTTCCTAACATTATAATTATATCACATCACTCCTGTTTTGAAGAGATCAATAGACTAGGTTTAGTTTGCGCTCACATTTGAGCTCGTGGCTAAATAATAACAGCCCCACGGGTCGATCTTGAAGGTTAAGCAACGCTTGCCAAGGTTGATATGTGGATGGGTGACCATCTTAACATAATGAGTTTCCTCGAGCCGTTGGTCCCGGCTGTCATTTGTAGATCTTTGGCAGTCGTTAAGGATAGTCAGAAGCCAGTAAATCTGACTCCAGTCTTGCCATGAAGTACCGTGTTACCCAGTTAATGGGTTGTGGAGGTCTGGTAGGCAGCCGCTCCACGTAAAACATTGGTATTCAGCTGAATCCGGTTTGACTGGAAGCCGACCCCAATGTAGTTGGGAAAAAGGCTAGGCAGATGATGATGAGTTTTCGCTCACGTTTCGTGAGTTATTGCTTAAGTCCGATATACTTTTACTACGGGCCGAGTCTTATGAGGAAGCGGTAAATCTACAGGCAAAGTGCCCCGAAAGGTAAAGGTAAAGGCTAAAATACACATTTAGCCGACCTTTGGTGGTAAAGCAGTCATCATTTTTACAGCATAAGTGAGTTTTTTGACGGGATACATTTTGTAATATAACATGTAATATTTGCATGCTCTGATATAAGCAAAACATGAAAGCTTTACAATGTCTGTAAAACAACTTTGTACACCATTTTTTATGCAAATACAGACAGCAGTGCGGCTGGCGCGCATTTGTTATTTGCATAGATTAACAAAGCAGCGGGACAGTCGCGCTGCTATCGCGCTGCTGCCGCGCGGCACTTAGCGACTAATTTGAAGGCGCCCTAAGTCTAAGAATTTTAGACTCCAAACCAACGAGGCAGCATGCGAAGTCTTATTTACATATCTGCAGTCTTTGAAAGTGAAGTCAGGACAAACGTAATGAAAAAAGGAATCGTTTTGCCTAATTTAAAATGTTAAATTTAAACAAACTCCATCAAGCTCAAAGTAGAAGTTTTCGATGATCCACGCACCTAACTACCCACATACTCGTACAACTGACACGTTGCATTGCGCGCGGTAGACAGTAGATTATCTCCACAAACAGAGATTGGCCCCACGCTGTGCTCGTCGGGCTCCCGTGCCCGTGCGTGTGCGCAGGTACTGATAGCAGAAAAGAATTCAATATTATTGCTAACGATGTAGATTTTTAATGTTTTCGAGTGTTATTTTACGTGGTAGCAGAAAAGGTTTAAATATTATTGGTGTTTTTTTTAATCTATACACTATATGGGTACTTATAAAAATTCGGAAGCTAGTCGTCTGAATTGGCCGTTTTGTATGGAAAAGAATCGAAAAGAAACGCGACGGTTACCTTTTAAAAATAATGAGTTTTAGTTTGTTGTAAGTTATACACTAGTATTAGTTCATTGTAGTTATTATTGCTAATTTGTAAGCAAACATATTTTCGATTTTTACATGTTGAAACATAGTGTAACATCACGCCTATTTTCTCCATAAGGTGGTACAAATGTACAGTTCGCGTCAGCGTTGTTTGCTCCTCGGAAATTAGGTTTGAGTAAAGTCCGCGCAGGTGCAATCGCGTAAATAAGTGTTTGTTCCTGAAATATTTTTTTTTTGTTTATACGTATTATACTATAAACAAGTAACAAAGACTACCAGTAACAATAAAAATATCAAAAGTAACACAAAAAGCCCATACACCACAAGAACACAAATGAAACTGTAAGAAATAACCAAAATAAATAATTTAAAAAAATAACAGCGTGTAACACTTTTCGCATCCACAGTCGTATTGCATTGAGCAAGCGGGACACACTTATGCATCAAATGTATACGAGCGAGTGAGATGCCATTACACCCGCGCGCTTGCGCTAATCCGCGTATGAGCGAGCTACCCGCGCATGTGCGGTTGTATGTTTGTCATCAAATTGACATTCTGCGCAGCCGATTGCGACGTACTTTGCGGAGGCAAACTTGCGAGATGGGAACTGTAGCAAACCTTTGTCTTGCTAGTTATGTTTAACGCCTATGTAATAATACTCGTAGAGGCAAGTCTATTCAAAAATAAGTATAATCACACTTCAGAAACAGAAACGGCGAAGCAGTGAGAATTTTTATTTAAATGTTATTTCTACTTCGGCCTTTGACTTAACGATAACAAGTGACTTGTCGAAACCATACTGAATGATTAATAACCATGTTATAATAACCTTGTTTTGCTACCACTACCCACCATGCGCAGTGACAGTGCTGAGGTCTTCAAGCTGTCAGGAGCACACCAGTTCATCTGCAGACTGCGAGCCCACTGGAATGTGGACATGTGATTACTTATTAATTATGAAGGTTTAATCAAGAGCCTGTCTTTCCTTTATACCTAGGCTTGGTAGTCCAGCGTACTTGGCAGGTAGATATGTAAAGGATCATGTCTTTTTAGTATCCCGTAGGTACCCAAAGACTTCTACTTTGTAAACCATAGCATTCAAAATTATACCTTATGAACAGAAGAAAACACGTAATGATTTTTAAAGACTTTTGTATTAAAAAACCTTCAACAGTTTCCGCATACTAGAGTCACTAAAAATAGAACTAATCAAACATTTGGTAACGATTTTTTTATTATACTTGTTACTACTACAAAAACTGTTTTTCTTAACGATTATATTTCGAGATAGCTTGGCTTGTAAGAATAGCATTTCTCAGAGCATTTTTCGTTTTAATATAATATTTTATATGTGACCTTATATAACACATTTCCAATTCACTATTGTCCTGGGTTCTCAAATTTGCCACTGCTTCTTTGACTGAACATTTTCCAGAAGGTTTGCAATACCAGCGACAGCCACCCAAGAATAAACTCCAAGGTGATGAACATGTTACAGGATTCTCCAAACTTTTAGTTATGGGTAAGGAATGAAGTCTGGTTTTGCTGTAATCTGGACAAGCAGGACGATGCATCGACGGTTCAGGGTGAAATCGAATCGGCATGAAATAATTCTTCGAATAGAACTGTGATTGCGTAGTCCCTTTGGAATTAATTGCCTTGCAGGCTCTTTGCCCAGAACGTTTCCTTTGGGCTTCTTGAAGGTTCTCTTTTAACGAAGCACCTGGTCTTTTTCTTTTGACTTCACTCGGATAAAGCACACCGTAGCCATTACCAAAGCATTTGTAGTAGTTAACTATCGGAATGAGTGTTTGTTTAAACAGCGATGCTGTTATAAAAGATACCATTTTTATTTTAAGTAAAAATGTATCAATCAACACTGCTGTTAAAAGAAGAACTTGTAATATTTGTGAATCCCAACTCTCAATTTGGTTTTTATGGAGAGACACCAATGTTTTTTTGGTGAAATTTGAATTTAGTTGTATATCAACATTTGATAGTTTTTGACAAATGGAGCAGTGACACTTGACCAAAGATTTTGTACTTTCATAATTCTGCTTTAGTGAAGAGATCTGTTGGTTTAGGTGATTTTAATCAGAATATAGTAGGTGCCAGATAAATGTGCAATAACGGTCACTGACCCACCCACATACATTTATTGACTTTTATTAAAATGAAAAACAGAAATAAAGATATAAAGCTGTCCTGAATCAACTTCTTTCGTAATTCTTTAGGTTCTTTAGTAATGAAAAACGGTCTATACAATAATGTATAATTTATTGTTCAGGTGTCTACAAAGGGATATTAAGGAAAGGTCAATGTACTTTATTGAGGCGCTCATGGCTAGATAATAACAGCCGCATGGGTCGATCTTCACGGTAAAGCAGCGCTTGCCATGGTTGGTCTGTGGATGGGTGACCATCTTAACATAACGAGTTTCCTCCGTGCCTCGGAAAGCAAGTTAAGCCGTTGGTCCCGGCTGTCATTTGTAGATCTTTGGCAGTCGTTACGGATAGACAGAAGCCAGTTATTCTGACTCCAGTCTTGCCAAGAAGTACCGTGTTACCCAGTTAATGGGTTGTGGAGGTCTGGTAGGCAGCCGCTCCACGTAAAACACTGGTATTCAGCTAAATCCGGTTTGACTGGAAGCCGACCCCAATATAGTTGGGACAAGGCTAGGCAGTTGAATGTACTTTATTGCAAGTTTATGTGGCGTCTACAATAATCAGGTTTTATTTAGTTAAGAACCTTACATCTCACTAGTTTTTGACGTGACAACGTCTTATAAATTGGTTTGCCGGGTGACACTTCAAGAAACTGTGTTACGCTCCGCTCACGTTATGCGCTCACAATGAGAGCGAGTGAGAGGCACGCGTCCCTTCCACTCGGGCATGGTTAGCCCGCCTAAGAGCGAGAGAGACAGACATAAAAAGTGGAAGGGACGCGTATTTTACCACTCAGTCGTTGTCACGTAAAACTTTCGCCCGTATACCGATTTTACAGGCAACCAATTTTTTATTGTTCTTTTTTATAATATTATACCCCTCATTGGATACTCAAACCTAAAGATCTTTTAAAACTACTATCCTTTATATGTTAAAATCATTTCAATGATGTGATAGCTGTTCAACAGAACAAAGTAGAACCATTGGTGTACTAACATTGGGTTTCTTCTTTATAGATCAGAAAAGCGAGATGAATTACGTGACCATTGTATGTATATAATTTACGACTAAACGTTTTGGGAACACATTCATAATGCGTACAGCTAAGGAGTGGAATTCCCTGCCGGAGTCTGTGTTTCCCGATAGCTACGAGTCTTTAAGTCAAGAGTGAATAGGTTACTTCTAGGCAAGCGTGCTCCATCTTCGACCACATCATCGCTTACCATCAGATGAGATGGTGGTCAAGCGCGTGCCTATTAATTGTAAAAAAAAAGCGCGTAATTTGGGTGCAAGTGGGATAAATCTGTCATTCGATCCACCCCAGCTCCCCAAGGAAGGCCAGCAACGCCTTGGTGTTACTATCACACAGAGGGTACCTGGGTATCCGAAGTACTTAGCCCTATAATCAGCGTCTACCGCGCAGCTTAGAAGCAGGTGTAATGCTGTCTCATTCTCCTCCATGCAGGCTCTGCATAGTGGGCTGTCAGTGACTCCTACAGCATAGAGGTGTTAATTAAAAGATCCGTGGCCAGTTGTGACGGCTGTGATTGTACGCAACTGTTGTTTAGTCAGTTTTAGGGCTTGTTTCGTGAATCGCACGGTCATCAATAGAAGGAAGTTCCTCTCTGGCCTGCCTACACTCACCAAGGTCAGCCCATAGCTTGTGATGTTTGCCTCAAGTGCGTTTCCTTACCAGATTGCGTAAGTAGGTATCCGCGTAATACCTACTATAGGTATTAGTCTATGGGTAACCGCAAGGAATGATCGAGCTGAAACGAACTCGCCAGAAGGCAACGAGTATGGCAACAATGGTTTTTCGCCATTCTCGTTGCCTTTTGACGAGTTCGTTTACGTGCTTTATCAACATCATCATCATTTCAGCCCAAAGGCGCCTATTGCTGGTCATTGGCCTACCCCAAGATACGCCACATCGACCGATGCTTCTGGCAGCCTCCTCCAAAATCCCAATTTTTTAACACACAAAATAGCATACTTTAACAATAAATTTTACAGAGTTCCGAACAAAAAACGGAACCCTTATAGGATCACTCGGGTTTCTGTATGTCTGTCTGTCCGACTGTCATAGCCAGTTTTCTCCGGATCCACTGGACCGATTCTGTTGAAATTTGAAACACATACTAAATACATACATAATATTATTATTATTTTAGTTTAGGGGTCACTTTTGGGGTCAAACAAGAAAAAAAAATTAACAATATCGTGTGACATATCAAATGAAAGGACTTACTG
Organism: Lacanobia oleracea; assembly: GCA_950371165.1. Classification (NCBI taxonomy): domain Eukaryota; kingdom Metazoa; phylum Arthropoda; class Insecta; order Lepidoptera; family Noctuidae; genus Lacanobia; species Lacanobia oleracea. Next base: position 17,268,589 of record OX493386.1, read on the forward strand.
TGAGGGTTTTAATTCTATTTTTTCATAATTTTACCCCCCTTATCTCCGAAATTATTGTGACTAAAATTTTGAAAAAAAAAATGGAAATCTTTCCCTAAAGATCTGTTATCTCTAGGAAATCTATAAGAAGTCTATGGTGTAAAAAACATGTTTAAAAAATCGTTGGGAACCCCTTGTACGCGAGTCCAACTCGCACTTGGCCAGTTTTTTTTATTTGTGATGGGTTTGCTCTTGTTTCTAGTCTAGGTCAGAGATACTTTGAGTTTATACCGGCGATCGAGTATGAGGCAGTTATCACATATACATAGGAACAATGATGATCACAATAATTATCATATTTGATCCTCAAGGCAGTTTTGTGGTTGCGGAATTTGTTCGAAAGCGTCACCGCGCTTCTGGAACGCAAAAGGAATTTGGAGGAACACGGATTGGTTTTAGACAGCAAGAGTGACACTCCCTTTCGCCCTGCCCAGAGCGGAAGGAGTCATTTTTAACCGACTTCAAAAAAAGGAGGAGGTTCTCAATTCGGTTGTATTTTTTTTTTAATTTTTTTTTGTTTGTTACCTCATAACTCCGTCATTTATGAACCGATTTAAAAAAAAATTGTTTCATTTGAAAGGATATTATACTTTTCGATTTGTCTCATTGTCACCATGTCAAAATCTGATAATGGGATCCCACGAAACTCGAGGGCAACCCTCAAATTTTATAGGCACATACAATGTTTTTCATGAACATTCTAATGCGATTCAGATATTTGTGCCTGGTAATCATCATCTTATGTTGCTGAGCTGATGATGAAAGGTATAAATTAGGATCTGATGATAAGATTCCATGAAAAATGTTTGTTCAGCGATACTTTCGCCAATTGTCAGCCGATTTGGATGATTCTTTTTTTGTTTGAAAGAGTATTTTCCTGGACTGGTCCCGTTTCAATTTGGTGAAGATCTGACGAAGAACTTCGGAGGCAGGCAACGGAACTCTTCAATAAATGATAGCAAAGGGATCGGGATTGCTGAAATCGCATGTTTTTTTAGTGTTCTTATATGATTTCACATCCTGAAAGAAAACGGTCGAGTGCGAGTCGGACTCGCCCACCGTGTGTTCCGTACAAAATTTTAGGTACCTATTACTTTAAATAAAGATTAAATTTTTTATGATTACAAATGTGTAGTTTTCAGAGTTTTCCCTATTATGGCGATATTCCTTGCCAAAATTCGTAGTTCTAGGTCAACGTAAAATAGCCTATAAATTTTGTTTCCCTTGAGAGTGTCGAAATATACGTTTTTTGCGTCATAAATGACTGTATCTTTTTTTACGTTAGCTTAGAAGTTTGATTTTTACACAGCTTCAAGGGCGTGTAGATCTGGTCGAGTGTATGTGGTTATCAACTCAAAACCTCTACGCGTTCCCGAGATAAAGTCTTCACAGACAGACGGGCGATCAACATGTGATCCTATAAGGGTTCTGTTTTATCCTTTTGAGTAACGGAACCTTAAAAAGGACGAAGGTTTTGTGGCGAACTATTGGACAGTAACGACCCCACGAACCTGATCTCCCGGGATAAGTCTTGTTCCTCATCTCCGGCTTGCGTTTATGGGCCGGCCGGATTGAACACTGACGAGGAACAGAGCTCCCACCTCTTTCTTGCCTTGATTGGTCGGTCTGAGTGAAGATTTGCTAAAGCAAACGTGCTCGGGATAAAGATTACAGTACAGTTAGACTGAAGAATCTTGAACGTACTTCAGGGGAAGGACCGGGCCCTCAGAGTCCCGAGATTGTTCAAAGATATATCTTAAAAATCATATTTGCAATGCAATACAATTATTTTTTCAGAAAAATAGCTGAAAAATATACTCTCGGATATTGTGTGATCACTTTTGTGTTATCTTGAATCTACGTTTACTTGTTTTAAGCATTAAGAAAAAAAAAATTTGAAAGTATACTGATCATGATCACTTAGTGGTACTTTATTATGTTTGTTTTGAGTTCAATCAAAAAAGCATGACCACAATGCAAACTCCAGTAAAGGATGTGGAGAAATACTGCAACGCCAAAATCCCTTTGGTTTTATTTTATTTCTTCTTTTTCTAATTTACTTACGCCTTTGTATTATGTGTAGTAGATATAAATAATTTACAATGTTTATTCTTATCACCAAGTTAATGTAAATCCCTACTGTCAGGATTATGGAGAGTAGGTTTTTCTTTCCTCTTCTTATGTTCCTCTATCTGCTGTTTTATTTTCTGTGTCAGGAGTCCTTCACTCCTGTTGGGCACCGGGTTAACAAAGCCAGGCATGGTCACAGGCTCTTTCTCTTCCCTTGACTTCACACTTCCTTTCTGTGGATGTTGCTTGTCTACTTTCTCCACATAGTTTCTTTTGGGTGTTGCACAAGGCACGAAGTTTCCTCTAACGACAGTCAGACATTCTGGTTGATGCATGATTGAGCCCGAAGAAGGTATCCTGGGACACATCTGAGTGAGGAATCTTATCATCTTGGCTTCAGATCTTGACCTACATGTTTAAAGTTTTGATTACATATCCGGGCTGTAAGTCGAGTAGATCAGTTTAAGTTTCGGTACGTAAATGCACTTTGACACCAATTATTTCACCTTTATTTCAATAAAAAAAATTGTGATCGAATGCAGGTTTTTGTAGATTTTAGCGTGATTTTGGCATATTGCAAGTGAGACAGATTGTGAACCAAAGAGTATACAGTATATGATATTGTAAACATCAATATTGCTGATGAAGTAATGAGCTGAGAAGTTCTGTGGTTAGAAAGTTTTGTCATCAATGAAGTTTTATGTGTATGAACATTTTTAGGCATAAAATTATATTATTGAGGAAACAATTACGAAAAAAAAGCAATATCTACATAGTAGTCACTTATCCACGTGAGCCTCAAAGAACTGTCAGCATAGAAGACGGGGCCAGTGCCACCGGGGTTGCAGAATTTGTTTGAAAGAGGCACCGTACCCTGGAACGCAAAGGGCATTAGGAGGAAAACGGATGGGTTTTAGTCAGTAAGAGTCTGACACTCCCTTCTGCTTCACCCAGAGCGGGAGGAGTCATTGATTTCGCATAAAAACTAGACTATAAACACTTTTTATTATAACTTTAATTTCGGAGCTCGGTGTCAAAAAAACCAAAAACCAAAAAATACAAAAAACACCGACTTCCGAAATTAAAGTTATTTTACACTTTGTAGTGTTTTGTTTTTGGAAGTCGGTTTTATTTTTTTGTAAAAAAGCTTTTAGTTTTCACTTTTAGTGAGAAGTGAAACCACAAACACAGCGTACCGGCGCGCGTGATGTTATGTTTATGAACTGGTGTAAACAATCAACAGACATGCGATTTTAGAAATCCCGATCCATTTGCTTTCATTTATTAAAGAGTTCCGTTGCCTACCTCCGAAGTTCCTCATCAAATCTTCACCAAATTAAAATGGGACCAATCCGGGAAAATACTCTTCCAAACAAAAAAAGAATCATCCAAATCAATTAAAAATTGGCGAAAATATCGCAGAACAAACATATTTCATGGGACCCCATCATCAGATTCTGACTTGGTGACAATGGGACCACTTCAGGAGCATAGGATTTCGAATTTTTTTTTTTTTAAATCCGTCTACAATTGGCGGAGAAATCGGTGAACTTACGAGTACATAAAAAAATACCTCGGATAAAAATATAATTGAGCTTAGTGTGACTTTCTATGAGTAAAATTATTAATTATTATCGAAAAGTGGAAACACGAATAGCTTGCGCCGAGAGAGGATTGTTATTGAAGCGATTTTGTTAGTTCTTAACACACACATTATGACATTACTCGCTGCGCATCCTAGCACATCTCTGCTGGAAACGCAGCCTAACTGCCAGAGTTGGACCAGTAAACAACAATCTTCCTTAGTTTAGCATTGGTATAGATAATAAGGTAAGGCAGGAATAAGTAGTCGAGGCTTACTTGATGGACGGAGCCATCATCTACCCCGGTCACCTGGGAGAGCGGAACCGGCGAGAGATGTCGTGCGGTGTTCCACAGGGGTCGGTTCTGGGGCCGCTCCTGTGGGACATCGGCTACGACTGGGTGCTGCGTGCCGATCTCCCTAGTGGCGTCAGTGTGGTGTATTACGCTGACGACACGCTGGTCCTGCCTCAAGGGAGGTCGCACCAGGCGGCGGCCGACGCTATGACACGCGGGGTTGCGACAGCAATTGAGAAAATCCAGCAGTTGGGTCTCGAAATGGCCCTACACAAGTCCGTAGCCATGTGCTTTCTCGGAACAGGCCACCATCGGGATCCCAAATAACGGTAGGAGGAGTTTACATCGGGGTCGGGTCGACGATGACATACCTGGGTCTCGTCCTTGATAGCCGATGGAACTTCGTCGAGCATTTTCGACGTTTGGCTCCCAGACTGCGGCGGCCCGGGGCTGTCTTCAAGTGGTTTCTGCCCAATCTAGGGGGACCAAACGCCTCCTGCCGGAGGCTTTACGTGGGGGTCGTGCGGTCCATGGCCCTTTATAGGGCGCCGGTGTGAACGCCTACTTTGAAGTAACGACCTGCCCGTTACCTTAACGCGTCCCAGAAGGTCATGGCCATCCGGCTGGCCTGGGGATACCGTACGGTCTCTGCCGAGGCGGCGAGCCTCCTTGCTGGACTGCCGCCATGGGATCTGGAGCGCGCTCATTTACGAGTGGCGCGTGGAGGCGCAACGCCGGGGCGAGACTCCTCTGCCGCCTCAAATCGCAGCAAGGCGGGCGGAGTTCCGGCAAGATCTCATGGCGGTATGGAGACAGCGACTGTCGCAATCCAGCGCTGGGCATGCCACAATCCAGGCGATTAGTCCCCTCTTTGAGGAGTGGCTGGAGCGGCGCCACGGCGTTCTCACCTTCCGCCTGACGAAGGTACTCGCCGGACACGGTTGCTTAGGGAGATACTTGTTTCGGATTCGGCGGGAGGACACGCCCGGGTGTCAACACTGCGAGGATCGCCCGGAGGACACAGTAGAGCATACGGTGGAGGTCTGCCCTGCTTGGGCGGAGAACCGCCGGGTCCTCGTTGAAGCGATCGGCGGCGGCGACCTCTCGCGACCGGCCCTGGTTCAATCTATGGTCCGGAGCGAGGAGGCATGGGAAGCGGTCACCACCTTCTGCGAAGCAGTAATGCTAGCGAAGGAGGATGCCGAACGTGTGAGAGAGAGGGAAACCTCACGACCCAGCCGCCTCAACAGAAGAAGACGCCCTGGGCGTCGGGGGTCGCAGGACGATTTCCGGCCACCGTAGGCGCGGGCCTGCGGCCTGCGTCCGATCAGAACCAGGCCCGGGTCGGTGGCGCGCTGTGTTCCACGCGCGCCTCAAGGAGCTGTCAGCATGGGAGACGGGGCCCGCTAGGGTCAGTGCCTGCCGGGGTGCGGAATCCGTTCGAAAGAGACGCCGCGGCCCTGGAACGCAAAGGGCATCAGGAAGAACACGGATGGGTTTTAGTCAGTAACAGTCTGACACTTGGAGTCATTTGAAATTTTACATGCTTAAAAAAAAAGGTCGCTGTTGGATAACCTATACATCCACGCTGCACTGTACTGCGTATTTTATGTTAAGATAAAACACTCTTGGAAGTAAGAACAGTATATGTAACAGTATCGTATGGTATACCTACGGGATCGCAAGACAGTCAATAACGGAATAAAATACTGAATCATAAGATTGTATTACACCAACCAACTGTATTTAATAACATTTAAATCAAATAATACAATAATTCTAATTCACATAATCTTCGTGTGGGGATAAAATAATAAAAATTAAAAAAAAAAATCATTTAGGTGGTTTTTCTGAGTGGCTAATCGGCTCGCCTCGTTGCAACTTCTTCTTTATTTGTTTGAGTTGTTCTTTGTTATGTTGGTGGAAGTAGCCTTCTTCTAAGGCCGCTCCAAGTCTGCCTAGTCCACCCCCTGCTTCTCTAACAGAACCACCAGAACCGCCACCCTTACCCACCCCTGTACCAGGTGTCCCTGCGGGGACTGTGTAGTCTATTGGTGTATTGGAACACATTTTGATATGATTATATCTCGGACCCTTTGTCCCGTACCTCATGGACAGCTTTCTCAATACTATTAAAATCTGCTTCCGACAGTTTCCACTATGCATCAGCATCATTGTAGTGTAGTACTTCAACTGTTAATTTTCAGTTCTTGATCTAGGGACTCCTACCGCTACAATATCGTTCACGCACGATTGTGGAACATCGAACGCAGGCCGGTGGTCGGTGGGAAGATTTTTTTTTACGGTAGTTCAGGAGATTTTTTTATTTAGATTTGACGTATTTTTTGACATTGGATCTCTGGCGTGCTAAAACCAAAGATATTAAGACGACAGTGAATCGATACCAGTTGCAATTTAAATAACATCCAAAAAGGTTTAATTTTTTTAACCTTTGATTGTCTATAAATTTTCTCGTTTCGGGAAGGAGTCTCCCGCTGCTGGAGAAACTTAGCTGAAATACACCGGTGTTTAAAGAAACGACAAAAAAATACAGGGGAACTATCATCATCATCATATCAGCCGAAAGATGTCCACTGCTGGACGTAATCCCAGGTGTCGCCACAAAGAGGATCGCCCGGAGGACACGGTGGAGCATACGGTGGAGGTCTGCCCTGCTTGGGCGGAGCACCGCCGGGTCCTCGTCGAGGCGATCGGTGGCGGCGACCTCTCGCGACCGGCCTTGGTTCAATCTTTGGTCCGGAGCGAGGAGGCATGGGAAGCGATCACCTCCTTCTGCGAAGCAGTAATGCTAGCAAAGGAGGAGGCCGAACGTGTGAGAGAGAGGGAAACCTCACGTCCCAGTCGCCGCAACAGAAGAAGACGCCCCAGGCGTCGGGAGTCGCAGGACGATTCCCGGCCGCAGTAGGCGCGGGCCTGCGGACGGCGAGCAGTGGGTGGCTCGCCGTCTGATCAGAACTAGGCCCGGGTCGGCGTTCGAAAGAGGTGCCGTAGCCTTGGAACGCAAAGGGCACCAGGAGGAACACGGATGGGTTTTAGTCAGTAAGAGTCTGACACTCCCTCTTGCTTCACCCAGAGCGGGAGGAGTCATTTGATGGTTTCCCATCCTTAAAAAAAAAAAAAAAAGGTGTCGTCACAAAAACCGATCCTGGGCGTCTCGCATCCATCGGCTTCCCACGACCCTCTCCAGTGGCCTTAGTGCGAGTTTTTAAACGTTCTTGATCGCGTTTTAGCGTAAACGTCAATTTGTATTGAAACTGGATAAGCGCCGTCTGGTGGCAGTAACGGACAACCTCTTTTTTTTCTATACAATTTGATATAACGCGATCGAGTGCGTTCAACAACTTACGCTAAGCCCTCTGGTCAGCGGTCCGCCTTGGGGAGGCTTTCAAGGGGAACTATAAAACTTTTTTTTTTTAAGTTAATATTTACGAAATAATATATCATGTGCTTGTAATAAAACTAACACTCACGTGTATTCCTATGCTAATTGTTTCCTAAGCAAAATATTTTAATGAATGACTGTTCTAAATTCACTTTACTGATAAAATAATTTGTTTCACTAAATTGCAAAAATGTGTCAAATTAAAACTAATTTACTAATTATTTTCTGTCTATAAAACAAGCCATGGTCATTAAGTCCGCTCAGTTTTTAGTATTCAATGAGATTTTGAAGAGAAAATGTGAAGAAGCTGAATTGAATCTCTTCGAAATGTTATTAAAGGTAAGTTTTATACATAACATATGTACTAGTAAGGCATAAGAAGATGTTCTAGAATTGTTTTTAGCCATTATATACCTGTATAACCGCCCTTCACTGAGGAGGCTAAAGAATAACAGCCGCACAAGTCGATTTTCAAGGTTAAGCAACGCTTGCCAAGGTTGGTCTGTGGATGGGTGACCATCTTAACATACAGAGTTTCCTCCATGCCTCGGATAGCACGTTAAGCTGTTGGCCCCGGCTGTCATTTGTAGAACTTTGGCAGTCGTTACGGATTGTCAGAAGCCAGTAAATCTGATTCCAGTCTTGCAAAGAAATACAGTGTTACCCATTTAATGGGTTGTGGAGGCCTGGTAGGCAGCCGCTCCACGTAAATGAAAGCCGACCCCAATAAAATTGGGAAAGGCTAGGCAGATGATGATAGCCGCCCGTCACTCCTTTGATAACTTATTGCGGATCCTCATTCACGCTGTATAGATACTGCCCTCATTTACATTAATTTAGTATTAATTCCATAATTATACAAACGATGTACCAAATTTGAATTCGTCATCATGTCAGCCGAAAGACGTCCACTGGACATAGGCCTCCCCCGAGTGTCGCCATAGCAACCGGTCTTCCGGTACGTGGTCAACACTCCAGAACTTTTCGGTCCCATCGACCATCTGTTTTGCGAGCAATGTGTCCTCTGCCACTTCAGTTTGGCGATCCTTTGGGCCTTGATTCTTTAGCAGAAATCATTACTAATTCGAATTTCGATCACGCAAGGAAACTTCAAGCATTGTCCTCTTCATTGCTCTTTGAGTGACTGATTCTGATGAGGCCCATTGTGAGCGACCGCGTTTCGGTTTCATACGACAACACGTACTTACTGGTCAAAGACTTTCGTCCAAAGCTATGAATTTATATCCGTGAAATTAAAAAGGCCTTTTGGTTAAAAAAGTGAAGAACCTAATTGCCTATGAAAGTAAATTTAGTACAGTATTCACCGTTGTTCTCGTACCTAATCCATTAAATAAATCATTGATTCTTTCATTTCAGATCTCCTTACTTCTATTTTCTGCTTTCTCCAATGTGTATCCAAGGTAATTAAATATTAACATTTAAATAAATATCGAATTATGAATACTAATAAATCTTGTAATGTAAGTACAAAGAGTTACTTAGATGCAATTTTAATTTCAGCACTACCAACAAACCGAAACCATGGCAGACCTACACAAGAAAAATGAATGGCCCACCTGAAGACAACAAGAACTGTTTCTGTTATCCAGACGGCCAGTTACCAACAGTCCAAAAATTACTAGATACACAAAACAATGGACAGGAACGTTTAGTTATTTATCTATACAAGAATAGCGCTACCAATGAAATCAAAATGTACACTCCAAGTGCTAAAAAGCAAGCCATTATACCAGATATACCTTATGATTCTGGAGATGGACTTGTCACGGTCACCACAGAAAATGTTTACACTCTACTTTACAATAACCCTTATAAGATAAAAGTGTTTAATGATCATATACAAACCCTTGTCCCCAAGGTAACAGATTCTTTGGCCATAGGACTAAACACGGGTGCAATAGAAAATATCTACCCAAACAGTGACAGTTATTTAATTCCCAATAATGACAATAAAGGCAATGAATACAGCTTAGCTCCAAATGTTATAGTGGCTAATGGGCCAAGTGGAGAATTAGTCAAAGAACCACAGAAAGGATCGACAAATATTCCGAGCAATGCTTTTCCTGATCAATATGACAACAATAATATAACACCGGGGCAACACTGGATGCCTAATAACTATCCTTATACACAGCCAGACACCCCTGTGGCTGTTCCACTCAATCCCCAGTCTGGGCCGGATAACACTCAAACAGTGCTAGAAGATCCTCTGGCTGTAGCTGTTGACCCTCAGAATTCTCCGTACAAGCTTCAAGCTACCCCGCTTAATTCTCCGTCAGTTCTGCCTAATCCTCAGGCATTTCCGGAAAACACACAAGTTTACCCAGGGAATTCTGAGTTTACCCCAGACAATCATCAAGTCGTCCCAGGCACCGCTCAAGCCTTTCCGGACTCATACGCCGGTGGAATAGATCAGCATGTTGTGTTTACTTTCCAGTCAGATCAAGGGTTAAATAAACTACAACCGGGTTCGCAGGATATTAACAACCCTCTTTCCCCTCAATATTTGACCTTCGACGTTTGGTTCAAACAACAAATGAAGAGATTCCAGAACATACACTTGCCGAACGAAATTAAAACTATCGATAGTAATGTCCTTAGGATATTAGTACAGAAGACGTTATACGAGAATAATATTTATGTTAGTGCAGATGGTGTGATTACTGATGGCAAAGGAGTCGTAATAGACGCAGCTAATTTAGAACTACGGCCTTTGTTGCTAGGTGAAACATTCAGTCACCAAATTCTGCAAAATGTTCATAAAGTAATTAAACTGCCGAAACATTTACCTTATTTGGAAGGTATATTGGTCACACTGGTGTCTCCGCCTCAGATTTTAGGTATCATACCTTTAGGTAAGACTTATCTGCCTGAGACTTCCTACGTTTCTCCATCATTAAGTGGATTAACCAGTGTTAATGGAAGCAAGATACATATTAACGGTATTGGAAATTATGCGAAAGGACCTTTAAATTTGGCTTACAAAGAAATTTATCCAGGACCAACAAAATACTATGCATACTCCAGCCCCTTAAGAGTACCAATATCTGGAAATTCGAATTCAGATACTTACAGTAAGACTTTAGCCATTGCTTATCCATACTCAAGTGGAAATCAAAAACCACAACTCGGGCTAAACGAGCGAACCTATTGGAGTAGTGGACCATACCAGACTGTTTCACAATTGCCTTATCCAACTGCAAACTGGAATCCTTCAGAACTTCTCCAACTATTGGGACAAAGAAGGAAAATGACAGATGCGAAGATAGAACATCATTATGAAACACCAACAAAGACTAGGAAAAAGGGGAAAGGTCGAATAACAGTTGTTGATGAGAAAGGAAATGTCTTACAAGAAGTTACAACAGTGAAACCATTTCCAATTATAAATGGAACTGAATCTGGCAGAAGATTTCCATCGTCATCCCTTTCCGGTGTAATGAAGACGTTACTCTATCTCCTTAATGATCTACCGAGTCGGAGAGGTCTCAATTCCACGGAATCAGTTGAAATAGTGAAAGAATCTGAAAGTAACGATGGAGGAGGCCCTGACTTTAGAATCATTGGAGGAAATGCTGCTACTGGTAGTGGAACACCTCTGAGTAATAAAGGGAGGAGTGGTTACACAGAAATGGTTTAGATAAGCGGGACTGGTGGATAGACATATAATATGTAAGTTAATCTATAGCATTACTTTGTTTCTTTGGTGAAATAATAACTAAGTTTAAGTACATCGTGTTATAAAAATGAAACGGCTTTATAATGGAATCTTGATTATAATTTTAAATAAATGGGTTTGGGTGGCATCATTAATGACTTTAATTAAAAAAAAGAAAAACAAGGGGTTGCACTCCGGGAGTGCCAGAAGAAGTAAAAACTTGAATACGTGCTACTCTACCTCCGTCTTACGAATTTTAGATCAGGTCACGTGTCCTGACGCGAGTTTAACATTTTTTACCCATCAGCAAAAAAAGTGCACAACAAAAGTGAAGTTTTCACTTCAAAAATTAATGGATTTCAAACGTGTCGCTGACCTGCCCACTACCTAAGTAAGGTAAATAGCGTGATAATTGTGGTAAATAAGATAACTGGCCATCTATCAATGTTCACGGGTTTCAACTTAAACAGACAATCTTCACACTATAAAACAGCTCGTCATACAATAGATAGATGTCGTTGTTTCACACACATAACAGCGCCATCTACCCTATGACTACAATATTACTTAGTTCAGAACGCAATTCAAGCTCAAAAGATGGCGTAGATCTACTCAGTTTACAATGACGACACTAGATGGCGGTAATTTCTATTCTAAGTTAGGTACAAAAAATAAGTTTGGTATCAAAAACAATTAAATTGGTAGCTTTAGTTGGCTATTACATTTAAATGGTACCTTAATATGTTACGTAGTAACATTCACACATGGACGCTATGATTTGTTTACAATCCCCGCGTGCACTCAACCCGCCTGTCAAGTTACCATTCAAGTCAAGCAAGCCAGTCGCAGTCAGTGGCCGGTAGTCAGTCACCCAATACTGTACCAACCGTGTTGGCGCGCTCTAAAAATATCATTACGCGAACAGCGGCATGTTAAACCGAACAAAATAACTAGACTTTTCAATGACAATGAGTATGAAATAACTTTATAAGTGAAACAAAGTTTTTGATTCAACATTTTTGCCGTAATCAAACGGTGTTTTGAACTAAAGTTGATATTATAGTGAATTCGCGGTATTCTTGGTGTGGTCCTATTGTTTGTGCATAGAATCAATGTTGTACCTATAAAAGGATGTTATCATTACAACACATGGTACTCGGAACCTGCATTTTATAAATTTCATGGGATTTAAAAGCTGGTAAGTTTCGTTTTTTTTATTGTTCTGTGAGTGTTAACAGTTAAGTTTGAGTTAAGTTGGCGTTAAGTTATTTTCTATTTTTAGTTTTTGGAGGTGTGTTCTCATTAATTCTTATTAAAAAAGGGTATGCAGCAGAAGGTGGGTATGAGTATATCCTCCTACCGCCCCAATTATAATTTTAATATCTCCTTTATTTCTGAAAACTTATAAAGTTCCTTCTTATTATTTTACAATAAGTTCATAATTTTCGTTAATAACCCTTTTCATTTTCTTTATATTAAAACATGGAAAATTCTTATAGTTCTCCTTGCTACAAAATAACTTCAAATTGCTCATTTTCTCAGGTAGCCATATAATTCACACAGGGGAAACCCACCAATTGAACAATAATCAAACTTATTATTATGTGAATCCATAAATTATCATTATCGACAATCATAGCTTGAAACCTCTTGTAAGAAGGCTTTTTATATTAACTGAAACTCAACTTTATATTCAAAATATTAAAAAAAATATATGTAATAATATTGCTGACGTTATGGTACGTGATATAGGGTAGCAAAGCATACCTTGAGTAGGTAGGAGTACCAAAATTGTAAGAACATAATATAAAAAACGAAAGATACGGTAGTTACCTTAAGTGTAACAATTAATGCCTTTTTAAAAATAAATTACCATTAAATTAATGGACTACCTTGTAATTAAATAACATAAACGCAATCAAAGCAGAAACTTGCGAACTACCAAAAGATAACCATGAAATTAATAATCTATAAAATATTGACAAAATAACATTGGCAATCGAAGCAGCGCCGAAGCCGGTAAACAGCAAAATTACACAATTTGTGAATAAAAAAACAGCACTTTGGCATTGGTTGTCGTCCATTGCCACCAGGCCTTGTCCGCTCCGCGAGGCACCCTTGCAAAACTGTCATTGTACCACTAACTGAGGTTTTGTAACGTTTTTTCGTCTTCTTCCAACATTCCGGTCAATGTAACCATGATATTAAATTAAGACTTCCATAGATTATCGATTGGCTGCGAAGTGAAGATTTTTTTCGTATCTCTACTATGAAGGTTTGTTGATTCTTCTATGAATTGTTTTCTATTTATTTCATATACCTTCTGAAGTCTAGATGCATCTTATGATTTTTGCTTCTTTATGATCCCCCTAACTACGTCCTTCTTACCCCTTGACCTGTCCGAGCTAAAAGTAAATCTTATGCCTAAGTCTCCATCAGCCAGCCGTCATTTCAAATTTTAAAACCACCTTTGTTGTTATATTACCACATTCCTTCCTCTACTCTTATTGAAATCCACATTCATGCTTATATCCGTTGTGCCATAACTCGTACTATGGTCGAAAATTTATCCATTAGTGTGAGCATCCTTGACTCTGCCTTTGTAGTCAGTCCAATTTCCTTAATTAAGTTCTGGGTTACAATTCTAGTTATTTCTGGCTTCAACTATGTAAATGACTCTTCATTACTCTTCTATTACGCCGTACGTTCGTTTGAGCTCGTCATCCATTCACAATTTCCACAATAGGCTCCATAAACTCACTGAATCACCTAATGAGTCCAGTACAATGAGTATAATGAATGAGTACAATGTGATGTCATGAATACTACATTCATTGAAGGATTTCTGGCTAATTGTATAAACTATTACATGACAAATGAACGATGGAGACTGAATTAAGTCGAATATTGGCAAAAAGTAGCTTTGCAAAAAAGAAACTAGGTATAACAATTATTGTTCATGGAAACTTATAAGAGGTTCATGATCAGTTTATTCCGCCCAAACAGACGCACATTAACATTACAATATTTTAAAATATACGAATAAAAACAGCTACAAAACAAAATGAGATAAAAAACTTAAAAACTACTGCCTGTGTCAGGGACGGGCATTAGAAGAAAAGAAGAAAAAGTCATAAATGTCGCGGTCACATCATAGACAAACCATGGACAACAAAGTAAATAATGAAGGTCATGTAACCATGAGGTGTGGTCAGAGCTCAGAGGCATTCTGAAATAAAAATAAGAGAAAATAATCCTGAGCAACCAATAATTATTGTGTTTCGTATAAGTTGCGTTTGCGGTTAGCGAGATTGAAAATTTATAGCAACTGTGGTGTAGCTAAATTGGCATAGCTACAGCTTAAGTTTAATGCACCTGAATTTTTAAAAGGAAATTGTCGAAATCTATAAAATTGCGTACTTAGCAATTTCGAAAATGGTACCTATCTTAATGGAGTTTGCCCTAACCGTAACCGTCCCATGAATCACTCAAAGCTGAATATTGGAGACCTTTCCATTGTCATTTTGGATGAGTCTTAAATCTGATCTCTGCTCTTATTATAGAAAACTCGAAACCTTTTACCGAAAACAATTAAAGTTCACGATATAATTTTTTAACATTGTCATTAAAAGCGTGATTTTATTGGTAATTACACAATTGATCGTTATATCACCATTGAATTGCAATCAAATCGCAACAATGATACTGTTGCTAATACAAATGATAAAATTGAAGAAATTCGCTTCGTCACTTCAACTAATTAATATTTTGATGCTACTGGTTTCGAAGGTACTCTTACTAATGTAATTGCAAAAGCATTGCTCGCTTATGGCGAAGCAAAACGAAGAAATAAATGAATAAATCACAGTACAGAATCACATTAAACAAAGTTACATAAAGTTTTATACAAAAATCAAGTTCATTGAATATCTTACGTAGGTATAAAGTTGCCGCCTTTTTTACAGGCAAACCTTAGGTTAAGTCAAAGTTTTTTGTCAATATAACCTTGCAAGCTCTTACAAGTCGAATATTAAAGTGACTTCAAGTAGCTGTAGTCGAGTCAGAAATAGAAAAAGGCACCCATAAAACTTAAAAACCTATAAAAAAGTTTACGCTTCCGTGACGCTCTTGAAATTAAGTATTTTTGTTTTTTTTTTTTTTTTGTTTAATCTGTAAAAAGTACCTTTATGAATAACTGTATCTTGTATTTATATGAAGATGTTCTTCTTATCGTGTGGGCAGTAAGGTCTAATGACTCCACACACCCTAGTGTCAAGAGTTTCTAGACCGCCTCAAACGCCACTGACATGGTTTATTTGACGACCGCCATTTGGCGGTCGGGACCTCCGGCTTATACGTGCCTCCCGAAGCATGGAATCATCTTTTTATCAGACAATCAGGTGATACAAGCCTGTAATGTCCTAGCCAAACTGGAAACAACTTTACAAAGTATGCTTCCCGCGGGAATCGAACCCACGACCACTACACAAGGCAAACGCCTAAACCACTCGACCGCGGAGTAGTCGATAAGAAGAATATGAAGATGTACTAGTCATATCGTAGAATCGGCTTGATGTGATCGGCTATTACGCAGAATGGTCGGCCACATCATGAAATAGCCAATTCTACAAGGCTACGACAACGACATTTCAGCACCAATTTATTTGCTTTAGCATTGATACTACTAATCCTCCTAGCCTTGGTTCCATCATTTGGGGTCGGCTCTCCTAGTCATTCTTCGCCAATACATTCTGTCTTGGGTCGTCGCAGATGTGACATATGCGCCCTTCATCTCCTTATTTACAGCGGCTATCCATGTGAGTCGTGGTCTACCGACGACGACGGCGGGCGACGCATTACATGACCGTACCATCTGAAACTCGGAAGCTGCCACAGATGTAGCTGTTTCAAATACGATCCAGCAACGTTACACCTCCCGACCAATGTAGCATCCTCATCTCGGCGGCATGCAATAGCATTGATCACATTACTTAATTTTGGCAGTTGCGTATCATTACATCAGCTAAGTAGGTGTTTGATGACCGTATTACTTTTATTTCCTTGCTTGGTTACTTTAGTGAGTAGTTAGTTTGAGCTCTTAAATATCTTTAACATCTCTATTAATATAGTTTTCTGTACCCTGTATTTTAGCATAGATTATAGTTATTTGTTCTATTTCTTTTTAGACTAATTTTGTTTTTACATATTATCTATCTACTAGGTTTTGTCTGTGGCCTCATTCGCGTGAACGTCGTTTATCATTCCACAGGAACATATTGTACCGAAATAAAAATTCCATGATTTACACTACACGTGTACCAAAGTTTGTCCAAATCTGTTTATTTGCTGGGGACTGATTGACTAGCAATCAAATTAAATAAATAAAATAAAAAAGCCTTTTATTTCTTGTTTCACAGTAAAGATTGATAATTTAAAACAGTGTACATGCAAAATCAATGATACAAATCCTAGTAATTTTGGTAGGTATTACTTTTTATAGTTAGATATATGTTGTTGATAATGTTTTGTTTTTAAAAAAATAAATTTTCTTGAAATTTAGCGAGTATTTAGTGAGTTAATTAGTTAGCTGACTATTGACAGATTTTTTGGGTGCAAATGTACAATCACAAGAACCTCTCTCATTGGAGAGTAAAGGCCTCCTCCAGAGATGACCAATGTTTTCTATCCTCTGCTACTCGCATCCAGTGGTTACCTGCTATTTTTATTACGTCGTCTGCCCAGCGCGCAATTGCAATCAAATTACAGACTTTAATATAAACAAATTCTAGTAGAACTTGCTAGAAGTTCCCACGAGAATTCCTTTCACTATCAAGAGCAGTAATATAAACTATCCCATGATTATATTCTATGTTATCTAGGTATTACATTTCTCAATCCTCAGTAGCTTCGTCCACAGCTATTGAATTACATACAAAAACAAACATGATATTCGAAGCACGAGTGAAATTCCTGAATAACTTGCGAGGAAGGACCTATAATAATGTAGGTGCATTCATATTCTACACGGGTATTCGGGTCTTGGGCTATGCTGTTTATTCTATTTTGAAGCACATTGATATTGGTAGATCACTTATCAAGCCTATTCCTTACTGAGAGTTATCATGTCTTCAATAGGGACATGCAATATTTTCAAATTGCTTCAATTTTAAAGAATTCTACGTAAAATAGACCGAACATAAATAAAAAAGCACATTATTTTTCTTTTCAAAATGACGGTTTCAAACAGACAGTTTGACATTTCGCCCGAAAAAGGAAGTTGAGCCACGCCTGTCTGATACTTGTCATGAACTGTCCTAACTCAAAGACATAAGGTTGCCTTTTCGTTGTGATAACAGCAGTGACGTGACTAAACGCTGATTGTCGTTCCGTTTCACGTTACTTTACATTACGTTGCAATGGCTTTCATTTTATACTTTTTTTCATTTTATTAACAACATTCTCATAAGTTCTTTATTTGCATCTTCCCTATTTAAGCATTCTATGTATATATGCTGTTCCCACAGTTGGGACACAAACCACCTCTCTGTGAGAGGGAGTGGTCATCCACGAAGTACGAAGTAATCCACGAATCACGCCGAGAGAATCATTTCTCCGGATTATTGCTTCTAGGACATGTCGATTTGGTTACGTTGTTTTCTTAGTTATTTAGATTTCGAATTCAAATTCGTTGCTTAAAAATCGACACAATATATTTTTTTGCGATTAAATAAAATCTAGACATACGAGAATAACCAGTATTTATTATATTATTATATTTTCTTATGTAAATATTATGACTTCTAACAAATAGTGGGCGGTATTCAAACAAATTAAATACAAGATTTTTCAATGCTCTTAGCGTCTAAACTTGAAATCCCGGAATTGCAATGTTATTGCAATGAAATCAATTTAGATGGCGTCATGATTTTCAACTTGTATTTATTTCCTTTTTTAATATGTCAAATATTAATAAGGAATTCTTATTTTGAATGTGTTTGTTTAAAATGAGGGATTCTTATTTTGAATGTATTTATTTTAAATGAGGGATTCTTATTTTGAATGTATTTATTTTAAATGAGGGATTCTTATTTTGAATGTATTTATTTTAAATGAGGGATTCTTATTTTAAATGTGCTTTTTTATTTGTGATGGGTTTGCTCTTGACTCTAGCCTAGGTCAGAGATGACAGAGACAAAGTCTACGATGGAGCGAGCTTTAGCATAGCTTTTAATATGAGATGAATACTAATACACACTTGAAGGTTGATTTTATTATAGTAATCATCTCCTGTAGTCATTTATCGATTTGGAATAGCTTGCCGGTAAAGTGAATGAGTCATGTTTTGCAACTTATCAATTGATGGTTTCACTACACTAGGCTGTATATCTGTAGTGTGATATTATTAGCATCGTTACCTAATTGAGGTAAGATTCAATACAAGTCATCGATCATCATCGTTGATGGAAATCTTAATAGTATCAGCACTTAGGGACCGGCTGTACCTAGCTACCAGGGTTAATTTATCAAAAGCACCTACAGCCTATTTTGAATTATCATGGAACGCAGGATATTTTCTCAAATGTTAAAAGGGTGTATGACCAAACTTCTTTTAGCTGTTACTCAAGCATAAGTACGCAAATTTAGAGTTGAATGCAACAAATTTCACTAGTTGCTTGAGAGAAATCTGTTGCATCAAATTCTGCCTCGTCACTTCGCGATAGAAAACGACTTCGATACTCTCTGTAGGTAGATAGATGGATGCATAGATTATTAGATTCTACAAATATAGCAGGACTAGTTCACAAACTAATGTCATTCCAGTCAATTTGTCATCTGCAATGATAAGCCCTAATTGCGTGAATTTACGCCGTACACCTACTTCACAGCGCTATCGTTAGCTAGGCATATCAACCGATAGCCTAACCTAGTAAACAATCTCATAAAACGCATCTTAACATTAACCTATTAAGGTCTAAAATAGGATGCTTTAAGCACTTGAATGGACTAGTTTTGAAGATAATTGCGTCCATCGTAGCACTACAGGTCAGGAGATGACGCTGTGGTAGATAATAATACTAAATTGCAGATATTTGTAAATGTACTAATGTTTAGGCAATTTTGTGTGTCTGTAGCCATACAATACGAAAATATGTATACCTAATGTACTGCCTAGGATGGAAAGATATAGGTAACTAGATTGAACTAAATTGTTCAATCAAAATGGGAAAATTCTCTTCGCTTTTCCAGACCTAAATATTCCCACAATCCTGTGCCCTTACAGGTTCTACCTGAGATATCAACAGTTTCATTTGCCCATTTCGTCGCCGCAGGTCGACCTATACTTTGTAGTGTATGTTTATCAGAGCAATCGAAAACTTTAAGTGCAGCTATCTTTCCTTCTCGTTCATTTGGATGAAACATACATCCAAAACAAATAATTTATATTACACATAACTGGTTATTACATGTCATCCTCAAGTTTATTACCCAAGTCTTTAGGGAATTCCATACGAGCAGTCTTGTAAACAACAGTTTTTAGGGAAAACCCGCCAAGATTCAACGGGGCTTTAATAATTTTGTTTATGTGGCTTTTGTTTGATGGGTTATTATTCTCGGTATCAGAAACATATTAGGTACCTTTTAACTTAGTGGCGAGTGGTCACAGTTTTTATTGGCTACCCTTTCCAAACATGATCTCTAATTGTAAATTTTGTAATGTGTCTATAGAATTTTGAATATACCTGTATGTAATAGGCTTCTCATCTTTTAACACTGTTATTGCTCTTTGAGAGATTTCATCTTTTGTCCAGTAGCAAAACAGTATTACCAGCAATCAGCATGATGGATATTATCCTAGTGTCATAGGTAGGTATGTCTCCACTGGTAACAGATGGGATTTTTTTCCCAGTGGTGACAGTTGGGAAAAAACGCTCAATATAGTGGTACACTCAGTCGTCTGACTTGAGGAGCTCATGGCTAAATAATAACAGCCGCACGGGTTGATCTTTAAGGTTAAACTACGCTTGCCAAGGTTGGTCTGTGGATGGGTGACCATCTTAACATACCGAGTTTCCTCCGTGCCTCGGAAAGCACGTTAAGCCGTTGGTCCCGGCTGTCATTTGTAGATCTTTGGCAGTCGTTACGGATTGTCAGAAGCCATAAATCTGACTCCAGTCTTGCCAAGAAGTACCGTGTTACCCAGTTAATGGGTTGTGGAGGTCTGGTAGGCAGCCGCTCCACGTAAAACACTGGTATTCAACTGAATCCGGTTTGACTGGAAGCCGACCCCAATATAGTTGGGAAAAGGCTGAGCATGATGGATATTATCCTATTGAACTTATTCATCAATTTTGTACCACCAGTATATTCGTGGTGGGTACCCAGTAAAACCACTATTGCATTGTAAGTTGTACTGATTCTGTTCCATAGAGTAGCACAAGAGAAAGGTTCACTATTTACTTCAGGCACAGTAGGCCAAGCTCTACCATTCTTGTTACCACAAAAACAAAATCTATAACCTATTTGAATGGAATCTAAGTAAAACCGAAAGGTATCGTGTCCCCGACCCACGACATTTTCTTGACAAACGGCGTCACGAACAAAATAATCGTGAAATATTCGCCGTAAGCTGTTTCAATGGCTTAAGAAACATCCATTTATTCAAGCTACGGATCTTGTGATTATCTTTTTGTTTATTAATTTGTCAATTGTGAAAGACCGTGGTTTTCTTCTCTGCTTTTATTTATCATGCAATTACTATAAAGTTTGCGTAAACTCTTTTATGAAATGGTAATTGATAAGCTTTGAGTCTGTCTTTTGAAACTTCGGGTTCGTTTTAGCTATTGAGATTTGGATGTACAAATGACCGTACCAATGGACTACCAATATTTGTCATGAATTCAAATGATTGTTGCTTGTATGTGACTTTAATTTCAAGTTCAGTAAAACATTGTATCAAGGTCTTAGTGCTTCTCTTTTGCATCAAACTCCAGAAGAAATTTCTTCATTCCAAAAATTCACTTTATTGGGGGCTCATATTCTATTCAGAGGGTATTAAATACTGGTAATCATTTTCTCCTACAATATTGTTTTTCTAACACCAATTTCTATACCCTTATAATTTTGACAATCATTTCAATAGCACCCCACGTGGCTTACCATTATTTACCAACTTTAGTAAGTCTAGTTGTCATCTGATCGGAAGATAAAGGAAAGGCCTAGTAACCACGTGTTATCTCCCCTCAAACTAGGACAACTAACGCAATACAGTTGGACAATGGTCCAGTTACTAGTAGTGCTATTGAAACACTTAAATCTAGGCTAGTCAACAACATGAGCCCCTACTACACCACTTGTGGAAGGGGGCAACGGCAATATTTACTTAGACTGAATGCATAATTAAGTTCTAAGTTACATCTAGAATATATTTTGAAACGATTTGTGGAAAGATAAAATTAGCATGAATACCGCAAGGGTCTATTTTGGGTCCACAGCTAATTTTATTTTTCATCAATCAATCTAAAATACAAAGAGAGAGAGAGAGAGAGATTGCTGGGCAAAGGTTTTTCAGTTTCTTTTCCACAAATTTCTGTCCTCTGCTATCGTGGGCTAGACCCTTCGGTGACAGTCAAATTTGTCTTCCTTTTAATCTATTGCGTCGGTCTCTGTGTTTTTTTTTTCTAATTTTAAACTTCTGTTATTTAATTCATGGCTTACTCAAATGTTACCTTCAACACTAAAAAGTACCCTCATCAAATTCCAACCCACAGCTTTCCACACAAGATTATATCAGCCCACTTAACTACTCGCCTCACGTATATCCGAGCCTCATTTTGAACCATAAAAATGCACAAACAATGTGGGTTAAAAGATCAACAGCCAATGGCTTTGTACTTGCAGACAAACGGAAGGACCAATTTAGGAGAAGAGGACCATTTTAGGTCAATTGGTGTACCGTTGCTCCATAAAATCTGTGATGATTGATCGTTGGTTGTTGTCTGGCTGACAGTCCTATTATTGACCGACTCCATGCGGGTTAAGATGGGGTTATGAGTGATGTAAGCTGTATGTAGTACCTATAGATTATCACGTCTTTGTTAGTGTAGTATTCAATGTCTTATAACGTTAGATTAACGTTTTCATAGGGAAAGCTGAAGATAATGTTGGACTCTTAAAGGAATTGGAAAAATTTTCTATGGCAACTGGCATAGCTCCCCTTGCCGTCATTTTAATTATTTTTTTTCAAAGTTGCGACGCAACGTGCATATATGGGTACACAGTAACAAAAAATGTTAGGAACATGGTGCCCTAAAGTGTCACGTTGCCGAGATATTTTAAGGTAAAAATGGCGCAGGGGCTGTGCCACAAAGGTTCTATCCTCTTTGTTGACTCTTAGTCGCCTTGCATTTAATCATTAATTTTAACCTTCAAAAGTGTCCTATCAATATAATTGACTAGTTCACCCACGCAACTTCGTCTGCGTCACAATTTTCATTACTGCTACGCTCCTATTAGTCTTAGCGTGATGATATATAGCCTATAGCCTTCCTCGATAAATGGGCTATCTAACACTGAAAGAATTTTTTAAATCGGACCAGCAGTTCCTGAGATTAGCGCGTTCAAGTAAACAAACAAACAAACAAACTCTTCAGCTTTATATATTATTACTAGTTGACCCGCGCAACTTCGTCTGCGTCACAATTTTCATAATTGCTCCGCTCCTATTGGTCTTAGCGTGATGATATATAGCCTTCCTCGATAAATTAAAAGTCGAAAACATTCTCTGCTATGTCGTATTTTGTCATTTAAGGCTTGTATATTTGTCAATGACCTTGTGCATACAAACGGAGCTAACTACACCTCGGCGCGCCACTCCGCAACCCGTGTTTTTAATTTTTTATAATAAAACAAATACATATTTTAAAAAAGTAACAAAACCAAGTTATTTTCGTTTGTATTGCACAGCAGTAGATATTATTTTTATAGTCTTTTGTTAAAAAATGAAGGAGTAAAATGGTTTCATCTCACGATTTGGAGTTGATTTGGTGATTTTTTTTCCTATTATGTGTTACCAATACATAAATTCTGGCTAAACCAAGTTACGTGCAATATCATGTAGATTACTTCCTATTTTTTTCAGATGTAATTTCTCAGTAAATGCCGACGAAAAACTGCTTCATCTGAACGCTATTTTTAAGCCTTTTCGAGAGAGCACCCTTAAATGGCAGTCATTGTCCTAATTCCAAGTCAATTAAACTAAACTTAGACGAGATAACATTAAGATGTACTTAGGTACCTACACATACTCACACAAGTATACACTTTGTTATATTGATACCTACCTAATTAATTCCTTTATAATCCAAAAGAATAGGTATTAGGTATTTAGTCGTTAAATTGTTTGATGTTTGTAAAAGTAATCAAACATTATTCTAGCTATTGGGGAATAAGTAAAATAAACACATAATAAATCTGGTTGCCTTTTCTCAACTATATTGGGGTCGGCTTCCAGGTTAAGCAACGCTTGCCAAGGTTGGTCTGTGGATGGGTGACCATCTTAACATAGCGAGTTTCCTCCGTGCCTCGGAAAGCATGTTAAGCCGTTAGTCCCGGCTGTCATTTGTAGATCTTTGGCAGGCGTTACGGATAGTCAGAAGCCAGTTAATCTGACTCCAGTCTTGCCATGAAGTACCGTGTTACCCAGTTCCTGGGTTTCGGAGGTCTGGTAGGCAGCCGCTCCGCGTAAAATACTGGTATTCAGCTAAATACGGTTTGACTGGAAGCCGACCCCAATGTAGTTGGGAAAAGGCTAGGCAGATGATTGGGGTCGGCTTCCAATACAACCAGATTTAGCTGAGTACCAGTATTTTACGTAGGCGGCAGTCTACCAGACCTCCACAACCCATTAACTGAGTAACACGGTACTCTTTGGCAAAACTAGTGTTAGATTTTCTAGCTTCTGGCTGTCTGTAACGACTGCCAAAGGTCTAAAAATGACAGCCGGGGCCGATGGTCGCATCCACATACAAACCTCGGCAAGTGTTGCTTAACCTTGAAAACGAACCATGCGGCTGTTATTATTTATTTATTTAAATAAACATAATTATATAGGATGGAATTTCGTAATGCCACCTGAAGGGAAAGTACTCTTTTATCTTTATTTAATTTATCAAGTTTGCTAGAGATCCTAAAGATCGTTATTACAATAAAAGTACAGGGTGTAATTTTTAAAGGTTTTAGTCGATTAAATTCCGGGCGTGGCAAGCGAATTTTCGAAAATCTTTGAATGCAGTTTACTTTCTTTTAAAAAATAAAGGAATGTTTTTTTTTTGTAAAATTCTCTATCTACAGTATTAAGAGTACTTTCCTTTCAGATGGCATTATAAAATTCCACCCTGTATAAATATATAAGATCTTTATTTACCTACCAATTGTTAAATATTCAAGTATAACAAAACTTAATGCTAAAGGTCATGTATTTTGCAATGCATCCGTTGGATATCAACAAAAACACGCATTAGTCTCACATTCGAGAAAACTGTTAGACATTATTCTCTAGTCTTTATAACCGCAAAATGTTCTTGAGAATCGCAGTTTAGTATCGAAGCGAATAGCAAAAATGATTTGGACTTAGATATTGACATTCGGAAAAAGGCGACGAGCTGTCAAAAAAAATTAAGGTTGATTCACACATAGCCGGGCCGTGGTCCGTCAGGAGCTCATAAAAATATAATTGGATACATTTACTATGAACACGTTCACACTCGTCCGTGTCCGGGCAGGCGACGACTGAGCTATTTATTATGTTCATCATCATTTTAGCTGAAAGACATCAACTGCTGGACTAGGGCACAACAAAAACGAAGTGTTTGGTAACTGCACGTTGACATGCAGAAAAAGGTGACGAGTAGCCAAAATTAATCTTTTTGGTCGCCATTATCAATTTAGCCAAAAGACTTGCAGAGCCAACATGGGCCGACATAGGCCTCCGTCAAGGTTCATCATGTCGACCGGCCCTGTGCTTCTCATCTCTTCTATCCGCGGGTTCCTGCTACCCTGATCTGTGAAAGATTTTACATAAGAATGTTAATATAATTAGAATGGTCTGGGAAGTGGAAAACGGAGTTAAACTACGTTACCTACATATTACTTACTTAAAAAATAGACAACTTCAATAAAACCCTGTAAACGTTTACTCTGCTTCAATTTAACCAATTTTGATGAACTTGTTACATGCTTACTTAAAGAGATAGTTTGGGTTTTTGAGAAGAACATAGGAAAGGTTTTTTCTTCATATCAGGAGTACTCTCTCTTGAGATAATTGTCTACTTTAATGAGAGCCGAAGCTGGTATTCAGCTATTTAATTGTACAAAATAGTCTAAACATCGACGTCATTCCAAATTCGGCGCATCAGAAACACAATAATTGATAACAAGTTATAAACAAACAACATTCTTCGGTGTAAGTAATTAAATGGAAGCTCAAGTCTCGTACACGTATCATGAAATAAAACAACTATGAGTTGCAACTGCACAGCGGGTCTAAAAAGGCCACTTTAGAAAAATCTGAAAGCAAATCACGCTACCCGTCACTGTAAAATTTTCCCAATCAATCATGAACCTAATACGTTAGCGATAAAGATTAAAATTAAATTTGACAGATTGTTGTGTGATTAAAATTTTGATACTCCTAAAGTGGCCTTTTTAGGCCCGATGGTCGTTTTAATTGAAGTTGCATGAATCTTGCAGTTTCTCGGTAGGCTGAATATTAACTGACAGGAATAGTGAACCTGTTGAGGAATTTGTTCAAAAGAGTCACCACGACCCTGGAACGCAAAGGGCATTAGGAGGAATACGGATGGGTTTTAGTCAGTAAGAGTAACATTCGATTCCGCTCCGTCCAGGGTGCTTACTCTCGAATATAATTCCGATAGATCGACATTGGAATTGTCAGTCAAACGTCAGGGATTGGCTAGACTCAGTGAGTCCAGCCAATCCCTGACCATTAAATCAACCAACTGACATTTGACCAATGTCGATCTATCGGAATTATATTCCAGAGTAAGCACCCAGAGCGGGACGGAGTCATTTGAAGATTTCTCTTCCTTCAAAAAAAAATGGTGAAACCTCCTGCCAGGGTTGCGGAATATGAAAGAGTTACCACGACATTAGAACGCAAAGGGCATTATTTTTTTATTATTGATAGGCACGCGCTTGACCACCATCTCACCTGATGGAGTCGAAAATGGAGTACGCTTGCCTAGAAAAAACATTAGGAGGAACACGGATGGGTTTTAGTCAGTAAGAGTCTGACACTCCCTTCCGCTCCATCCAGAGCGGAAGAAGTCACTTGGTAATGTCCCAGCCACAAAAAAGAAGGATGTTAAACCTGTGGGAAAATTTACAAAGGGAGGCACTGATCTTCTCTCGAAATTAACGGTCAGTCTTTTATAAACAGTAATTTGTATTTTGATTCAAGTTGCGTGAATCTTTCAATGTCTTAGAAGTCAGGCTTTGTATCAAAGACATGATGTTTGACGGTCATGTTACGGTGGGCTTGCCACAGGTAGGTCTGATTTTCATATCATACCGTGCGAATCTGTTAAAAATAAATGATTACTTTTGTGTGAATCTTACAGATTCTCAGTAGAAGTATCAACTGACTTGTATTAAAGATATAATATGATGTCTGATGGTGATGCTATGGCAGGTTCATCACAGCTAGAGGGGTCTGATTTTCATATGAAATCCTAGGAATCTTTTAAAAATAGTTGATTAAATTTTCGTGAACCTTGCAGTTTCTCAGTAGTCAGGCTAAAGACAGGGATTGTAAAGTTACGGCGGGCTTATCACAGGTACGTCTGTTTTTCATATGATATCGTACTAATGTTCTTCTTCTTCTTTCTTATAGTTAATTAAAGTTGCGTATATCTTGCTGATTATCAGTAGGACTTTATCTAAATATTATTAATTGACTGTTAAATGGCAGGGATGGCGAATCCATGAAAAGCTTACCACGGGTGAATTTCTTATGAGTCTTTAAAAATAAATTATTCGGAACTGAATAAGATGTAGTATTTACAATATAAATACTACATCTTATTAATTGTATTAAGTACGTGTTTTGCTTTCAGTCTATCATACTTTTTAACTGATTTAAAAAAAGAGGAGGTGCTCAATTCGGATGTTTTTTTTATGTATGTTCTGCAAAATTCCGTCATTTATAGATGGATTTGTAAAATTATTTTGTAGAGTATATTCTGAAATAGTCCTTTTAAATTTCATCAAAATCGGTATAGTATTTAAAAGCCAGACAAGGCTTTTAAATCAAAGTAGCTGTAATAGGGAATATGCATGCGATTTTATATTTGTAAAATGAAATACTTATTAGTTCTAATAAACAATCACGAAATTATTTTTTAAATACTTTTATCAGCGATGAAGTTATAAAGCTTCAAAGATGACAATTAGAAAGAGAGGTCCGATGTAAAATTTGACGTCATCGTCCATGACGCCTATACAGCTGCCATAGAAAACATCGTTTTCGCGAGAGGGACCAATATATTTGTTTAAAATAATTATATCTTCTTAGTTTTTCGAGTAATTTTGATTCTATTTTCAGTGTTAGTATTTTTGTATATTTTTAGATAAATTGAATAGATGACAAATATGTTTTTCATGCATATTCCCTATTCGTTTACCTGGATGACGTACTTTGTTTGTTGCCTAAACGAAATTGCGTGTTTTGCTTTCCTGCGACTTTCTAGAGGTACAATAAAAATTAAAAGTATAAAAGATTTTTTCCCAGATTTTTTGTTTTAGTTGTTTTGGCATTAGATAGTAATTCCAAAAGGTTTGCCATCCCTATTATAAGGTATTTTACAAGCTGTAGACAGACAAGCTACCAAGAGACACCATCCGACAAGAATACAAATCACACATTTAAATAATAAAAGACTTTTGACTGTTTCACTCTCTTTTGTTTTTTGCGCCAAAAAATATTCGGCTTTTGAAATGCAAATTAGAAGTTTGTCAGACACGTTTCGTTTTTTTTTAGACCACAGAAACCAAAAAGAAGGATTTGGAATATTCCAGGATGTTTGACGTTTGCATACGTGTTATAATGAGTCCTCATGTTACAGACTTTGAACTCTGAATAAAAAAAATTCTATAACTCCGACATTTATCTACTTTGCTTTGTTTCACAGACAAAATTCTATTTCGTGTGAATATAAAAATTATATAACATCACGCTGAGACCAATAGGAGCGGAGAAGTAATAAAAATTGTGACGCAGACAAAGTTGCGCGGGTCAACTAGTACTAATATACATATAAAGCTGAAGAGTTTGTTTGTTTACTTGAACGCGCTAATCTCAGGAACTACTGATCCGATTTGAAAAATTCTTTCAGTGTTAGATAGCCCATTTATTGAGGAAGGCTATAGGCTATATATTATCACGCTAAGACCAATAGGAGCGGAGCAGTAACGAAAATTGTGACGCAAACGAAGTTGCGCGGGTCAACTAGTACCTAATATTAGTATAGATTAATTACTCAGGGACCGATCTAGTTTTGTCTAAATTCTATAAAAAAAAAATGTCAAGCATGTAACAATGTTACATGAAAAAAAACCTAATCTTTTTTATTTCTCACCATAAATATTACAGAAGTTATAGAAAAAAAAGAAAATGGCGGACGCTGGGCGCTATTTTTGCTTTTTCCGTAAATAGACATCTCTCCTCTCTCTCTCTCGTTGATGCCGACATAATGTTGATAAATTATATAATTCAAAAGGTAACTAAACTCGTTTGTAGGAAATGTGTTTGGCATTCATAAGTACGAGTAGGTACCTACCTTGGGTATTGACTTGTATGTTTAAAAGTAGATTTTTTAATTTAATTTGGTAAAGATAACTGTTATTGCTTCAATTTACTTGATGTTCATCACTTGTATTAATTTAAAAAGAACGTCAACATCAGTGTACTTATTTGTTCATTTTAGCCCACAAGGTGGACCGATGACCTGGTGAAGGTCGCGGGTAGCCGATGGATGCGAGACGCATGGGACTGGTCGTTGTGGCGACGCTTGGGAGAGGCCTATGTCCAGCAGTGGACGTCTTTCGGCTGATATGATGATGATTGATAAAATAAAATTTATATGAAGTTTAAGGAAAATAAAATAAACTTCAGTAAGTTTTCCATTGGTCTTGTTTAACATAATAATACAAATAAAAAACCGACTTCCAAAATCAAAACACTACAAAGTAAAAAATAACTTTAATTTCGAAATGTTTTTGGTTATTTCGTTTTTTTTACTTTTACTTCTTCAAAAAGGAGGAGGTTCTATATTCATAGAAGTCGGTTAAAAAGTAAGCTACATACATCGAGTCATAATACCTATTAAGTACTTGTAAAAGAATCTAAAATAGGTATTTTTATGATGATATAGGTATGATAATTATGCTCAGTAGGTGTCCAAGTTAATAGTAGTAATATGATATTGGCACAAATTGTTAGGAATCATAAAAACAGCGTAGTGATGACAAAGTGCTTCCAAAACCTAGTGTTGCCCCTCGGGGCGACTGGGGTGAAATGGCAGTCTTTCTGGCTGCTAATAATATCTTTGACAATCGTCATACAAAACAAGTTCATTTTACGACCACTGCCTCTGCCTAAACCGGAATTTACACAAAGAAAAACAAATCTAAATCGAATAAAAGCCAAACATGTGCCCATTTGAGTTCTTCTTCTTCTTCTTCCACCTGGCGTTAATCCCGGCTATTGCCAGGGTCCGCCTTCCTACTTAGCTTCCTCCAGTTTGCCCGATCTTGAACATCCTTCTCAGTCAGGCCATTGGCTCTCATGTCGGACTTGACGACGTCCAGCCAGCGCTTGCGAGGGCGACCACGGGACCTAGCCCCAAGTACAGCCATATTCATGCATCTCCGACCAACGTACTCCATAGGGCGGCGCATGATGTGGCCATACCATCGCAGACGACACTCTTGCAGTTTGCTTGTGCCCATTTGAGTACACTGGACTAAATCTCACATTTTAATTTAACTAATCTGTCCCCATTTGGGCACAACTCACCTAAACTAGCCACAATGCAATTCTATTAACGTAATCCTTTTCAATTGCTTTATGTATTGAATATTAAGTACCCACGTGAAACTTAACCTTCAATCTGGGTATATTGTACGAGTAGTAACAATTATTCAGATTATTTTCGCTTTTACTATTCATATTAATAAGTCGAGGAGCTCGTGCCTAGATAATAACAGCCGCACGGATTGATCTTCTAGGTTAAGCAACACTTGGCAAGGTTGGTCTGTGGATGGGTAACCATCTTAACATACCGAGTTTCCTCCGTGCCTCGGAAAGCACGTTAACGTAAATAGTCTTGCCATGAAGTACCGTGTTACTCAGTTAATTCAATTCAATTCAATTCAATTTATTTCAGATAGATTACAATCATAATAATTACAATTATAAACATCCATAGCAATTTAAATAAAATATCACTAGACACAAACACAACAAGGGAAACAAACAAAACAAACAAACAAACAAACACAACATTGGAGACAACATTGGTGGTTGTGGAGGTCTGGTAGGCAACCGCTCCTCGTAAAATACTGGTATTCAGCTAAATCCGGCTTGACTGGAAGCCGACCCCAATGTAGTTGGGAAAAGGCTAGGCAGATGATGATTAATAAGTACTTAAGAAGATTATAACAATCATCGTGCAGTGTTTAGTAACTACAATCTGCGTAATCTCGTAATTGCGTGTACATTTCACGATTTCATTTACCAACCAAGGCAAACGGCATGTTGAAGCTCTTGCAGCGATGACCAGACACAACAATGACTTTGTTTGATAATTAAACTCCTATTAAATCCAATATTAATTTCTGTAGTAGTAGACACGGCAAAACTGTCAATAACTTCTTAATAAGTCACATTAAATTAGCAATATTCAAGATACATAATTTTCGTTGGACTGGTTTTGTTTTATTACTCAGACAAGGACCCATTATAAGGCATTTGACCTCTTATGAATTGGACCCATAGGTATAGGAATCTTCCAAAAAAAAAACGGGCCAAGTGCGAGTCGGACTCGCACACGAAGGATTCCGTACCATAAATCTTGATGTTGGTATAGTGGCAATAGAAATACAAAATCTGTGAAAATTTCAACTGTCTTACTATTACGGTTCTTAAGATACAGCACGCTGACAGACAGACGGACGAACGGAGGCTTAGTAATAGGGTGCCGTTGGTTACTCTTTGGGTACGGAACCCTAAAAAGTAAAGACAAAACAAATTATTGCAAGGGTTGAAAAATGAAACCATGGCTGATTAGCTTTTGAAAATAAGTTCTCGCCGTGCTTAAATGAAGCTACAACGCCAGTCAACATCTTAAAACTAAATAAACCAGTTAATGAAGCACACATTGTCCAAAATAATTTGGTAATTCATACAAATATGTGCAATTAGTGCAGCAATCGAGGACATTAACAAATACGTTCTTAAGTGTTAAGTTAAATAAGAATTGTGCAAAATATCTCAAGGTTGAGACGTCGCAAGTCTCTTTGCATGGCAATCTACGGTAAGTTGAGAAGGATTCCTGTCTAATGGCAGCATCGGCCGTGTCGAATTTGATTCGATAACATCTCGTTAAAGTGGACACTGATCCTAACAGAGGTCGCCTCCTCCTCATGGTTTCAAAACCTTTCAGCTTCTACTTTTACCTACATCCTCGGCTTCTGAGGCTTTTATATTCTACGATGTCCTATAAGCTGGTATGCTTCCTCTAGAGCGTTTGTTCTCGAGTTTGCCAGTAAAAATTACCTTCAGTAAATGGTCACCTTTATTTTATGGGGAAATCCTCGTGGATATGCTCCGTCTGGGAAGACGGATTATTACTCTTACCGAATTCCTACGGTTACCATGACTGGGGGACCCGGGATACAATCAAATTCACGCGCACCCCCGACTTCAACGACCTCACATGCTCCAATAAAGGCGCGCACGGAACTGCGCACCACGTCTTTTCGGCCTGGCTGGTCAGGCGACTACTCAGCCCCAAGTTAGCCACCCGCAGGCCCTTCCTTATGGTGGCCGGAGATAGTAGATGGTCACCTGGTTTGCTGACGATACTCAATTACAGGGACACTTAGAAAAGTCATAAAAATGTACTAATTACATGTTTAATTATTTATAGGGATGGGCTTTAAAATATGGGAATCGGGACGATGAAAGCCTTAATCATGCAATAGGGAATATGCATGCGATTTTTTTAGCAAAATTAAATACTTATTAGCTGTAGTAAACAATCGCCAAATTATTTTTTAAATACCTTCATCAGCGATGAAGTTATAAAGCTTCAAAGATTACAATTAGAAAGAGAAGTCCGATGAAAACTTTGAAGTCATCGTCTATGACGCCTATACAGCTGCCGTAGAAAACAGCGTTTTCGCGAGAGGGGCAGATATATTTGTTTAAAATAATTATAACTCCTTCGTTGTTAGAGTAATTTTGATTCTATTTTCACTGTGAGTATTAGATTTTTGTATATTTTTAGATAAACTGTATAGATGACAAATATGTTATTCATGTATTCCCTTTCCATTTTCAATTTTTATGAAGTCAACTTACACAAGCCTTGCCAAGACAAAGGGTTGTGGAGGTTCTGGTATTCACTCAGCTGCATCCGATTCGTCTGGAAGCAGAAAAGCTTCCAGACGAATCTTGCTGAGATTCGCTGGCTGAGAGAGAGATAAGGACTAAAGTACAGGTAACTTAAGAAATTAAATTCCAAAAGAACGAAAGTAAAGGCGAATAATCTACGTTTGACAGACGGAACATTAAAGCAATAGACTTGCATATGACGTAGTTAGTTTTAGTTATACTATTGCAATAATAAGCCAGATACGATTGTTTCAAATGACTCAATGACACGCGTTGAACTACTGACTGAATAAGTATAATAAAAAATACTTTCTATCATAAGCCACGTACGTTATTTTAAGTAATATCAGCTGTAGGTAGTAGTGTGGAAATCTATACTAATATACAGGGTTATTTGTAAAACACCAGCAACCTCTTAGGCAGTGAAAGTACACATGATTATAAGCAACTTTTACTTTGGGAAAACTCCGACATCTCGAAAAAAATATCAGCTGTTTCATACAAAATGCAATATTTAGTCAATGAAAATGAATGGAACAGCTGATATTTTTCTTTAGCTTTCGGAGTTTTCCCAAAGTAAAAGTCGCTTATAATCATGTGTACTTTCACTGCCTAAGAGGTTGCTGGTGTTTTACAAATAACCCTGTATAAAGCTGAAGAGTTTGTTTGTTTACTTCAACGCGTTAATCTCAGGAACTCTTGGTCCGATTTGAAACATTCTTTCAGTGTTAGATAGCCCATTTATCGAGGAAGGCTATAGGCTATATATCATCACGCTAAGACCAATAGGAGCGGAGCAGTAATGAAAATTGTGACGCAGACGAAGTTGCGCGGGTCAATTCGTTATATATACATTCCATGTAGTTTTTTGTCGTACTTGGTCGATATGATAAAGTTGTTGAAGTTGACCTCTTATTAGGACGTCGTGAGTAATCAAATCTACGCAAAACATGGTTCTGCTAGCCGATATGACCGTGACGCCACTGGCAGAAGACTGTCAGCGACGTCGCCTGCAAAGGAAGCAAATTATCCAAAAAATATGTAATACCGGGATGAAAAGTAGTGCTTTTTCAGGAACCACATCCTAAAAGCCGATAGACGTGCATGAGGAGATAATAAACAGACAGACAGAGTTACTTTTTATTTATTAATTAAGTATAGAAGTGTGGAAGCAAGGATATGTAGCTTAAACGGACACTGAATGTCCTTGTAGAGTTCACCACTCGATCTACCCTTCATTCACGTTGAAATCTTAATTGGCTTTAAGCACTGGTGCTACTATGTGACCACATTAAAACATCGGTAACAAAACTAGTTCACAGTATGTGTATCCTTCTAAATATGTAGATGCAACTACCACTGGAACTTAACAGATTCGTCCCTTGAGGTTCTTATGTACCGAAGTTGGGGCATTAGTAAAGTTTATAGATAAAGGGGCTCTTATAGTTGTAGATACAGTCTTAAGGCATACCTGTCTTCTGTCTAAAGTATGGGCAGGTACATGAAAAAATTTATTTCACTTAAACTAAAAAAACCGGCCAAGTGCGAGCCTTACTCGCACACGAAGGGTTCCGTACCATAAATCTTGATTGTTATTATTTGTTGTTATAGCGGCAATAGAAATACACAATCTGTGAAAATTTCAACTGTCTACCTATTAAGGTTCTTGAGTTATAGCCCGCTGACAGACAGACGGACTGACGGACGGACAGCGGAGGCTTACTAATAGGATTCCGTTGGGTACGGAACCCTAAAAAAAAGTTTAACTATAACCATTTGCCACTCCACCGTTTTCTAACCAACTCAAATCAAGTTTGAGTTAAGCTTGCCTTTGTAGGCACATGAACTTAATCATGACTATACCATGTATGTAAGTGGTTTTGATGTACAATCTATACTTACGAGTAATATATAAAGCTGAAGAGTTGGCTATAGGCTATAATATCATCACGCTAAGATCAATAGGAGCGGAGCAGTAATGAAAATTGTGACGCAGATGAAGTTGCGCGGGTCAACGAGTAAAGAATAAGAATAGTATGTTGGGATTCTCGGGATGTTGATTTTAACCATCTTCCTCAACTTCATTTCCTTCCTGCTTAATTGTGGGAACCTGTCTTTAACGTCATCAGAACTGATTTCGCCGAAGTGCCTAAATTTGACACCAACAAAACTTGCTTTAGTTTGCAATACTTAAGCGACTTTAGCACCTACACTTGTCTCATTCAAGAATCAAACTGCCACCTGTTCCGACCTTGCCTTCGGAATTGGTGCGTTGGTCCGACAACCCATCCATTGGCAGTGAAAGGTAGGTATGATTGTCCTTGACTAACTCGGTTACTTATTACGTATCACGCTTGTCTTGTGTCAAGTTTAAAATAATTCGATGCGCAGAAGTTCGAGTATCAATGTGCTGTACCTAATAGGAATCTTTTTTTGTCTAGCTGTCTTTGGTGATTGGACCACTGTGCACTGATGCCTTTTTATTTATGCTCTTTTGTGATTTAACGATCACACTGAAACATTAAATTATTTATTAACTTTGAAAACTCTGTTCTCTGACTTAATTGGAGGCCATTCGACATTTATTTTTGGGAAAAACTTATCAAACTTTACGAGGTCAGTCCTAGAGGTTAAGATTAAGGCCCAAAGCCAAAGCTTTTTTTGGTAAAAACAACAATATAAATATCCGCATATTAATTCATGTAATTTATTGACACAATTGTTATATTAATTGTTTTTGAGCACGTTCTCTTAATCCGAGAAAGGAGCAAACCAATTTTAACAAACAATACGAATGAAAGTATCTAGCCAGACCCAAGGATAACGACTGACTGACCTTTTAGTTTGAATTATAGACCCATAGCGTTTAAACCACCGTGCTTACTTTAAGACCAAACTACCGACTTCAAGAATTCGATAAAAACCCTGTTTCAAAAGAAGCACAGAAGCCATTAATAACTTTTATTTATGATATCACAGATGGCACAAATACTATAATTAAACCTTTAACAGCCATTGAGGAGCTCGTGGCTAAATAATAACAGCCGCATGGGTCGATCTTCAAGGTTAAGCAACGCTTGCCAAGGTTGGTCTGTGGATGGGTGACCATCTTAACATACCGAGTTTCCTCCGTGCCTCGGAAAGCACGTTAAGCCGTTGGTCCCGGCTGTTTGGCAGTCGTTACGGATAGTCAGAAGCCAGTAAATCTGACTCCAGTCTTGCAAAAAAGTACCGTGTTACCCAGTTAATGGGTTGTGGAGGTCTGGTAGGCAGCAGCTCCTCGTAAAATACTGGTATTCAGCTTAATCTGGTTTGACTGGAAGCCGACCCCAATATAGTTGGGAAAAGGCTAGGCAGATGATGAAACCTTTAATAGCCATCGATGTACCACGTTCTTTTTGTCCAGTAACTTCCGGGTGGCAACCACTGTGCTGTGCAGCTTAGATCACGTTTTTGTATTTGTTTTTTGTCCACGTTCGTGTTTATTTTGACTTATGTCAGCACTTTTTGCGGCAAGTTTGATTACTGTGCTACTTTTTGGCACGTTGATGTAATTTAATGTAAATAAGTTATTGTATTCATGATTTTATTTGTTATTCAGTCGTGTTTAATGGTGGAAAATTAATTTTATTATTTATTATGATGATTATACTTAATTAATCTGTCTGTCTATGTGTTTAATTCAATTCATAATAAGTAATCATAAAGTTATTAACTTATCATATCATAGATAAAAACATCTTCAGCAGGAATAATAATTTAATAACATTATTTCTTAGAATTATTTACAATATCTGGTGAACTTCATAGTCGTAATATTAATCGTTTTCCGTGCAACGGGCATAAGGTATTTTTCGTTTGAAATATCTTAGCATAATTAATCTACCATCGACAATTACCTACTTGTTTTAAAAAAACAGGCCAAGTGTAAGTCAGACTCGCAAACGAAGGGTTCCGTACCAAAACTTTAATTTTTATTATTTGTTGTTATAGAGGCAACAGAAATACACAATCTGTGAAAATTTCAAATGTTAACCTATTACGTTTCTTGAGATACAGCCCGCTGACAGACAGACGGACGGACGGATAGCGGAGGCTTAGTAATAGGGTTCAGTTGGTTACCCATTGGGTATGGAACCCTAAAAATGAAATACTTCAAAAATAAGTGCCTCTACTGACAAGATTATTGAAGTGTTCATATTTACAAGATTATTGAATAGGGAATATGCATGAAAAACATAATTATTTATCATCTATACAGTTTATCTAAAAACAAAATATAATACTAACAGAGAAAATAGAATCAAAATTACTCAAAAAACGAAGGAGATATAATTATTTTTAATAAATATATCTGTCCCTCTCGCTAAAACGCTGTTTTTTATGGCAGCTGTATAGGCGTCATAGACAGAGACGTCAAAGTTTACATCGGACTTCTCTTTCTAATTGTAATCTTTGAAGCTTTATAACTTCATCGCTGATGAAGGTATTTAAAAATAATTTCATGGTTGTTTACTAGAGCTAATAAGTATTTCATTTTCCAAATGAAAAAAATCTCATGCATATTCCCAATTGTGAGTGTATTTTAGGATATAAGATGCTCAGGAACATATCTTTTTAATCATGAAAGACACTAGAAATTGTCCCGAAATAAGGACGCATTCGACTATGGCCTGTATCACCATCAGATACGGTACTTCTAAATGCTCGTACGTAAATCTTATTACTCTGGGTACACCAACCAATCCTGAAACATGCAAAACCGAGGGGAAACTAATAAGTATTGGAAACGCATCTAAAATTAGCTCCTATCCTAAAATAGTGTTCATAGCTATTACTAAGTCTTTGCTACAAACAGACTACCCTACAGTTTGTTTGGTGTCATATTATCATTAGGAGAATGTGTGTTTTGATATGTGACTACAGCATCCCGCTGTGTAGGTGACTGAAGGCGACTGAAGGAAGAAGACGGGGCCCGCTAGGGCAGGTGCCTGCTGGGCCTGCGGAATCTGTTCGAAAGGGGTGCCGTAGCCTTGGAACACAACACGGATGGGTTTTAGTCAGTAAGAGTCTGACACTCCCTCTTGCTTTACCCAGAGCGGGAGGAGTCATTTGATGATTTCCCATCCTTAAAAAAAAAAAAAAAATGGTGACTGAAGGAAAGGACGCAGATAATTATACATATTTTTAGACGGATAAATAAAAATACTTGTTTCATCTAGATACCTATCAATAGTAAGAAAAAAAAAAAAAAAAAAAGATACTTCGTGGTCCTAAATGGACTTAATTTGACTTGGACTCAAATGGGGACATAATTAAGAACGCTTGATAATATTTTCTTTTTTAGTTTATGATGACGTTTATTGAACTATGACGAAATAGAGATTAAAAATACGTTGTATTTTACTATCGGGCTCAACAAGAAATTTCTTATAACCATTACAAAAGTCCCGAAAACTATGAAATAAATATTTGAAAAGGAAACTAATAAGAAAATAGCTTTTAATTGCGACCGATTGCGTTGATGCGAAAACTTTTAATTAGTGAACAGCCGAGTAGTCCATTTTTATTTTATTTAAGTCTAAAATAAAATAGTGTTGCTCCACAGTCATTCGATCCGTTGTGAATCCGTTTATGGCTGAATTTAAAATAGCTGTTAGCCGAAAGACTTTTGATCTGTGACCAATTAATTGGTTAGGTTTAGGATATATTTTTTTAAAGGCATTGCGCACAATGCTTGTAGCTAGGTAGCTAAGTTATCCTGCCAGCGGACTTTGTTCGAAAGAGTCACCGCGGCTCTGGAATGCAAAGGAGGAATACGGTTGGGTTTTAGTCAGTAAGAGTCTGACACTCCCTTCTGCTCCATCCAAAGCAGGAGGAGTCATTTGATGATTTCCCATCCTTTTATAAATATAACTGGCTTTTGCCCGCAACTTGGTACGCGAAGTTCGTTTCAGGAAATCCTCTCTTAGTGCCCAAGGAACCTGTATGCCAAATTTCAGTTTTTTACGAACAGAAGTTTCGGCTTTGCGTAGTTTGTCAGTCACTCAGTCATGGAATATATAAAAATTCTTCCGTTACTGACTGATTGAGTGACTGAGTTTTGTGAAGGATTTCTTTTGAGGTGAGTTTGAGAAAGTAGGATTTCCCGAAATCGCACGGGAACGGGATATTCGCGTACGAAGTCGGAGGCAAAAGCTAGTGTTATATTATTAAGGAGGATTGCTATATCCTAGGAGTCCAACAATCCATAGAGACCGCAGTATGAATACGCAAATTGTCGCGTATTGGTCTCTAGCTCAGAGAGTTCCCTGCCGGGGTGCGGAATCCGGTCGAAAGAGACGCCGCAGCCCTGGAACGCAAAGGGCATTGGGAGGAGCACGGATGGGTTTTAGTCAGTAAGACTCTGACACTTCCTTCCGCTCCTCCCAGAGCAGAGCGGAAGGAGTCATTTGATGATTTCAAAACATTAAAAAAAAAAAAACTCGGGGAGTTCTCATATAATCCAGACTATCCTGTTTTCATTCAGCCAGGAATCATATTCAGCGTGATTCTGCAGGAATTAAGGATAATTTATATCAGACTCAGTAAAAACAACCTTCTGTTGTGACGATAATGTTCTTTATTGTTTTCCATTCCATGTTTATAATAAAGAACATGACTCCTTCTTACACCCTTGAACCGTTCCCTCTTAAACCTCTTTATTATCCCCCTTAACTCTATATCCTTAAAGGTATACCAACTACAAAAGTGCTTGGCTAATTATCTATGGACACTGCATCCTCCCTTACAGATTTAGTGTAGTTGGTGGGTGGATGATTCTCTTAGATCTCTTGAGTTGAGGAGCTGATACTACTGGATTAGACTGGACCGGACCGCAGTTCATCTGCCTAGCCTATCCCCAACTATATTGGGGTCGGCTTCCAGTCAAACCGGATTCAGCTGAATACCAGTGTTTTACGTAGAGCGGCTGCCTACCAGACCTCCACAACCCATTAACTGGGTAACACGGTACTTCATGGCAAGGCTGGAGTCAGATTTACTGGCTTCTGACAATCCGTAACGACTGCCAAAGATCTACAAATGACAGCCGGGACCAACGGCAAAACGTGCTTTCCGACGCACGGAGGAAACTTGGTATATTAAGATGGTCACCCATCCACAGACCAACCTTGGCAAGCGTTGCTTAACCTTAAAGATCGACCCATGCGGCTGTTATTATATAGCCACGAGCTCCTGGACCGGACCGCAGTATGAACATGCAAATTGTTGAGAATTGGTCTTCTCATTAGGAGTCAAAATTCCCAACAGAATCGACCCAAGTAGGTAAAAGGCTGAGGAACTTAAGACCAATTCCAGTACTGCGAATACTCATGTTCTATCTAACATACATGAGTCAAAGTGTTAATCCAGAGTTCAACAGAACGACCACCTTTTCAATATAGAATTTGAAAGAAACCTTGACAAAATACACAACGCCGTGGTAACGATTCTTGTTTCCAACGTTAACATAAATTATATCTTCTCAAAACCTACAATCATTCGAGCAGTTCTTGCTTATATTATCTAACAATTTAAAAGGAAGTCGGTAGTGGAAGTCAAGTATATTGCGTAGGTACAAACTGGCAGTTTCCACACCGGTAACCACGGAGCTCAGCCGTGATTCAACGTTCATCCTTTGATGCACATGATATTTAGCCTAGCATTACGCGTTCATGACATTTGGCTAGTGCGTTGACTTTAGTGTTTAAGTTGGTGGTATTAACTATGGTATTAGTCTGTCAAGTATATTATGTTTCAAGCGTAAGATCGTGTCATTAATTTTATTACGGTTACTGCGTACTTGTGATAAGTAATTGGTACTCCATAAATGTATCCAAGTTACAATTTACTCTGATCTACCTTTTCCTTGTTATTCAAAACATAAAAGATTATCCCGAATCACCGTACCGATATAACGCAAGTTCGAATAACTACAGCCCGAAACCATGAAATCAAAGCAACCAAAAGCGGGAAGTTTCAAAGACGGGATCGTTTAGGAAATTAGGACCCATAAGGAACCCTATTGTCCTGGCATTCCTTTTAGAAATGAAGTGAGAGATAGGTACGGTTTCCAAGACGAAAATACTAAAAGACGGGATGAAACCGTCGAAACGGACAACCGCTTGACTGCCAATAACAAAATGAATAGAAGCCCAAAATAATATTCGAAGAATACTCAAACAAAGACAACTGATCCAACCTATTTTGTAACAACAACTGAACAAGATGCACCTACCCACAATTATTTCATAATTATACTACGTGATTTGGGGTCATTATTGTCCGTGAGTTTACAATGAAAACCATTTCGTCATGTTTAGCAGACGATGCTTGTTCAATAATCCTGACGGACTTGCTGCGAGTTGCGTCACTAAAAAACAATGCCGATAAAGAATTGACAGCAAGAAAAATCTCTTAATTAACGTCTATTTCTAATAGAGGTCGAAAGGAAAACTAGGTTATAGAAACTACAGATAGATACACATTCTAAATTTCTCTTACTTTAGTTGGGAAATAGCTCAATGAAACCTAGGCATAATTTTGAATGGTATGTACTATATAATCAAGACCAATTTTTATTCGTACAGTGTCAGTTTTCTGCTTCATACAACTTTATTTATACAACTTGTGGCAATGCTTTGACTTTATTTCCTTTTTGTAGATCATTACTAAGGTTTATTACTCTACTTCTGTCGCTGGTATCTCCTTTCCTAACTTTGGAAATTTCCACTGTCAACCTTTTATTCGTCAATCTATTAGCATATCTGTCACGACTTTAAAAGCTACCTGCAAAAACTATACATGCATTTTTCAAGGTCAAACGCATAACATTGAATACAGCGTTATCCGTAAAATGTTTTCCATCAATAACAATAACCGTATCTTTCCTTTAAGTTTTACCTCGTTCTTGTATGACCTTCAGTTCTTCATCATAATGTAGCATCAAAGGTTATTGGTAATTTCCTTATAATAAAACATACTATAGAATTTAAATTACCCAACTATCAACAAGGTTGAAGCACTAGAAAAAACTTGACCGGATCATCTTTCAACGACTTTTTCAGATCGACTTTAGACGTAAGATCAGCAAAATCAATCATAATTATATCATTTAGCTAACTATGTGTGCAAAAAATAAGCTTTACTAAATTATGTCACGACTCACGATTTATATTAATCACGAATTTAATATGCGTGACAAAGCATATATAACACATATTACAGGTTGCCAAGCATAAAATTTATTAGTTATATTTTAGTTCCAATTTTGACTGGTAGAAAAACATTGCGTTCTTCGAACGTGTTGGCATGTTTTTTTATTCATAATTAAATTCATTCACGTGCACAGATCGTCTTGTTTATTCAAATTTTATACATAGTTTTCAAGTTTCTTTGATCACTTTGACATTCAAAAAGACATCTTTATTATTATTTCTAACTAGGAATCCTGCACAATTATCATACTAATGTAAAAGGCTTTCAATGGACATATTTTCTCGATTTTATAATATTCTTCTTCTTGTTCTTACAATAATCCTCCGGTTACATCATTTCATCAGTGTCCTCTGTATCAAGACCTACCTTTTCCTTGTTATTCAAAGCGTAAGCTACATTTATTGATTCACTTCAAACAATAGTTTGTTTTCCATAAAACCCGTTCTCCTTCAAGTTATTTTCCCACCAGTAAGATCCCATTGTGTGCAAGCAATGTCAGGTCAAAAAACTAGACCGTTATTTTCATCATTAACGTGTCTAACTACTGTTTACCCACGATTCTGATGTGTTGCATTGAGTATTGCTTCACAAACAAGGTCTGAATTAAAAGAGGTTTATTTCAAATCGCGATTAACACTAAATTTAGTGGTTATCATTATTGCAACAACTTAGTAGTATTTTTTTTCTGGTCTAATGATTTCCTGATCGGTAGGTTTCAAAATATTGATGATTGCATTTTCATAGTTTTTTTTTTATATTTATTTTATTAAAATTGTTCGATGTAGTGACGTCATTGTAAAATAATTTATTTACAAGGAATATTTATACAAATTCCAAAACATCGCGTCGCTTAACCTTTGGAAAAAAACAACTACTTTCAAAAGTCCTATCTACCTTAAATTGTTGTCATTGATAGGAAATAGATAGTAAATTTGTTTATTAGAGGTTAAAGTTGTTAGTTTAACAAGTACCTTGGCACTTAAAACAATCCGATAATCACCACCATCTTCCACTTTGTTAACAGCGATTGCGGAATCCAATTTACTCGCGAATCATTTACCTTTTTTAGGTAACTGATCTCCGAAACTACCGCATAAATTGATTCAACGTTACAAAATATTTGCAACTAGTGTTCCGCCAATGTTCATACTTTAGGCCAGATCCAAACGAGATCAATTTCAACTACAACTGTCCTTTCACTATCACGCTCTGATGTTGCTTAATATTTTCGCGGCGAGGGCAATATTAGTACAATCACATTTTTATTTGCAAGTTATTATATAAATAGATGTTGTATTATGTTATCAGTGGTGTGGAATGTTTTTGTTTTAGTGTTAGTTATCTATGTCCTGCATGTTGCAACGGTTGAGCAGTTTCTCGCGGTGGTACTTGCGGAAACGGTGTAGTTATTTTTATGTTTACTCTTTGTTTACTGTGGTTAATGACACAACTTGGCGAAGTGGTGTTGTATGGATCTGTCGTATACTCGTCTAACTGCGGAGCTCTTCTTCAGAATATAAGCCACACGTTTGAATGCCCCAAGTGCCTATGCACCTTTACGTAGGGTGACACTGATGCTGCAGTTTAACGCAGCCACGTACTGAGCCTAAACAATTTCTGGATTTAACGATCGACTTGAAAAGAAGAATTTTGCTTGGTTGTTCTAATGATTCTCAGATGAGTCGTCTTTATTTTCCAATAGTGGCCAGGCTCAGAGTTTTGGTGTACCAACTTTTTGCCAATGGTAGGTCATGGTGTCAAGCAAAAAATGCCAAGCCAGCGCAAATCCAGACACTGCAAACCTGCTACTGCAAAATTCTCAATGGACAACTTACTATTATTGTTTTTCTGACCTAGAGATCATACTCGTCGTCATGCTCAGTAGTCACTCTTAATTAGTATTAAGAGTTCTTAATACGTTCGTCGTCGTCGTTTCTTTATCTCCTTGATTTAATAATAATAATAATAATAATAATAATAAATTTATTCACAAACTTTTACAAGAATCCTATGAAAACCCTGACTTCTGAGCTAGGTAAAAACCTGTATTACAGAAGTCAGTGCCCTCTCCCACTTTGAACTTGATACAAATTGTGAATAAAAAATATAAAAAATCATAAGATGAAGTAAATCAAATAAGTGATGGGTTAGGTTTACTCATGTCGTGTTTATGCATGTAGATAACGTGTTTGTGTGTACGTGTGTGAGCGTGTGTGTGAGGGTGTGTGTGTGTGAGGGTGTGTGTGTGAGTGAGGGTGTGTGTGTGTGAGGGTGTGTTTGTGTGATGGATATTAGATGTAGGTGAGGTATGTGGTAGTAGGGAATATTAATCTGTGAGCAGTAACATTTCTGTTTGGTCGTAGTTTAATTGAAGTAGCCAGTTCTTAATTTTCATTTTTGTTTCTCGAATAGTAAGTGGATGAATGTTTATTATTTTGTTTATTTTATTGTATAAGTAGGATGACCTATAAGATTGCTGTCGTCTAGCTGTAGCTGTCCGACATCTGACAGGTAAGCATACGTTAGTAATAACACGTTTACTCTTATACACATTTACATCACAGGGAGTTTGCTTGTGTTTTTTTAATATAATTTGGGATATATATAATTGTCTAATTGTTAACAGTTCGCAATTTTCATACAATTGTTTAGTCGGATATCTGAAGGGTTTAAAAGTCATTACTTTCAATAATGACCTTTGAGCCCTTTCTAATTGCATCATGTGGGTTTTACAGGCACCACCCCAGACCCCT
This sequence comes from Lacanobia oleracea, assembly GCA_950371165.1. Classification (NCBI taxonomy): domain Eukaryota; kingdom Metazoa; phylum Arthropoda; class Insecta; order Lepidoptera; family Noctuidae; genus Lacanobia; species Lacanobia oleracea. The sequence continues at coordinate 17,313,363 of OX493386.1, forward strand.
ACACAATATCCAAGTATGGATTGAGCTAAAGCATAATATATATTACGAAGAAGAGGAAATTCCGCGGCGTGCCTAAGTTTTTTGAAAACCCAGATTAGCTTCCTAGTGCGACCCGTAACAAGACTTATATGGGGTTCCCAACTTAGCCTCTCATCTAAGATAACACCTAAGTATTTGACCTGTGTAACTTTATTAATGGAAAGACAAGAACAGCTATTACTATTAGGATAATTGCAAGAATGAACTTTAATATTAACATTTTTAAGGTTAGTTTTAGAAAATGAAAATTGTATGAATGAAGTTTTAGATATATTGAGAGTAAGGAGATTGGCTCCGAGCCATTGGCCAAGTCGATGGAGGCCGTTCTCGGCAATACGACGTACCTCATCCCAAGTCCTTCCATGGAATATTACGGCTGTATCGTCAGCATATGCAAATATTTTACCGTTGCAGAGTGGTTGAAGACATAGGTCATTGATGTACACCAGGAAAAGACTCGGGCCGAGTATACTGCCCTGAGGAACGCCATAGACAACATTTTCATCAGAGCTAACATAATTTCCAATCTTTACCTGTTGTCTACGGTTACACAAAAAGTCCTCAAACATTTTTAGGGCCGTTCCTCTTACGCCAATGACATCTAGCTTGTTCACAAGTGCTGAAATCGAGACTGTGTCGAATGCTTTGGCTAAATCAAGGAAAACTCCTATACACTTTTGATTTTCGTCAACTTTAGATGATACAAAATCAGTGAGCTGACTAACTGCATCATCGGTGCTTTTAGACGCCCTGAAACCAAATTGAGTGTTAGCCAAAATATTTTTACTTTCAAGAAATTGGATGAGTCTGCTATTAAGTGTTTTTTCCAATAGTTTTGAAAGTGCAGACAATACAGAGATAGGCCTATAATTCGACACATCGTCTCGATTCCCACCCTTATGCACAGGAGTAATGACAGCTCTCTTAAACACATCCGGGAAGATACCTTGAGCATAGCAAAGTTCAAAGAGGTAAGTGAGAGTAGGGACTATACTATTTTTGCACAGTTTAAGTAACTGAACTGGGATAGAGTCCCAGCCAGTAGCACAGTTATTTTTAAGGTTTAATATTAATACTTCAATTTCAGCTTCATCCGGCGGTAAGAGAACAATAGAATTAAGGTTGCTAGGAACTTTAAAATTGTAAATAGGGTTATGCGTAGGAGTAATGGCATCGGCAAGCTGCTTACCTATGTGTGAAAAATATTTATTGATTTTATTAATATTGTTAGAATTAGAATTTAATAAGCCATTTGCAGTTGATTTATCATCAGTATAATTAATTATGGACTTTATTGCTTTCCACGAATCTTTGGGAGTTTTGGCGTTATGGAGTAAGGATTTTTCATAAGTTGTTTTCAATTTTCTTAACAGAGAATTACAGTAATTCCGATAACGTTTAAACGTTGTTTCTAAGGTGTAGTTAGTAGGGCTCTTTTTGTGCTGTTTATGAAGTCGGTCCCTATGTCTAATACAGCGCAAAAGCCCACTTGTAATCCAAGGTTTAAGGATTCTTTTTTTACAAGTTGTTTGGTAGACTTTAGTATTCGCTTTTATAATGTTTGATAATTTATCTACAAAAGCAGTGGCGGCAGCGTTTGCATCAGGAATAGACTTAATAAAGGAGAAATCAAGAGTCTCTATTTGACTAACACACATTTTTATGTCTACTTTGTTTACACTACAATTTTTGTTCATAATTCTACGTGTGGAAATGCTTAATGAGACAATCACTGGAAAATGATCTGTTATACAGGAATCAATAACACATACAGTTGCAGGACAAATGGTTTTCATCATGACGTGGTCGAGACAGTTGAGCAACCTGGTGGGATAGGTATGAGCAGGCAATAAGCCAATTTCTGCCATTAAGTTCAGATACGAAGCGCTGCATCTGTCTGTGTTATTAATTTTGATATCAATATTGATGTCTCCGACCAGTAATACATTATTGCTAGAATTTAAAGGGCGCAAAATATTATCTAACGAGTCTAGGAAACTATCAATGCAATGTATAGACGGTGACCTGTATACGGCCAGTATAGATATATCGGGTTCAATTTGTAATAATAAAAAGTTAGCACCTGAATAGTCCGGCTCCACCACAGAGCACTTAATTGATTTCCTTACATACATTACAATGCCGTCGCTTTTGTTTAAATAATTTTTAGAAATATATGTGTTATAGTTATCAATAGATGGGACGTTTTTATTTGCGTGTAGCCAACACTCAGTTAAAATAATTACGTCATTTTCAAATGTTAGACTGTGTAGTAATACGAATAGATTGTCTAAGTTTTTGTATATGCTACGAATGTTTAGAGAAAAAATATTCAGTGACCTGTTGTTACTACCAATGAGAGTATTACACGTCAACGTGTCACAATTATAAGCAGACGCAATGGCTATATTATCTAATTCAGTAGAAGTATTTATGATTGAATGAGTCATTGTATAAGTAAACAAAACACTGTCGCAGTAAAATTATGAACCAAGAATATATTAATACCTGCTGTGCGATAACCACAAATAATATACTCCCCTGTACATTGTGTTGTGTATACGTATCGAAATAAAAATATCCATTTTGTGTTTGTTGTGAGTGTACGAGTGATTAAGATGTTTGAAATATAGTTATTGGTGTAAAAGGTTAGTATGGATTGAATACAAAGTGTAATAATTATATAATAAGTGTAAGATAGGTATCCTGGTACGTAAGTGTATAGATGTAAAATATTTATGTTTTGCTTATTGTTGGTGTGCGAGTGATTAATCGGTTTGAGGTATAGTTTTGTGTGTAAAAGTTTCACATGGAGTAAATAAAAAGTGTAATAATTATCTAACAAAGTAAAGACAAACAGAGATGTACAATAACACATTCCTAGTCACTTATTTAGTCGAAGAATGTCTAAGTCTTCTTCCTTGCGTATAGGAATTTGCTTCCCACCTTCAGCTTGTCGGAGATATATTTTACCGAATGACGTCCAACAGTACTTAAAGGCATTGTCTTTGGCAAATGTTCGCGCGAGATAATATAAACGCTGCGCCTTCAAGGTTAACTTTTCAGCCACATAGACTGGTTTTGCAGGGCCCGCTAGCTTTAAATGAGTTGTGTTCAATTTACACGTTTTGTTTTTAATATTAAATTGCCGTACCCCTTTTATTATAGTTTCCTTGGTGGCGGCGCTCGAAAACTCCACGATAATTTGTGACGATGATGGGTCATCTTTTTTGTTGATGCGAAAGACATCTTTAATATCCTGACTTTGGATCGGCGTGTTAAGGGCAGCAGCCGTTGACTTCACAAGCTCACAGAGATCGATTTTGCTTTCGCCAGATCTTTTGGGCACATTTTTTATTTCGATTCTGGTGGAAAGTAGCTGTCTTTCTAGATTTTCCACTGTTTCTTCCAGACGTTGAATAAGACAACGGTCTGTCCGACGTTCCGTTTCTAGTTGGCCTATTTTGACGATCAAATCGTCGTACTGCTTGGAAATAAATGCAATACTAGTTTTTATGTCTTCATTTTGAGTACTAATTGCGGATATCGACGCCTGCAACACCGCGAACTTCGATTCAGATTGTGCTGCAGCTTTAGCCATCAGTTGACGGATCTCCTCCATACAGGTAGGCTCTTCATCCCGTTTACGTTTGAACCTTGTGGTGACATTCTCATGCTCAATTGCAGTTAGGTTTGGGGTTGAACCGGATTGGGTTATCGCACGAGATGAGACGTTGGGTTCAACGGTTTCTTCCTTAGAAGGCGTGTTGGGAGGTGTACGCCGAAGAGGCATAGTAAGGTAGGTATACTATATTACTATCCGTGCGTCGTTCATAGAATTGTCTTACCGCAATTTGCGTAAACTATCAATCAGCTGATACCTTCAACAATGAGCGGTCGCCGTACGCGCAGATAACAAGCTTTGATGTAGTAGATGCAGTATTGAGTAAACAGCACACAGTCACACTACGCGGGTGAGCGGGATGGCAATTATGAAGCACGTACTGTTCACGCGGGGGTGAAGGCGGACCGGAGGGAGCGCGGTATGCTCACACCTCGCGCTAAGCACTCGTCTGTCTGTAGTTACGATGTTGAACACTTTCACCACTATCAATAGTGTGATATTACTATGTACGGAGACGGAGATATTAAATAATTTTTATTTAATTTTGACACGCGTCCGCTCTCCAGCACGGTTCTGGGCGAAGGGGATTGATTTAGTAATTGATTTAGTAATCAAGGAGATAAAGAAAAAGACAGAAAAGAAATCGCTACACAAAACCAAGAAAACTAAATCAAAGAGATAGTCTGTCTTTGAAACAAATACCTATCTTTATAAAAAATGGTATGCGGATATTGCGATTCATCATCTGCCTAGCTTTTTTCCCTACTATATATTGGGGTCGGCTTCCAGTCAAACCAGATTCAGCTGAATACCAGTGTTTTACGTGGAACGGCTGCCTACCAGACCTCCACAACCCATTAGAGTAACACGGTACTTCATGGCAAGACTGGAGTCAAATTAACTGGCTTCTGACTATCCGTAACGACTGCCAAAGATCTACAAATGACAGCCGGGACCAACAGCTTAACGTGCTTAATAATGCATGTATATAAAATAAGAACAATTATAGCAAATTTAATAAATTGAAATATTATTTTGCATTTATGTCATATAATGGTGTTATCATTTAAAAATAAAATTCATTGAGAGCGTAATAGCATTTTTCAAATAGAAGTTTTGTCAATTTCTGTTACTTTAAAAACCCTAGTTTTAAGAGTCAGTACAGAAAATGTGATTTTCATAAGATGTATATAATGCTTTGTTTGTTGAGTTATTACGGACGACGCACCGATAAAACAGATCCCCGCTGAGTAACAACTAGATACTCTATTGCTGTGAGGTTTGCCTCTTTTTTAATATTATGTTGTGTTTGTGTTATGTGAGTGTGTCAACACACACATTGTTATTGTTATTATTTTTTTTTTTTATTAATTTTATTTTTTTTATTTGTTTATTTATTTTGTTTGTTTTGTTTTTGTTTACTTCTACTTCTTAAGATTCTTCTGCCCCACTTTTATAACATTTCACCAGAACCACCTTTGGCTGTCCCAACTTCGTTTTTCGTTTTACTATTTACATAAATAAAGATTTATTTGTTGCCATTTTAAAAGTTCGTCACTTTAAAGTACCAACATCACATTAAGTAATGAACAACATGGTTTTAAAGAAGATAAATCAAAAATAATTAGTTTTTCTACATCATTTTGAGACCTAAAAACTTACGAAAACAGCTTTTACGCATATGATTAGGTAGCCGAATCGGAACAGGTGCACCAACCAAGCTGATAGATTATCAGAATTGCGAAGCACAATATAGTGAACAATTGTGAGAATTAACATGTAACCCATTGTATTATGAACCACTTTTTATCGCTATACATCTGTGCGACCTTTTTTTCTAGTGTTTGAAGTATGCGAGCTGTTATATAGGTCATTAATGTTTTGATTATGACAGAGATGCTTGCTTTGCTTGCCTCGTGGTTGTCGCTCGTGCCTCACTGAGTCACACTGAAGTTAGTAGCTATGTTTTCGAATCGTGATCAAGTTCAGGATGGGTGTCTGAATGTGTATTTACAAATTTTGAACTGTTTTAGCTAGCTACCATACTAGTACAAACCAGTGCCTGTGGAAAGAGAAGACTCGATACGCTAACCAATAAAATATTGACAGTGAATGTCATTGGTTATGAAGATGTAAATGATAGTTTTCTTACAAATATCAACAATAACAGTGACAGCAAAAATATAAAAACCAAGACGCATCTGAATCTGAACTTAACACTAGATTATGTGTAGGATAAAGAAATTGATAATGCAGATGAACTAGCAGTCGTTTGAGTAAAAGTTCAACCGCATCTTGAAGATGTTGTCAATAAAACTGATGACGCTGCTAAGCATATAACTGATGAGGATTTGCAAAGAGAATCTCGTAAGCACTCAACAGACTCAACTAACGTATCAAATGCTAACGATCTCGCAATTAGCACAATCTTGGTTCATATTAATTTACATTAGCTGGGACGAGGTTAAGTGAACTTATTTAATTAATAAGGTTTTAGACATAGTGGATTTATCCTAGAAAACAAATGTAACAGGAGAATAAAACTGTTAGAAATTAATTTCGATGTTATTAAACATCTTACTACATCAATCAATATATAAAATTCTCCGCAGGCAGAAGCTTGTGTTATACATAACTTAGAGTCGTTCACTTTAGGTCAACAGTCCTTCATAAAATAAATAAATACCAAAAAAATACCAATGACACAAAAGACTGCTACTGATCAATTTTCCCATAGCGCATTGTGAAATTCCCACTGACTGTTTATTCTACAATTTAGCACAGGAATTTCCCAAATCGATTTAAAACTTAATTCTTGTAATTAACTACCGGATATTTTTATAAATAACCTTGATCTAATCTCATTCGTGATAATTAATTTTATATTTACATAAACCAGAGTAAGAACGAAGAAACGTGACGAATTATAGTCCATAAGCAAACACATTGAACAAGACTCCAATACTTCCTACAAACTAAAGTATTTGTTGAACATATTTGTATTGATTTCAAGGTGAATACTAGAATATATTTTGTTAATAGAGCTGGACGTCATAAAAACAGCAGATTATTGAGAAAATTAAAAAAATCAAAGTTAATGTTAATAAAATGCAGATGGCTTTTAAGATTCCTAGACTTGTTTTTGGAGGTGATATAATTTTTTGCCATTGCTAAAAAGGTAAAAAGGCTATATTGTTGTTAATGAATATGTCAGATGTTATAACTGCATCGACTGCTGACGCGGGATTATTTTCATTCATTGATTGAAATATGCCTTTATATCTATTTACCCAATAATCATCGTCAATTAAGCTTTTTATTTTTATTTGTAATGGGTTTGATCTTGACTCTAGTCTATGTCAGAGATGACAGAGACAAAGTCTACGATGGAGAGAGCTTACCCAGGAGGAGCCTGTCCACTCTATCTTTGAAGAGATTAGGGTTGTAAGCTTTTGGTAACAAAGACGCAGGCAAAGAGTTCCACTCCTTTGCTGTGCGCATTATAAATTAAAGACGTTTGAAAACGCTTAGTGCGAATTGGTGGAATAGCTTCAAGGTAGGGATGGTAACATGCAGTGCGTCTGGGTGTCCCATGGTAGAAGGGGGCCGGTGGGATGAGGTCGTGGAGTTCTTGGGCACACTCACTGAAGTACAATCTGTATTCTGTAGAAGACCGACAAGCAGGCAACCTTACGGCGCGATGAGCCGCTTTCTGTACTTAAGTACCCCCAAGGTAGTATTAATTCCTTAGCTATTTTGTTCTTTGGAAACGACCTCTTACGACCAACAGTTACTAACATTACATAACCTGGGTTCAAATCTCTATTTACAAGTGAAAACAAAACATCCTTGCTAATAATCCTACTAATATTAAAAATGCGTAAGTTTGTGAGGAGGGGGGATGAGAATGGATGTTTGTTATTTTTTACATCAGATCGCCTGAAAGGACTTTCATGAAAATTTGCTACAGAGGTCTGGAATAACACATAGGCAACTTTTCATCCCGGGAGTATGTTCCCTAGGGATCACGCGGGCGAAGCCGCTGGCAGAAGCTAGTAATTCATATTGTTAAACCTACGGAATTCACAAATGTCATCGTGCTACATAGCGTTAAACGCAAATGTCAAGAGCATGCGACGAGCCGCCAAGCTGCGCGCGCGCCGAGAACAGTAGCCAATAGGGTTGCCAAGCGACCGGACACAACCGGACGCAGTTAGGCAGTCGACATCCGAATAAAATTTTGTGTTGGAACTAATGTGTTAAATCACATTCACACTTTTTTGAAATATTTCGTAGCGTTACGTGTATCTTTGCTGAAACACGGTACTCAATAGGGTAACTGCAATATTTCCATTTTTGCTTTAATTTATTGACAAAATTGCGTTTTAAACCGACAGTTTAAATTTTCGCGCGAAAACGTACGATGACGTCACACCTGTCTGCCAGTGGTCAAGAAATGTTCTAATTCAAAGACATATGGTTGCCTTTTCGTTATCATAACAGCAGTGACGTCACTAAATGCTGATTGTTGTTTTTAAATACGTTCCGTTTCACGTTACTTTAATTCATTATTATTAAAAATCGATATTACTAAAATGAAAACGTTGCAACGGCCTTTATTTTATACTTTTTTATCATTTTAGTAACAAAACTCTCATAAATTATGTTTTTGCATCTTCCCTATTAGGCCGCTGGGAATCGAACCCACGTTCCTGCCAGAGTTGCAGAATCGTTCGAAAGAGTTACCGCAACCTTGGAACGCAAAAGGCATTTAAAGGAACATGAGTAGGTTTTAGGCAGTAATTCCCCCCTGCTCAGAGCGGAAGGAGTTATTCGTTGATTATCCTTCCAAAGAAAAAGGACCCTTCGCTCGTCAGCCGGCTTTATTATGTTAACCTGCCTTTACGTGTTAATTAACCGACTTCCAAAAAAGGAGGAGGTTCTCAATTCGGCGTGTATTTTTTTTATGTATGTACTATATACCGATTACTCCGAGGTTTCTCATCCGATTTGTGTGATTCTTTTTTTGTTCGATGCTTGCTGTTTGATCCCGTAAATTGATTCAGTTTGTATCAGTAGTTTTTATTTTATGAGCATTTTTGCATACACAAAAACACCGACTTCCGAAATTAAGGTTATTAATACTTTGTAGTGCTTTTTGGAAGTCGGTTATATTTTTTTGTAATTTTTTTTTGTGCTTCAGGCAACCCTAGTTGCAGACACGACGAAAAGGTCATCTTTGTTCGATATTTTAGTGAGAATTGGTCTGTAGTGATTATCTTTAAGGTCGGATTTAGATGGTTTGGCGAATGAAAGTGGAGTAGAGCGGATTATAAGTCTAAGTAGCTGCTGCAAGGTTAAGATTCTTGGGATGTGTTATGTGATTGCAAAACTTATTATGCTTCATTTGATGCGCAGCGGATCTTCGGTTCTTTTATTGCTTGCCTGATTGAAATTGTGTCTTTGAGAGGAAATGATTCATTTATTGAGATGGAAAGGTCCTTCCTTAGTTGTTTTATTCGTCTCGTTTCCTTGTCATTACATACAGATATTTGGATTATGATCTTGGGTTCTTTTATTGCTTATTTGATTGAAATTAGAGTGAACAGACTCCTTCTGGGTAGGTTCGCTCCATCGTAGACTTTGTCTCTGTCATCTCTGGCCTAGGCTAGAGACAAGAGCAAACCCATCACAAATTAAAAAAAATATTTTGCCTTGAGAGGAAATTATTCATTTATTAAGATGAAAATATCTTTAGTTGTTTTATTTTTCTCATTGTTATCGTTTTCTTGCCTTGATACAGATATAGCTAATTATGTAATGCAACTTACATGCGAGAGTGTATCCAGAAACTGTAAATCACTTAACAAGAAATTTTGCGCTTAAAGGCCTCACGTATAGTCGCGTCGTGAAATTGCGACAAAGGTTTTTCATAGAGACTGTTGCAATACGACAAACAATTTTTAAAAACGTAATGCCGCATTGTGAGCCTACACAAACCCAATTTATGGCAAAATTGTCAATGCAGCATGCGAAATCATTGTGTTCCTGTGGTCGGCTGTGCGGTCGCGACCTTAAACTAAATAAAATAAAAACAATAGTGTACACAAATTCGCATAACAATATCGCAACCTTTACATTGTGATTTGCGCTACATTCAGTTCGAAAAACTAGTTTGAAATAAGATAAACTTCAGTATACTTGCAGTAGAAATGAAGTGTCTTTACAGGTTAATTTTAGGTAGGTATAGGTATAACCAATTCTTTTCTTTCACATTTTAAATGAATGGAGAGGGAGAAGGAGGCCAAATAAAAGATTGTGCGCGGAGTGATATGAGTAAACAGTGGAAGAAAAAAAAGGAGTTACTGATAGCGTGACGATTAATAGGACAGAATGGAAGAAAAGAACGTGTTTCGCCGACCAAAAGTAACACAGTAGGGGTAGGGCCAAGATGATAATGATTGGCTCAACAGAATCAAAATAAAATTCACTGATAAAAGCACTCTTACTACTTAGGTACAGTCAACAAAGCTATTTGGTATGCAGGCAGCTAACTTGCAACTACTTTTGAACAATGTTGTGAGTGTGTTGAGTTGACAATTATTGTACACCACACTCGTAAGTAGGTCATTAGCTTAAAAAGTTACAATGCACTTATTAGAAATAAATATTGGCAGTGCAGTGGAAAAATTAAAAATTTTGCCTGTTAATAAATAGCTTTGTTGACTGTAAACTTTATAAGCTGACGAGTCTTCTTATTTAAGGTGAATGCTCCAGGGTAGCCCGCGAAATTCAAATATTTTTATGTTTTTTGCAATTTGCCGGTCAGTGTGAAGCTGTATGTGGACCAAATGCGATCCGCGACCGTAACGCGTATTTATCATCAATATAGCCCTCTAAGTTCATGTAGTTCGAAAGAATGATTATTTCTGAAATATTAATTCTTTCGAACTACATGAACTTAGAGAGCTATATTGATGATTAAAATGGTTATAATTCTTTAGATAAATACGCGTTACGGTCGCGGATCGCATTTGGTCCACATACCTACAGCTTCACACTGACCGGCAAATTGCAAAAAACATAAAAATATTTGAATTTCGCGGGCTACCCTGGAGCATCCACCTTAACCCATTTTTAACTAACGCTTGATATATACATGGACTATTCGCCTCTTTGGCTTAAAATTTAACTCTAATCTCGGCTATTGGTATGCCCTTAACCGACGCATTTCCGGTATTTGGGAATAGACATGTCGCCTCTTAGAATTTCTAATTTAACTAATCTCGTGTATGGATTCGTCTATTCATGCATTCCCATTTGATTTGATAGGTACGGTTATCTGTCTTGGTTTAATCACAACACAAGCTAACCAAGAGCAGTAATTTCGTAACACAGCAATTATATCTCACCAATACCAACAAAAAACCAATGCTAAATCAGCTGTTCACCAGAAAACTACAGACCGTGAACTCAATGGCATAACCTTCAAATATTAGGAAAAAGTTCACCATAGTCTTGGCACGGATGGCCAACCTTCGGTTCATATCATCATCATCATTATCTGCCTAGCCTTTTCCCAACTATATTTTCCCTATATTGGGGTCGGCTTCCAGTCAAGCCGGATTTAGCTGAACACCAGTATTTTACGAGAAGCGGCTGCCCACAAGACCTCCACAACACATAAACTGGGTAACACGGTATTTCATGGCAAGACTGGAGTCAGATTTACTGGCTTCTGACTATCCGTAACGACAGCCAAAGATATACAAATGACAGCCGGGACCAACGGCTTAACATGCTTGAAGAATTGATGAGGAAATTCGGTATGTTAAGATGGTCACCCATCCACAGACCAACCTTGGCAAGCGTTGCTTAACCTTGAAGATCGACCCTCCTCCTTCGTTTCATATCATGGAATATTTAAATATCGTGTGTTCTCCATGAGTCATAAACTCATGAACCACGACAGAACAATGAGTATGCAGCGGCACTAATATGGTAATAGTGTAAATTTATCTTTATTTGTGTTGTTTACAGCTGAAACGAATTGTTCACAGGTTTCTGCTGTTTGGTTAAGCTTTTAGTACCTCCTGGTTCGTGGGTTAATAATAACACGCTTGGTGGTCACAACGTCGGTTTGTGAAAAGGTGGTAGGTTCAAATTTCTACAATAGATTTTCGAATTTATCGCTAAAACATTAGATTCAAGGTTGATTGGGAAAATTTGACAGTTTCGGGTACCTTGATGTGCTTGAAACACCCGTACTACCTCGAAAAGTTGGAAAGCAAGTGAAGCTGTTGATCGAAAATATCACAAACATTACCAATTAGACACTCACTCACACACACTCATGCACACACACATGCGTTCGCTGACCATCACACATACACACACCCACACACTATTACACACCTACACACCATCACTCACGCAAACACACATTCGCACGTTCGCTTTGCTCCTCTTTATTGTTTTATTTTCTGTTCCAATACCTAGTAGTTGTAGTTATTCTTTGTATTTTCTTCTTATCTAAAATTTAAATGTGTATCGATATAGCGGAGGACACTGATTCCTGTAACGCAGGTTCGCCTAGCACGGGAGTCAGGGGCTTCACATGTTTGGTTGTAATATTTTTAAAAATAAAAAAATAATTTTTTTTGTAAATAAAAAAGTAAAAAATTGATGCCGTGTTACCCTGTGGCTAAGTTACAGGCATTAACTCCATTACTGGTGCTAAGCTGCGTCCGGATTGACTGGAAGCAAACCCTAACTGCGGAAAAGTAGATTAATGTGAGCTTTTTGTGAGAGTAGACTGATTAGTTAAAATCAATTAATTGCATTCATACAATACAAGTGCTGCATACGCAAGCTTCAATAACTCTCAATTCACTTTTACTTATTTGTAGTAGGTACCAAGTCTATAGTAAAAGAGGTTGCAAAAAAAGGTTTGCAATATCTGTCATTTGGTAGGCCGAGGACGAAAACCAAAAAAAAAAATCGTAGCTAAGAGCTCTTCATTAGTATCTGCACATAGCCTAGCTAGGTATGGAGCCAACAAAACCATCTACAACCAACAACCATAACCAATAACATTTACATGGTATCAATATCATAAAATCACGCATGTATTCCTCTTGACGTTTAGCCATGTAGAGGTATTCCTATATAGTATAGTAGGTACAGCCCAATTGTGAAATCTGTTTCCTGATAGCTACGACCTGGGAGTCTTAGGTAAGTCAAGAGTGGATATGTTACTTCTAGGCAAGCGTGATTTATCTTCAACCGCATCATCGGTTATCATCAGGTAAGTTAGTGGTCAAACGTGTGCCTATTAATATTGTAAAAAACCGGCTAAGTGCGAGTCAGACTCGCACACGAAGGGTTCCGTACGATAAACCTTAATTTTTATTATTTGTTATAGCGGCAATAGAAATACACAATCAGTAAAAATTTCAACTGTCTAACTACGGCTCTTGAGATACAGCCCGCTGACAGACAGACGGACAGACGGACGGACAGACGGACGGACAGACGGACGGACAGACGGACGGACAGACGGACGGACAGCGAAGGCTTAGTAATAGGGTTCCGTTGGTTACCCTTTGGGTAGGGAACCCTTAAAAGTGCTACCGTCATGTTTTTTAAAGCCCCATGTATCTAATAGGGGCGAACCTGTTACATATGTATAACTACAGATTGTGCTCAGGTTCAAAATCCGGACTGCAGAATTTCCTTACGAAATATCCCAAGGTTACCTATGCGTGACCCGGGAGTCGAATCCAGCACCTCATGATGAACAGAAGCGCTTGAACCATTACTATAACGCCACGGCTTACTTTATTCTAATTTATCATTAAATAAATGACGTCTTTAATAACAAAACTACAATTAAGTATATTATAAAATAATCGAAATAATGTATTTTTACAATAATAAATAGTTAAAATAATGTATTGCCTTCGTTCTTATTGTTATTAATGTAACTGACATAAATTATATCATGATGAAACATAAAAAATGATTCGAACTAAGATTTATGTTGATCGTTACAAAGTTTAAAAAAAAAATATACTGTGACCACGTTTTAATTTTAAAAAGATTAGTCTTGATTTTTGGGGAGAAAATTTTGAAACTTTGTTTTACTTAACCATTGGCCAAGCTAACTATTTATCTAAAAAACGCACTATAACAAAAATGACCCACAATAAAATTGTTGAACATATTTTGAGGCAACTATGGATCAACAAAATCGCCCTTATTCACACAAAACATCATCAGATTTTTAATATGTCAAATAAATCTTTCTACAGATAAAACCACGGCAGAATAAAATATATTCTGTGAAATATAGTCGTCGTATCGACGTCGAATTGTCGCATATCGACTGTCTGTGGATCTTTAATCTATTCTCTTCAAAGATTCTCATTTTATTTTTTATTTACTCAGGGAATCCAAGTGCCAGTTGAATTAATATTCTTATTCCCCGATGCCTAGTCATCAGTGTAATAGTAGACAAAATAAACTATTTAAAATAAAACGTTTGAAAGACCCGCTAGATAAACGATCACTACTCATACCAAACTACCCATCACTCAAACGTTCCTGCTATAAATTACAATATCGTCGTAAAACTTCGCAATTTAGCATACATCAAACTTGTCCGTGTTAAACCTAGTAACCTGGTTACACTACTGACCTTGCCAGTGTTGCCAGTACACACGAGACAAAGTGCGCATCTTTATGCATGCTTGCAACACCACTCGGCCGAGAGAAAATATTCAGGGGTCAGATATTAAAAGGTCAGTGAATTTAATGTTGTCTTACCGTGTAGAATAATGGAATGTGATGGGTCTGAAATTGTTTATTTGTTGTAAATACGAGTAGATAGATGATTTATTCATTGCCTTTTTTGTTGTGTAATAGGGAATATGCATGAAAAAATATTATCTATACAGTTTATCTAAAAATATACAAAATAAATAATACTAACAGTGAAAATAGGATCCAAATTGTTGGAAAAACAAACGAGACATAATTATTTTAAACAAATATTTCTGTCGCTCTCATGAAAACGCTGTTTTCTATGACTGATGTATAGGCGTCATGGACTTTGACGTCAAAGTTCATACGGCTTCTTTTTCTAATAGTAATCTTTGAAGCTTTATAACTTCATCGCCGATGAAGCATTTAAGCAATAATTTTATGATTGTTTACTAGATCTAATAAGAATTTAATTTTGCAAATAAAAAAATCTCATGCATGTTTCCTATTATTGCTATGTCATTTGGGTTTAGTCGTTGCAAGTGCAGCTGCTGTGATCGCGACGTCTTAGGTTCATTATATCCGTCTTTACATCAGTCTAGCGGACGTCATGCGGTTTCACCCGCGTAGTTCCCGTTCCCGTGGGAGTGAGGGGATAAAATATAACCTATGTTACTGCCTCATAATGTAGCCATCCAGTGCTGAAAGAATTTTTCAAATCGGTCCAGTACTTTTTATGTTTTAATTACATACAAAAATACAAATCTTTCCTCTTTATAATATTAGTACGAGTATAATTATCCTGTTGATCCCGTTTTATCCCGTCCCCGTAAGAATTTCGGAAAATCTCATCTCAGTGCTTTTCTACAATCTCCAAGAAACCTACATGTCTAATTTCAGCTTTCTATAATACGAATAGTTGTTTCGGCTGTGCGTAATAGGGAATAAGCATGCGATTTTTTTATTTGCAAAATGAAATACTTATTAGCTTTAGTAAACAATCATGTTTTTTTTAAATACCTTTATCAGCGATGAAGTTATAAAGCTTTTAAGATTACAATTAGAAAGAGAAGTCCGATGTAAACTTTGACGTCATAGTCTATGACGCCTATACAGCTGCCATAGAAAATAGCGTTTTCGCGAGAAGGACAGATATATTTGTTTAAAATAATTAAGTATATCTCCTTCGTTTTTCGAGTAATTTTGATTCTATTTTCACTGTTAGTTATTATATTTTTCTATATTTTTAGATAAACTGTATAGATGATGAATATGTTTTTCATTCATATTCCCTATTGCCTGTCACTCACTCAATCATTCAGTCACTCATTCAGTCATTCGCCTATTACAGAAAAGTTTTATTTTATAGGGACCGCGCACGGCGTTGACTATGCCATCTGGTGTCGCATATTCGAAGTTTTCAGGGTCAGAATACTTGAGATTGACGCTTCTGTGCTGCCACCTGTGGTTCCTGCACGCTCAGTTTAGGGGAACGTGCACGAAGAAGACTGTGCCATCTAGCGTAGCTATTTCGAATTTTATACTCGAAACAAACTTGACAGTGTTATTTCTGTGCTGCCAGCTATAGTTTCTGCACGCTCCCTATATTGATAGCAGTCAGTAACTGCGTCAGTAGCTAGCCTCAGTTGCTGTATACGGTAAACAGTTAGCCTCCTATTGCATCAGTTATCACCACGCTTGCCCAAATAGAATCAGACTTATTACTAAAAACATTTTGACTTTAGTATCTAACCTACTTAAAAATTAAATTGACCAATTAATAAAACATAACAGAGCACAGAATAACAGCCGCACAGGTCGATCTTCAAGGTTAAGCAACACTTGTCAAGGTTGGTCTGTGGATGGGTGAAAATCTTAACATACCGAGTTTACTCCGTGCCTCGGAAAGCACGTTATGCCGTTGGTCCCGGCTGTCATTTGTAGATGTTTGGCAGTCGTTACGGATAGTCAGAAGCCAGGTTATCTGACTCCAGTCTTGCCATGAAGTACCGTGTTACCCAGTTAATGGGTTGTGGAGGTCTGGTAGGCAGTCGCTGTTCGTAAAATACTGGTATTCAGCTAAATCCGGTTTGACTGGAAGCCGACCCCAATATAATTGGGAAAAGGCTAGGCAGATGATGAATTAATAAACATAACAAACGCAATAGAAATACCACTATTTCCTGCAGACGGAAAAACAACACGACCCAAAAAAACAGTCCTTCAATAATGTCCTTTTAAAACCATGACACAACACATTATTACATCATGGTTACCGCACTCCGGAATAATTGAAACCAGGGATGTCACGCAGTTGGTTTTATCGGACCAGAAGTCGAATTCGGAGTTTCAAAATTTGGTTTGTCGCAGTTGGAACCGGATACAAAGTCGAAGGCGGAGGTGATGGTAGAACAGAGAAATGATGTGTTAAGGTGGATGCTCCAGGGTGGCCCGCGAAATTCAAATATTTTTATGTTTTTTGCAATTTGCCGGTCAGTGTGAAGCTGTATGTGGACCAAATGCGATCTGCGACCGTAACGCGTATTTATCTAAAGAATTATAACCATTTTAATCATCAATATAGCCCTCTAAGTTCATGTAGTTCGAAAGAATAAATATTTCAGAAATAATCATTCATCAAAAAACATAAAAATATTTGAATTTCGCGGGCCACCCTGGAGCATCCACCTTAAGAACAGTTGTCTTATAAAATAAAATAGTAAAAATATTATTTTTTAATTTTAATAAAAAATAATAAACCTACATAACATGGGCGTTGAAATTAAAAATAGTTGTTTTCAATAAACAGTTCGTTGTCTTCAAATCTAGTGAACTAGCTTTTACCTACGACTGCGTACGCGCATCCCGTTTTTTCCCATTCCCGTAGGAATTTCTGGAAATCCTCTCTTAGTATTCTCAACAATCCTCAAGGAATATACATTCTAAGTTTCAGTTTTCTAAGAACAGCAGTTTCGGCTGTGTGTTGTCTGTCAGTCTCTCAGTAATGAAAGAACTTTATATAGTAGGATTAAGCTTCGACCTCCGATTAAAAATATTCGGAGCCAATCGGAAGTTCCGACTCATCGGAGTACGACTCGAAGCTCGGTAACATCCCTAATTCAAACCTCAGGCCGCCATGTTGGGTCGAACATCGAACATTATAGGAACGGGACGGGAATAATATTGTACTAAGGTACAGGATATCGACGATCAGGCTCAATGTTCCGGCCAATGACCTCGTATGGCCCATCCGAGCACACAATGGTCTTAAATGGATGTGGGCTTCTGAGGACTTTAGGAAATTAAACTAATGGATGTTGTTGTTTTCAAATTTTGAAGTTGCCCACGGAAATATACATAGTAGGTACCTTAATTTATTATTGTAGAGGCTTCTGAAAGAAGTCTGTGGTTTTTTTCACTAGTTTTCACTAGGAACGTTGTTTCCAAGCATTCCAACTCAAATTGAAAAGAAATTGATGATTTTCTCAAAAAATAAATGCATTGGCAAAATACCAATTTAATTATTTTAATAAGAAACTACCTTTATTCAATATTCTGATATGTACAGTCAACAAAGCTATTCGGTATACAGGCACCAGGCAGCTAACTTGTTGTGAATGTGCTGAGTAGACAATTATTGTACACCACACTCGTGAGTATGTCAGCTATATCACATAATGGCTAGCCGTGTTGAATAACGT
The DNA here is from genome assembly GCA_950371165.1 of Lacanobia oleracea. NCBI lineage: Eukaryota > Metazoa > Arthropoda > Insecta > Lepidoptera > Noctuidae > Lacanobia > Lacanobia oleracea. The sequence goes on from OX493386.1 coordinate 17,331,492, forward strand.
ATGGCGCCGAATACATTCCGGCGGTTTTTTATTCAGCCGCATTCAATTCGGCTAATCGTTGAACCACCGAATTTCAAAACGGCCCTGTTTTTGATAACAGCTAGCCGTAATGTAATACGGCGGATTATACAATCCGACTGCGACATTTTTATCCAAATCTGTTCAGCCGTTCTGGTGTGATTGAATAACAAACATCCAACCATCAAAGTCAAAGTCAAAACGTTTATTCCAATTAGGCCATTAAACGGCACTTTTGAACGTCATTCACATTTCAAATATATAAAAAAATTCTGAAGTGACTCTACATCATCCATCCTAACAAAAAAAATCTGTACTGACATCCATCCTAACTTTGGCATTTATAATAGTAAGAAGTAAATTAGGTAATTTATGTCTATAGGGAACGTGCATGAAGTAGACTTCGGCAATGACAGGCTCGTCGCGACGAAGCTCCAAAGTCTTGAGCATCGACGACGAGTTGCTAGCTTGTCGGTTTTCTACCGGTTGCATTTTGGGGAATGTGCGACGAAATTGCATAATTTAATTCCGCCAAGCCCATTCCATTATCGGACCACAAGACGAACGGCGATGCGCCACCGGTACATGGTGGACATTCCACACACACACACTAAACGTTTTGGGAACACATTCATAATGTGTACAGCTAAGAAGTGGAATCCTGGGAGTCTTTAATTCAACAGTAAATAGGTTACTTCTAGGCAAACGTGCTCCATCTTACCATCAGGTGAGATGGTGGTCAAGCGCGTGCCTATCGAAAGTTAAACAAAAAAAAAAGACTGTGCCATCTAGTGTTGCATATTCGAAACTTTAACGTTAAGAATACTTGACGTTGACGCTTCTGTGCTGTCACCTATAGCTCCTGCACTCTCTGTTAAGGGGAACGTGCACGATGTAGTCTGTCCCATCTAGCGTTGCTATTTCGAAACTTACCCACAAGTAAAATATGCTTGACAATTACACTACTGTGCTGTAACCTAAAGTTCCTGCAAGTTCTCATCCCATAGTGAGCGTGCAGAAACTATAGGTGGCAGCACAGAAATGTCACTGTCAAGTATGTTTCAAGTAAAAAATTCGAAATAGCTACGCTAGATGGCACAGTCTTCTTCGCGCACGTTCCCCTAAACTGAGCGTGCAGGAACCACAGGTGGCAGCACAGAAGCCTCAATGTCAAGTATTCTGACCCTTAAAACTTCAAATATGCGACACTAGATGGCATAGTCAACGCCGTGCACGGCTTACAGCATAATTATTCCACGATAAATAGAGTCACACAGCAAGTTATTAGCAAGGCTTGTTTAAACAATCCTAAAACTACTGAATGAATTGAAAATCACTTAAACAACATACAATATAAAACAAAACTAACTATGTAACACATTCTCATAGTCAGTTCTCATACACAAAGTAGGAAAATTCTTATAAACGTCCATGTTTAGTAAAGAATCATTTGACTGACAGGTCGAGTGACGATTTAATACATAACATTATCACTTTGCATGTTGTTTTGACAGGCTTTTCCTAAGTCCTGCTTATCTTGGGTCTTGTATCAACATTGGGCAATGTTGAGTTGTTTCCCATGGGAACTGCGGGTGGCTGATAAGAGTTTTAGGTAAAAAAAACTATGCAGGATAGTGAGGAAAGCTTGTGTTGTTTGATTCGAACTTAATGGCGTCTCTGAGCTGAACATAAAACGAGTTTCTACACAGTGGCAAGTTTACATAAAGTTATCAGTTTATCTTGAGGAAATTGTGAATTCATATAATTGTTTATTATAACAAACTATAAACATTTAAAATAAAAACTCCTAACAAAAATAAATGGAGTTGATATTTTTTTAAATTACTGCTTCATACAAAAACTTAATTATTATAAATTAAATGTTATTGGAAGTTTACGAAACAGAAAATATTTTTAGGTATTATTTTTTAGTATATATTTCCACGTTGATCTTAAAATTGTGCTGATTCAAGACGATTTTTTTGTACAAGAAAGTTTTCTATAAGCCAGTCTTGGAATATAAATATAATATAACAGTTAACATATAAATAAAACAAACTAAGTAGGTAGGTATATATATATCTTTTGTTTAAACTAGATATTTAAACAAGGCATAGAAAACGTGTAGAAACTCAAGTAACTACTAAATTAAACAAATAAAAACACAATGACACAAATTATCATTGTTTCCTGTGACAACCTGGGTGTCTTTAAGTCAAGAGTGAATAGATTACTTCTAGGCAAGCGTGCTCCATCTTCGACCGCATCATCGCTTGCCATCAGGTAAGATGGTGGTCGAACGTGTGCCTATCAATTGTCACCTTATGGTGGAGCTCTATTGACATAATTAACATTAACATCTACTCTCAATTTTGGCCCTTACATAGAGGCAAAAGCTCAAGTGGCTGCAAAGAAGTTGGGGATTCTGGCTAAGGTGAGACGGTACTTCACGCCGGAACAGCTGCTCAAACTCTATCAAGCGCAAGTTCGATCGTGTATGGAATACTGCTCTCATCTTTGGGATGGATCTGCCAGATACCAGCTTGATGCCCTTGAGTCAATTGAGAAACGAGCCAAGAGGATCATCGGCAATGAGAGGCTCGTCGCATCGAAGCTCCAAAGTCTTGAACATCGACGACGAGTTGCTAGCCTGTCGGTTTTTTACCGGTTGCATTTTGGGGAATGTGCGACGGAATTGCATAATTTAATTCCGCCAAGCCCGTTCCATCATCGGACCACAAGACGAACGGCGATGCGCCACCGGTACATGGTGGACATCCCACCCATACGCACAAAACGTTTTGGGAACACATTCATAGTGCGTACAGCTAAGGAGTGGAATTCCCTGCCGGAGTCTGTGTTTCCTGATAGCTACAACCTGGGAGTCTTTAAATCAAGAGTGAATAGGTTATTTCTAGGCAAGCGTGCTCCATCTTCGACCACATCCTCGCTTACCATCAGGTGAGATAGTGGTCAAACGCGTGCCTATCAATAGTAAAAAAAAAAAAAAAAAAAAAATTTAAGTATAACTAGCACTTCGCTCGCGACATTGTTCGTGCTGGTTTAGCTGGTACTCCACGACCTTCATCTCCTATACCTCCCTCTTTATAGGGTAATAAATTAATAAAAATACTTATTAATAGACTCAACGTAGGGCAGTTCACTCTAAACGCAACATTTTTCATACTTAGAGCATTTTTAACTTTAAACGAAAAGTCAGATTTGTATAATTTACTGTGTAAGTAACATGTAAGTATGTAATCAACCTTAATTATCAAACCATTTAAATGGATAAGGAAATATCATGATACAAAAGTCCATTCCGCCCGGGTTTTGATTTAATTATTTGAAGAAAAAGCGGGCATTGCGACTTATCCATAATAGTTAGACGTATACCTTCGCGGATTTTTTCATAGGTAATAATAAGTACTTCAATTATGTAGTACATTATTTTTATGTACTCGTATTTATATTAATAGTTTTCTCAGCGCAGCCCAAATAATGAATTTCATACCTAGGCAAAGTTTTGTTACTTTGCCTATGAAATTCACTTTTTTTTTTACTTTGGGTATTGCGGAATTCTATTTTTTTTTTTTTTTAAATATAATATACTCTATGTTCATCAGGGATAATGTAAGATAATTACGGTGAAATAATTTTTCAAATCGGTCCAGCTGTTTCGGAGCCTATTCATTTCAAACAAACAAATCTTTCCTCTTTATAATGTTAGTGTAGATGTATACTTCTACTAGTTAGTTAATGTTAGTGTATGTGCTAAAACAGATCTACGTTTATGTAAAACTCTAATAACAATTTATAAGGAAAACCCAATTCACACATGACATATACCTAATATGTCATGTGTGAAGGTTGATGGAATGTTTTAGATATTTGTTAGTAAATGACGCCTTAACGGCTTAACGGATTTGAATAAAACTTGGCGCAAGGGTACCATGTCCTTGACAAGGATATAGGATTCTTTAAATCTCAGTAGAACGTTCCCGTGGAATAACATTCAGCAGAAGCGTAGCCAGTCTCAAAGGGGCTCTGTTTGAAACATTTTTGGAGGTCCCGTTTTAAGGGTTTGTGTCTTTTTTAACAAAATAAGCCCTACTAGCTAAGACTGGCTTGGCAGGCCAGGAAGGCCGGCAGTCCTAAATGTATAGCTTATACTTCACACGTCGGGGCTCTCGTAGTCCGGGGGCCCCGTATCTTTAATACGGCTGATATTGCTGTAGCTACGCCTGTGATATTGAGCAAAATAAAGAAAAAACCTTTCTAAGACTTCATCCAGACTCTACACACCGTTGTTGGCGGTAAGATAAGAGAAGTATTTTTCATTTCGTTACTTAAAAGTAAAAAGGTTTGAAGGTGTGCCCAAGAACTCCACGACCTCATCCCACCGGCCCCCTTCTACCATCGGACATCCAGACGCACTGCATCTTACCATCCCTACCTTGTGGCTATTCCACCAATTCGCACTAAGCGTTTTCAAACGTCTTTTATAATGCGCACAGCAAAGGAGTGGAACTCTCTGCCTGCGTCTGTGTTTCCAAAAGCTTACAACCCTAATCTCTTCAAAGTTAGAGTGAACAGGCTTCTTCTGGGTAGGCTCGCTCCATCGTAGACTTTGTCTCTGTCATCTCTGACATAGACTAGAGTCAAGAGCAAACCCATTACAAATAAAAAAAAATAAAAAAAAAGGTACATTTTCCACCTAATTCCCCAAGGTTTCATAATTTTAGGAAGGCGTTTGCCACAGTGTCTGATAATTACGTCAAGATAGGCAACGTAAACTTGGTGAAGCAATTTCGGTTCGGTTATTCATGACACCAACAAGCCACTCTTTATTTATAAGATTGAGGGAAAGTTCTGTGCATAAGGACCTACTGACAGACAGACGCCGTAGTCCCCGTAACGTTTCTTTACAAGTGTGGGGAAATACGTGTAATTTTCTCATGTTTTTAAGAAGCCAATATTGTTTCAAAATATTTCGCAGTGAATCCACGTTATGGTCAGAAGGCTTGACGCCCATCGATGGGTTTGGTTCACGCATGCCTAAAGTAGGAAGAATGGGAGGGAAGGCCTTTGCCCTGCAGTACGGGAGAACAGGCTGAAAATAATAAAATACTAAGTTAATACTTTAATCGTAATCCAAAAATGCTAACATAGACAGTCTTTTCAGACTCGTCGGCGTCGTATACTTGGCTAAAGATAACGATGCGATTTCGTCGCACGACGAGTTAAAACACACACATATCTTTGGAGTGTCCTAATCGGCACACTATCAACCACAGACTCATATATACCACAACACAAATCTAAAATTAACAGCGACCTTATGTACAAACAGTATTGTGTACCTTTTGCTGCGACTGAACTGAACTGAATCAGTATTATATTGGAACTAGTTGACCTGCACAACTTCGTCTGCGTCACAATTTTCATTACTGCTCCGCTCCTATTGGTCTTAGATTGTTGATATATAGCGTATAGCCTTCCTCGATAAATGTGCTATCTAACTCTGAAATATTTTTTCAAATCGGACCAGAAGTTTCTGAGATAAGCGCGTTCAAGCAAACAAACAAACAAACTCTTTGAGTACGAGTATAGATTAACATCCTAAGACTGTCCATACTTAAATAGCAATGTTGAAATTTAAGTGTCAATAAACAATTTTTATTTATTTATTTAATTGAAGCTTGCAAATCCTCGCGCGAGCACAGGAACCATTTTCATCGCGCGACGAAATATCTTGATGAACTCGTACTATCGTTAGCCAAATAGGACGACGCCTTCGTTTATGACCACAGAAAGTACATTTACCCAGCAATCCTGGGGAGTTTTGCTTGAACCGGTACAGCACTATTTTGAAACGACCACCACGGCTCCATTGAACCATTACCTGATTTATTCCATAGAATTTGTAGCCTAGGCCAAAATGACAGTTACTAAATTATACCACCATGAATTCTAAACAGCCGCCATTCCTCCGCGACATTTACAGGCACTCAAAGTGCTTGGAACCATAACTCACGATCCTAAATCAAGGAACAATGCGTAATGCATAAACAGCGGGTTTAATCCCAAGTTTATAAGATGTCCATTACTTAAACAGGAACGTACCAATGACCCGAGTTTGATAAATATATGGAGGAGAGAGATAATGGAGTGCTCGCTGCTCATTCGAAAATTCATCGCACCTAAAACAGTTTGCTCTGTCTGTCAGCGGCCTATATCTCAAGAACCGTAATAGGTAGAGAGTTGAAATTTTCACAGATTGTGTATTAATATTGCCGCTATGACAACAAATAATAAAATTTTATGTTTATGGTATGGAACCCGTCGTGTGCGAGTCCGACACGCACTTGGCCGGGTTTTTTTGTAATGCACTTTACCTACGCAGAGTTTGTGTGAATAGAGTTGTGTTGTTCTCATGAACATTAGAACTCCATTGATTACCTACTCAGTGGTTCAGCAGGAAGCCGTATGACTCATGCGTCGGGATTCCAAATTGTATTCAATCCTTTTATATCTCGGAATTATAATGGCTGGAATCAACCTTATAGGGAAAATTACGTGTTTACTAAACGCTAAGCTATTGTGTCTTAAAATGGTGAGAGCTGAGTCGTGCAAATTGTTAATGACACAGAGAGATTTTCTGTTTGCTTTCTAAAGGCACTTACACGAACAATGAAATATTGATCAATTATAAGCAATACTGGTCGATTGTGATGTCACAAAATATCAAGCAATTTACGGCCAACGGCAGCAAGCGTCAATTTGGCGAAATATTTAGCTAAGACAAATAGGTAAAACAAGCGCAAGAAATTAGGTAATTTCATACTTAAATTATTTTAAAAACTGCATTCACTTATTCCCATCACTGTAAAGTGCAAACATGAAGACACAATAGCAATAATTATTTTATTAAACCATAATTTCTATGATAATGCCAAGGCTGTTATTATTGTTACATTACGGATTGCGAACTTCATTTCCTTCTTTGTTTAATCCGAGACGATCATCTTTATTCGCCGTAGTACTTACTTATACAAAAACAAGTTTATAAAGTTTCCTTCCATATGCACGAGTAATATGTTTTGCATACTCATTTTGTAATATTCTCTTTACTTACATGGTAAGAGCAAATCCATTTAGTTGATAATTTTATATTATTTCTACTTACAGAAAATTTTTATTGGCTTGGACATCTCAAGTATAGTCAAAGCTCCTTTTAATGTGATTTTTTTTTGAATTGATTGTTTTTTGTTTTTATTTATGTATGTTGAGGTGCTCGTGGCTAAATAATAACAGCCGCACGGGTCAATCATCATGGTTAAGCAACGCTTGCCAAGGTTGGTCTGTGGATGGGTGATCATCTTAACATACCGAGTTTCCTCCGTGTCTCGGAAATCACGTTAAGCCGTTGGTCCCGGCTGTCATTTCTAGATCTTTGGCAGTCGTTACGGATTGTCAGAAGCCAGTAAATCTGACTCCAGTCTTGCCAAAAAGTACCGTGTTACCCAGTTAATGGTTTGTGGAGTTCTGGTAGGCAGCCGCTCCACGTAAATCACTGGTATTCAGCTGAATCGGGTTTGACTGGAAGCCGACCCCAATATAGTTGGGAAAAGGCTAGGCAGATGATGATTTATGTATGTTAAGATGAAAAGAAGCTTATTCTTACAAATGTAACCCTCTTGAGCCGGTATAGTGTAAAAAAGAGTTTCAATAGAGATGCCAGCTTATAGTGGTTTTTAATAACTTCGGTTAAATTCGCTATTTGGGCACTGACGCGAAGTTTTTATGACTCTTTCCACTCTGGGCGGAGAGGAAGGGAGTGTCAGGCTCTTAGAGCGCTTGTAGGCGTCCGTTTTTTTTCACCGGATAACGGACCGTGTTTTTTGCCGGATTCGCGGTGGTGTATGAATTATAATGAATGTGTGTATATGCACCGGACATCGGTCCGGCGAACAATTTACGCCGGATGCACCACCGCTTCCCCTCGGCGCGACGGACACCGGTCCGGTGTAAGAAAGGGCGGTCATCCACGCCAGTGTATTGGTGCGTGTTAACGCTGCCGGACGTATTGCCTGTTTTCTGTTAATTGAGTGCCGTCTACCTGCGTTCTAACGCATATAGACGGCAGTCCATCCATCCGGTAAAAAAAATATGTATACAAGGATAGCCGTTTATTGACGGTCCGTTATCCGGTGAAAAAAACGGACGTCTACAAGCGCTCTTACTGACTAAAACTATCCGTGTATCTCAAAATGCTATTTGCGTTCTAGGGCCGTGGTTAGTTTTGAACAAATTTCGCAACCCTCGCAGACTTTGACACCTTTGCATTAGGTTTTTACCTTACAAACCTGATTCTAAAACCAACAAAAGTATAACTACCTACTTATAAAATAAAACGTCACTTACACAAACAGAACGAAACCGCACTAATTAACTTCATAAACCACGCAAAACTAATCACGCGGTCGCAGAACTAATCCCAGCACATTTGTTATTTTACTACGCCTTGATTAAGACTGATTCTTTTCTACTGCATTATGTATATTAAACACAAAAACATGTATTATTTCACATTACAGACGAATTATTCTGTAATGCTATTCTGTAAGACTACCTTGTAAACTTAGCGCTCCTACACACTAGCGGTAAGCCGCTGAGGCCGCCTACCGCGCGGCTAGCCGCCCCTCCAGTTTAATATGCAACCACTTTTCATTTAATGGCGGTTAAGTGCGTTTAGTCACTACCGATTGCGTATTAAACTGGAAAACCGTCAAGACGCGCGGTCAGCCGCCCCCGCGGCCAACCGCTAGTGCGTAAGAGCGCTTAGTGAAGTGAGCGGTCAATTCATCCAATCAATGTGAGATGACAGTTCGCTTCAAGCTTCCCCACGTAAGTTTTCACAGTATAAGCTCTAGAGGTAAGATTCCCGTAACTTTAAGAGCTGAAAAATGCTTTCGTATTTGTAGGTAGACGCATGCAAAAGTGAACACAGTAGATAATGGGTTAACAAACTGTTTACGCCATTTTGATAGGCAAGTATTTCTACAATCGTCGGCGATGGGATCATGGGACAGATGCCTCGGTTCGGTTTGTTCATTTTTACTCAGGATTTTTATAAGAATTTAAGGATAAGGTAGTTGCCATAAAATAATGCTTCCATCATTTTAGAGTTAAAACTTCCATGCTATTTCTACTACAGTCCTATTTTATCATATTCAAGAACATTTCTCTAACTACAGAAACAATTCTAACGCTAATATAGTTCAACTATCGATTTTCCTAGATGACTAATTAAAACACCTGCGTTCACAATAACTTTAGAGGAATGAATGTTAATTATTACAAACACATGGAATCTAGAACTGGCCGCCATATTTGAAAATGGCAACGTGTTAGGCTTATCTTGTTTATCTTTTACTACAATATAAGGTTCTGTGATGTCAGCATACATTAAATGTAAACAGAATCATTGATATAAAAAGGTTGTATGTAGATATGTCGGAGGTAACCTCTGGAAGTTCTGGAGGGCTACTCTCTAAGCCCGAAGTCCGTAGTTTCGGGCTTATTTGCGGGCGTATTGTACTCCGTATCACCTACGAACTTACGATTAGTCCCAAACCCGAACTAAGGCCCGTATTACAGAACTACAATCAAGACTCAAGCATTACTTAAAACTAGTCTCAGTTGGAGTTTTAATTTTAGAACTTGACTTGAGCAGAGAAACTAAAATCAATAATCACCTGAGCAATGTCACTTTAAAATGACATTTTTTGCGTATTACAGAACAGTGCTTGAGGCTTGACTGAGCTCTACTCAATGTGTCCTTATTTTAAAAGCACAATCAGCTCAGAATCACTGCTTGAGGCGAGATTTGATCTTTGTTTTCGCAAGTGTAGTCGAGACCTCGCTTGAGCATAGATTCTCATGAAAATTGTTGTCGATTTGGAGTAAATCGAGTACCTACCTAATCAAAACGGATAGGTATATTTGCAGAAGTAGATTATTATAACATTTTTTTGATAATGAGACAAATCAAACTTAAATGTACTTAAATTGTGAAAACTTTAAGTAGAAGTACAGGTTTTCACAAGATGTCGTGAAACATTTAATTTTACCTGAGACCTCTTTATTTTAATTTATATCTTTTTTTGAGTTTCATTAAAATGGGGTGCAGCACATTCTAATTTTTTTTTTGCAGTATTTGGCAGCAAATGTATCGAGTCAGCCTTCTCGCAAACTTTGCTGAGGTAGTTAATACCAACAAAACAAAACCACTAGGAATCAATTTGCGAATAATTAAAACAGCCACTGAACTTCACTCGAAATAATCCCGCCAAAAACACTCCGTTTCACAGTTTTTCTGTCCACAGAACATAATATGTACCTACTCTGAAGGGTTAAGGGTGGCTGTCAGTGTCAGTAACGTCGTGTCGTCCGCCTACTCCGGTTTTGATCGTGCGAAAAAAAACGAATTGCAATAGAAAACAAACTTTTGTTCAGGGTTACCATAATGATTGCTTACTCACGTAATCAGAGATCAAAATCTCTACTCAAGCGTAGTTTCGTTTGATTTGAGTTTGAGGATAGTTCTAAAATAAACTGAATGCTTGAGGCTAGATTCTTTGCTCAAGCAGTAATCGGTTGAACGCAGTTTAAGTAGTACTTGAGTAACGTTCTGTAATACGGGCCTAAGAATGAATGACAACACGATTTAAAACTCACTGTCAAATCGCGCTGGCATTAACATACGCCCGCAACTAAGCCCGAACTACGGACTTCGGGCTTAGAGAGTAGCCCCCCTGATCCGATTGCTAAAATACTTTCAGTGATAGAAACCTCTTCTGTCGCAAAGTGTTCTAGGCTAGTTTTTACCCTCTAAAACTGCACAGATTTTGTGGGATGGGCCACGGGAGAGAAACCGCGTGAAAAAATCTTGTAGAGGATAAATGACAGTTTTTAACTTTACCGCTAAGTATTTAAGTATACCCTAGAATTATGGTTTACAAGGCCTAAAATTAAGATTCACCATCACCATGGCATTGTTTAATATCAAATTTTTAAAGGTTAGACGGTGGTCGCATTATATAATTGTCGTAATAACTGAAATTGTTATACTGCAGGGTGAAGGTCTTCTCAAATAGTGAAGATCAACCTTTAAGGCCTGTATACATGCCAATGACCTTGTGCATACAAACGGAGCTAACTACACCTCTACGCGCCACTCAGCTACCAGTGTTTTTAATTTTTATAATAAAAAGAATACCTACATATTTTTAGAAAGTAACAAAAGCAAATTATTTTCGTAAGTATTGCAAAGCGTTTGATATTTTTTTCAGTACTACTACAGTAGTATTATTATATTTTTTATACTCTTTTGTTAAAAAATAAAGGAGTAAAATGGTTTCATCTCAACGATTTGGAGGTGATTTGGTGTTTTTTTTCTTATTATGTGATACCGATACATACATTCTGGCTAAACCAAATTACGTACCATATCATTTTAAAAGCTAAACGCATCAGGGTTTAAAAGATAATAAGACATCGTTAAACATCATCCTATACATGTCACATATTACTTGAAGTAGTAGCACCACGTTTTCTTCTGGCATTACCTCTCAATCGTCACAATTTGTTGTTGCTTTTTTTTAAATAACATTCCTTAAAAACTAATTCATCATCATCATCTGCCTAGCCTTTTCCCAAGTATATAAGGGTCGGCTTCCAGTCAAACCGCATTTAGCTGAATACCAGTATTTTACGCGGAGCGGCCAAAGATCTACAAATGACAGCCGGGACCAACGGCTTAACGTGCTTTCCGAGGCACGGAGGAAACTCGATATGTTAAGATGGTCACCCATCCACAGATCAACCTTGGCAAGCGTTGCTTAACCTTGAAGATCTAGAAACTAATTCATCCAACTTCCTTCAAATGACTTGGCGACTAAGGGACGCGCCAGAGAGTGGGCAGCAGCGTTCTCTGTAAAACGCAACACCATACACTGCGATCGCCAAACCGCCTGCCAAGCGTGGCGATTATGGCAACCCCCCCCCCTAATCTGGGGGAGGCCTATGTCCAGCAGTGGACGTCTTTCGGCTGATATGATGATGATGATGATGAACTTCAAATTATAAATTCAGAAATCGGGGGTAAATCTATTAATCATTTAGATATAGATGTCTTCATTGAAATTGACAATAATTGTCGAATTATCTTGTAGGTAAGTCTGGCAGATATGTAAACCCGTCAAAAAAAGTTTCATTGCGTAATTTCAATGTCCCCCTCGATAACAGCCATTCCATTCCAGTCTAATGCATCCAAACATTAATGAATGCATAATATCCTGTATTTACAAACACGTCTCCTGTAGAAGTTTACCGTTAAAGATAGGTATGTTTACACGGGATCAATTAGGATTCAACTGCTAACGCGTTAAATCCGGCCGTGCTTGCGGTAACGTTGGCAAGACAAGTTTATAATTTTTCATCATCTGCCTAGCCTTTTTCTCAACTAAATTGGGGTCGGCTTTCAGTATTTTACGAGGAGCGGCTGCCTACCAGACCTCCATAACCCATTAAGTTTATAATTTTAATGAGCACAAAAATACATCCTTACCTATATGTATTTCTGTGCTCATAAAATGTATAAACAGTTAAATGAATTCGTCTGTGTTGGACTAATACCTCCTCAATCCATTCTTATTCATGTCAAAGCTGAAGACACCAAAGCCATTCAATAGAATTGAATTTAGCCTAATTGAGAAATGGGTAGATAGACACAACTACGCGCAGGTACCTATAGGACACCGCTAAAAAACAAATGACCAATGAGGTACTTTTCTGCGATCATCAATGTGGATGGCTACAAGAAGATCATAGAAACAATGAATGTACCTACTGAGATGATGACTGATAGAGAAGCATGGAAGCAGAAGACATTAGTTACGCCGACCCTATTTCACTTCATTGATCGCGATGATGTGGTCGAAGCCGGAGCACGCTTGCTTAGAAATAACCTCTTCTTTTTTGACTTAAATACTCGCAGGTTGTTGCTATCAGAAAACGGACACACCGACAGGAAATTCCAGTCTTCAGCGCGAAGAAGAGTTTGATTTCTGAAAGATTTCGGAATAATGTCATTGTTCTATCCGATAGTGACTGGATTTGTCCTACATCAACCGGACAAGTTATTGCCAATTCAATTCTGATCAGAGCCATAAAACTATTATCATCAAAGCGACAAATAAAAGTAAACTAAAGCTGCAACAAAACATTAATTAATATTACACAACGTTTCATTAAGACAGGCCTATAAATGAATGTTAGAAAGTGTCCGCCGTCTATTATGATGTGATACAGAACTAGTAGGTAATGGTGACTCGGTTGGGCAATGGTTACTGGGTCAGTAAATAATTTTACAATGTAGCTGCTTGCAGGACTTCCTGTACCTACAATGAGGTCTGTGGTTACCTGCCTATGTAAATTATGGCTCTTTGTATGTACTTTAATAATATTAGCTTAGGTAACTACTATAGCTTACACTTGCCGGCACACGCGCAATGGCATACTGATTACTTGCGCTTTTTTGTGCAAGTTACAGCCAAAACTAACGTCTTGCATCCTGTACGTCTGCCATGAGTTTTATCAATCTATACTCGCTAGCGACTGTAGTTAAAAAATGTATGAAAACTTAACTTAAAAAAACAAGTTTCTAATTTATTTTTTTAAGTTGTTAACTAAAAAATAGGCAAGTTATAAGTAAAACTTTAGTTAACAACTATTCAAATCGTCTTGAAAAGTTTGTTTTTTAAAGTACTTAATGTTTTCGGATAACCGCTACTGTTAATGTTGAATTTAGCAGATGGGAACTGATGACCTTGCCTTAATTAGAAAAACAGGAGGATGCAGTATCGTTGGTAAACGTATCAAATCGCATAAAAAAAAAATTATTCAGCACTTTTAATCTGGAAAATAAATCAACACACACTTACATCTACACAAACCAGCTACCTAACGCGGCTATGGGAATCTTTACAGTAAGTATTTAAAAACTACTGTGATTATTGTAATGAAAATGATACCTACAACATAGTTGGTAGGTACTACCACTATTCTGTTCCTAAGTAACGAACTTTTAAAAATAAACAAACACGAATATCGATTCCTATCAAATAACAATAGCACCTGTTTTGCTATCAGTACACAGATGCGCACGAGTGGCGTTTGTTGTCGTATCCCGGCTATAAATACTCGTGTGCAGCGGGAATGCTAAGTTTACCCGACTTTGTACGACTTCGGGGTAGTTCTGTTAGCATGGTGTACATTTGTGTCAAGTTAGGGTTTTGATTTTATTGGTCGCCATCGGCATTTCCTTCCACCACTCATTATATGATGGCTCTTGCAGACGGGCCCGATGTGACTGTGCGACATAGAAGCAATGTTTAGTAGATTATTTTATCTTAAGGTTGTAGTGGGGCCACGATACCGACTTTTGTGAGAGACCATGATAAACAAATTGATAGACAGGTGTGATAGACGCCGAAATTTGCATGCTGACAAACTGTCGGTGTGTTTTTTTTTTGTTTCGACTTCGAAGTCTGCGCAGACAATAGTCTGTATCGTGTGTAGTTGTGAACGGTCGGAAAATATTCATTAATATAAATATTTTTATTCTTTATTGCACACAAACCATAAAACATACATAAGCCAGCTTATGAACAAAGGCGAGCTTAACGCAGCAAAAAAACTTGGCATTCATGTTTTTTTATAATAAAAGCTAAGCAGCGTATAGCTAAGGAGTGGAATTCCCTGCCGGAGTCTGTGTTTCCTGATAGCTACAACCTGGGAGTCTTTAAATCAAGAGTGAATAGGTTATTTCTAGGCAAGCGTGCTCCATCTTCGACCACATCCTAGCTTACCATCAGGTGAGATAGTGGTCAAACGCGTGCCTATCAATAGTAAAAAAAACAAACTATTTTTTCTTCTTCAAAAATCATTAGAAAACGGTGTAAAAGGTTTCTTTTCTTTATTCCCAATCGAGGACGTATTAAAATATTGCTCAGAGTTATCTTATCTATCATGGACAGACGATCTTTGAAATAACCAAAATAAGAGGTCAAGCTAAGATAATAAATTAATATTGCGTAGCATTACATTCCCCAAAATCTATGCAAATGCAACTAGACCACTAAAATTATCATCAGCCTCATCTGCATCTAACTCTATAATTACTGCTTCAAGTCTAAATTACACAGACCACAGAATCGCCGTACCGTGAGGAGCTCGTGGCTAGATAATAACAGCCGCACGGGTCGATCTTCAAGGTTAAGCAACGCTTGCCAAGGTTGGTCTGTGAATGGGTGACCATCTTAACATACCGAGTTTCCTCCGTGCCTCGGAAAGCACGTTAAGCTGTTGGTCCCGGCTGTCATTTGTAGATCTTTGGCAGTCGTTACGGATTGTCAGAAGCCAGTAAATCTGACTCCAGTCTTGCCATGAAGTACCGTGTTACCCAGTTAATGGGTTGTGGAGGTCTGGTAGGCAGCCGCTCCGCGTAAAATACTGGTATTCAGCTGAATCCGGTTTGACTGGAAGCCGACCCCAATATAGTTGGGAAAAGGCTAGGCACATGATGATGACAGAATCGCCGTACCGACATAGAGAAGCCACCATCTATCGTATGTCAGTACATACTACACACACATAGTACATACTAGCTTATGGCCGCGACTATGCCCGTAGCCCGTTTTTTCCCGTTACCGTAGGAATTTCGGGAAATCCTCTCTCAGTGCTCCCCTACACTTCCTAAAGGACCAACATGCCAAATTTCAGCTGTCTACGACCAGGAGTTTCGGTTGTGCATTGTCTGTTAGTCACTCACTCACCAGTAACAGAATATTTTTTTTTATAAAAATTGATGATTGGGCTTATTTTAAAAAATGACAAAAAGCGTTATCAAACTGTGATTGGTTGAATAAGTTTTCAATAGCCAATCGAATCACTTGACTTGCGTTTATTTTGTGACGGAACGATATTTTATTTTCAAAACATAACATAACGCTTGCCAAGGTTGGTCTGTGGATGGGTGACCATCTTAACATAACGAGTTTCCTCCGTGCCTCGGAAAGCACGTTAAGCCGTTGGTCCCGGCTGTCATTTGTAGATCTTTGGCAGTCGTTACGGATTGTCAGAAGCCAATAAATCTGACTCCAGTCTTGCCAAGATGTACCGTGTTACCCAGTTAATGGGTTGTGGAGGTCTGGTAGGCAGCCGCTATACGTAAAACACTGGTATTCAGCTGAATCCGGTTTGACTGGAAGCCGACCCCAATTTAGTTGGGAAAAGGCTAGGCAGATGATGATGACATACATACATTCATACACTGGGTTGTGTGACATTCCTCTATAAAAAAGAGTTCACAATGCCGTCTAAGGCGCCTCCGAGGTCTGTTTTAAATTAAGATAGGTACATTTCACAAACAACTACATATTTTGTATGTTAATAACATTCAATCCGCTAGCATTTAGTATTAATTTCAGTCTAAATCCGTTCATCTTATTTGAATTGCAACATTACAGTTTCAAGTGCTATTCAGAATCAAGTGCTCTTGAATTTAATATGTGGGTTAATGAGCGCATTATGATTTTGATTGCTGTCTTAATAATGTTAAGTAAGTTTATGTTTAGATGCACTAAGATGTTTAGTTCTATGAACGAGTATATATATAGCATAATCAGCCTATAATGTTCCCACTGCTGAGACATAGGCCTCCTCTCGGTGAGAGTGAGTGGGCCGTAATCCACCACGCGGGCCCAGTGCGGGTTGGTAGATGTCACATGCCTTCGAATTTTTGGTTCTAGGACATGCCGGTTTCCTCACGATGTTTTCCTTCTCCGTTTTGAGAGCAGTGGTGATGAAATAATTTACACAAAGTAAAGCGCCTGCCTGGGTTCGAACCCACGACCTACAACTCGTAAGTCGCAGCCATTACCACCGGGCCACCACTGCTCCTTACGATTATAAATATTTGTCTCAAAACGGTGATGGAAAATGTCGTGAAGAAATTGGTAGGTAGAAATATCGTAAATTCGAAAACATGTTGTCAACATTATTAGCCAATGATGCTAAAATGTTTGACTCTTCAGTTACTGAGTAATTGTGTGACTGAATGATAACGCACAGCCAAAACTACTGGTCGTAAAAAGCTAAAATTTGGCATGTAGCTTCCTTGAGAAGTGTAGGGGAGCACCAAGAGAGAATTTCCCGAAAAAAAAACGGGATATGCGCGTACGAAGTCGCGGTCAAAACCTAGTTGAAACATATTATAACTGTAACCTCTGGTTTCTGGTAAACTCAAGGAGTAACAAGAAAACGCAAGTTAAGGAAATTGATTTGCTGTTTGAAATATTAATTTACCTCATTACAGCACATGCAGTACACTTGCGGACAGACGAGGGAACATGCGAACTATTCTGTCAGTAATAGCAAATGGCAGTTCCTTTGGTGAATTTCATTTGCCTATAAACAAAATGCATGATTTATCAAATATGTATTTTACAATATCTACAAAGCTACATAAGCCAATAGTCAGATAAATAGTAAATAAGTACTTGGTGTACAAAGGCAAAACAAATACTTTAGTCAACATGTACAGGAAACTAAAATAAGTACCAACCATCCACATTGTAAATGGTTTGTGTACCTATTTAACACAGAACTTACTCACTTTGGGTAGGTAACTATTGATTACAATCATTATAAAAGCATCCTGTGTTTTCTCTATTAAATATGTCCTCAATGTCACCGTGGCCCCTGGATCGCAAAGGGCACTAGGAGGAATACGGATGGGTTTTAGTCAGTAAGAGTCTGACACTCCCTTCCGCTTCACCCAGGGCGGAAGGAGTCATTTGACGATTTCCCATCCTTAAAAAAGGCACCGGTGCCCGCGTTTGCCAGTGGCTTTACTTGGGTGAAGGTCGAAAATTATACCATAGGAAATACTACCAGGATAAAAAATCTTCCCACAGACCATGGTCGATCTCCGCTTGCCCAGTTACCTGTTAGCCTTTCCTATAAACGTACTCGAACAGAATTGTGACAATGGCGTTCAAAAGACTAATCCTACGCGAAATCCAAAAATCAAACTCTACATCCTAAAAACTCCAAATTAAATGTCTCCTCTCCATTTAAGTTAAACGACTTAAACGCACGTCTTGATAGCACATTTAATTCAATTTACATTGACACCCATTGAGTGGGCCAACTGCGGGGCAAGGCCAGATCTAATGGAGGTACGGCTTAACGAGTCATCTCGATAAAAATTTGAATCCACTATGGCAAGTGGTTGATTTGATTCTTGATGCATCTCCGAAACTATATTAGGGTTATAGGACGAATATTTACAGATAATTTAATCAATTCAGTTTGCATAATTTACTGGTGTGCAAAAATGGCAGTGGGAACACAACGCACAATATTTAAACGCTCTAGCTACCAGTTTGACACGAGAGTTCCATATTCATTATTCATACCTATACGGTCATTTCTTCCGATGAGAAACTCCGCACACCGCGACACACAAACTTGCCTCGTTGTTTTAAAAATACGAATCAAAGAAATGGGGCTGATGAAGAAAATTTTACACCTTAACGGTATAAAAATAGGAAATGAAAAATGCTCCACAAAACAAAATTGGACCATCAATCGTTGAGACGAAACGAGAACAGTTCCACCGAATGTTTCGTGCTTACCGTGAAACACGAAATGCCCAAACTGCAGTAGTTTTTTTACATAACAGCAGCGAAGTTAATCATTAAAGTTACATAAATCAATAGCATAGTATCATGACACGATACAATTGACACATTTCCACCATTAAAATATGATACCTTCGTGCTGCAGTATCATCACGACATCTAAATTCTAAATGCTATTGATGCAGCTACGCCTTAAAGCAGAATCACACAGATAGATTTGCTTAGTAATAGCAAGTAACGCGTTGGTCTCATAGGGCCCTAAATTCGATTCCTAGGAAGGGCAAGGGTTGAGGAATTTGTTCGAAAGAGCGTCCGCGGCCCTGGAAAGGGCATTAGGAGGAACACGGGAGGGTTTTAGCCAGTAAAAGTTTGTCACTCCCTTCCGCTCCGCTCCTAAACGCTGTTTCTCTCTTCTTTCTATTCTTCTAGTCCCCCAAATAAAGCTCTCTAAACCCTTGTAAAAAAATATGAATGAAATACCGTGAACGTGCAAAAAATCTAAACTTGTACTAAGAGAAGCACCAGGCTGGTTTAGACCTAAAGTAATCGAGATAATTTAGCTGTACCCGTCATGTATGTCAAGGGCTAGACAAGTGTAACCGTTTCAAACGGTCGCAGTCTTGATTAAGATAACAGGTTCTTGTATAAAATGGTGTGTGTCAAATTGTAGAGGACCTCTTTTGAAGATGCTTTTTGGTGATCCAGTTTCTGCATTATCATTGTCCTGGATAATATCATTGTTGAACTTGAGCTTGCCTTCGTTAGCAAAATGTAGTTCCAAGTTCCAACAGCACATAATAATCATTACTGCAGAAGCATCCATCATTAAATTTTTTTCGATTATGATCATATCGCAACGACTCTTAGAACTTAACGTTATGATATTGGAACCTCTGAGGTTGACTTATAAATAGACAGATAGAATACTTTATTGTAATCCAAAAATAGTTACACAGAGATTGACTAAATAATGTCTGTGTCTGTTATTCGACATCTAGCCAGCAGAGCACGGAGCTGCTTCTTTGAATTGATTTCGTGTCCCATGTCCAGCCTGTAAAAGATTTATTTTCGTAGCCTCATAACATATGAACGAGGGATAATCAAGGTATCTATCTCTTATAAGTGGATTAGCTACGAATTAGCGGCCACCAACATACTTCGTGGAATATAAAAATGAAAAACTATACACAGGACATCATCAATTTCCACTTAAATTGATAATCAAATTTTTGACACTATACGTAAATGTACGACAAAACAACATTACTTTGAACCCGAGGCCAAAATTACAAAACTAAAATTAAGTCTTCATAACTAATTTATAGTTCTCAGATCAATATCGATGTCTTGAAGGCAACTAATCTAAAACTGGAGGCAAGGTCTTTTGAGCCAATGATCGGCTCTCACCTTTATAATTTTAATTAGTGCCGTTACTAATCTATTTAGTTTCCATTTAGTCGATTGTGTTCTGATTTAGAAACTGCGATTGTAAAACTATGGATTTTAAGATGGATTGGTTTATTGGTCTCAGACAGACGGACGGATGGACGGACGGACGGACAGCGGAGGCTTAGCAATAGGGTTCCGTTGGTTACCCTTTGGCTACGGAACCCTAACACGTCCAAGGCGTGGTAGGTACTTCGAGCTTCCTTCGCTCGGCCTTGTACCCGTCATCTTTAGTTCTATCTATGAGTTAGTGGGCAAAAGAAAACCTATTTTATTCGAGGCGGGGTTTTGAAGGTGTACCATTTTGAAACTAGTCCTGCCGACGCCCATGCCCACTACCCAGGTACTGAGTCGTGGAGCTCTGATAAGCAGTCCCCTCCATTGCAACTGGGCTTAACCCAGTTATATGTATGGAGGAAATGGAAATTATATATATTATTATATTTTTTTTTTCCTACTCTGCTGACTTTTTTGATTTCTGTCGTTGACGTATCCAAGACAGTTGAATGGACCGGAGAAATCCGGGACTCGTCGGACTTTATTGGCTCGGCGTTTTTCTGGTGGTCGCCACTGTTGATTCTGGCTTTCAAGAGGTGCAGTGGTTGGGAATGGCGGACTTGTCCCAAAAAAGTCCCCTCTATATAAAATACAGGTACTCAGCTGCATCCGCTTAGACTGGAAGCGTACCTCAATATAGTTGGGAAAACTATGAGCAGATTGTTTTTTTTTTTGTATTGATAAGCTCGCGTTTCACCACAATCTGATGGAATGCGACATGTGGTTGTCGATGGATCGCGCTTGCCTAGAAGTAACCTGTTCACTTTTCAGAGACCCCAGCTAGTCTATTCTGTAAGTAACCATTTCGATATCGAGCTTCACCTGAGTGAGATAGCTCACAAAGTGAACTTTATAACACACAACATAAAGGTGTTACGTTTATACTCACCTCGGATTCCGCTGTCGAGACATGAAAATTTTGTTACAGAATAGCGCTACAGGTCAGGCAGGGGATTGATTTGTTCCAGCAACCTACGTGCGACAAACAAACACATATCTATACCAATATATAAAACTGAAGAGTTGGTTTGTTTGCTTGGACGCGCTAATCTCAGGAACTACTGATCCGATTTGAAAAATTATTTCAGTGTTAGATAGCCCATTTATCGAGGAAGGCTATAGGCTATATATCATCACGCAAAGACCAATAGAAGCGGAGCAATAATGATAATTGTGACGCAGACGAAGTTGCGCGTCTCAAAAAGTAAAACGATAAAAAAGTTCTCCGAGCCTCCTGACCTTGACAGATGTTGATTGACGACGATGATTTTGGTTCGGACATGCTAATCAGAATCTTGTTCATGCCTGTCAGTACTTTTTAGGGTTCCCTAACTAAGGGGTAACCAACGAAACCCTATTACTAAGCCTCCGCTGTCCGTTTGTCAGCGGGCTGTATCTCAAGGTCCGTAATAGGTAGACAGTTACAAATTTCACAGAAGTATAATTGCCGCTATAACAATAAATAATTAACAAAAAAAATGTTAATTATAACAACAAATAATTTTAATTTATAATAACAAATAAGGCCCACACAACAACAACCAGAAACGTATTGTTCTTTTTTTGTTTATGAACTATTAACGGTGTACGAAACCCTTCGTGTGAGAGTCGGACTCGCACTTGCCCGGTTTTTTCTTTCAATTTGTTCCGCACGCATGATGGTTTGGAAACGGAACGGATTGATGATTTTTTCACTGTTGAGAATATTTTTATTCATATTTATTGCATTCCATGGTGTTATTTTAGATGTTAAATAAAGACTTATTATCTAACAGGGTGTATCTGAAGTGCGTATTAGCATAAATAAAAACCGGCCAAGTGCGAATCGGTCTCGCACACGAAGGGTTCCGTACCATAAACCTTGGTTTTTATTATTTGAAAATTTCAACTGTCTACCTAGTACAGTTGTTGAGATACAGCCCGCTGACAGACAGACAGACGGACGGACGACGGACAGCGTTCCGTTGGATACCCTTTGGGTACGGAACCCTAAAAATATATTTTTAAAAACATGACCGCAAAAGGTGACTAATAAAATTTCGAAAAAAATTGATGAATGCCACCAACTACAGCTTGATAGCTTGACAGCTTGAAAAGTGATTTATTTTAAAAATCTTAGTTGATATTGCGGTCGGGGTTTTTTTAAAAACCCATGTTTTTCTAAAAATTACTTGATTAAAGTTTTTTTTTTATAACTACCCTCCACGGTAAAGTTCGATGCGTCGCTACTAATCAAAAGCAAAGCTACATCTGCAATGCCCAAATCTCATTTATTCTCATTCTGATCTTACCTATTCATTTCATAATCTGTATTTCTAAATCTAATCGCTTTTAAATTAGCCGTTAATTTTGTACCAAAAGCCACTGCAGTTACTGCAACTCCGTTTATTAAAGACTTTCTCTTCCTCATTATTTTCTGTATTAAAACCTCAACTTTAAATTAGCTAGTAACATATTTTTCAGAGTCTATTTCCTGCTGTAATTCGTTTATTAATTATCTACTTCTATACTTAAACTGACGTTAAAACGCGATACTTTAATTGACCTAGTTCAATCAAAAATGCGGAAAATTACATACCTGCAAAGTTGATTTGTTTGTCAATAATATGCGTAGAAGTAGGTAACAGGATGTGTTACAACGAAAACAGCTCATGATTTAGGTAATACCATTATGGTATGAAGTATGGTGTTTACCAGTGTTTTGATAATAAATCCATTATACCTTTATTCACCGCAATTATTTTCTTTCCCCTGCAACAACTTTCATGGACATTTTTTAAGTGAATCCGCCGATCTTGTTTCATTGTAAGATATGAGAACGTGCACGGCATTGACTTTAACATCTAGTGTTGCATTTTCGAAACTTTTAAGCAAAATAAAATAATACCTATTTAGACGTTTCTGTGCTGCCACCTATTATTCCTGCACGCTCCGTTTAGGGAAACGCCATCTATCTCATTGTAAGTATCTCATTGTGATCCGATCTTATTTCATTGTAAGATAATTATGAGAACGTGCACGGCGTTGACTATGCCATCTAGCGTTGCAAACGAAACTCATAGGTGTATGTTTCCTGTAGGAATGTTTCCTGTAGGAATGTTTCCTGCATAAAAATAAAATCTATTTAGTCCGACAGGTGTTTTTTGCTTTATCAAATCATATAATATAAAAAATAACGAAAGATAAAACCCATAAAAAACCAGGAGTGGGAGCAAGTTTTTACGTAGTCATGACGTCACGCAAAATTTTAACGCACGGTACATCATAATATAATTATGTATTGTGTCCAATATTTTTGGTACTCGTAAATATACCTAACTCAAGCAGTGTCACGGTTCGTATATCGGCAGGTACCTACGTCTGATTTTACTTCAGGTGAATCGATTTGTTTTTTTTTTGTTTTTCATAAACTTAGGTACCTACCTACTGTAAATGACGTAGTTTTCGACGTTGAAATTTTGCAGAAAAATCTTCATAAATAGGGTATTTCACTAAAAAAATCTAATTAGTCCGTCTGATAGATTTTCAAAAAGTATTGGACACGAATTTATTATTTTTTCACGTAAACAAAAAATAAAGAGAATACAGCGAGTTGAAAACACGCGTGACGTCATCTGGCTTGGTAAAATTTTTTACCAAGCCAGATGACGTCACGAGCACATCACGAGTGTCTTGGAGGAAAATATAATAGGTAGGGTAGGTATTTGAACAAAACTGAATCTTCTAAAACCCAATCGAAATAACTACCTATTACGTATTTTACCTTGATTCATTACGTCAATGGCTAATTTATATACCTTGACCATCAACAAAATGTTGAAATCTGTTTAAAATGTTTAATGCGTCTATTTTTATAGCTAATAAAACTTGTTCATAACTTGAACACAAATGTAAGCGAATGAGTCTACTCAACAAAATATTGATAAACAAAATCATTCCAATTTATCTTTCGGTAGCAAAATATCACATTTTTATCAACGCTATTTTTAGCTCGTCAGTAAACCCTAGCGCCATCTCTTATCCACGCGTGAAAACAATTCGTTCGTGAACGCGAACGCTTATTTCGACACATAACGTATGTGTCAGGATGGCCGAGCGGTCTAAGGCGCCAGACTCAAGGTTTCCTTGCCTGTTAAACAGGTTCGAGTTGTTCTGGTCCTCTCTGAGGGCGTGGGTTCGAATCCCACTTCTGACAAAAGTTTTTGCATTTATTTTTAACTTTTTCATATATTTTCCGTGATAACTAATGTCTTGTAAATAAACCGTGTCGCGTTTAAATCAGTGTCAATTATATAATAAAATCTGAATTCTGATTTCGGATTCTGGTTTAGTTGCATAATAAAACCAGTAGGTGGACTGTTTTCGTCAAAAGGGTCGAGATTTTGTGCCAAACTCGCATATTTTATTGTGCTTGTCTTGCAAAAGTATCGATGAAATGGATTGAACAAGTTAAAGATGGTTCACTTGGCGTGTGAATTTAGTAACCAACAGGTTTATTAACCAACGCCTATTTGCAAAGTCGTGAGTGCGTGACCTTAACCTCTTGAATACCTATCGATATACCAACAAGAAGTGTCTTCGAAAGTGTGTCAATGCACGATTACATTGTCATCAACGCATTGTTACGTTAGCTTTGTATCTATTATAAACACTGTAATCTGATCGACTGTTCAATTCGAGTGACCTCTTGAGGCTGATCACTTTCTTTATCTCTGGATTTCTATTTTAGCCCTTTTTTACCGACTTCGGAATGGGAGAGTTATGGGTTTTTGAAAGGAAGGCTGTGATTTAACTATGCTTAACCGTTATAAATGAATAATTAGATAACTACCTACCTACCTACTTGTATCATGAATCGAACATACCTATCTATACATTTTTAATAGATTAGGTACTATTTACGTACTTATAGTCATTTATTTATTATATACTTTACTAGCGACCCGCCCCGGCTTCGCACGGATGCAAATTATATACTAAAAAAAACCCGCATCAAAATCCGTTGCGTACTTTTAAAGATCTAAGCATACATAGGGGCAGACAGACAGCAAAAGCGACTTTGTTTTATACTATGTAGTGATCCCGCGATCTCTTCTAGGCAACCATCTTCTTCCTCTAAACTAAAACGAAGACTTGTGCCGGCTGTGGCGAATGACGCTGTTCTAGCTGATAACAAAATCTTGACTGAAATACTTACTCTTTAGTTAAAAACAAAATATGGAACTGAGTCAACATTTCGTAGGCAAACTAAAGAAAGTTTGGTGATTAAACAGTAGTTCAGTCTAGACACATTATTTATTTGTTCACGAATTCCTTTGTGTTACCTAGGTACACAGCTACCACTCCTATTTTCACAGATGATGATTCAATTAGGCGTTCAGGAACACAATGCTTTGTATTTTCATTTAATTCTTATACTTACGTTAGGTAGCCTCATTCAGACAAAGGCTTCATTCCGTTTAACACTGTAGTGTACGTGTGCTCTTTTCTTTTGATTAGGCGTCGGAAATGTCACATTCAAAATAACATACAAATCCGTAGGGTGTTGGTAATATAGGTGATAGGAAAGTAGGTATGTGTCATAGGTAGGTATGTCTCCACTGGTAACAGATGGGATTTTTTTCCCAGTGGTGACAGTTGGAAAAAAACGCTCAATATAGTGGTACACTCAGTCGTCTGACTTGAGGAGCTCGTGGCTAAGGAATAACAGCCGCACGGGTCGACAAGGTCGATCTACAAGGTTAAGCAACGCTTGCCAAGGTTGGTCTGTTGATGGGTGACCATCTTAACATGGGTACCGAGATTCTTCCGTGCCTCGGAATGCACGTTAAGCTGTTGGTCTCGGCTGTCATTTGTAGAACTTTGGCAGTCGTTACGGATTGTCATAAGCCAGTAAATCTGACTCCAGTCTTGCCAAGAAATACCGTGTTACCCAGTTAATGAGTTGTGGAGGTCTGGTAAGCAGCCGCTTCACGTAAAATACTGGTATTCAGCTGAATCCGGTTTGACTAGAAGCCAACCCCAATATAGTTGGGAAAAGGCTAGGCAGATGATGACTCAGTCGTCTGACTTGGTCTTGGTCGCTTTACTAGAGTTACGGTGCTGTAACATAACAACAACTATGGATCACCATCACCTATGTATCTACCTTTTCTGTTAAAACCCGAATCAAAAGGGAGGTGCTATATATTCAAACTCTGCATCTGCGTGCTTATATCTGGCATTGTAGCTCCTAAACAGATGAACCGATTTTAATTTCCTTTTTATTAACGTGCCTCTCTCTTGTTTGCAGGTGTGTAGTGCGTGTGTGATGGTACGCCTGCACTCGGTGCTGCTGCTGGCGGTAGCACTGTGCGGCGCCGCCACCACACTTGACTCCGAGCTCGGGCTAGGGAAGGCGATCAATATATTTATGAGGTGAGTACCTACCAAGAAATTTTCACGAAATTTTTGGGGAGGAGGCTACGAACTTGGATAATGATAAATATCCAGATACTTAGATATTGTTTACCCTCAAAATGGCGCTTATAATAAGAGCAGTACAAAACATGAGATTTCTTCTTGAAAACGCGCGCCACACAGAGCTATTTTCATGACGCTCTTGCCAGAACGCAAAAAGGTATCTGAACATTAATAATAATCTAAGATTACGAAAACTAACCAATAGCTTCTTTGGGCTGTGCAATTACCTAAGTGCAGCTTTCGAGTAACCAGTAGTGATTAATAAGATAACTGTAATCACATAAAGGTAGTATTAAGGTATGGTATTAGGAGGTGGATAACAGTGATCTTGTTTAGGTTAGTGAGGACCAATGGTTCTTGTGAAAAATTTTATTTTATTTTAGATCTTCGAAAATATCTGTCCTCGTCAAAGGCGTAAAGTGTTTTATCAACAACACTAGTTGACCCGCGCAACTTCGTCTGCGTCACAATTTTCATTACTGCTCCGCTCCTATTGGTCTTAGCGTGATGATATATAGCCTATAGCCTTCCGCGATAAATGGGCTATCTAACACTGAAAGGATTTTTTGGATCGGACCAGTAGTTCCTGAAATTAGCGCGTAAAAGTAAACAAACAAATAAACAAACTCTTTAGCTTTAATTTTTCTGTTACCAAAAGCAGTCGCATTACTACCTCCACACGAACTACCTACACATTTCCTCAATGACTAGCCTAGGGTTTTTACTACTTAACTTACCATATCCATCTACAAATGAAAAAAAAAACACAATTTCAACTGTTCCCATCATATTACAGGTATGGCTACCTCAGCATCTGCATGCGGGTGGTCCCTCGCAACGACACAGAAGGCTGGGTGTTCAGGGAACCCACCGTCTCCG
Organism: Lacanobia oleracea; assembly: GCA_950371165.1. NCBI lineage: Eukaryota > Metazoa > Arthropoda > Insecta > Lepidoptera > Noctuidae > Lacanobia > Lacanobia oleracea. The sequence continues at coordinate 17,359,127 of OX493386.1, forward strand.
TGTTCAGAGATGTGGAGCAATACTCCATTGCGCCGACCCCGAGGCACGCCAAGACCCTGTTTGATGGAGACTTCCACATGGAGTTCTGCGATAACCTGAAGCAGCTGCTCCAGGCTTACTTTAGGGATTTTACTTTTGAGAGGTGAGGGGTTTGGTTACCAAGACTTTGCAATTATTACCTATTATTAAATAGGTGCCATAGAAAAATCAAGTATTTTATGAGCTGAAGAAATTCATAGGGTCTGGACGAGCCATTTTAATGTACCTTGAAAATGCCCCAGGCTTTATTACTCCTCATTTCATGATTTTTTCTAGCTATAGCATCCCCTTAGCTTTCGCCAATGGGAGAACGTCATGTTTGGCTTTCAAAAGAGCGTTGATCGTGGAGTCTGCGACATCAGTCCTGTACGTTTCTTCAAATAGGCAGTCTGTGATTAAACCTATTATACAAATGGATGAGTTCGAGACCTGCAGTGGCCGACATCTCTGTAAACTTCAGTCTGTAAGTATGTACAGATCAGCCCCATTTTATTCAAACAGAGTATGCACATGTACCTACAAGAAATTCAGCCCATAACCTCAAGTTTACATCTCATGACCCCATAGTCTTAAATTAAAATTATAACACCTTTTATTTAAACTTCAGATTAGAACGTCCATGGCGCGCGTTCACAGCCGGTTGGCCGACAGACATCATGGCGAGGAACCTCGGCATCAACTCCTCCTTCATCAATGGAGACCACTGCTACGTGCTCGTCAGAGTTTCCAGGTAATAACTAGCGGCAAACTCGGGTCGAGTGGCTGCCTCGCACCGAGGCCGCGCAAGGGGAGACGCTGCCTCAATCTGAGGCCCGTTGTTGTTTAGTTTGACGACCAACATTGATGTTTTCGTTTCTAGCGTTGTTTCCTTTTGTAGTGACTAAAGTCACCAAAATCTAAGAAGTCCGATTTGACATCAGGATACAACATTGCTTTAGATACTAGTAAGTATGAAAGAGACATAAAAATAAATCTCTTTTCCTCTTAAAGCAATCTTCTATCCCTCTCTACTCAGCTGTCAAATCGGACTTATTATCTATATTTTGATGACTTTGATTAGCTACCTACCTACTACTAATGCTGTAGCGACTATACGTGCGTCAACCTTGGTGTTTAATGAGAAACTGAGAGAACCGTGCCACGGGCTGAAGCTTGCTGCCTCGTTGTTTTATTTTGCGCCTGAAGTGGAGACACGTGAACTTTTCACAGCCCGCGGAACGCTCACGATGTGACAGCTCGGCACGAGGCTGCGTAAGTAGATACGCGGCTTTAGAGGCTCTAGACATGTGACATTTCGTCAGCGGTAAGAGGCGATTGTCAAAATGCCAAAAATTTATAGGATTGACAAACTCTGTTACGCTATTCACTTCCTTATATTTTGGCATTTCGCTACTTGCATTCGCTGCTAGAAAGACAATTTGTTTAGAGCTTCTTGTCTACCAGTAATAGCTATACTGTACTAAGTTTAGCCAGTTGGATCGTACGATACCTCAGCAAGCAATCTGGTCTCCCTTTAAAATTGGCAGTAGGTATTCAAATACTGAACCAGTGAGAGACTTACAATATCCAGGTACTGCATCTGTCAAAATAAACCAGAGACTATTCTCAACAGCGTGTAAAAAGAGAGTATATCAGCGCCCTCTGTCGTTGCGACGGCGCCTTCGTAATGTTAATTCGAAATGGTAATTTTTGAAGCGTCGTTCTAATGAAACGCTATCATCTCGCGAATAAACGATTGTCGTGTCCATGTGTATGGCAAACGCGAATGCTTTGTCGCGTCGACAGAGGGCGCTTTCACAATGCGCAATTTCCTGAATCTAGACTGCTACCAGGTTACTTACTCAGTACGAAATTTTAATAGATTTTTTTTCTTCAAATTCTAATAGAAGCTCCTTCCTCATTCCAGGTTTCGGGAGACAGCAAAGCTAAAAGACTTGCCCGGCAACATCGCAATAGAGGACGTGGTATACGAGGCGATACAGGAGTCCACTCTGGGAGACACGGCTTCCATAGCCGACTTTATTCGGAAGTACGGTTCGCATTACATCGCGTCTTATGTCACTGGGAACTCGCTGTATCAGGTGAGGCTTCTGTTTGCGTTATATTTTGAAGTAAAATTCAGAGTGGGCCGGGAAAAGATCAGCTGGAAAGATTTGGGGAGGCCTTTGCTCTGCTGTGGAACAGCTGGCTGAATAAATAAAAAAAAGAATTTCTCAGTTTCCACGACTGTATACCACAGGCCCCTTCAATTAGACCTATTGAAAGGGACTCGGCTATCCATTAGCAGTTAACCCGTGAAAAGTCATCTCTGCACCTCGCCTGAGTCACCAATTCGACATAATTGGTGACTCAGGCAAGGTGCAGACAACAGGGATTGGTGCGATTGTGAAGCCTAATGGCTATCACAATATACACACATTTGCGATCACCAGCATAAGCTGTTGTTACTTTATCATCAAAAAAAAAATCTTTGTTGTGTGTACATATATCTTCAATGCAAAATTAACCCTATTTCCACTAGCCCAAAGTTAATTTTACATTAGCTATACTCTTACAAATATTTGTAATACACCAACATGTTTTATCCAACTCCAGGTATTTGTGTTTTCTCGTGGCGTGTACTCCAGAATCAAGGAGCGCGTGAAATCTCGCGGTATCTCTGACTTACCGGTGGCGGAGATGAACAATTTCTTCTCTCCGCTCTTCGCTGAGCATGTTGGCGCTGTCAAGGTTTGGACTGTGTGTTTACTGAAGCCTGATTCTACATTGTTTTTTAAAATATTTTCGGCGATAAGGTTCTTTTTTGAACAATTTAAAAAATCACCATGAGATTTTTAAATGTCAGTGCTTCTCATGCCTTCTCGCTCGTACGTTCAAGATGACGGATGTTGCCGAATGAGAAAGCATCATTATCAACGTCATTTTTATATCTTTTAGAAACCGAGTTAAAAATGGTGGTTATCATTAAGAATTATAATTTCGCGTGACGTTAATGTATAATCAGGCTAAAATAATGCATGAAATGAATCCATTCATTATTATTACCATTCCATGGATGGCATCATGCATTACTTCTCAATCAGAAAACTTCTTTTCATTCAATCATTTCGCTGTCATCAATTTCATAATCATTGCGTACCTATGGCCTTTATAAGTCATACTTTCCATACATTCTCTCTCTTTCTCCATTTCTGATCATCATTTTTCATTACCATTCATGCAAATCTTTTATAAGCCTCATAAAATCACCAAACCATCAAAATGTACAAAAAAATCTGTAAAGTATCTCATCGTGAAATCTTTATTTTACTAATATATGGACAACTAATGGTGCAAAACGAAGCATCAGCAATATCACGAACGGCTAAAACTGCAGTTTTAACGAAATGAAGGTAGCTGAGAAAATTTAAAAGTAATTGGGCAAACCTAGTTTTAGTTAGAGTGAACAGGCTCCTTCTGGGTAGGCTCGCTCCATCGTAAACTTTGTCTCTGTCATCTCTGACATAGACTAGAGTCAAGAGCAAACCCATTACAAATAAAAAAAAAGAAAACCTCTACCATTGTAATGGTTTACAAGAAAATACAATATATCTATCATAAAACATTGTAAAACTTATATGCAAAGTTGGTTAGGGGAAGCCCTGAAGAGGATCTAAACTAATATAAATCAATGGAACAGTTATTTTAGTAGAAAGAGAGAGAATATAACAAAAGCAAAAGAGAGAGAACACGACAAACAAATGAAAAGAAGTTTCAAACACCAGTCAACCTTGGACAAAACCCTGGAGTATACGCCACTCAAAATTTTAAAATTAGAATAAAATCATGAATCTTGTCTATGCTCTCACTCCAGGTGTTTGTGTTCTCTAGAACGGCATACTCTATGATCAAAGAGAGGCTTAAAAGTAAAGGAGTAGCTGATATAACTGGCAAGGAGCTGGAAAGTTATTTTTCGCCGTGGCATGCCAAACATATTGGCCAAATAAAGGTAAAAAATAATTCAAAATGTTACGGAAATGTACTGGCTATGACAGTAGTTACGGTTACTCAGAAGCCAGAAAATCTGACGCTAGTCTTTTAAGGCGCCTACGCACGCCGAGACGGAATGACAGAGAATTTAAAATTTTACCTAAGGACATCCAAACTTGTAGAAATACGACATAAATGCCAATATTATAAATTGATTCCGTGGCAACAACCCCTTCTTTGCCACGGAGTCAATTTATAACACAACATTGGAGTGATCGCTAAGTGATCGCGGGAGCGGCGGGATGCCGCGGCACGTCGCGGGGTCTAAGCGGCTAGTGTGCACTGTCAGGTGGCAAAATCTTCTGCCATTCCGTCCCAGTGTGGAGGAAACATGGGCGGTGAGACTTTGTAATTTAAAATGTCATAATTCGAGGTTTGGCTCTCGTCAGTTTTCTCCTCCAATAATGGATCGATTTAAGAGATATTTCACAGACTGAATTAGAAGGATGAGACTGATGAGATTGTGTCCCTATGTTTTCCTTTTTTGATTAATAGTTGACAAATTTATATGGGGTGTATGGGGTCCGTTTACATCTTAAGGACCCAAGCCAACCTTACCTGCTAGCGGTGCACCTTGCTGTCCAACGGACGAGGCTCTGGCGAACCTGGTTTCCCTCTTGTAGGGTTATGGGGGTCAGACGGCTAGTCGCCCCACGTAAAACCAACTTCAGTCATATAATAATATGGACAGGGACAAGTCAAGAAAGTGTACTCGGGCGAGGGTCTCGCCGCACGACGCGACGCGCAGGCACATCGCCCTAAACCTGCGACAAGTGGACTAGGGCTACTGTGTCAAGTACGGGCACGGCTAAAGAAGTTAGTACCCAAAAGGAAGTTCCACTTTGCCACCTGGAACATTGACTTCCTAACCGGACGTCACAGAGAACGCGGACGTACTTGCGACGCGTCAGGTCTATTGTGCCTTCCTTCAAGAGCCGCGCTAGAAGGGGAATAAGTCCCGTGACATCGAGCAGGGGTACCGGCTAGTGTAAACCGGATCACCGTCGGGTAGGACAGACTTCTTGAAGTAGACCGATACGACGACCGGTTCATACGAGTTAAGGTACTGATCGAAGGATCGGTAATGAACCAAGTCAGCGTCTATGCTCCTAAACTGGTTGCTGTGAGTCTGAAAGGTGGCTTTCTGGGAAGAGTTCGAAGACGTATTACGCGCTATTCCGAATTCCGAATGTGTTTTGGTTGGGGGGATCTCAACAGTCACGTAGATTAGTTTGCTGGAGACGTGTCCACGGTGGTTTTGCAGAGGGAGGGACTCAGGACCTGCGCTGTGTCTGAACTAGTCATCACGAACACATTCTTTCAGAAGAAGCCCCAGCATCTTATTACGTACCGTGGTGGTGCCTACTCAGCCCAAATAGATTACCTGCTGGTGCGACGGTGCCACATTTGTAAGGTTAGCAACTGCAAAATCATTCCAGACGAAAGCCTAACGGCTCAACACCGCCTCCTTGTCCTGGACTTTGCGGTCGTGCCAAAGAAGAAAGTGATCGAGAAACGCAAACCCCGCACTAAGTGGTGGTTGCTTAATGGTCCTAAACATTCGGACTTCATCGCGGAGGTCGAGCATCTCGAGATCAGTGCTCCGCATGAGTCCGCTCAAGAGATCTGGAGTAGGATCCATTCAGCAATCACCGCTGCGGGTAGGCGCGTCCTTGGCACTTCTCGTGGTGGCCGCACCATTGACAAGGAGACGTGGTGGTAGGATGACGATGATAGTAGGATGATGATGTTTACAAAGGCAAAGGTAGCGTACAGGATTGTAGTAACTACCGCGGTATTAAGATCATGTGCCACACCATGACGCTCTTCGAGCGCATCGATGCCACACAGCTCAGTAGCGAGTGCACTGTCTCTGAGTGTCAATATGGCTTCCGGGCGGGTAACAGCACCATGGACGCAGTGTTCGCCTTACGGACTCTAGCTGAGGCTTACAGAGAGAGGAGAGCTTTACATATGGCCTTTTTAGACCTGCAGAAAGCCTTCGACTGTATACCTCGGCAGTCTATCTGGTGGGCACTTCGCTGCAGGGGCGTTCCCGAGGCGTATATTGACATTATCAGAGACATGTACCGCGATTCTGGGTCCTCTGTCCAGACCGCTGTTGGCGAATCCAATGGCTTCCCAATATCTGTTGGCGTTCACCAAGGCTCGACTCTTAGCCCGTTTTTGTTTAAGGTGGTGCTCGATGTAGTTACGGCAAACATCCAAGATCAGCCTCCATGGCTAATGATGTATGCCGATGACATCACACTCGTTAATCAGAACAAAGCCCATCTTGAGCGCAAAGTCAACATTTGGAAGGACACGCTGGAAAACGGTGGTCTGAAACTAAATGTGGCGAAGACTGAGTACATGTCCTGTGGCAGCACGGATTCAAACGCCATCCGAATAGATTCGGACCTGATTACAAAGTCCGATACGTTCAGGTACCTTGGATCCGTGCTGCACGAGTCTGGCAGCGTACGACGATGTCCAAGCACGTATGTACGCCCAAGCAGGCGCGGCTTGGGCGAAGTGGCGCGAGGTAACGGGCGTTGTATGCGACCGCAAAATGCCTCCGAAGCTCAAGGGGCAGATATATAAATGCATCATACGGCCTGTCCTTCTGTACGGCGGCGAGTGTTGGCCAGCACTAAGCAGACACACCCAGGACCTTCGCGTCATGTAGATGAATACGCTGAGGTGGATGAGCGGCGTAACGCGATCCGATTGCATACGCAACTCTTTCATCCGAAGTAGTCTTGGTGTCCGTGACGTGAGGGAAAACCTGCAAGAGTGTCGTCTGCGATGGTATGGACACATCATGCGCCGCCCTATGGAGTACGTTGGTCGGAGATGCATGAATATGGCTGTACTTGGGGCTAGGTCCCGTGGTCGCCCTCGCAAGCGCTGGCTGAACGTCGTCAAGTCCGACATGAGAGCCAATGGCCTGACTGAAAAAGATGTTGAAGATCGGGCAAAGTGGAGGAAGCTCAGTCGGAAGGCGGACCCTGGCAATGGCCAGGATTAACGCCAGGTGGAAGAAGAACAGTTGACAAATTTATACACTAGGGCTCTGACAGCGATTTATCGGACAAATTTGAGCATTTTTTGAGGGTTCTAGTGCTTATACGGTTAATAAGTCATCAAAAAGGAATTAAAAACACACACACAGTACACAGTATATATCCTTCTTATTCAGTTTGTGAAATATTTCTTAAATCGGTCCAATATTGGAGGAGAAAACAGGCGAGATCCAAACCTCGAATTTGACTTTTTACATACTAAGTGTCGCCACCCATGTTTCCACCTAAGGGGTACCGTGTTAACCAGTTATCCGCTTGAGGAGGTCAGATAACATATTGGTACCCAGCTGCATTCGGTTCGACTGAAAGCCGAGCCCAACACAAGTTACGAGAAGGCTAGGCAGATTGGTTTGTTTAGAAATGTACAGTCAAAAAGATATGAGGAACTAAAATTAATGTAACACTATTGACGACTTTTTTTAAATATCACACTTATACCTAATTTGCACATTTGTGTAATGTTGAGTTTAGACACCTTGTTAAAAAAAGATTATTTTTCTTTCTTATATTTTTATCATAACTAATCTGCAGTTCCGTCTTTTCATAAATCAGTCTTTACTTGAGACACTCGAGTAAACATTTCATGAATCATGATCAACCAAAAACTCTAACTACTTACTTATTCAATATTCAGCCATTGCATTTCATGACTTTCGATCAACTTTCGATAAAACTTTTTACATAATTCCTTTTCGTTTGCAGGTGGCCAGTGGAAACAAGACAGTGGAAAACTGGGCGACAAAGCGCCTGAGAGTCCATTACTACATTTTCTCATACCCTAGTTTACTAAAGTTACACGGAGAACCATCTCTGCTTAGAAGTCTAGACACTTTACTAGGAAATGAAGCCTTATTACAATTAGAATTAAAGACACTATCCCCTGCATTCAAAGATGTGAAAAGGAAGAAATGGTTCGAAGAAGTCATAGACAATTATTTAAAACTTTGGGAGAGTAATATGTGACGTAGTTTAATTCATTCTTTAGTTAAATAGATATTTTTTGTGACGTAACAGATATTTAACACCTATTTAGTTGCGAAGATTAGCCAGCGATTTATTAGCATTATGCTGTCCAAAATGTTGGACATGGTCAAAGCTAAAATCTCATATTGAAACAATGCATAAAGGTGGCATTTTAGCAACTTCTAGATACAACCAACATATTTATTTTATTGTGAATTTTGAATTAAAATATAGTTTTAAGTACAATAAAATGGAAATGAATTTATTAAGAAAATGTGACTACTTAATAGTTAATAATAGTGTAACTTAAGTGTGGTCAAAAACAATAGATTTTAATCAAACAATGAAATGAATCAAGTTTTTAATGAATTTGCATCAATAGTTATATTTTTGTACATAGTATTTTACAAAGTGCCTTATATTCTTCAAAAATTATTTGATAAGAAGAAAAACGTTAATATGTGAGAAATGAGTCATAATTCCATAGTGGACTATGAGATTGGGGGTGATTATTTCAGTTAATAGCAAATGCAGTCTGTACAATATAGTCCTTATTAGCATTATGCTTAGATATATCACAAAGACGCATTGTTGCATCTTTGTAACATGTCTGCATAAGAATCACAACATTAAATACGTACAAATATATCAATAAATACTATTAGTTTGTAATTTAGTAGAAATACCATCCGAAATCCTGCTTTTTTATCAACTAGCGTCACTAAAAATTATGGGCATCTTTGCAAAAATAAAATACATGGGCATTAACCATGTATTTTATTTTTATCCTGGAGAATTTGTACGTTTTAATCTAATAAATTAGGTGTAATAAGGGTTTGGCGAATGTATAACAACTGTTGATGAAATGCTATAGCTAAAATCGCACTTTATTCCAGTTTGCACTATCTCCAGTTCACAATTCCACCGATAGGGGCGCTAGTGTTGCTTCTTTATCTACTTACTACATTTTTTGTGTCGCCAATTTCGCAGTCTACTTTGGAATCAGTTTTACAAGATTCTCAAATTAGGCAATTATAATTCTGTCCATTATTGATAGATAACTTTTGACTATTTTAAATGACAATAAAATATAGTTGTAATCGTGCAATAAGCGGTTTCGTGAGGAAAGCGGGATCAAACACTGTATGCATTTAGTTTGGAATAAGTAGTAAAATAATTTAAATCAATAAGGTGGTGTAAATATTATTCTTTTGATAAAATAAAGTTATTTTGTGACTGAGCTTGTTATTTAATATTTTCTCTGTACTCAGGCTGACTGTCCACTGGAGCGGAGAGGAGCGGAGCCATGCCAATATTAACCAATAGAATTGCGTAAAATTTTCGGACAGGGATTTGCGAACGAGTTTAAAAATTCATACAAAACCGGGAAGCGGACCGAGGCAGCAGAGCGGAGAAGTGGAGCTGGGAAGCGAAGCGAGGAAGCGGGAAAAACCCGGGCGCCTACTCAAATCACTCGTCGCGTAAACTAGCCAGCTAACCAGCTCTTCTCAGTCCGCAACTCTGCTCCGTACTACCTCGTTCCGCATCAATGGACAGACGGAGTCCACAACTCCGCTCCGCATTACTCCCACTCTCTGCTTCGCTACCTCACTCCGCGTCAATGGACAGGCAGCCTTAGGCCGCGGAAACGAACTCAGCGTCGCAGCGGGCGGCGCAGGAAGTTACATTATACGTCTCTGCATTTAAACGCGCCGCTGCAGCGCTGGTCGCGTTAAATGCAGAGATGTATAATGTAACTGCCCGCGCCACCCGCGGCGCCGTTGAGTTCGTGTCCGCGGCCTTATGCTCCTCTATACCTTCCTATTATGTTATTACCGAACTACAGAATAACATCAAATTCTGCTAACTATCTTAAAAATTGAGGCCATTCAAGAGTTGGGATAAACTTGTTTGAACTAGCAACTTTTTGCTACAAAGTACGTACTTCGCGAGGGCAAAGACCCAACGTTATCTGATAACAGTTCTTAGTAAGTTGTGAATGGGCTGTTTAGTACTAGTAATTAAGTAGATATCTGGGAAGACTGGATATGAAAACGGATGGACCAAATGTTGCAAAATTTGGATGGTGCCTACTAGACTACGTCTTTTTTTTTATTTGCAATGGGTTTGCTCTTGACTCTAGTCTATGTCAGAGACGACAGAGACAAAGTCTACGATGGAGCGAGCCTACCCAGAAGGAGCCTGTTCACTCTAACTTTGAAGAGATTAGAGTTGTAAGCTTTTGGAAACACAGACGCAGGCAGAGAGTTCCACTCCTTTGCTGTGCGCATTATAAAAGACGTTTGAAAACGCTTAGTGCGAATTTGTGGAATATTCACAAGGTATGGATGGTAAGATGCAGTGCATCTGGATGTCCGATGGTAGAAGGGGGCCGGTGGGATGAGGTCTGAATGAGAACAGGGAATCATCATGGATGCTCAGCATATTAGTTTATTCAAGAGTACAAAACAATATTAAAGTACTATTTTATAACGAATTTAGCTTTCTGAAGTAAAAATCCTTACATTTTTTTTTATGCAGACTCAGCTTATTTGTACTTTGCATATAAAATAATTTTGCTATTTAAACAGCTCATTTTCTGAGTAGATTTTTGTTTAACATCATTTCTCATGGCTGTGTCCCGAAGACACAGACAAATAATCAAATGCTCAACCTTCTCTAATCACGCGACTTTTCAATATCTTCTGCCAATCAATCATACTTATCATTACGTATTTTTTAAAAATCCAATCAAAACAAGCAATTCAAAACACAAAGTCACTTTATCCAGCCAACTGCGTCATACATATGCATCCTAAATCAAAGTTATAACAAAAATAAACTCTTGATTATAGACTATTATTAACACAGCAGTCGAATCCACAAGTGTTCACAAGATAAGGGTTAATTCACACAAGAGGTGAGGCGAGGTTATCGTCGCGCGTGAATGAGACCGTCTGTGCCAACCTTGATTTTTTGTTGCTTGACCAATTTTATTTAGAACATGAAGTGAGTAGTTTAACTTGGAAATTAGTTACCGAGTTTATTTATTTTTGTGTTTAGAAGAACTGTGTAAATTCGATAAAAATCTAATGCAAATAGCAAAATGCTAATAAAAATGTGACTATAGTATGCCATTCTTTTTTAAATAGCTTGTACCTAATTCCGGGAAACCTTTATCAATTTAATTTGTTGCCGAATACTTGATAAAGAATTTTAAAAGCGGACGTTTATTTTGCTTTGGTCAACACTAATCAGTGACTTTCAGTAAATTCGGTTTATCTGCACAGGAAAAATGCGTCAGACTGTAAAACTATCTAAAACATAGTTAGCAAACAGACATCACGCGTCGGTTAATTCTCACATAATTGCTATATACCTATATAAAAATGAATAGCTGTTCGTTAGTCTCGATAAAACTCGAGAACGGCGGGGCCGATTTAAATAATATTTTTTTTGTTAGTTTCGCCAGAATACAGGGAACTTTATTTTTAAAACAAAAAGAAAGGGTAAGTAGGTAGGGTAGGTAGAGTAGCCAGTTGACGGGAGCGAAGCCGCGTGGGTCAGCTTGTTGCTACTAAAAGTTAGAAAAAAAAACACCGTAAGCCTGAGATTACACAACCTGTCATTATATCCCCCAAAGTATAGGAGTATGGGCACTTGGGGCACTCTTACATGTGGCTCATGTTCTGAGGATCTAATATTTTGACACGAATATTTTGACGTATACCTGTTAACGTAAGTGAATTTTGAATGTGAAAAACAACAACCCAATAGTTTTTAGTTTAATTTTATGGGACATACACAATTTGAATCATTCAAAAATATGAACATAGTATCTAATTTTAATAAATATTATGTGTTAAAATTTTACGTTACGTTACTATACGTCAAAAACATTCGTGCTAGGCCCTATGAACAGGGTCGAAGATAACGAGTCTGTAGTGACCTCTCATACATCATAAGGGACAAGAGAATTTCAAAGCAAGAAGAAAACAGGTGTTCTGAAGAAACTAACAGGAACGGATGATCAAAAGAACTGATAGCCTGATTGGTACTGATAGGCATCACCACTTATGGGCTAATAACCGCTTCTTACGTACCTATTGTGATTGTTTACTCATAACTATGATCTTTCAACTCAAGGCGTACGCGCACGTGGACTCAGAACTCACGCAATTAATTTCTAGGTAATGGTTCTACGCACCAATCCATTTGCCTAACCTTTTCCCAAATATATTGAGCGCTTCTAGTCTAAATAATAACAGCCGCACGGGTCGATCTTGATCTTGCCAAGGTTGGTTTGTGGATGGGTGACCATCTTAACATAACGAGTTTCCTCCGTTGCTCGGAAAGCACATTAAGCCGTTGATCCCGGCAGTCGTTACGGATTGTCAGAAGCCAGTAAATCTGACTCCAGTCTTGCCAAGATGTACCGTGTTACCCAGTTAATGGGTTGTGGAGGTCTGGTAGGCAGCCGCTCCACGTAAAACACTGGTATTCAGCTGAATCCGGTTTGACTGGAAGCCGACCCCAATTTAGTTGGGAAAAGGCTAGGCAGATGACTGAGGTCTTCCAGTCTCATCCGAGGCATGCCGACAGGTAAGGCGTATGGCCCGTCTATAAAAGCGCATAAGTACATTCAGTGATCCAGATAGATGATTCACTTTAAGTAGGTACTATTTCTATAGCATGATAAATCTTTTATCCTACCGACTATGTATTTGCTGGAAATTCTTGGATTCGTAACCACACTCAGGGTTCATCATTTGTAATTTGACGAATTCAATCAGGGTTTTTCTCAGAAAAACACAGCTGTATAACTACCGACGTCATGATAAAAACCCAGTAGGTGGACGTACATGAACAGAAAACTCTTATGGTAATAGTGAATGAGAAATTAATAAACGCATCTATTGATTAAACAATTAAAAGAAATTTGTCAAATTTTTAACTAGTAACAAACTAATCGATCTGTCGGTCTGACATGGTAACGATAAATTAATTGATGACAATTAAAATTTTATCAAATATCCATGACCCATTAGACTAATTTTTTCTTACATCAATATTCAGAGGAAGACAGATGGTATAAGAGTGGTTATCAACATCGTTTTAACAAAATTGAATAAGGAATTTTCCGTAGAAATATAAACTTTATGTGGTATATCTGTAGGTGCAATATTGGGCTGGAAAACACGGCAGGACAGAGAGGCAAAAACATATTAATAGGATCTTAAAATTAAAGACAATCCGCCGTATAAAGAATACTAAAAACAAATCCTGACTCATTTACAAGCCACACAAGTTATCTAAATTCTTAAACTAGAAAGATACAACACAATTACTCACTATAGAGTGCTATAAAGCTCAGCAAACAGGAAATGCATGCCAATCTGTTGCAGCAAGTGAGTCGCGAGCTGTCATATGCAGCAGAGATAGACAACTTGTGGTGGGAGGCAATCAAGTACCAAAATATGGTACGACAAGTCACACAACAATTTATCTAAACCCCTGTACTAGGAAGATACAACGCAATTGCTTACTATAGAGTACTATAAAGCTCAGCAAACAGAAAATGCATGCCAATCTGTTGTAGCAAGTGAGTCGCGAGCTGTCATATGCAGCAGAGGTAGACAACTTGTGGTAGGACCAGCCAAGTTCCAAAATATGGAACTACAAGTCGCACAATTTATCTAAACCCCTGTACTAGGAAGATACAACACAATTGCTCACTATAGAGTGCTATAAAGCTCAGTAAACAGGAAATGCATGCCAATCTGTTGCAGCAAGCGAGTCGCGAGCTGTCATATGCAGCAGAGATAGACAACTTGTGGTGGGAGGCAATCAATTACCAAGATATGGTACGACAAGTCACACAACAATTTATCTAAACCCCTGTACTAGGAAGATACAACACAATTGCTCACTATAGAGTGCTATAAAGCTCAGTAAACAGGAAATGCATGCCAATCTGTTGCAGCAAGCGAGTCGCGAGCCGTCATATGCAGCAAAGATAGACAACTTGTGGTAGGACCAGCCAAGTACCAAAATATGGAACTACAAGTCACATAATTTATCTAAAACTCTGTACTAGGAAGATACAACACAGTTGCTCACTACGAAGTGTTATAAAGCTACACTATGAAGTGTTATAAAGCTAAATAAACAGGAAATGCATGCCAATCTGTTGCAGCAAGCGAGTAGCGAGCTATCATATGCATCAGAGGCAGACTACTTGTGGTGAGAAGCAGCAAGTACCAAGATATGGAACGACCAGTCACACAATTTATCTAAAACCCTATACTAGGAAGATACAACACAATTGCTCACTATACAGTGCTATAAAGCTCTCAACAGGAAATGCATGCCAATCTATTGCAGCCAACGAGTGTCGAGCTGTCATATGCAGCAGAGATAGACAACTTGTGGTGGGAGGCAATCAAGAAACAAGATATGGAACGACAAGTTACACTATGTCGTCAGTAACGTAGTGAATTAGTCTCATTTTGCAATTTTTTATGCTTTGGATAAATTCCTTAAAAGCTTTTTTTACTCCTCATGATATTTCATACAATCTTGTAAGTATAACTTATTCTTGGAAATAAGTGAACCGATTTTAACGCAGGATCTAAATAGTTAGTTGATAAGTTTTTGGTTGAAGAGTTTAGTGATAAAGGGAGTGTTTTTCACTTAATGTATAATTAAAACTTTGCCTGACTCTCACAGTTACACACTCACTATTTTCTAAAATGTTTTAACTAACTATTTTGACCTGAGTTTTTTGTGTATAGGTATCAAGTATCATTAAAATCGGTTCAATATTTAAAGACTGTGAAAGTTTGTATGAAACACCATGAGGAGTGAACATCAACCTACATTTACTTAATCACGTTCCATGTTTACAAAAAGGTTGGTCACCCCAGCACCGCTGATAAGTCCCAACCAACTAATCTCTGAGGTCAAGTTCACTAGCTGTTTACTTTGTCCACTTATTAGCAAAATGTTAAAAAAAATCAGTTTATTAGCCGCGTCGTCGCGGTATATAACTATATAATGTATTTTAATATGTTCTTGTGTTATTTCGTAGTTTTATTCTGTTCTGTGCAGTGCTACAGTGAAGATGATCTAGGCTACAGTTTGAATATTGGAAATGCTATCGATGTGTTTGCGAAGTAAGTGTTTATTTGTTGTATTGTGCGTTTTAAAGTGCGTTTTAGTTTACAAGTTGTAGGTAAGTGTGTTTGAGGAAAATAATGAGTGTAACTAACTTTTGTTTTGTTGTTTACTTGGAATTGAATATTAAAGATTGGTTTTATAATTTAAAGCAGAAGTTAATAGTAGCATTTCAAAGAATTTAGTAAGGTTGATAAATGATTTTATAGTTTAAACTTAAAATATGTTAAGATAACATGCTTATCGCAAATTTTGTGTATTAAATTTCGTTTAGTCTGTTATTTTGATGTTATTATTTGGTAAAAGCTAAATGTATGTAGGTACTTACGTATTTCTTAAGGTCTAAAACTCTGGGTTTGTCGCATGATCAGTTCCTAATAATTGTAAAGATATTATGAGTACCTACTTACCTTATTCATTTACAGGACATAGTTAAATTATAAATCAAGATAGCAGACTAGAGTTTAATCTTTTTTACCTAACAACTGTTTGCCCGCGGTATCGCCCTCGTGGCTTATCCCAAAGGCAAACGTGCATTTTAATATAGTTAAACAGACGACACTAACTTAAAGATAGGGTCCCACAACATACAGCCAAAGAGGCCCAAGTGCTGCCACCAGCGATGCCGTGGAAGTGACAATATTTGGGCGACAAAAACTAAAACGAAGAACGATAGGGCAGCTTTCTCTCAGTAAAAAATAAATTTGGAAACCGAATGAGGTGTTATACATAGAGGTATGCGAAATAGAGGGGGTAAAAACCCGTAAACTTCAATTAAAACAGGAGGGTCCTCCGACCAGACGGTTCGGACTGGTGGGCAACTGCTCGATATTTCAGCTGTTCTTTATGTTCAAATCGCGTGGACAGCTTTGATTGTGCGAAGTAGCATTTTTGTGATGTCAGGTCTTATCGTAGTTTGTATGTGGTGGTATAGAAGCCGCTACATCGGCTACAGTGTTTCGGAAACCTTACCTTCTCATGTTATTTGGTGACTACCATAGTAGCTAATTTAATACAAGTGAACATCAAAATATCCATCTCATGACATGAAAAACTCCTCCGCAGTTACGGCGATCTCTCCCAAGTAACGCAAGTGATATCAGCAGACTACGAGGGGGAAGAAGGCGAAGATCCTATTGTTCCCTTCAGCGAGAAGAACATACGAGTATTCTCCAATGTTACCAGTAAAGAGACCATGGGCGATGCCGACGGCATCACTAATATGGAGCTGTTACTGTGTGAGACGTTCGAGGACCTCCTCAACGCGTATTTCAAGAATTTTCATATACAAGGGTGAGTTATAAAAACATTCATCATCATCATCATCATCTGCCTAGCCTTTTCCCAACTATATTGGGGTCGGCTTCCAGTCAAGCCAGATTTAGCTGAATACCAGTATTTTACGTGGAGCGGCTGCCTACCAGACCTCCACAACCCATTAACTGGGTAACACGGTAGGCACTTCATGGCAAGACTGGAGTCAGATTTAAAGGCTTCTGACAATCCGTAACGACTGCCGAAGATCTACAAATGACAGCCGGGACCAACGGCTTAACGTGCTTTCCGAGGCACGGAGGAAACTCGGTAAATTAAGATGGCCATCCACAGACTAACCTTGGCAAGCGTTGCTTAACCTTGAAGATCGACCCGTGCGGCTGTTATTATCTAGCCACGTCAGAAGCCAGTAAATCTGACTCCAGTCTTTCCAAGAAATACCGTGTTGTTACCCATTTAATGGGTTGTGGAGGTCTGGTAGGCAGCCGCTTCACGTAAAATACTGGTATTCAGCTAAATTCAGTTTGACTGGAAGCCGACCCCAATATAGTTGGGAAAAGGCTAGGCAGATGATGATGATGAATAAAAAGCATGAATAAATCACAAATAATCCTTATAAGGAAACGATACCGTTACTCACCAAGAATCATGACAGCACCTTAGACAAAAAACTTTTCATTTTACAGAACAGACAAGCCCTGGAAAGCGTTCATGGGAGACTGGATGCACGACGAGATAATGAAAACTTTTGGCATAGAGTACGATCCAAAACCCGACTGTTGCTTTGTCCTGGTCAAACTAACCAAAGTCCACAAGACTGTAGAATTGGGGAACTTAGATGGAGTCGCAGTAAAAGACTATGTGCTGAGAGCCATTGAAGACCTGAATGTCACTGACTCGACAGATGTTCGCAAGTTTATGAAGAGCTATGGAACGCATTATATCGATTCTTATGCGACGGGGAATATTATTTACCAGGTTTGTTTTGAATTAGTAATTATGTATTTAAACAAATTATAAAAAAAAAAACTGTGAATAATAAAAAGCAATTATGTTATTAGTTTACTTACCTACTTGTTTAGTCTATTTGGAATTTCAAAAAAATATCACAGCTCAGACGTTTGACTTTAAGGTCGAGATTAACGGCATAATCTACGAACGTTGACTACAAGGATTTATTTTTTGCATGATCCTTGCTATAGAAAAATCTTTTAGATTCCCTCTACTCTCTTCTAGAGAATTCTGACCAATATAAATGTTTTGTTTTCCAGGTGTTCAAATACAAAAGGCGTGGGTTCGAAATGTTGCGTTCATATATCTCAATGCGCAATGCCAGACGGGCAGGTAATGCCAACCTTCGCTTCTACTTCTCCTCATATTTCCTCAAGCAAGTTGGAGATATACGGGTAAGATTCTTCTCTTTTAGAGTTGCTAGTTTATTTTAAAATATTTTGAAAGTTTCTTAGAATCCAACTCTTCATTATTATTTCAGATTTGAGGAAGGCATTTGATTATATTAAGCACATTATTCCAAAGTAAAACGTAAAACACTGGTATTCAGCTGAATCCGGTTTGACTGGAAGCCGACCCCAACATAGTTGGGAAAAGGCTAGGCAGATGATGATGATTCCAAAGTAAAACGTATGGAGATGTGACGTCACAGTGGTATCTGACTATCGACGATATCAAAGCAAGACGTCGTACACTCCATTTTCATATCAAAACAAAAGCAGATCAAAGTACAACTCCAACTGCCTCAACATTAAAAGTAGCGTTCCACAGGGCAACATACTTAGCCCATTACTAATCCTCCTCATAACAAAGAACTCGCAACCATTACTAATGAAGGTATTCGCAAAAATATCACCAATAACGATACATATTTATCTTCAAACCCACAGATAGCCAGCGGGAACAAGACCATAGAAACGTGGGCACGAACGAATCTCAGGGACGGCCAATACTTATACTCAAGACCAAGCCTTCTTCGACTGAACTACAACGCAGTTTTAGTTACAAAGTTAAACAGTTTGATGGACAAAGGAGCTTTAATAGGCCTTAATCTGAAGACCCTAAGTCCTATTTTTAAAGATAGTCGGAAAGGACACGGTTTTGCTGAAGTAGTAGAGAATGACTTGCTACTATGGGAAGTCAATGCTTAGTATAATTTTTGAAGATGTCAGTCGTGTTCAGCTAAGTACCTATGTTTATTTCATAATTATCATTTTCAATTGGATGAGTTGTGTTAGTTACTACTTAAAATATTGACTGTGATACAGTCATTTTATATTTACAATTTAAATTCAGAGTGCCAAAAATTAACTGTAATAAGTACCTTAAGTTTTTGTAACATTATAATATTCATTAGTAACCTTTAAATTTTCTATAGTGAAATAACTCCTACCTATATTTTCATAAAAACTTAGAAATAATTTTCAAATCTACCTGAACACTGTAAATACCAGTATTTCAATATAAATAACAATAAAACAATTTTTAAATAGTTAATTAGTTTTAATTTATTAAAATGTATTAATACCTAGACCAGGCAAATTGTCACATAATTATTATAAAGCTTGACTTCAAATCTTAATAAGCTTAAAAGGTGAGAAGAAATTAAATTTTACATTTCATAAATACGTACTTAATAATAACAAACAAATAACATTCAGAGATCTTAAAAGCTTGTACACATAATCAACTAAACTGTTGAAAGATCTTTCATTCTCTCTGTGTTTCAACTTCAACCTATATTTTTTTAAAAGCTAAATCGTACTCCATATTCGTAATAACATCTGCTGTGCTATTCTGTAAAAATCGAACAGTGACAACTGTTACTTAGGGGAAATGATAATGAAGTGTACTTCAAGCTCACTTCGCCCCGAACACTGAGTGAAGATCATGATTTTAAGACGAGATCCACGGCTCGCACTTTGCCTTAATTTTGCTAAGGAAACACTTACTTAACCTTTCAGCGCCATTGTCACATAAATGTAACAAACGAAAGCGTACCTTGTATGCCTTTGTTACATATATGTGGCAAACGAAAGCTAACTTGTACGCTAAAGTCACAAATATGTTACAAAAATACCGTGAATTTGTGGATTGGCGTTGTAGTTGGGAGGTACGCTGAAGCGTTTATGCTCTGGCGTTCGAAAGTTAAAAAAAATATGTGTCATTTTAGTTCATATTGATTTAAGACTTTTAACGTCTTCAATTAATTTGAACTTTACTAGCACAAATTTACAATAGTTTTTCATATGAAACGCTTACTTAAAATAATCCCTGTGAGTGTCATCTCTGAGCTATTCATTACAATCTTCAAGACCAAACTTATGAATCGCGTTCTGCGACACGCAATCCGTTAATATCCAGATTTTGGCGACCATGGTCAGTCACTCAGTGACCGTAACTCAGAATCTCCTTAAGCATTTGCTCTGCCCTGCTAAGCCTTAACAACTCTCTCTCTCTACCTAGATTTATCCATACAAAATATACTTTATTTCCAATTGATATATTACCCCATCAATGGTTAAGGCGATTTTTACATCAAACGATCACCGGCAAGAATGTTTGGAGCCCACCCTAATGACCAATAACGTTAAGATGGTTGCGCCAGGGTAGCCCGCGAAATTCAAATATTCTTACGTTATTGGCAATTTGCAAGTCAGTATTAGGTTTTATGTTGATTAAAGTATGATTAGCGGGCGTAAGAATTATGTATTTTCAGAATTATAACCATTTAAGTCAGCAATAAAACTCCATAGGGCCAGGAACCCGAAAGAATGACTATTACATGAAATCTTGACATTTTAGGATTATACCGACTTATGGAGTTAAGTACTAACTTGCAAATTGCAAAAAACGTAAGAAAATTTGAATTTCGCAGGCTACCGTGGAGGTTCCACCTGAAGCGGTATGTCTCTACAAAGATTTTTTTACTCTCTACAACTTTTACTTTGGCGGAAAATCTCGAATCGCTGTGGGAAAAAAGTTATAAAAAGAAATAATTTAATGAAAAAATTTGATCTTGCCACTGGTACGACGTCTGGTACTGTAGTGCCAATATGACGACTGTACGGAAATATTAATTTCTGGTTAGACTACGGCTCTTTCATACGTTATCTGTCGTTTTAATACACAGAAAGAATTATATATGGCTCTGAACTGAAACTAAGTGCGGTGCATTTTTCATTACTCTGTGGTTACTGGTTGTGAAAACGAGTTGAAGTCAGCCGTGTTTTCATGTGTGAGAACGTGAAAGTGTCACCGTAATTATGTCGTAAGTACTTATGTTTTATTGCATATTTCTAATAATGTAATATATAAAATTTTTCTAGTCAATGTACGCGTTACAATGGTGTATAATTATCATACTCTTTTATTCTCCAAAGGTGATACATTTTGCAAAAGAAGTTGACGAGAGCCGTTTGAGTTTGTTTACGATCGGTTTCTGGTTTGGTTTACGGACTGTAGAAATTGTTTACAAGAGTAATAACTCCCTAATTTCATGAAATAAACTATCTAGAATATTTATTTATATTCAACAAATCAATTACGTTTATATTTTCAGATTCAACGAAATAAAAAATGTGATACGCAGCGTTCAAGTGCTTGGCACTGGAGTGACCAATAACGTTTGTAAATGTAAGGTTTGTGCAGACGAGATTTCGGTGTAGGATTTTTGAGTTCAGCTGACGTGTTTGGCTTGCATATTTTTGTGTTGGTTTATAATTTACATTATTTTAGCTTTTTATTTAAGCATTTGGTTAATTTATTCTGCACTGCACTTTAACATATCATTCCATTTGCACGGCAATAACTACTACTTATCTCTTCGATCAACAACTTTGCCCCCTGCACCACCCCCACCCCCCGGAGCCCCATGGTTATGGAGATATCCATGGTTAAAGTTTTGAGGTTAGAATAGAATTTGAGTTAGAAAAATAGGTAAAATTGAGTTTCGTTTAGCAGGAGGAGGGAGTGGGGAGGTGCCCCCTGTGCCCTAGCACCACTCCCATGTAAAGGCGACGCACTGTTCTTGAGAAAAAATAATTATAGTGACCTAACCTCAAAATGTGTTATAGCCGCTCAACATTGCAGTCACGGGAGGCCCAGTCGACGGAGACCCGCTTCGCGGGGCTCCTACTTCTGAGTGGTTTAAAAAAAAATAACCACGAAGGGGATCGCGTGGTCTATTCGCTCGCTTCGCTCGCTCACTCGACCCCGCCATCCCCTTCTAAGCTAACCTGTCCGAGTCGGGGTGCCCCCAAGTCCAGAGCTCGCTTCGCTCGCTCTTGCGTCCAAGTTCTCCTATTAGCAGTAGTAGTAGTCAGTGGAGATTTATTGGGGATTTAATTTATGAATTTTTTGTTATTGACAGCTAAGAGATAGCATGGCGTCGCTTTACGTTCCGTTCCACATAGTGCAAAAATAAATCGTAATTTTTTGTGTAAAAAAGTCAATGTAATTGCATAATACAACAACAACTATTACACATTTATTACACACCAAAAGTTTGTGAATATGTAAAAATAAAATTATATTTATGAAAAAAACATGACACATAATTTAATAAAAAATACTTCTAACGTCAACGGAACGTAAATGGTCAACTTTGACGTCTACCATGACAATTTATCTAACCTAAAAATTTGAAAATGGCGCACTATTTTCCAATTTTTATTGATACTTTAATGAATTTTATCTCGTAAATTGTGACTCCCTGAATCTTGAAACTTTGTAAAAAGCTTTCTATTTGTGAGTAGACAAAAAAAATACGAACTTCCAAAGTAGCGGGCTATAACGGAAATTTTATCCGGATGGGTTGTAGCACTGTTATATTTTTGTAGTGATACGCTGCAGAACATAAGGGTCGCCCGACAAGTAACGCAGAGACATATGGCGGGCTTGTCGGCAGGTGACAAGAAAGAGTTGCTGGAGAGGAAGCGAGTGAAGGAGCTCCAACGCATCCTCCTTCCGGATGCGCCTCCCCGGAAGAGACGGATGCAGTATGTATTCAATCATTCATTTTCATTGTAACTTAATTACAGATAGACAAAATTTTGTCACTTTCACTGTTTTTTATAGAAAACAATCGACTGAGCGGGAGCCATACGAAATGGTGGCCGCACCACTTCCCCCCACGTCTGCTCAAGCGGATGTGGTGCAGACATCTCCCGCGCCACTTCCCTCCACGTCTGCGCAAGCGGATGTGGTGCAGACATCTCCCGCGCCACTTCCCTCCACGTCTGCTCAAGCAGATTTGGTGCAGACATCTCCCGCGCCACTTCCCTCCACGTCTGCTCAAGCGGATGTGGTGCAGACATCTCCCGCGCCACTTCCCTCCACGTCTGCGCAAGCGGATGTGGTGCAGACATCTCCCGCGCCACTTCCCTCCACGTCTGCTCAAGCAGATTTGGTGCAGACATCTCCCGCGCCACTTCCCTCCACGTCTGCTCAAGCGGATGTGGTGCAGACATCTCCCGCGCCACTTCCCTACACGTCTGCTCAAGCAGATGTGGTGCAGACATCTCCCGCGCCACTTCCCTCCACGTCTGCTCAAGCGGATGTGGTGCAGACATCTCCCGCGCCACTTCCCTCCACGTCTGCTCAAGCAGATTTGGTGCAGACATCTCCCGCGCCACTTCCCTCCACGTCTGCTCAAGCGGATGTGGTGCAGACATCTCCCGCGCCACTTCCCTACACGTCTGCTCAAGCAGATGTGGTGCAGACATCTCTCGCGCCACTTCTCTCCACGTCTGCTCAAGCGGATGTGGTGCAGACATCTCCCGCGCCACTTCCCTCCACGTCTGCTCAAGCGGATGTGGTGCAGACATCTCCCGCGCCACTTCCCTCCACGTCTGCTCAAGCGGATGTGGTGCAGACATCTCCCGCGCCACTTCCCTCCACGTCTGCTCAAGCAGATGTGGTGCAGACATCTCTCGCGCCACTTCCCTCCACGTCTGCTCAAGCGGATGTGGTGCAGACATCTCCCGCGCCACTTCCCTCCACGTCTGCGCAAGCGGATGCGGTGCAGCCATCTCTCGCGCCACTTCCCTCCACGTCTGCTCAAGCGGATGTGGTGCAGACATCTCCCGCGCCACTTCCCTCCACGTCTGCGCAAGCGGATGCGGTGCAGCCATCTCTCGCGCCACTTCCCTCCACGTCTGCTTAAGCTGATGCGGTGTCGACTTCTCCGCCAACACCACCCTTCATTGTTGTGCCGGCGAATGTTGAATTCAGTAAATATTATATTAAGTATTACATTCTGTGTCTTGAAGTAAGAGGTACCAAACATGACATGTAAGAAATAATTGATGTTATGTTGTTACAGTTTTTGAAGACGTGGATGAAGAAAGGAGTCTATCCGTGGGTACGTCAGATGCGGACACAGTGCCTAACTCGCCCAGTTCTCTAGACTCCCTGGTGTTTCGGTTGCCAACAACAGAGAACTGGGCAATTGTGTGCCGCACTCCTCGGAAAAGGGGGATTTTAAAGTCATTCACAGATTCTGACGATGATTATAGTTAAAATAAAGAGGGTATTTTAACTATAATCATCGTCATAATCTGTGAATGACTTTCCTGAATTATTCTATTCGTGTATATGTTCTCTATGATTAAAATAATTATGATTGCAGCATCACAGTACTTTTATTTACTTGGTTGTTCTTTGCCAGATGTTGGGAGCGAGGTGGAATTAACTGCGGTTGCAAGTATCAGCAAACCACGACGACGATCG
Source organism: Lacanobia oleracea (assembly GCA_950371165.1). Classification (NCBI taxonomy): domain Eukaryota; kingdom Metazoa; phylum Arthropoda; class Insecta; order Lepidoptera; family Noctuidae; genus Lacanobia; species Lacanobia oleracea. Next base: position 17,383,438 of record OX493386.1, read on the forward strand.
GTTATTGGTAAGCCTTAATTATTCTGCAGCTGCTACCGGCTAAATCTTTGAAGATGTACTCATAATAATTGTTTTCATCCTTTTCTCAGGCTCAAACACCCTTCAGTTTGATGATGTTGTTACAGACTGGTTGACGATAGACTCTGACAGTGACGTAAACATGGACGACGACGACGACAATGACGAGCCTAGCCCACTTCCACGACAAGTTGACCATACGTCAGACTGTGACTTGACTCCACAGCAAATGGAAATTTTGGAGGCCGAAGACTCGGCAAACGACAGGGCTATACGAAATTTATTACCTGAGGACAGTTTTACTTTTGACTGGACTAGAGACAGGACAACTTTTACAAGTCGACGAGAAACTTTTATGGGAGTTCCTGGACCGACTTTTGACTTGAATGAAGACACCAGACCGACAGACATATTTGACAAGATGTTTGATGTAGAATTCATAGACTTGCTGTGTATAGAAACGAACAGGTATGCACAGCAAAAAATTAAATTACTTACAGACTCTAACAAAATAAGTGCAAAGTCCCGTCTGCATAGTTGGACTCCGACAGACAGACCGGAGATGATTTCGTTTCTGGCCCTGATGATAATTCAGGGCCTCTACCCACTCCCTGTTGATGAGTCCTACTTTACTTTCAATGGATTCGGAACTATGCCCTATATTTCCAAAATTATGACCTACAACAGATATATTCTTTTAAAATCAATGTTTCACTTTGTTGACAATGACTCACCGACTGACCTAAGGACAAAAATTCAAATTGTGTAAAATAGCACCGATCATTGACTACTTCAACGACAAAGGAGATGTTTCAAAATGGGCCAGGTCTAAGTACATTACCTCATAAAAAAGAGAAAAATCCGTAGAATTCGGGAAAAATACATTTAATTCATTTAAATGTTTACTGTTGTGGTAGTTAATTGATGTTTATAAATTACTTTTATCGATTTTCAACATGGCGTCGCACCGATTTAGTTACAGATCATAGAAAAATAACGGTCAGCTGTCATAACAATGTCACCTTAGTCACTTTCGTCTCGATACCGGAAAATAAATATGTCAGAAATAAATGTCAAACGTCATTAATCAATCAAAATGACAGCTTACCGCCATGACGGGTTTTTGTTGCGTGTTGCAATTTAAAGTGTAATTTCTTTTGTTTTACCAGCAAACAAAGCCATTTTAAAGAAATTGGACAATTGAGAACTGTTTTAAATAAATTTCTCTATTTTTAAGTATAGTGTACAAGGACCTGGCCCAGGGTCCATACATTTTGGAACATCTCCTTTTCCAGCCTATACTACCCACACCAAGAAATAGCCATTGATGAGTCACTTTTGAAGTGGCACGGCAGGTTAAATTTTGCTCAAAAAATAAACACCAAGGCAGTGCAAGTAGGTGTTAAAACCTATGAGTTATGTGAGTCATCAAGCGGTTATCTCTGGCGATTTTCGGTGTACACAGGCAAAAACATGACGACAACGACGAATGATGACAATAACGAAGACGACGACAACGACAACAGACTGCACCAGACAGAACGAACGACTGATACTGACTTTCGGCCAACCAATGCGACAGCAAAAATTGTCTTCGACCTTATTGAACCTCTTCTCCACCGAGGTCATACTGTTATAATGGACAATTTTTACAACTCCCCATTACTAGCACGGTGCTTGAAGCGTCGACAGACAGACTGTTTTGGAACGCAACGCCTGAACCGGGAATTCGTTCCCAGTTCTATAAGGACGATGTCGAAGTCTGACCTCAGACATGGCGAAATTGTAGCGACCTACTGTTCCGATTTGTCGCTGATGGTATGGCGAGACTCGAACTTAGTTAGTATGATATCGACATACCATCCGCTTCAAGTCGGAACACGAGAAAAATATAATAGAACTGCGTACAAGCCAAGCGTAGTTCTTGATTATAATAAAAGTATGGGTGGTATTGATCGCAAAGACCAATATTTATCTGCACACCCAATCGAGAGGGTCAGGAGCCGTGTTTGGTACAAAAAGTTATTCCGCCGGTTTTTTAACTGAGCGGTATTTAACTGTTTTGTAATATTTAGTACCAAACACAAGCTGCAGCATCGGCAGTTCAGAACAGTGTTGGCCGAAAGTTTACTGAAGACTTACCGACAGATTGATTTGACGACCGAAACGCGACTGATCTCTCGTACTTACGGACAGACGACGACGACTATACGCCAACGTAACTCCTCACTGAAGCTCCAAGACCGACCGATCGTCGAAAGTGACCACTTCCCTGTCCATGCCTCTGTCCGCGAGGCCGCTGTTGGTGGTGTGCACACACGCGGCAAGTGACCGGCCGCACAATTTGGAAGTGCAAGGAGTGCGACGTGAACTTGTGCATCCTGGGCTGCTTTAGGGATTACCACAAACCCTTAAATTATTTTGTCACATGTTTAATTTAGTCTTTTCATAATATGTTTTTGTTCTATTTTCTATTGTATTTTGATTATATATTAAACATATGCTAAATTTTATTATATTTTGATTTTACATTAAACAAATGCTTAATTTTATTGTATTTTGATTTTATATTAAACAAATGATTCATTATGTAGTTTATCTTCATCAGTAGAAAATTGTAATACGAATTTAATATACCACCGGGAATCGAACTCAAACCCTTCCTCAGGTGTAATGTTATAGATTTATAAACCTTCCTCTTGGAATACTCTTTCAATTGCTGAAAACTGAATTAACATCCGTTACGTAGTTTAAAAGATCTAAGCGAACAGACAACGGTAGCGACTTTGTTTATAACATCAAAAAAATTTAAATCTTATTTTTGCCATGTTTCTAGAATTCATAATTAATAATAAATAAAAATGTATTTTAAAAATAGTAAAATCAAAAACACCACGAAAAATACAATAATTATATTCAGTGCTAAATTAAATAGTCAAAAATAAATCGCTCGTCTGCACAGTCCCGGGCGGCCATATTGCTAACAACTCTCGCGAGTACCGAACGTCGGACCGGGGAATCTTGTTTTGAACTATTTATTTTATCTACTTCTCATAAATGTAATACAAATCTTTTGCTATCATCTTTATTCGAAATTTAGTCTACTTTATTTATATATTTTTATATCGTTATAAATAGCATATTTAAATCACGAAAAATAAAATTACCGGGAAATCAGTAAAAAATATTTACTTTTTTAAGTTTAATATTTTTTTAAAGTATATCCATGTAAGTTTGGAGCACATGTTTTTATTATTTTATTCTCTATACGCTAACGCAATCAATGGTATTTTTTATTTTGAAATTGCTTTAATACTTTTCATTTGGCAAACGTTTTTACCGGGGAAGATCCACGGCATTTTAGTAACGCTGGTAATCGGTTGCGCTGTGAGCCTGTGACGTAAGTCCCACATGACAGCTCGCGAACGCCGTCGTGCCAGTGGCTAGCAATGAATTTTAAACTTCTTGCCGGTCGATTCTTTATCAATTCATTTATAATTTCCGAAACTTTATCAAACAGCTTTCCTAAAGGGTTAAAGAGATCCTTCGTACTTATTAAAATTATCTCAACTAAGGCAACGCACTGACGATTGATAAATTGATGCCTCTGGCCATTTAGTCAGTAATCTATATTTTTGCGGTTTAGTGGTTGGTCCTTAGCAAAAATTTCCGATTAAGTTTTTTAGTCTTTACAGTAATAGTTTTCATTTGCATTCTCATTTTTTTTTCTAGTAAATGATATTTCAAACTCTAAATTAAACATAAAACTTCTGCATTAGGCCAAAATGCATCTTACTTGAGAACAACAAAACATATAATACCTAATAAACATACAAACTACATAGCTTATATAAATATAAAAAACATGGCGCTAACAATTGTGAAAACATGCAATAAATTAATATAATGCACTATTTATTGTTATTATTATATTAATTATGAGATTACATGTTTTATAAATGTACTTTAAAGTTATTTAAATTATAAAGGTATCTTTGAATAAAAGTGCGCAATTGTATTAGTAGTATTACAAATATTATTCTGTTATAATTTTTATAAATGGCCTAAAAATGCTTTTTTTTATTATTATGCACTTTCATACAAACATCTTATTAATAAATGACTATAATAATTTTTAATATTCTATAGATTAAACATGATTTTTAAACATTATTTCAGAATTTCGATTAAATCGACTGAATACCGTGGAAAACCGGTTTTCGTTTTACATAATAAAAAAAAACAAAGCTAACATATTTTTTTTGCAAAATACTGAATGCATCTTCAGTCACAATTTTTATTTTAGTCTTTGAAGCTCGATAAGATTTTTTTTACTTTAAAATGGAGTCAAAATATATTCAAACGTCCATTTAATTGCATCACCGCGTAGTGAACATCATATATTTTTTCGTCTACTCAAATCCATTCTCTCTTTCTTTGTGTTAGAGTATTTTATTATTTGGCACGTTAAAAGTAGCAACTTAAATATCGTACCATGTAGTCTATCTACCAACTCCTCTCAATTTTCATATTTCTGCCCCGGCAGTTATACAACGTGTACTAGAATAAACGCAATACATCTTAAGGGGTCATTGTACTCATCATTATGAACAAATTTTACTATGAAAGCAATTCCGAAATCGCGAAAAAAAAGTCGGCTGTTCAGTATATTTTGTCGAGTTATCATCTGCCTAGCCTTTTCCCAACTATATTGGGTTCGGCTTCCAGTCAAACCGGATTCAGCTCAATACCAGTGTTTTACGTGGAGCGGCTGCCTACCAGACCTCCACAACCCATTAACTGGGTAACACGGTACTTCTTCACAAGACTGGAGTCAGATTTACTGGCTTCTGACAATCCGTAACGGCTGCCAAAGATCTACAAATGACAGCCGGGACCAACGGCTTAACGTGCTTTCCGAGGCACGGAGGAAACTCGGTATATTAAGATGGTCACCCATCCACAGACCAACCTTGCAAGCGTTGCTTAACCTTCAAGGTCGACCCGCGCGGCTGTTATTATTTAGCCACGAGCTCATTTTGTCGAGTTAGGGTCCGTTCACACAGACCGGCTCGGAGAGGAGAGCAGATTCTTATCACGTTGAAAACAGAGTTTTTAGTATTTGTAGTAAAGTTTATTTTTGCATGTGCACTGCTTTTGTCATTAAGAATGCTTGAACGCGCTCGGTGTGAAATAATAAGAGGAGCTGACCGGCTCCGATCGAGTACTTTTTATCGTTCGCGCAGCGGTTCGGCTCCGATTGCATGCTCTTTCTCGCGTATCCGCTTTCAGATCGCTTCCAGCTGGTCTATGTGAAATAGTTGGCGTCTCCGCTCCGACCAACTCCAAGCGTATACGATCCGGTCTGTGTGAAAAGTAAAATGCGCGCCGATGCTCTCCGAGCCGGTCTGTGTGAACGGACCCTTATGCGCACATAAATATATGAGGGAGTCGATTTTTTTTCGCGATTTCAGTGTTGGTCCCGTAGTGAAAGTTGTTCATAATTATGAATACAATGACCCTCAAGAGGTTTAGCGTTTATTCTGTTACAGGTTGTATAAGCAGAGTACGACCTATGACCGAAATTCGGGTAATCGTGACACTAAGCGACTTGGCGTATTTGATAGAATGTTTTCTTTCATTGAGAAATGCAAAGTATCCTTTTAATGACTGGAGTCATTTTAATTTTGTGTCACATTAAAGCTTTCTTGAAACTGAGACGAATCGCGATTATGTCAAGGATCAAAGGAAGTTCTGTGACAATAAATATTATTTCTTTTTTTCCTTTATACAGGGTTATTTGTAAAACACCAGCAACCTCTTAGGCAGTGAAAGTACACACGTTTCATACATTTTCATTGGCTAAATATTGCATTTCGTATGAAACAGCTGCTATTTTTCTCGAGATTTCGGGGATTTCCCAAAGTAAAAGTTGCTTATAATCATGTGTACTTTCACTGCTTAAGAGGTTGCTGGTGTTTTACAAATAACCCTGTATATGGAGTTGTTCAATTGGCACGAACAAACACAGCTAGCTATCTTCCATATTTTTGTATTTATTGATAGGCTCGCGTTGGACCACTATCTCACCTGAAGGTAAGCAAGGATATGTTTGACAATAGAGCATGCTTGCCTAAAAGTAACCCTTTTCTTAAAGACCTCCAGACCGTTTATATCACGAAAAGATTCGGTTCAGTTTGAACAGTCTTATAAACAGATTTTAGCAAATACGCCAAGTGTAGTACCAGTAACAACAAAGTTTAAGTCGTTGTCTTAAAACAAAGCGATTTTGGCGTGAATACGCGATTGTGGCGTTCATTTGTCTAGAAAACCAGAATGCGTCGTCGTGTTGGAAGACTTGCCGATTGGGCGTCTTTCGGTTTTACCGAACAAACGAACGCGACGATCGCGTATTCGCGCGATTATTGCTTTGCGTTCAGACGTAGCCTTAAGGCGAGTTTTTTGATCCGTAATTCACTCAAACAATTTACTCCTTTTTGACTTATTTGGGTATGAAATGGAGTCCAAGTAAACGTTAAATTTCTTTAAAATGCGCTATCGATCAATAAAATTGATAGCTTGACCAAGATAGGAACAGAGGTGTGAATCGAAACAAAACTTGGGAAAGGTTTTTCACTTCAATACATCGACCACTAATAAGGAACTGGATACACAATCCCAAGTAAAAGTTCTCTTAAAATTGACACCAAATTGTGTTTAGGTAATGCTAGTTGAAATAAACATACGTCAATGTAAATTCAACCTTAAACGCAATGCTTAAAATTTATTATTTCACAAACCTTTGTACAAAAAGCTATAACTTTTTAACGACCGATACCCACTTATCATATATTACAACAAATTCAACCTTACACGCATGTCTTAAAGTTCGAATTCTCCTCCAACAAATGGAACAGAATCAACGCGCATAACCCGAACAATTTAAGTGGGCATGCGATAGTATGATTAATACGTTTAGTAAGTCTTTACAAATGAGATGCTTTATGACTCCTGCTGTTTAAAACAACTTAATTTAAAAAATGTTTTTACATGATTTATTAACAAAATATCACCATTTACAATACAGTTATAATGATAATATTAATACTTACCGAAAGTATGAAACACCATCCTTTTTTAACGTCCTAGATGTGATATTTTAGCAATTTTTAAACGAGCACTGAGGCTGAGGTTTCCCGTCGGAGCGTTCGAATACTACTAAATTAAAAGCGCACCCAAAAGGACAAGTGGGTGCTCATTCGGTAAGGACGTTTTTTGCCGCTGATTGTGTATCTAGTTCTTTATTAGTGATCGATTCTTCAATGTTATAATATTGGTTTTAAGAAACCAACTTTATATCAATTTAAAAAAAATTGAGACCATAAATCCTGCAAACCAGATTTAAATATCGTAAGAATTACCTACAAGCTTTTGTTTCGATTCACCCCGTTTGTCGTTATTAGATAAAAACTGTTTACAACCAACAGTTATTGATATAAAAACGCATTTTAACGAAATTTACCCAAAATTATTAAACCATAGATTGAGCTACGTACCAAAATACTCCTCCTTAGTGTAGAGATGAATCTACCGGATTTGTCCCCGATTACCTAAACCCATTTCTTACTGTATTTCTTAGCATTGTCGTACCTGTAACTCCAACTCTCCAGGGCCTTATGAGCTTCTTCAGAGCCTCAGTGTATCTCGTACGTGCTGGTCACGCGGGTGCATGCGTACTGGTTGCGGGACACCCGCTTGCCGTTCAGTAGCAGAAGCAGCGGGTTATTCACGCGGATTGATTTGAAATTGTAGGCCTGGAATTGTTAGTGATTTTCTTTCAAGATTATTTTGTATGTATTGTTGAGGTCATATAGGGAACGTACACGAAATATAGGTGGCAGCACAGATGTGTCAATTTCAGTTTTGCTATGAAGTACCGTGTTACCCAGTTACTGGGTTGTGGAGGTCTGGTAGGCAGCCGCTCCGCGTAAAATACTGGTATTCAGCTGAATCCGGTTTGACTGGAAGCCGACCCCAATGTAGTTGGGAAAAGGCTAGGTAGATGATGAGGATGACAGATGTGTCAATTTCAAGTATTTATAAGGTACTAGAACTTCGCCCGCGACTTCGTTCGCGCGGATTTAGTTGGTGCACCAAGAACTTCATCTCCCCTCTACCCCATTAATAGACTAAACGAAGGGCAGTTCGCTCAAACTGACACATTTTTATTACTTACGAGTATTTTTACACCTGTCGTAACCTTTGAACGAAAGGTCCGATTTGAATAATTTAAAGTGTAATTTACATGTACATAACGAACCTTAATTATCAAACAATTTAAATGGATAAGGATTAATATCATGATACCAATATCATCACTATTCTATTCCACCCGGGTTTTGATTGAATGTGGAGACTTTTTTTTTTTATTTACTCTTTAACCGTTAATAGCATCTTGTTATGCTTATAATATGGTAACGAACATTGCTCGTACATTGCATCGTGAAATGTCTATTTCACACTCAGATAGTTTGTAATTTGTGCAGATTTAGAATAGACCCGCCATTCTGACATCATGTAGGCGGCTCACATACTTTCACCAATAACTTTGGTTTTAAAATAGTGCATCGCTTCAAATTTTACGTACAATCAGTACATTGCTCTCACGCATATAGAATGATCATTTGTAGGCATAAACCCATCATCCTGATACACACCTTTCTGAGGCACGGAGGAGAACATTGGTATGTACTGGATGGTCCATCTTCGGATCGGACCTTTCCAAGTTCTCGGTATGTTAAGATGGTGACCTATCTATAGACCGACCTCGGCAAGCGTTGCTTAACCTTAAAAACCGACGCGTGCAGCTGTTATTATTTAGCCACCAGCTCCTTAAGTATAAGAATGTCATTCAATAAATTGCAAGCATTTTAATGCGTCAGAATATTGATGTACGAGTTGGCAAATTTACAGGCACTCATGACTACAGCACAATTCAAAAAATCAACCGTACAGCGCTAAATACAATTAAAACAGACAGTAACATACCACATCTTCCGACTCATGCTTGTGTGTCCGCATCAATGGCTCGGGTATGGCCACACAGTCGCCGATAATGGTGCCACGCCCATCAGCCCAGTTGTATACTGTTACCAGCACGCATTCCATGCTTTCATCCACCAACGCAAATGTGCTGAAATCAGAGGAAATTAAGGTTATTTAGGGAAATTGTTTGGATTTAATTATTATGTGTTTTCATGCCAACATTTACAGTAGTAAAGGTGCGTTGAGTTGTGTTGTTGTGATTGTATTTTTGTGTGTTGCGTTGTTGTGTGTAGTGTGTGTGTGTGTGTGTGTGTGTGTGTGTGCGTGTGGGTATGTGTGTTTTTCTTTTGTTGTGTGTTGTTGTTGCCGAGTAGCAACCTTAAATTTGACATGCATTTGATCAACCCGAAACAATTTTCTGATTGTCTTGTTGACCCTGTAATCTCAAGGACGATAATTGAGCATCCTCAAGCAGCGTATACCGAATGTGAAATTCTTACTTATAAGTAAGAATTAAACTTGCATCAACTGGGCTCAACTCTCCTCTTGCCTATAGGCAAGAGGAGAATTGAGCCCAGTTGATGCAAGTAGACTCGTTCCCTATTACATGCGAAGTGCGGTTTTAATACACCTTTGTTTCTACCTCATGTCTGATTTGAACGGCTTTAGAACGTTACCAGAATGGGTAATTTTGTCTTTGCATGGTGGCACACTGAAGGCAGATACAACTTGTTTAGCTATTGCAGCCATATTCAATAATAGTCGAATCGATATTGTGCCTATTTCGAAGCCAGTAAATATTTGCATACATATAGCTGGAGGGTAATGAGGGCTATCGCGTTTGAATTTGCCGCTAGAGGCGCTAGTGTAGCGTGAGTTTTTCGAAATCTCAAATTTCATTCTTGGTTGGCTATTGACGCGAGTTTATTTACTTATTTGTTTTGAGTTTTGTGAATATTTTTATAAAACAGCCCATGACAGATTAAGTTACGGTTCTCCCAACTGCGGCATTGAACTTTTTTTTTTGTGAAATATTTAGATTTCCTGCTTCTTTTTCCATAATGATGAGTCCACGAAACACTGCGACACTATCTTTGTTGTATTAAATCGCAAGTTAACGGCATCATAAATTTATTTTGCTTGTAATTTTGTTCATATGCGCGTAATAACAACTTTTACGCTATGATTAAAAACGTCATACGACAGTGGCGCCAACTGGTAAGTACAAAAACGGTAGCCATCATGGATTACAGTCGCCAACTGTCAAAATTACCTCTGCGGTTCTAAAAAGACCACTTTAGCAGAATCAGAAAGCACATCACGCTACGCGTCACTGTCAAATTTTCCAATCAACTAGAATCAACTTTGAACCTAATGCATTAGCGATAAAGATGAAAATGAAATTTGAAATTCATAATATTAATCACGCAACAATTGCGTGATTAATATTATAAATTTTATATAATTATCCTAAAGTAGCCTTTTTAGCCCCCTGAGTTCCGTACATTTTGACAATTCTTTGACATTGATTGTCTCCGAGATGATATTGCGACTTTTTAATTAAGCACGAGAATAGGCTTTCTGGATGCATTTTAATATTATAAAGTAAACCTTAAAGCCCCGTATTCATTGGAAACAAAGTTACACAACTTTTGTTTACCAAGAATACGGAACATAACCATGTTGCTAGCAACGCTGCTGTTTTAACTTGCTAGCAACATGCTGCTGTAACTATGTTGCGCAACTTTGTTTCCCAATGAATATGCGGCTTTAGATACAGACATACCAGACAAAGGACCGTTCTATGACTCCATCTTCAAAGTAGCTGTCAATCACGGGGCGGGCAGTGTCCCAAGCAGTTAAACTAAGTGTCCATTTTGAAGTGGCAAGCATTCAAACAAGAAAAAATACGTGCGTTTATAAAACAGAAACTTATGGACAGCGTTTTGGACTAAAGTAGGTTTGCTAGCTAGAATTTTTGGTTGAATCAGTTTAGCCGACTTTAACTGACTGACTGATTTTTAGTGTTGAATTGAATCGGACCATTTTAACCGATAATTATAAAGCAAACATCAAAATTAAAAGAATATTATGTTATCTTAGAGAAGTAGGTACTGAAAATATTTCAGTAAAATTGTTCGCTTAGTGAATAAACTTCGTATTAACAGCCACAAATATAAATATATTATAACTATTATTACATATTATAAGCGGACAGCTGTAAATATGTGAATATTTACAGCTGTCTGCTTTTAGCTACGTTAATACTAAGGTACTCACGTACCTTGTACCTACTTATTTAGAAAATGAATAAAGTCTACCGAAATGAAGACCATGGAGTATGCTGCATACTCCATGGTCCTCACATATATTAACAAAAATTTTGTATACGGCATATTGTAAAACATTTATTTGAAAACTATGGAGTTTCGTGTCCGTTCTTCTCCATAAGAATCTACCCTTCCGAATGGACAGTAGAGTTGCATATTATTTTGAATGTAAATGATGACGTTCAAATGAAATAAACGTTTTGACTTTGACTCACAAAATAGCGGTTTGACGACGCAAAATCTTTGGGTGAAGTCACCGATTTTAGCGAATCGACGGCGTTAAAACTTGTGATTATACAACTGTTAACGCATATTAATGCGTTCTCTCTTAGCAGAGTACCTACTATTATCTAAATTCTCATTTTCTAAACATAAAATAAAGAGACAATTTTTTTTTGTTTGTTTGTTATATCCGTCCTATTCTTTCACTGATAGATACTGAGGCTACAATATCGTCAAATTTCATAGACTTTATCCAAACTAATATTATTAAGCCTAAGAGTTTGTTTGTTTGTTTGAAGAGCTCGTGGCTAGATAATAACAGCCTCACGGATCGATCTTCAAGGTTAAGCAACGCTTGCCAAGGTTGGTCTGTGGATGGGTGACCATCTTAACATACCGAGTTTCCTCCGTGCCTCGGAAAGCACGTTAAGCCGTTGGTCCCGGCTGTCATTTGTAGATCTTTGGCAATCGTTACGGATAGTCAGAAGCCAGTAAATCTGACTCCAGTCTTGCCATGAAGTACCGTGTTACCCAGTTAATGGGTTGTGGAGGTCTGGTTGGCAGCCGCTCCTCGTAAAATACTGGTATTCAGCTAAATCTGGCTTGACTGGAAGCCGACCCCAATATAGTTGGGAAAAGGTTAGGCAGATGATGATGATGAGTTTGTTTGTTTGGTTGAACACGCTAATCTCAGGAACTACTGCTTCGAATTGAAAAATTGTTTTAGTGTTGGATAGCTCAGTTATCGAAGACGTCTATACAACATCACGCTACGCCTAAAAGGAGCGTAGAATTAATGAAAAGTGTGACGCAGACAAAGTTGCGCGGTTCAGCATCCTCGGATATTATAATGTTTCTGTGGAATGCACGGCAGCGAAGCCGCGGCAAAACGCAAGAATAATGAGAATTTATCAAGAAATGATCGTCGCTTAAGTTTCTGTTAAAACTCTAGCAAACCTACTTAACTAACACCGCCCCCTGGCCCCAGGATCTACGAGTATGTAAACTAATCTCTGTGGGTCGTCGAATATCAAAATAATGACATAAGTATTTCAAATAACTAAACAAAAATGAGGTGGTTATGTGACAAAATACGTGTTAATGAAGCTAGCAAAAATACAGCATTAATACGTACAAAATGACCACATTGTGAGATTTTTTTTGCTATCCCACTGTGAGTATCTTGCAGCATATACATAATTAGCCACAACCCTTTTAAAAAAAACTTAATCTTGGATGAACAGAGAGGCATTTCTCGTATTTATAAAGACACGCATTCGCATCGCAGTCAAATCTATCAAAACACTTCTATGGTAGGCGCTAGAAAAACTTACAACAGAGTACATTGACCTTTCCCAAATATCACTTTTTTGATACTTGAACAATAAATTATGAACCGTTTTAACCGACTTCCAAAATAGGAGGAGGTTCTCAATGCGGCGGGTATTTCTTTTTTTATGTATGTACACCGATTACTCCGAGATTTCTCATCCGATTTGTGTGATTCTTTTTTAGTTCGATGCTTGCCGTTTGGTCCCGTAAAAATTTGATTCAGTTTGGTTCAGTAGTTTTTTATTTTCTGAGCATTTTTGCTTATTTCAATACTTGCATACAAGAAGACTTCGTCCAACAACATATCACTTAAAAGTGAAAAAAAAAAAACTTTTTTACAAAAAAAAAATATAACAGTCTTCCAAAAAAACACTACAAAGTATAAAATAACCTTAATTTCGGAAGTCGGTGTTTTTGGTTTTGTATCTTTTGTTTTTTAACACCGACTTTCGAAATTCGGTCGGTTATAATCTTTTTGTAAAAAAGTTTTTTCATTAGGTACTAGAGAACGTAAAGGATCACGATAGAAGTCGTTTCAAGACAGCTTTATGTCCTTATTTGTTTTTGATATTAAGAAAGTCAATAAATGTATATGTGTTAATGATCGTTATTGCACATTTATCTGGCGCCTCCATATCCACATTTAGCCAATTTTGTTAAGTTGAATCAAGACTTGAATTTAAATGCTTATTAAATACGAGAATTGGACTTCTATTCAAATGATATAATAATAATTAGTAAAAACTAAAAATAAGTACATAAAAAACCACATCCGTTTCTATCTTAGCCCTGCAAAGCCTACTTAACCCACAGAACCATTAAAAAGGGTCAGATACTTACAAAGGTACAGCGTTATCATTGTGTATGGAGCCAACGACTTTGCCCAGGATGACCTTGGCTTCGTTAGGACCTTCTTGCAAAGCGTCGAGGCGGGTGAGTTCCAGCGCCACCTCGCGGCGATCAGCGAAAGCGTGGAGGTTGCCTTCGCCGTACAAGCCCAGCATTTTTTTGTCTATGGACTGGGGAAGGATGTTGATTAGTTTATGGTCCTATTTGCTATGGCTTCGTCAAATGCAAAGCGCGTAACGCGAATACGCGATCATTGCATTCACTTGATCGGGGAAAACGAAAGAGCCGTTTTTGGCGCAGTGATACGGTCGAGTTTGCCGTACAAACTAACGCGATGATCACTGTGTCGGACAACGCCTTAGATTTGGTCTAACTGATGTGAATTAAAATTGGTATGTGGGACGAAATTCGCTAGTACGGACTCAGTCGACTTTGTGCAGGTCCGACTGATGCGAGTTGCATGACTTCTCGACGCACTCAATTTGAGAGTCAGTTTGAGCAGTCATTTAACGGAGTGCAGTAATAATTTCACTAGGCTTTCGAAAACAACCGTAATTTCGCCACATACAAGAAAAACCAGAATAAAAAAAAAACAGTTGTTTATTCAAATTACGCTGAGTGCCAGCACTTTTTGAACGTCAAGTTTTACAAACAGACAGACAGTCCCCCAAAACGCCCACCCATCACCACTTCCTAGTGTTTACCATAGCCTACTTAGGAATACTAACCTGAACCATATTAGCGAGCCGCTTGCCCTTCAGTTTCCCTCGTGTCTTGACGAGCGCATGTGCTGAACTGACGAACGTCATCAGCCGTGTGAGCTCCTGTTTCGGCGGCTCCCATGGTGGGTCCAAACGGCTCGCATACTTGAAGTTTTGTAGGGCTTCGTCGTAAAATTCTGAGTATTTTAGTGCCTGGAAAAGATGCCAGGATGATGATCATAACAACCGAAAGACTGCTGCCCACCCCAAAAGGGCTTGCCATAATCGCCACGCTTGGCAGGCGGGTTGGCGATCGTAGTGTATGGTGTTGCGTTTTACAGAGAACGCTGCGAATTCTCTGGTGAGTCTTATGACACCCACGAGTTGTGATAGGATGGTATTATTCTTTTACGGCACCATACGGTACCGGCTCACACCATATAGCCAAGATAGAGAATTAAAATGATAGAAGCATACAGCCAAGAAAGCAACTTTTTTATTAGATTTAAAAAAAAAATTTGGATAGTTTTGTAATAAGGTAACACTATTCATACTAAATCATAATACTTATAAATAAAATAATTATGGGCAAAAGGCTGCCAGACTGAAATGAAATTGGGCGGGTCGCAACACTGGACAAAGATCTGTACGCAATGGTTGATGGATGTTATTGCCAACCCAGAAAACAGTAGCAACATGACCTCAATGCACACCAAGGCTGGTTTGAGAAGGGATAAGAGAGGAGTGTCTGAAAAAATAAGGGGAAGCCTTTACCCAACAGTGGCGCACTATAGCTTATTAGCTTTTATAACTTTCATTAGCAGTATATGAATGCACAGTTATAGCTCGCAATGCCCATTATTACTATTATAAAAAAATATCAAATGTAACTTACAATTCCCTTATTGTAGTACAAATCAGGCTGACCCTTAGCAATAGGATCTAATGCCGCCTGCCTATAAGCTTTCATAGACTGCTTCAGTGTATCAGGATCTTGTGCCACCATGAAGAACTGGCACAGGTATGCATTCCCCAGCACGGTCCAAGACACACCATCTTTGATATCCTGAGCCACAGCTTCCCTCGCCAGCTCTACACTTTTCAAGATGGCTGGATGTGCTTCGGAACGCTTTTTGTCACCACTTTCTTGGCGTAAGATGATTGAGAGGCAACGAAGTGATAGGCGATTGCGTTCCTACAGATTTTTTTTTATTAATACAAAAAGTAACTTGACTAACATTAAAATATGGCAATTGCTAAAGCATAATAATTAAAGAAAAGAGCATACTTAACAATCTTAATACATAATTGAATCCAATTAGATAATAAATTTTCAGCTCAGCAAAAACAAATTAAAAATTATTGGTTACTTCTAGACAAGCAAATTCCATCTTTGCCCTCATCATCTCATACCATCAGGTGAGATAGTGGTCAAATGTGTGCATATCATAATACAAAAATGATTGCAGCAGCAGAAAACTTTTTAAATCAAAACTTACATGTTTCAAAGCTCCCTCAAAGCTTGCCTTCGCCTCCTTGACATTCATATTCTTCCAATAGCACTCTCCTAGTTCATTCCACGCATCAATCAGATGTGGGTTCAGTTTGACCGCCTTGCTGAGGCACTGCGTGGCTCTAGCATCGTAGGTTGGACAAATATTGTAACATCGGCCTTTCATGTATAGAAACTTGGCACGATGAGCAAACGGAATTTGTGAGTCCACTGAAAAAGATTTTTTTAATATCACTTCGCCCCTAAGATGACCCACTGACCTATGTTAGTGACAAATCATATTTAACAGAATGCTCGGTAACTATTTCATTGTGTAAAAAGAATGTAAGTTTTAACACAACACATAAAAATTAACAAATATGCCATTCTTGTAAATAATACTAAGCTAATAAGTTATAGTAAGGCTAATTTTATCTAATTTGATTCCAACAAGTACAGTTATTATAAAATATTTCTTGTGTTTCTTACCATCAATTGACTCAAATTTCTCAATCAGTACTTCTTTTTTTTCTTCTACACGTTTGTTCTTCTCTGTAGCCATTTCAATGGGATGGTTTTCAAAGAACAAATCTCTAAATGCGTAAAGGTCTTGAAGCTCTTTCTGCAAAATAAAACCACATTTAGTATAAATTTTGAGGAATTTTTGGTCAGTGGGTTGGTTAGGGGCAGAGTTTACTATCTCAGTTCTACAAGAAATACAATAACTCCGAAAATCTTTAAATAATAATATTAAAGCGGTAAAATATATGATCAACATGTTTCTTTACATACAAATAAGCTATCCATTAGTTCTGCTGCATCCTCCACGATGTCTGCTTCAGTATCAGAGTTTTGCGACATCTTTTCAACTCTTATTTTACACCTTTATTAATTCAATAATAAGCTGTGATTTTACCGGAATGCCGATACAGCGATACCCTTCAAGATCCAAAAAAACTAACATAAACAAAGTGGTTTACTTTTTAGCTGTCACTTGTGAATGATAAAGACAGCCATACAAATTCAGTAGCGAGTTTCCGAAACAGAAACCTTTTTGCTCCCTACAAAATATGATAGTCTATGATTTTTATTTCCGAACAAAGTTAGGATTACTTTTATTTTGATGTTATAGTTACTACTACGTAGTTACTAGAAGAAATCATTGCAGTTTTTTTTTTTTTTCCGGTTGTGGCAACTGAGCCGGTATCGACTATTCTGCCAGTGTCACGTCTTGACGGCAGCAGAGAAGCAGGCCCGTCGAAATTTGTACTTCGTGGTAGATGTTAGTTAGGCCAAAGAGTACAGAGTTAGGCTGAAAGGACGAACACATGGGTTAGTAAGACAAATAATCTAATTTACAAGCTACACACACAAAACATAAACTAGTTTATACTATAAACAGGCTATTTACACACACGTTACGCACCAATTAAAATTTCAAATCATTCTCATTTATGA
Organism: Lacanobia oleracea; assembly: GCA_950371165.1. NCBI lineage: Eukaryota > Metazoa > Arthropoda > Insecta > Lepidoptera > Noctuidae > Lacanobia > Lacanobia oleracea. The sequence goes on from OX493386.1 coordinate 17,400,885, forward strand.
ATGTGGCCAAAATATTTATTAATTTAGGGGAGAAGTGGGAGAGAAGGGTATGGAAGTTGGTTGGGAGAGGAATGTTCAATTTGGAAATTTTTTGGTATAAGTCAAAGGATTTTTTGTTTAGGGAGCAGGAGAAGAAAATATGGTCTAAAGTACCCTCCGCAAGACCACACTCGCACAGGGATCATTGCAGTTATTCACTCGTGAAAACATTTCGAAGATGCGAATTCAAAAACATCTATTTATTGAAAATATGGCAACACCAAGATAATAATGTTAATCAATGCTAAGTCAATGTCATCATTTATTTTCTGAGGATTCAGACAGCTGGTAAACAGTAAAATGCGAATGCGTATACGCATAATTTCACTCGTGCTGTTGCGTTCTCTGATGTGTGACTTCATACTGCAAGTTAAAATATTATAGATATAAAACTGCGAAACTCTACAATGGCATCCCCATACCATACGGACATTATAATTGACGAGAGTGGTAAAACTAAATGTGGGTTGTGTAAAATATTTATTCAAGACAGTGATATATTAATTGAGGACCATCTTAACGACACAGAACATGCAAATATGATCATACAAAGACTGATGACTCAGAACAATATTGTGTTGAATGGTAAAAAAATAAGTTGTCATTTGTGCAATCAGGTTTCTGATGTAACAGAAATATTGAACCATATAGATAGCTCCAACCACAAAGGAAAAATAAACACTGTGAAGAAAATAATTGAGAAGGATGGAGGGTTGCTTGTGTTACCAGAGGATATAACAACTGTTGGTTCTGCAATCAATTGTTTGGCCTGTGACCGGTGGGTAGACTTTAATCAAGACTCAATTAAATCTCATATTGAATCTGCAAGACACAGAAGAGCTCGAGCCATAGCAGTTCAGCCAATAAATGCTATATTCTCAGTTGAAGACAACAGTGAAGACCTTTGGTGTAAAATCTGCCAAGTCTACTTTGAAAATTACATAGAAGTCATATTTGAACATGTTGATGAAGACCCAGTACACTTGAAAAACATTGGAAAATTACATCTATTGATCAAAGATCAGAATATAAGTATTGATAAGTTTTTACATGACCCTAAGGAGGATAAGGCTATGTGTAAGCAGTGTGGGATTGAAGTACCTTGTAATATTGACAACTTGGACAGGCATATTAGGGGTAAACAGCACATCAAGAGTAGTACAAATTAGGAAATAAAAATATTATTACAATGTGTTGACCTATTCATAATTATGCAAAATGTTATATGCAGAAACTCTTATTTAGTTAAATATGGATACATGTTGTTTATTATGTTAATTTATTCTCTATTCAGCTTCTATAATAAAAATGATTTAAATAATTAAAAATCAATGGTACTTTTTATTGTGATACTTAGTCACCTACTTGTAAGTACCTTTTTACATGACTGCCCAAAAAAAGGAGTGTTATGTTTTCAGGGTTCATGTATGTACTTATGTTTGTAAGTTTATTTATTCCATCATAACTTCTAAACACCTTAACCGATTTTTGGTAATGAATTCATTTACATATGGAATACCTATTCCTAAGATCAATGACTTTATTTTAAAGCCCATTTTTTTAAGAATACGAGCATTAAGAATATATAGCCCCAAACACTTCTGTTAGCAAAACCAATCGTACTTTTTATTCTTTAGGTAATGTAGTCACCCTACTGTTGCCCTTTATGCAACAATGGATTTCATTTTCATAAGATGAGTACCTAAGATCTATGATTTTAGTAGACAAAACCCTTTCTTTTTGAAATAATATGAGTAATAATAATAATGTATATCCGCAAGGCAGTTTTGTGGCGAACTGTTGGGCACTGGCGACCCCACGGACATGATCTCCAGGGAGAATTCTTGGTCCTCATTTCCGGCTTGCCTTTATTGGCTGGCCGGGGTGAAAACTGACGAGGAACAGAGCTCCCACCTCTTTGGTCTGAGTGGAGATTCGCAAGAGCAAACGTGCTCGGGAGAAGGATGTATAATCCAGTAAGGTGCTGGTAGGGATCTTGACCGTACTTCCGGGATTAATATATATATATATATTAATATATATATATGTGTGGAATATTATATTATTAATAATAATAATATAATATTCCACACAACTATCACACAACGCCATCTAGTCCCAAGCTAAGCAGAGCTTGTGTTATGGGTACTAGACAACTGATAAACATACTTATATATTTCTAAATACATACATATTATAGATAAACTACACCCAGACACAGAACAAATGATCATGCTCATCACACAAACATTTGTCCTGGGTGGGAATCGAACCCACAACCTCTGGCATAGCAGTCAGGGTCACTAACCACTAGACCAACAGGCCAGTCAATGTTCGAGAGGAGCTCGTGGCTAAATAATAACAGCCGCACGGGTCGATCTTTAAGGTTAAGCAACGCTTGCCAAGGTTGGTCTTTGGATGGGTGACCATCTTAATATACCGAGTTTCCTCCGTGCCTCAGAAAGCACTGGTCCCGGCTGTCATTTGTAGATCTTTGGCAGTCGTTACGGATTTGCAGAAGCCAGTAAATCTGACTCCAGTCTTGCCAAGAAGTACCGTGTTACCCAGTTAATGGGTTGTGGAGGTCTGGTAGGCAATTTTCATAAACCATTACTTAGCTGTTCATCTGTATTCCATGTCATTTATATTATCGCATAATAGATAAGCACGCCGGGGAATCCGGGGATTCTTTAAAATAAAATATGTTTCGTTGCAACAGCAAAAAAGTTTATAGATCCTTTTCTTGTTATGATCAGAGTAAAAAAATACTAATAATTAATTTAATTCTCTAACGTACTATACGTACAAACACATTTTGGTTTAGGAAGAAGGTACAACTTGTAAGGAGTTTGTTAATGCAAATGTTACCATATTAACAAAAAATTGATCCTGTCATTCAGCCATAATCGATCTTCGGTCCGTCAGAGACGAAAAAAAACTTAAATATCCTCTGTCAAACTGTCAACTAACTCAATCCCAAAAAATTCGCGAAATTTCAAGTCACTCATTTGAACCGTAATCCGCTGTTAATATAAATCGTTATTAGTGTAATTAACTTAAAAATTGCAATCAGTTAAAATGAAAACGGGTCTGTTATACGGGGTAGTCGCCTGCTCAAAGACGCGAGTACGTTGCGTATTTTGTGGGGTTTATATTCCGAAGGCGAGTAAATGCATCGAGCAACACACGAACGGTGCAAAACACAAGGAAAACATCGAGCTGATGAACATGAACGGCATATGTTTCAATAATGACATACTCCACTGCAAAGCATGCAACCGGAATCTGCCTGATGATGAGTCTGTTACCAAGCACATTGAGAGCGACGACCATGCGAACTGGATGGCGGCAATGGACGACCTGGTTGACGGTGAGTTCATTACTCTAGACGCCTTCCTATCCTGTGAGAAAGATGAGGTCTTCTGTGAGGTGTGCAATAACAGCGTCAACTGCTCCCTGCAGTGCATCGAGGAACATGTCAACCACATCAACCACCGAGCCAACATCACCACGCGTCTAAAACCCCTCAATGGCATATTCCCAGTAGATAATGATGATGAGGTCTGGTGCAAAGTGTGTGACGCATACATTGATAACACAGTCCAGAGCGTTCTCAGTCACATTGACGATGACGAGCAGCATATGGAGTGGTTCTCTGAGATTGAAGATCTGATTGAGAACCAGGAGGTTTCTATCGAGTCTTACTTGGCAAATGAGCATGAGAACTTTGCTTATTGTAACAAATGCCAGATGGAAGTCACTTGTAATGCTCAGGCCATTGAAAGTCACGTGCACAGCGAAGCACATTTGAATAAGTTTGGATTATAGGAAAACGCCCCCCCTTGCTACCGTCGTGGTCGTGGCTAGTTGAGTTCAATGAGTATTATTTTTCAGTTCTCTTAATTTTCCTGTTAATAATTTTCATATTATTTTCTTTAATTCATTAAACTACGCATTGTTTTGTTATTATTTAGATTTGTTACAATTCTCTGAAATATATCACTACATAAGAAAAGAAAACTTAATGTAGTTGGTTTGATTAATTGATATTTTATAATTGTAGTTTTTCTTTTATTGAACACAACTGAACGATGGTACTTTCTTTGTAACAGAAAACATGTGAGTGCAAATAGATTCACACATGTTCTGAGCTTGAAAATTATTATTATAACCTGTATTCAATAGGGATTATTTGTGTTGTACTTTGTAGCACAACCATGGACACATTGAATATAAGTTGTGATGGTAATAAAATCCTTTTAATTTATACTATTTTATACCACTTATTAGAAATTTTATACCTCTCAATTATCCTAGATATATAGGTTGTACTGGGAAGATTCCTTTCCAACACGACCACACTAAAATTTTAGCTGGCATTATAGCTTTAGATGGTAATAAAATCCTTTTAATTTATACTATTTTTAACCACTAATTAGAAAATTAACACCTCTCAATTATCCTACATATATAGGTAGTGCAAGCACGCTAAAATTCCAGCTGGGTATGCCTAAAAATTTTTACTCTTAATTTACTCCTATTTCATTACTGGTAAATTGTTACAAAAGCAAAAAAACATTTTCTGTCTATAAGCCTGTATATGAACAATTATTCATTTATTTGTTGTAAAAATATGAATGTTCTTCCAATGATTTCATGTCAATATTTTCGCACATGTTTGTTATGCTAAACAAATGCTATCTAGTATGTTATTTTGTGTAAGTAAATTTATTTTTTTGCCATCTAGTGTCAAGTATAAAAATCATAAACAGGTGTATAGGCAGAAAATTTATTTTTACTTTTGTAACAATTTACCAGTAATGAAATAGGAGTAAATAAAGAGGTAAAAGTTTTTAGGCATGCTCATGTTTCATCAACTTTTATACCAGCTGGAATTAAAATCTATCTATCTATATTTAAATCTAGGATAATTAAAAGGATTTTAATTAGTTCATGGTTGTGCTACGAAATACAACACAATTATTGAAGTATATTCTCTGTTATCTGCAAAATCATTGTAGTTATTATCTGCTTCAACAAATATTGCTACCTTTATTTATTTATATCCTTAGTCAATTAGTACCAGTGCTTGTATTTACTCATTAGAATAAAATCAAAATGTATATTATGACATCCATGCAAATTTTATATTGGCCAATTTCACCACATTACGTAACATAAACGAAGTTCAAGAATTGCCACTGTCAACATTGTTCTTGAATATTATCATTGACAGTTCTTGAATTCAGTTTAGGCATTTTGATTGCTTACAATTTCATTGGTGGAATTGGCTCGTAAGTCAATATACCTGTGACTGGCTATTGAATGTTCCTTGCAGCTGCCATTTCATGACTGATTATATTACAGTTGCAATTGTTTAATTATTAGACGCACTTATTTATGAGTCGCTTTTAACAATATTGGCAGTTTATGAATCACTTTAACAATATTAGCAGCCTTATATGTGTGGAATTGGAAAAACTGTGCACAGATTAGCTTCGGCCATTTGAATGTAGTTAACCTTTTCAACACCATTGTCACACATATTTGAAAAATTAAAGTAAATATTGTATGCCAAAGTCACAATTATGTTACATCAAATACGGTGGTAGAGTGACTGTCGTGTTGATAGGTTTAATGCTATGGTGTCCGAAAGGATTAGTAGACTTATCTGATTCCATGGAACTGAAAAAGTATATTTAAATAATAAATGTATATTGATAATAGATTTAAGATTTTTCTGCTTTGTACAACCCTTCTAGTCTCTAGCTCTCAATATTTTTTTGGCATTTTACATAAGGGTCTGAACATAAACAAATGTCTAAGTAAACAAGCGAATAGTCTGTATCATCTATTATAAATAAGTGGGTATAATATTATTGGTAGTTAAAAAATATTTTAGCGCACTTGTATCACAAATGACTAAATGAATTGTGTTAAATGCCTTTAGTTATTGTGGTCCAAGTGTAGCCATAATGTGTATACATAGCTAAAGACAAACTGGTCCCACATACGCAACGTATGGCAATGCATTATGATATCTGGACTCTTGATTTTAAAAACAGCAGTAGAAACACACTTATTGTATGCAACACAACATACGCTAAGGAACAAAAGCATTGCATACGTTGCGTAAGTAGGACCAGTGTGTTTCTCGCTTATAATATGCAATGACTGTACCTTAGAATTTAGATTTGCCTTCAGTTTTGTTTTGTAATAATTGTGATGCCGATCATTTTATTATTTTAAAAGTTACAATAATGTCGCATTCCTAATTTTGCACCATTTTGTATTCAATCTCAAGATTGCTCTTTGCTTTCGCACTAGACATATGTACCTACGTATAACACACTAATTATTTATTCAATAAAACTAAAATATATTTATTTAATAAATATTTAATTCATAAATAATAATCAAACTACAAATACAGAAATACAGATCTGTGCTATAGAAACAGAATCAAACATTTATTCTATTTATCACATAATAGTAATATAATCGAAAAACAATATTTAATCATTTTTTAATGATAGGTATGCATGTAAAAAATATCGCTAAGTATTTGTCAATAATAATTACAAACGTTTGGCGTCCCGAGTTATTTATATCTGAATACTGTTATTATTAAAGACTAAGTTTTATTTAATAATATTTATATAATTTTCTAGAAATGAACCTGTAAAATAATTTTATTTGTTTTGGTTAGATTAATATTCTTTTTAAATTGGGACTGTAATTTTCACCATTTGTGATATTGTTAAAATAGTTCTTACGTTTCTTTTTTTCCAAAATAAACATGATCAAAAATAAATGCTTTATTTCATCAAACAACAACAAGACACCTTATCAAAATAATAAGAGATAAACATTTAATCAATTTTGTAAATTAACTAATTAAAAAATAATAAAAACAAAATTAATATTTAATTGCAGTTGTGCATCGTTAATACATTCGCTGTTCGCAAATAACACAATTAAATGAGATATATTATCTGCAATTGCGCTCACGCGAAACTCGAATTTAATGCCGGGTGAAATTCTAACTAGAATCTAGAGCACTTCGCATTTCTAGAAATTATTGGAAAATAAATTTTCCGTGCGAGTGGTTCTATTCCAAATGTGCATTGCTTCTAAGCATTGGTGTACAACTGGCACTAAAAGTCGATTTTGAAACTGTTCAGATTCCGGTGATTTTGTATTGCAAAAAGTTAATGATCCAAAGGGTACGGTTCATCCTCATCATCGGTTGCGTCTTCCTCGGCCTCGTTTTCGTCCCCTTCACTTTCGTCTACTTCTTCAATCGATTGTAAAGGTTCTTCTTGACGAGAGTGAGGTCTTGACGGCTGTTCTTTAATGTGGCGTGCTCTAGCCATGGTGGGAGGCACTGGAGGTGGTTCTGGTACATTCGTGATAGTTTCGCCACTTCTTGAAGAGACCCTCACTTCGTCTAAGCGCACAACGCGGAGAAGATCCGCTGCGACGGAGTCAATGCGAGACAAGCTATCATCAATGTGGCTCTGCAGCTCCCTGAAAAAAGGGAATTAATCGATGAGTCACCTTGAAGGCGATAATTCAATTTTTTTTAAGGTTATGGCTCCATCGACGAACATCCGATGATTTTGCCAATGTCAAGGTAGGTGATGGTACTCAGTTACGATAACTGTTTAATGACTATTGATCGGTTTTTGTAGCGATGTCATCCATTATTCTCCATGCTAAAAAGGACAAAACATTTGGTTAATAATATAAGACGGCACATAATATGAATATTAATACATCAAACACATTTAGGTATACATATCAGTACGTAAATAAGATATTATAAATATATTTTAATAATAAAAAAATGTTACAAGTAAATTTTATTTATATTAATAAACTTATAAAGGATTTTAACTGCGGGGGTATGGGCTAAAGATAAAAGGAAAGGAATGTTAATTGGACGAGGAAAATCAGACGGGAGTAAGTCGTAAAGGGGAATTGTTAAACGAGGACAGGAAAAAAACAAGTGCTCCAGAGTACCCTCTTCTAGACCGCATTCACACAAAGAACTGTCGTGTGCATACAAATCCAAGTCGTAGACGAATTATGACAGAGGTAGCCAGTTTATTTGAAAATTTAAGTTTGTTAAACCAACATTTAGAAGGAATAAGTGGTTGGATGGAGCCATAAAATTTTCCCTTCTGTGACTGAGTTTTTTGCCACTGTGCGTTCCAACATTTCATCATATCCGGTTTAACAAGACAGCGCAAATCACGAGCATAATAGGATGTGTGAGATTCAGTCCCATTCCGAGTAGCCGATTTAGCAATCGAATCAGCATTTTCGTTTCCTATGATTCCAGAGTGGCTAGGGATCCAGGCCAATACGATATCAATGCCTAAACAGTAGCATCTATAAAGAAGTTGTTTAATCTGTAAGGTAAGGGGGCAATTGTGACGAGAACGAAAAGGGGATTTTATTAAGTATTGAAGGCAGCTAAGAGAATCCGAAAAAATAATAGATTTGTTGAGACCATGTGATTCAACATAGGAGACCGCTTCAAAAAGAGTTATAGCTTCTCCAGTATAAATGGAGCCTAATGAAGAACTACGAAAATTTAGTATTATTCTGAACCACACGGCAGAACCGGCATTGCTATCATCCGACAGCTTCGAGGCGTCTGTAAATATCGTAAGCCAGTCATGCCAATCCTTTGCTAAAGTCCTATTGAATCTATCATTAGCAGCAGGGTCATGTTTCGAAATACAAAAATAGTTAAAGATAATTTTAGGTTGAAAGAGTAATGAATTAAAATTTACTTCAAATAAGGGGTTCAAGCTAGATTGGACTAAAGAAAAGTGCATATTATTAAATTTACTGAAGCTATTAATGAGGAGAGGAGGATTTTTATGAGTCCAATAGCGGGACGTTGAGATTAACTCAAAAAGAGTACGAAGAAGAGGAAGAAGGGGGTGTGATTTAATTTGGATGACTTTATAAAAAAATCTATCACAGAGATATTGTCTACGTAAATGAAGAGGGGGCTCCAAACACTCTACCTGAAGGGCATTAATAGGGGAGCATTTTTGACTGATAGGAATAACTATAGACCTATTTCACTGGCTACGGTTGTGGCTAAGGTATTAGACAGCGTGCTCAATGCGCAATTAAATAAACACATTAGATTGCATGACAACCAGTTTGGGTTTCGACCTGGGTTGTCTACCGACAGTGCTATTTTGGGCTTTAAGCACGCTGTGGAGTACTACACACGCCGTAGCACCGCGGTTTACGCCTGTTTCCTCGACCTGTCGAGTGCTTTTGACCTGGTTTCATACGATACTCTGTGGAAAAAGCTTAATGATGCGAAGCTACCACCTGAAATAGTAAATATTTATAAGTTTGGTACGGGAACCAGGTCAATAGTGTCAGGTGGGACGGGGCGTTGTCAAGTCCATATGGTCTTGAGTCAGGTGTAAGGCAGGGGGGTCTGAGTTCTCCTACACTCTGGAATGGACCAGTTGATTCAATGAAAAAAATTGATTCAATATCAAGTCTTTACGCTGGAGGAGGGGTCATTACAGTGAGATCCCCAAAGGGTGTGGCGGCAATTGAAATCACCGAGTACAATCAGGGGGCTTGGGATAGAAGAAAGTATAGAGTTCAATTCAGACAAAAGATTGGCATTGGGGTGAGGGATATAGGCAGACACATAGGATATATCCAGGGCTCTAATGGCTACTACATGTAGACCAGGATCATGGTTAGGAAGAGGAATCTCGGAAAAAATGATAGATCTGCTAACCAGCAGGGTGCAGCTGGCCCATCCGTTCTCTCTATCGTCCCGAAGACATGAAAAACCAGGAACCCTAAAGGGAGTTCCAGGCCTGAGCTATGTCTCCGACATGGCAAATACGACGGGAGTGTAACGATTAATGAGATAGATCAATTCGTGTTTTTTTCTGCGAATCGATCTACAATTCCACTGAAGGATCTTTTCCATTTTGGCGAGTCCAGGTTTCTAGGAGCTGTTGAACTAGTATTACGACATTGTCCGGTATTAATGAGCGAGCAAGCCAGGAGCTCTATTAAGTTGTCATTAGAGGTGGGAAGGGGAGTGGTTTCAACATAAGGAGAGTTTAGAGCACAGCCATTAGGTTGAGAAGAGCTAGGGGTATAAACCATTGACCTATGGGCTTGGGTATCATAAGATTTGCCCAGCTCCGGACGAGGTCTTGGGGAACGATAAACTGTCTTGGTATAAGAAGACTTAACAGGGCTTGCATATGGAGAGGAAGTAGGGGTAGGGACTGAGTAGAGATGGGATTCAGAAGGAGGATGTTGTGATGGTTTAAAAATGGTTGGGCCTGCAGTTACATTGGAGTATAACACTTTGGGGCGGGGAAACCTAACTGAAGCCTCACGGTAACTAAGGTTTTCTTGAGACATAACCATTTTTATTGATTTTTGTCTTGAATGTTCAGGACACTTGTCGTCAGTAGCCTTATGGTTTCCACCATCACACAAAAGACAAGTAACTTGAGGGTCCGGAACATTGCAGCTATCACCAGGATGTGGTTGAGCACATCGGTAGCAACGGGGCTTAGATCTGCACTGGGTGCTAATATGGCCAAAACGAAGGCAGTTACGGTATTGAATTGTGGGAAGATGGTACACAGAAACAGGAAGAGAAGCATTATAGCAGAAGACTTTCTCTGGGAGTATTTGACCAGAGAAAGTCAGCACTACAGTTGTTGAGGGAGACCAAGAAACGGAACCCTCTTTTCTATTTTTAAAATTAAGCCTCCTAGCCCTAATAACTTCCCCACAGTTATGAGGAGTCTCTATGCCTAGAACTAGCTCTTCAAGAGTCCAGTCCGTGGGTACATCTTTAATAACTCCCATGCGCGTAACATGGAAGCGGGGGATGGTCGCAACATATTTGTTGTCTAACGAAATAGGGTTGTTGACAAATTGATTGGCATCGTTAAATGTAACGAAATCTACGGACATCCTGTTACGGCCTAATGATTTGACACTGCCCTGCACAACACCTCTAAACCCTTTATTATGAATAAATTGAGCAAACCTCAGAGTTTAAGGTTAGGCCTTGCTTGGGGTCTGTTTCTAACCTAGAAATAAATACAGTGAAGGGAGCCCTGTCGCACTCGCTATAGAGTACTTTGGAGTCACTCTCAAATCCCGGCTTTGTGTAAACCGACTGAATTGAATCAGACGGCGGCTTGTTCTTTTTCGCGTCAACAAAAAACTCAGGTTCTCTGGGGCGTTTCCTCATTTCTGCCCTTACGCGACCTACATCAGAGAATTGCGAGCACTCCAGAATCTCTATGTCTGGAGGTATTCCTCCACCCCCGTCAGGGGGTTCTTCGGCACTCATTTCCCAAGGAAATGAGCGCCAATAAAGCTTAAAACACTAACCTTATAACTAGTTTCCCACACCAGAGAACACAATATAATAGAAACAACACCAAAAACAGATTATAATAACAAAACAAATTGGGAGGTTAAAAATCGTGTGCTTAATCTGACCAAGACAAAAGCAAAATTCCTTGAAGGCGATAAATGATGGAAACTTATGACAAGATTTGCATCAGTTAAAGAATTGGTACCCACAAATCTCGGATGTCATACGTCAGGTTGATAACACAGCAAACTCTGTTTGGATGGCAGTTCAATTGCGTAGTCTTTATTAAATTGGCAAAAAAAATGTTTCTACTTACGAGATGCAGTCATAATTGGTCCTCAACTGCTTCTCGAAGCTCTTCAACCTCGCAAGTTCGTCTCTGAGCTTCCTATCCACTTCATCCTTGGTCTGTTCTCCTTTGGGCCTTTCTGCGCGATCAGCTAGTCTGGCCTCCACCACACGCTCTTGCTCCATCGTCTCCAAAATATTCTTCTCCGTTTCTGTCAATTCATCCAGCAAAACTTGGTAGTCTCGCATGCTCTGTGGGATTATCCACCATTCAGTATGTCCCTCCATAATGTCGGTAGTCGTGACTTGATTCAAAAAATTACGATCGATCATACTTCAACAAAGTAAGGAGGAAGATGTTTCCTCTGCGCCGTTTGTGTTACCTACGTTTGAAACAACTCGACTAAGATTGCAATGTAAGGCCTTATTAATATTTAAAATAGGTAGTATTGGCAAGCGATCGATAGATAAAATTGGCGTCACCTTTTTCGAACTGGCACTAACATCTAACATGCATGAAGGTTGTATGCTGACGGGCAACGCATTTATTTCTGTACCTTAGTATTGATTTTAAAACTTCAATTGGAAATGTTAACGTCGTGAATGGCTTAGGACAGCAATATTTCGTATTGAAAGCTTTATTAGGTGTTTTCCTAATATCCTTGCTATACGAAACTAGTCTAGGGTAGGGTTAACCATGACAGCAGATAAGCCAATGCATAAGTAGATCATCATCTACCTAGCCTTTTCCCAACTATATTGGGGTCGGCTTCCAGTCAAGCCGGATTTAGCTGAACACCAGTATTTTACGAGGAGCGGCTGCCTACCAGACCTCCACAACCCAATAACTGGAGTAACACGGTATTTCATGGCAAGACTGGAGTCAGATTTACTGGCTTCTGACTATCCGTAACGACTGCCAAAGATCTACAAATGACAGCCGGGACCAACGGCTTAACGTGCTTTCCGAGGCACGGAGGAAACTCGGTATGTTAAGATGGTCACCCATCCACAGACCAACCTTGGCAAGCGTTGCTTAACCTTGAAGATCGACCCGTGCGGCTGTTATTATCTAGCCACGAGCTCCTCAATCATAAGTAGATATGAAAGTATTATTGGGAAATATTTTGTCTAATAGCAACTTTAGGTTACCATACCTACCTAATCAAGTAACTAGCGACTGAATTATTCGTGCATGACCACGTTTATTTATGGAAATCTGAAAATCTTAGCCTTACTTCTTCTTTTTGCCAGTAAACATCTTGCAATTTGACTTTGTTGGTGTTCAAACGTCTTCTGAGCGCTGAGTCCACTCTTGAACCGTATGCTTGTGCTGTTATAGAAAGGTACACCCTGGCTCCTCGCACCTGTTGATGAAAATTGTACTTTAATAAGGTAATTTAACCGTCATAATAGCTAATGAAAACGATACCAGCGGCGATACGGTTGGTGTCTTGTCCCAAATTCTGTTTGATTATTTGGCAGAAAGTAGTTACCTATTTATTAGGGTTCCGTACCCAAAGGGTAACCAACGGAAACCTATTACTAAGCCTCCACTGTCCGTTCGTCCATCCATCTGTCTGACAGCGGGCTGTATCTCAAGAACCATAATAGGGTAATAGCTCCAGTGAATGAACCATAGTAGGTTGCCTTTGATGCATACGGCCTTTAGCTAGTTTTTAGTCTAAAGAATACATTCAAAAATCATTTTTAGGTACTTTTTGCCATATAAGATGCGTAGTTTTTGAGAAATTCTGCAATAAATCGAAAGATACCCCCAAACCCCAGTGAATGAACGGCGTTTTCTAGTAAATGAACACAATAAAACCAGTGAATGAACACTGTTCGCGACAAAGCATCAATAGTATTGTATAACTCGCGTACATAAGAGTCTATGTATAGAATAAGCTTATGTATTTTATAGTTAAGAGCTTATGTATTTCATAGTTATAGTTTCATGGCTATGTGACGAAATTAAAAGCATATTTTTTATCGTTTTCCCCCGGACACATAAGATGTTCTTGGGGAACTTATTTTCTTTGAAATAAATAGATAGGTATGGCTACACATTTCCCCTACACATTCCTGGCAAACCCCTAATAGGTATGGTTTTGATGGTATGGTTGGTAAATGTCAAAGGTAATGGAGGTACACAGGTATTGAACATTTCACACATACCGACACAGGACAGTTACTCAAAGGTAATGGGGTGGAAAGCAAAAAACCACCATTTACAGACACCTTAATTTACTAGACGTACAGAAAATCTAGGTAATTAGGCTTCAAATAATAGGCACTAGGAGCCTGGCATCTTTATGGTCAGACGAGGCATAAAGCCGCAAATTAGGAAAATGTAAAAGCACAGATTTTTCCCCTTCCGGGTTCCTGACCTTATAGTACTTCCACCCTTGGAGGGGTGGCTTCAAAAGTTGTGTATCTGGATAGAGGGATGATGCACCTACCCTATGACAGATAGTATAGTAGCCCATGGGGCACAGTTTTTCGGGAAGTCAACCCTTAATAGTAGACAAGTTCACACTTATAGATAGTTTCGATAGTTAAATGCAACAAGCCCACCAGTGGGCAGGGTTGAAGGGTTGATTTTCACCCCATCCGACGGGGGATTTACAGAGAGGTGCATCAACCCCTATCCAGACCTAAAGTAGACCTAGATATAGCCAGAAATGTACTAGCGTCATAGTTAAAATTATAGTTAAAAGTAAACTGAAATAGTTAGTGGTTTTTGGGGCTTATTGTTACGGTAAAGTAACATAGTACGTTAGTAAACAGATAGAAAATAGCAATTTGTAGACACGGGCAGAAGAAATATAGAATTTTTAACTAGAAGCAAAGTAATCGCGAATATTCCCTTAAACCACTAGCTGCAGTATTATAGCAAGAAAGAAGAAAGTTGCATGCGTGGTACGGGGAACCTCAGTACCCCCGGTACAGGACGTCAGCGCGACTGGACGCAGTCGGGTGGTCACAGTTCACATCGAAGGATTAGAAGAAGGATATACCTACCCCATCACACACCCGTTCCAGTCGATCACGCCCGTCCGGTACAAACACAATTCTTGGTTGATTAATGACGCGAATCTAATACTTTTTTTAGGTGTCCTAAATCCTGATGGAACCCTCCATCTGGGAAGAACACTAGTCACTAAACATCACAGTTCCTACCGCTAATACATGAGCCAGGGGTCCGAGATACAAGTATCTTCGTGTGCACCTCCGACTGGTATCAGCACACCATGGTCAACGAGCTCCCTCAACGAGATTTTTTCGCGTCTATGCTCATAGGAAGTTTACTAGTAGGTATTCCCATATCGCTGGAATAGCCATCGCTCTCTGCGGTCTTCGCAATTACCTATGCGAGAGTTCGGGCCGTCAGATTAACCGCACGACCCGTAGAAGGCGTTAGGCCCCCGAAATTGGGTAGCAGTTGCGGTAGACCAGCCGCAAAGTTTATCAACCTGGGGACCGGCTGCACGTATAGACCAAAGTCATCCCTTCCCCATCGGTTGTTCAGGACGAGTCCCACGTAACTAATCATTGATTTGACGCCGATGCGGACGCCTCCTACCTCCATTTGTAAATCCCGAGTTGGTTTGCTACGAGGCCCATGTAAGCAACCCATAGACTTGCACAAAGCCACTTCGACTCTGGCTAGATCCTCCCAACGACTTGCGCAACCCCTGCCGTGGCCAGTAGCTGATCAACACTAGTGTCAAATTGGCAAAACAGAATACGACAATGTTTTGTATTACAGAAATCGAGCCCTGTAGAATATCGTACAATGTTTCTCGCCGACTCCATCTTTCCCAACGCAGGTAGCTCTCTCTGTCAAATATTCCTCGATAATGCGATGGAGGTAGATTGTACACGATGACAGGCGAGAGCCTGCTTAATGCAAATTCAGGGCAAGGTGTTGAAGGCATTGATATCCAGGGAAACCTCCAAGACTAATTCACCCGGGTCCACTGCTCCTCGGCTAGTCTTCCCATGCTTGATTGCGTCAGCAGCGCCCGCGTCGAAAGCTTAACTGGCAGTCCATCAGATCTAGTCCTACGCAGGGGCAAGTGCTGGGCGAGGCGATTAGCAATAATTCTCTGTGGAAACTTACTCGCCTTGTCCAGAAGAAACTTAAAAGGCCGCTATACCAACAGAGAGTGCAAAGCGTCTCTCATTTTTTAGAGGGCCAGATTTCCAACTCTAAAGAGCTCGGATACGATTCTAGCTAGGTCGCCTTAGGCAAGTTGACTCCTTAACACTATCAACTTCTACGACATCCCTGCCGAGCGCTGCAGGAGGAGGAATCATTGATGGAATGGAGGTGTGATTTCGCCTTTGAAGAAAACAGAGTATAGACCACTTGCTGGAGAAGTTGCGGGCATTGCAGCTGAAGACTGGGTAGTGGGAGAGCCACGGACAAGGTCCAGATAAATTTGCTACCTCACGGAAACCTTAGAGTCTGAAATCTGGCTGAATCTGGCATCTGGCAACATGACGAAACCTTTTATTGGATTAATTTAGAAAAGATTGTTCATTCACTGGATTTTGTTAACCAGTAAATGAACATACCTGTTCCAATACTGGCCAAAAGATTAGAAATCCATTTATAAAAGATTAAGCATTGCCATTCAACGTGGCAATGCCGCCAGTCTCTTGGGCACATTACCAGCTGACAGCGTTGAGGATGACTTTTTTGATGGTTGTACGTTGTTTTATAGACGATAGTTTCATAGAATTTCGTTTCACATAAATTTTTTCTTGTATTATCATTTCATAGAATAAATAATCAATACGCAGAATACTTACTTAGAATAAATTTAAATCATGGATTTTTGTTACAAATAAACTTTGTTTCGATATTTATGATATCATAGAATTACATATCAAATATTCTTTATCCGCATTATGAGTAGATAACATGAAACTTGTTTACCAAGAAAAACATTTTACCAACTGACAGTTTCTAAACGTTTGACAAAATGCATACTCTCCTATAAAACTACAAAATCGCAGTCACAAAAAAAAAAATGTGTGTAAATTCTACTCAAGCAAAACTTTTCATTCGGGCCCGCTCGACGGAACCCCGCAAAGTGGCAATGGTGTCAAATGGCGATGGGAATAAAAGACAAAACTATGTAAACAAGCATAACTATTAAAAATAATAATAATAATAATAAAAATTGTTTATTTCTCACCACAAGCCAAAAAATACAAACAGAATTTACACACAAGCAAAAGCTAGTAATTTTTGGTTGTGGATCGCTGGTGCCTGAGGTAGGTAGTAACACCTGTAATACAGGTCACCAGGTCCCCACCCGGTCATAGATTAACACATTTGATAGCTTACATCTGATATCACAGCAAATAGTAGTTCCAAGCAATTAGTGAGTCAATAACAGATAACATTCATTTCAGAATTATAGTGAGATTAAATTAAATTTAATTATTAGAAAAAGAGTTAAAAATAATAAAAAAGTACCTATATTTGGGAGGATTTTATGAGTGTAATGTTTGTGAAGGTGTGTGTTTGTGATGATGTGTGTGTGACAGTGTATATTTGTTTTGGTGTGTGTTAGTGCATGAAATAACTAGACTAATACGTCAAAGAGAGCTTCTGTGGCAGTATATGTTAGGCCTTGTAGCCAGGCTTGCAAAGTGACTTTAAAATTATGTTTGTTCAATGGGTGCAGGGAAAGAATTCGGTTTAATTTGTTGTAAAGATACGGACCAAGGAAAATAAAGAATCTATGACTAAAGGAAGTTTTAAGAGGCGTATTTAGAGCAACTATATGATTACGGCGATTTATTTGCTGGGAATAGTTGGAAATGACGTGTTGTTTAATGGCTGTGGCCAGAACAAATAATTGCCTAACCGTGAGGACTTGACAAAATTCGTAGAGCTTAACGGTGGGATAAAGTCTAGGCTTGGAACAGCATACTTTAAGGACCGCTCTCTGTGCTCGCTCGATCTGGATAAAATTAGATTTGGCTGCACCGCCCCAGGACGAGATGCAATAAACTAAAATTGACTGACACAGTGCCTGGTAAGTCATTTTCATGACACCAGCATCTGCAGAACTGCGTAGTTGTTTAAAGATGTACATTAGTTTGCGCACCCTATTTGATAAAAGTGTTATGTACTCTTTAAATGTAAGGTTGCAGTCAATGACGATGCCAAGATACTTTATCGAGGTGACCCGTTCAATGTCACAGCGAACATGGGTGCAAGTGCCGACGCTGCAATCAAAAGACGGTGTTGACTGGGCGGTAACGTTCAGTGATCCTATAGTAGACACATTGGTATTTCGAATCGAAAAATTTATTATTTTCGTTTTCGATACGTTCAGGGTAACCAAGTTGCTCTTAAGCCATTCGCTGACCGTATCGAAACCCTTCTGAGCAAGGCGATATGCATCTTCCCAGCTGTCCGAGGCAAACACAAGTGCTGTATCGTCTGCATACGAAAATATTGTGCCGCTTTCTAGACTGAGGCTACACAGATCATTCATGTAGATTAAAAATAGACTGGGGCCAAGAATGAAAAAACGTCTACGTCTGGTCTACGTCTACGTCTACGTCTGGTAAAAACGTTCCAATTCCTTATTTTTTGGATAAAACTGCGTTTTGTTCACTCACTGGGGGGTGTTCATTCACTGGAGCCATTACCCTAGGTAGACCGTTGAAATTTTCACAGATTGTGTACCTATTTCTGTTGCCGCTATAACAATAAAGAATAAAAATGTCTTGTTCCTCATTTCCGGCTTGCCTTTATTGGCTGTAGAAAGGCCACTTTAGCAGAATCAGAAAGCACATCACACTACCTGTCACTGTCAAATTTTCCCAATCAACCATCGAAATAAAAATATGTCAGCGATGAAGATGAAAATGAAATTTGACAGATTGTTGTGTGGTTAATATTATGATTCTGCTAAAGTGACCTTTTTAGACCCGCTGAACTTACGACTATTCTGTAATAGATCTCACCCGTGACAACTTAGTTTGAAGTGGGCTGTCAAGCCATCCCATCAAGGTGGAATGGCGGTTCAATTCAAGTTCACGTGAATTAAACTAAGGTCTGACCGTGACATGTTTACAAAATCGACTCACTTTCGAGATCAACGGCTCATGTGAAACACTACATAATTGTAAAAAAATTCTCCTACCCAAAGACTACAATAGTATACTGGCTACTTCTACCTCTTGCCTAGTGACGATCGCAGTACTTAGTGCTTGAAGACCAGCTGCCTTCAGTGCCATGCAGCGGTTCTCCCAGCGAGTGACTGGAGATGCTCTACATAAAAATAAATTTAGTTATGTTTATAGGAATAAAAATGGGCATTACTTTCATTCAGCTACATAGGTAGGTACGTGGGAAGGCAGCAAAATAGTCATCATCATCATCTGCCTAGCCTTTTCCCAACTACATTGGGGTCGGCTTCCAGTCAAACCGGATTCAGCTGAATACCAGTGTTTTACGTGGAGCGGCTGCCTACCAGACCTCCACAACCCATTAACTGGGTAACACGGTACATCATGGCAAGACTGGAGTCAGATTTACTGGCTTCTGACAATCCGTAACGACTGCCAAAGATAGAATAGAATAAAATACTCTTTATTATGTACACCATAAGTTACAGAAAAGATAGATGAAACAAAAACAAAACGGCTTAACGTGCTTTCCGAGGCACGGAGGAAACTCGTTATGTTAAGACGGTCACCCATCCACAGACCAACCTTGGCAAGCGTTGCTCAACCTTCAAGATCGACCCGTGCGGCTGTTATTATTAAGCCACGAGCTACTCAAGGCAGCAAAATAGTCCTATGATTATTGAGTCATCAAAAACACTTGGATCAGAATATTACTGTGATTAGGTCGGCTGAATTAGAACAATCTGACAGTCACGATTCCAACTTCTGGTGAATACCGGAAGTTGTTATCGTGCCTGTCAGATGGCAATTCGCTGGACTCTTATTAGATTGGACATACTTAAACATCTGGCGTAATATGACCTTTATATTCTCTATGGCCCTACCCTTTATATTCTTCAGATTCCTATTAAACAATATCAATATAGTGTACCTCGTTTTCTTCATTCTCCGCCCACTTGAACCTCTACTTTGCGAATTGTTGGTAGTGATTTTAGCACAACCCTCCTCAACATTGAGAGCCCGTTCTTTGTTGGAAATATCTGCTGCAATCTTTTTCTTGGTCAATTCAATGCTGCTACACTGCGACTCCAGAGCCTGAATCAGTCTTTCAAATTTCTTCTTTTGCTCGCGTAGAAAATTGTATTCCTGTAACATGGTACACGTACCTACATGGGGGATCATGTTTGTTGTTAAAATCTACGTGTAAAAGAATAAAATATCGAAACTGGATCTCCTGTTTCATCATCATCATCATTCCAGCCAAAAGACGTCCACTGGTGCACATAGGCCTCCCCCAAAAGTGGGGGGGCGGGTTTGCCATAATCGCCACGCTTGGCAGGCGAGTCTCCTGTTTGCTCATGGTTAAATATTAATAGCTGCACGGATCGATAGAAAATGCCGAGATTGGTCCGAGGATGGGTCATCCAGTATGTAGCAACGTACTCCACTGTGCCTCAGATAGCACGTCAAGCTGATGGTCCCGGCTGTCATTTGTAGATCTTTGACAGTTTTCATGGACTACCAGATGCCAGAAAATCTGACCAGCCTAGTCAAGGGGTACCATGTTACCCAGTTACTGTATTGCGGAGGTCAGATAAGCCGTGATTCCATGTAAAATACTGGTACTCAGCTGCATCCGTTTGAAGGAAAGCCGACCCCCACATAGTTGGGTAAAGGCAGAAAGATTGAACTGAGTATTATGTTTGCTCGAGGCTAATTATAATACTCGCACGGATCGATCAAAGATGCCAAGGTCGGTCCGAGGATGGGTGGGCTACTACGTACCTTTTTTTTTTAGGATGGGAAATCATCAAATGACTCCTCCCACTCTGGGTACAGCAGGAGGGAGTGTCAGACTCTTACTGACTAAAACCCATCCGTGCCATCCGTGTTTCTCCTAGTGCCCTTTGCGTTCCAGGGTACGGTGCCTCTTTCGAAGGATTTCCGCAGCCCCAGCAGGCACTGGCCCTAGTGGGCCCCGTCTTCCGTGCTGACATGTCCTTGAGGCGCGTTGGGATCGCAGCGCGCCGCCGACCCGGGCGACGACGGTGAGCCACCCAATGCTCGCCGTCCGCAGTCCCACGCCTACGGTGGCCGAGAATCGTCCTGCGACTCCCAAACCCGGGGCGTCTTCTTCTGTTTAGACGGCTGGGGCGTGAGGTTTCCCTCTCTTTCACGCGTTCGGCTTCCTCCTTTTCATTACTGCTTCGCAGAAGGAAGTGACCGCTTCCCATGTCTCGTCGCTCCGAACCATGGCTTGAACCAGGGTCGAACGCGAGAGATCCCGGCCGCCGATCGCCTCGACGAGGACACGGCGGTGCTCCGCCCAAGCAGGGCAGACCTCCACCGTATGCTCCACCGTGTCCTCCGGGCGATCCTCGCAGTGTTGACACCCGGGTGTATCCTCCCGCCGTATTCGAAACAGGTACCTCCCGAAACAACCGTGTCCGGTGAGTACCTGCGTCAAGCGGAAGGTAAGGATGCCGTGGTGCCGCTCTAGCCACTCCTCAAAGAGGGGAATTATCGCCGCAATTGTAGCGTGCCCAGCGCTGGGTTGCGACAGTCGTTGTCTCCATACTGCCATGAGATCCTGCCGGAGCTCCGTCCGCCGTGCTGCAATTTGCCGCGGCAGAGGAGTCTCGCCCCGGCGTAGCGCCACCACGCGCCATTCGTAAATAAGCGCGAGAGCTCTCGCCTCTAGATCCCATGGCGGCAGTCCGGCAAGGAGGGGGCTACTACGTACCTAACCCTCCGTGTCTCAGAAAGCTCTTTATACTCTTGGCCTTGGCTGTTATTAGTAAATATCTGACAGTCGTCAGGTCAGTACATCCAGTTTTACCAAAGCTTACCCAGTAACTGGCTTGTGGAGGTCAGGAATGCAGTAATTCCTTGCAAAATGTCTGCTTGTATTCAGGTGTACCCGGAGAGAATGGAAACTGAACCTAAAAAAGCTCTGTTGGATAAAGCTAGGCAGAATTGATGTGAGTTATTTGTCGACGGAGTTAGAAACATCGTTAAAACACAAGCAAACTGGTGAAATAGCTCAGTAGTTTCCTCTCGGTGGGAAAACCCTCAAACCCGCGTCAGTGTGTGGAACTTTTAAGACACTAAAACTACCTCGATGATCACCATCAGCAATATGGAAAGGGGGACCCGTTACCTCTAAAAAGACCACTCTGGAACCCCTTCTGTGCAACGCTTGCTAGGCCACATTTCTACATTACCAAAGCAATTGCTAAAATGAGGTTTTAGGCCTAATCACCTGTAAAATGGCTTCTTCCACACTATCGGATAGAGGACTCAGGGCACCAGGCTTAGATGCACCTAGAGAAAGCTCTTCTATCTCTCTCTCAAGTCTGCCAATGACCACACGAAGAGCATTGTGCTCGTATTGAAGAGCTTCTGATGCTTCAGTCAGGCGTTTCGTTAGGTCTTCTAGTACCCAACGCCAGGAAGCAATGTCTGAAATTCTGGGAAAATGGTAAAACTACAGTTTGGATGTAATGAATTGTAAATCTACAGTTGTGGACGGTTTGAATTACAAGTCAATAGATACCCGCCTACTTCGGATGTTCATACACCACCTGATATCACCGCGCCTTACCGTCGAAAAACATATGCTATATAGTTTTGTGGCAGTAAATATAAGAAACTAGTGGACCCGCAAAACTTCGTCTGCGTCACAATTTTCATTACTGCTCTGCTCCTATTTGTTATACCTACCGTAATGATATATGATATATAGCCTATAGCCTTCCTCGATAAATGGCCTATCTAACACTGAAATATTTTTTTCAAATCGGACCAGTAGTTCCTGAGATTAGCGCGTTCAAGCAAACAAACAAACTCTTCAGCTTTATATATTAGTATAGATTATGATTATATTTGGTCTCACCTGTTCTGCAAACACTTCTTGAACTGATACTCATTGCTCTCTTGTGCAAAGCTGTTAAGCATGACCAGTTCCTGGGTATCATTTACCTGTTCCACCACCTTTGCATTCAATCTGTCGTTAAGGGCCCTTAGACCCTCCAGGTCACAGGACCCTAGGTAGCAGGTCTCATCAAACATTGCATAAATTTAGACTTCTGTTGTATTCAAAGATTTAAGTCGTTGTATTTGTAAAAGATTATAGGTTATGTTATGAGTAATGAGTGTCAGTTTGTTTTTTAAATACCTCGTGTTGAAATTGTTTATGATCCTAGTTTGTTTAAAAATGTATCCTCTTTTGGTGAAATGCGATAGTATGTTATGGCTAAAGAAGGTACAACGAGATTGAGAAAAAAAAATATTTCCTATTTTCTTACCTGTTTCATTTCTCATTCATTAATAGCCAAGGGGTATCAAAGTAACGGTTAGTTATACTTAATTTAAATCCACTGAAGTTATCCGAAATTTACATTAGCCTCTCCTCGAAAATTTGAAACTAAGCCAGGTAATCATAAGTTAATTTTCACACCCATTTTAAGCCGTAACATGTATAATTTGAAAAGATGCAATACCTATAGGTACCTGTGAGGAACTCGTGGTTAAATAATAATAGCCGCACAGGTCGATCTTCAAGGTTAAGCAACGCTTGCCAACCTTAATCTGTGGATGGGTGACCATCTTAACATACCGAGTTTCCTCCTTGTCTCGGAAAGCACGTTAAGCCCTTGGTCCCGGCTGTCATTTGTAGATCTTTGGCAGTCGTTACGGATTGTCAGAAGCCAGTAAATCTGACTCCAGTCTTGCCAAGATGTACCGTGTTACCCAGTTAATGGGTTGTAGAGTTGTCTGGTAGGCAGCCGCTCCACGTAAAACACTGGTATTCAGCTGATTTCGGTTTGACTGGAAGCTGACTCCAATGTAGTTGGGAAAAGGCTAGGCAGATGAATACCATTAGGTACCTGTCTACTTTTTTTTTTTTTTTTTGTTTTCGGGGGGAAACCTTCAAAGGGCGCCTGGACTTTGGGGTAAAGACCAGGGAGTGTGGGATTTTTACCTCACTAAAACCACCCCGGTGATCACCATCAGCACAAAGAAGGAGCCCCGTTACCTCTTAAAAGACCACTCCGGAAAGGTACCTTTCTACCTACCCACACAAAACTCGGTTTTTATCTAACTCAGTTTATATTGTATACCCCGTCTCGGGTGTGTCGTAGCAACAGAAATATGTACCTACATAGGTTCGTTCATACTTTTGAGCACGTCTTTAAAGTAAGGGGCATGCGAGTGTTGATTTAGGCTAATAAGTTGGTACATTATGCAGATAGGAAGATAATATAATATGGTAGGCGCCCAATAAACTTGCAATAAAGTACATTGAACTCTCCCTAATATCCCTTCGTATACACGATGCGACTTTAATCGTCTTACAAAGACGGCCCACTTAATGTACCCGACATAGGCTACCTCCTGGCGCGATTTTTTTGAAAGATTGTTCATTAAGATAAATAATACGTTAGAATAATGAAACATCCTGTTTTACCGTACTGTTATCCCGTTTACGTATCAAAACAGTCACCGTTCCATTTCGCGCCGTCCTTGGAACACAAGGCTCGGACTGCGCTCGCCGTATGTGGGTTAATGACCTTTATTGCACATTTATCAGACGCCTACCATAGTCATTAGGCGAAGGTGTACCTCACTTCCGCCTAATGACCACCCAGTAACACTTTGTAAAGTCTGATGATTACTTAGACAAGATAGGTCTTGTCTTAGTTTATTCCTAAACATTCATTTATGTAGTGCGGACAGGGCCGGCTGTACGCCCCATAATCATCTGCTTAGCCTTTTTCCAACTATATTGGGCTAGTATTTTACGTGAAGCGGCTGCGTAACAGACCTCGACAACCCATTAACAGGGTAACACGGTACTTCTTGTCAAGACTGGAGATCAGATTTACTGGCTTCTGACAATCCGTAACGACTGCTAAAGATCTACAAATGACAGCCGGGACCAACGGCTTAACGTGCTTTCCGAGGAACGGGGGAAACTCGGTATGTTAACATCACCCATCCACACACCAACCTTGGCAAGCGTTGCTTAACCTTGAAGACCGACCCTTGCGGCTGCTATTATTTAGCCACGAGCTCCTGTCTGACGCCACCAATTGGCCCGTAACTGGCCCGTGCAGACCGAAGCGAACTCGACTCGCGATCGTGTCATCATCATATCAGGAGATAGACGCTGCTCGACATAGGCCTCCCCCAAGTCTCGCCACAACAACTGATCCTGTGCGTCACGCATCCATCGGCTACCCGCGACCCACACCAGGTCATCGGTCCACCTTTTGGGGGGCCTTCCACCGCGGCGTCTTCCAAGTTCCAGTACGCGGTCGCATCGTGACATTAAAAATTTAGGTTTCTTATATGTACCTATAGTGAACGCGTATAAGCAGCGTTTGAAGAACCAATATTTACTGTTTAAATCTATGTCCCTAAAGCATTAAAACATTTTTTGTTCTCCTCTTTATGACTGGTTTATTTTCTAAAAGCTTTAAGTGGAGTGCGATAGGATATAATGAATTAGTAATCACACGATTACGAACAAACAAGAAGTAGAGAATTGCAAGCCCTCAGGGAATCTACCGGAACTCAATCTGTAAAGGTACGTAGGTAATCCAGGCGAGGCTATTGATGTTTTACTTTTATTTACTTGTTTAGCAATTTCTGTCGTTATTATTCTTCTCTAATATAATACTCGTACATTAAAAAATCGTGTCTCGGTGTTTGTTACCGAACTCCTCCGAAAGGGCTCGACCGATTTTCATGAAATTTTGTGTGTAGGTTTATTTGGTAGGTATGAGAGTAGGTAGTAGGGTATATTTTTTTTGTTTGGCAAAACAACGTTTGCCGAGTCCGCTAGTCTTCTAATTTATAAAAATCTCGTGTCACGGTGTTTGTTACCGAACTCCTTCGAAACGGCTCGACAGATTTTCATGAAATTTTGTGTGTAGGAGGTATATTTGGTAGGTATGAGAGCAGGTGGTAGGGTATTTTTTTTTGTTTGGCAAAACAACGTTTGCCGAGTCCGCTAGTCTTCTAATCTATAAAAATCTCGTGTCACGGTGTTTGTTACCGAACTCCTTCGAAACAGCTCGACCGATTTTCATAAAACTTTGTGTGTAGGTTTATTTGGTAGGTATGAGAGTAGGTGGTAGGGTATTTTTTTTTGTTTGGCAAAACAACGTTTGCCGAGTCCGCTAGTCTTCTAATTTATAAAAATCTCGTGTCACGGTGTTTGTTACCGAACTCCTTCGAAACGGCTCGACCGATTTTCATGAAATTTTGTGTGTAGGTATATTTGATAGGTATGAGAGTAGGTGGTAGGGTTTTTTTTTTGTTTGGCAAAACAACGTTTGCCGAGTCCGCTAGTCTTCTAATTTATAAAAATCTCGTGTCACGGTGTTTGTTACCGAACTCCTTCGAAACGGCTCGACCGATTTTCATAAAATTTTGTGTGTAGGTTTATTTGGTAGGTATGAGAGTAGGTGGTAGGGTATTTTTTTTTGTTTGGCAAAACAACGTTTGCCGAGTCCGCTAGTCTTCTAATTTATAAAAATCTCGTGTCACGGTGTTTGTTACCGAACTCCTTCGAAACGGCTCGACCGATTTTCATGAAATTTTGTGTGTAGGTATATTTGATAGGTATGAGAGTAGGTGGTAGGGTATTTTTTTTGTTTGGCAAAACCACGTTTGCCGAGTCCGCTAGTCTTCTAATTTATAAAAATCTCGTGTCACGGTGTTTGTTACCGAACTCCTTCGAAACGGCTCGACCGATTTTCATGAAATTTTGTGTGTAGGTATATTTGGTAGGTATGAGAGTAGGTGGTAGGGTTTTTTTTTTATTTGGCAAAACTACGTTTGCCCGGTTAGCTAGTGTTCGTAATATAATATTAAAAAAAAAACCAGCCAAGTGCCAGTCGGACTCGCACACGAACGGTTCATGAGATATCTGCTGCTCGCTGAAAGACAGAGAGATGGACAGTGGTCGATGGGTGATTTCGTTGGTTCCTCTTCTGGTACGGAACCCTAATATGTCTTAGTTTTACTAATCTCTGAACTGTTCAGCACCTGTTAAGCAGTCTGTTAATTTAAATTCTCAGATTTTTACCCGACTGCGCCAGGAGGAAGGTTTTTCTAGTGTATGTGTGTATTTTGTAAGCATATTTCTTTGGCACGCTCTGTAGGTAGCCTAACCTGCTTGATGGATTTTACCTTGAGAGGTTTCGTTTGATTCATCTTGATAGTGAGAGTGACACTTTATATATAAGAACTAAAATGGCCGATTTATGGCGTCATATTATGTCTTCAAAAATGTTTTTTCCTCAAATTCTATCGAGTGGGGTATCAAGATAAAGGGCTCGATTTAGGAAAAAAACGACTAAAAAGTTCCAAATAAGTCGCTTTTTTCCCGACTGCGAAAGAAGGAGGGTTATGTTTTTCGAGTGTATGTATGTATATATGTAGGTATATTTCTTTGGCAAGCCCTAGAGCCTAAACGGCTTGTTGTATTTTTATGTGAGTGGTGTCAATAGATTCGTCTAAGTGGTGAGAGTGACACTGGGTACATCAAAATAAAATAAAAAACAAAACGATCTATTTTTTTAAATATTTTTTTCATTTTCAAAACCCATCGAGTGGGGTATCAAAATAAATGGCTCAAAGAGACGATTCCAAAACTGTAACTCACTAAAATGTAGGAAATAAAAAAAATTGACTTTGTCAAAAAACCCGACCGCTAAAAACGCCTAAAAAGTTCGAAACAACTCGCTATTCAAGCAGTCTGATGCAGTTCAACCACAGATCTGATGCCACCAACTGCATCAAGTCATTTTTTTCTAATCAGCAAGTGTTTAATGAATGATACTGATTGTCGGTTGGTATGAATGAAAAAGCTTAAATAACTGCTTGAAGGTAAGCGTGATCGAATTTTATTAACACTGGTAGGTGGGTACGTGCCACGAATTTGTAGGTACTTGTTGCAAAAAATTACAAATATTTAACGCGGTTAGCGTTAAAATACAGATTAAGTCACATCTCTGCTTGTCAACTTAAATATGAAGGCTTTCGAGAACACTTCGCTATGTAGGTGCGTTAAAGTAGGTAATGCAAAGTTGCAAAGTATCAAATCAAAGCTTTATTGCTGATTGACTTCCATGAAAATGACGTAAGCAGGTTTGAGCAGCACAAAGAAGATCAATTCGGCCACGCTGATGATGCTAAATCCGAGGAACAGGCTGAGAAGACCGCCGATTGCACCTGTAAGGAATTGTCTATTAATTCACTCAAAATAGACGTTAAGTAGTCTGGACTCTAAGGGCCTTTGAACACGCCTTTTTTTTAACGTACCGACGACGTGCAGATGACGCGCGCAAACGCGCTTTAAACGTATTTCAGACGCCGATAGTACTGACTTTTGTTATCTTTTGTAAAACGTGCGTCGTGGGGGCGTTAAAAGTACGCCGTGTGAGTAGGCTTTAATTGTGCAACTTATAAAATGCAATTTATAAGTTGCAGTTAAGTTGTAGTTGTTTTTTTTTATTTATTTTGTAGTCTTTAAGTCAAGAATGAATAGGTTATTTCTAGGCAAGCGTACTCCATCTTCGACCACATCATCGCTTACCATAAGGTGAGATAGAGGTCAAACGCGTGCCTATCCATAGTAAAAAAAAATAAACAAATATAATTCCAGATCTATCGTTTCTTAAACTTACAAAATGGTCTGCTCGACAACGTAAAACACGCAATGAATACGTTTGCAATGTCAAAATGAGAACATATGTGGCCGATAACATCCATTTCTGTATTATGTAATAAGGTTGCTGGAATCTGCTGAATGTAGAAAGCTTGAGGGACGCCTTAAGTCTCTTTGAAGTTAGGGGAGATATCTCATGCGTACCAGGGCCACCGTAACTCTTTCGAACCAATTCCGCAACCTTGACAAAGAAATAGCTGGTAGAGATCAACTTCAAAATGCTAGGTTTGTCGTAGCGATGTGTTGCCAAATAGGAAATCTTAATTGTGGTCGTACCCTACAAGTATAGTGTTGGTTTAAACTCACCAATAAAATAATAGTCGTCATATTGCGCGTGCCGGTGCTGCCCCAAAAACATGTCGTCGTAGAAGTGAACATTGATTTGCGTCACTTCACCACTGTATCAAAAAAAAAAAAAAAAAAACAATGAGTTAGTTAAGAACCGAAATTATCAGCAGTTTGAATAAGTTCTCGAGAGGTGCAAGTGTTCATAGATGCAGTGGCACCTTTCAGGAACCTATAGGGGAAGTGCAGGAGGCAGCACAGAAGTGTCAATGTCTAGTAATTTTTCGTAAAAATTTCGAATTTGTAATGAGATGGGACGTAAAAAATTTGAATTTGCAATACTAGATGGCATAGGTAGTCTACGCCCTGCACGTTCCCTATTATAAAACCATTTTTCAACAAGGCAAAAAATGGTTTTGAAGTTACTAACTTTAAATTAGTTCCTGCCTAACACTTCCTAATCTTTGACCACCAAAAGTGACCCCGTACTCCAAATTTATTTGTTTACGTAACGCGTCCGTGTTTGGGTCACAGAAGTCTTGTGTACAAAATTTCAACAGAATCGGTCTAGGAGATCCGAATAAAACTGGCTGTGACAAAATAACAGACATACATTCAGTCAAAAAAGTATCGGGAATGGATGATTTGTTTATGGTTCCAAATTCAAATTTTTGTTTTTTTGTAGTTGTTAGATTGGCACAACTGTTTTCCATTTTGGCGCGGAGTTTGAGTTGCATCTGTTATTTATATTAAATACAGTGCTGGTTTTAGTAATATCATATATAGTGTGTATTGCGAATTTCATAATGGACAAAAATATCGAACAAAGAGTTTGTCTTAAATTTTGCATCGCCAATGGAATTTCGTGGTCGGAGTCACTGAAAATGTTACAGAAGGCTTACGGTGAATCGACTTTATCAAAAACTCGTGCTTATAAGTGGTTCAAAGCGTTCCAAAGCGGTCGAGATGTGATGGAAGATTTGCCTCGCTCTGGTAGGCCGTCAACGTCTGCAACTGAAGTTAACATCGCAAAAGTGAAGGAAATAGTGACTGAAAATCCCCATTCAACTCTGAGAGAGATAGCCGCCGAACTTTCTGTATCTCACGAGTCGATCCGTAACATTTTAACTAATCATTTGGGTATGAAACATGTTGCTGCTCGGCTAGTCCCAAAAGATCTGAATTTTCTCCAAAAACTCAATCGCATGAAAGTCGCTGAGGACATGCTAGAACGAGTCAGTTCGGACCCAACATTCATGAAACGCATTGTTACTGGTGACGAGACGTGGGTTTACGAGTTTGACATGCAAACTAGTCAACAAGCTTCGGAGTGGCGCCTTCCAACTGAACCGAAACCGAAAAAACCACGCCAAAGTCGATCAAAAGTCAAAGTCATGTTGACTGTTTTCTTTGACTATCGCGGTGTTGTGCACTCTGAATTCTTACCGGAAGGTCTAACGGTAAATAAAGAATATTATTTGAGCGTTATGCGGCGTTTAAGAGAGCAAATTCGACGAAAAAGGCCAGATTTGTGGAAAGAAAATTCTTGGATTTTGCACCACGACAATGCGCCTTCGCACAAGGCTATCATTGTGAACGAATTTTTAACCAAACACTCAACAAATACGAGTACCATCCAGCAACCACCATATTCACCAGATATGGCTCCTGCTGACTTTTTTCTTTTTCCTAAACTCAAATTACCACTTCGTGGCACCCGTTTTCAATCGATAGAAGACATAAAGGAGAATTCGCGGCGAGAACTGAACTCAATTCCGGAAGCAGCGTTTAAAAAATGTTTTGATGAATGGATTATTCGTTGGCGCAAGTGTATCGTTTCTAAAGGAGCATACTTTGAAGGTGATAAAATAAATTTGGATGAATAACAGTCATTTTGTGTATTAATGATCTTTTCCCGGTACTTTCTTGACAGAGTAGTACACCCGTGTGATCCATTAGTTCCATAAGGGTTCCATTTGTTACGGATGTTCGGAATCCTAAAAAGAACTACTCAGACTTCAAAATACAATTATTTATTTATTTTCAGCCTGTTCAGTCCCACTGCAGAGCAAAGGCCTCCCTTTCAGCCTTCCAATCCTCCTGGCTTCGGGCAAGTGTGGATCAATACTGTCCAGCTTATCCCGTTATCTTTGCTTAGGTATGCCGCGATGGCGCCAGAAACTTTCCGGGACCCATGTTGTAGCTGAATAGTCCATGAACATTTCAACAAGAGGCAGATGTCCCTGTTCCAGTTCTATTTCAGCTTGGCTTCTTTTTGAGTGACGTCGGCGATTTGTGTTTTGTGCCTTAGAAAAATCTTCATCATCATCATATCAGCCGAAAGACGTCCACTGCAGAACATAGCCCTCCCCCGGTGCCGTCACTACAACCGGTCCTGTGTCTATTGGCTACCCACGACCCTCACCAGGTCATCGGTCCACCTTGTGGGAAGCTTCCCAATGCTGCGTCTTCCGATACGCGGTCGCCACTTCAGAATTTTCCGACCCCATCGACCACCTTGTTCTGCGAGCAATGTACCCTGCCCACTGACTCTTCAGATATTTTTCATCCAGTTGTTACTCACAGCCTCAGTTGTCCCCATTTATGTGAAGTATTCTCCATATCCTTGGTGAGGTCGGAGTAGAAAACCTGACTCGCATAGATGACGTCATTGCACGATGGGTGGCAAGACTGCGACTCCTGTTGAGTTCCTCCCTCGTCCTCGCTTTCTGCGTAGTACGCGTAGATTAGCTGCTCTTCCACTTTTGCTGGGAATAAATGATATTTAATTTGAGTTATAAATGAAATTTTATAGTGCCTCTACTAGTTGCATAATTATTTCAGCTGAAAGATGTCCACTGCTTGACATAGGCTTCCTCCAAACGTCGCCACTTTGACCGATCCTGGCTTTTCGCATTCAGCGGGTTCCCACGGCTCTCACCAGGTCCCAGTTTTACTATGAGCAGACACCGTGTATTTAGGGTTCCGTCTCGTCCTATGACGAGACGGAACCCATAGACCCGGGGATAGCGGTGTTATTAGGCCGTGCGCATTATGTGTATTTCTGGTTTTGTTTTTTTTTTTATTATTATAACTAATTTTTTTTTTATTTTGAATATGGATCTGAGATGGTCTGAAATAAAGTTTTATTATTATTATTATTATTATTAATTATCGCACCTTCATAGCGTTTTTACTGTATTGCTAATAGCATGACTAGCGTTTAGCATTTTTTTTTTAAAAAAAAAAAGCATGACTAGCTATTAGTGAATTCCCCCGTTTTATACAAAAAATAATTTGCGTTTTATACAAAAAACCCACAACAAATAATAATAAAAAAAAAAATATTATTATTTGTTGTGGGTTTGCTCTTGACTCTAGTCTATGTCAGAGATGACAGAGACAAAGTCTACGATGGAGCGAGCTTACCCAGAAGGAGCATGTTCACTCTAACTTTGAAGAGATTACTTGACTTTGAAGCTTACTTAGGTTGTAAGCTTTTGGAAACACAGACGCAGGCAGAGAGAAAAAAATATGTGTTACAGAAATCCGAATCAAAATGGTCCACTGTTTAAATAAGCTAGAATTAAATTATCCTAGACAAATACCTTCAACATTGCTAATGCATTTGTAGTCATCCCTCGTAGTGCAGACAGGCTCCCAGATGAATTTTCCTGAAATAATATGAAAATTATAATACTATTTTTCATTTGCATAGTCGAGAGTTATGTTATCTTAAGCTGGGTTTTTTTATCCGGTCGCTGAACCCATAATCCCAGGTGAATCTGGATGCTTTTAGCCGCTCTCCATTTTATATTTAATGAAAACTTTTTTTTTGCAGGGAGTTATAAGCTGATATTATATTTAACAGTTGATAAGCGAATTGCCCTGGATCTTCACCTTTTGCTAAGGTTTGAACTACTTATGATAAGAGAGCAGTGGTGACCCGGTGGTAATGGCTGCGACTTACGAGTTGTAGGTCGTAGGTTCGAACCCAGGCAGGCGCTATACTTTGTATAAATTATTTCATCACCACTGCTCTCAAAACGGTAAAGGAAAACATCTTGAGGAAACCGGCATGTCCTAGAACCAAAAATTCGAAGACATGTGGCATCTAACAACCCGCACTGGGCCCGCGTGGTGGATTACGGCCCTCTCCCTCTCACCGAGAGGAGGCCTGTGTCCCAGCAGTGGGAACATTATAGGCTGATGATGCTAAAGACTATTTCTATTCTTTACTAAATAATACTTACTAGGCCAATTAAACAGCACACAATTACACATCTTCCTGGCCTCCTGAACCAGCAGATCGTGTTTGCAGTTACTATCAGTATAGAACTCGTAGTACTGCAGTCGCTTCTCACTCTGGAAGAAGCACTGTCTCCTGTAGGGAGATAGGGCTCTTAGAGAGAAGTCGGTCTTGTACGTGAGGGGCGTGACTTCGATGGTGGTCATCCGGTCCATCGGGAGACGTAAGACAGTGCTGGTGTAGACGTGATCGGTTGGAGAGCTGATGAGGATCTGGAAAGAAACCGCAAGTTTGTAGGAATGAGATAAGAGGTTGATGAAGCATCCTGAGATGTTAGGTCAATGGTAATACAATGGTATTCTAAGGTCTAAATGTTTAGGCTTGTTTAATAATAGACTAGCTTCTGCCAGCGGCTTCGCCCGCGTGTTCCCTAGGGAACATACTTCCGGGATATGTGTTATATCTACGTGTTATTTCAGACTGTAATCTACCTCTGTGCCACATTTCATGAAGATTCTTGCAGGCGTTCTGACGTGAAAGAGTAGCAAACATCCATCCATCTATTTCACAAACTTTCGCGTATATTATATTCGTAGGATAGGGAGTAGGATAGTGCCTCAAGGAAATGTCAGCACGGAAGACGGGGCCCACTAGGGTCAGTGCCTGCTGGGGCTGCGGACTTCGTTCGAAAGAGGCACCGTACCCTGAAACGCAAAGGGCACTAGGAGGAACACGGATGGGTTTTAGTCAGTAAGAGTCTGACACTCCCTCCTGCTGTACCCAGAGCGGGAGGAGTCATTTGATGATTTCCCATCCTAAAAAAAGGGAGTAGGATAGTAAGAAGAAGGATTATATATGTATATCTTTAGGCTACATATCTTTCTCTGGAGCCTTGACAATCTGAAGTTTTGTTCCATTTAGCGATGTCAAAGTGTTCTTATTTTCTATGAACCTGTGTACTTTAGCAAGCATTACTTGGGCTAAATAATGTGGTAACCTATAGGCCTTCAACGAGTATATAATTAGTTCTATGGCTAAACAAAATAAGTCACTATATGGATCTGTCTGTTTCTGCACTTCTTTAAATCACGCAACGGATTTCGATACGGTTTCATCTAATTGACAGAGCATCAAAGCGATAAACGAGCAAGACTGACGAGAAATGCATACAAACTCACAGTAAACCCCAAGCTCTTCCCCTCACAATCATACTGATGTTCAGTATTGTTTAGGAACAGTTCTACACCAAGTCCATTAGCTTCTCCAGACGCCATGACCCTGAGGGGCTTCATCGTCAGGTTGGGAGGGAACACCTTCGGGTAGCCGATGTCCAGGCCCCATTGTAAGGCAGCTGGCTTCGCATCCACGTCGAAAGTTTTGTGCCAAGATAGGGTGGCGTTGGTCCTGCGGATTTAAAGAGCCAAAGTTAAAATGGCCGCTGCTTAGAGTGTTTTGTTTTGAAAAGAATCTGCCTAGTTTTTTTTCAACCATATTGGGGCTGGCTTCTAGTCTAACCGGAAGCAGCTAAATAAGAGTATTTTATATGGAGACTAAGCCTAACTGTCCTCCACAACCCAAATAGTTACTGAAAGTGTCAGCTTTCTGGATTGGCTGGTCTTTAATATGTTGTCGCGATTTTTGCAATCATTGGAATGACACATGAACTTGCTATCAGAGCTCCATTTTGGAAGAAGTATATCGCATAGGTTCTTCCTTCTTCTTCATCGTGTCACTGACATGATAGTGCATATATTTGCCCAAAATTTCGCCATTTCCCTGATATAGATAGACCTACATAGCCTGTAGGTATAAATCTTAGGAACTTAATAAGGTAGTACCTACTACAGACTTCTACTCACATGGCATTTAGTGGTAAACTGTTGAAAGCGAAGCACAGCCCATAATTAGTGAAGATGGGCTGGAACAGCTCACAGCACTTGTCCATCTCCCACTTGGTGTCATGAATTGCTGGCCAGTTGCAAGCTTTCACCACTTCAGGACAAGTTGGAGCTCCCTAAAAAAAATAAAAAGATGGAATAAATTATGCTAGCGAGCCGCCCTGGATTCGCACGAGTGCAAGTTAGGCACACAAACCTTGAAGTTTATGGCTCTTTCTCTTAGTGAACACTGTATCAAAATCTGTTGAGTGGTTTAGAAGAAATAAGCGGAAAAGCAGACAGAGGTAGAGGCAGCGACTTTCTTTAACGATATTCAGAGGAGATGTAGTACAGTCAACAAAGTTATTTGGTATGCAGTCAGCTAACTTGCAACTATGTACTTTTAAATAATGTTGTGAGTGCGCTGAGTAGACAATTATTTATTGTACACCACACTCGTAAGTATGTCATAAGCATAAAAAGTTATTAGAAATAAATATTTGCAGTGCAGTGAAAAAAATAATATTATTGCCTGTGTAATAATTGCAATTGTGTTTTCTGATAAAATATGAAGGACCGAAAAGTTTTTTAAGGTCGCTTAAATTTTTGTATAAAATTAATTTTTACATGATTGTCAAAAGGTGTTATTTTTTAGTTGAATATTTTTCAAACGATTCTTGCAGTGACCGCCGAAATACCTACAGCTGGAGATCTTTACAAATTAACATGGTGTCAATGTAGGATTTCAAAATAAAAGGAGACAATACAAAATACTAAGTAATAATCTAAAATTTAATTTCGTTCTAAGTATATTTGCCGTTTGGTGTCGGCCGGTGCCGTATGGTGCCGTAAAAGAATAATAGCATCCCATCACTTTCTGTGTGTGTCGTAAGAGGCGACTAAGGGACTCACCAGAGAATGGGCAGCAGCGTTCTTTGTAAAACGATATATACGTATACGCGATCGCCAATACGCCTGCCAAGCGTGGCGATTATGGCAACCACCCCCCTTTGGGGGAGGCCTATGTCCCGAAGTGGACGCCTGTCGGCTGTTATGATGATGATGATGTTTACCTGGACAACAAATTCTGTAAGCCTATGAAACTGCACATCATCTAATCGGGTCCTTCTAAACTTGTTCTTGTTAGTCATCCTCGGGCAGACCATGGCAGCGAAGAATTCCTGTAATCTGAAAAAAAAATCACGCTTTATTTCTCGAAGATCCCATATAGCGTCATCTGCTTAGCCTTTTCCCAACTATATTGGAGTCGGCTTCTAGTCAAACCGGATTTAGCTGAATACCAGTATTTTACGCGGAGCCGCTGCCTACCAGACCTCCACAACCCATTAACTGGGTAACACGGTACTTCATGGCAAGACTGGAGTCAGATTAACTGGCTTCTGACTATCCGTACGTAACGACTGCCAAAGATCTACAAATGACAGCCGGGATCAACGGCTTAACGTGCTTTCCGAGGCACGGAGGAAACTCGGTATGTTAAGATGGTCAACCATCCACAGACCAACCTTAGCAAGCGTTGCTTAACCATGAAGATCGACCCATGCGGCTTTTATTATCTAGCCACGAGCTCCTCTTAAAATACTAGTATTCAGCTTGATGAGCAGATGATGATGATGATGAATACTTAAAAATATTCACAAATATAAATAAGCCAGAAGACTTTCTGGCTTATTTATATTTGTGAAGAAGGTATGTTTTGAAAAATTCATAGCTATAACCCCAAGTCTTTAAGTCAATAGTCAATACCTATGTTACTTCTATTCTAGGCAAGCGTGCTCCTCCTTCAACCACATCATTGCTTACTATCAGGTGAGATAGTGGTCAAACGCGTACCTATCAATAGAAAAAACAAATAAAAAATTCCTGATGAAAAATAAAATTCAAGAGTATGTGCCCACTCATTCGAGCATAAATCTGAACATTGCATCATTTAAAGTCTGTCTTCATTTAAAAACAGCTTCCTGATCCCAGGAAATTCTGCAATCTTCTGTTTTACAGTTAATTTAATTCAAGTTTTTTGCAATCTGTTATGATTTATGGTAGGGTGTTATTACACGTTGTGAATGAAAAACAGATTTCTTTCTAGTTTCAATGTAAAACAGGGTTTTCTTGTAAAAGTCTCAGAAGCTGTGTCAATTAATTAAATGAGTATTAGAAAGATCTTTCTGTAAAAATCAAATCGTATCTTAAACTGTGTAAAAACTGACAAATTGTTCAACCCTGATTTTCTCTAAATGTATTATTTAGGTACCTGAAGAGCTCGTGGCTAAATAATAACAGTCGCACGGGTCGATTTTGAAGGTTAAGCTACGCTTGCTAAGGTTGGTCTGTGGATGGGTGACCATCTTAACATACCGAGTTTCCTTCGTTGCTCAGAAAGCACGTTAAGCCTTTGGTCCCGGCTGTCATTTGTAGATCTTTGGCAGTCGTTACGGATTGTCAGAAGCCAGTAAATCTGACACTAGTCTAGCCAAGAAGTACCGTGTTACCCTTTTAATGGGTTGTGGAGGTCTGGTAGGCAGCCGCTCCACGTAAAACAATGGTATTCAGCTGAATATGGTTTGAATGGAAGCCGACCTCAATATAGTTGGGAAAAGGTTAGGCAGACGATGAGAAAGTCCTTTCTGTAAAAATCTTATCGTATCTTAAACCTGACAAATTTTTGTTCAACCCTGATTTTCTCTAAATGTATTACTTAGGTACCTAGAAGGGTACAGTGTTCTTTCGGATCTAATTGGCTGTTACAACAGACAGACAGACAGACAGACGAGTGATCACGACTTATAGGGTCCTGCTTTTCATACGTAAGTATAAATCCCTAAAAATATCTAATTGTCTTGAATCTTTTGTCTTCTTGCCCATGTCTACAACGTGTAACAGAAAATACGCAATACCTCTTAATGGGTCATTGAATTCATCATTATGAACAACTTTCACTAAGGGACCAACACTGAAATATCGAAAAAATATCTACTCCCCCATATATTTATGTGCACATAACTAAACAAAGTGTACTGAACAGCTGATTTCTTTTTCGCGATCTCTAGATTGGTCCTATAGTAAAAGGTTTTCATAATGCTGAGCCCTTAATAGGTATTGCGTTGCGGATGAACTCGCCCGAAGGGGGTCCAGTTTGTCAGCGATGGGACCTGAACCCATCGTGCCGCTGTCTTTCGGGTACTTACGCAATCTGGTAACGAAACGCACCGGAGATAAACATCACAAGCTATGGGTTGACCATAGTGAGTGTAGGCAGACCAAAGAGGCACTTCCCTCCCTTCCCACAGCCGTAACAACTGGCCACGGGTCTTTTAATAAACACCTCTATGCTATAGGAGTCACTGACAGCCCGCTATGCAGAGCTTGCATGGAGGAGATTGAGACAGCAGCACACCTGCTTCTAAGCTGCCCGGTAGTCGCGGATTACAGGGCAAAGTACTTCGGAAACCCAGGTACCCTCTGCGAGATAGTTGGTAACATCAAGGCGTTGCTGGCCTTCCTTGGGGAGCTGGGGTGGATCGAATGACGCATTTGTCCCACCTGCACGCAAAATATGCGCTTAGTCATGGAGTTGCGGAAACCAGCCCGATTTACATACATACATTGGTATTGCGATTATTCTGTAACACGTTGTATATGAGAGGGAGAAGAAGAAGAGTGCAAACAGAAGTCGGGAACTTACCCCTCAAGTTCCGAAACATTGGCATACGACATCTTCACATGCAGATGAGGGCAGATCACCACGGTAGGGAACGGGACAGCCCATATCGGAGTAGGCATGGAGTCGATAACATTGACGAATGGCGTGGAAGTCCACTTGCAGAACAGCTGGATGATGACCACGGCACAGATGAAGATGCTGATGAACATAATCACGATCCATGTCGCCTTCTCTTTGTTGCCAAAGGTAGGCTCAAAGATGTATCTGTAGAGAAAGAGTCAGAAGAGTTTCGTGAACGGAATCTTCAGAAATAATTTAATGCCGAAAAATCCAGCACACGCGCAACTCGCACATGAAGGGTCCCGTACCATAAAACCTATTTTTTCTCTGTCTACCTATTACGGTTCTTGAGATACAGCCCGCAGACAGACAGACAGACAGACGGATGGACAGACGGATGGATGGACGGACGAACGGACGGACAGCAGAGGCTTAGTAATAGGGTTCCGTAACCTACCCTTTGGGTACGGAACCCTAAAAAAAGACAAGGCTATCCTGATAGATAAAACTCTGTAGTTACTGGTGACTGAGTGAATAACTGGCAGACAACGTAGAAAACTGAAGGCATGTAGGTTCCTTGTAGAGAGTAAGGGAGCACTAAGAGAGAATTTCCCGAAATTCCTACGGGAACGGGAAAATACGAGACTTGCTCGTACGAAACTTCGTACGAGCAAGTCTCGTATTTTCCCGTCAGGCCTTTACTTTTACCTAATTCAACTGAATTAGGTAAAAGTAAAGGCCTGCCTATCCTTTTACCTAATAACTAGCTTTGCATCTCGAAAAGACCATCAAGATATACCTTGTTCTAGAAGAGCAGCCATTTGAATTTCCTCGTTTGAGATGTGAAAAAGTAGCAACTTTGTTAGAATTTGTTGTTACCTATAATAGGGAATATGCATGTGATTTTTTTACTTGCCAAATTAAATAATAGGTCTTTACCTATGAAATTGCCGTATTGTATGAAAAAATTTAAACGAATTTTTTTCATGTATTTTTTATTTGTATTAATCGAAGTAATCACCCACGCAATCAATGCATCTTTGCCAACGCAGTGGCAGTTTATTGATGCCCTTCTTAAAGAAATCAGCTGGACGGGAGGCAACAAATTCTTCAAAGGCATTTTGTACTGCCTCTCGGGTATTGAATTTTTTTCCCGCCAAGAAGTTATCCAAATTCTGGAAAAAGTAGTAGTCTGTAGGCGCAAGGTCTGGTGAGTAGGGCGGATGACGGAGAGCTTCCAACCCCAGTTCTTGCAACTTGGAGACCGTCTGCTGTGCAGTATGAGGTCGCGCGTTATCGTGCAGGAGCAGCGGAGACGAGCGATTGACCAATGCTGGTTGGAGATGTGCCAGCTTCTCCATCATTGTGTTCAGTTCTTCACGGTACACATCTGCAGTAATGCTCACCCCGTTTGGTAAGAAGCTGTGATGAATCACACCGGCGCTAGACCACCAAACAGTGACCATCACTTTTCTAGGGGTAAGTTTTCGTTTAGGGCATTGTTTAGGTGCTGAACCAGGATCCAACCAACTTGCTGAGCGCTTGCGGTTATCAAACAGAATCCATTTTTCATCGCAGGTAACAATGCGGTTCAAAATTCCTTCATTTGTGTGTCTGTTGAGCAGTGCAAGGCACGTCTCGACGCGTACTTCGCGCTGGCGATCATTGAGTTCGTGGGGCACCCATTTGTCAAGCTTTTTTACCTTGCCAATTTGACGCAAATGGACCAATATTGTTTTGACGCTAACGTCGAAAGCTGCTGCTAATTCAGCCGTAGATTGTGTATCATCAGCTTCCACAATCGCCTTTAATTCGTCATTGTCGACCAAAGTCTTCGGACGACCGCGAGGTTCATTTTTCAGGTCGAAATTTCCAGAACGGAAGCGAGCAAACCAATAACAGGTGGTGCGTTGGTTTGTAGTGTTAGCTCCGTAAACGTCGTTGATGTTGCGTGCCGCTTGTGCCGCGTTGCTGCCACGACGGTATTCATATTCCATAATTACTCGAATTTTTAACGTATCCATGATGACGAAAAAGATTGAAATGCGATTAAAATGTAACACTAATCAATAAACAAATGACTACTTTTGGAAAAAAAAACCATGTTTTTAAAATAAAATTAATTTGAAATTAGAATTCTTAGCCAAACAAAAATTATTTTGATTTGAAATGGCCAGTACTGCATAACGGAAATTTCATAGGTAAAGACCTAATACTTATTAGCTCTAATAAGCAATCATGGAATTATTTTTTAAATGTCTTCATCAGCGATGAAGTTATAAAGCTTCAAAGATTACAATTAGAAAGAGAAGTCCAATGTAAACTTGACGTCATCGTCTATGACGCCTATACAGCTGCCATAGAAAACAGCGTTTTCGCGAGAGGGACAGATATATTTGTTTAAAATAATTATACTTACCTATCTCCTTCGTTTTTCGAGTAATTTTGATTCTATTTTCACTGTTTGTATTATATTTTTGTATATTTTAAGATAAACAGTATAGATGATAAATATGTTTTTCAGGCATTTTCCCTATTCTGCCAATAGTGTTTTACTTAAAAAATCTAAAATTAATTCATTAGATAGATTTCCTAAAAATATCGGACACGTATTATTTCTTTTTTCGTGTAAACAAAAGATGAAGACGATATAGTGCGTTTAAAACCTGCGATACGTCACTTTAATGGTACAAATTTTGCCAGCAGCATGACGTAACGCGTGTTTTCAATGCACTATATTTATTTATTTATTAAAACTTGATGCACTAGTAAAACCAGTCGACCTTAGGATGGTGCAGAGACAACATGGCAGGTGCAACTTAAAGGAAAGGTAAACGGAGTGGAAAAGAAATACAATCATAAATACATAGATACACATAAAAAAAATAACGACGTTTAGAAAAAACGAATTCAACGGATTAACGCTGTGATGCTTCTACCAACTTCTTGCGATTGTACTCACGTGCCTTCACCTTAAAGGACAACCGACTGCGACTTTATCATCTTCACCTTTTGTTTACATGAAGAAAGAATAATATATATATGTCCAATATTTTTAGGAAATCTACCCGGCGGACTAATTAGTTTTATTCAGTAAAATACCCTATTGTAGGATACTTACAGTATTAAGCTAAAAACATAACAACATAAATAAAAAACCGGCCAAGTGCGAGTCGGACTCGCTCGGGTTTGTTGTTATAGCGGCAATAGAAATACACAATCTGTGAAAATTTCAACTGTCTACCTTTTACGATTTTTGAGATACAGCCCGCTGACAGACAGACGGACGGACAGCGGAGGCTTAGTAATAGGGTTCCGTTGGTTAACCTTCGGGTACGGAACCCTAAAAACTATTCACACTAAATTAAGGCGAGATATGAAGATATAAAATAAATATTAGTATTGAAGAATCACTTGTCA
Source organism: Lacanobia oleracea (assembly GCA_950371165.1). Taxonomy (NCBI): domain Eukaryota; kingdom Metazoa; phylum Arthropoda; class Insecta; order Lepidoptera; family Noctuidae; genus Lacanobia; species Lacanobia oleracea. The sequence continues at coordinate 17,443,101 of OX493386.1, forward strand.
GAGGAAATCATCACTAACGCACAAAGGAAACAGGCCAACTAACTTGACTCCATGCAGAGATCCCTGGTAGAAGAACTGCTTCAATCCCTTCATGACTTCACTAACCCACCTCTCCAGCATGGACTTAGGCTTCAACTCCTCATTGATGACCGTCTTCTCAACATCCTTATTAATGATCTTTTTCTTATTAACGTTGATAACATCAGTGCTTATGTACTTAAAGTCTTTCAAATAGTAATCGCGAAAATACAAGTTCTCTTCCACCGACAAATTGTTCGGGATACTGTTGATTTCATTAATTCTGTTTTTGTGGTACTCAATCATTTTAATATAATTGGCAAATTAGATGAAACCTACTTATGTCTGTACCGATCAAATGTAAGCAAGGAATAGTGGAAATGGCTAAAGTTGATCCAATACCTACTAATGGTATTATGGTACTTGTCGTAATTGAAGTAAAATGGTATTGGTATAGAGATAAACTGCACTGTTTGTTTGTCTGTGCGTTTGTTTGTTGTGCCTGTATGTTAGTAGACCAGATTCTTCCAATGCAATCATCCAAGTTGTAGAAGATCATGGTATAATGTCTCACTTATTTATTACTTCCTGCACACAAATGTACAGAGGCGGACTCAACGCCTTAGGCATTTTCTACCAGTCAACTCTTCGGTGCAGATACAATTAGTGGTAGGTGCAATTTTGAGCAAGAAACGCGATTAAAAGATATTTAATTAATACAAATCTCATCTTTTAAGAACATGTCGGAAAACAAAACCTAGTATTTAGAAGTAAGAGTTGCCATATTACGATAAGAAACGTATTCATTAGCATAATTTAATTATGAACACTTTTTTTTTAGAAATTTAGGCGTACGAATAGACCAAGAATAGATAGAACTCAATACGGAATTAAACTCCTTTTCGTTTTTTTTACCGTGTTTCTTAGGTTATTTAATATTTTTTATTTTTTTGTGATGACTAGAAGAGCTAAGATCTGCGTGTAAAAGCTGGCTACCTCTACAAACAAACCCACAGCACAAGCTAGTGTACGTGGTGACCAACTATCAATATCTCGCAGCACTACCATAGTTGGATGCACTTAACAGTATTGCCAACATTTAACGCGGTTCACCCCTTGATTGCCGTGACCATTAATTAGTGCAACATTGTGGTCTTAATGTTAAATGCTTCAATTAATTTAGATAGGGAAAATATTGGTCATGGAAATTCGAGGTCAATGGGTTTATTACCCATTGACTTCGAATTTCCATGACCAACATTTGGTGACCCACCTAATATTGGTCACATACCTTGGTGACCCACTTTGATCTGAAATTCGGGGTTAGTATCAAACTTTTCAGTACCTACTTTTAAAGTCAAAGTTAAAGATCTTTATTGTGAGAAGGTGGTTACAGAGATGTTAAGGATAATTTGTGTGTGTTTGCACTGCTCTACCATATTAAGCATACAATAGTTTAAAGTTTGTTGTCTTAGACCTCATAATCAGCCTTTAATGTTCCCACTGCTGGGACACAGGCCTCCTCTCGGTGAGAGGGAGTGGGCCGTAATCCACTACGCGGGCCCAGTGAGGGTTGGTAGATGTCACATGTCTTCGAATTTTTGGGGCTAGGACATGCCGGTTTCCTCACGATGTTTCCCTTCACCGTTTTGAGAGCAGTGGTAATGAAAGAGTTTACACAAAGTAAAGCGCCTGCCTGGGTTCGAACCTACGACCTACAACTCGTAAGTCTCAGACCTTAGATAATCTAATATATTATATTAATTCAAAAAGACATTTCATTTGCAATAAAGCTTTATTTTTTTACTATTGATAGACACGCGTTTGACCACTATCTCAGCTGTTGGTAAGCGATGATGCGGTCGAAGATGGAACACGCTTGCTTAGAATTAACCTCTATTCAATCTTGACTGAAAGACTCCCAGGTTGCAGTTTATCAAGAAACACAGACTCCAGGGAATTTCACTTCCTAGTGATCCACTTTGATCTGAAATTCGGGGTCAATATCAAACTTTTTAGTAGCTACTTTTAACATGAGCTTCACCAAAGACTAGTTGACCCGCGCAAATTCGTCTGTTCCACTCCTATTGGTTTTAGCGTGATGATATATAGCCTATAGCCTTCCGCAATAAATGGGCTATCTAACACTGAAAGAATTTTTCAAATCGGACCAGTAGTAGTACCAAACAAACAAACTCTTCAGTTTTATATATTAGTGCGGTACTAGTGGACCCAAAAGACGTTGCCCTGCATGACAAAAAGAAAAAAAAAAAAAATTGTGAATCTAAACCATCCAAATCGGTTCCCCCGTTTAAGAGCACAGACACACACATAGCGGTCAAACTTATAACACCCCTCTTTTTTTAGCCGGGGGTTAAAAAAACATTCAAATAGGTCCAGCCGTTTAGAGTTCAGTGACATACACACGTACAGTAGAATTCATCATCTGCCTAGCCTTTTTCCCAACTATACATATTAGGGTCGGCTTCCAGTCAAACCGGATTTAGCTGAATACCAGTATTTTACGTGGAGTGGCTGCCTACCAGACCTCCACAACCCATTAACTGGGTAACAAGGTACTTCTTGGCAAGACTGGAGTTAGATTTACTGGTTCCTGTCTATCCGTAACGACTGCCAAAGATCTACAACTGACAGCCGGGACCAACGGCTTAACGTGCTTTCCGAGGCACGGAGGAAACTCGGTATGCTCAAATGGTCACCCATCCACAGACCAACCTCGGCAAGCTTCGCTTAACCTTAAAGATCGACTCGTGTGGCTGTTATTATTTAGCCATGAGCACACGTGCAGTAGAATTATATATGTAAATATAGATGTGCGAGAATGCGTGGATGGGATTGTTAAGAACCAATAGAATCTCTTATGCTGAGCGAGGCTAGGTAAATGATGGGATTTTATTGGTTCTTAACAAAGATCTCTCGCTACGCATACCCGTACATCTCTGGTAGAAACGCAGTCTTTATCTGTTTTTTTATGAAATGGTTTTGCTCTTGACTCTAGTCTATGTCAGAGATGACAGAGACAAAGTCTACGATGGAGCGAGATTACCCAGAAGGAGCCTGTTCACTCTGACTTTGAAGAGATCAGGGTTGTTTTTATTATTTGTTGCTTTGGCAGCAATAAAAATACGCACTATATGAAAATTTCAACCGTCTACTGTATTACGGCTCTTGAGATTCAGCCCGCTGACATAAAGACGGGCAGCGGGTGGTGATTTAGTAATAGGTTCCCGTTGCGTTCTGGAATCCTAAAAAGTCCTTTAGAGAGTCAGTAACTCCAAACAACCTTAGTAAAAGCCTTAGTTCTTTAAGACAGTCAATCCAGTATTAAGATCAAAAATTTTTTTGAATATGGAATAGCTAAGTCCACAGCCCCACTTCGCCCACTCTTGAGCAGACTTCTATTTTCTAGTGCCAGGAAGCCCGTCTTCTCTTTCTGCCCGGTATTAAACATTATCCCTTCACTTTGATTCCAGATTTTGATGGCTCACAGGTCTCAAGTACATATTCATGTAAGGTTTGTTAATTACCTACCTACACATTAAATGTTTTAGCTCCCACTCTTTGAATCTTGACGTATTCAAAGCCTATCAAAATGTCAAGCGGTTTTATCAAAACATTATAATTTTAATATTACGAAGTTAAAAGGTCGACCTCGCTATATTGTGGAAATACTTATTATAACAATTAATTTTCAACAGGTTTCTAGCTTGTAAATTTCTTTAACAACAATCTTGCCTTCTATAACTCACTTCTTTTTACTATAGCTGGGCACGCGTTTGACCACTATCTCACCTGTTGGTAAACTATGATGAGCACTATAGTCTATACAACATGTCGACAGATGCTTTCGGGAACGTCCATATCAATGAGGAGCTCCTTAGTACCGCGGGACTCATTCATACATGAATTTTGAGAAGCAGTCATGATGTTGTTGTTGTTAATATGGAGGTAAATCTTTGCCCTCAAAATGGATATAAGAACTTTATAGACCGTCGGTAAACACGTGATCGGTCTATAATTTCGTTTTGTTATTATTATGATGGAATGGGATTGACGGAATTAAACTATGTCATTCCGTCACACACTCCCCAAAAACCTAACACATTAATTCCAGCGACAATCTATAATTTTCAATATACAGGGTTGGCACATGATGTGAACAACCGAGTTTTCTTTTAAATTGTAAGCAGTTCAGTTTCATAAGTGCCTACGTTTTTGATTTTATCAAATCTAAATATATCTTTTCATTCTCATACTCAGAAAGTAGGCCTGAAGTTACCTGAGGAGCGAGTTGAAAGTATTACTTTTCAGCCCTAGGGAGAATCGTTTTCAACTGACAGCAGTCAAATTATAAAAAAAAAGACTTGCTGAACATTTCTATTGAACCATGTCCCAACTTTCTATACAGCCAGTCTATTACAGCGCGATGTGAAATTGAAATAACAAAAAGATGAGTATTAACTAAAGATTATGTTTTTTAAATGACATTATTATAATTTACTTTTAAAATAACATAGGTTTGGGCAGTATATTTACCATTGTTTCACATATTTACAGAAAAAAAAACAAAAGAGGTGGGAAAGCGGCAGTCCGATCTTCATTTGTTTTTCGAATTGTTAAGTTTTTACATACTTTTTGCATATAGCAAAGATTAATATTAACACGATGAGGTCTTCAGATTCAGATGTGATTTTTTTCTTAAGCTAATTAGTGTTTTTATTTTTACTTTACTTGTATTCTTAATGAAAAGCTTACCTCGGGTGAAAGACTTATTTAGTCCCTCAAACTATTGGCGCCCTCGCAACGCCGCGCGCCGTCTCGGGACTAAATCAGTTACTTTCAACCTTAAGATAACAATGTACTACAGTAGTTTTCAGTCCCATTGCAAATTAATATGGCAAAGTTTTGCTTAAAGCGGTCAAACATACAGAGTTATTGGAAAATACTAATAACCTCGTAGAGAAAGTGCACATGCTTTCAAACAACCTTATCTTTGAGACCAACCTGGTAAAATACTGGTATTCAGGTAAATCCGGTTTGACTGGAAGCCGACCCCAATACAGTTGGGAAAAGGCTAGGCAGATGATGATGATCTTTGAGACCAACCCTGAAAACTAGAAAAAAAATCAACTGTTTCATACAAAAACCGCCTAAGTGCACATCCGGACTCGCACACGAAGGGTTCCGTACCATAAACCTTTATTTTCATTATTTGTTGTTTTAGCGGCAACAGAAATACACAATCTGTGAAAATTCCAACTCTCTACCTATTACGGTTCTTGAGATACAGCCCGCTGACAGACGGACGGACAGCGGACTCTTAGTAATACGGTTCCGTTGGTTACTCTTCGGGTATGGAACCCTCAAAAGCAATATTTAGCCGATGACAATGTATGAAATAACTGATATTTTTCTCGAGTTCAATTTTTCCTGTATAATTTTCTCTCCCCTTCATATTTGTCGTCTCCCGATTTCTCAGTACGCCTCTATTTCTTAAACATCGAGAAAGAAAGAACACGTTATTATTCCATGGTTTTATGGAAAAAGTTTCCCCGAAAATATGAATCCCAATGTTTTCTTTATTTGTTAAGAAACTTGGAATGGAAATATTACAGACATGCTGTCGGCGAATTGGAGAGTTAACTTGCGACTGTTTTTTCACATGTCTTGCTTATATCGAAGTTTTATGTCGAAGTATTTATATGGATTGTTTTTGTTCAGTGTAGATCGTGTATTGAAAGAGTTTGGAAGGTAAGAAGTGGCTTTTTAATATTTATTTTTGAAGTGAAAACTTTTTTAGTGGCGTTGTGCACTTTTTTTGATGGGTAAAAATGTTGAACTCGCGTCAGGACACGTGATCTGATCGAAAATTCGTAAGACGGAGGGAGAGAAGCACGTAGGTATTCAAGTTTTCACTTCTGCCGGTACTCCCGGAGGCAACCCGTTGTTTTTTTTTCTCTTTCTTTGAAGAGGTATACGATCAGCTATACAACGTATCACAGAATAACGCTAAACTTCTTAAGGGTAAAGTGTACTCATTATTATGAACAACCATCACTATGGTACCAGCATTGAAATTGTGAGAAAAAATCGACTGAACAGTAGTTTTTTCTCTATTTCGGGTTTGGTCCCATACTAAAAGTTGTTAATAATGATGGGTACAATGACCCCTTAAGAGGTAGGTACTACGTTTATTCTATTATACGTTGTAGAAGTTACTTGCACTTGTCGTAGATTCCTATAAATCAGTTCATAATATAACCAGTACAACATACCAAACAAACTGAGGACCTTGACGATGTTTGTTCGAGATAAACTCTGAAACTACTGTACCGATTTTCATCAAACTTCGTAACTTTCTGTTTTTTGATCCAACTTAAAAGATAGGATAGTTATATGGAACGAAAAAAATATGGGATACGGGATTTGTGCGTACGAAGTCGCGGGCAAAAACTAGTCCTAATATAGGTATACGATTCTTCCGTTACTAACAGACAGTAAGACAGTAAGTGACTGACAGACAACATACAGCCAAAATTACTGGTATTATAGTAATAATAAATAAACATAATAAAGGAGAAGCTCGTGGATAAATAATAACAGCCGCACGGGTCGATCTTTAAGGTTAAGCAACGCTTGCCAAGGTTGGTCTGTGGATGGGTGACCATCTTAACATACCGAGTTTCCTCCGTGCCTCGGAAAGCACGTTAAGCCGTTGGTTCCGGCTGTCATTTGTAGATCATTGGCAGTCGTTACGGATAGTCAGAAGCTAGCTTCTGACAATCCGTCAGAAGCTAGTAAATCTGACTCCAATTTTGCCAAGATGTACCGTATTACCCAGTTAATGGTTGTGGAGGTCTGGTAGGCAGCCGCTCCACGTAAAACACTGGTATTCAGCTGAATCCGGTTTGACTGGAAGCCGACCCCAATGTAGTTGGGAAAAGGCTAGGCAGATGATGATAGTAATAATAAATAATCATAAATCCGCAAGGCAGTTTTGTGGCGAACTGTTGGGCACTGGCGACCCCACGGACCTGATCTCCAGGGAGAATTCTTGTTCCTCATTTCCGGCTTGCCTTTATTGGCTGGCCGGGGTGAAAACTGACGAGGAACAGAGCTCCCACCTCTTTCTTGCCTTAATCGGCCGGTCTGAGTGGAGATTCGCAAGAGCAAACGTGCTCGGGAGAAGGATGTATAATCCAGTAAGGTGCTGGTAGGGATCGTGACCGTACTTCCGGGATTGTCCTGATAGCCGTGGTATACCTCTCCACTCCTCTAGCACCTCAGGATATGTTGCCCCCTTGGCGCTACGTTACTTTGTGCTAGCGACCATTTTCGGGGGGCCCATTTATTGAGTGTGCAAGTCACCCCCTGCCATTTTAAAGCCGTTTTAATTGTCAATAGTCAGGCAGGGGCCAATAGTTCTTCCATAGTAAACGATTATTAGTCCACTAAACCAGCCAAACCCATAGCGTTTCATCTTTTGTTTCCATATTCTGCAATAGTCCTGCTCCAACCGGGGATTGTCTTTGGGTATACTTTCACAGTGCATACAGGGATAATCGTCGGTTGGTGTCCCATTCCATTTGAAATGTCTAAAGAGGCCTCTGCGAGTTCGCTTCGGCCCCTCGTACGCCTACCAAAGGACCGGGTCTCTAGGAAGAGGGACCCGAGAAAGTAAAAAACATTGAAAATAATCATAATAAAATATCTTTATTTCATTCCACAAAAAAAAAGAAACAATAATGTTTTGCTATAATATTTGAGCAAGTTTAATCTGTCCCCCCTAGGGTAAAATCCTCCTCCATAGAATTCCATTCAAATTTGGCATGTACGATCCTTGGGGAGTGTAGGAGAAAGATACTCCAAATTTTCTACGGGAATAAAAAAAAACGGGATATGCGCGTACAAAGTCGCGGGCGAAAGCTATGAATCACTAATTGGGTCCTATTATTGCTAGGCGCGGAAATGGAGGAACGGCTTACTGTAAATACTCCACCGCCATGGCAGAGGATAAATGTGAATAGAAAATGGAGACTTTTGTCTACTAGTGGGACATAATGAGCTAGTTTTTTTAAATTTAGTTGTGTGACGATAGCAAATAGGATTATTTATAGGGTTCCGTACCCAAAGGGTAACCAACGGAACCCTATTCCTTCCGTCCGTCTATCTGTCTGTCAGCGGGCTGTATCTCAAGAACCTTAATAGGTAGACAGTTGAAATTTTCATAGATTGTGTATTTTTATTGCCGCTATAACAACAAATAATGAAATTTAAGGTTTATGGTACGGAACCATTCTTGTGCAAGTCCGAATCGCACTTGGCCGGTTTTTAATTTGTTACAAATCGTATAAGCAGCGTGTGTGACTGCAATAATTTGCCTCCCCTAGAGGTTGTTTGACCCCATCGATTCCTATTTCCTTGATGCAATTAATTGCAGTCAGTAGGTACCTGTGCGCTAAGTAACTATGCAGGTGATTCATGACATTTGCGGAATTTGTTCGTAAGACACCGCGAACCAGGAACGCAAAGGGCATTGAGAGGAACACGGCTGGGTTTTAGTCAGTAAAAGTCTGACACTCCCTTCTGCAAATTCCATCAAAGGTTGTCACCTCCACCAGTTTTTTCCATCTGTTCGTAAGCGGCTGGACAGGACATGGCTGGAGGTGGATAGTGATCCACCTAATTGGGCAACACAGTGGTGTTGTCCAATTTCTCACAGGTCATGGCAATTTTAAGAGTAAATTATTTTCCTTTAAGCTTGTGGCCTCGCCTTTATGTCAATGTTCTACAGCTGACCATGAATACGAACAATCCGCACATCACATCTTATGGGAGTGTAGTCTTTGGCAAACTGAACGCAATATTATGTTAGATAGTATTAAGGTTACATCTGGGGTAGTTTACTATACGGACCTTGTTGAAACCAGAACAAATTTCCGTGCGTTCAAGCGATTTTGCCATACCTATTACTTGAATCAAAAGTAGCTCACAATTTCGAATTCGAATGAAATCGAATCAGTCCGTCAGTTAGATTGTCAATTGAAAAGATTGTGTTTTTTTTTTGTTACGTAAACCAAAATTGACGAAGATACGACGCTTTTAAATTTCTCAATACGTCACGCCGTGGTATAAGTTTTAGTGCGTTCTGATATCACGAGCCACTCCCGAGTTTTGATGCGTTTTATATTCATTGATTTACAAAAACAAAAAAACACTCCATTATTTTTCAATACTCTGACGGACTAAATAAATTTGCAATTTTTTTTATGGTGGAAACTAGCCTATTCTACTAATTATATTAGGCAACATTCATATTCACATCTCAACTAAAATCTGTAAAAAATATATTTAAATTGAGGTTTTTTTGATAGATTGCAACTGACATGCAAATGAGAACATTGCCAAAAATTAGTAGAACTCATATACGGCACTCTGATCAAGATTCAATAATAAAGCCTTATTTACCTTATTTACATACAATATCATCAGATTGTGTATTTCTATAACCGCTATAACAACAAATAATAAAAGTTAAGGTTTATGGTACGGAACCCTTCGTGTGCGAGTAAGACTCGCTCTTGGCTGGTTTTTTTTTTTCAGAACTAACCAGCTGGTGTAACAGTAGATCCTCAAAACCTTCATCATACCCAACATGGTCTCAAACTCATGTGTGCTTATATACCCGAAATATATTGGCATGCCCTGACCACAGGGAAATTGTCACTTTCCTCTAGTGAGGAGGTCAGTTGCATCACCGCCGACCAAAACAAAAATAAATCCCCTGATATTTTGAACTAAACCAAAATAAATTTAAAAGTCACGGTTCAAAATTAAAAAAAAAAGGTTTCAGAACAGCCAAAAATATTCCGGAATAGAATTAAAAGTCCGGTAACGTTCCATCGGCCATTTTTAATTAAGCTGTCGATTTTGTTAAAAGAAGTGCGACTTCAAAGACCAGTCTGATTGAATGTCCAACTTGATTTGATTATTGTGTTTGATGTTCCTACCTTTGGTAGGCTGCTCCTATCGGACATAACTGTCAGGACCAGGTACAAGCTGACGAATTTTTGGTAATATCAATATTTTTTGTACTCATAAGTTTTAATGATGGGTCCATTTTTGATGAACTTGTGCGGAGTATGTCATTGCAGTGGAGGCGTCATTGCAGTCCTCGTATTTGGCTCGACCTGCATTGGAACGTAATGGAATCGAGAGCAATATACAATATACTCTGTGATAGAGAGTGCAATAAGAAATGTTCAATCAATCAAACGAAGAACCAATAAATATACCTTAATTCGATCACAGTTGGAGTATGCCACATGCATTTGGAACCCTCATTACTCTAAATACATAGAGCAAATCGAGTCAGTACAGCGAAAGTTCTTACGTACTACGAACTATCGGTGTTACCGCTCTAGGTCCTCTTACAACAATCTTTTACAAAAATTCTCTTTACCAAAATTAAAGCTGAGAAGAACGCTTTTAGACATAATGCTCTTATATAATATTGTACGCAACAAATTTAACTGTAATATGCTAGTAAACCAAATATATATCTGTATACCCTATCGTTCAACCTCAATACGATCCACTAGAAAACACTGTTTGTTTGCACCTAGGAATTGTAAAACAAATGCAGGCAAACGCGCCCCTTTGCGTAGAATAATGTATTCCTTTGATACTCATGTTCATAATATAGATATATTCACAAGTTCACGATCAAGTTTTAGGATCCAGATTAATAAATTGCTATTATCTCCTTAACTTCTTGCTCAAAAATATTGTAAAATAGACTAAAATTGTTATTGTAAAGGGTAATTTGTAGGTAAACATCCTTTATATATCAATTTGTGGACTACGTTGCTGGTTACACTGTAAGAATTTTTTTTATAATGTTTTAAGCTAATAAGTAAGCCGTCAGTGTAATTGTTTGTGGTCCTAAATAAATTAAAAAAAAAAAAAAAAAAAAAAAAAATATACTTATTATGTACCTATGACATCATCATCATATAAACCGAAAGAACCACACAACACAATAACCGGTCCTGTGCGTCTCGCATCCATCGGCTTCCCTCACCAGGTCATCGGTGCACCTTGTGGGATATTCAGGGAATATTAAAAATAACTTATTTAGTAGGAGCTCGTGGCTAAATAATAACAGCCGCACAGGTCGATCTTCATGGTTAAGCAACGCTTGCCAAGGTTGGTCTGTCGATGGGTGACCATCTTAACATAGCGAGTTTCCTCCGTGCCTCGGAAAGCACGTTAAGCCGTTGGTCCCGGCTGTCATTTGTAGATCTTTGGCAGTCGTTACAGATAGTCAGAAGCCAGTAAATCTGACTCCAGTCTTGCCATGAAGTACCGTGTTATCCAGTTACTGGGTTGTGGAGGTCTGGTAGGCAGCCGCTCCGCGTAAAATACTGGTATACAGCTAAATCCGGTTTGACTGGAAGCCGACCCCAATATAGTTGGGAAAAGGCTAGGCAGATGATGATTAAAAATACCTTATTTAAATTGTTGAATATGCATGTTTACTAATCATTATATAACTAAATGCATTCTAAAATTAGAATGCATCTACTGAATAAATATTCCAATTAACATCAAGTATCAAGACTATTGTGAATAAGTGCATAAGTCCTGAAACCCCGTAAAGTCAAGGATCGTATTTCAAGACTAAAGGATTGCTATCGTATTGACTTTCAAGAAATGGCGCCATGGCTAGCTATGGCGTTGTCACTATGAGGTAGGCCTTTTCCAATTAAGTAGAATGGTTTAGACAATCTCAAACAATCTTTTTTTTTTATTTGAGATGCGTTTCCTCTTGACACTATTCTAGGTCAAAAGCAACAGAGACAAAGTCGACGATGGAGTGACCTTACCCAGAAGAAGTCTGTTCAGTCTAACTTTGAAGAGATTAAAGTTGAATGCGATCGGAAACACAGACGCAGGTAGAGAGTTCCACTCCTTTGCTGTGCGCATTCTAACAGACGAGACGTTTGGAAACGCTTAGCGCGAATTGGTGGAATAGCAACAAGGTAGGGATGGTAATTTAGAGTGCGTTTAGATATTCGATGCTAGAAGGGGGCGGTGGGATAAGGTCGTGGAGTTTCTGGGCACACTCACCGAAGTACAATCTGTAGGAGACCAAACAGGCCCCCTTGCGGCGATAAGCCAAACTGTGTGTAGTGATCATCGCCTGATCGTGTACAAATTTGTTCCTATGTTTACTCAAGGTTCGTCACACTTAATTGGAAATTTTAGATATAAAAGTAGGGGCGCAAATTGGGAATTTTGAGCACACTTTTTGCTGGTCATACCAAAGACTTCACTCGCGATGAACTGTCAGCTGAGGAAAGTGCTGAGATAATGTCAGACACCTTCACTTACTGTGCTGACATTGCTATTGATCGCATATCTATGACCAACATTCGTAGATGTGATCAGTGGAATGACTACCTTGTTGAACAACGTAAAAGCTATCGTAGAGCGAGCAGACAACTTAATTTGCTTAAAAAACGTAAGGTTACCGGGGACCTCCTTAATCTTGCTTTAAGTACTTTTAGAGTTGCCAAGTCACGCCACAGAGCCTCGGTTGAAAAATCTAAGGGTAATTTACTATTTTTGTACCAAGAGTTCAAGGCTAATAGATCTGTTGACCTTGTGTATGTTTAAAACATTAAAGTAAATAATAAACATACAACCGGCATTGAAGAAACAACGGATGTTTTGCTTGGTTCTCTTATACCAGACGATTCATCAGTAAATAATAATGCAAAAAACCTATCAATTTATTTTAAAAGGAAACCTAGTATGAAAAATAACGTACCCGTTAAAAGAAAATAGTCCGTGTGCTACCTCGGTATGCTACTAGAAAGGAACTTTTCATTTATTAATCGTATAAAAACAGTAGGTGAAAAAGAACTTCTACGCCTTGACGAGAATATCCTAGAATAGGATAGAATATACTATATTACCTGGGGCTACTTACTTGGATTGTATGTGCTACCTGTCCTGGCTGACAGGGCCACCGTAGGTGCGGTACGACGTAAATTGCTGCAAAGCCAGCGTTTCGCTTTGGTATTCTTATGCAAGGCGTATAGGACGGTTAGTACTGAAGCCTTACCGGTGCTTGTGGGTGTCCTTCCACTCGATCTAGAAGTGCAGCGGCGTGTTGCAAACTTGCAATGTACATGCTGCGCGATCGTGCTAAGATCTCTAGATTACTAAAACCCCTGACTGACGTCTGGGAGGACCTTTTATCCGAATGGCAATTTAGGTGGGAAAATTCCATAAAAGGCCCCCACCAGTTTTTTCCATCGGTTTGTGAGCGGCTGGATGGGACATGGCTGGAGGTGGATCATTGTGGTGCCCAATTTCTCACAGGTCATGGCAACTTTAAGAGTAAATTATTTTCCTTTAGGCTTATGACCTCGCCTTTATGTCAATGTTCTAGAGCTGACCATGAATACGAACAATCCGCACACCACAACTTATGGGAGTGTATTCTTTGGCAAACTGAACGCGATATTATGTTAGATAGTATTCAGGTTACATCTGGAGTAGTTTACTATACGGACCTTGCAGAAACCAGAACAAATTTCCGGCGTTCAAGCGATTTGGCCATACCTATTATTGGAATCAAAAGTAGCTCACAATTTAGGGCCCATTAGTTTTAGTGTTAATATATAAGCCGTGGTGCTTGGCAACAGGGCTTAACCCAGTTGTATATGCCCCTTTGTGTCTATTAGCCTAGTTCTATTCTGTCTCCTGCTTGATACAGAGGGAAGTGGAAATTATTATTTTTTTTTTCCTACTCCTCCGCTGTACTTTTCTGATTAATTTCATTGCAGGATCCAAGACAGTTGAATCGTTTCTCCGGGACTCGTCGGGCTTCATTGGCTCGGCGTTTTTCTGGTGGTCGCCACTGTTGATTCTGGCTTTCAGGGGTTGCAGTGGTTGGGAATGTGTGGCGGGCTTGTCCTAAAAAAAAGCCAATCTGTGAAGCTTAGCATCCACCAGTTTTACTACTTTCAATCTCTCGAAGAGGCCGTTCTTTCCGACATATTGAGCTCGGTTTTCAGTCTAGTCGGATATAACTATATACCAGGGGGGCTCAAAAGGCCACTTTAGGAAATCTTATTAGAATCATCATATTAATCACGAAACAATCTGTCAAATTTCATTTTCATCTTTATCGTCTACGCATTAGGTTCAAGGTTGATTGGGAAAATTTGACAGTGCGTGATTTGCTTTCTGATTCTGCAAAAGTGGCCTTTTTAGACCCGCTGTATTATAAATAGAGCGACAGTCTATCTGACCCCGTATCTTGGTACCATTGTACCCCTCGGCAAACCTAGTCTAAAGATTTGCGGGCTTTTGACTACCCGTAACGAGATAAAAGTCCTGTGTAACAGAGATCTAAAAATTAAAAACTAGCTAAGTGCGAGTCGGGCTCTCACACAAAGGGTTCCGTACCATAAACCTTAATTTTTTGTTATAGCGGCAATAGAAAGACACAATCTGTGAAAATTTCAACTTTCTACCTGTTTCGGTTCTTGATATACAGCCCACTGACAGACACACGGACGGACGGACGGACGGACGGACGGACGGACAGCGGAGGCTTAGTAATAGGGTTCCGTTGGTTACCCTTTGGGTACGGAACCCTAAAAATCCGGTTCCAATAGATTTTTTTAAGGAAGGGAAATCATGAAACGACTTAGGAGCGGAAGGTGTCAGACTCTTACTGGCTTAAACCCATCCGTGTTCCTGCAAATGACCTTTGCATTCCAGAGCCGCGGTGACTCTTTCGCGGTAAACAAATTCCGCAGAGCTTAACATGTTTTACGAGACCCGGCCTGTAATGAATCAACATATCGACGGCAAAGCCCTGAATAGACCTGCAGCCTTTGCTCAGTACTCTACTCTTAAAACATCAGCATAAAGTTTTAAAATGAATATTAGAATTTCAAAATAGGGTTGGTTAATAAAATATTACACTTATCAACCCTCTGTAACCTAATTACTACAAAAGTACAGAGTTAGGCTGTCCATTGCGAGCGGAGCGGAGAATGAAGAAATATTAGGTAACCAATCATGTCAATCAAAATATCAATGACTCACGTGGTACGCAGATTTTATGCAATTCCATTGGTTAACATTCCTCTGTTTCTCCGCTCCGCTGCCTCGCTCCGCTGTAATGGACAGGCACCCTAAAGGGAAGTTCTATTGATTTTACTGCATCGCTTAAACGAATTACTGAACCCTTCGAGTAAGCAATTGCCTGGATAGAACCATGTTTACAAAATAAACCTTTGTTTACATGCACCCTCGATAATGTGTAAATTATTGCAGCACTTAACCTATCTACTTTAGAATCCTAAATAATATTAAAAGTACTAAAGTGAGTTTGTTTCACTTGTTTGTTATATCTTCTCGTCTTAACGGCAGAGCATGTCCTCTGCCGGATTGCAGAATTTGTTTGAAAGAGTCACCGCAGCCCTAGAACGCAAAGAGCAGTAGGAGGAACACGGATGGGCTTTTAACCAACTTCTTCAAAGAGGAGGTTCTATGTTCGGCTTGTAAATTTTTTTTTGTTTTATTGGAACGAAGTTCCTTATCGCGCGTCGTGAAAGGGGGCTAGACGGAAAAAATTCTTACGAAAAGTTGTCACGACACTTTTTGCTATAGTAAGCTATTGTAAGCTGTGCGAATGGAATAGAATGGAATGGAATGGAATGGAATGGAATGGAATGGAGTGGAATGGCATGGAATAGAATGGAGTGGAATGGAATGGAGTGGAATGAAATGGAGTGGAATGGAATGGAGTGGAATGAAATGGAGTGGAATGGAATGGAATGGAATGGAATGGAATGGAATGGAATGGAATGGAATTTCTCATCTCAATAGGGACATGGGGATATGGGGATTGAGATGAGAAACTGTGGGTCATTAGTTGCCAACGATACGATACCATCTTAGGGAAAAGGATAAAGTCGTAAAACACAGTTATGTTTCTAGTTTGATTACAATTCGCGCGTTGAGAAAGGGGGCTAGACGGAAAAAATTAAGACCAAAAGTTGTAACGACACATTAAGACCAAAAGTTGTAACGACACTTTTTGCTATAGTTGTAAGCCATGCGGCGTAGGAACTTCGTTCCATCCGGGTGTCCCTTGACACCTCTCAAGTTTTTTTTGAATTCGGGAACACCTCTGGCGTATACGCTACGCCAGAGGTGGTTCCATTGCCACATAGTCAGAATCTGATGATGGAATCCCATGAATGAAACAATGTTTTTCATAAACCATGTCCTCTACCAGGGTTGCAAAATTTGTTCGAAAGGGTCACCGCGGCCGAGGGAACGCAATATACAGCAGAAGGAACACGGATGGGTTTTAGTCAGTAAGAATATAACAATCCCTTCCACTCCGCCCAGAGCGGAAAGAGTCAATTGATGATTTCCCATCATTACAAAAAAAAGATAGAAGAAAAAAGAACATAGGACAATAAACTCCCTTGGGATTATTTCCGACTAACACATGAGCAAAGTCGCGGGCAGCTAGTGAGGTATGAAATTCGTTGCTCATTAAACTGCCAGCTAAAATATTAATGGTATTAATTAGAGCTTAACCGCAGATTTAAAAGCTGGGTAAACACATCTATTAGCAAAAAGGGTTTTTAATTGCGTTTATGCAGATGGGTAGATCTTCCCCCTAGAAGTATAAAATATCCAAATTGTGTTTCACAACATTGGACGTGATTTTTTTAACTTACTTTCATTGCTTCTGTAAAAGTAGGATGTTTTGCTTGAATAATCTATTTGGTTCTTTGGTCTAAAGTTGTTGAACACGTATTTTTTGTTTTATCTCGTAAAAAAAAATAACATGATACAATGTCACGCGTTGGTTCACTTTTTAACCGACTTCTTCAAAAAGGAGGTGGTTCTATGTTCGGCTGTATTTTTTTTTTTTGTTGCTTCACTTTTTACCAAGAACTGACGTTACCAGCCCCCACCACTACACGCTTTACACGTGTATTTTTTTTAATTTGTAATGGGTTTGCTCTTGACTCTAGTCTATGTCAGAGATGACAGAGACAAAGTCTACGATGGAGCGAGCCTACCCAGAAGGAGCCTGTTCACTCTAACTTTGAAGAGATTAGGGTTGTAAGCTTTTGGAAACACAGACGCAGGCAGAGAGTTCCACTCCTTTGCTGTGCGCATTATAAAAGACGTTTGAAAACGCTTAGTGCGAATTGGTGGAATAGCCACATGGTAGGGATGGTAAGATGCAGTGCGTCTGGATGTCCGATGGTAGAAGGGGGCCGGTGGGATGAGGTCGTGGAGTTCTTGGGCACACTCACCGAAGTACAATCTGTAGAAGACCGACAAGCAGGCAACCTTACGGCGATGAGCCAAGGTATGTAGCTTGGCATCCACCAGTTTTACGTCGCCGATGAGCCTCTTAGCTCTACGTTCCACCGAGTCAAGCGCGGCCAGTGTGATACTTAGCTGAGCCATCCCAAAGGTGGCTACAATACTCCATGCAGGATCGGATTTGTGCTTTGTATATTTGTCATTTTAAGGGTTCCGTACCAAACGACAAGCCAGCGGAACCCTATTATGTATGTATCTCAAGAACCGTAATAGGTAGCCAGTTGAAATTTATCATAGAGCGATTTTTTCAGAGAATACATTCTATTGACGCTGTAACAACAAATAATAAATATTAAATTAAATGAAAGTTAAAGGGGCACCCATTCAGGTGTACTGGTGGTCGCAAGAGCTGGCGACGCTGCGTCAGGCATGCGTTGCCGCACGGCGCCGGTACACCAGGCACCGCAGGCTCCGCATCCGCCCTCCGGATGCGCAGATCAGAGAGGCGGAGCTGTACGAGGGGTACAGAGTGGCGAAGGCCGCCCTCCGAGCTGAGATCCTGCAGGCCAAGGATCTGGCTGTCAAGGAGATGCTGGAGTCTCTGAACGGGGACCCGTGGGGAAGGCCCTACAAAATAGTGCGGAATAAGCTTCGCACCTGGGCCCCCCACGGCCCCAGCTGGTGGAGGACGTGGTAAGCGCTCTGTTCCCCTCGCGAAGGGAGCATACTCCCCCGCTTATGGCTCTGCCACCTGCGGCGCCTGATACGGACTACACCGGTGACGACGATGACGATGCTCCTGAGGTGACTGAGGTAGACCTGAGAGTGGCGGTTAATAGGCTGAAGGCCAAAAATACCGCCCCAGGACCCGACGGCTTACCTGAAAAAGCCTGGGTCCTGGCCTTGGAGGCTCTCGGGCCTCGACTAAGAGGGTTCCTAAGCGCATGCTTGGAGAGGGGCCAGTTCCCACTTCGTTGGAAGACGGGGAAACTGGTCCTCATTAAGAAGCCGGGGCGCCCTGCGGACTCTCCGTCCGCATACCGGCCCATTGTGCTGCTCGATGAGGTGGGCAAGCTCTTTGAAAGAGTAATTGCAAACCGCCTTGTCGAGCACCTAGGGAGGGTGGGGCCGGATCTGGCGGAGAACCAGTTCGGTTTCCGCACGGAACGCTCTACGGTGGACGCCACCATGCGCGTGAGAGCCCTCTCGATGGGGGACGCGGTTTCCCGGAGCGGGGTCGTCTTGGCGGTGTCTCTAGACATCGCCAATGCCTTCAACACCCTGCCCTGGAGTTGTATCAGGGAGGCACTTCGGTATCACCGGGTGCCGACCTACCTCCGTCGCGTAGTCGAGGATTACTTGACGGACAGAGCCGTCATCTACCCCGGTCACCTGGGAGAGTGGAACCGGCGAGAGATGTCGTGCGGTGTTCCACAGGGTTCCGTTCTGGGGCCGCTTCTGTGGGACATCGGCTACGAATGGGTGCTGCGCGCCGACCTCCCTAGTGGCGTCAGCGTTGTGTGCTATGCCGACGACACGCTGGTACTGGCGCAAGGGGGATCGCACCAAGCGGCGGCTGACGCTATGACACGCGGGGTTGCGATAGTCGTTGAGAGGATCCGGCAGTTGGGTCTCGAGGTGGCCCTACACAAGTCCGAAGCCATGTGCTTTCATGGATCTCGGAACAGACCACCGTCGGGATCCCAAATAACGGTAGGAGGGGTTCAAATCAGCGTCGGATCGACGATGACTTACTTGGGTCTCGTTATTGACAGCCGGTGGAACTTTGTTGAGCATTTCCGACGTTTGGCTCCTAGACTGGAACGAGCCGGGGCTGCCTTCAAGCGGCTTTTGCCCAATCTAAGGGGTCCAAACGCCTCCTGCCGGAGGCTTTACGCGGGGATCGTGCGGTCCATTGCCCTTTATGGGGCGCCGGTGTGGGCGCCTACTTTGAGGAAGCGACCTGCCCGTTACCTCAACTCGTCCCAGAGGGTGATGGCCATCCGGCTTGCCCGGGGATACCGCACGGTCTCTGGCGAGGCGGCGAACCTCCTTGCCGGACTGCCGCCATGGGATCTAGAGGCGAGAGCCCTCGCACTCATTTATGAATGGCGCCTGGAAGTGCTACGCCGGGGCGAGACTCCTCTGCCGCGGCAAATCGCAGTACGGCGGGCGGAGCTCCGGCAGGATCTCATGGCAGTATGGAGACAAAGACTGTCCCAACCCAGCGCTGGTCACGCCACAATTGCGGCGATAAGTCCCCTCTTTGAGGAGTGGCTAGAGCGGCGCCACGGCGTCCTTACTTTCCGCTTGACGCAGGTACTCACCGGACACGGTTGTTTCGGGAGGTACGCTGTTTCGAATACGGCGGGAGGATACGCCCGGGTGTCAACACTGCGAGGATCGCCCGGAGGATACGGTGGAGCATACGGTTGAGGTCTGCCCTGCTTGGGCGGAGCACCGCCGTGTCCTCGCCGAGGCGATCGGCGGCGGCGATCTCTCGCGTCCGGCCCTGGTTCAAGCTATGGTCCGAAGCGAGGAGACATGGGAAGCGGTCACCTCCTTCTGCGAAGCAGTAATGCTAGCAAAGGAGGAAGCCGAACGTGTGAGAGAAAGGGAAACCTCACGCCCCAGCCGCCGCAACAGAAGAAGACGCCCCGAGCGTCGGGAGTCGCAGGGCTATTTTCGGCCACCGTAAGCGCGAGCCTGCGGACGGCGAGCATTGGGTGGCTCGCCGTCTGATCAGAACCAGGCCCGGGTGGACGGCGCGCTGTGTTTCACGCGTGCCTCAAAGAGCTGTCAGCGTAAAAGACGGGGCCCGCTAGGGCCAGTGCCTGCTGGGGCTGCGGACTTCGTTCGAAAGAGGCACCGTACCCTGGAACGCAAAGGGCACTGGGAGAAACGCGGAAGGGTTTTAGTCAGTAAGAGTCTGACACTCCCTTCTGCTTCACCCAAAGCGGGAGGAGTCATTTGATGATTTCCCATCCTTAAAAAAAAAAAAAAAAACCCATACAAGAAACGTGTTTTTTTTTTCTCGGTTGATGGTTCAGAACCCTTCGTATAAGAGTCCGACTCGCATTTGGCCGGTTTTTCTATTGATTTGAAAATGCAAAAAATACGTGACCAATAATTTTATAATCAAACTGATGGATAAAAATCATTATTTCCTATCCAGGAAAATACCGTATTCCCTACATGATTGCTAGTTAGCCTGTCTGAAAAATACACTTACTCGAATACACTTATATTAATACTAGTTGACCCGCTCAACTTCGTCTGCTCCGCTCCTATTGGTCTTAGCGTGATGATAGCCTTTCTCTACAAATAGACTATCGAACACTGAAATAATATTTCAAATCGGACCAGTAATTCCTGAGTTTAGCGCGTTCAAGAAAACAAACAAACAGACTCTACAGCTTTATATATTAGTATATACTATATTTATCTATACTAATATATAAAGCTGAAGAGTTTGTTTGTTTGATTGTTTACTTGAACGCGCTAATCTCAGGAACTACTGGTCCGATTTGAAAAATTGTTTCAGTGTTAGATAGCCCATTGATCGAGGAAGGCTATATATATCATCACGCTAAGACCAATAGGAGCAGAGCAGTAATGAAAATTGTGACGCAGACAAAGTTGCGCGGGAAAGCTAGTTAATATATAAAGCTGAAGAGTTTGTTTGTTTACTTGAACGCGCTAATCTCAGGAACTACTGGTCCGATTTGAAAAATTATTTCAGTGTTAGATAGTCCATTTATCGAGGAAGGCTATAGGCTATATATCATCACGCTAAGTCCAAGAGGAGCGGAGCAGTAATGAAAATTGTGACGCAGACGAAGTTGCGCGGGTCAACTAGTATTAGTATATATATAGATAAGTGAATTCGACGAAGTATTCTATTTTTCTGTGATACTGCATGTCAGGGGTCACAGTACTGAGAAACAAGAGATAACTTCATTCAATAGTCTGTTGTTTTAATAAACAAATGTGTTGACATAGTTTCTAATAATTTATACCTTTTACATACTTTCATCTAGTGCGAAGCTCGAATAAATAGTAGTAAATATTGATACTGGAATAGCTTCTGCCACCAGATCCGCCCGCTTGAAATTCGAAAGTTATCCCATGGGACATTGTACACGCTCGGGATAAAATATCATACAAATCCATACAAGGTATCAAACTGACGGAGTAACCTACATATATATAATGTTACTAGTTGACCCGCGCAACTTCGTCTGCGTCGCAATTTTCATTACGGCTCCGCTCCTATTGATCTTAGCATGATGATATATACTCGTAGTAGGTAGGCCTTATAGCCTTCCTCGATAAATGTGCTATCTAACACTTATATATTTTTTCAAATCGGACCAGTAGCTCCTGAGATTAGCGCGTTCAAGCAAACAAACTCTTCAGCTTTATATATTAGTATAGAAGTACAGATTAGCTTTTACACCCTTTTGCTCACGTTAAATCTCGGAATTTGTTCGAAAGAGTCACCGCGGCGCTGGACCGTAAAGGGCCATTAGGAGGAACACGGATGGGTTTTAGTCAGTAAGAGTCTGACACTCCCTTCCGCTCCGCCCAGAGCGGAAGGAGTCATTTGAAGAAATCCCATCCAAAAAAAGATTGACTTTGTCAAAAAACCCGACCGCTAAAAACGATTAAAAAGTTCGAAACAAGTCGCTTTTGAAGCAGTCTGATGCAGTTGGTGGCATCAGAACAGTGATTTAACTGCGGTCGGGTTTTTTGCCAAAGTAATTTTTTTTTTAAGTCATAATATGACGTCAAAAATCGGCCATTCTGTTTTTTTTTATTTTGATTTACCCAGTGTCACTCTTACAGGAAATAGGAAACAAACTTCACCTTCCAAGCTAAAATCCTTCGAGCCGTTCAGGCCACAGAGAATTAGAATTATACATACATACATACTCTCGAAAAACATAACCCTCTTTCTGGCGCAGTCGGGTAAAAAGGGTCTATGTGTGTTTTAAAATTCATCTATTCTTGGTTAGAACATTGCACTTGAAGAGGTCCCACGATTAATTAAACGTCCCTCGCAAAACTGCTTCCAAAAACTTATTTTCCAGCCATATTTTACGAGATCACGACATATTCTAATGCTTACTCAACAAAAAAAAAAATTAAACAACTGTACGGGTCAAGACTATTTCGTCGCACTTTACAAGCAACTAGACATATACTTAATTATGTAATAATATGTATTGCTTGCTCAGTTATTATCGGAGACAATTGAAGTGTGGTCGGTGTGGTGCTATATTTGTGACCTCTTAAAAGAAACGATAAATTGAATTAAAATAACAAGTGGTTTAATCGAATTGTAGGATAAAGTTGTAAGTATTTTTTTTTTTCGAGTTTTTTTTGGATTAACAGTAGTAAGATATTCATTGTTTCTTTATCAATAGAGAATTGGGGTCTAAAAAGGCTACTTTAGTAGACACATTAAGATAATATTAATTATACAACAATCTGCCAAATTTCATATTCATCTTTATCGCTAAATCATTAGGTTCAAGGTTGATTGGGAAAATTTGACAGTTTTGGGTAGCTTTTTGGTTGTGTGATGTGTTGAGTTTTATTCGCTTATACAGGTTGTAACGAAAAGGTGTAGTAAACTGGTCATATTTAAAAAATTGCTTCTGCCCATTTAGATAAACAGCTTTGTTAGAGAAAGTCATAGTACTATTCCATTAAAAATATATACCTTCCATACGAATTTTGACCAGGTTGCTAAAAAGGTCACTTAAGGAGATTCATACAAAGAATCATGACGTATTGATCTCACAAGAATATGTCATATTTAATTTTTATCTTTATTGCTAACGTATTAGGTTCAAGGTTGATTGGGAAAATTTGCCAGTGATGGGTAACGTGATGTGCTTTCTGATTCTGCTAAAGTGGCCTTTTTAGACCCGCTGCTGACTCTGAAACATGAACTTTGTGTATGACCGAATTGCTTGTAGAAAGTGGTTCATTTGCATGGGCTTTTGGGCAAGCACTTTTTAGTAACCAAAGGATAACCAACGGAACCCTATTACTAAGCCTCTGCTGTCCGTCCGTCCGTACGTCTGTCTGCGGGCTGTATCTCAATAACCATAATAGGTTAACAATTTATTTCTATTGCCGCTACAACAACAAATAATAAAAATTACGGTTTATGGTACGGAACCCTTCTTGTAAGAGTCCGACTCGGACTTGGCCGGTTTTTAAAGTATGACTACAGCTTTCCATTATACCCCGCGGACCTACTCACCCGGAAGAAAAGTGTATTTTGTTATTTACATCGTAGTACAGTCCGCTACAAAAGTGATTGGTTTTTAAACGAATTTCAAAAAAAAGAGGAGGTTCTCAATTCGGTTGATATTTTTTTTTTATGTATGTATCTACACAGATTACTCTGAGGTTCTGATCCGGTTTCTGTGTTTATTTTTTCATACTTGCCATTTTGGTCCCGCTAAAATTAAATTCAGTTTGGTTCAGCTCAGTTTTTATTTTATGAGAATTATTGCTTATTTCAAATTTCTGCGTAGACGAAGACGTCGTTCAAGTATCACTAAACGATAAATAAAAAAGTATGTATATAGATAAGTAAAGAAGTTTGTTTTTAAAAAACAAAGAAACAAAACCAAAAACACCGACTTCCGAAATTAAGGTTATTTTATAATAATAATAATAATAATTTATTTCAGATTTCTCCATATAAATTGTTAGTAACACGAAAATACTTAGAAACTAATGTTAGTAAACAAAACAAATGGAGTATGACAAAAAAAAAAATATAATACAGATTTTGGGAGAATCCGACACCAGAACGCATACAACATGCTATTTTACTGCGTGCAGTCGTATCCAGCGCTCAAGCATCGGACAATCCCACCTGTCCGTCAATACGCTCAAGATGCTGTTGGAACTAGCTCGCACGCGAGTCAGGGTCGAGGTGCAACGTTTACGCATGATTGTCGCAAAACTGTCGACGTTGGCTTCGGCAAACATGCCGGAGGCACTGCAATACCGCGGCAGTCCCATCAGCATCCTAAACGCATTATTGTACTTATAGTTTGTAGTTATAGTTAGTGTGTTTATAGTGTATTTATAGTTTGTGGTGTTTTGTTTGGAAGTCGATATTTTTTTTCACTCTGAGATTTATCAGAAGCGTCCTGGACTTCTGGCGATTTTCGCAGTTGATGGCAATAGAGTCGCCCACTATAACATTTTATGGGACGGATTAAACGTAACTGGTGAAATGTGTGTACCTAACTACTACATCTTCGACCACATCATCGCTTACCAACAGGTGAGATAGTGGTCAAACGCGTGCCTATCAATAGTAAAAATAAAAAAAAAAACTTAAAAAAAGTACCGTTAATGTAATACCTAAGTACATGTTCTAACAATGTTTAATTCTTGATCTCAATAAACACCTTAAGACGAAAATAAAAATTCTTGCACCCACTACTGCCCCCTTTAAGTCAACCCCTAATTTAAACAAACTGTTACTTTTTCTTACAGCTGAAGTCCATTACAAAACGTTGTATAATGACTTCCGACCATTTACAATTACAATAAGAATGATGCTAAAAGGGTGGATGAGTCTTATTACTGGGGCATACTGTTTATTTTTTGTTGAGTATAAAAGAAACCAATTAGGGACCTTTCTTCCCAGATTTGGGCTTTGTGGACTGCTCTAGCCGTGTTTCGCAAATAGTTTTTAACCAAAGTATTCGTAATCTAATAAAATTATTTATTACTAGGTATTGTCTGCGGTTTCGCTCGCGTTCATGTTTCATTTTAGCAAATAAAACCGGCCAAGTGCGAGTCGGACTCGCACACAAAGGCAATTTTATTGATATTGCGGCAATAGAAATACACTAACTGTCTACCTATTACGGTTCTTGAGATACAGCCCGCTGACAGACAGACGGACGGACGGACGGACAGTGGCCGCTTAGTAGGTTCATCTATAGTCAGGGTCTCCAAGGCTCTCGACATAGTTACCGATCTCCTAGCGACCGAAATTGACTGAATTAGACTTCCCGCCTTGTAAACGTACAAAATTATCCCTAGGATCAGACTATTAGGGTAAAAAAGGACAGGCCATTGCCTACCCGTTATCCACAGACTTACATTATGATATTATTTTAATAAATTATGGATAAAATGTTATGTATAGTGTAAGTGCCTAATTAACTTCCTAATTTAATTTAATTTACTGTTTCTCTTTTTCAGACAAACATGACCCCGAATAAAATGCTGATATCAATTACGATATTCTTATCGTTGGTGTACAAATGTAAGTAAAAACAACGGAAACCTTTAAAAAGTATGTTACGCAGTCAGATTGGCGTCAGAGGAATAATAAACAAAGGAAGTTTATTGACACGATCGAAGTCCAACTATGCAATTGTGTTTAAACGCTTAGTTGACACTTCGCGTGACCCAAGGGCTGGCTTTTACCTCAGACAGAGGATAAGCATTGCCATACAACGTAGCAATGCCGCCAGTCTTTTGGGCTCACTTCCAGTGGACAGCGATGCGGACGAATTTTTTGACGCCTTATTTTAGTTAGGATTTCTTGTTTTAAGTGTATACAGGGTTATTTGTAAAACACCAGCAACCTCTTAGGCAGTGAAAGTACACATGATTATAAGCAACTTTTACTTTGAGAGAACCCCGAAATCACGAGAAAAATATCAGCTGTTTCATACATTTTCATTGGCTAAATATTGCATTTTGTATGAAACAGCTGATATTTTAAAATAGCATTTTTTTTTCCACGTTATGCCGTTGGATCTACGCGCTAGATCGCTCTCCGGTCGTGTCGGGTTGCCGTCCCATCGGAATATGAGAGTGATGGAAGAGACAGTGCACGTGTGTTTGCGCACACATGTGGATCATAATATGTCCCGCGTCGATGGTTAGTCTCCGTGGAGATTGGCTGCCATGGCCGAAATCGGTCAGGAGGATTATTGTATATATTGTTCCGAACCCAATGACAGACAGTGGGGCTCAACACCTACACTAACTGCTTACAGCGTCTGACTAGATAATACCAGCCGCACGGGTCGATTTTCAAGGTTAAGCAACGCTTGCGAAGGTTGGTCATTGAATGGGTAACCATCTTAACATACCGAGTTTCCTCCGTGCCTCGGTAAGCACGTTGCCGCTGATCCCGGCTGTCATTTGTAGATCTTTAGCAGTCGTTACGGATAGCCAGAAGCCAGTAAATCTGACTCCAGTCTTGCCATGAAGTACCGTGTTACCCAGTTAATGTGTTGTGGAGGTCTGGTAGACAGCCGCTCCTCGTCAAATACTGGTATTCAGCTAAATCCGGCTTGACTGGAAGTCGACCTCAATATATAGTTGGGAAAAGGCTAGGCAGATGATGATGAACTGCTTACAGCGTCTGCCGTTGTTCTGTCCATTTGCCGTTGCCTGTCTGGACTTTGCGAAGACGACTATCAATATGTCATGAATGTGTGGGATAGATAAACGCTGTTTAAATGTCACGTCATCGAAATTTTAGCATTTCGACAAGCGCATTCGCTGATAGATTGGCACTTTGTGTAGAGGTTCAAGGCTGTACGTATGTTTAGGGAACTGCACTGAAGTGAGCTGCTAATTCATACAAACAAGATGGAATGTCAGGGGGTCTAAAATGGCCACTTTAGCAGAATCAGAAAGCACGTCACTGTCAAATTTTCCCAATCAAACTTGAACCCAATGAGTTTGCGATAAAGATAAAAATGAAATTTGTCAAATTGTGTGGCTAATTTTTATGATTTTGCTTAAGTGGCCTTTTTAAAACCGCAGTTCACGATCACTTAACCTAAGTTAACACGGTGAGATGTTGACAGAATAGATCAGCTGTTCCTTTTAAGTCTTCTGTGCCATATGTGAACCTATCACCAAGGAAGAGTCTAAGCGAGTCCGATACATACTTGACCGGTACTACAGGTGTTACTCGATTTGATGTAATGCTAATCTTGACGATCAATAAATTATAAACGACTAACTTTTGCCCGCGACTTCGTACGCGCATATCCAGTTTTTTCCCGTTCCCGTGGGAATTTCGGGAAATCCTTTCTTAGTTCTCCCTACACTCCCCAAGGAACCTACATGCCAAATTTCAGATCTCTACGACCAGTAGTTTCGGCTGTGCGTTGTCTGTCAGTCACTCAGTAATGGAAGAATTTATATTGGTGATATTTATTTTCAGTTTTTCTAAATTAATTCCGATCTGTTTATGAAAACAGCAGAACTGAAACAAAATCACAAAAGTCATCATCATTTTTCAGCGAGTGCAATCAACTGCTTCTACTGCAACAGCGCCAACAACTCGGCCTGCATCGACCCCACGTCGATCGACGCTGAGGTGCGCGCGCGCATCATACCCATCATCGACTGCGACAAGGCGGTGCCCAGGTACAACGAGTATTCCTTCTTCTGCAGGAAGATTGTGCAAACCAGTAAGTATTCGGCCAAAGAAGGAAAAGGAAAAACATCCATAGTAATGTTATGATTCATCCTAATCCTTTTTTCTTTTTAACGGGGGGAAATCCTCATGGATGTCCTCCGCCCTGGGGCGGGCGGAGGGGTCTGTCAGACTCTTACTGACTGAAACCACCCCGGTGTTCCATCTCTTACCAACGCCGGGGATCGCGAGAACTTAATTGGCTTTCCGTGATCCCCGGCTGGTGCCTCCCTTACCTCGGATCAGCGGGGGGAGTGAGGTGTTTGACTCCCGCTGCGACGTCAAAGAGGGGCGCACGGGAAAACTACGCGCCGGCACCTCGGGTCCATACAAATGGGGGGCGACGGCCATCCCCAGGACCACCGCCGCTGGACCCAGTTAGGGGGGCCGGAAGAGGGCAGCGTATGCCCTCCTCCGACGCCCGGTGCGCCTGCTGCGGGCCAGGAGAGAGGTCGAAATCTCCCTCTCCCTTTCCGCAGCCTCCTTCTGCGCGATTACTATTTCGCAGAAGGAGACCACCGCGTCATCCATCCTAATCCTATCCTAACTATATTGAAATCCGAAAGTGAGTTTGATTGTGGGTTTATTTGTTTATTTATTACCACCGGATATCAGATTTGGATGAAATTAGAAACACGGGTTTTATCCCAGGAGTATGTATATCATAATCATCATAGCAGCCGAAAGACGTCCACTGCTGGACACATGCCTCCCCCAAAATGTGGGGTTTGCCATAATCGACATGCTTGGCAAGCGGGTTGGCGATCGCAGTGTATACGTATATAGCGTTTACAGAGAACGCTGCTGCCCATTCTCTGGTGAGTCCCTTAGTCGCCTCTTCCGACACCCACGGGAAATGTTAGGAGTATGATCACTTGGGGTAATTTTCACTTGTTTCTTCCAGTCTACCATTCACACAAAGACTCCGAACTCCGCGTCACCCGCGGCTGCGGCTGGGTCAGCCATGAGAAGGAATGCTACCGTGCCGACAATCGTGATCATCTGGAGACTGTCTGCCAATGCTTCACCGACTACTGTAACAGTGCAGACTCTTTGAGTTCAACCACTGTTAGTGCCTTGTTTGTCGCCTTTGCCGCGTGTCTTTACTTCTACCGCGAACAATGAAGAACAGTTTCTTTTATCTACTTAATTTTTGTCAAAAACATTCTACAGATAGAGAACTTGTCAGAGAGCTTCAAGGCTAGGTTTATTACCTACTGTATAATTGAACGATAGCACCTGCATCTACTTCCTTTTGTGCCTTCCTAACCTGGATTATCATCTTCATCATTCACGAAAAGGAATGCTACCGTGCCGACAATCGCGACCACCTTGAAACTGTCTGCCAGTGTTTCACCGACTACTAAAATAGTGCGGACTTCTTGAGTTCTACTACTGTTACTGCCTCGTTCGACCTCTTTGTCATGTGTATTTCCTTCTACCACGAATAATAAAGAACAGTTACTTTTATCTACTTCATTTTTGTCATAAACATTCTCCGTCAGACTTTTTAAAGATGTACTTATCAACAAGCTTCAGAGCGAGTTTTACTGCCTTCTGTATACCGAATGACTCCATCTGCAGTTACTTCTTTACCCCTTACCTTTCAGTATCTGAATTTACTATTATTGGGACGAAATTATTATATGGAGCATCAGTCCTAAGACCCATTGCATTATTTTTCTCAATTATGCGTTCCTGACCTGGACTATCCTCATACTGCATCTGGTACTATGTGACAAATGCGAACATTTGGAGACTGCCAGTGTTCACCGACTACTGCAACAGTGCGGTCTCCTTGAGTTCTACTACTACTAGTACCTTATTCATCGCCCTTGCCCTGTGCCTTTACTCCTCCCGCGAGTTAAAATTTCCTGTTTTACCTCTTACCATTCTTATCTACTTCATCTTCCTCAAATATGCTTTTTATTTATCGTACAACAACCTCTTTGCAAAACATTTATCTGAATGAATTTGGATCTTTTTCTGCAACTTTATCTCTGTATCTTTTGTGGCTTTAACTGTTCTGTATCATCGCGTACTCTTGGTGGGGTGAACGACAAGTGAGCTGTCATTACATATTGTTTGTATAGTTTAATAGCTCATTTGTCGTTCACTTCGCCCAAGTTTTCACTTCGACGTAAACATTTACAGAATCACACTAATGATCTGGTATCTTAGTACGGTGCCAACCAATTATTATATATAAGATAAGTAAATTACATTGTAAGTGAAATAATGAGGAAACTTTAAAATAAGATTTATCGAAATATACAATTTTATGAACATCGTTTCTTGCTTAACTATTTTTTTTTGTTCATCTTATCCTGTTTTAACCGACTTCCAAAAAAGGAGGAGGATCTCAATTCGGTAGTATTTTTTTTATGTTGTTACCTCATAACTCCGTCATTTATAAACCGATTTAAAAAAAATCTAAAATCTTTTTTAATTTTTTTTTTAAACTTCTCGATTGGTCCCATTTTGTCACCAAGTCAGAATCTGATGATGGGATCTCATGAAAATCGAGGGCAACCCTCAAATTTTATAGGCACTTACAATGTTTTTCATTAACTTTCTAACGCCATTCAGATATTTGTGACTAGTAATCATCATCTCGTGTTGCTGAGCTGATGATAAAAGGTATAAATTAGGATCTGATGATGAGATCCCATGAAATATGTTTGTTCAGCGATATTTTTGCCAATTGTCAGCCGATTTGGATGATTATTTTTTGTTTAGAAGAGTATTCTCAATTTGGTGAAGATTTGACGAAGAACGAGGTAGGCAACGGACGGAACTCTTCAATAAATGATAGCAAATGAATCGGGATTGCTGAAATTGCATGTTTTTTTAGTGTTTACACCAGTTCTTAATTTAACATTGCGCCAGTACGCTGTTAATGGGTACGCAGGTAGGTACAAATAAAAAGTGAAAAATAAGAAACTGTTTTACAAAAAATACAACCACATTCCAAAAACAAAACACTACAAAGTACTTTTATTTTCGGAAGTCAGTGTTTTTGGAAACTTTTTCGTTTTTTGACACCGACTTCCGAAAATTAAAGTTCTTTTCTTTCTTCCGAAGTTATTTTGTACCTTGTAGTGTTTTTATACATACTGATACTTATCAAATCTTCTAACTACGATTTCAAGTTTCCCACTGTCAAATAACGTCTCGCACCTGAAAAACATGAGTCACCTACCGCTGTCCGAACCGACCAGCAACCAACAACCGTATTACAGAAAAAACATGCAACCAGGTGCCCCTCATAATCCTGCTAGGTCAACCAACGTTTTGTTTCTAAATGTAGGAATCTACGAGGCGGAGGTGTTCAACTCCTGCTACTTCGTCGAAAAAACGCCTCGTACCAACCTCAAAAACAGTACACCAATAATTGCCCAGAATGTCATCAATCGCCATCCAGCTTAGCTAGAGAAGAGGCTCTAGACAAGCCATATTCTGTCAGCGCCAGCGTGCCGAAGGTGATTTTTAAAACGTTAAAGTATGGGATTGACGAAAACTGTCAAAATGTCGAGTGATCAAACCCTTATATTTTGGCATTTCTACAATCGTACTCGCTAATAGAACGGCACTTTGTCTAGAGGCTAAGGTACTGTCAAACCAAATGCGCCAGTCAGTATCGCCGTAGAATCGTTTTCTGAAATTCTAACTCAAACTCAAGGCATATATTTCGAATATACCATTTACAGGCACTTTTGAACAGTCAAGGTCGGTCAGTCAAAAACATAAAACTATTTGCACGTTCCAAAGCGTAGATATCTATGAAGAAGAACGTGCAAGAACCTCCACGGACACTTTTATAAATCATGTGATGTGTTACAAAAAATCTTGTTAAAATTATCCTTGATTGCTTTCAACTTTTAATATTTATGTGAGGACAATGCTAAGAACAGAAAGTATAAACAACAATTCAAAAAGTACAGATTAAAATAAGTCAGTGGCAGGTAAGGGTAGACCAGTCTCAACCGACTATACACACACATATACTATCACTGCGTTTGTGCTCTCTGCGCTCAAAACAGTGGCTCCAGCATAACTAGTTACCACAATTCAGAAATAGGGCGCGACCACGGGCCTCTCGTAATCCTAGCAGGTTGCGAAAGCCATCGTTTTGTTCCTAAATTTCGGAATCCATTCACATCTTGCTACTTCGTCGAACAAACGCCTCGTTCCAATCTCAAAAACAGTTCAACATTAACTGCCCAGAATGTCATCAATCGCCATCCAGCTTAGCTAGAGACGGTACTGTCAAACCAAACGCATCAGTCAGTGTCGCCGTATAAACGTTGTCTGTGACAATTCACAATATGCACTCGAATATACAGTCACTGCGTTTGTGCTCTGTGTGCTCAAAACAGTGGCTCCAGCATAACCAGTAACCACAATACAGAAATAGGGCGCGACCACGGGCCGCTCGTAATCCCGGCAGGTCGCGAAAGCCCTCGTTTTGCACCGCGCACACGGCACTATGTTTGTACGTTACTTATTTAGTAAAACTCGGTGTGGGGAGCTGGTGGCAGCGGGTTGGATGACGTTATATCTGCGCAGTAAGCGGTGTAATCTTTTGTGTCCTCGTTTTTTATTTGGAAATGGTATAAGGCTTTTCGTGCAAAGTGTAGTGTAGACTTTAGTAAAGGTATAATTCCTAAAGGATGATTATGAAGTAATCTGGTCAGTGGGTCGTCTTAGTCTGTGTACCCCGTTTCCTGAATTGGGTATTTCTCTAGAATTCTTTTTAGTACTTTTTCACTTTGACAGATTGCGACTGAGATCATCATCATCATCATTTCAGCCAATATTCGTCCACTGCTGAACGTAAGCCTCCCCCAAAGAGCGCCAGCCATCCCGATCCTGAGCAGTCCGCACCCATCCGCTGCCAGCCACCTTCTTTAAGCTATCGGTCCATCGTGCCGCAGAGTGTCCCACACAACGTTTGCCCATACGCGGTCTCCATTCTAACAAATGTCTGCTCCATCGACCGTCTGTCCGTCTGCAGACATGGCCGGCCTACTTCCACTTCAGCATGCTGATTTATGCGCAATGTCGGTGACTTTAGTTCTCTGGCGAATAACTTCGTTGCGAATACTATCCACCAGAAAAACCCCGAGCATTGCTCTCTCCATTGCAGGCTGAGCAACCTTGAATTTGTGGACCAGGCCTATAGTGAGTGTCCACGTTTCGGCTCAGTAAGTCATTACGGGTAGGACGCACTGGTTCTAGAACCTTGTCTTGAGAGATTGTGGGATCGACGATTCAAAGATATCACGCAGCTTCCCGAATGCCGCCCAGCCCAGTCGTATTATTTTGATCGCCTGTTTCTCAAAGTTGTTCCGCCCAACTGAGAATGCAAATGCGAAACGTTGCTTGTAAATTAGTAAATTGGCACTAAGATCATCAGTGTTTAAAAACGTGCAAATGAATTGGAGTACCTCCAACGCGTCGCTCTCACTGGGGCCCTACAAAAATAGTCGACAGATGATCCGGTATGGAGGGAACAAATAGCGAATATTGTGGGAATACCTCAATGTGTAATAAATACGTACGAGTACTATATCCAATAGGTATGCAAATGGGCACGTTTGTCTGGCGTCAAAGGCACATCAGACACTTGCACGTTGGTTATTTTTCCGAAAATAGCGAGTTGCTAAAAAGATGTCTGTATGTTTATTTTTAACTGGCTTTTGCCCGCGTCTTCGTACGCGCATATCTCGTTTTGTTTTCCCGAGCCCGTAAGAATTTCGACAAATTATTTTATTGCTCCCCTACACTTCCCAAGGAACCTACATGCCAAATTTGAGCTCTCTACGACCAATAGTTTCCGCTGTGCGTTGTCAAGGCACTCAGTAACGGAAGAATTTTATATATTAGGATCTAATAGATTGATAAACATCAATCAATTAAAAATCGTTTATTCAAAAAAGGTTAAAAATCTGAACTTTTTGACCGTCAATTGTTCCATAAAGACAGATCTCCAAAACACCCGCCCGTCACCACTTCCTTCTGTATTAGCTAGGCAAGGCCGAATATGTGTCGCAACAAAGTTGTTTTGTTTTAAAAGATAGTATGCCTAAATATAATAATACTTTTACATAACGTGATTTGTCTTGTTTTTAAAAGTACGAGTACTAACTTCATATTAAAGTCAAAATCAATTAATTTATTTCAATTAGATAAAAAAAAAATGACAAAACTAACAGTTTACCGTTTCTTAAAATTAATAAAATAAAAGAATATGGTGACTCTAGTTATTCATTTGCAAAGGTAGATTCTTATGGTGAACTATTCTTATGGACTGCAGCTACTTGTCCAAGAAACTCCATCACTATCACTAAAGTAGACAGTAGAGACCGTATTATATAAAACAGTCCTCCGCCGCGTCTGTCTGTCTGTCTGATCGCGATAAACTCAAAAACTACTGCACTGATTTTCATTCTGTTATCACCAATCAATAGAGTGGTTCTCCAGGAAGATTTTAAATTGTGTTTTGATTTGTGTTTTTTGATTTGTCTAGAAAAAACATAGGGATCCTTAAGAAAATGGCAGCGCGGACGAAGCCGCGGGCGAAGTGCTACTTTAGTATAATTGGGTATTTTACTGAAAAAAATCTAATTAGTTCGTCAGATACGGCGGACTAATTAGATTTTATTAGTTAAATACCCAATTATGTAGATGAAATAAAAATGATTTACTACGCACTTCGTTGGTGATTGTGGCAATGTAACCTAACGATCTAATAGATAAAAATGTTTTCCCTGTACTCTGTAGATAGTGGTTAACTTTATATCTTATATAGATATAAAGTTAGAACATTGCATATACTCTACTCGTAATATATAAAGCTGAAGAGTTTGTTTGTTTGTTTGCTTGAACGCGCTAATCTCAGGAATTACTGGTCCGATTTGAAAAAATCTTTCAGTGTTAGATAGCCCATTTATCGAGGAAGGCTATAGGCTATATATCATCACGTTAAGACCAATAGGAGCGGAGCAGTAATGAAAATTGTGACGCAGACGAAGTTGCGTGGGTCAGCTAGTTAAGAATACGAGGAAAGTACCTTAGGGATATTTTTCTCATTAGGTATATATATATAAAATTCTTTCGTAACTGATTGATTGAGTGACTGAGTTTGTGAATGACAGACAACGCTTAGCCGAAAGTAAGGTCGTGTGAAGCTGAAATTTGGCAAGTACGTTTCTTGGGGAGTGTAGGGGAGCAATAAGGTTTTTCGAAATACCTACAGGAACGGGAGAAAAAAGGATATGCGCGTACGAATTCACGGGTAAAAACTAGTTAGTTGATTACTCGATAATAGTCACTATTTACTTTCTCTCTTTTTGCCTAGCCGTATGTCATTATTTGTTGTCGGTCCTCCTCGTTATTCTTTACCAGACTTGACTACTTTAACCTGAAAAGCTGAGCCTGAAATTTTAAAACCGCGGCACAGACGGGCTACGATAGAGCTTTCTTCGTGGCCCGTCCCATGATTCAATTCAAAAAATGCATATTTTACCTACAATCATTTTCTTTTTCAGATTTTATTTTTCAACTAGGGCGTCGTGATTGATGTCTATCTTACCACCTGCCAAGCCTTTCTCCCAACCATCACCCCTTACCCCTTACCAGTGTCAGTCCTTACCTGATGGATCGCGATGATGTGTCTGACGATGGATGTTAAGATCCCCAAGATGTAGCTTAGCTATTAGGAATCAAAGACACTGTCAGGGAATAGAAAAGTAGAATGGCCTGTTCCTCTATTTTGACTTGACAGACAAAAACCATGTAGCAAACAAAATGAACTGTACTCATGATTATGATAACTGCTAACATAAACGTCAGAGCAACGATCTTGTATCGTAAGCCCTACCTACATCTGTTGGCGTAGCATTTCAAATAATCGTAGCACGTACTCGTAGCATCGTAGCGTCGCTCGTAGCAGAGCTACGAATGTTTAGTCAATAAAGGTTTTGAATCCTTACTAGTACAGGTATATTATTAAGGTTGCATGCAAATTGCAATTTTACAAACGTCCTTGTAAAATGTAAATAGTATATTTTATAATATTGTAAGCAAGAAGGAAAAGTATTAGGTTGAAAAATACAAAAATGACTCATTTCCGCTTTAGTCGAATACGCTCGAAAGGAGGGGAAAAAATCACGAAATATCACAAGAAGAAATAAATATACGTGATATCTTCGTTGAAAGCGAAAATTCCAAAATTTAATCAAATTATAGTAGATTATAACTGTGACTGGCTGTGTGTGTGTGTGTGACTGTGTGATTATAAAATACTCCATTTTTTTAAAGAGACTTTACTCTTCCAAAAGTCAAGTGTATTTTTTGGCTTCAGTATAAACCTCACCATAAGCTCAAAAACATATGGGGAAACCGGAACATCAAAAAAGCCACGAGAATTCGGTTAGTCAGAGCGCTAGTGTTTCTCATATTTCGCCGCTGAGACCTGAACATTGAGAGAGAGTGACAAAAAGAAGATAGAGTACAATAAAGTATATAATAATAATAAATAATAGATGCTCTTGAAATGAGGTGTTGGAGGAGAATGCTTAAGATATCTTGGACCCAGCATAGAACCACCTTGTCCATTTGACAAGATCTAGGTATCAAGCAGCACCTATATTCTATCGTACAAGCTTCGGGCACGTATCAAGACGTGGAGACGTCTCCATAGAGCACCTTGTGGTACAAGAAAACGTCGAGGGCAAACGAGCACGTGGTAGATCGCCTATGCGCTGGACCGACCAAATTAAGGTAGCATTGGACAATGGTCCCTTGTACGAATGCACCAGAAAGACTTAGCATGCTACACAATCTTAAGGACGACCACGACCACTCTGTCAAGAGTGAAACGACGAAGAAGAAGAATAAACCTCACCACGAATCACCAGAGGGGAGGGCTGGTTACAAAATCACTATTAATGGACGACCCCAAACTAGCTTTGAAAATTTCACCAAGCACAATTTTCCTCAACCTATAATACAACAGAATCTTGAAAAAAAGAACCGAACCGAAGAACTTGCAAAAGGAGACATACTGTCCTTCCTTCACAATGATTAAAATACATTTCCTCTCATGCAAACCCACATGCACGTGCTACGTGAAAACCTCTGACATTTCTCCAATCCACGTGGTTGCATAAACCAGAAAAGAAAAATACGAAAAACTTCCTCGTGGACTTGCATAAATCTCTATTTCTCCTAAACAATCTCGCAGCTGTATTTATAGAACCATTTTTATATCAAACTCACTGAACTGAACCGTCCATATTTTAATCCTAGACAAGTATTTAGAGCGTTTCTTTTTTAATTTGCCGTCCGTAGCCCGCAGCGGGATCATCCCTTGCCATCCTGTTATAATTTAAATAGTACAACATTAAATAAGAAGAAAAAACTGGCTAAGTGCGAGTCGGACTCTCACACTAAGGGTTTCGTACCATAAAATGAAAAACACGTTTCTTGTTTCTAGCCCCTATCATTTTTAATTTCATTAAATTTTTTCTTATTTCTTGTTATAGCGGCAACATAATTTTTTAACTGTCTACCTATTACGGTTCTTGAGATACAGCCCGCTAACAGACAGACGGATGGACGTACTGACGGACGGATAGCGTAGGCGTAATAGGATTCCATTGGTTACGGAACCCTAAAAATACTTAATTCAAAATGGCTACCTCAGATTTTCTGTTAATTTGTTGTGTAAATAATGAAATGTTTTGGCTTAATTCGGAAATAGATGTTAATATTTTTATGGAAGAGGAAAATTAAGTTATAGGTTTTTTTATATATTTATATTGTTCTGTGTTGTTTTTATAGTTAGATTTTATTGAGGTAAATTGGTGTTGAAATAATAACATTTTTATGTTCTACCTAATTACATTATTATCCTCACATATGGGATAATTTTATTTGCGTCATGAGTGATGCCTAGTGACCTAGTAGACTGCGTATGAGGCGTCTAAGGAAGACAATAACTGGAAGGATTTAGGAACAGTGGCTGAACAAAAAAATTTGATGCAACCTGTTCCAGAAAAATACGATGGAATACCTACCATAACATATTTTGCAAAGCAGAAAACCATTTTTATACCAAATCGCAATATTTTTTGTTAATTTAATCAAAAATATTACATTTAGTAAGTTTATGAGTTTGAATATTTCTTCTGATGTTACGTTATGAAATAAAACAATAAAATAATGGACTGATCTTTATTTCAATAAATTAGAATTTATAAACAGTTTAATATTTATAATAGTAATAATATTTGCCAAAATTATTTCACGGTATTATGTATTTAACGGAATAATAAAACCCCCAGCCTAAGAAATAAATTTGGCAATTTTAATAAATATTTTTAAACTTACTTAATGCATTTATACTTACAACTAACTTACAATAGTGTTGACGGTCGATTTACAAGTAATAAT
Source organism: Lacanobia oleracea (assembly GCA_950371165.1). Lineage (NCBI taxonomy): Eukaryota > Metazoa > Arthropoda > Insecta > Lepidoptera > Noctuidae > Lacanobia > Lacanobia oleracea. The sequence continues at coordinate 17,481,481 of OX493386.1, forward strand.
AAATAACAATAGATGCAATAATAAATTAAATAATAGTTTTTTGTAAGCGTCCGGCGGTGTAGTTCGTGTGTCGTATCTACTCATAATATTAAATTAATCTATCCTTAAGAGACAGCGCATATTGTAGACCGACTTACGACTAATGTCGATACATTTCACTAAATCATATCAAACATGAAAACTATGTAATGAGCCCTAAACTAAACACAAATATTTTAATTCGAAATTACAATTTTAGTTGAATGTAGAATGAGAACCAAATGACTAAAAGATTGTTCGTCGTATCCGACTAGTCGTACGACAGTCGTACCACAGTCGTACGATATGCGCTGCGTCTCGGGGTTCAATCGTCAGGGGTCAAAGCGGTGCGGTGTTTAGTTGAGGGTCTGTCTCTTCCTCCTGTCCTCGTGAAGGGGTTCCGTCTGTTCTGGCTCGCTGTGGTCATTGGATTCGTTCTGGTTGGTGATTTCTGGGGACAAAACAAGGGATTTTTAGTCTTGTGGCCTTTGGACTTGAAAACCCTTGCAAACTACCTTGCCATCTCTGCAAAAAATAGAACTGACACTGCAGTGACTTAAAATGGGCTAAAGTTAGTATCACCAGGGTAATTTCTGCTAAGTAAATCAATCAATTAATCAAATCATCTGCCTAGCCTTAGCACAACTGTGTTAGGCTTCTAGATAAATTCAACAACCCAGTGACTGGGTCAATGATTACAAAATAAATGTTAAGGTAATAAATAGCTCAAAAAGCCTTCTTCTTCTTATCGTGTGGGCAGTAAGGTCTAACGACCCCACACCCCCTAGTGTCAGGGTTTCTAAACCACCTCAAGGCCTTCTGACATGGTTTATTTGACGACTACCATTTGACAGCTGGGAATACTGGCTTATTCGTGCCTTCCAAAGCACGGAGACATGTTTTTATCAGACAATCTGATGATCCAAGCCTGCAATGTACTAGCCAAACTGGAAACAACTTTACAAAGTATGCTTCTTGTGGGAATCGAACCCACGACCTCCAGGTTACAAGGCAATCGCTTAAACCACTCGACCATGGAAGCAGTTAACAACACAAACAAAGTTAAAACTGCAAAGTATAGAATACTTCAGGAAGGGGAACCACTAGTCAATCTTCACAGCATTTTTCCATCCAATTTTATAGGTTACCTCCTCCTGTATTTTACATGATGCGACAGCCTATCTGACCTCAACAACCCAGTTACTGGACAACACGATACTTCTTGGCAAGATTTACGAGTTTCAGTTTCTCGGTCGAGTAAGTGTCCGAGAAACTGGCTGGCCTGTAAAAAACGGATGTGTGACGGGTGGAAACGGGCTAGTGATTTTAGAACTTGTTGCTGAAGTGGCATAGGAATTTCTTACCATCATCATCGCTCCTGAAAGCCCTGCCCAGCCGGGGTCCAAACCACATGCCAGGGTTCTCAGTGCGGCGGACGGGCTGGAACTCGTGTGAGTCGACGCGCGACAGCGACATGTCGCTGCGACCGACACGAGGGAACGCGTACAGTTGTCGCTTCTCTATTGAGGGCTGGTAGTCTATGGGAGAAAAGAGTTTAGGTTAAAACAAATAAAGATTTAGATTAAGAAAGACCTACACGATTTTTTATACGTCGTTCTCAATGAAAACTATTTCAGGATACTTGAGCTATATTCATTATCTTAAATATCTAAAAGAAATAAATAGTAAAATGTTCGGTAAATCTACATATTCTGACTGTAAGTTTCTGTTAAGTTTCACCAATAAAAGGTCAACCAACGCTCTTTAAGTATAAAAAATAATAAACCATATGTTTTGTTTAAAAACTCAGGCAGATTCTAAATTCAAATTCTCAGCACTGGAAATATACATAGGTATATTTAAGTATAAGTATATTATTTATTCCAACAAATATTTAGATAATATATACATGCAGACTTAAACAACTACACTAATTATCAAGAAATTATGTACAAACGCGTATAAAAATAAAATTAATCATTGGGCATCAAAAAAATAATCCACATTGCTGTCAATGGCAAAAGTGCCCAGAACACTGGCAGCATTGCCGCGTTGAATCGCAATGCTGATTCTTTGGCCAAAGAAAAGTCCAGCCCTCTGGTCACATGAACAGTCGACAAGTTGTTTACTGATGTCCCGAAAGACTCGATGCGCACTTGGACCCCATGGGCCTAATGTTTCAACCCCAAACGGCTCAAATATGTAACTGTAAACTGTAAGTTGTTATAGCCCAGTTGAGCTTAGTAAGTATCTTCTAATCAATATTTAAACTAATTTGATTTAACTTTTTCATTAATAATGCTGATATTTAAATTATAGTCTAAAACGTAACTCAGTAACTGAAACTGAACAGCTGTGCAGCTCTATGTTCTAAAGTTTTCTAAAATGCAAAAAGTATGTATTCAATTTACAGTCAACCATAATTTGTTGAATTAATTTCTCGAAAATTCTCTAGTCACAATCCAACTACATGAGTAAAGAAAAACCAGTACATACCAACATAGATATCGTTGAGAGGCAACTGCCAAGTGTTCCTCGACGCGCGTCCGACCCTGGGGAATGGATACAGGTTCAGAACGCCGTCCCTCCGGAGCTTGGCGCTGCTGTCTGTGGGTAAGCAGAGTTACGGCTCATAAGTCACGTGTGGCATTGCAAGTCAGGAACTAAGTTTGGGTTAGTTTGTGATGCGGTTTGCAGGGGCGAAGTCAGGAGTGGCTTTAGGGTATTGTAAAGTCTAGATATTTGGTAAGACAGGAATGGGTCACCTAAACTAGTGTTAAGGTAATTATGTAGCAAGGGATATCTCAGTTTTGTAAGTTCCTTGACAATTCAAAAGTGCCTGTAACTGTTTTAATTTAATGTTATCAATTTTTTTAAACTGCTTTCAACTTAAATATTGTCATATTTTTGTAACATCATGATTTTTAATCGACTTATCTAAACTATATGACCCGTGCAACTCAGTCTGCGTCATATTTTTCATGAGTGCTCCGCTCCTATTGGTCATAGCGTGATGTTATATAGCCTTTAGTTTTCCTCGATAAATGGGCTATTTAACACTAAAATATTTTCTCAATTCGAACCAGGGGGGCTACGGAAACTGTCAAATCGTGTTGTCATTAATTCTTAGTGGTTAGGTGATACGGAGTAGAATACGCCCACAACTAATCCCGAAACTACGGACTTTGGGCTTAGAGAGTAGCCCCCAGAAACAAACTCTTCAGCTTTTAATATTAAGTACCTAGATATAGATTTGAAAAGGAGATGTCAATATTTATATATTTTTTAAACTAATATTGCAAGGAGTGCGGAGCATGTGTATCTACTCAATAATGTGCAAGTTGTGTTTACCTATAATTGAGTTTGTATGTTGATGAAGATTATGTTTTGTAATACCCGTTGGTAATCCTGAAAAATAAATGAAATAATAATTGAAAAACGTTTTGAATTTGAGAGTTTGAGTAGCACTTGAAGATAAAAAAAAAATATAAAAAATATGTTAAAAATAAATTAATATGTATGTTAAATTAATATGTTAAAGTCGATCAGTTTAAAGGATGAGAGCTATACAATATTCTTTAGTAACTATTAAAATATAGTAAGTTGTCGTCATCATCATAACAGCCGAAAGACGTCCACTGCTGGACATAGGACTCCCCCAAATTATGGCACACCCCCCTGGTGTGCCATAATCGCCACGCTTGGCATGCGGGTTGGCGATCGCAGTGCATGGTGTTGAGTTTTACATAGAACTCTGCTGCCCATTATCTGGTGAGTCCTTTAGTCGCCTCTTACGACACCCACGGGAAGTGATGGGATGGTATTATTCTTTTACGGCACCATACGGCACCGGCCGACACCATTCGGCAAGTAAATTGTAGAAGTATTAAAACTTTAAAGATTGTCTATATTAAGAATTCAGTAGTTTGATAGTAATAGTTACGATATTATGAACTGTAAGTTAAACGAATAACAATGTCAAATTGTTATTTCGAAAATGCAAATAACTAGCAATTTGATGTTTTCCAGTCAATGACTACTGAACGAATTTTATATTCGTCATTATATTTCGTGTCAACAAAATTCATTTGCGTAGGTCCATTCATTGGACATGGTTTTTTTATATGCAAATGAAATGCACAAAAATTAAATGGAACGTCACTGCATTTTTATTTTTAATTGAAAAAGGTTTTGGGACAGTCAATTTCACGTCAATGTAATGTCAATAACCCATTACATTGATTGGGTTTTTTGTTCAAACAAGTGCGGTCTGTAATTAAAAAAAAAAACTTGTGATAGTATAACTTCCTACAATGAAAGTATTTTTGTAAAAACACCATATTTCTACAGATAACCTTTCACAAACAAGCAAACATATCTCTTTATAACAATAGATTAAAGTCGTTATTTCGTCATCGAACATGTAAAAATCCACAACAATACAAATAAAGGTCATATTCGTATCAACACGCAAAACAACAATATGAACACACTATTCTATTTTAGAATACACCCCGTAAGTGCTTTTATCTCGCAAATTGACTGATAGATAGTCTGCACTCCAAGATTTCGCAAATAGCTGGTGGAATACTCCGTCATACATCACAATTACAGTTTTAGACCTCCGATCGATACTTTGGGTTGCACGTAAAGGATTCGTTACTGGAATATAAGGGTGTTGCTGATGGCATGTAAAACCAAGTAATTAAAGCCTTGGATACATAAATAACTGTGTCCTGTTGTGTTGTGTTGTGGCGAGATTTACATACACCAATTTATCTATAACATTAATCATCCTAATATGAGGAGAAGCCCGTGGCTAGATAATAACAGCCGCACGGGTCAATCTACAAGGTTAAGCAACGCTTGTCAAGGTTGGTCTATGGATGGGTGACCATTCGTGGCTCCTCCCGAATCTGGGGGGGCCGAACGCACGATGCCGGCGTTTATATGCCGGCATCCTGCGGAGCATGGAACTGTACGGGGCCCCCATCTGGGCGGACTCCCTCAACAGGAGGGAGAACGCTACTATGATGCGGAGGCCCCAAAGGGCCATTGCACTGCGGGTGGCGAGGGCCTACCGCTCGGTGGGCTTTTCGGCGGCGTGCGCTCTGGCGGGCACCCCTCCTTGGGAGTTGGAGGCGTGGGTGCTCGCCAGAGTGTACGAGTAGACGGCGCGGCGAAAGGCCCTGGGCGAGCGCCCCGTCGCGGAGGAGCGGGAGGCCGTGCGGCGGGAGGCGAGGGACGCCATCATCGTCCATTGGACGGAGGACCTCGCCTCCGCCACCTTTGGCCGCCGAACCCTGGACGCGCTCGGTCCGGTCCTGCGAGACTGGCTCGAGCGCTCCCACGGTTTCCTCTCATTCCGTCTGGTGCAGGTGTTGTCAGGCCACGGCTGTTTCGGCAAGCACCTGCACCGGATCGGGAGGGAGGAGACCCCGGCGTGCCACGACTGCGGCGCGGTGGAGGACACGGCTCAGCACACCCTCGAGGTGTGCACGGCTTGGTCTGAGCCGCGCCGCAGTGTAACTGCGGAGATCGGACAGGACCTCTCGCTTCCCGGCGTGGTCAACGCCATGCTGGAGAGTGAGGGGTCCTGGGCAGCTGTCGCCTCTTTTTGCGAGGATGTCATCTCGTAAAAGGAGGCGGCGGAGCGCGCGCGGGAGGACGACCCTCTCGCTGCGCCGCTCCGTAGGCGGAGAAGAGGTCGGAGAAGACGCCGTCTTCTCCCTCCTCATGGTGGTGATGGGCGGGCGATAGGCGCGGGGGCGCCTCCGCCCGCATTGCACTCCACACCACCCTCGCCGGTCATTCCCAGCCCTCCCCCTGAACGGGGAGGATTTGAGGGGCCCGCCGCTTTAGGCGGGTTGTCGTCGGAGGAGGACTGGATGCTAAGGCTGCGCCGATCTCCCAGTCCTCTTCCACTCGGACGATGCGGAAATGCCGCTGGGTCGTTTTAGTGGGTATACCGGGTCAGCCCGGGGAGTCCCACATACCCCTCCCGTTCCCCCGACGGGAGGGTATGCGTAATGCATTTTTTCCCAGCATAAAAAAAAAAAAAAAAGTGGATGGGTGACCATCAGCGACACCTCCGTGACACCTGAACAGCTGAGTTTCCTCCGTGCCTCGGAAAGCACGTTAAGCCGTTGGTCCCGGCTATCAGTTGAACATCTTTGGTAGTTACGGATAGTCAGAAGCCAATAAATCTGACTCCAGTCTTGCCATGAAGTACTGTGTTACCCAGTTAATGGGTTGTGGAGGTCTGGTAGGCAACCGCTTCACGTTAAATACTGGTATTCAGATAAATCCGGTTGTCTGGAAGCCGACCCCGATATAGTTAGGAAAAGGCTAGGCAGGTGATGATCAATCTACCTAATATATAAAATTCTTCCATTACTGAGTACTGACCGACAGACAACGCACAGCCGAAACTACTAGTCTTAGAAAGTAAAAATTTGGCATGCAGGTACTTAGGGTAGAGGATTTCACGAAATTCCCTCAGGAACAGAAAAAAACTCGTAGCGCGTACGTAGTTGCGGACAAAAGTTCGTATTTAACAAAAGGGAAACGACATACGTGTCAACCTGTTTTTTATATTTCTATGGTATCAACGTACAGCCGATACTACGGGGATTTTGAACATGAAATTTTGAACAAGGCTACTTCCTTCTATGATGTTGAAAAGCATTAAGAAAGGATTTTTGGATATTCAAACTTTATGGGGGTGAAAACGGGGAAAAACGGTTGTACTGTCTGCGCAGACGAAGTCGCAGGCATAGTGTATATTGTCGTTCATCATTCAGTAGGACAATGTCACTTTAGAAGCGAGACAAACGCTTACCCTTAACCCCTCTTCAAAGTTAGAGTGAATAGGCTCCTTCTGGGTAAGCTCGCTCCATCGTAGACCTAGACTAGAGTCAAGAGCAACACATAACAAATAAATAAAAAATGAGTGTCACATTAGGGTTCACATTCGCGATAAAATTTTCATTGTGTTTTCTCCGTTTTGGGCAGCTTTATAGTCACAGCTTTAAAATCATCATCTGCCTAGCCTTTTTTTATTTTTTATTTCCCAACTGTACTGGGGTCGCCTTCCGTATTCGATGAAAAATAAAAAAAATTGGTTGTCAGTAAAGTCGGTTTACGGACGATAGTTTGACGTGTCAACGTCATAACAAACATTTATTAGACGTTGTCACGTCAAAAACTTTAAAACTTTAATTACTAAAGATATTTTCACATTGGCGGAACTGAATGCCGAACGAATATCACAATGAGTTTTGCAGCCAACCAACTGCGTCATAAGGACACACGACACGACACAACACAACACAACATAAAATAGTAATGTGAACATTTTAAATCTGGCTTGAATATCGATTTGCATGTTTTGTCAATCTCAATGCTTTTGCTCAGCAGTAGAGTGATGGAGACATTAACCAGAAACACTCAAAGATCGTCATAAAAACTAAACTTAAAATAGCCTGAAATCGCAATTCCTCTGAACACATATGAAAAGAGGCCTGTTATTGACATAGGCCAGTAAGGCCCAGTTAGAAAGACACTTATTATTGCCGTGCATTTCTATAGACATCTGCAGGTCTATTCTGCAAAAAGATGCTATCTAGCTCAATTCAGTATCAGCGGTGGAAAAAGTTTTGACATTGACAGCTGGCAGCATTGATGCAAAAACGTGTTCTACAAATAAAAGATTTTGCAAAATAACTCATAATTTTTTTGATTATATTCTGTGAAGATGTTTTATCGAAACAGTGTTATTAGTTTATATTAACAGTTTCAAAATAATGTTCTCCAGTAAAGGTTATGTTAACAACAACTTTGATAATATGAGGAAAGTTCAAATACGTTAATCAAATATAGTGAGTAATTAATTAACCAAATATAGTTTACTATTAAAATGCGTGCGTTAGTTTATATGTAGGGGCATATGCCATTTAGATGTAATTAAATAGGTTTATTGAATTTGTTTTGTAATATTGTTAAGTGAAGGAATGAATGAGCTGTGCCTAGCTTTGATACCCGGGTCGGAGAAAGTATGCTAAATCGTAATTGAGATATTAACAACCTATTTTGCAAATAGGATAAAAATGACACTCTTCTCTTTTCTATTCTTCTTTTTTTCTTTGAAGGAATAGAAGAAGATGACACTTTTAAACGTAATACTTTTTTTTGTCATTTTTAACTAAATGAAGCCGATATTACCTAGAAGAGAAGCAGATTTATGTCTGGGATGGGCTTTTGAGACAATCTCCACACAAATATGGGTGAACTTGTCCAGACAATGCTGGCATTTGTTAACGTGTAGCTCAACTCAGAAAATTAACTTCAATTTACGCCCTCTTCATCATCAGACCCTAATACGACTAGTCAAAGAATGTTCGAGATACTTATGCCTACACTTGTGAATGTTCGTTAGGCGTACAAAGATAATGTCTAGTCCAAGATCCTACTAGAGCCTAGGTAAGAAGCTAAAAACCGGTCAAAAGCGAGTCGAACTCGCACACCGAGGGTGCCGTACCATCATATAAAACGTGAAATGTTTCAAATTTTTATCGGCGAGGCCTTTATTCGTCAGAGAATTTTAACACTGCGGTGCAGGCTGCAGTTTTAGATCAGCGCCATCTCTTGACCGATATGGAACTAATTTAATTTTTGTTGATGATTTCCGATATAAGTGCGAGTCGGACTCGCACACGAAGGGTTCCGTATAATAAACCTTAATTTTTAGATATTATTTGTTGTTATAGCGGCAATATAAATGCACAATCTGTGAAAATTTCAAGTGTCTACCTGTTACGGTTCTTGAGATACAGCCCGCTGATAGACAGACGGACGGACAGACGGACGAATGGACGGATGGACAGCGGAGGCTTAGTAATAGGGTTCCGTTGGTTACCCTTTGGGTAAAGAACCCTAAAAAGTGTGCTATTTAGAAACTCGTTTTGTTTTTCCTGTAATTTTTACATAAACTTCTATCACATAGAATAATTTCAGAAAGCTTGGCTTTCTCTAAGCAAACCTCGGTGATAAGGTTAGTTGAAAACGTGCAACTACGGAACCCTACACTGCGCGTGGCCCGACACGCACTTGGTCGGTTTTTTTTTCTTATGACAACAGAGCAGTTATGGGAACGTTCAAAGTACATACTGCCGTGGTATAACTAAAATGCTGTTATAGGACATCTGGTCGATTTTGAACTTTTGATGATATCAGTCTTTGCGAATTTTTTAAGCTATTCAAGGTACTAACACAGAGAAATGATGAGAATGATATGTGTGGGATAAATTATTTCTCAGAAAATAAATAAGGTCTTGAACTTTGGGATCTTCCTCTACTTGTAAGATTTCTTCTTTTCACAAATTCAAGACACGTTTACCCTTTCCTTTCAAAACTAAACTCCTCAATTGCTCTATCTCCTTAAAAATCTTAAAATCTTAACAACAATAATCCCCATACACGTTAGCATTTAACTTAAGACCCATCTGTCAAGTCTAACATTTCGTATTCACGAAGCGGAGGCAACATTAACGAGAGTCTATAATCCCCTGAACCGCTTCCATAATCTTTTGCTTATGTTATGCTTAAACCGAAGATTTTCACCCACGTTCCATGGAGGAGCTTGTTGCAATTATCGTCTTTATTGATGGGTTGATAATGTTGGTATGTTAGAATTATTTGTTAACTAGCAACCCGCCCCGGCTTTGTTCGGATAGTAGAGCATATATAGTTTATAAGCTGTCAGTCGGCATGATTTTTACCGACATCACCTACTATGACAACACTTTTTTATGACATAATACTACACACAGTCCTCAACTATTAATTAATATTTACTATAGTTTCCCTATTCTAGATGCTACACTCTATAAGGATTTGGTTTTCTTTTATTTAGTTGCATTATTGTAGTCTTTGGTTACACTGTTACCTATATTGTGTTTCTGACATTATTTTGACAACCAACCATATCCTCCCACAGTGCGCCCGCGCGTTCAGTCTTTGTCTATGACACTGACAAATGATACTGGAGCACTGGGCCATTGGGGTTTGGTTAATTTTTAGATTATTTATTCCACATTTTATTTTATTTTTAATGAAACTTTCACACTCATTATTTTATTTGTTTTTATATATTACTGGTGTGTTTCGTTTGTGTATCCGTGGCATCACATCGGGCCCTGTCATAAGACCAGCGCTGTGATATTTTTTTTTTCTAAATATCGCAGCGTTTATGCTGAGACAGGGACCTTTTTGGCCTCGCACATATTAATTGTGTGTAAACATGTTTTTTATGACAGTTTGTTTTACTTTATTTTGTGTGTCTTGTGCGAGTCCCAAATAAACATTTTTCTTTCTTTCTTTCTTTACTATCATGGTTATATTTTAGACAATTTAAACTAAAATTTAACTAGGTATATATAACCACCGATATTATAATACTACATCTAAACTTTCCTTTTAAATCACTCCGTATATTGGTGCAAACTGAATAAAAATCTGTTCGGTGGTTTTTGAGTTCATCGGGTATCGTGTGATTTTGTCTCATTAAGTACATGTAGTGACGAAATGTTTTCTTAAGGAATGGTCTTTTCTGAACGTTTTAATTGTACCTTACCTATTAAAATATGTCCCGAAAAGTATTCTACTACTAATTGATTTATTTATTATTAAAACTTTATGCACAAGTGAAACACTGCACAAAGGCGGACTTAATGCCGTAGGCATTTTCTACCAGTCGACCTTAGGGTGGTGCAGAGACAGCATGGCAGGTGCAACATAAAGAAAAGACAAATAGAGAGAAGAAAAATAAATACAATCCATAATAAATACATAGATACATACATACTAATAAACAAAACTAACAACGTTATTAAGAAACCACGAAACCAACGAATTAGCGATGTAGTGATTCTTCCAACATCTTGTGAATATGCTCAAGAGCCTTCACCTTAAACGACAACCGACTTTTTCTTTCAATCTAAGATCTATTAATCTATCTTTTTCGAGATTGAAAGACTAATTCTTTAAATCTCGAAAAAGCTCGCTCCATCGTAGACTTTGTCTCTGTCATCTCTGACTTAGACTAGAGCCAAGAGCAAATCCATCACAATTGAAGAAAAAGAAAATCTAACTTTTCGTCTCTTGAAAGTTCTGAGTTAACTTCTCGAGATGCCTTCGAAAATATGTGTGTAGGTAAGCCAAAAATAACAACAGTACTAGAGACTAATAAAATTACAAAATTTTACATTACACCATTACAATACTATTTTACAACTAGGTTTATTAAATGGACTAGTTCGGCTGTCGCTGAAAACCAGCGGTGTGGCTCTGTCTCGCACACGAGTTCCAGCATTATGCTGAGCGATGGCAATTTTGCGCGAAACTGACGCATATCTTCCCAACTTTTATATTTCTTTTAATTATTATTTTTTTGCTATGCGTCATGCTTGGCACAAATAAACGCTTTTTCTTTCTTTCTTTCTTACTTTCTTTCTAGTATTATTTAGTAAAAAATCATACAACGTGTTTTCCGATTGTCTTACAAATGACATCAAAAATCAAAACCACAAAAAATTACTTACGTGGTGACGATAGAACGAAGGAGCTACGTTTGTTTCGCATCGATGACGTAGCTACGAGCTACACGACAGGTAAAAAAACCGGCCAAGTGCGAGTCGGACTCGCACACGAAGGGTTCCGTACCATAAACCTCCATGTTTATTATTTGTTGTTATAGCGGCAATACAAGTACATAATCTGTGAAAATTACAACTGTCTACCTATTACGGTTCTTCAAATAGAGACAGACAGACGGACGGACAACGGAGGCTTAGTAATAGGGTTCCGTTGTTACCCTTTGGGTACGGAACTCCAAAAAACTTTTCTCATTTTTTTTTGACTCCAGACATATGCAAGTCACAAATCGAACACACTACTAAAAGGTTATTAAAAATAGTTTCTAAAGATAAAATAAGTACCATACTGTCATTAATACTGGTAAAGCACTTTAAATTAATAACGGCCTTGCAAATGCACTGTCTAGAAGCTGCCTCACCGTCTCTTAGCATGAAAATAAGCCATTTCCTTCACGTAATTGGCATTAAAGGAGCAGAAAATAGCTCATAGACTGGATATTAGAGCTTGTCCTACCCTAGGTTTACTTTCACTATGAGAATGGGCTATGTAAGATGAGTGGGTTATGTAGGCTTTAAATACTAGTACTAAACTACTAGTATTTATTGATTTAATAGCAGTACACCGCAGACTCAGCTGCCTAGTCTTTTCCCAACTATATTGGGCTCGGTTTCCAGTCAAACCAGATTCAGCTGAATACTAGTGTTTTACGTGGAGCGGCTGCCTACCAGACCTCCACAACCCATTAACTGGGTAACACGGTACTTCTTGGCAAGACTGGAGTCAGATTTACTGGCTTCTGACAACCCGTAACGACTGCCAAAGATCTACAAATGACAGTCGGGACCAACGGCTTAACGTGCTTTCCGAGGCACGGAGGAAACTCGTTATGTTAAGATGGTCACCCATCCACAGACCAACCTTGGCAAGCGTTGCTTAACCTTAAAGATCGACCCGTGCGGCTGTTATTATTTAGCCACGAGCTCCTCAGTATACCGCATACTAGCCCCTTGTTTAGTTCATTCAGTCCATCTAAGGATGATGAGTATGAGATTTCTGGTCCACCACTGTCAGCCGCCATGTTATTAAGTTTGTATAAAAAAGTTGTATTTCTATTTTTGGTCTAGGTACAATCAAGTATATTCTATCTATTTTCCTATCTCGGGACATGTCAGGAGCTGTTAATATTTATTTACTAGAAAAGACTGCTGGAACAAAGCTTTTTTTCTTCAAGATGTGGACGTGGACAGTAGGTTTACTGTGTGTGTACATTGTGGGCTGTGGGCAGGCCAGTCAGATATAGTTGGAGGATAATGAGGACGCGTACCGAGAGGACTTGTTTGAGACGGCGCGGGATAAATACCTGGAAGGACTTGGGCCTTTGCCCAGCCGTGGGACAACCATTTCCATTTAAAAAAATCATAACCCTCCCTTTTGGCTAGGTAATAATAGGTCGGCTTTGCAAAAAAAGCCTACCTATTCAAAACTTATGTCCCATGCGCCACTGTTGAGTAGGATAAAAGAAACGTTTTGTTCGATCAAAAATCGATCATCATAAATTCACGGTCAGTGTGGTCATTTGAATGAACCTTATTTATTGAATTTGACCAAATCAAAGGGGAACACAACTCTAAGATAACCAATGAAGTTGCGATTGAACTCTCTCTTTTACGGTATATGATTTTGAATACAGGCCCTGATATATAAATGCCGTTTACATTTCTGTTTTTGAAATCAATAATATTGATTTCCATGGTTGTCCAGTAGTCTGTTTCTTTTAGATATATGAGGATCGATCATTTCTAGTTATTGTTGAAAAAACGGCCCAAAAGATTACCTTCGTCAAATCATTTGAATTATTTGGATGACAAATATCAGTGCAGAAGTGGATGACGAATATTAGAATACATTAGCGAATATAAATGCCAAAAACATGTAACAAAGGCAGGGAAAACATAGATTTTTGACAAGTGAAACTAGGTTAGAATGTGGTCCCCTCAGATTTGTAAAAACATTAGGTATTTTGTGTACCCCATGACCCCCATGTTGTACCTCTTGTGAAGAAATTATTCTAGGTTTTTGATGATACGACAAGGGTCTTAGTGTGTCAAGTCAGTTTGTGTAACTATTTTTGGTATACAATAAAGTATGTTCTATCCACTTATCTATCTATGTGTATTTCTGAAAGCCAATTGTACTAATTTTCAAGCAACGCATTCGCATGTCAGTCGCAATATTTTAAAAATATGTGTAAATCGAGTTGTAGGTCGTAGGTTCGAACCCAGGCAGGCGTTTTACTTTGTGTAAATTATTTCATCACCACTACTCTCAAAACGGTGAAGGAAAACATTGTGAGGAAACCGGCATGTCCTAGAACCAAAAAATCCAAGACATGTGACATCTACCAACCCGCACTGGGCCCGCATGGTCTATTGCGGCCCACTCCCTCTCACCGAGCGGAGACCCCAGCCCCAGACCCCACTGTGTCCCAGCAGTCGGAACATTATAGGCTGATTATGCTTATGCTCATGCTCGAGATGCAAACGCGAAAGTTGTTTGAAAGTTAACAGAATTAGACCTCGTTTTCTGCAGCAAATGGTACTTACGGTAGGCGCTGGCGATGGCGGAAGCCAGTAAAGCCATGGAGACGATGATCCTCATTGTAGGCTGCATTGCTGGTGTCTGCTGGACAAACAAATGTTTCCATTAATGATATTCGCAAAAGAGATGAGGATGATGTCTTTCCATGAGGATGATGACAGATCATCCATGACCACCAAGACTGTGACGTGATGATGAAATGGTGTTTACTACAAATATTGTACACCAAACGGATATGTTACGACGGTTGATTTAGTTGTTAAGACTTGCCATAAGATTCATGAAGCGAACGAATGGGAATGACATCGCAAGCTTGCTCGCTTTCACAGACGTATGGGCCCTTCCAGCTCCGACTCTAGCTTTCATTCGCCCATGTTCACTTGGTCTATACTAGACATCAGTAGTGGTATTGTTAGTAGATATTTTTATTATGGACTGGCAGAATTAGGACATGATGAATTAAAGCAGTATTTTTTTAACTATTTTTGGGCACTATTAAAAAAAAAAACACGTATCTACCTGATGGTAGGCGATGATGTGCTCGAAGATGCAGCATGCTTGCCTAGAAGCAACCTATTCACTCTTGATTTAAAGACTCCCAGATTGAAGCTACCAGGAAACACAGACTCTGGCAGGGAATTCCACTCCTTGATAATTTAAAGCCCTTTTTATTTTATTTATTTATTGACCACTATATTTTCTGATGGTAAACGATTATTTGCTCGACGAAGTAACCTACATGGCCTTCTTCGGGCCGTTAGGCCTAACGACCCCACATACCCTATGTGGGGTCGTTAGGCCTAACGGCCCGAAGTGTCAGAGTATCTAAACCGCCTCAAGGGCCTCTGACATGGTTAAAGTTCCAAACTTCAGAATGAAAATTTTCTTTACTCACTATGATCTTTTCAAACCATTGTTAATCTAAAGAAAAACATTATAATTTCCAAATATCCCACCCACAGATTCCACTGAACTTCTGAAATTTCCTCAGAATCCCACGTGAACTGTAATCTCCGTTTGATCTTAATCGCATGTGTTTAAACTTTCAACAGGTAATAATGTACGGCCGGGTTTATCCTAATCTTCATCTCCACTCCGAGTTGTACGGATAAAGAAATTCTAAGTTATATGAAGGTTTACATAATAATGAGGTGAGAAGTGGCGGTTTGTACTAAGTTTGGAAAGTGCCTTAAGTAGGCACATACGATCAGAAATAAAGCTGCACATTCCAGTACAAGTTGACTTCGCGTTGTATGGGCTTTTGGTACAATGAGAGGTCGGGTAATACTGGAACGATTTAGTTAAAATATCGCTAGGTTAGGTATGCCTAGCCTACAAATTCCATATGGTTTTAAGTAGAAACATGAATAAACCTCATAAATTTGAGTTTCTCTGAGTGTTTATTTAACGAACTCTTGAATAATTAACGAATTAACTTATAAAATAGCTACATAATAACAACCGCCTGTGTCGATCCGCGAGGTTAAGCAAAGCTTGCCGAGGTCGGTCTGTGGATGGGTGATCATCATGACATACCGAGACTCCTTCGTGCCTCGGAAAGCACGGTTGTTACCAAATATCAGAAGCCAGAAAATCTGACACGACGTCTTGTCTGAAGTACCGTGTTGCCCGATATTGACTTGTGGAGGTCTGGTAGGCAGTCACTCCACGTAAAGTACTGATATTCCACTGAACCTAGTTAGACTGTGAGCCGATCTAAATCATCATCTGCCTAGCCTTTCCCCAATTATTTTGGGGTCGGTTACGAGTCAAACCGGATTCAGCTGAACACCAGTATTTTACGTGGAGCGGCTGCCTACCAGACCTCCAAAACCCGTTATCCGAAGCCGACCCCAATACAGTTGGGAAAAGACTAGGCAGATGATGACTTATAAATTAGCATGGCCTAATTTTATATATTGATAAAAGGAAGACAAAGAAAACGCTGGTCTGATGAGATAAGAAAACAAGCGGGTCCAAGATGGCACCGAATAACTCAAACAAAAGAAGAATGGAAAGAGCTGAAGGACGCCTTCGTGTCGCAAGACACGCCGACGCCCAATAACAACGAAATTAAGTATTAATTTAATAGTATAAGATCAAATAAAATAATAATAGTAATAACATTTAATAATAATAGTAATTGTAATAATGAATAATAATTATTAATTTATTGCTAATGTCAATTTAAAATGTAATGATGGAAATAATATTTATTAGTAATATTGTAATAATATATGAATGAAATGATAATGTAAATTCAATATAATATATAATATGCCATGTAAATACATTTAATTGCATATTGAATAATTAAATATGATATGTTATATTATTTATAATGTGTTAGCAATAAAGGCTTAATAATGATAATAATATACTACATTATTTTTTTATATTTCTAAAAAGGAATAGGTTACTTCTAGGTAAGCGTGCTCCATCTTCGACCACATCATCGTGAGATAGTGGTCAAACGCGTGCCTATCAAAAGTAAAAAAAAAAGTTTTATTTTATTTTCATGATGAACAAATGGAATGATATTTGATTGAACAATAGGAAATCCACATTAAAACAGTGCAGGTATAGGAAATTCTAGAAAGGTAAATTAATTATAAATAGTTCAATCAGTGTTGTGTAAACAGGATTTTAACAAGGCACTATCCACCTACTGACAGATACAGTTTTCCTCCCTGTTTTTACAAATGGCAATACCCAGATCTGTGACGTAGATATTTAAATCTCCTCTTGAAAAAAACATGATGCTACTCAATATAGGCAACTACTTAGATGTCACTACTCAGTAGACATCATCTGCCTAGCCTTTTCCCAACTATATTGGGGTCTGCACACCAGTATATTACGTGGAGCGGCGGCCTACCAGACCTCCACATCCCATTATCCGAAGCCGACCCCAATAATATAGTTGGGAAAAGTATAGGCAGATGATGACTTACCAATTAGCATGGCCTTTTACAACTTATGTATTGCTTGAACAATAGGAAATCCACATGAAAACAGTGCAGGTATAGGAAATTCTAGAAAGGTAAATTAATTATAAATAGTTCAATCAGTGTTGGTTGTGTAAACAGGATTTTAACCAGGCACTATCCACCTACTGTCAAATACAGTTTTCCTGCCCGTTTTTACAAATGGCAATACCCAGATCTGTGACCTAGATATTTAAATATATTTTTGAAAAAAAAAAAACATGATTCTGGTCAATATAGGCAACTACCTGGATGACATGTACGCTATGTGAACAAACCCTCCCTAATGAATAAAGATTAAAAAAACAACACTACCTATATGTCACTACTCCGTATACATCATCTGCCTAGCCTTTTCCCAACTATATTGGGGTCAGTTCCCAGTCAAACCGGATTCAGTTGAACATCAGTATTTTACGCGGAGCGTCTGCCTATCTGACCTCCAAAACCCAGTAATTAGGAAATACGGTATCCCTTGGCAAGACTGGTGTCAGATTTTCTGGCTTGTAACTATCCTTACCACACCACAACACATCACAGTGTCTCAAGACGAAAGTCTATGACCAGTGCGTGTTGCCAGTGATGACATATGGAACTGAAACGTGGTAGGTCACAATGGGTCTCATCAGAAGGCTAAAAGTCACTCAAAGGGCAATGCTTGGAGTTTCCTTGCGTGATCGAATCAGGAATGATGATATCCGCAAGAGAACCAAGGTTACCGACATAGCCCGAAGGATCGCCAAACTAAAGTGACAGTGGGCAGGGCACATTGCTTGCAGATCAGATGATCGATGGAGCCGAAAAGTTCTGGAGTGGCGACGCTTTGGGAAGGCCTATGTCCAGCAGTGGACGTCTTTCGGCTGTTATGATGATGAACGTACGAACATAACGACTGTTACATATTTTACAAATGAAGCACGGAGGAGACTCGGCGTTAATGATAACCCGTATCCACGCACCGAAAAGCCAAGCGCTGCTTAACTTTGAAGTTTGTACCGGCACTCAGTATGGGCAACTAACTACCTAGATTGTATTCCTCGCTATCTACTTAAACCTTTGTTCAAAAGTAGAATATTTCTTATAACTCCTCGGACGAACTCTTACAAGAAACTCTTCATAAATTGTTAATTGTTTACTATTTTCTTTGAAACTAAAATAAGGAACACATGACGTCATCAAGCGATGTTAGTGATACGGGTTGTGACGTCACACGAGGTGAAACCTTTAAACGATTTATGCCTGTCAGCTTCTTTGAGAGGAATTGAATTAAAAGGCTTATAAAGTCAGTTTATTTTCTCAAAATAGAGCTGGGTTTACTGGTATAATGTATATTTTAACCGGAAAATAAAATAGGGTAGTTCCCAGATAAATATGTTTGGTCAGTCAGTTGGATTATCAAATACCTAATATCGGATACGTATTTTTTCTATTGTCATCTACACATTAAAATAAAAATATATATACAGTGCGACGAAATCGTAGAATAAAAATAGAGGGGATCGTGTCTAGATAATAACAGCCGCACGGGTCGATCTTCAAGGCAAAGCAACGCTTGCCAAGTTTGGTCTGCGGATGGGTGACCATCTTAACATACCGAGTTTCCTCCGTGCCTCGGAAAGCACGTTAAGCCGTTTGGTCCCGGCTGTCATTTGTAGATCTTTGGCAGTCGTTACGGATAGTCAGAAGCCAGTAAATCTGACTCCAGCCTTGCCATGAAGTACCGTGTAACCCAGTTAATGGGCTGTGGAGGTCTGGTAGGCAGCTGCTCCTCGTAAAATACTGGTATTCAGCTAAATCCGGCTTGACTGAAAGCCGACCCCAATATAGTTGGTAAAAGGCTAAGCAGATGATGATACAGTGCAACGAAATCACGCGTGTCTTGTAATAAAATAAAAGTTACACACTTATAACGCTGAACAGATTTGGGTGAAACTCGGCAGACGGATCTAGATTAGGACATTATATTAGCCGAAAGACATCCACAGCTGAACATAGGCCTCCCCCAAGTGTCGACAACAACCTGTCCTGTACGTGATTAGAACATAGGATACTTTCTATCCCAGAAGTTCCCTTGGTATAATTTTTCACAGAAACGCAAAAAAAAAGCACGAAAATTAATGTTGTTCTATTATTACAGAAAACAAAGCATATATATACGTAACATTTTTGTAATACTTATAAAAACAAACGGTAAAACAAGTTCGTCATAAAACGAAAAAGAAAAAAAAAAAAAGCGGTGATTTGAATAACATGAAGACGAAAGTTGTACGTTTACACAAATAGTTGGTCGTAGTTCAGAAATGTTGAAAAGTAAATGTTAAATAGTAGAAAAATATAGCATTTACAGACTTTTATTGGTCTTTTGATGGCCTTTTCCTAGTACTGGTATTTTTAGACTAGACAGTAGGCAAATTTGAACTTTTTTATACAATTTCAGCTGAAATTACTGATTTAATATAAGTTATGTGTATAACTTTATGGGCTATTTCATTTGGTGTGCTTTAATTTCGTACGAACGATAACGATTATAATTATCAAAACGTACGTCTTGCGAGATTTGCGCATTGATGTTGGCTAATATTTCTACGAAGATAAGAAATACCGGCCAAGTGCGAGTCGGACTCTTACAAGAAGGCCTATTGCCGCTACAATAGAAATACACACTAGGACATTTTGAACTGTCTACCTATTACGGTTCTATAGATACAGCCCGCAGACAGACGGACGCGGAGCGGAGGCTTAGTAATAAGCTTCATTGGTTACCCTTCTGGTACGGTACCCTAAAAATTGGTTGTACTCTGTAAATAGGATTAAAGCAACACATTTTTTAAACGTCTTTTAAATGTAGACAAGGTTGCTGCTAGCTGAGATGTATGGAAGAGGCCTTGCTATGCTGATTCTAAATAAACTATGATAAAGAACAGGCGACTGAAGGACAAGAGAAGAACCATTACCTGTTTCAGGGTATTGGTCAAGGAATTCAAACTACAAAGTATGTGGAATAAAACTGTGTCGTCTAATGCTACCTAGGAAACATTAGGAACAAAACGCTTAGGGCTACTAGTTACACATACCTTGCCTGGTTCACTGTAACGGACAGAACTAGTTGCCTAATTAGTTTGTATCCGACTGTACCTTTGAACTAAGTTACTCGTTAATAAGCTTCGTATAACTTAATTAAGAGAATTACTTCAGCTATCCTATGTATATGAAGATTTTATCAATGGGGCCAGTCATTTTTAACAAAATACCTTATATGCGTATAAAGAAGAACCAAAATCATCTGCCTAGCTTTTTTCCAAGTATATTGGGGTCGGCTTCCAGTCAAGTCGGATTTAGCTGAAAACCAGTCCGTAACGACTGCCAAAGATCTACAAAAGACAGCCGGAACCAACGGCTTAACGTGCTTTCCGAGGCATGAAAGAAACTCGGTATGTTAAGATGGTCACCCATCCATAGATCAACCTTGGCAAGCTTTGCTTAAACTTGAAGATCGACCCGTGCTGCTGTTATTATCTAGCCACGAGCTCCTCACGAGAAATTTTCCTTCCCTACTTTGTTGCTATTCCGCCAATTCGCACTAAGCGTGACACATCTTTTATAATGGGCACAGCAGAGGAGTGGAACTCTTTGCCTGCGTCTGTGTTTCCGAACGCTTACAACCCTCATCTCTTCAAAGTCAGAGTGAACAGGCTCCTTCTGGGTAAGCTCACTCCATCGTAGACTTTGTCTCTGTCATCTCTGACCTAGACTAGAGTCAAGAGCAAACCCATCTCAAATCTATACTAATATATAAAGCTGAAGAGTTTGTTTGTTTGTTTGTTTACTTGAACGCGTTAAGCTCAGGAACTACTGGTCCGATTTGAAAAATTATTTCAGTGTTAGATAGCCCATTTATCGAGGAAGGCTATAGGCTATATATCATCACGCTAAGACCAATAGGAGCGGAGCAAACGAAGTTGCGCGGGTCAACTAGTAAGAAATAAGTCTTAAATGCGCCGCCCCGAATGAATTGAGACAACGGCAGAAATATAAGAAACTTAGGTACAGCTAATTATTAACATTATAATATTACATTCATAAAAATCAATTGCCGTGTTATTCTCGTAAAAACTCTAAAATGGCAGATTCAATTTTTTTTTTAGTTTTGCTGGGGTGGTTTAGAACAAAAATAAAGAGTTACGATTACAATCAAATTAATTTCAGCCGATACAAAGTTCAGTTGATTTAGTATTGTAATAATAGGCGATTAGCAAAAAGTTGGTTTCTGTATTTTCCCATCATATTTTAATCAAGTTTTTAAAGAATTTTAAGTTTGAGACGAACAATTTTAAATAAGCCATAACATTTTGCGACATGATATTTGATTTGCTCTCTTTAACACTTTGTTGATAAGTTTATGCCACAAGCTATTGCAAATACGCAAAGCAATTTAACGTTTAAAATACTTTTTTAAATTTTAAGATTTATCCCATATTTTATTTTTTATTTATTAGCACTTTTTTTCATTTTATAAATCACGAAAATAATTTTAAAATTGACAAAATAACGCAAAAAATAACCCTAACATATTTTAAATAAAATCAGTTTTTAAAATCCCAAAACCACAAAAAAAATCCTCGTAAGCTGGCTGACCTTTAGCAAAATTATTTATTCACACTCAAGAAAAAAAGAAATATTTTTCTATCAAGTGACTAGACAAAAGTTTCCACTTACCTCGTCAACCTGTTGCACGTCGAATGCTGTGCCGAGATCCGTACCCACAGTTTATATAGGCCCCGACACCAGGGAGGCAGCGATGCTCAAACTTTAGAACACGTGTACTGTGGGGGCTTGAAAATTGTGATGTCATATTTTTTGAATATCGAAAAAAATTAAGAATGTTTTTGAAGGTTCACGTTAGTGATCACACTTTTTCACACTTTGATGATTTTGCAATTTGACTGAAAGAAGTGTATTTTGGTTGGTACCGTATAATCGAATTTATTTGGGTTTGGGGTATAATATTACTTTGCACTTA
This sequence comes from Lacanobia oleracea, assembly GCA_950371165.1. Classification (NCBI taxonomy): domain Eukaryota; kingdom Metazoa; phylum Arthropoda; class Insecta; order Lepidoptera; family Noctuidae; genus Lacanobia; species Lacanobia oleracea. Next base: position 17,503,759 of record OX493386.1, read on the forward strand.
ATTCTTTAATCAATCGGAACACATAACATTTTATTTACTGTAATCCTAGGGGTTAAAAATTCCACAGACCGGGAGGAGTCATTTTGATGATTTCCCATCTTTAAAAAAAGGGTTTAAAAGTTCAGACTAAAGTTGTACCCCAGAGCCAACGATTTTTGAGTTGTAACAAAACTTAATAAGCAGAAGGATATAAAAAAAAAACCTTATTAATATCACAGTAGTTATTTAGCACAGCCGCTCCGCGTAAAATATTGGTATTCTATTAATATTGGTAAAGATAGGCAAATGATGATGATGATAACGTTTTATCTTTTTTAATAATTTTGCACCTAACCTGAAAAAAAAAACAGTTTATAGGTATTATTTTCAAATAGTTCTAAAATCACGTACATAAGAGGATAGAAATACCTGATACTGATATCACGATTATTTGCGGAGATTTTCATTACCGGAACGCCTATACCGATCTGCTCCGACTTTCGGTACCTCAGGTCGCTTGTCCAACGGGACAAGCGACCTAGGTACCGAAATTTCTTTAATTTTCCACTCTAATGATATTTTTGAATTTTTTGTTGGCACTATCTAATTTCGAGTAGTTATAAAATCAAATACGTAAGAGGATAGCAAAAACCCGATATTAATATCATTATTATTTACGGAAATTATCACATGTTTCGGTAATTATACTCTCGTAACTAAAAAATTGTTTGTTGGTAAAAGTTTGTGTAGTTATAAAAACAAATACGTTGGAGGATAGAAAAAACCCGATATTAATAAATCACAATTATTTGCGGAAACTTTCACACGTATTGTTAATTTTGCAGTGTAACTGAAATAACTGTTTGTTAGTACTTTTTGTGTAGATATAAAATCAAATACGTAAGAGGATAGAAGAAAACCGATATTAATATCATAATAATTCCACAGCAGAAATAATTCCACATTTACACTTTTTGTTATCATTCTATTCTATATTTTTATATGGCAAGTAAAGCCGATGTCGACTATTCTGCCAATGTCTAAAGTGGATTGAGAAAACTTTTTTTTTTGTTATTAATTTTGTACTTTGACTGAAATACCTGTCAGTTGGCACTATTTTGGTGTAGTTATAAAATCACACACGTAAGATTATAGAGAAAAACCCGTTATTAAATATCAAAATGTTTCACGGAAGTGATCGTACAGTTTTACCTGTGTCGATTTGATTAACGAATGATGCAATTATTCATAAAATTAAACATAGTACAGAATTTTGCTAGATCAGCACACGACTTGATTTTTACAAGCAAAGTAACGCATCGCGCATTCCTAAACGCCAAGGACACTGTATCAAACTAGCAAACGTACTTTGATAGTTTGATACAGTGCGACTTAAAAATTGTTTATTTTTTAGCCGACTTCGCCAGAAGGAGGGTTATGTTTTTCGAGAGTGTATGTATAATTGTTTGGCACGCTCTGCTGCCTGAACGGGTCGATGGATTTTAGCTTGAGAGGTGTCGTTAGATTCGTCTTGATTGTGAGAGTGACACTGGGTATATAAAAACTAAAATGGGCGATTTTTGGCGCCATATTATGCCTTGAAAACAAGTCGCTTTTTCAAGCAGTCTGATGCAGTTCAATTACTGATCTGATTCCATAAACTGCATCAGACTGCTTGACAAGTGACTGGTTTCGAACTTTTTAGGGAGTACTCACACTTTTTCAGCTCTATTCAGCTTATCCAACGATTTTGTATGAAGATGCGTCCGCATCCGTTCAGTTTTCCGCATCCTTTCAGCTTTCGCGGCAAACAAGTACAAAATGAGGAGAAATGTGTTTTCTATCATACGAGTGCTATGTATGGAGTTCAGCGCTGTTCCGCCGCATTCAGCGTCTTACGCGGCCTTACGCGGCGGAACAGCGCGGTACACGGATTGGTCTCTACTCCTTGTGTGACTGACACTGGCCAGGCCACCATCAGGGATTTTAATTTTGATAACAAATATCAGAATTAATCGGTCACTGTTCAAAAGTTATAAGGGTTTATAGGTGACCAATCTGGGATGCGCCTACCCCAGCTTGGTCCATTTGAATCTCAAAAGATAGGGCACCTAGCAAAGACCGGTTTTCGCACTCAAATTTAGTCGCTAATTGGTCGCAAGTTTTCGTCAAGTCACAGATTTAGTCGGGTCTTAGTTTAGAAGATATAATGAGTTCAATTTTTAAGATAGGTATAGTCCCAGGGCTAGATCGAAGAATAATCTCTTCGAACAAATTGCCAAGAAATATATTTCAATTGGTATGTGAATTATACTTCTAGTTTTGTTGGTCTAAAGTCCGTCGAATTGTCAGAGAGATATAAATTCTCAATCCTTCGATCTAGCTCTTGGACTGTACCTATACTGGGTCGACCCACTGTCGTTCGCGTTTTAATTTTTTACGTTTCATTTTATCTATTTCTTCTACAAGAAAGCAAACGGTAAAAATATCGCACATAGAAATGTCCATTTTGAGAGCACACTACTAAATGAGTAAAGAGCATGACTACCGCCAGACTACCTTCGAAGTCGATTTTCTCGAAAACTACGAAGGTACTATTTTTTTTTGTTCGAGTACTAATAATGAGTACCAATTGAGTATTAATTATTTACCAAATATGGAAGCGATTGGCGTCGGTGGCCCTGCGGTAGTCACGGACATCTTACCGTCTTCGCCGCGTACTCAGCGCCTTTCTCATTCTTACGACGCTGTACGCGGCTGATAGAAGCAGAGCTGTATAAGTGTGACCTGAATCGTTCAGCGAAACGCGAATGGAGCTGAATAAGTGTGAGTAGTCAGGTCAGGTTTTATACTTTACGACACTTAGAAAAAATATATGTATCCTAAGTGTGTTGTATTGTGTAACCAGCGGTGATTTAGTTATTTGTTGTGTTTGTTTGTGTTTATTAGCATTACCTTAGAAAACATTTTTGCCTAATACTTCAGAAACCAGTACCAACTTTTAAATGACATACAAAATAAAATTGACCTACAAGTTTGTGAATATACCCGTATTATTTTAAAAGTTTATAACTGAAATAAGTACATAATTATGAGTACCTATAATGCTCCCTTTTCAGGTATTGCGTTCATTCGTATTAGTAGGTACACGTTGTATTGCTTTGTAGCTTTTTGTTACTTTTCCCATCCCTCTGTAAAAATTCAGGTACCACTATCTACTAAAAACCCGATTGAAGCCAGAAAACTAATATACTTTCCGTAAAAAATCACAAAACTTCACCCCTGTAACATCCCCTAAAACTTTGAGCTCCTCTGCCGGTGATGGTAGCGGAATCACGTTCGCAGTGTTTAAGGATAATTCATTTACGTTTCGCCCGGTGGCGCGCCCCGGCCGCCCTCGCCTTTACAACTACCCTCATTCATAGGGACTTTACTTTGTCACCACAACTGGACATGGGTACTGGGAAAAAAGAAACATGAGTTGAGGCGGTTGCTTTTTAAGCTGGCGGTTGCGGGTTCGAAACTGGGAACTTGTGGCACTCGTCATCATCTGGACATAGGCCTTCCCCAAGTTTATATTGATCGGTACTGTTCCTCTTGCATCCAGCGGATTGCCGAGTAGGCCTTGCAACGCTACGTCTTCCGGTATGCGGTAGCCACTCCAGGGGGATACTCTCTAAACCAGAAGTCCGTAGTTTATGGCTTAGTTGCGGTTGCTACTGTCGCTATGCTACTCCGTATCACCTACGGACCGACGATAAGTACCGAACCCGAACTAAGAATGAATGACAATACGATTTTATAGTAATTTTCAAATCGTATTTTCATTAATTCTTAGTGGTTAGGTGATGCGGAGTAGAATACGCCCGCTACTAAGCCATAAAGAGGAGGAGCTCAGAGAGTAGCACCCAGAACCGTTTGATTCCCCGAGTTGAAGTGCGATTCTGTGAACTCTACCCGTGTAACCTTAGGTGAAGTGAATGTGAAGTGATCTGTCAATCCGTACAAACTAGATAGGATAATATGACAGCTCACATCATGCTCACTCCAGTTCAGTAAACACCACCGTGTTTTTAGGGTTCCGAACAAAAAACGGAACCCTTATAGGATCGCTCGGGAGTCTGTCTGTCTGTCTGTCCGTCTGTTTGTCTCTCTGTCCGTCTGTCACAGCCAGTTTTCTAAAGATCCACAAACTGATTCTGTTGAAATTTGGTACTCGTATATATTTCTCTGACCCTAATATGGATGCTTTGTGTAAATTATAAAATTTTTGTATGGGGTTCACTTTTGGGGGCAAACTAGAAAAAAGAAATATAGTGTGACATATCAAATGAAAGGGCTTGCTGAGAGGGTTTTAACTATATTTTGTTAATTATTTTAAAATAAATGGTTTTGAAGTTATTCAAGAAATTAGACGAAAAATGATTATTCCCCACCCCTTATCTCCGAAATAGAGCCTAAAATTTTGAAGAAAAAAAAAGATAGATCTGTACATATAGATTACAGGCAAATATATTAGAATTCTAAAGTGTTCAAATAACATGTACCTAAAAAAAAGAAATTCGTTCGGAACCCTTTGCACGTGAGTCCGACTCTCACTTGGCCACTTTAGTAGAATATCATATTGGATCATAATATAAATCATACAACAATCTATCAAATTTCATTTTCTTCTTTATCGCTAAACCATTAGTTTCAAGATCGATTGGGAAAATTTTACAGTTTCGGGAAGTTTGATGTCCTGTCTGCTTCTACTAAAGTGAGCTTTTTAGACCCACAGATCGGCTTTTCTGCATGCAATGTGCATTTTACACACTGCATTTGATACTGACAGAAATTAAATAACTTAATTATAATTTACCATGGATAAAACATGTTGCGCCGACCCCAAGTAACATGGGATAGGGCAGGAAGACGATGATGATAATTTACCATGGATATCAGTGAAGGAAGGAAAATCACATCTACGTAATCACTTTTTACCTAGAAACTGTGACGTACAAGCACGTTGAACCATTGTATCCTTGTAAATTTTTATTTATTTGGTAAAACCAAAAACACTTGTGTAATATGTATGACTAGTTGACACGCGCAACTTCGTCTGCTCCGCTCCTATTGGTCTTAGCGTGATGATATATAGCTTATAGCCTTCCTCGATGAATGGGCTATCTAACACTGAAATAATTTTTCAAATCGGACTAGTAGTTCCTGAGATTAGCGTGTTTAAGCAAACAAACTCTTCAGTTTTATTTTTGCTTTATTTGTTTACTTAAATAAATAAATGTTATAAACTAACAATACTAACCTACTTAAGTAAGCCCCATTGTTACTAATACCAATACTAACTAAATGTATGGACTGTATAGTCTTAAATAAAGTTTTATTTATTTATTTATTTTATTTTATTTTATTAGTATAGATATGTCGGTTTTTTACCGGTTGCATTTTGGGGAATGTGCAACGGAATTGCATAATTTAATTCCGCCAAGCCCGTTCCATCATCGGACTTAATTCCGCCAAGCTCGTTCCATCATCGGACCACAAGACGAACGGCGATGCGCCACCGGTACATGGTGGATATCCCACCCATACGCACAAAACGTTTTGGTAACACATTCATAATGCGTACAGCTAAGGAGTGGAATTCCCTGCCGGAGTCTGTGTTTCCTGATAGCTACAACCTGGGAGTCTTTAAGTCAAGAGTGAATAGGTTATTTCTAGGCAAGCGTGCTCCATCTTCGACCACATCATCGCTTACCATCAGGTGAGATAGTGGTCAAATGCGTGCCTATCTATAGTAAAAAAAAAGATATAGATACTTTTTCATCCATTAAACACTCTTATTATGATTTCATTGAATTTTTGTTCGTTTATCGAATTTAGGTTTAGTCCCATACAAAAAGTTATTCATAATGATTATTTTAATGACCCCTTTTAAGGTTTATTTTGACCCTGTAGTCATCATCACGATATCAGCCTATAGACGTCCACTGCTGGACATAGGTCTCCCCCAAGTGTCGCCACAACAACCGGTCCTGAGCGTCTCGCATCCATCGGCTACCCGCGACCCCGACCTACCCTGTTTTTTATTTTTCGTCGGGACCACTCGCAGTTCACCTCGCTAAGGGTGGTTACTGCTCAACCGGGCTAATACACTCACCTCATCATCTAATCTGCCTAGCCTTTTCCCAACTATGTTCGGGTCGGCTTCCAGTCAAACCGGGTACAGCTTTTACGTGGAGCGACTGCCTACCAGGCCTCCACAACCCATTAACTGGGTAACACGGTACTTCTTGGCAAGACTGGAGTCAGATTTACTGGCTTCTGACAATCCGTAACGACTGCCAAAGATCTACAAATGACAGCCGGGACCAATGGCTTAACGTGCTTTCCGAGGCACGGAGGAAACTCGGTATATTAAGATGGGTAAGCATCCACAGACCAACCTTGCAAGCGTTGCTTAACCTTAAAGATCGACCCGTGCGGTTGTTATTATTTAGCCACGAGCTCCTTAGCCTCGAGCTAATGCACAGACCTACCCTGTAGTAAAAGTGTTAAATCTCCTCAAAAATAGGTAAACTTACCCACGCTCGACTTGGCACCAAACAAGGCAGCATTATGATAGGTATAAGCTAATGTTTTACAGCGATAGTTTGGGTATCATTTGATCCCATTAGTTTAAGGTATCACAATTAATTAGATAATTAAAACAATGTTTCACCCTTGTTGCTTGCACGCGTGGATTAAGTAGGTTAGTGAAGTCATAGCTAAGTCAGTTTTTCAACTCAATTTGCATTGTATATTGATAGATAAGAGCTATCTATTCACATCTCCCGGGATTTCTGTAATCGCATGTCTGTTTATTGTTTACACCAGTTCATAACATAGTATCACGCTGGTACGCTGTGAATCGCTTTTTGGGGGAGGCTTACGGTCAGCAGTGGACGGAAATTGGCTGAAATGATGATGATGCTGTGAATGGGGTACGCAGATGTGTACAATTCATCCATGGTTTTGGGGTTATCTATTCGGGCATAACTTTATTGTTTTTGACCGATCTTAATGATTCCCTTTGCGTTGGGTTTAGTTAAAGCTATCTTGAATTTGCATTGATCTTCAAAGATAAACCAGATCAACTTAAAATGTAGTAAAGTTTATGTCAGTTACAAAGCAAAGTAGATTTTAACTAAGACCTGGGGCCCTGTTATGTGCTAAATGTCATCATGATTATGCTGTGAAAAAGGGATAGTGTTATGCCTTGTACAACTCCATCTCCCTCCCACACCGTTATAATGATGGTTATCTAGGAGGGAACGTAAGGGTGTCATAATACCTGGTCTGGGCTTGAGCTGCGAAGGCACACAAAGTACCTAACTCCTACGTAAACTTAACGGCAAATAGCATAACCACTCATTATGGAAATTGGCTATGGGGCACCACTAAAGAGTGAAAAACAGAAAACAGTTTTACAAAAAAAAAATACAATCGACTTCGAATTAAAAAAAAAACAACAAAGTATAAAATAACAACCAAAAGAAACCGACTTCCGAAATTAAAGTTATTTTTATATTTTATCTACATTCTATGTAGAATGTATTCATAAGAGTTTGAGAGAAGATTTTGTAAAATAAATCATAACATTCCACATTTAACGTAACGATCAATGTTTGTGTAATTCTCCGGAAGATGGTTTCACATAAAAAAAAACTCGTGGCTTTAATTTTCATAAGTGATTACCCTCTTTGGTTCGTAAAGAGATTACATTATTACGTTTTTGTTTCCACCATACAGCACCCGTTTTGTTGAGTTGTTTGTGAATTTTATATTGCTCAGAACAGAAATAGCCAATATAGGTATTCATTTGAAATTAAATATTTTCTTCAGTCAAGGGACTCCAATTAAGAAGATAATCTATACTATAATATTCTAAAGCTGAACAGTGTTTGTTTGGCGCTAAATTCATTTAGTGTTGCATAGTTCACGTGATGTTTAGATACCTACTATCTAAACCAAAAGGAGCGGAACATCAATAAAACATGTGACGCAGGCGAAGTTGCGCGGGTCAGCTAGTTAGTTATCTATACTAATACTAGCTGACCCGCGCGGCTTCGCTCCCGTCCATCAACCTACCCTACCTACCCTACCTACCCTACCTACCCTACCTACCCTACCTACCCTACCTACCCTACCTACCCTACCTACCCTACCTACCCTACCTACCCTACCTACCCTACCTACCCTACCTACCCTACCTACCCTACCTACCCTACCTACCCTACCTACCCTACCTACCCTACCTACCCTACCTACCCTACCTACCCTACCTACCCTACCTACCCTACCTACCCTACCTACCCTACCTACCCTACCTACCCTACCTACCCTACCTACCCTACCTACCCTACCTACCCTACCTACCCTACCTACCCTACCTACCCTACCTACCCTACCTACCCTACCTACCCTACCTACCCTACCTACCCTACCTACCCTACCTACCCTACCTACCCTACCTACCCTACCTACCCTACCTACCCTACCTACCCTACCTACCCTACCTACCCTACCTACCCTACCTACCCTACCTACCCTATCTCTCAAGTTGGATCGAACTGCACATGGTGTGCGAATTTTATTATAATCGGTTAAGTGGTTTAGGAGTCCATTGAGGACAAACATTGTGACACGAGATTTATATATATTAAGAAGATATAAAGCTGAAGAGTTTGTTTGTTTACTTGAACGCGCTAATCTCAGGAACTACTGGTCCGATTTGAAAAATTCTTTCAGTGTTAGATAGCCCATTTATCGAGGAAGGCTATAGGCTATTTATCATCACGCTAAGGCCAATAGGAGCGGAGCAGTAATGAAAATTGTGACGCAAACGAAGTTGCGTGGGTCAACTAGTAAGTTATAACTGAGACTAACTTGACCCAGATTAGGCCCAGCTTCCGGTACAAAAAATATTGCAAAATGAACAAATTCAAAGGATCACCGAACTGAAGTGGCAGTGGGCAGGGCACATTGCTCGCAGAACAGATGGTCGTTGGGGCCGAAAAGGCCGGAGTGGCGACCACGTACCGGAAGACGCAGCGTTGGAGCGATGAGCTGGTGAAGGTCGCGGGTAGCCGATGGATGCGAGACGCGCAGGGCCGGTCGTTGTGGCGACGCTTGGGGGAGGCCTATGCCCAGCAGTGGACGTCTTTCGGCTGATATGATGATGATCATGAACAAATAGTCTCAAGCGCGTTAGAGGTTAGTTGTTTGTGACAATGATGCAATTAGCTGTACATTCAGTTAACAGACTTATTATTCAGCAGATAATTGCATTAGATGATTTGCTTTTAATTTGTGAATTTGCTTTTCAGAAACTTAGGGTTAGTGGATATGAAACGGGGCACTATGAAAAAGACAGAAATAAATATTTCAAATAAAACCATTGCTTGGGATGTGGGTGACCACTGAGGGCCAATTCTACTCATTTTTAAGTTCAATCGCAATCTGTCGAAAATGTATGGAAATGGAGTCTGTTTTGTTAGATTGCGACTGAGATGCAAAAACGATCGTTGCTTAAATAAAAGCACATGATAAAAATGGCCTATGAGAAACAACACGTATGAAACCTTTACCATAATTCCTAGTCTTTTTTTTATAAGTTACCATCATTTTAATTATTCGAACAGAACGGACACTTTATAATTACAATAACATTTAAAAAGTAATAAGTGAATCACTTTTTAAAATGTTCGGTTTTATTCCCCGGCACCATTATTTAAAATTAAAAAAAAAAAACGCTCTCAGTGCTTGATCAATGAGTAATATTTTTAGTTACAAAAAGAATAAAGCAAGCAACATAGACACTGATAGTCGATGAATTGATAGATGCCACTTCGGCAATTTGCAAATAATACTTTTGGACTGAGATCTCAGAGCTGCCTGACCTCTCTTATTTTCTCACTAGCAAAATATGTGGGATATAATAGTATTAGTATGTACTTTTAACATACGCATATCTGCTAGCTTGGGCCGACGGCCTATTTTTTTTCTTTGTGATATATTAAAGGTACTTCAGTAGTTTAGGCGGTAGTTTTTCGTCCTCCCAAATCCTTTCAGACTTTAGCTTTCGTTACTTGTATCTAGTAAATAAACTATGCCCAAATTACAGTCTTGTGATGAATACACTCGTACTGTAAAAAATACATAAAAATCAGCACCCAGACTTAAAAAAAGTGTTTAAGTCAACACACTAGGCCCATGGGGTCCGAGTGCGCATCGAGTCTTTCGGGACATCAGCAAACAACTTGTCGACTGTTCACGTGACCAGAGGGCTGGGCGTTTTTTTCGGCTGAAGAATCAGCATTGCCATTCAACGCGGCAATGCTGCCAGTGTTCTGGGCACTTTTGCCAATGACAGCGATGTGGATTATTTTTTTGGTGCCCAATGATTTATTTTGTTTTTATGCGCGTTTGTACATAATTTCGTGATAATTAGTGTATATAGTTAGTTAAGTATTTATTATAGCAGCTGTAAAAATCTATAAAAATGAATACAAAAAAGTTTTTTCGGTTTAAGGGTGCTCTCTCGAAAAAGCTTAAAAATAGCGGGCAGATGAAGCAGTTTTTCGTCGGCATTTACTAAGAAATTACATTTGAAAAAAATAGGTAGTAATCTACATGATATTGCACGTAACTTGGTTTAGCCAGAATTTATGTATCGGTATCACATAATAGGAAAAAAATCACCAAATCACCTCCAAATCGTTGAGATGAAACCATTTTACCCCTTCATTTTTTAACAAAAAACTTAAAAAAAGTATCTACAGCTGTGCAATACAAACGAAAATAACTTGGTTTTGTTCTTTTTTTAAAATATGTATTTGGTTTATTATAAAAAAATAAAAACACGGGTAGCAGAGTGGCGCGAGGAGGCGTAGTTAGCTCCGTTTGTATGCAGAAGGTCATTGGCATATACATTCAGTCAATAAAGTATCGGGAATGGATGATTTGTGTATGGTTCCAAATTCAAATCTTTGTTTTTTTGTAGTTGTTAGATTGGCACAACTGTTTTCCATTTTGGCGCGGAGTTTGAGTTGCATCTGTTATTTATATTAAATACAGTGCTGGTTTTAGTAATATCATATATAGTGTGTCTTGCGAATTTCATAATGGACAAAAATATCGAACAAAGAGTTTGTCTTAAATTTTGCATCGCCAATGGAATTTCGTGTTCGGAGTCACTGAAAATGTTACAGAAGGCTTACGGTGAATTGACTTTATCAAAAACTCGTGCTTATGAGTGGTTCAAAGCATTCAAAAGCGGTCGAGATGTGATGGAAGATTTGCCTCGCTCTGGAAGTCGTCAACGTCTGCAACTGAAGTTAACATCGCAAAAGTGAAGGAAATAGTGACTGAAAATCCCCATTCAACTCTGAGAGAGATAGCCGCCGAACTTACTGTATCTCACGAGTCGATCCGTACCATTTTAACTAATCATTTGGGTATGAAACATGTTGCTGCTCGGCTAGTCCCAAAAGATCTGAAATTTCTCCAAAAACTCAATCGCATGAAAGTCGCTGAGGACATGCTAGAACGAGTCAGTTCGGACCCAACATTCATGAAACGCATTGTTACTGGTGACGAGACGTGGGTTTACGAGTTTGACATGCAAACTAGTCAACAAGCTGTGTGTGTGGCACCCGTTTTCAATCGATAGAAGACATAAAGGAGAATTCGCGGCGAGAACTGAACTCAATTCCGGAAGCAGCGTTTAAAAAATGTTTTGATGAATGGATTATTTGTTGGCGCAAGTGTATCGTTTCTAAAGGAGCATACTTTGAAGGTGATAAAATAAATTTGGATGAATAACAGACATTTTGTGTATTATTGATCTTTTCCCGATACTTTCTTGACAGAGTAGTATATACAAGCCTTAAAGAAATTTATTTCTCATAAGAACTTACAGTCTGCTTATAATGAGATACCGAGTAAATATGATAATACAGTACAATACAATTTCCTCCAGAGTATTAGAAGTTATCATGTACATACATGTTTTTTAAGCTTATTTTTAAATGTGTTCACGTTATCGCAATCTCTTATCTCGTCCGGCAATCCATTGAACAGCTGTGCTCCTTCACATAATATGGTCTTTCTACCGTAATTAGTGCGTACACTAATGGCTTCAAGTTAGTTTTTATATCTATTTCTCAAGTTATTTATGACATTGTTTTTTTCTTTATTTTTATGTTAGTTTGTATTGAGTTTGTAGTTATTTTTTTTATAAGAATGCAAGTGTAGTAAATGTATAGCTGTCTAATATTTAATAGTTTTGTTTTTTCGTATTAGGTTTTTGTTGGAGTGAGATAGTGATAATGGAACAGAGTTTTTATTATTTTATTTTGAACTCTTTGAAGTGAATTTAAATTATTTACTGCTGCGGATCCCCATATTTCAATTAAATATTCTAGATGCGATTTCACTAGCGAGTTATAAATCAAAGTGCGCACTTTATTTTCAATACAGTTTGCTACTTTCCGTAATGCTCCCAATAACGAAGTTAATTTACGTCTGAGATGGTCGATGTGTAATTTCAAAGTTATTTTTTCATCTACCTGTAATCCAAGATATTTTTCGTTAGTTGATCGCTTTATTATATCGTTATTTATTTTAAGAGGCGGGAAGTCCGGTATACGCTTATTTTTGGTGGTAAAAATCATGAACGAGGTTTTCGAGGTATTAGTTGTGAGAAGGTTGTACTTTAACCACTCGTTTAATAGATCAAGGTCATGTTTAGGACATTTAATGGCTTTGACACCTGATACTTGGAAATCGGCCGTCGTCGGCCTGGGTTACTACGTTTGCGTATGTTAAAAGAAACACTAACACTACTCTATCCTGCACAGTTTGTTGCTGAGATAATAAGTTAGGTCTGGCCGCTCTGGGATCTTAGTTCATTTATTAGGGAACTAGTTGACCCGCGCAACTTCGTCTGCGTCACAATTGTCATTACAGCTCCGCTCCTATTGGTCTTAACGTGATGATATGTCTATTGCCTTCCTCAATAAATGGGCTATCTAACACTGAAAGAATTTTTCAAATCGGGCCTACTGGCCCGATTTGAAAAATTCTTTCTGAGATTAGCACGTTCAAGCAAACAAACAAACTCTTCAGCTTTATATATTTGTATAGATACAGTTTATCTAAAAATATACAAAAATATAATACTAACAGTGAAAATAGAACCGAAATTACTCGAAAAACGAAGGAGATATAATTATTTTAAACAAATATATCTGTCCCTCTCGCGAAAACGCTGTTTTCTAAGGCAGCTGTATAGGCGTCATAGACGATAACATCAAAGTTTTCATGGGACTTCTCTTTCTAATTGTTGTAATCTTTGAAGCTTTATAACTTCATCGCTGATGAAGGTATTTAAAAAATAATTTCACGATTTTTTACTACAGCTAACAAGTATTTCATTTTGCAAATAAAAAATCGCATGCATATTCCCCAAATGTCCTGAAAACTGTCCGTAATTTTAATTTAGTTTCAGTCAAATATATGCATTATTTAGAACACAGAAAGTAAATTCACATCTCTGTTGGTTCTTAGGCGAACGATGTATAGACGCGTAGCAATGTCCTTTTAGAATTGACATTCTACTTAAAAGAGCTTTAGAATTATGATACTTTCATCAATAAGTTTTCGTATTCACAAAACTCTACTTTAAAAGTCATTGGGCATATCTAACCCGCTTTGTGAAGAGTGGCGGACATTAATCAAAATACTTTCAAACTAAGGGGAATAATATGACCTTTCACTAAATATAGTTATTTAATTAAAAATCAATGGAGAAATATGTATAAATAAAAAGTTTTCGTATTTACAAAACTCTACTTTTTTATTTATTCGTTAGTACACCTATCACGCAAAGAAGACTTTTGAACCCAAAATTTGACTAGAGAGAGCCTTGTTGTATTAAGTCCGCAAATGTACTACTTTGTACATACAGTTTTAATAAATAAGCTAGTAATGATGTGGATCTTTAAACCTTCGACCCACTACATGACTACAACTATAGAACGATGCCTTTCCTTACAATATGCGAGTGTAGCAACACGGTTTAGGCACTTGTCTCACCGCCGGCGATCAGCGAGTAGCGAGTAAAGCTTCAAACTCGAAATATTTGGCGATCAATGAGTGCGAGTGAAAAGTTTCGATAGTTTTGACGTTCGGCTTTCAGCAAGTGCTTTTGTGCGACGGGCTTTTACTCGCAATAATCGCTCCGGCCCGCATTATAGGTAGAAATTACGGCTGTTCGGTGAGTTCCGACCGCCAAGCGAGCATCGCCGAGCGAGTGTCGCTGAGCGAGTACAATTTATGATAGCTCTTGTCGCTGCAATCAACTAGAGGTAAGAACCGCTCGCCGGCAGTGTGAACAGCCAGCTATCAACTATGAATGTATGTGTCTCTTTTACTCACACGAGGTCTATATCTTTTGTTCCTTTTCTCAGCGAGCAAATGGTCGATATCTACTCGCTTCCTCGCCGGCGGTGAGACAAGTGCCTTATTCTCGTAGTTAATAATGGAACAATATCAGCATTAACTGTTTAATATTCGCAACATGTGATGTGTTCCAATAGGAAAACGGAAGTTAATGTGCCTGTAGGGGAGGTGTTATACCCAAGGTTGGATTTTATCTATACTAATAATAATATTATAAAGAGGAAAGATTTTTTTTTGTTTGTTTGTACCGAATAGGGTCCGAAACAACTGGACCGATTTAAACAATTCTTTCACCATTTTAATGTCACATTATCTCTGAGTAACATAGGCTAGATTTTTTACTAGAAAAGTTAGAAATCTTTAAGAAAACTTAAATCGCAGCGCGGCCGAAGTGCTTGTCAATTATATTTTCTGTTAAAAGGACTTAAATTGTTCTAAAATGTATGGACCCTGGGCCAGGTCCTTGTACACTATACTTAAAAATAGAGAAATACATTTAAAACAATTCTCAACTGTCCAATTTCTTTAAAATGGCTTTGTTTGCTGGTAAAACACAAGAAATTACACTTGAAATTGCAACACACAACAAAAACCCGTCATGAAATCTTATCACTGTTGGCTAAATGTAAACTCTTTTGTAAACGTTTTATTTGAATAAATTTATTATTATTATTTATTATTATTATTATGGCGGTAAGCTGTCATTTTGTTGATTAATGACGTTTGACATTTATTTTTGACATATTTATTTTCCGGCAACAAGACGAAAGTGACTGAAGTGACATTTTTATGACAGCTGACAGTTATCTTTCTAGGATCTGTAACTAAATCGGTGCGACGCCATGTCGAAAATCGATAAAAGTAATTGATAAACATCAATTAACTACCACAACAGTTAAAGTTTAAATGAATTAAATGTATTTTTCCCGAATTTTATGGATTTTTCTCTTTTTTGTGAACATAGACCTGGCCCATTTTGAAACATCTCCTTTATTGGTAGTCACATAAAATATATCATAATTCATTATTGTAAGTGTTATGACATAGCTTTTTCCTGTGGTCTATTCGTCCATCCCACAGGGTACCATTGGGTCTCGGTGATTTTATCGGAAAAAGGTAGCCTATGACAGCAAATAGCTTTAAATTATTATTATTATTGGGGACGCGACGGAACACAGTTAAATGCTATTAAAAAAACCAGATATGTTTCCTGAAAACTAAAATCATAAACTTGAAACAAAGGAATTACAGTATTGAAGGAGTGTGGTAAAAGTTTAGAATGTGTATTGATATTAGGTAAAGTAAACAATTATTGCAGTTCACAAGTAGGTAACTACAACAGAATACAGATACAGTTTTTTCAGACTACTATACAACTATAGTGCTTTTCTGTATCAACAACTTCGTGTCTCGACAGCGGAATCCGAGGTGAGGTATCAATTTCGTATTAATATAAGTAAACTTATATTGTTTGTAATAAAACTCACTTAGTGACCTTTGTCACTCAGATGAAGGTCGATATCGAAATAGTTACTTACAGAATTGCACCGCTGAATTGTAATCATCAAACTAAATTTAACCTAAAATAATTTAACAAAACTACAACTTGATAACTTAACCAACAGTTTCATTCATCAAGAAAATTGTCAAGAAAGACAATTACCAAAAGTTTAACAAAAATAGACCTTTCAATCTTCCTGGGAATATTATTCTTTGTTCATTCATTTAAATATACTTACGTAAAAATCACATTTCTAAATATCTGAACAAAAAATTGTTTCAGTACTAGCCGTGATCAGAACTATTACATTTTGAATCAAAACCTTGATTTCTCGGCTTTCGTCGTGCAGTAGGTTATGTCTACAATCATTCCACGCCTCTAGATTCGGTCCACCTGACTATATCAGGAAAATTAATTTCACAACATTGCCCAGTCGACATACATCCATTTTGGTACTACAAATTCACTAACATAAGTGATAAGGGAAACAATTCTAAGATCTTAAGTCCTCACGTATTGTTTTGATATGTAAACCATCTTAAATTCAGGGGCAAGGTTGAAAGAAAGGTTCTCTGAAACGGAATAGGGCTGCCCCGCAAACCAACGCGGAATATAAAGGGCTACGCTTTTGCTACGCCGTAGTTGTTATTGCTACGGGGTCTACGCATTCGTAGCAAATGAGCTACGGGGCTTTTCTTCACTTCTAAAAGTCTGCAGTCTATTTTTTTGTCTGTAACATGTAATGTATTTTTGTCTGTACGTGTGAAAAAACTTTCTAAGAAAACAGATTAATCATACAGACTTTCTCATTTGTAAATAAGAAATACCATAGGATACATTCTTTTTCAGTAATGTTACTATCTAAATCGCTAGCTCGCTCGAGTCTACAATATTTCCTAAGTGCCTATACACACGCGCCGACGACGCGCGTTTTAGGCCGCGTTTCCACTGACGCGGAGCTGGGTTGAGAGGAGCGGTGAAGAGCGGTGAAAAGTGGTCAGTGTTTTCACTGAAGTGGAGCGGAATGGAGTGGAATGGAGCGGAGCGGAGCATACTTTTGGAATCGCGCATTTTTGCGCTTAGTTACCCTCAATCTCTCAGAAAGACCATACGTCATGTTGTCGTTTAAAAAGAAAAAGCAATTATTTTATAGCTTTCTCTACTTGAAGACGAAGATAACGAATCAGATGAAGTAGCATTGACTGTTGTGACTTTTTTGGACCGCCCCGCTCCGCACCGCCCTGCTGTCCTCCGCTCTGCACCCCAATGCTCGTTGTCCTCCGCACCGCATCGCCTCGCTGTATTTTTATTATGAATATCCGCTCAGCTCTGCTCCACCCTGCTCGTGCTGTTTCCATTGAAGCGGAGCGGAGATTTCGAGCATACTGAATGGTCAATTCGTGCACCGCTAAGCTCCTCTCCGCTCCACGTCAGTGGAAACCCGGCCTTACGGACGAGCGCTCACTCGCTGTACTCCGCTGTAGGTATGACCAAAAAGCAGTACACAAGAATAGTGTTTGCGTCTGAAGCGCGATACCGCGCAAACACGACGCGTGCAAAGGTCCTTTCTAGCGAACCAGCCCTATTAATAACGTGGATGATTTAATTACACTCCAAGTAATTGATACATTTACGCATCGCCGACGTCGGCCCAGCGCTGAACAACTACGGAGGATCGCTTTTCATATCAGTACTATATTTAGAAACATATTTATACTTGAATTAGTTTCTGCCCGTGGTTTTGTCTGAACAGTATGTCAATGGGTATTTTTGCGCGAAACCCTTTTTTTTTTAAGCTTTTATTTAACTTGCAATGTACCTATGTGTGTATGTATGTATGTTTGTTCGGGTGGAGTCTTGCTACTAAATTTTTTATTTAAGTTTTCTATGTTATTCATTATAACATCAGCTATCTGCCAGGGAATATTTCGTTAAAAACATTTAGGCCGTTTCGAAGATTAAAACAAACAGACAGACAGGCAAACACGCAGACAGACAATCAAATGAAAATGTTTTTTTTTTTGTTTTAAGTTTAGTAAAAAGCTGTCATTTTTATAATACAAAATTACAAACAGACACTTCAATTTTATTTATTAGAAATTGACACGCAACTGCATTTCGGTTTTATAATTCATTGGACCAGGATTCATTCATGATTAAACTTCAATCTTAAGTCATCTTATCCTCACTCCTGACTTTTTACAGCGTTTATGACAAAACCCGTTTTTATTTAATTTAAAGTAAATAAAAAAGGAATAATAAATTATTTGCAGCTGCTCTCAAAAGAGAGATTTCATTCTAGCGAAATCGAATCGGTATTTCAACAAGAAAATGAAAAACATTGATAACCTTTTCCGACTATCGGGTAAACCACTACATCGTTCTAAACAAACCTAAAAGCTGGCCCATTAATTCTGCCAGCAGTGTAGGTGTCAACCTCAAGCGTCACAGAGCGAGGTAAGAAATGAGCACACTTATACTTGCTTACACACTTACAGCACGCCATCATAATGAATCTTTATTTTTTATTCAAAACTCCGATAAACAAAATGTCTGTCGAATGTTTTTGTACTTGGAAACAATAATCTTGATACTTGAACAATTTTCGTTTTGACTTAACTTTTGATCGGCTTATTTTATAAATTGAAAAGCTGTTTTTGATCTCGATTTCACGTGATAGAAAGAACAAGCCTAACAGATGGCTGTAGGTACATTCTAGCTTTAGAAGCTGACAGTTTATAGGTGGCAGTAATCTTGTAAAAAAACGCAACTAGTCGACACGCTCGCTCTGTTCCACGCGCGCCTCAAAGAGCTGTCAGTATGGGAGACGGGGCCCGCTAGGGCCAGTGCCTGCTGGGGTTGCGGACTTCGTTCGAAAGAGGCACCGTACCCTGGAATGTAAGGGGCACTAGGAGGAACGCGGATGGGTTTTAGTCAGTAAAAGTTTGACACTCCCTTCTGCTTCACCCAAAGCGGGAGGAGTCATTAATTGAGTTCCCATCCTTAAAAAAAAAAAGGTACATTCTAGCTTTAGAAGCTGACAGTTTATAGATGGCAGTAATCTTGTAAAAAAAACGCAACTAGTCGACATTGATGTCTGCAGGACTCTTTTAAAATTCAGTTTGAGGATGGCCGGCTCTCATAGAAAGTAGGCTTGTGTCCCGGTAGTGAGAATATTATACAACCTGTAACAGAAAACACGCAATACCTCTTAAGGGGACGTTTCGCGATTTCGGGATTGGTCCCGTAGTAAAAGTTGTACATGATTATGAGTACAATGACCCCTTCAGAGGTATTGCGTTTGTTTCTGTTACACGTTGTAGATCATTGAATCTACTTTATTCTTCACCAAAAATAGTAGCCAGCCAGGCCTGCGTGTTTATAAGTTTTTTTGTAGCCCTCTTCCCTCTTATCTAAGCAACGTATGTGACCTATCTTAACACATACCCTCGCTCGTCATACAGAGATGTACAAAATCAATACAGGATTCAGGATTAAGTTAATTTGAATAAATAATGAGCAGCATCTGTCCAATTGGGCATGATTTAGGTTAATTTTGGGGTGAAATCAAACCACATCTTTAATATTTCATTAAGGTATCACTAGGGTAATAATGTGATTGGCATTCGCTGGGTTGAAATCTTCTAAGCCCAATAATTTGTTTCTGTCTGAATAAGACATACACAAGTAAGTATTTGATAAGATTTATGTAAGTATATCAAAGGATTAAAATATTATTTTAAGTGTTTTACGTTAAACTCAAATACGAACATTATTGAATGAAGTCACTGAGCTTGCCTTGCCTTTTCCCAACTTTTTCGGTCGGATTCCAGTGTAACCGAATGCAGTTAAATACCAGTATTTTACATGAATCGACTGCCAGTGTTCCTCCAACTACTCAGTTACTGGGTAACACAGTGCCCTGTTCGTCAAGTATCAAAACTGTTCAGTGCCGCTACACATCCGAAGTTAATATGATCACGTATAGCATCCGGCACTCCGTCTCAATTTGCTGGGCGCGTGCTAAGCGTCTGTCTAAATAATTCATACTTTGTTGAAGTACTACTAGCTATTCGGACTGTAATCATTTTATATTGCTATTTCCATACGTTTGTTGCTGAGGCCTGAGAGTATTATAACCTTGTGTAATGAAAAGGACTATATTACAAAATAATAAATCTATAATGCTAAGGAGTGGAATTCCTTGCCGGAGTCTGTGTTTCCCTATAGCTACAACCTGGGAGTCTTTAAGTCAAGAGTGAATAGGTTACTTCTAGGCAAGCGTGCTCCATCTTCGACCACTTCATCGCTTACCATCAGGTGAGATGTTGCTCAAGCGTGTGCCTATCAATAGTAAAAAAAATAAAAATAAAAAATATTTTTTAGTACTTTTTATTATAAGGTTTAATAATTATGGTTAAATTGAATTTCAATAAAGCTAATCTTATTAAACCAAAACAATCTCGATGAAATCTTGGTAGAAGAATACTATTTGAATGTCCAGAACTCTATTTTAAGTGATATGAATCCCGTTAATGGGAAGTTTGTTGCGCCATTTCTTCCCAGCTGAAGTAGGTACTAGGAATAGGTGACGGGCGGGCGTTTTGGGGGCAATCTTTATGGTATAATTTCACGTCCAAAAAGTGCTCACTCTCAGCCTAATTTGCATATACAACTTTTGACACATTTGACAGCATTTTTTTTTTTTTTTTGACAAATTTTACATAGGTAGGTATATTGATTGATTGATGATTAAATTATTACAAGCGAAGACATGTTTGGCGCATTGGATGAGCAATTGGCTGCTGCGCTGCGTATTGCGGGTTCGATTCCGTCAGGGAACAAATATTTATATGGCCTACAGATAGTTGTTCGAAAATTTAATATTTTGATTTTTAGCGACGAAATGATAAATGTTTAAAATTGGTAATTAGAAAGAAAAATACGACGAGGCCTCTGACGTCAACAGCCAGGACGCCAATATAGCTGACATATAAAACGGTATTTTCGCGAAACAAATATTATTTTTGTTCATATTTGTGATATATCTCGTTAGTTTTCGATCAATTTTGACTCTGTTTTCACAGCTAATAGTAATGTAACTGTATATTTTTCAATAAACTGATAAAATAACAATATTTTTCATGCATATTCTCTAGAGAGCATTAGCCGATTACCATTTTATGATAAACTAAAACAGATAAATAAATAATCACCAATCATCATTATGATGGCAATCTGTTAAAGACTAAAAGAGAATAAAAGGGAAAAACTGGCCAAGTGCGAGTCGGAGTCGCACGCGAAGGGTTCCGTACCATAAACTTTAACTTTTAATATTTGTTGTTATAGCGGCAATAGAAATACACAATCCGTGAATATTTCAACTCTCTACCTATTACGGTTCTTGAAATACAGCCCGCTGATAGACAGACAGACGGACGGACAGCGGAGACTTAGTAATAGGGTTCCGTTGGTTACCCTTTGGGTACGGGAACCCTAAAAACAGAAAGAAAGAAAACGTGTTTTCTTTTCTTTTGATGAAAACATCCAGTCTACCAAATAAATGGAGACTACCAAATCTGCTCACACCACAAGGAAAGCAAGATTCAACGTTTCTAAATTGCTTCGTCAAAATTCAAGAAACGTAATAAAACTAATTGTCATAATTAAATATTGTTACTTAAAATTCCGTACGATTATCTTACCTTTTAAACATTTTTGTTCGTGATCCGAATTTTATTTAAATTAAAAGAACAGATTTCAGACTGAAACGTCTTGGTTTATTTAAAAAGATAAATCATTCAGAGAAGTAGGCAAACATTTAATTTTAAAAGTGTTTTTTTTTTACATTTTAATGTTTATAGGGCTCCATACTTTCGAATCAATTATCGATGTAAAAGACATAACCATGCATGTGTCTGTTTGTTTGTTTGTCACAGGCGATTTGGATCTACTGGACCGATTCAGTTGATTGGTACACATAAATGAACTTCTGTAACCCAAACAACGGACCGGACTAAATATAATCGATACTAAAAATAAAGCTGAAGAGTTTTTTTGTTTGCTTGATCGCGCCTATCGCAGGAATTACTGGTCTGATTTGAAAAAATTCTAGTGATAGTGATCATGAAGCTGTTCAAGATCGGGCAAAGTGGAGGAAGCTAAGTAGGAAGGCGGACCCTGGCAATAGCCGGGATTAACGCCAGGTAGAAGAAGAGAAGAGTGATCATGAAGCTGAAGTGTTTGTTTGTTTAGTTGAACGCGCTAGTCTGAGGAATCCATTTATCGAGAAATGCTTTAGGCTATACATTATCACGCTAAGGCCAATAGGAGCGGAGCAAATGAAGTTGCCCGAGTCAACTAGTTACAACATAATTGTGGATTTATTTAAGACAAATGATCCCCAAACAACTGAACCTACAGTCCTAAAAGCAAAATACAGTAAATAGTTTAATTCATAAAAAAGTTCAGATATTTCAAGCTTAAATTAATGTTTATCTTTCTATGTATGTATGTAAATCGGGCTGGTTTCCGCAACTCCACGACTAAGCGCGTATTTTGCGTGTAGGTGGGACAAATGCGTCATTCGTTCCACCCCAGCTCCCCAAGGAAGGCCAGCAACGCCTTGGTGTTACTAACTATCTCGGAGAGGGTACCTGGGTTTCCGAAGTACTTTGCCCTGTAATCCGCAACTACCGGGCAGATTAGAAGCAGGTGTGCTGCTGTCTCATTCTCCTCCATGCAGGCTCTGCATAGCGGGCTGTCAGTGACTCCTATAGCATAGAGGTGTTTATTAAAAGACCCATGGCCAGTTGTTACGGCTGTGACTGAACGCAACTGTTGTTTAGTCAGTCTTAGGGCTTGTTTTGTGAAACGGCCATTTATAGAGGGAAGTGCCTCTTTGGCCTGCCTACACTCACTATGGTCAACCCATAGCTTGTGATGTTTATCTCCGGTGCGTTTCCTTACCAGATTGCGTAAGTACCCGAAAGGCAGCGGCTCGATGGGCTCAGGTCCCATTGCTGACAAACTCGACCCCCTTCGGGCGAGTTCATCCGCAGCGTCGTTGCCTCGAAATTCACTGTGTCCCTTGATCCATTGAATGGTTACTTTGTTGTGTCTACCAACCTGGTTGAGACGTTGGTGACACTCGAGAATCAACCCAGAGTTCACTGTGTGGCTGTTCAGAGCTTGCAGGACAGCCATGCTGTCCGAGAGTATGCGTATTGAGTGGTCCTTAACTTCCCTGGTTAGGATGGCTGATGCCGCCAGAGAAATGCCCATGCATTCAGCCTGGAACACTGTGTTGTGGACCCCCAATGGTGTGGCTATGTGGATATTGAGATCCTCTGAGAAGATTCCCGCACCAATACCTGTACCTGTTTTTGATCCATCGGTGAAGATCCGCAGCTCGGCGGGGCAGAGCCCCTCGCACCGATGATCCTCATGCAATTGGATTTTGTATTTTTTATCGAAGATAAATTGCTTGGGTACCCGGTCATTGATTGCTTTTGTTATGGGGAGTTCATTGTTGAGCTCCTCGAGCAGAGCGGTGTGTCGTGTGTCTCTCTTACTCCAGAGACCTAATGTTTTAAGGCGTACTGCTGCCATCGTCGCTTCCTGTTGTATAATCAAGTGTAGCGGAGGGAGCCCCAGCATGGCTTCCAGCGCCGCAGTTGGAGTAGTCCTCATGCAGCCCGTCGTTGCCATGCAGGCCAGCCTTTGCATGTGTTGTAACTTGTTTACGACTGTAGCTAGCTTTGAGCGTGGCCACCACACCACGGCCCCGTAGGTTAGCATGGGCCGAATTACTGCGCTGTACAGCCATAGTATTATTTTGGGAGATAGGCCCCACTTCTTCCCTATCATTTTCCTGCATTGCCAGAAGGTAATGCAGGCCCTGTTTAGTTTGTAGTCTAGGTGATTACTCCAGCTTAACTTACTGTCTAGGATGACGCCTAGATACTTTACCTCGTTAGACAGCTGGAGCTCTGTGTTGAAGAGCAAAGGTAGCCGGTAGTGGCCTAGTGCTCGCTTTTGAGTGAACATGACTAATTCAGTTTTCGTGGGGTTTACACGATGCGTAGTGCTTGTTGAGAGAGGTTGCAGATCGTTCCAGTCACTTTCCCTGACACTAGGATTGCGAGGTCGTCAGCATAACCTATTGTGTAGTAACGATGTGCGTTGAGTTTGGTGATCAGGTCATCAATTACCAGATTCCACAGAAGAGGGGAGAGCACACCCCCCTGCGGGCAGCCTCTGGCTATCAGAGCCAACTGCTGCTCTTCCTCAAGGCGAACCACTCGTTTGCTTAACATATTAGTTATCCAGTCAGTTAGTACCTGTTCCACGCCGTGTTTGGAGAGAGCGGCACTAATGCTGGAAAAGTTAGTCTTGTCGAAGGCTCCTTCGATGTCTATGAATGTGCCCAGGCAGGACCCTTTCTGGTGAATCGCTTCCTCAATCTGGTTCACCACCAGATGAAGAGCGGACTCTGTCGACTTACCCGAGCTGTATGCGTGTTGGTTACCATGCAGTGGTATTGTTTTTAAAACGCCATCACGTAGTTCCCTTTCACACCGTCTTTCCATTGTCTTTAGTAAAAACGAGGTCAGACTAATAGGTCGATAGGATTTAGCGTTTGTGTAGTCACTTTTACCTGGCTTCGGAATGAATATGACTTTCACTTCCCTCCATCCTTTAGGAACGTATCTAAAGGCCAGGCACGCTCGCATTAAGAGCACCAGTTTTGTTGCAACAGCGATACCTCCCCACTGTAGTAAGGCAGGAAACACACCGTCGGGACCTGGTGCCTTGAAAGGTTGGAAGCTTTTGATGGCCCACTGAAGTTTTTCCAGCGTAATCATCTTTTCTGCATAAAGCCAGTCATCATCTAAAGGTGTTTGGATAACGTCAAGCCATTCATTTACCTGCGCGAATACGCTGCCTGGGAAGTGAGTTTCTACTAGGAGACGTTGCGCTTCTTCAGGTGTCGTGGTCAACGTGTTATCGGGTTTCCGGAGTATGGCGATCTCAGGTGTGTTCTGTTGCGCCAGTATTTTCCTTACCCTGTTTGCTTGTTGGCATGATTCAATGATACCACAGAATTTACGCCACCCTGTAGTTCTTCTGAATCTGATGCATCTCTTGTAGCTCGATTTGGCCGCGTAATAAGCGTCCCAGTCCTCATCACTACATGTGTTGATGGCTCTGTTAAGAGCCTTTCTTACCTTACCGCGTTTGCGCTCTAGGTCTGCACCCCACCAGGGTTGTTTACCTGGTGTGTCGCGCGGAATCGTTTCTGGGCAGGCGATTCGGTAGCTGTTTATCAGCGATTCGGTGAGTAGTGTTACTTGCGCATCGATCTGTGCCGTGTCCGCAAGCAACTCCGAATCGCATGATGGTACAAGCCTTGAGGTAAGGTTGCGTGTGTACACCGATATATCCGTGTTGCGAGGATTACGACTAGGTTGTTTGGGTGGTATACAGACCTGGATGTCGAAGCGGATCCACCTGTGGTCTGAGCAGGAAGCCTCATTCGAGACTTGCCACCCAGTGATTAGTTCCGCTGCTCCCTCCGTAGCCAGAGTCAGGTCTATGATTGTACGACTGCGTCTGGTCACGAAGGTTGGTTCCGAACCCGTGTTTAGTAGGGATAGGTTAGTAGTGAACAGAAAATCAACTAATGTCTTACCCCTTGCGTTTTGCGTCTCCATCCCCCACAGTGGATGGTGTGCGTTTGCGTCGGTCCCAATGACAATCTCATCCCTGCTGTTTTCACAGTGCGTGATGAGGCGGACCAGGTCGTGTGGGGGCGGTTCCTCCGCCTCAGGCATATATACCGAGGCGAAGACGATAGCCAACTTAGTGGCTCCCCGCTGTATGTTCAGCCTAGCAGCAGAGACATCTCTGCAACAGAAGTCGTTTAATAGCTGTGCTTTAAGGTTACCTAGTGTGACATAGATGCACGATCTAGGGTGATCATGGTCCGCAGTAACAAGGAGCTTACCACCAAGATTGGAGAGTCCTCGTATGTGGCCACCCCTAATCCACGGCTCTTGGATCAGGGCAATGGCCGTGTGTTGAACCTCCAGCCACTTGCGGAGTTGAGCCGTCGCGGTCTGGCTGTGGTGGAGGTTAGCCTGCACGACTTTACAGGCCGACAATAGGGACTTTATCTTTCTATACCCATGTATTACTTTTAGGGTTCTGTATCCGCACGGTAAACAACGGAACTCTATTACTAAGCCCCCGCTGTTCCTCCGTCCGTCCATCCATCCGTCCGTCCGTTCATCCGTCAGCGGGTGTACCGTAATAGGTACACCATCGAAAATTTTTCAGTGTGTATTTTTGCTGCCGCTATAACCACAAATAATAAAAATACGATGGAACCCTTCATGCGCGAGTCCGACTCGCACTTGGCCACTTTTTCTATGCCTTTCATACTCGTATACGAGAATGCAACATATTATTGTGATAAACTCAGCGTAAAGAACCGAGACATCGATTAGTCTCGATTTACGCGATCCCTGGTTAAAACGCAGACACATTATACACAGATATACGCGGTACAACACTGATATATGACTCACAACACAGGTACAGTCAGAGGCAAACATCAATACAAAATGCTACTTTAACCAGTCAAGGACTGTAAAGACCGATGGGGGCCAAGTGGTATTGTCTAAGCGTACATTTTAAACTAACTGACCCGCGCAACTTCGTCTGCGTCATATTTTGACGTGTTAACGTCTTCTAAATCGATGAACACCGGCTGCACGCACGAAAAAGTGTCACGGTCCCGTTCTACAAACAAATGAGCACGGAACAAGCGATAGAGAGGCACGTTCGGCCTAAGCGTTCGGTTGTTTGTTAAGAATTCAATTATTTTCTTATGACGTTATCATGTCAAGTTATCGTCCGTAAACCAACTTTACAGACACCCATTTTTTTCATTAAGGTGGAAGCGCCAGTGTAGCCCGCGAATTCAAATATTTTTATGTTTTTTGCAATTCGCCGGTCAGTGTGAAGATGACTTTTTCAAGAAATAACCATTCGATAGGGCTTAATGAACTTAGATGGCTATATTGATGGTTATAATTCTTTAGACCTTCTTTAGAGTGTTCGTGGAGTTTCTTGCACGTTCTTCTCCATAGAGATCTACGCTTTGGAACGTGCAAATAGTTTCCATGTTTTTGACTGACCGACCTTGACGTTTCAAAAGTGCCTGTGAATGGTTTATTTGAAATAAAATACTTTGAATTTTGAATTAGATAAATACGCGCTACGGCCGCGAAACGTATTTTGTTCAACATAAAGCTTCACATTGACCGACAAATTGCAAAAAACATAAAAATATTTGAATTTCGCGGTCTACCCTCGCGCTTCCACCTTAATGCTCCGCTCCTATTGGTTATAGCGTGATATTATATAGCGGAGGTTATCCAACACTAAAAGAATTTCTCAATTCAACCAGTAATTCCTGAGACTAGCGCGTTTAACCAAACAAACAAACTCTTCAGCTTTATAATATTAGTATAGATTGACATAAAATGATTCGATATCTGCTTTTTGGTATTTCATATATGTTACCATTTTTAAATTATTGCCTCTGTTTATTTATTTATTTATTTTCTCTGTTTCTATTTGAACTAAATATTTTGCTCAAAATATAGATTTGTGTGTTTTAATCGATTTTTGTAACTGACTGTACCTACAAACTCCGCTACGACTACGAATACACAACATACATAGGTATAAAGGAAGCCGAGGTAAGCTAAAAGCGAGCGGAAATGACTGGTAATTCAGTTTTCCTTTTGATCTAAGGGCAAACATGGCGTATTCCGAGAGTGCATCCCTTTGTAATACCTACGAATACTTGTATAAATAGGAGTTGTTGCAAGGTTGCATTCTGCTTTTCGAAGGTCAATGTGTATGCAAAAAATATGACGTTTTATTTATTTGTTTCGGGAAAACAAGCAGTTACACAAAGATGGTACAGTAAAAGTGTTAACAAAAAGAAAAAGTAACATATGTATAACCCACGACGTTGTCCACATTTTAAACATAACATAATATTTATGGGACTAATTGCACACGAGTAAAATTGGAAGGGATAAACTATTAAATTTGAATCAAAATGAGATATACAAAATTTATTTTTAAGTGACTAAATAACGAACCAAACGTCAATTTAAATCAAAACAAGAATTAGTTTATTTATTTACTGTTTACACCAGTACATAAATAGCTTATAATTTATAATAAGATGCAATTGCGGGTGCAACAACTAATTACAGGTTAACACCGCTAGCACAGAAAACATTGGTAAAACATTAATTATTAAATTATGACAAATTCATAAAAATGCAGGTGAATAAAAATGTGAAAATTAAATTAAATTAAAAAATTAGATTATAAAATAAAATAAATGGACTATTTATCAGAAATTAAAAATTTAAATGTAAAGCCAGAAATAATGTTTTAGTAATACTTTCATTGTAGTATTTCAGTCTGTGTTTTCTGGTAGGTACCTACCTACACCCTGGGGTCTTTAAGTCATAGATTAGATTTTTGTTTTACTATTGATAGGCACGCTTTTGACCACTATCTCACCTGATGGTAAGCGATAATGTGGTCGAACATGGAGCACGCTTGCCTAGAAGTAACCTATTCACTCTTGACTTAAAGACTCCCAGGTTGTAGCTATCAGGAAACACAGACTCCGGCAGTGAATTCCACTCCTTAGAAGAATATCATTTATTTACGTACAAACATTGGTTCTTAATGGTCTTAAATAAAACTTAGGAGTTTGATTTGTTCACAGCTTCAAGAAAGTGTAGACCTGAGTAGGTAAAGGTTTCCATTTCAACTCGATACCTCCACGCGTTCCCGAGATAAACGGTCTTTTCAGACAGACGGACGGACGGACAACAAAGTGATTCCTACAATATATGGGTTCCGTTTTTTCCTTTTGAGGTAAGGAACCCTAAACATTATTGGTTGACAATATCTGATATTTTCTCATTGTAGACTTATCTATTAAAATGTATACAGTCAAAGTACTCGTATTCGGTATACAGGCAGCTTACTACTAGTAACAAATTTAAAAAAATGGTGTGTAGTAATTAGTTCTTTAAGTAGGTAGCGAGCCGTATGGTGTCGGCCGGTGCCGTAAAAGAATAATACCATCCCATCACTTCCCGTGGGTGTCGTAAGAGGCGACTAAGGGACTCACCAGAGAATGGGCAGCAGCGTTCTCTGTGAAACGCAACACCATGCCTACACTGCGATCGTCAACCCGCCTGCCAAGCGTGGCGATTATGGCCAATTTGGGGGAGGCCTATGTCCAGCAGTGGACGTCTTTCGGCTGATGAAGAAGGCACATTCGAGTATACCCGAGAAGTAATTTACCACAAATCATATTTTACAGTGCAGTGTAAAGATGAATATTATTACCTGAATATTAAATAGGTCGTTCATTTTAATTCGGAAGGGTAGATTCTTATGGAGAAGAACGGACAAGAAACTCCATAGTTACTCTTCTTCTCAACAGTTCATAAAGTAGAAATTGAACACAAGTTTTACGAATAGGTCGTTCAACTGTGTGTACAGTTGAACGACCTATTTAATTTTTTTTCATCATCTGCCTAGCCTTTTCCCAACTACATTGGGGTCGCTTCCAGTCAAACCGGATTCAGCTGAATACCAGTGCTTTACGTGGAGCGGCTGCCTACCAGACCTCCACAACCCATTAACTGGGTAACACGTACATCTTGGCAAGACTGGAGTCAGATTTACTGGCTTCTGACAATCCGTAACGACTGCCAAAGATCTACAAATGACAGCCGAGACCAACGGCTTAACGTGCTTTCCGAGGCACGGAGGAAACTCGTTATGTTAAGATAGTCACCCATCCACAGGCCAACCTTGGCAAGCGTTGCTTAACCTTCAAAATCGACCCGTGCGGCTGTTATTATTTAGCCAGGAGCTCCTCATGTCCTCATGTATGTCCTCATGCTCCTCATTTGCAACAGCTTATTGACAAAATAATATCGATGATGAATTTTGCGGGTTTTAAAGTAGATTCATTTTGTGCTCCTGACTCTACAAAAATCAAAACCATCTTTCGTTGCCTACTATACCTAGTAGATATCTTATAGCAATTTATTATCACAACATGCATATAAATGCGTGTGATAGTAGGTATTGAGTCGTTAATGAATCGCTTTAATTACATTACATCCCGCTGGGACGCAAACTTATTAGCTTAGTAGGTACCTACTAAGTGCAGACGATTAACATATTCTCTGAACCTAAGATCCGATAACATTTCGAAGATTTAGATCATTTATTAATTAAAACTTCATGCAACACACACAAGGCCAAGATGGCAGATTATTCCATACAAATTAGGTTCCATTTTCAAATTTATTCGGTGACTACTTAGTGGTTACTCGGAGATCGTGAAACAGGCCCTTAATGCCTCAGGTAATCCGTACCAGTCAACCTAGGGTGGTTAAGGCGGATGCTCCAGGGTAGCCCGCGAAATTCAAATATTTTAAATTTTTTGCAATTATTTCTGAAATAATCATTATGTCGAGCTACATGAACTTAGTTAGAGGGCTATATTGATGATTAAAATGGTTATAATTCTTTAGATAAATACGCGTTACGGTCGTGGATCGTATTTGGTCCACATACAGCTTCACACTGACCGGCAAATTGCAAAAACCATAAAAATATTTGAATTTCGCGGGCTACCCTGGAGCATTCACCTTAAGGCGGAGATGCCTGAGAGTAGCTGATTTTAAAATGAGAATCACGTCTAAACGAGTAGTCGTAAGTTTTTGGAAAAAAAAAATGTGTTATACATTAGACTATTTTCTTAATAATTTGATTTAAAAAAAATAGTTTTATTCGTTCAACATAGTGTAATTAATTTGTAAAGTTATGTCTAACACGGACATAAAAACGACAATCGGACCAAAACCGACGGGCGTATTTTAATTGAATTTACACTATCTCAAAGGCAATTTAATTATCTACATTTTAATGTACGGTTATTTATTTTAAAGTCTTTTGAATAAAAGGTAAGTACAAAAAACTATTGAATTTTGGGTCGCACGGGTGTTAAACGAGTGGGCGGTTTGTTTATTCAAGGTCGTTGGCGCATGTCGTCGCGTTTATAGGCGAGGTGGCAGATCGCTATGCAATATAAAATAACATTTATTTTAAACAATATTTTCAGTCAAAAGCCAGTAAATCTGACTCCAGTCTTGCCATGACGTACCGTGTTACCCAGTTAATGGATTGTGGAGGTCTGGTAGGCAGCCGCTCCTCGTAAAATACTGGTATTCAGCTAAATCCGGCTTGGCTGGAAGCCGACCCCAATATAGTTGGGAAAAGGTTAGGCAGATGATGATGATGATTTTAAACTATCTTTTTCCCAAGACTTCGTACGCGCAAATCTCATTTATCTTCCCGTAGGAATTTTGGAAGGAATGAGAGGTATTTTACTAAAAAAATCTAATTAGTCCGTCTGATAGATTTTCAAAAAATATTGGACACGTATTTTTTCTTTTTTCACGTAAACAAAAAACATAAAGAGGATACAGCGAGTTGAAAACACGAGTGACGTCATCTGGTTTGATAAATTTGGTACATTTTTACCAAGCCAGATGACGTCACGCGTCCAATATTTTTTGAAAATCTATCAGACGGATTAATTAGATTTTTTTAGTAAACCCTATTCACATACAAATATTCCGCTTTAATCATTCTGTCTATTGATGAAAACCGCATTAAAATCCGTTGCGTACCTAGTTTAAGCGTAGGTGCCTACCAACGATTTGTAGATATGTAAAAATTATTATTCATATTACTATCAGCTGAATAAAACTTTCAATATTTACCAATTTTTCCTAGTCCACTTTTAGACTAACAGTACTCTACGGATAAAACATTCCTAAATGACTTCAGAAGAATGGATACATTGACTGAAATTTTTGTCTCGTTAAATTTTGAACTAAATATAAAATGCTCCTGACTTTGACCTTCATCAAAATAATCAATATTATCGATTGAATTGAATGACCCAAGTAACACAGTTTCAAACAACTCAATGAACTAATTATACAGTCGATGAACGACTGAAATTCGTTGTAGCGCCATCTTTTTAGGGGTTTCCACATTACTACACAAGCTTGCTACCTAAACACTTTGTATTCATAACAACTTATCCGTGTAGTGCCATACAGCGACATCTAGCTCCAAATGCTCGATAATTATATAATCGTAGTGGCAGTCTCGTCATCTAGTGAGGGGTTGTGAAACTTTACTTGTTAAAAGTGGTGTATAGATGGCAGCACAAGAGTGGCGTATAGATGGCGTTAACGTCATTAGCGCAGTTGAAAGAGGTTGAGGTCCAACTGTTCCTCGTGCAAAATATAAACTTGATATGCAAAATCTAATAGATAGCGCTACTGTTACACTGGGTGATAAAAAGAGCTGTTCTTTCATCCTTCAAAATTGTCTCAATATTTTAGGAAAAACGTAGGTCTACCAACGTTGATGTTGAATGCAGAATACGCATTGTTTCCATATTCTCGCACAATTAGACCGAATCAGATACTACCACGGTGGCCAATCTAAACTTAGAACAGCTCAGCACAGCAGCAGTGTAGCGTTTGCTTTTCACAAGTTTCCCACTATAAAAAACTACAGTCACTTACATCTTCACCATGGATTCACTAGCAAGCACTCTGAGTGAGCTTAAGGAGTTGTTCCAAACAAGGATGCCTGTCTTTGAGCAAGAGCTAAATAAGACGCCTCAAACACCCATCACAGCTGCCAGCCTCACTACGGAGTTCACAATGTTCCGAGCATTCATCACAGAGGCTCTCAACAGTCTCAACAGTCTTCAACAACAAGTGGGTTTGCTGGCACGTAGTGAGAACTAAATTGAGATGCGCAGCCGAAGGAAGAATCTGCTGTTGCATGGAGTTGCTAAAGAGCTGAAGGAGGATACTGCCAAGGTGATTGCTGAAGTGGTCCGTGACAAACTAC
Organism: Lacanobia oleracea; assembly: GCA_950371165.1. Taxonomy (NCBI): domain Eukaryota; kingdom Metazoa; phylum Arthropoda; class Insecta; order Lepidoptera; family Noctuidae; genus Lacanobia; species Lacanobia oleracea. The sequence continues at coordinate 17,536,811 of OX493386.1, forward strand.
AGCTGAGTGACTTCACTGTTGCTGACATCAACCGGTGTCACAGGATGGGAAGAGCAGTGCCTAGTAAAACCAGGCCTATCCTGTTCAAGGTTGCCAGCCTTGCGGTGAGGGACAAACTTTGGTATTCCAAAACTAAATTAAGGGCTTCAGGCGTCACCATATCAGAGTTCCTCACAAAGGGGCGGCACGACGTTTTTCTGGCTGCGAGGGAAAGATACGGCGTCACGAGAAGCTGGACTAAGGCGGGCTGCGTATATGTTCTTGGTCCCGATGATACGCGGCACCGAGTCGAAACCCTCACCGAGTTGGACAGAATAGCGCCTGTTCCTCTGGCACTGAGTGAGTTCCTGCAATGCGACCCAAAAACGGCTGTGCCGGCGGCCACGGCGACTGCGAAGTCTACTAGGCTTAAGCGTACTGCAGCTTTAAAGAGGTGATCTTGTAATGTTTACTCAAAGTCCGGGTAATATTGTGTTTTATTTTTAATACCTTCATATTTATGTTTACACTGCATAATAAGTTTTTGACACAATCTAGTTTTTAAACTGTCACTGTCAGTGTCAAATCTCGCACACGCACTACTTAGAGTGTGTGCGAACTCAGGTCCACTCTGTTCCTGCTAATATTCCGATGGAACGGCAATACGACAAGACCACGGAAGAGATCAGGCGCAGCCAACTGCTTTACGGGCTTTCCTAAGCAAGGCGGACGGGGGCCACTTTATCAAATTCCAAACTCGGGGATATTCCTAAGGCTAAAAAACTCGCACATTTTGCCCAAGCCTTTGCTATGCATTTACTGAGATTTTTTTATTTATTGTTTTCTAGGTATAGTATTAAGCATGTTCCAGAAGATGTAATCCAGCATCCATCAAGAGGGCATCGGCAGATGCAATCCAAATTCAAACACAATTCGCGGATGGAAACTAAGCTTTCACCAAGATAACATTGGATCGGACGCTGGATTACATCCGTCTGGAACATGCTTTAATGTAAGGAAGTTGCGCCTTCGGCAAACAAACCGACGGATTTCAACTTGGCATTAAGGGTTGCGCACTGCCGCTTCCAGACATCTGCAACCCGAATGACTCGTGGTTTATACCTGGAGTGTCGCAACACAGCAAGCCCATAGTCGTCTTAAGCTAGTAGGTATGCGTACGTTCGAGTTCTTATCCCACACTTTATGTTACATAGAAAATGAAAAACTGGCCAAGTGCGATTCGGACTCGCACACGAAGGGTTCCGTACCATAAATCTTATTTTTTTATTGTTATAGCGGCGATAGAAATACATAATCTGTGAAAATTTCAACGGTCTCCTATTACGGTTCTTGAGATACAGCCCGCTGACAGACGGACGGACGGACGGACAGCGGAAGCTTAGTAATAGGGTTCCGTTGGTTACCATTCCTGTGCGGAACCCTAAAAACGACTGGGGGATCCATGGTCTCGGTCTATAAAATTGTTTTCAGAAACACGCCGCGCGGAGGCACACCAAGTTCTCATACATTAGGTTTCAAAAGGCTCTCATGCTTACTGTGCTCCTTTTCCATACAAAACAATATGCGAGCTAGCATACGTTACGTTACAAGGTAATTACCATGTCTAGATAACAGGTATTCTGATGCACAGATACATGTAATTTGATGATGGATTTCTATAGTGTTTCCAAGGCTCGGAGATCGGGTCAGATTGTCAGAGGATGGGTAAGTTTTTATCTTGCGTTTTAAAAGAATAATTGAGAGCCTTTGTTTTATAATTAGCACGTTTATATCGTAAGTATGAAGTTATTCATCATCATCATTTCAGAAGACGTCCACTGTTGGATATAGGTCTCCCCAAAGTCGCCATATCAATAAAGATTCTGCCAGCGTCTTCGCCCGCGTGGTCCCTAGGGAACATACTCCCGGGATAAAAAGTAGCCTATGTCCTTTATGAGGATCTAGTCTATCTGTGTAACAAATTTCATTTAAATCGGTTCAGGAGTTTTGGCGTGAAAGCGCGACAGACAGACAGACAGGGTTACTTTCGCATTTATCATATTAGTAAGGATAAGTGGAGCAAAATTAATAAAATTGGCAAACTAGTAGAGGCAGGCAAACGATCAAAACAAAGGTAAAAAATCATTTTAATCGGTTTAATGCAAAAACCATCTATTTATTGACTGATGCAAATACCGCTTCACAGTCCCAATAACCACATTGTTGCGGAATTTGTTCGAAAGCCGCGGCCCAGGAACGCAAAGGACATTAGAAGGAACACGGATGGGTTTTAGTCAGTAAGAGTCTGACACTCCCTTCTGCTTTGCCCAGAGCGGGAGGAGACATTTTATGATTTCCCATCCATAAAAAAGGTTTAATGCTAAAAGCATCTATTTATTGACTGATGCAAATACCGGTTCACAGTTCTGTTAACCACATGTGGTCTTCACCGATTCTTAAGCTATTGTGACTGCTGTGCGAACAGTAAACCGGTTAAGCCTGAAGACGTTGCGACAGACGAAGGCAAAGATAGCGTGAAGAATTCGACTCCTAGAGGACTGGCCCGCACTAGCAAGACAGAATTGTGTTAAAAATGGAGAGAGAGGCCTTCGCCCAGCAGTGGAACCATATAGGTTAGAGATAGACTGTTAGTCAAACTGCTGGGCAAAGGCGAGTTGCTAGCCTGTCGGTTTTCTACCGGTCGCATTTTGGGGAGTGTGCGACGGAATTGCATAATTTAATTCCGCCAAGCCCGTTCCATCATCGACCACAAGAGGACTGGCGATGCGCCACCGGTACATGGTGGACATCCCACCTACACAAAACGTTTTGGGAACACATTAATATGACGTAGGTACAACGAAGGAGTGGAATTCCTTGCCGGAGTCTGTGTTTGGAGTCTTTAAGTCATAAGTGAATAGGTTACTTCTAGGCAAGCGTGCTCCATCTTCGACCACATCATCGCTTACCATCAGGTTAGGTAGTGGTCAATCAAACGTACGCCTATCAATAGTAAAAAACCGGCCACCGAGAGTTCCGTACAAATTACTTTAAAGAAAGACTATATTTTTTATGATTTAATTACAAATGTATAGTTTTCAGACTCTTCCCCATACTTGTAGTATAAGACGGTATTATTTGCCAATCTCATAGTTCTAGGTCAACGGGAAATACCCTAACATTTTGATTCCCTTGAGAGTGTCGAAATACATATACGTTTATTGCGACATAAGCGGCCGTATCTTTTTTTGGATTAACTTAGAACTAAGATTTTTTCACAGATGCAAGGGGTCATAGACTTGAGTATATGGTTTTAATTTCAACTCGATACTTCCCGAGATAAACGGTCTTGACAGACAGACGGACAACAAAGTGATCCTATAAGGGATCCGTTTTTTTTCCTTTTGAGGTACGGAACCCTAAAAAAGGCCTCTCCCTTCCTTTTACACCCACGTCTGGCTTTTGCCACTACGGGCCAAATTTGCCAATGAACCATCTAAAATGTCAATTAAATGATAATCCACGAAAATGCAGCATCAAATCCTGTCTTGTCACTTTGAAAGTAGACTTCAGATTCTCATTCCTTTTTTCCAATCTCTCATCGAAAACGTGATGAACACTGCAACCCTGTTTAGCGTGGCGTCGGTATTTGCATAATAATTGCAAGCGGCCAACCATCACAGCTTGTACGGGAAGTGCAGCAGATGGTTGCGAGGCGATGGATGCCGAATGCATGCGTTATGTATGTGCAACCATTGTTTTATGTGTGATGTAGATGGTTTTAATTATGTAGTTTTTGATGTTGATGGGAAGTGGGTACCTATGTGAACTTCTGGCCTAACTGCGGATTGTAAATTAAACTGTGTTTTAAGTGAGTGACCCTAGGTCACATGGGTAGGCTACATAAGTTTAACAATTCGTGTTTTAGGCATAAAGGATATCAATATAAAGGGTTCGAGGAGACTATACCAAGAAAAAAACTGACTAAAATGACTAACTCAATTAAATCTGGGATTGAGCCAAAACAAATTCCACCAACTGTAACAGGCAGCTTGAAAAGTGATTTGTTTGGAACTTATGAGTGCCACTTTTGGTGTCGGATGTTTGATACATGTAGATTTTTAGGGTTCTGAGGATCAGTCTGGTACACCCCTTATAATTTTCTTGTAGGTGTATCTATCTGTCCGTCTGTCACACCCAGTTTTGTTGTTTTTCAGCCAAGATGAAATGACAGCTCACTTCGTGATCCCTTCACCCAAGCCTTCACTTCGACATATTTATAGAATCAACCGGCAGAATCGCACGCACAACAAACTCACTTTAGAAGCACGATTAGCCAAAAGAGTTTTTATATATGTAAAAGGCCTCGCAAAGCTGATGTCACCCACATCTACTTTGGGCCAAGCGTCGCCACTGACGCTAATGTACCTAAGTTATTATGTACCTTATTCTAAAATCACGAGTTATGGTATATTTACGGATTTTCCAAAAAAATCTAAGATTTATCAAGTCTTACTGAAAAGAGATCGAAGTATTAGTACATCTATACATTTTTTGGTCTTAAAAAAATACTACCTACTTGTTAATCTTCTATCAACAACCTACTAAAGAAGTTTTTATTTATCTGCATCTTCAACAATGACAGTCACTTTCACTACTTAATGAAGGCAAGTGACCGCCCGCGACTGCGTCCCGCACTTCGCCACCGCAGTGAGTGTAAGCCTATTATCCCGCTCAGTTGACGAGAGGGCTGCTAAAGGGACCGTTTGAGAGGACAGAGGGACTTGAACAGAGCATTGTTTTGTTATTATTCGATACAGTGTTACTTTATTGCTTGTTCAATATCCCTCGTTCCATTCATCCCTTGTTACTGTCATCAAGCTAAACAGGTGATGTTAAAATTATTTTATCGATAGGTCTCGTGTAAATAGATCACCACGTTCTTAGGCTTACGAATACGTACCTATATCGCATTACCATTTCATCCGAGAGATCCTCTACTGCGCGACACAGGGCTACTTCAAGTGTCACTACATCGACCGGTCTCGCACTCAGCGTCAGTCCACCAAATGTGAGGCCTTGGCCTGTTTCTTCCGGTACAAGATGCCCCACTCCAGAAACATTCGATCCCATCGCCTATCAGTTCTGTCAGCAATGTGCCCTGCCCACTGATACTTATATACGTTTTACGATTCTTTAAACTATGTCGGTAACGTCGCGTCGATAATAGCGTCATTGAGGACTGATTTGTGTACCTACATCAAGTTGTAGAGGCAGGCCAATCTTGATGAAGTACACCTACCCTGTACAGAACAGCACATACGCCGTACCTCTCCAATTCATAAACTTCTCATTGTGCGCAACCATATATGAATTGTTTTATCCAAAACTTACATCTAGTATTCATATACTCGTAGGTATTTATTTTAACACTTTTAGCACACAAATGTATAGAGGTGGACTTAATGCCATAGGCATTCTTTACCAGTCAACCTTTGGGTGATGCAGAGAATAGTCGGTATTAGGCCCGGACTCCACCACAGCGGAGACGTGATTTCCAAAACCAATAGAATTTCGTTAATTACACATCTCGTCTCCACTCAGCTTAAATGGATACCACTGACTGGAGGTGGAGGAAGATGTATCAAATTTGTATGGCGCGATGGAAGCGGAGATGTGACTCGAAAAGGAGAAGTTTAATATGAAATTAGAGTCAAATAAATAGAGTATTTTAGAGTGTTCTATTGCTTTTGAAGATTACTAAGAACGCCAATTTGAAATAGAGTACTATACTCTATATAAGAACCCTAGTTGTACCTTTCGCCACATGTCCGGAAATAGTAGTCAAAAAATTAAGTACCTAATTTAATCATTTTCAAGACATCCGTCAGTTGAGGTGATAGTGTGAGTACCTACACAAAATGGAATGAGATATTCTTATTATTTGTTGTTAAATTTTAATCATAAAATGATACAAATAATACTACCGACCGAATGTTGGCCTCGGTAGCCAATGTCAACGGAGAAGTACTCAGGACATATTATAGTGCACAAGTTTGCACTCTCTATTCATAACTCTCATAGTCCGACAGGACGGCAAACCGACAAGACCGGGGAGAGACCAGGCGCAGAAGCAAAGTCTTTTCGGGCCCTCCGAAGCAACGGGTTTACCACGCAACCAACTCCAAACTCCCAGCAGCTACTGAGAAATTTCTGATGGGATTTGACCTGATAATCGAAGCAAAGACCTCACCGCACGGCAGTCGACCCAACCGCGGCGGGTATTTGCAGAATGAAATTTTCAGGAACACTTTGTTAGATCCCTGGGCCTCTGTGGCCTGCACAGAGATGGACCACACACGCCTGTGGACTAGCAGTGGGATCATTATACGCTGATAGTGCTATAATAATAATAAATCTACTTATTTTCAGGCTACTTCGGCCCATAGATTTCAAAATAACATATACTCGTATGTATAATAATACAGAAAGAAAGAAAAAATAATAAGTATGCCAAAAAACTAGTATGTCTCACGGCTGCACTAAAAAGGTCCATTTCAGCGATATGTCAGACTGACTAAGAAAGACTTAGTAGATAGAAACTTATGCTACTTAACAACTTATCACCAACTGCAACTGCCGCGCTGGAGATAGGGAACGTTCATGAAATTATGTGGTGACAGCACAGAAGTATCATTGTTAAGTATGTTTCACTATAAGTTTCGAAATTGTAATTCTAGATGGCACAGTCTACTACGCGCACGTTCCCCTAAACTGAGCGTGCAGGAACCACAGGTGGCAACACAGAAGCGTCAATGTCAAGTATTCTTAACATTAAAGATTCGAAAATGCAACACTAGATGGCATATTCGAGCTCGAGGACGTGCACGTTCCCTATAGGCTCAGTTTTGCTGCAGAACATACTTGATCCGCTAGGTTATTAGTGTTCTATGTATGTGATGCTCTTAATAGGCTTGTCTACTGAATAAATCTAATCAGTTCGTCAGTTAGTTTATCAAAAAATATTGGACCCGTTTTTTTTTGTTATGTAAACAAAATTGACGAAGACACAACGCTTTTAAAATTCTCAATACGTCAAGCCGTGGCAGAAAAACTCGAAACTAGCCTATTGTCACTAGCGCGGCAGAACTAGCTTCATCTATTTGACCGATGTCCTCAATTTAAAAATGTCTGTAAATGGTCTGTTTGAAATAACGGTTGTTGATTTTAAATTTAGATAATATAAGACAGCCTACCACACACCTTGCTATGGAGACCGCTCGGAAGTCGCACCCGAATCACATTCCCGACCGCGACGCCTCGCTCGGTATTGCTGGGCAATTGCGTACACGCTGCGTTGAACACAACCTATGAAGGGTAAATTATTTTAAACTTGATATACTTTTTTAATACTTCTGAATAGACTGGAGCTTGATTTTTCGGTCGTACTATAACTCTTCAAGTTTTCTAGAATGTTTAAGACTCCAATTTCCTTCCTTGATCGCTGTGAATCTCTAAGGGTACTCCAAGACGACAGAAGATTTCATGAACTATCTATCTTTCTTTATCTGCAACTGTTGAAGCTTCTTGATTTGGAATGGCGAAGACTTGGCAGCCATTTAGTGAAGTAACCAAACCACACAGTGCCCAAGTGGTAGATTCCTCTTTCTTGGACGCCTGTATTCCAACATAGGAACAATACAGGAAGATAATACTATGCTATGCTACTTACCTATCAAAAGGAAGCCTGACCTTCAACCCAGTACCACACACTAGGCTATGGTAAGAATTGCTCGGAAGTCGCACACGGATCGCAGTCCCGACCGCGACGCCTCTCTCGAGATTGCTGGGCAATTGCGTACACGCTGCGTTGAACGTCCCGTCGCGTAGTGTGGAGGAGGATTCTTTTAAGAATTCTACCACTGACAGCAATGCGGATGTTTTTTTTTATTTGTTAGCAATTTTAGATCACTACATAATATAAAACAAAGTCGCTTCCTCTGTCTGTCCCTATGTATGCTTAAATCTTTAAAACTACGCAACAGATTTTGATGCAGGTTTATTTAATTGATATAGTGGTTCTCGAAGAAGGTTTTAGTATATAATTTGCACCCGTGCGAATCATTTATAAAATGTAGTACCTAATAGGTATCTTGTTATTAAAATACATGATTCTGTTAATAAAACTTAAAACAGAAGTTTTTTTTGTAACAGAATTATGTAACTAAGTATTTTGTTAACAGAATGATAAATAATGTTAAATGAATGTAGTCTTTTTTACAGTTCTTGGTAGACTGGACCTAAAATATAAAATTTCTGTGATAGTGTGTGACATTTCCATTTGGTTGGACGTTTTCAGGCTTGTAATGTTTTTCTTGGAGTAGAAAGCTACTTTCACAAATTAATATAACCTGATCTTTCAATAGGTTGATACCTAAGCTTGACTGATATTTAGACTAATCTGATATTGTTGATACTTAGTTTAATGGTCAATAAAAATTATCAGAATCTCATATCACTGACAATAGACGACATGCAATACAAATAAAGCATCAACTTATAACATAACTTCATCACATTATCCAAAAAATTTAGCAAATAAACATTTTTTGCAGTACGTACCTACGTCAATCTAAACTCAACCTCTTAAGCAAGAGTCCTCCAAGAGAATCGCACTCCACACTAAGTTATCCCAACTTGCCTTATTGTAGGTACCACGCCAAATTGAGCAGTAAAGAGGACGTGTAAGCACCCACTTAGTTGAAAACAATCTCAGCATCTCAAACGGGCCTCACTAAACCGACTGTGTTCAACCATGGCCGTCGAATGTTTGGATACTTGATCATTTAGATGAGAACTTTAAAGCTAACTGTTCAGTTAGGAAAAGTTTTTTTTTAACAGGCTCCTTCTGGGAAGGCTCGATCCATCGTAGACTTTGTCTCTGTCGTCTCTGACATAGACTAGAGTCAAGAGCAAACCCATTACAAATGAAAAAAAATATATAGGTATTGTGCCAGCGTTTGATCTTGATCTAGCGTGATGGAAAGCCATTGATGATGTTTACTATGGAACGAACGAGCCTATAGACGACTGGTCATGTTCACTCTTTAGGACATTTTAGCAGAAATATACTTTATAAAAAAAAAAATGCTAAGCAAACACCAGCTTATTTAAAAAAAAAACATTAAGAAACCTCTTTTAAGAAAACAGAGGAATAAATATCACCTCTAAAAAAAATAAAAAGACGAAAACCGAACGCGCCGCGAAACAAAAAGGTTACGTTCCATCAAAAATCGTACAAAACAAAATTCAAATTGGGAAGCGCGCGAAAACGAAACTTGAAGCGCATCGATTGGCTGAAAATGGCCCGTGGTTACGTGCCATTGGTCAAAGATAATGTTTGTGTGACTAACAATTTTGTGCGGGGGAGATAACCGAAACCCGACCGCAAATGTTGACAGAAGCTTACAAACTACTACACAAACAAAATTAAACTCAATTTTCCAGAGCTTATGGTATCTATTCGTTCAATTTTTCTCTTATAGTTGGACCAGAAATGACGAGTGTGCGATGAAAAGAGACGGAAAATTGGACGCGAAAGCCTTTTTGTCGGTTGCAGGAGGGAGATCGGTTATTTATTAAAGGGTTCCATTACATGTTCTTAAAATAAAAGAGAGCAAAAACAAAAAAAAAATAAGTTTTCATTTTTGCAGAAAGATCTGTTGAAATCTCGAAATGCTTTGATATCATTTGTAACTTACTTAATCATAATTAATTAACATAAGAACTGTGTTCTAAAAGATTAGACAAGACAATAGATGCAAGAAAAAATCTACAATTTACATTATTTTAAAACAAAATAATAGCATAAGTTTATGCATATTTAACTCTCCGAAGAAACCCTCTCTTTCTTTAAAACTTGGAAAATTTGCATTACCAATTAAAATAAAGTTTTTAATGTTTTCTTCACCCTAAGTTAATGGGAATAAAGGCAATATGCTACCAACATAGCGATATCAAGTTATCGTCTAATCTGCCACTCATACTGTCAACCACTGAAAGTAAAAGATATCGACATAAATTAAACACATCATTAACATAACCAACCCCTTATTTCGTGAAATAATTTTATTATAATAGATAATTTAAAACTGCCCAAGTTCACCCCACCACTGGTGGGGGTTAAATGAGGGATGGGCGGAGCGTGAATTAAAGCTACACAATATAAATCTGTACGTCTCTTTCGTACAAATGAGCAATCCTTATAGCAGTAAGCGGCTTACAATGGGTGTTGACACTCTCTCGTATAGCCGTCTCTCTTTGACCCGGGCTTATGGCAATAGAGCCGTTTCAATGGCCCTTCATAGTTATAAAGGTATAGACAAGCATTCGAGGTCCACGTGAGATTTTGTAATCAGTGAATTGGCGCCTTTCACAAGTAGAGGCGCAATGTTCGCGCGTTTGACAGTTTGACGTTTCGTTTGGCGGGAAACATTATTGTGTGTTGACAGACACGCGGAGGTGCAAAGGCATTACGTTTATACAGCCAATACTGTGAACTTTTTGAAAATAATTTAGTGATGTTAGAAGCGGCCAGTTGAAGATAGTTTCAGTTATTGCTTGTGCAATAACTTGGATTTTTTTGTAGGAAGTAAATTAAGGTAAGATAACTTATAAATAAAATTACTAACTAAACATTTTACAAAATTGATACGTTAGCAGAAATGTCTACAATAATTTATTCTCTTTTTTACAAAGCAATTTTTAAATAAATAATAACTAAAAAAGCGCTATAGCGCGACCCGGGCGATAGTTACCTAGAAGTGTATTTTGTAACTTAAATAGAAATCGTTTTATAATCACGTAACTTTTACTACACGATTAAATCGTCGCCATAAACTTCAATAATTATTATTATTATTATTTATTTTATCCATGTTACCCATGAATACAAACGGTCTCTGAAAAAGAAAAAGTTGCATTACTTATCTACTATATAAGTTTTATATTTGATTCTTATTGGAAGGGGATCAAATTATACTAAAATATGGATAAATAGTAAAACTTCAAAACCTATTTAGGTAAAATACACTTTGTCATGTCTATAGACACACCTTTTTGCCTTTACAAAATATAAATACATATAGAAAACCATTAAGAATATCAACATTTATTTATTGTGCGTGTGAGCACAATAAATAAATTAAATTTTAAAAAAAAACGAGTGTCACAAAAAAAAATGTTTTTTTCTTTGTTTTCTTTATAGATGCTAGAATTTTCCCTATATGATAATTCCTTGTAATACTTCAAACACCAAACGAAATCTTACCCAAACGTAAAATAAAAGCAATAATTTCAATGGAGTTTTCAAGCGTCTACTGAAAGTTAAAAGGATCTAAATAATCATCATTCATATGAGCTCAAAATGTTATGTTAAAATTAATAGAAATTCAAAGCATTTCGTATGTTAGCGTTTTTTATCATTTTCTAGGAGATAATCTGTAGCTTATGTCCCATACATTTTCGACTCTCCAGTATCATAGTTGCTGCTAAAATTTCACTTTCTCTATATAGAAAGGTTTAGATACTTGGTTAAATAAACAAACAATCTTGATGTGTCTTTTTTAAAGCTAAAAACCACTGTAAATACAACAATGACGATTACTAAATTAATTGAACCATGAGTTTAACTAGTAGTTTATATGTTTAATATGTGTTTGTGTAATAATAAGTCACATGAATATTATTTAACTACCTAAACCTTTCTAACTATTGGCCATCTGTTAAGCGAGACTTCACTATCACTACATACTCGTATTATAAAACAAAATCCTCCGCCGCTTCTGTCTGTCTGTTCGCGATTAACTTAAAAACTACTACACCTGGTTTTCATGCTTTTATAGAGCGGTTCCCGAGAAAGGTTTGAGTATTTTTGTCTAGAAAAAGAATTAGGAATCCTTAAGAAAATTGCAGCGCGGACGAAGTCGCGGGCTAGTATTTATTAAAAGTAGTTTCTTTACGTAAGCATCGTCGTTACGTTGGCTCGTGGGGAGCTCGTGGCTATATAATAACAGCCGCCCGGGTCGATCTTGAAGGTTAAGCAACGCTTGCCAAGTTTGGTCTGTGGATGGGTGACCATCTAAACATACCGAGTTTCCTCCGTGCCTCGGAAAGCACGTTAAGCTGTTGGTCCCGGCTGTCATTTGTAGATCTTTGGCAGTCGTTACCGATTGTCAGAAGACAGTAAATCTGACTCCAGTCTTGCCAAGATGTACCGTGTTACCCAGTTAATGGGTTGTGAAGGTCTGGTAGGCAGCCGCTCCACGTAAAACATTGATATTCAGCTGAATCCGGTTTGACTGGAAGCCAACTCCAATGTAGTTGGGAAAAAGGCTAGGCAGATGATGATGAGTTTCTTTACGTAAGCGGATATGCCTGTGTCTCGGCTGAGATGTACAGTCACCTCCATTCCTTTCAACAAATTGGTTCATTAGGCAGGTAAGCTAGAAGAGGTCAGACACGGATAGACGGATACAATTTTGCATTTGTTTGTAATAAAGTGCACAAAAATCATCTTTGTAGCCTGAAATCACACGTACTGCTGACTCATATCATGATAGATATGTTAACCAGTAAAGAATATTGTATAATTGACAGCTTACTAGCTTCTTCAACTGATACCAGATATAGGTATGGCCAAGATATTTGTGAAAGATCTGCCTTCATAGTGCATACAGCTAAGTAGCGGAATTCCCTACCGGAGTCTGTGTTAACTGATAGCTACAACCAGCCTATATTCACTCTTATTGACTTAAAGATCCCCAATCTTTAAGTCAAGAGTGAATATAGGCTACCTATTTCCAGGCAAGCGTCCTGGATCGTCGACCACATCATCCGTTTCCATCAGATGCGATTGTGGTCCTATGAATACTCACTCATTCACTCAATCATTCACTTCAGTTACCGACTGAATGAGTGAGTGACTGACAGACAACGCACAGCCCTTTGGGAGTGTAGGGAGGGAAGCATCTAACAGAGGATATCCCGAATTTCCTGCGGTAACGGGAAAAAACGGGACATGCGCTTACGAAGTTGCGGGCAATAGCTATTGGCAAAATAAAACAAAACCCGACATCCTATCAACGATTTAACGATGATGGTGGCAAAGTCGATGTATGGGACTGACCTTGACCTGGATATAAGCTTCTTCTTATCGTGTGCGCAGTAAGGTCTAACGACCCCACACACCCTAGTGTCAGAGTTTCTAAACCGCCTCAGGGGCCTCTGACATGGTTTATTCGACGACCGCCATTTGGCAGCCGGGACCACCGGCTTATACATGCCTTCCGAAACACGGAATCATCTTTTATCAGACAATCAGGTGATTCAAACCTGATATAAGCTACCGAAAGCTTAAATCAAACCAATTGAAAGTCGTACAAAATACTAACATATAACTATGAAACGCTTTTAAAGCCGTTACTATTGCGGTGTGGCTACAGACCGAAAGCTACAACTATTAGGCTAATGCAAACAGTTTTAATCAGTCATTTAAACGACCGATATAAAGGAACCCAGAATTGGAAATTAGTCTTTAATTTTACTGCCTACTAATAATATTACAAAATGTTGAACTCATACAGTCACACCTCAGCGGCTGAACGGATTCCTGGCAGGTAGAGCAGGTAGACCATGTCCTGGGTTGGAAAACACTACCTTCTCCGACTTTTTGAGGATGAAGCTGCTGCCAAAACCTAAGCTTTAATTTAATGCCTCCGTGGTCGAGTGGTTTAGGCGCTTGACTTGTGACCCGGTGGTCGTGGGTTCGATTGCCCGGCTAGGACATTGCAGGCTTGAATCACCTGATTGTGTGATAAAAAAGATGATTCCATGCTTAGGAAGGCACGTATAAGCCGGTGGTCCCGGCTTATACGTACCAAATGACGGTCGTAAAATAAACCATGTCAGAGGCCCTTGAGGCGGTTTAGAAACTCTGAAACTAGGGTGGGGTCGTTAGACCTTACTGCGCACACGATAGGAAGAAGAAGAATTAAAAGTAATCAATCCAAGGTTTTTAAAAATGGGTTTTTAACTTACCAATTGCTTAGTCCTCGTAGTTCTGACTGTAGTAGAAGTAGTTGTTGCTGGCTCAGTTATAATTTCTTTCTCAGTTACCGTTTCTGTCGTTGTTATTGGAATATCAGCCGTAGATTCTATTCTGGTTTGGTATTCAGTCGCTGATTCTGTCGTGTTTTGGTAAACAGCAGTTGATTCTGTAGTCATTTGGTTATCTGTCGAAGATTCAGTAGTGTTTTGATTATGAGGCGTATTGACCACAATTGCCGGATCTGTAGTAACTGCCGAATGTGCAGTTACATTGTCATCAACTACTGATTCTGTTGTTGTTTCCTCATAAGGTTTCGATTGTGCGGTATTTTCTTCATCAACTATTGCTTCTGTAGTTATTTCTTCATCAGCAACTGTTTGTGTAATAATTTCTTCATCAAAAACTGTTTCTGTAGTCATTTCTTCATCAAAAACTGTTTCTGTAGTCATTTCTTCATCAAAAACTGTTTCTGTAGTCATTTCTTCATCAAAAACTGTTTCTGTATCGACTATCGTTTCTGGCAATGAAGTTGTAGTCATTAAATGGGAAGATGTAGTTTTTATAAATTGAACAGGTTTAATGTTTTGTGTACTTGTATCCTTTTGTTTTCTTTTCCTGTTTACATTATTTTTTCCCTTATGCAATATAGTTTTCATGGGTTTTCCAGTATTGTTTTTTATAACTAGTTCAGTATGCTTCTTAAAATCAAATATTTCATTAGTAAAATTGTTCAAATGAGTTGCTCTATATTGTTTGTTAGCTTTCAGTATAATTTGTCTTTTGACATCAAATTCTTTCTTTTGCTTGTCGCCTCGTTCAAGCATGATTTTTTTAAATTCATCGATGCTGAAATAAGGGTTAGGCATACCGGCTTCTACCGGATTATTTATGTATATAAACGGGGCATCTGGTTTAGATCTCCCTTCTACTCTCAAATTATGTGTTTTTATTCCGTTGACTTCTTTCAATTTTTGCACGTGCAACGTATAATGAGAGTTACTGTCTCTTGCGAGTAGTCTTCGTGTTAAGTAGGTTTTTTCTGCAACAAGTTAATGATTAACAATAGTTATTCTTGTTTATTGTCCATCTATTTATCTGTTTTATTGTTGATCTATTTTATTGTTGGGGTGTATAGATTGGATAGGTAGTATCATCATCATCTGCCTAGCCTTTTCCCAACTACATTGGGGTCGGCTTAACTTATTGGATAGGCAGTATCTCTACTTAAAATACTGGCAATTCGGTGCGTTAGGTTAGACTGGAGGCCGACCTCAATATAGTTGGGTAAACGCTAGACATTTATCATGATATTATGTTGTTGTTTAAGTTACTATACCTAAACTTTCCTTTGTTTTAAAAATATACTTTGACAGAAATAATTATGTACTACGAATGAAGCACATATTATAATTTAACTTGTCTAACTTCTATATTAATACATATTATAAAGCTGAAGAATTTTTCTGTTTAGTTGTATGCGCTAATCTATCTATGGGATGAATCTATGTATGGGACTACTGGTTCGAATTGAATAAATATTTATTTATTTATTAAAACTTTATGCACAAGTATAAAACACCACCAAGGCGGACTTATTTTAGTGTTGGATAGCCCATTCATCAAGGAAGGCTATAGGTTAATATAACATCACGCTTTGACCAACAAGAGCGAAGCATTAATGAAAAATGTGACGCAGACGAAGTGGCGCGGGTCATCTAGTCTATAATAATATTATAAAGAGGAAACATTTTTGTTTGTTTGTTTATACTGCTTCGAAACTACAGAACCGATCTTAACCATATTTTCACCAATAGAAAGCTGAATTATCAGAAAGTAGCACAGACTATAATTTATTTTGGAAAAAATTAGAGATCCTTACGAAAATTGCAGCGCGGACAAAGCCGCATGCGAAGTCATCATCATCATATCAGCTGAAAGACGTCCACTGCTGGACATAAGCCTCCCCCAAAGGGGGGCGTTTGCCATAATCGCCACGCTTGACAGGCGGGTTGGCGATCGCAGTATAGAAGTGCGAAGTGCTAGTGTTCAAATAAGATACTTTACCATTCTCGAAAGCATCTTTGTACATAGAGTGCAATTCCTCAATCAATTTGTTTTGTTTTTCTTGAAATTCCTCAGCGTACACTTTACAAAATTCCGTATGTATGAAGAAAACTAAAAATAATATTTGTTTATAGAGAAAACTAAACGTTATACGCATCGTTTCTGGTAAAGATTTCAGAGGCAACTGCAGTTTTTATGAGCCATGAGTGCCATGACCGGTTAATTGAAAATTAATTATCGAAAACATACGCTATTACATAGGTTTATACCTACGTAGTTACAAGAGATGTTTGAGTATTATATGCATACCTACAAAATAAAAAGAAAGAAAAATTCGTTGTAAAAATATATTAAACTAGTTGACCGGCGCTACTTTCGTCTGCTCCGCTCCTATTGGTCTTAGCGTGATGATATGTATTGAAAATTTTAAGTGATTGATCATCATCTGCCTAGCCTTTTCCCAACTATATGGGAGTCGGCTTCCAGTCAAACCGGATTCAGCTGAATACCAGTGTTATACGTGGAGCGGCTGCCTACCAGACTTCCACAACCCGTTAACTGGGTAACACGGTACTTCTTGGCAAGGACTGGAGTCAGATTTACAGGTTCTGACAATCCGTAACAACTGCCAAAGATCTACAAATGACGGATAGACAAATTAAATTAATGATACACAAAATGTTGTTACTGTGTTGCCAGATAACTGAACATTATATAATTTGAAAAAATATGATTTAAACGTTTTCATATACTAGTATAACCTATGTGTTTTTTTCATGGGTGCAGATTATAGGTACAATTTGCAAATTATTTTCTTGAAACTGTTAAAACTCAAATACCTAATTTAAATGAGGTGAAGCTGATGTATTTTTAAAGTACTGTATCTTTCATTTTAACGTTATAACTTGAGTAACTGTGTGCACAAATATGTAGATAGCAAAGTTTTGATTTTAAAATTAAAAGTTATGAAACATCTTACTATATAAAGCTGAACATTTTATTTGTTTGTTTGTTTGCTAGAACGCGCTAATCTCAGGAACTACTGGTCCGATTTGAAAAATACTTTCAGCTATATAATTAGCCTATTTATCGAGGAAGGCTATAGGTATATCATCACGCTAAGACCAATAGGAGCGGAGCAGACGAAATTTGCGTGGGTCTGCTAGTGTTGTATAACATCCAAACATAAAATTCCCACTGTAGAATCAAAATCTCCCCTCTACCGTCCTAATCTTCACGCTTGGCAGGCGGATCCGTGTGGCAAGCGACACCGTAACTGCCACATAGAATACCACAGACAGACCAACCCTCCTGATAATCCCTTAATCACCTCTTACAAGTCCCATGGGAAGTGGAGGGTGGTTTGTGGAGTTTGGTCACTGATATTGTGGCAAACATGAAGTGGCTACGGTACACATTTCCAGTCGACGTTTTGACGCCATATTTTAAGGTTTCCTTAGAATAGTTGATAGTTATTTTTTTTTTAAACTAGCGACCCGCCCCGGCTTTGCACGGGTGCAAATTATATACTAAAACCTTCTTCGAGAACCACTCTCATCTGCCTAGCCTTTTCCCAACTATATTGGGGTCGGCTTCCAATCAAACCGGATTCAGCTGTATACCAGTGTTTTACGTGGAGCGGCTGCCTACCAGACCTCTACAACCCATTAACTGGGTAACACGATACTTCATGGCGAGAATGGAGTCAGATTAACTGGCTTCTGACAATCCGTAACGGCTGCCAAAGATCTATAAGTGACATCCGGGACCAACGGCTTAACGTGCTTTCCGAGGCACGGAGGAAACTCGGTATGTTAAGATGGTCACCCATCCACAGACCAACCTTGGCAAGCGTTGCTTAACCTTGAAGATCGACCCTTGCGGCTGTTATTATCTAGCCACGAGCTCCTCCTAGAATTAACTAGCTTCTTCTATTTAAAAAAACCCGTATCCAAATCCGTTGCGTAGTTTTAAAGATCTAAGCATACATAGAGACAGACAGATGTTATTTATACTATTATGTAGTAACTAGTTGACCCGCGCAACTTCGTCTGCGTCATAATTTTCATTACTGCTCCGCTCTAATTGGTCTTAGGTTGATGATAATTTTCAATTTTTTTTTTCAATTCGGACCAGTAGTTCCCGAGATT
Organism: Lacanobia oleracea; assembly: GCA_950371165.1. Classification (NCBI taxonomy): domain Eukaryota; kingdom Metazoa; phylum Arthropoda; class Insecta; order Lepidoptera; family Noctuidae; genus Lacanobia; species Lacanobia oleracea. The sequence goes on from OX493386.1 coordinate 17,555,111, forward strand.
AGCGCGTTCAAGTAAACAAACAAACTCTTCAGCTTTATATATTAGTATAGAAGTATAGATAATAAGTTTCCCTCATTAGCATCCACATTTGTTATTTGTTTTAAAACGAAAACAACTACCATCGTACCTTCTGCTGCTTATTCAAGTATTTTGGTCAGTTAATATTTTTTTACAGGCTCAAAGATAGAGCTAGCATCGGACCGAAGCGTTGCTTGTAAACCAAGAAAAATAGATAAAAAAAGACAAAGTTTCGATGGTCCCTGCAATATTCGAATTAAGGATAGATCTAATAGGATAAAATCAAAATCACTAAAACCTTCAAAAAGCTATTTTGTAGAGAGCAGAAATAGTAACTAAAGCAGTTTGTTGAAACCGCTAAAATGTGTATTTTTTGTCTCAGCCACAATGATCTCCTCTCTACTGATTTGGCTCTCAGTTTTTTATTGATTTCCGAAAAGGGCTTGCTGTGTGTGTGCTCAAACGTTTTTGTTTCAAAATTTTAAAATCACAAAGAAAATGGTTTAAAGTTCGTTAAGAAAATAGAAGAAAATTGGCAATCCTCGTATCTCCGAAACTTACGAAAAATTTTGCATAAATTAGCCAACATTGTCGAATAAAATACAGGACATAGATTACATTTAAAACCTTTATGGTAGGCGCAGATAAACGTGCAATAAAGTACATTGACCTTTGCCTAATATCCCTTCGTAGACAATAAATTATAAATTATTTTAAACAATAAATTATGAACCGTTTTTCATTACTAGAGAACGTCAAAGGATCACGATAGAAGTCAATTCAGAACAGCTTTAATAATGTCATTATTTCCGTGTTTGATAAATGTTTGTGGGTCAATAATAACCGTTAGGTATTGCGCGGTTATCTGACGTATACCATAGAAAGCTGGATTCGCATTTGGCCTGCTTTTGTAAACCGTACGCTATTACTAAACATCCATGTCTTGAAAAAATCGGTTTTAGCGATAAGGCCGTACATTGTGTCACCCTATGTAATATTTTCTTCATCTATCTTTTCTGTAACTAATATGGTGTACATATAAAGAGTTTTCTATTTTTTTTATTTGGTAATATTCTTGCTCTTGACCACAATCACGCCTGATGGAAAGCGATAGATGAGGATATTCTATTTTTATTCCTATTTGCCCCCCGTGACCTACTAATATATGGCACAGGTCGCCACCATAGAAGAGTACGGGGTGTACACCATGCTGCCGGCGCAGCAGCTGCCCCCCATCAGCCCCTGGCCGCCTGACGGCAACCTGCTGGACCGCATGGACGACCTGGCTCACAAAGGTAAAGGTAATGGTGATTATATACCATGGCTTCCTACTTATAGGTTAAGTTTGAGATGAACTATGTACTGAGCAGTAGATTTGTTCTGTAGTAAAGTTCGTGTATGTTTCGGGAATTTCCGACATGTATCGGACTCGAGAAGAACCTTAATTTTTTTCACACGACCAGAAGGTCCGTTCTTGTACTGCTAGCCCGTCAGGCCCGGCCGTCTTACATATGTGGCATAGACTAATGTCTTTTAACACGCGAGGCCTGACGGGTTAATGGTCTTGTCAAAATGTAAAGGTATTTTTCGCTTTTTAAATCGTTATATCATTACTTAAATATGGAAGGGTGGTGTCTCCTCTGAATCTTTCTATATTTCACTAGTCTGGGCTTCCTGACACTCATACATGAGTAAAACATAACGAAATGCTCGAAATTTGTGAATAAAATAGATACCCGTGTGAAATTCTCAAAAATAAGAGTGGGATTTATCCAAATGAGCTTATCAGATACTTATAAGTTTTATTAAAATCTGCAACTCTACTGCGAAGTACAAAAATATCCTTTGTATTTGTTCTATTAATATTTTTTTGTATTTATTCCGCACCTTTCTCCCATGGTTGGATAAGCTGTAACATCAAATTTTCCCTGTTACTTATTTGCGTAGAAAACTTGTTGTCCCAATAAATGATTGACTGCAATAGATTACATGTCCACCAAAATATATGTGTCCTTCCATCTCAGAATGTTTTCCCCACGACTGTTGATGAATAAAAACTAATATGCTGGTAACATCGTAGTGAAATAACTGTTTAGATACAAGTAGAGCGTAGCTTAAAATTTCGGCGTCAAAAATTCATGTGAACATTTGGAGAAATCAGTTGTACCCATAGCAATTATAACTCAATTTATCTAAATGGAGTAAACACCAAATAGTTGCATCTCACTTAGTTACAACTCCATCTCATTAAAAGAAATTATATCACAGATGGTGATATCTAAACCCATTTGAACTAAAAGAATGGTCCTTAAGACGGTGACATAAAATCAGATTAAAGTATTCTTAAAATAAACCTCATTGAACTCATATAATACAAATGCCTGTGCAAGCGGTGGTGCTGGCGAATACTTGGAATAATCTACATTCCAAAATCAAGTAACCATGGCATTTAAATATAAAAATCTCTATCCAAATGAAATGGTATGAAATGAAACCCCAAAAGCAAAATCAACTAAAAAGTGGAGAAGAACCAAAAAAAAGTTAACTCCCAAATGGTAGTAATACTACAGTAATACAACTTAAAAAGTTATTCGTACTTGGTCGATATCCCGACTAGTCGTACCCAGCGCTTCTCTTCCACGTTTATTATGCGCACAGCTAAGGCGTGGAACTCTCTGCCGACATCTGCCTTCAAAGCAGAAGTGAACAGGCATCTTCTGGGCACGCTCGCTCCATCATAGAGCTCATCTATCGCTTTCCATCAGGCGTGGTTGTGATCAAGATCAAGCCCATACTTAAATAAAAAAGTAGACCGTAACACAAAAAATAGAGGAGCTCGTGGCTAGATAATAACAGCCGCATGGGTCGATCTTCTAGGTTAAGCAACGCTTGCCAAGGTTGGTTTGTGGATGGGTGACCATCTAAACATACCCAGTTTCCTCGTGCCTCGGAAAGCACGTCATTTGTAGATTTTTGGCAGTCGTTACGGATAGTCAGAAGCCAGTAAATCTGACTCCAGTCTTGCCATGAAGTACCGTGTTACCCAGTTAATGGGTTGTGAAGGTCAGGTTGCCTGCTTGTCGGTCTTCTACAGATTATACTTCGGTGAGTGTGCCCAAGAACTCCACGACCATTGGAAATCCAGACGCATTGCATCTTACCATCCCTACCTTGTTGCTATTCCACCAATTCGCACTAAGCGTTTCCAAACGTCTTTTATAATGCGCACAGCAAAGGAGTGGACTCGCTGTCTGCGTCTGTGTTTCCAAACGCTTACAACCCTAATCTCTTCAAAGTTAGAGTGAACAGGCTCCTTCTGGGTAAGCTCGCTCCATCGTAGACTTTGTCTCTGTCATCTCTGACCTAGACTAGAGTCAAGAGTAAACCCATCACAAATTAAAAAAAAGCCACTCCTCGTAAAATACTGGTATTCAGCTAAATCCGGCTTGACTGGAAGCCTACCGAAATATAATTGGGAAAAGGCTAGGCAAATGATAATGATGACCGTAGTACAAAAAAATAGACTCAAAAGCCCGTAGTTTGAAAAAAAATTGGCCCAAAAAAGCCCATCACGTGAATCAAAACGCGTGATTAATTGGAGTAAGCAGTGGTATGGTGCGGCAGGTCACAGCGGTGTTAACCAGCTGGGCGGGGTGTTTGTAGGAGGCAGGCCGCTGCCCGACTCGACGCGCCAGAAGATAGTGGAGCTGGCGCACTCGGGGGCGCGGCCCTGCGACATCAGCCGCATCCTGCAGGTCTCCAACGGCTGCGTCTCCAAGATACTCGGCAGGTCTGTATCAGCTTTTGTACCTACATTGTTGTTGTGATAGAGTGGGAGTATGGTTTGGGATAAAAACGATGTTTCCAAATTAAATTTAAATTTTAAAGTTAAAACAAAACGTTATATTGATTGTGTTATAGCCCTAGGGGTATATAACAGAAAAAAATTATGGTTATTGTTAAATTTTTCGTCTTATACCCCTAGACGTTACATGTTCTCCCGAACCACACCTATAGCAAGCCGCATGAAGGAAATTCGTTCCAAAACATGACTGGTATTTGTGTAAACGAAGCTTAGATCTTTGTCATACTTACGTTTTTTTACGAGTATATTTGCAGTCTAGTCCGTCATGTTTTGTACACACGAATATCAATTGTTAATGAAATTGAAAAAAAACGGAATTTCCAAGTCAAATCCACATATTACCTTACTGTTGTGATTTCAAATATTTCTTTAATTTACTAGTTGAACCGCACAACTTTGTCTGCTCCACTCCTATAGGTCTTAGCGTGATGATATATAGCCTATAGCTTTCCTCGATTAATGGGCTATCTAACACTGAAATAATTTTTCAAATCGGACCGTTCCTGAGATTAGCGCGTTCAAGCAAACAAACGAACGAAACTCTTCAGCTTTATATATAGTATTAAGAAATACATTTGCGAAACGGTAATCACAATAGCCCTGATTTTACTAAATTTGATATTTGTAAACTGGAAATGTGTCCAAAGATGCAAAATTGGATACAGTTTTGCATCTCTAAACAATTGGTAATATAGTTTTGATGACAAAAAAATGCTATTTTATTTGGAAAAAAATCACCATCACAACTTCGCATTTGTAAGCGACCGAAAATAATATCCCATAAACCACGAACCTCCAAACTAAATCAGATATCCAAACTACATCAAATGCAAACAAAAATAAATATTCAAATAATTATTTTTAATTAGACCCGGTAACCGCAAAGTCGCAGTCTAAAAAAATACCTTGATGTTTTATGGCTAGATAAAGCGCTGAGCTTCTCATGTTACCCGGCCGTCACTACTCTGTGGCGTCACCTGCGACAGCCAGTCACGTTGAACCATGGGGCCAGTTGTAACATTGACAGAAGTGAACGGATTTAATAACAAAAGTCTGCGGATCTAAAAAAGGCCAATTTAGTAGAACCATATTAGGATCATAAATATTAATCATACAACAATCTGTCAAATTTAATTTCCATCTTTATCGCTAAAGCATTAGGTTCAAGGTTAATTGGGAAAATTTGACAGTTTCGGGTAGTTTGATATGCTGGCTGATTCTGCTAAAGTGGCTTTTTTAGACCCGCTGGTAGCATCTAAGACTGTTGATATATTTAAAGATACAATGTGTAATAGAATAAACGTAATAACTCTTAAGGGGCCATTGTACTCATAATTAAGAACAACTTTTACTTTGGGACCAACCCCGAAATCCTAATATATAAAATTCTTCCGTTACTAACTGTTTGAGTGACTGACAGACAACGCACAGCCGAAACTACTGGTCGTAGAAAGTTGAAATTTGGCGCGTCAGTTCCTTAGGGAGTGTAGAGGAGCACTAAGAGAGGATTTACCGAAATTCCTACGGGAATGGGAAAATCGAGATTTGCGCGTACAAACAAAAGAAACACGCGGGCAAAAGCCAGTCGCGAATAAAATATCAGCTGTTCAGTACACGACCCCCATTACAGGCCAACATAGTTTGCTGATGCCATGACCTTTGAAACATATTTTATGACGGGTTACCCCATAAAACAATAATATTTCAACCAGGGTTGTCGTAGTTGTCAGAGGCATAGTATTAGGGTAAAATAATTCCTGACATGAATTTGTCATGAAACACCTTCCATGTTTCCTTAAACCACCCTCTCGTTTAACCTATGAAATACATCAACCATAAAGTTCAGGAGTAGATAGCCAACAGAGGCCATGCTTCTTAAAATCGCGATGCAAAAGTGTGTGTGCGTAACGCCTTCGGGTAAGTGGAAAAATAAGTGAACTACACAATAGGTTTTTATTTGGAAAATGTGATCTTGCCACGCAAATCTTTTGGGAATTGTACTTATATTCCATTTGCAAAGTGTTTGTATGAGGTTTTATCTTGGTAACAATATTTGCCCTTGTGTCTTCAGGGAACACTTAAAATACTTTCCATCACAAGGAAACCAGTGAACAGTTGGTAGGTACCTTAATACATGATACTATAGTCGCTATTTAATGTGAAAGTGTGCCAATAAGCCTCTAAGAGTTAATTGCAACATTAATAGAATAGAATACAGTTATTCGACACTGGCACCACATAGCAGCAAGAATATAGTTTAAGTACGGATTAGCAGATTCCTAATTCAGATTCTGATTACGGTTGGTATAATTTTACAAATAAGATTGAGTAAATCTGAAGAAAAAAACATGATAACTGGGGCACGAAAAATTTACAGGCTCTATCACACCGTGATGCGAATGTACAAACATTCAGCCTCTGTCGCTTACCTACTCTTGTACACAAGTACAGTTCTTTCCGGACGGGTTGCGGTCAGCTATGAGACGCGGCAGACTATGAGCGTGCGGTCGCGACCAGTTGCTGGCGGTGTACCTTACTGCATGCCAGGCATAGTTGTGTTCTTTGTTTACTAGTTGTCGAGCGACTGCGACTGCGGTTGTTAGAATTAGTTGGATGATTTGTTTAAAATTCATGCATGAAGGTACGAAGGTGAGCTTGTTGGCTTAGCCATACTATACCAGTAAAGGATGGTGAAGAGATAATGGGGCTGGTGTGTTGTTTACTAGCTTCTGCCAGTGGCTTCGCCCGCATGGTGCCTAGGGAATATCTCCCGGGATAAAAAGTGTCCTTTCTCAGACTCTAGACTCTCTCTGTACTAAATATTATTTAAATGGGTTCAGTAGTTTTGGCGTGAAAGCAGGACAGACAGACAGTTACTTACGCATTTATAATATTAAAAGTAAGGATTAGTAAGGAGTGGAGAGCAAAAAAAGGAGGGATAAAGTTACATAAATAGGAAACACAAACTTACACTTGAAGTTCAATTTTCTTAAAGTTACGCGGAGTTAATGTTGCTTTTTCCAAATCCTCATGCGCTTCTGAAAAACAAAATGCTCAACAGTTTTGGATTAATACTTTAGTATGCATGATTCAGTTAACAATATATGGGCATTTGGCAGTAAAACATTTATCTAAAAAAAGTAAAGCTTATTTTTGCAAGGAAACTTAAGTGTCCAAACATTCTTTGGACATGTGTCAGTTAAACCACTGTATAAACTACACGCTTATTTTTTGAAAAAAAGACAATTTTCCCTTCCTGAAACTAAACTCGATTTCAAAGATTTGGTATACCCATCGATTATAGCTTCTTAATTGCTTAACACAACGTCATTATGAAGTAGTATAAAAGAGAAGGCTATTGATAACAACACTTCCTACCTCCCAAAGAGCAAAATTAAAAGTCTTCACTACCGCAATATAAAACGCACAACAGCTGGCGAGAAAAGCGAATAAAAAGTGCACTTACCTGGCATCGAACTCGACACCGGCCACTCGCAACCTGATCCCGGCGGCTGTCTGCCCCCTCTGGTGAAGGGGACTCATGGTGCGACCTGGTGACAGTTATTCTAGACTGCCTAAATCCGTGCCCACCAAATAGGGAACATGCAATATCTCCATTTTTGCTTTAATATTAAAGAACTCCATCTAGAATAGACCACCACATAAATAAGAAATGAAAACGCTTTAATTTATTGCCAAAATTGCTTTTTTAAACCGACAGTGTAAAGGTTCGCGCGAAAACGGACAATGACGTCACTCACTGGTCAAGAACTGTCCTAACTCAAAGACATAAGGTTGCCTTTTCGTTGGCATACCAGCAGATACGTCACTAAACGCTGATGTTGTTTTTAAATACGTTCCGTTTCACGTTACTTTAATTCATTATTTTTGTTAAAAATCGATATTAACCAAAATAAAAACGTTGTAATGGCCTTTATTTTATACTTTTTTATCATTTTACTGACAACATTCTCATAAATTCTGTATTTGCATCTTCCCTATTAGGCACCTTTATAGTTTAACCATGTATGTAGGAATCTACGAAGAAATTAAAGGATGTGCGTTTGAATCACCAAAAATATATCGTCCAACACCTACACATCTATAATATATATTCTAATATCATAAAGTTGGAGGGTTTGTTCGTTTGTTTGAAGACGCTAATCTCAGGAACTACAGTGGGTCTAAAAAGACCACTTTAATCTATATACTAAGATATAAAGCTGAAGAGTTTGTTTGTTTGTTTACTTGAACTTTGTAATCTCAGGAACAACTGTTCCGATTTGAAAAATTATTTCAGTGTTAGATAGCCCATTTGTCGAGGAAGGCTGTAGGTATATATCATCACGCTAAGACCAATAGGGGCGGAGCAGGTAATTTTGAGCGGTTTAACTAGTCAGACATAAAACTCATAAATCCACAATTTAACCTGCTTACTGCACACAGGTACTACGAGACGGGGTCAATAAGACCCCGTGCTATCGGGGGCTCCAAGCCACGGGTGGCGACAGCTGAGGTGGTCAGCAAGATAGCCCAGTACAAGCGGGAGTGTCCTTCCATCTTCGCGTGGGAGATCAGGGACCGTCTGCTCAGCGAAGGAGTTTGTACTTCGGATAATATACCTAGTGTAAGTCAATATTTTTTACTTTATTATTTTTATAAAAAGTTGGTGTAGGTATGGTAGGCGCCGTGAGGTGTCAGCCGGTGCCGTATGGTGCCGTAAAAGAATAATACCATCCGATCAATTCCTGTGGGTGTCGTAAGAGGCGACTAAGGGACTCACCAGAGAATGGGCAGCAGCGTTCTCTGAAAAACGCAACACCATACACTGCGATCGCCGACCGCCTCAACCCGCCTGCTAAGCGTGGCGATTATGGCAACCTAAACCCCCCCCCCGGTAATTTGGGGGAGGCCTATGTCCAGCAGTGGACGTCTTTGGGCTGATATGAGTGAGTCAGTGAGTTAACCCACATACATTTATCGACTTTGTCAATATCAAAGACAGAAATAAAGACATAATTATATACAGCAGTCCTGAATCGACTTCTATCATGATCCTTTACGGTCTCTGGTAATGTAAAAAACGGTTCATAATTTATTATTCGGGTATCTACGAAGAGTAAGGAAAGCTCAATGTACTTTTTTGCAAGTTTATCTAGCGCCTTATGGTACGAGTAACTAAGGAATTAAGTCATAGTGTTTGTACACATTCGCTGGAATGGTGAGGTGGGTGGAATTTAAGATGCTCTCTTAATGCTGAGACTGCAAGGCTCCGATACTTGCTCATTTTTCTTTGCTGAGTGCTTAGCTTGAAATTGTTAACTTAGCTTAACAATTTCAAGCGTGATAAAGTGCAGTGTTTACTTAAATCTTCAAAAAAAAAACTCATTTTGCATAGGTATTTTAAGTTGAACCAGCACATTGTTAAAATACCACGATTCCTTAGAAAAGCTTTCGTCGCTACTTGCTCGAGATTATGAGTAGCAACAATTATTATTTTTTCAAGTTCTATGTCCAAGAAAATGAACATCGATAGGTAGTGATATTTGGTATCAGAAAAACATATTGAATGGATAGTTCTGATAAGAGCAACATAAAATAACATGACTTTTTCTATCCATTCTAATGAAGATTTAATAATTAATGCACTAAAATCACAAAACCACATCTTCAAAAAAATATATCTCGATCAGACGGATACACTTTACCGAAACGCCTTACAGAAAGTATGAAAAATACGAAAGGGCGCCTCGTAAAATACAATGGGGCAGAGAACACCCCTAGCTATCCGTACGCTATATACAGGATGCTATAACGCCTTATCTTTCGCTGGCACTATACAGGACTCCCCTTTCTACCCCCCTCCGTCTCCACCACTTGGCGGCAAAACAATATGACGTTATAACTTTTTTTTTTTTCTTTTTTTTCCCTTTTTTGAATACGGGGCCGCTCCCTACTGGGACATCCTTTAGACGTCGATACGTCTTCCGCTATAGAGGCTGTTCCTGCGATTTTTTTATTGAAATACAATGTGTGATGGCTGTGTTTTTATTTTTAAATATTAAAAAAGCGTTTTTAACGAATGAAATGTGCCCTAATCAGGTCCAATCAAATTTGAAGCAATTTTTAAACCATTGCTTCTTTGTTTGAAAAAAACGTCTGCTTGACAATGTAAATAACGCAAAGAAAGTTCAAGCTTTGTCATAGACATTGCGAGTTATGTAAGTAACCCGCAGAAAAATTAGGTAAAAGAAATAAAATTGGAAAGAGTGAGAAAAGTAAGAAAACACGTCACGAATCATTACAAAGTTTACATATGTATTTTGAAAACCAAAAACGTTATAAATGAAAACGTTTAAATAATATTCAGAACTTAAAAAACCATCGTTAATATGTTACTAGATCCTCAGCTACACATAAATTACCATTTATGCATCACTTCATCACAGTAACTCTCAGTTTTTTACATCTTTTTTACTTTATAGTCTAGCTTTTATCAAGTGAATGTTAAGAGCGAAATACTGCCATGAATGCTAACCAGCCATTTACCTAACTCTTTCATAGTTATAAAAAAGCTACAAAAACATAAAGACGCTATAAAAGTTAACGTAGCGCAAAAGATACAGTAATAACACCGAGAATCTCGCAAAAATTACTCCGTCATTTTACGACACCTACCACTGACTATTTATACAACACCCTTTAGCTACAAATGTCGCCCTCTCGAATACTTAACATAAATTAATTAAGATATTCGCACAATCATCCTGTTGGTGACGGTTTTAAGAAAAAATGAAAGAACATTAAGTACTCTCACCGAGGAATATCGAGAAAAACATAAAAACCGAAACAGAGGGAAAAATTGTGAGAGCGAAATACATATTTTTAATGAGTGCGAAAGAGTTGGCGAGCTATCTCTTTTTTCCGACGTCTAAAAGGGGGAAGACGGGGCGATTTTGACACGACATGAATAAAGAAAATATGAAGGCTTTTGTTGCCGTAAAAATTCCAGTACAGGGGATAAAGTCTTTAAGTTATCAGAGGGTACCGTTAAGGATCGTAGCTGTACATGTACAGCCAGGTAGGCATAATATCGGAGTACCGGAGTACCGGAGTACGAGGGCGTCTTCGTATTTACCGAATATCGGGTTATATTGTGTTTACGTGGATTGTTTAAGAGGTGCTTAAACGTCGAATATATTAGCGTCAAGCGATCGATTCGGTGGCGATACGTCGCGTTTTATTAACTCAGACGAGAAAGGTGAATGTTGTTTTATTAATATTCTAGTTCATCATAACTTTGAGAGCGATCGATATGGAAAAATATGTTCGTATTATGAAGACCTTAAACTAACAAAAGCGTAACTATTGCTAAGTCTTTACAGTAACGACCCTCAACAAAAAATATAACGATACTAAACCTTGTTAACTATTCATACAACTATTAATAATGTTGGCAGTTTAAAATTGCATTCTAAATGTGAGACGTTAAAGTCTATATTTATTTATTGACGTAAAATATGTGGTGAGAGGGTCAATTGTCGTCACAGGGTCATATCGCGTTGGAACATGCGTTCCCGTAGCAAATCACTTCCGGGCCACTAAATCCAGGCCAAATTAATGCATTTAGCACGCTCCCCGGCCCTTTAACTGGGGATGACAACTTTATTTCATTGTATCGCGATATTTTCTTGTCACTTTAACATCAGTGACGGGGACATTGTGATTTTTTGCTGTTAATGCCGACTTTTGGTTAAATGAATCATATTTCATATAAATGACGTACTGTTGAAATAAAATTCGTGTCATTTGACTTACTTAACTACTTTTAGTTTAAATTGATGCCGTTTGTCACAGCGTAATAGCGATGTGTATAATAAAATTAATAAGTACCTTTTAGACATTCACAGCCACGCCTCTTATCATCGTATGATCTGTAGCTAGGTCTAAAATTTATACTCTGTTCTCTACAAAATGTATGTAAATATAAAAGAAAATCGTCGTTTATACATTCACTAGCAGCTTAATATTTCATATCTAATACAAAATCCGATTTCCACGCTATAACAAACTCAATAAATAGCTCGTTCAAAACACTGATTTAAAATATCATTACGGATCATATCTGAGATTTGGATCTCAGGGGTCGGGAATATATCGGCGCGGCAACAAATTGTAACAAAGGAGTCCGGCAAAGAAGATTATCGGAGATGACGCGTGCCTCGCACGTGACACGCATGTGGCCGATGATAGTGCTATCCACCCTACACTTTTATAGCCATTCGATAACCTACCTAATCACATAGGATTACAGTTGAATTTTGAGTGTCGGTAGCGTTAAAGTAAAGTCACAGTAACTGACAAGCAGAAATAGTTTTTATTTGCAATTTATTCGGTCGATTTTCCCGTGAATGAAAAACTTATAAAAGTTACTTAAAACTAAGAAGTGTTGGAGGGAAATTAATACCACAATTCAAAGGATTTAAGGCTTACATTGATGTTGAGTGCGTAATCGGAAGAGCAAATAAATATATATGGCGGTTGTCTTTCTGTCATGTGCTGCTAATATCGTTGTCACTTGCAGAAATACCTTTGGGGAACAGTTGTACCCTACAGTTTTTGTTATATTATTAATCGCATTTGTAATTAAAAGTTACAATGTTAAATCAGAATTATTATTGTTGGTTACGTTGTGGGAGATACAAGGCATTTTAAATATATGGGAAAATACGGTAAAATAAAAGTACGGACTGAACGAGAAATGAAAGCTTTTCTTTATCTATCTACTTCAGAAATAGCACGTCCCTGCTTAGGTGAAGGAGCATTTTGTTTTTGGTGGAAACACGTTTGTTTTTTTAAATATTATTCGGCCACCAGATGGAAAGCATCATGTTGTTGACGTTGGAGCAAAACGTTAGAAAAAAAGTCAAAAGTGAAAATTTTACACGCTTGCCTAGAAGTAACCTATTCACTCTTACGTTTTTTCGTCTTCCCTTTTCCATATTTCCTGGGAGTCTTTAAGTCAAGAGTGAATATGTTACTTCTAGGCAGGCGTGCTACATCTTCAGGTGAGATAGTGGTACAACGCGTGCGTGCCTATCAATAGTTAATAACAATATATTTTCGTATTTCCAGGAGTATTGTAAGAAAGATCTCGATGGAGTGACTCTAATATTATTGGAAAGAGGCTAGGCAGACAGACAGGCTTTTCCATTTCATTTTAAATTTCCAAGAATATTGTAAGAAAGGCGAGTCAGTCTTTATTTATTTATTTATTTATATATACTTTATTGTACACCAAATTAAAACATATGAAGGAAACTTTAAACTAAAACAAATACAATTGGCGGTCTTTGTAGAATCTTTAAAATCAATGAGGATTGAAGCCTCATAGATTCCACTACACTTTAACGATTTAAACTTCTAAACCGCCCACTACATATTTCTCCAAAATTCACAACATATTATTAGTCGCACCCCGCCAACCCGAACCAGTTAATTGCGAGGTTGAGACTCAATATAACGTAATATACGAACAATCCCCCCCTGCACCTCGTACCCCTGTGACCCCCGTGGAGCAACACGTGTGTGTTGGCAATATTTGACGATTAAGTACGTAAGTACCTGCTTATTAGAAAATGATTTGGAACATTTTGATGTGCTTTGAGTTTTTTGATGAATTTGATAGATATATAGTCGTTTTTTAAATTTACCTACTTACTGTTTAGTTACACGACTTTTTTAAGACGCAATCAAAAGTTTAACATACAACCCTGCTTGCATTGCAAATTTGTAACAATACTGTTAGTAGAATACTTAGTAGCTGGATGACCGAGCTTTTCTAAAAATGAAACCTAGCTAGATCGATTTATCGCTCCCGAAAACCCCTGCATACTAAATTTCATTCAAAATCGTTGAAGCCGTTTCTGAGATTCAGATTATATATGTACAAGAATTGCTCGTTTAAAGGTATTAGATAAATTCGCACTAAGCGTTTCCAATCGTCTTTTTTAATGCGAACAGCAAAGGAACTCTTTGCCTCCGACTGTGTTTCCGAACGCATAAAACCCTAATCTCTTCTAAGTTTAGAGAGAACAGGCTCCTTCTGGGTAGGCTCGCTCCATCATAGACTTTGTCTCTGTCATCTCTGACATAGACTAGAGTCAAGAGCAAACGCGTGTCCAAAAAAGAAATACAACGTGTAAACGAATAAACGCAATGCCTCTTAAGGGGTCATTGTACCAAATCAGGTCATTGGACCAATCCCGAAATAACGAAACAAAAATCAGCTGTCCAGTATGTTTTGTCGAGTTTGCGCACATAAATATACATATAATAAATAATAATTAATTAATAAAAGAATTAATATAATGATTAATTAATATATGGGGCTGTCGATATTTTTTCGCGATTTCAGTGTTGGTCCCATAGTGAAAGTTGTTCATAATGATGTGTACAATGACCCCTTAAGAGGTATTGTGTTTATTCTGTTACAGGTTGTAAATACTTACTTATATAAAAAATCTTCTAAAATAGCAACGTTGCGGAAGCAGTAGGTACAGTGCAGTTGGTGCAGTAAGTTCACCGAATGTTGGTTAAAGTTGATTTTAAAATAGATAATTTAGTGGCAGTGCCAGTAAAATCTAAGGCAAACAAGCAAAATATGATCTGAAACATAAAACACAAACATTATTATTATTATTATTATTATTAAAAAACGGCGTGTAAAACAATTAGGTAAAAATCCTTCCAAAATAGTATAAAATAAAACGTTCAAAGTACAGTTCGCAAAAAAAAATATTGACGTTGTTAGGCCCGGGATAGGGTGACAAGCGAAGCGAGATAAGTATCGCTCCGGATCGCGGCGCCACGTGCGGCCTAAGCCGGGATATGCAATTTTTATATTATCCTCCTCTTATTATTATTGCCGTGCAATTTTAGTGTTATTAAATGTTTTATCACTTTTTTTGGAAGGATTTTATTGAGGAGGATATAACAATATAAGAACTGAAGTCAGTCTAGACTAAAGCTTTAAAACTACCGTATTTATTCTTTGGATAAAACTTATTAGACTAATTAATTAAGAGCCTGCTGTCACGTAAGAAACATTTAGCTTTCTTTGTAAGTGCTCTGCAAGCTCTTATTAGTAAAGATTTTCTAATCAATATCTAACCGATATATTAATAAAAATATTACGAAAATACAAATTGTATGCCTGCTGCCGCCACTCTTAGAGCTTGTATGAACTAAATAAACAAAAATAATACTATTATAAAGCTCTTAACTTTCGCAACTGTCTCCTCCAAACTAAATACTGCCTTTGCAGCCATGTTTACAAAATCTGTTACTTACACACAAACACATACAAATCAAATGTGTACTAGCTTCGGCAGTACCTACATACACTAAAATTGGAATAAATCAAATGTTTGTATATGTAAGTAACAGATTGCGTACATTAGCACAAAGTCCCACCGCTGCCCGTCCCAGGCGGACGGATGACGTGGATCCCCCACCAGTCCTGATGCGGGGTAGCGATAGCATCAATATTCATCCGTCAATGAATATGTACTCAAATAACTTACCACATTAAAAAAAAATACAGAAACTTATATCTGGTGGTAAAAACTTGGTGTTGTAAAAATCTTTTGGATTTTATGAAAAAAAAAAAACATTTGATTTATTTAAACTTATCTATATACAGCAATGGTACCTACATAGGGGAATATAGGACAAAAAGTCGTTCTCTACCGACATTTGTGTTAAAAAGACTGCACTGTAGTAGGTGTGCCAACCTGGTGTTTAATGGAGAATTAGGATTGAAAAAAAAACTAAATACGATTAATAATTACGTATTTATTAGTTTTTACTTTAATTTTTAATAAAAAATATTTATTCCCAAACACGTATTTTTTACTCCAATAAAATAAATACAGAAAAATAAGAATAAATGTTACGTTTACTCTGCTATCCGTACCCCAGTTCCCTTGATCTGTAGCAATATTAAATAGCGATAGCATCACAGATATTAGATAAGATACCATTACAACAACTTGTTCAGACATATTGGGGTATTTTGTAGTATTAAACGATTATGTGTGAGGGTCGACGATACATGTTGGAAATTCAATGATTATTAAGTAGTTTCGAGTACTGATTACCAGCGAATTTTAATGTAGATTATTTTACTTAAATATAATAAGGCAAAAATATGTACGCTATCATTGTTTTGCAGATCGTAAATTCGTTTTTTAAAACTGCTTTTGGTTTTTCTCTTTACAGATAAACTTATTATGACCATTTTTATTGGTTTACCAATAAAATTGAAGTGTTAATGACTATTCGCATCATGTTTCCTTTGTACCTTCGAAGTCCCAAATAGTCCCGTATTTGTCCAGTGATTCGAAAATGAAATAAAAGATTTAGTCCAAAACTAACAAAGGAACTTATAAACTTAAAATCACAATTCTAAAATAGTTCTGGCTGTATATGGGTTGAACAAATAAAGTCATATTCACCATTTAAATAAATTAAGTATGTATAACTAAGCGTTAATAATCATTATTTAAACAAGTATGTAAAAATAACTAATTCCCGGTTTCAGAGGTACTTTATCGGTCGTTTATCTGTCTGGTAACCATTAACCAAACAATAGCGGTATGACAAATAACGTTAACGGACAGATAAACCACCGATAAAAACCTCAGAAACCAGACATGAGTGATTATTTTGTACTTATATTTTCACTAGCACTTCGCTCGCGACTTCGTAACTTTCGTCGTTTTTTGTAACGATTAAACATAAAAACTATTGAACCGATTTGAAAAATTCTTTCAGCAATGGATAGCTACATTATCAGCGAGTAACATAGGCTATTTTATCTATTTTATCCCCGTACTCCCACGGGAACGAGAACTACGCGGGTGAAACCGCATGACGTCCACTAGTATTAGTATAAAAGTCTAAATAACAGTCAGTCTTAAAAAAAATCTGTAACTTTCTCAACCCAATAGTTTCACAAAAGCAAATCAAAACCCTCACTTTCACTACTCCCAACTGAGGATCTACATCATCTACATAAACAACGCTTATATAAATCTACATAAAATCCCAAATTGTAAGTTTGAGGCAGTGAATGTTCTCCACAAGGCATTCTTAGGGCGCTTTCGGTCGGCTGCACATCAAACGGCTTGCGCCAGTCATAATCAGATGTTTAGGCTTTCTTTGATAACCGACATTAGCGTCTTAGCGGAATTTAATTTGTTTTCACTTGTCGCACAAGTTGGGCTCTGTGATGTTGGCGAGGTCTGGGGATGGGTAGGATTTAGGCCGCGGACACGAACTCAGCGGCGCGGTGGGCGGTGCGGCAAGTTAAATTATACATCTCAGCATTTGTCGCGACCAGCGCTGCAGCGGCGCGTTCAAATGCAGAGATGTACATATAATGTACTCGTAACTTGCCGCTCCGCCCGCCGCGCCGCTGAGTTCGTGTCCGCGGCCTTAGGTAGCTAGAAATGAGGAGCTTGGCTGTATAGAC
Source organism: Lacanobia oleracea (assembly GCA_950371165.1). Lineage (NCBI taxonomy): Eukaryota > Metazoa > Arthropoda > Insecta > Lepidoptera > Noctuidae > Lacanobia > Lacanobia oleracea. The sequence continues at coordinate 17,572,531 of OX493386.1, forward strand.
AGGACATAGATGCAAATGGCTGTTTTTTGAGAAAAATAATTTGAAGTTGGTTAACATTGAATCGACAAAAGAAAAAGTTTCTCAAATCACTAAACATTATTGAAAAAAAAATCTAACATTTGATAATGCTACGGTAGAAGAAAATCAATTCGTATTTTTGTGATCCATTATTTGTGTCCAAATATTGTAGTTATCCCTATACATATGTATGTATTGGACTGATAATCCTTAAGACATGGGTGGGGGGCATATTCCCTAACGAGGGCAAAGTCAGGATAACAAATAAACTGTCGCCATAATAACAGGATATTTAGGTTTTCTTTGATAACCGACATTAGCGTCTTAGCGGAATTTAATTTATTTGCACTTGTCCCACAAGTTGGGCTCTGTGATGTTGGTGAGGTCTGAGGATGGGTAGGATCTTGGATTTTTTAGCTAGAGATAACTAGGAGGCCTGGCTTTGTAGACGTAGTTTAAATATACTAGGAGTCTTATTAATAAAAATATCTCTGAACAGTAGTGCTATTCTTTAACAACATTTCAACTCGGAATCCGAGGTGAGTGAATCCAAATTCGTATAAACATAAGACCTTTATGTTGTGTGTAATAAAGCTCACTTTGTGAGCATTTTCACTCAGGTGAAGCTAGATATCGAAATAGTTATTTACAGAATAGACAAGCTGATAAGTAAAAATCTGTATAAAGAAATTCAGTAGCCAAACAATTACCAAGCAGTTCAAAGATGTTATGAATAAGCAAGCAACTGCATGTTTTTTTTTTTTTTTAATTTTGTATGATGCCTCATTAGAGGTAATTGTGCAGTGTTTTAATCATAATATGTACGGTGTTTTGGCAATTGAATAAATACTTTAAAAGCTTTTTGTACTAAATACCTCAAGATACATAATCACGCCATTTTTTTCATCAGTTACCTATCGAAAAATATCTACTCATAACGAAACCCATCATAAAACATCAATACTTTTAATTAAATCACAAAATACGTCACTTAAAATCGAATGGTTCTGTAAAAAAAATTTGTAAGCACAAAATCCACACAAAATTTTCTTTCATCACTGAAAACATATATTCAGCTGATTTCAGTTGATTTACTATGAATGTAAATTAGCAGATACAGTTTAAAATTTAATCCTCATCCCATGCAATCGGGCTCGCCAATCAGTAAGTAGGCTCAAACTGGGCTCAAATCGCAATGATTCGATCAAGCCAACTTTAGGCTTGATAAAATCATTGCGATTTGTTTATGGAACGCTCTATGACGCGATCTAAACAAGTGTAGTCGTTTAACTAAAATCTTGTTTGTACACGGTGGGGTGCGTTCGTCCCCCGCTGCCGTATTCACACATATGCTGGGAGTTTTACGCAGTTTTAATTTTAATCCCACTACAGTGCACGTTGGATGGGTATGAATATTAAGTGGTTTTGATTAATGTTTCTTTTTTAAAGGTAGGTGGGTTTTAGTAGTGTATTGCTGTATTTGTAGAGCTAAGAGTTACAAACTTTTGTTGTGATGTTTAAAGATTTATGGTCAGAGATAATTTTACTGTTAAATTTCCTCGTCGAGCTGGAAAAGCGTTTAATTATAAGAAATAACTGTATTCCAGATATTTAAGGCCTTTTTCTACCACCTTCAGACTAGTCCCGGTTTACTTGGCTGACATATCATTTCTCAAATGATGTTTTTTATTTATTAACTAGCTGCAGTGGCGTTCGCGCGCTTGAATGTCGAAAATAATCCCAAGGGAACATACTCCCGGGATAAAGTATTGTTTTCCAGGACCTAGTCTATCCACGTGCCAAATTTCATCCTAGTCCGTTCAACCGTTAAGACATGGAGAGGTAACATACAAACTCATTTTCGGATTTTGTAATAATTGTGTTAGGATTTTTACATTTATTTCTTGGAAAACATTGAAAATGCCAATAAGGCTTTTCTTCTATTAGAACCAGAAATAAAAAAAAACACCTTTTTATTAAGATTGGAAATGACTTCTCCCGCTCTGGGTGGAGCGGAAGGGAGTGTCAGACTCTTACTGACTAAAACCCATCCGTGTTCCTCCTAATGCCCTTGCGTTCCCGGGCCGCAGTGACTCTTTCGAACCCGCAAAACAAACCCACCTACACAACGATCAACAATTACCAAATCATCCCGAACATTACACACAGTACCCAAACCGCGTAATTTCCTTACCAATTACAGAATCTTTACCCAAACACCGTATCATGACCACGAAAAGCTGATTTAGTTTGCCGCAAAGCGTTCAATATCGGCCATTGGGCTTCGCGTAATTGCGGCCGGCCGGTATTGGGAGGCATTCGCGGCTCGAGCCATTCATTAGGCAATCTAGATTAGCATTCCAAACGGCTATTGTGTTTAGTTTGGCCGGAATTACGCGCGCTGTAAAAGGTAGGTAATGTGTGTGTCAACTGCAGGCTTTCTGTGGTTTTCGTAATTAGTGTGTTGCTGTTTTCGATGAGTGTGGTGTGGTTCTGCTGTGTTTACGGTATTACAAGTGAAATTAATTTTTGATTGAAAAAAAACGCTACATTTTTGGGACAAGCCCGCCACACATTCCCAACCAGAAAAACGCCGAGCCAATGAAACCCGACGTTAGTCCCGGAGAAACGATTCAATTGTCCCGCAACGAAAAACGCTACGATATGCTACGACGTAGCCCGTAGCCGACTACGCTGCTACGCGACTGCGCCTATAATCTAATGAACTTTGTAAGATACTATAGAACCTGTCATGTTATTTCTCCACCACTCATGCTTGACTGAGACTGCATAAGGCATTAAATCCGCTTCTGTATCTTTGTAAATAATTAAGAGTACTGAGTGATATTTTTTATTCACGTCTTATCGGCTTAATTTATATAAAATTTACATACGCGTTCGATAAAAATTTGACACCATGTCTTGGACTCCTGGATAAGGATAAAGGATACTTTTAATCCCGGGAGTATGTTTCCTTGGGATAATTTACGAATTCACGCGAGCGTCTCTACCTGACCGAATCTAGTAAAAACAAAAGTCTTCTTGTCGCCTAGTCTTGAAAATCAACATCTCACATGCTCAGGAATCACTAGCAAATAAGAAAATTTGAAGAAACAGTGTACAATTGAATTTGAATGACATTAAATAAACACTATCCAACAATTTCACAGATGTTAAAACTACCCCTAAGCATAGAAAAACAGTTGACAGCGCGAAATCGTCACCCATCCGATAATAATAGGTAGTGATGTAAATCAAAATTCATAGTGACGCGACCCCAGTGAGTTATGACTTATTAGGGAGCCCACAGACTCGCGAGAGACCACTCGTAATGGCCCTGTATGTTTAAGTGACGCGCCGATGTGTTGTCACCTTTGTATTTACGAATTTAACTGGACTGTGGTGTTGCCATGTTTTTGGGAAGATTTTTAAGACATTTAGAAGTATCTGGTCAGTGTTTAATATATTACTATTTTTCCTATGGATTAGGTAATTTAGTTTATACGTAATACAAAGTAAGTCCATCGTTGAATTTAGAAATATCGTGTAATACCTAGATATTTAGTGGAAATTATGTGTATAAAAACTTTAATGTAATCGTTAGAGACTCAAATGACCTATCATTAAAAACACTATCCATTCCTAATGTTACCTCTGATTTTGCATAAAGTGACCTTTATTCTCTTAGACATAAGGTTGCGGTCAGAGGTAAAATAACTGTGAAAATGCATACACCATGTAATTTTCATAGAAAGTAAAAAAAAATACAAAAAAATAACCATGTACAAAACAATTTACCAGTTAGGCTGGCCGTCCGAAATAGGACAAATCCCGGACGGCCATCCTGCATGGCCTTCGCCCAGCTGCATAAGGCCGTCCACTCGCTCCCTCGACCCCACAGATATTTATTATAATTTTATGCGGCGTCCACGCTATCCCTTTGTGTGCTAAACGATGTTCTTGTCGCCTTTTTGTTGTTTCGAGGGGTATTAAATGTAATAACACAACTATCGAGATCTTTCGTCAATGCTAATGAGTTTTTTTCCCGACTGTGCGATATGATCGGAGTGTCAGTTGTCTATGATTATATTTGCTGTGTTTAATGTGGTCTCGTGTTACAATAGGGTTTGCGGTGTTTGAAATTATTGGTTTTATTGGAGTATGTTGTTAGTGCGGGCCTTTTAGATGAGGTTTGCGGCCAATTGGCAGGGTGTAATGTAGGAATTGGTTTATATTTTTGTTTGGAAAGCTGCTCCGTATTTTTATTAATGAAACTTATTCATTATAATAAAATACGGAAGAGAAGTGGTCATATTTTTTTCCATGAGTTCTGAATGATAACGACGCTTTCAAGTTTTTGAAACAAAGATGTAGCTGTATAACATAATACTTAATTTAAATTCGAGAAAGGAAAAAAATACTTAAATAAGTCGTTATAATCTACTTTCAAGTGTGTTCCAAATTGTTAACAATATCAAACAAAAAGTACCGAAACAGTTTCTAAAATAAAGAAAAAAACCGTTAAAAGTTGTCATTCTGACTCACTCGAGCGTTCATCCCCGTGCCGATTGTAATAATACACTATTATATTACTTTAATAATAATAATTCCGACTATTATTGTCATTAAAATCATTATTATCGACTCCAGACCGGTTCGCCAAGTAAACACAATTGACTTTTGCCATTTGGTTGGGTCACAAAGATTTAGTTTTTTAATTATATTGACCCCAGTATGTTTTCTCTTCATTATTTTGCCATATTTCACACTTAAAACTATTCTTTTATTTACAATGGGAAGTGCCTTTGAGCTAATTTTTATTTTTTGTTTTATTTCATTATTTTTCGCAAACTTAGGAAAGGGTGCTAATATTCTGCTACGTGCAAAACGGAAACAATTTATTAAATTTTTGTAAAATTTTCAACATATGGAGCAAATTACAGTTTCTATGTTTTCAATTTATTGAAGTAAAATCACTGACAATATAACAATGTTTGTATGTAGTTTCCGAGAATCCTAAAATTAAGATTTATATTTTGCAAAAAAAAGGACACAATATCTTGTCATGTATCATTACATCATTTCTGGGTAATTTTCAGAAGCATGTCGTATATTTTTAATACCAAACAAATTATTTCGTCACACGCCACTCCCTATTATTTTATACCGACCAAACGTGACAAGACACCCATATCTTCACATAAATATAATATACACTTAAATCAATAATCAATTTTACGCCAACGAGAACGGTCCGAAGTATTTTTGCCGGGGTTTTATTATTCTGGCAACACATCTAGCGGAAAATCGCGTCCTGCCGCCATAACGGAAAAACGCGGGAAAATCACACTTATTTTCGAATGTAGAATGTAACAAGGAGTTTGTATGCTTCGATTGATGCTTGCGTAGCGTGAATTTGATGTTTGGTCACTTGATTTACCTGTTATTCGCTGTTTATTTGACTTTTTTTAAGAATAGTTGACAGTTTTTTGACTTAATAAAGAGTGGCAGATGGTAGATGTCAACTATTTCAGATTTATGGTTTGATTTCTCAGTTCCTTACCTACATACTGCAGCAACACTAGTAATGTTGCCCGTTGTTTTAATAATATTATGTATTAAGTGAGGGTTCAATGCCCACGACCAAGTGTCAGATTGCAGCTTCCTTTCAACCATTAATAAAATCAATCAAGTCGAAAATCTCCAAAAACATTTAAACGTCAATATTTCAATTTATCGCCAAACAATACATCTTAAAGGCATTACACGACACCCCACCTATGAGAACTAATAATAAATCTCTGCATATCATTTCACCCTCAAATGATTCCGAATACACTATTGTAGGTCGAACACATCGCCTTAAGTTAATACAGAGCATTATTGAGTGCCAACAGGACGCCCCCCAGCGCGCCACAAAGCACAGACGTATTGACAAACTGCCTATAACTCCTATAAGTCTCAATCAAACAATGCCATTTATGAACTCCTTACGTTATTGACCTATTTCTTTGGCATAATGGAACGACAATTAAATTTAAATTTCGAATCGTGGGAATCACTCGAATTAACTGCAGTTTTGACTTTAGCTGTCATCTCGTATGGGCGGAAAAGTTTTTTTTTTCTAAGCTTAGGGAGGCGTTGTCGTGGTTTCCTCGGGGCGGTCTTGCGTTCGCTTTCTTGTCCTGCAGGTTTATTGTCCGCAGATGTATTGATTGTTATTTCGCACTTCCGTATTTAATTTATTAATGGGTCACTTTTATTTGCAATTAATTTATTAATGCGCGGTCATTTGCTGTCCATTGATTAATACGTTGACTAGGCGAATTGCATTTTGCAGACCGTTAATTTGTTACGATATTATTACAATTAAGACACTAACTACCTATCCTAGCTAGTTTCGGATTTACCTCGACTTACATGACCCATTCCAAGGATAACCCTTTAGAAGCCCATTGGAACACCCCCAGCGCGCATAAAAATTCAATATCCAATATTTTCCTAACAAAAAGAATATAAAACGCATGAAAGAGCAAAACAAGCATGCACTCCAATTTTGAAAAATTTCGATTGGCACGCACAAAAAGTGCCAAAGACAAAAGATTATGTATAATCAATGCAGCGAATAGGCGAATAGAGGTGCGCATTTGTTCGCTTACTTTGCAAAACGGCGCGATGTCAAGGAGTCTTTCTACCGAGGAGTCACTGACTCACCCAAAATATTGACTCGCAAAGTGCCGACTTTGGCGCACAATAGACACAGCAGGTTGCCTTTTGTAGGGGACCCTTCTGTACTTAACAATACCGGAGTAATGCACTGCTTTTTATTTTTTGCACATTAAAAATTGTGAGTGGAGTAAACGAGCTTTGGATAGAGGAAATGTCTTTGGTTTATCCTTTTTATACAAAAGGTATAGTTTTATTTAAATAATAACAATTAAACCGTTGAAGCCATTTCATTTGGATAAGATTTTATCAAACGATTAACGAAGTACTGAAAAAATATTGCAATAAATATTGAAAAAATATTGTAAACTAGCCTTTTCCCGCGGCTTGGCCCGCGGTTTAAAATTTATTTTCGCAAAATAAAGTAGCCGACAAGAGAAGAGTAAAAGTAGCCTTTAATCATCTCCAAGGTACGATCTGTCACTGTACCAAAATTCATCAAAATCAGTTCAGCGATTCAGGTGTGATAAAGTAAAAACTATCTTTTGCATTATTTTACTATACTAGAAAGTAAAGATTGCTCACAGCTTGGTCTTTTTTTATTGAGAAGTAGCAAATAAAACAAATAAGAAACAATCATATCACCGTTAATAAAAATCTTATGCAGCAATCAGAGAAATCGAATCGATCAATAGGGAACCCTCTATTTGCGCGTTCCGTTCTACACAACGCTCCGCGCTTTACAAGATGGGTCTCGCTAAATAAAAAAAAAACGCTCTCTAAGCTTATTGAAAAGTATTCTCGCCCTACGTTCACGGCGTCTGAGCAAATATAAGATAATTTTCGCGCTTCACCTCACCCGGTATTTAGGGGGCACCTTTCATACTTTTTACTGTGCCGTTTGATAGCTACCAACGCGACACGGAACGTTCTAATGTAATTTATTTTATATTCAGAATGCGTCGCTCGTTGTGTTGCCGCGAAACACCTTGATTGGCGGTTTGATTTTTTTTTTTCGGGAAAATTATCTGACACTTGATGAAAAGGTTATTTGTAACTTGATGATTTTTATTGCTGTCAAGAGCTGTTGCTGAAAGCTGTTGTTTTTGCTGAGTTTATTGCTGACACAGTGACATCGCATCAGCGAAAACGACTGCGAATATTCAAAGACAGATATGTTATGTAACGGATTTTCGAGCGCTTGCGAAATGTCACGTGGTCAATCCAAAGGCGTATTCCCAGTCAGAATATCACTTTGTCTAGTGCCCAAAGACTCATCTAAACCTTATCATCATCATCTGCCTAGCTTTTTCCCAACTATATTGTGGTCGGCTTCCAGTCAAGCCGGATTTAGCTGAATACCAGTATATTACATGGAGCGGCTGCCTACCAGACCTCCACAACCCATTAACTGGGTAACACGGTACTTCATGGCAAGATTTGAGTTAGATTTATGATTTTAAACCTTATATACTTATTTAAAACCACCTATTCAGCCCAGTTATTACATATTTTCCTATAAACCGGCCATTTGGGTGTTGGACTCCCACACGAAGGGTTCCACACCATAAATTTTTATTATTTGTAATAGCGGCAATAAAAATACAAAATCTGTGATAATTTCAACTATCTACCTATTACGGTTCTTGAGATACAGCCTGCTTGCAGACACATGGACAGACCGCACTAATAGGGTTTCGTTGGCTACCCTATGGGTACGGAACCCTAAAAATAATGATACAGTCAGTAAATCTACCGTCACAATGTTAAGTCGTTCACGTAACTTTTTAAGTTCTACAAGACGACAACTAAGTTTGTCAAACTTCGTAAATAGCGTGGGATCACTTACCCTTTTGTGGCATTAGAAAAGATTACCCACATAAGTAGACAGTAATCTCAAAAATCCCAGCTACTAGATACCAAAAACCGGCCTAAATAATAAATAAAATCAATTTACCGCACATTCGATTTTGGAACAACAAAAAACTGCATTTGAAATTACTCAAATGAAATGAGCACGGTATTGTCGATGGTACATTGTCTAAGTTCATGCATCTAAAGAAAATTAATTCGAGTAGGTACACATATAAACATATTTACCAAAAGGGTTATTTACTAATTGGTGTATTAGTCGCGTACAATCGTGGAAACAAGTCAATCGGCGTGTGTAATTCGAATTAAGGGACTGTTTACACGTTTGTACTTTGCGTGGAGTTTATTTTTTTATAAACGGCCAGCGCAGCCTGTTTTCACACATGGCCACACTTTGCGAACGGGTCGCTTATTTATATCTATACGTAATGAAATTCTGTTATGGGGTATTGTTTTTGGATGGAAATATAATAATGTAGGAAAGCAGTTTACTCATACAGGTTTTTTAAAATAAAAGCGTAAATTTTCTTTGCATTTCCTCATTCTGCGGTTGTTCTTATCCATTATCTTTATGCTTCAGTGCATCCTGCCTTTCTCTTTAACTTGCTTTTGCTGTATACTCACTAAAAAAGTATATTCTTTCATTCTTAAACATCAAGAGTTAACTTTAAAACGAAATTAAATAATAAAGACAATTCTTTGTTTTGCTATTACATTGCTTCATCAATTACTTTATTTCGTAATAATTTTAAAACTTTACTGTGTTGCCAATTAATAAACAGAATAACAAACAAATAAGTATTTAATTGGCTCGAATCATTGATTCTTTCATAGCGTGCTTTCTTCAAACGTCTTGTTAAAAATTTCCATTTCATTTGTGAGAAAACTTCAACCCTTTCTAGTTATTTTTATTTTATTTATTATTTAATTCCACAGACGTCAGTCGTTTGACTTTTAATTGTGCGTCTCGTTATAATTTTCTGATCGAATAAGTATTTTATTTAAAAGTTTTAAATGAGAATGGAAATTGCTATGATAACTGAAATATTTTTACATTTTATGAAGTTTAATTTGATCAGACGAATTACTGGGAATGGAATTGAAAGTCAACTCTTTTTAGGGTTCCGTACCTACGAACGGCCGTTTATGCCACAAAAAAACGTATATTTCGACACTCTTAAGGGAATCAAAATTTATAGGTTATTTCCCGTTGAAATTTGGCAAGTTGTATTGTTTTATACTATAATTATAAAGAAAAGTCTGAAAATTATACATTTGTAAAAAAATAAATGTATAATTTGTACGGAACCCTCGGTGGGCGCAAAATATAAAGTACTCGTCTTGATCTTTCTTTGACTGACCACAACTAGTAGTCGCTAAGTGCTAACTATTGTTTTAACACATAAACCTCATTTACCGCTCAAACATATCAACATTCAAACTGTCAACAACACTAATCATAGACTCGCATACAAATAAAACAAAAAATAAATAAAAAAAACAGCGTTCGTTTTTCAAACGTGGCGCGCTTTCTCGGTCCATCGGGCATTCCGTCATATGCCAGTCACGACGGTGCTCGGACCACCGCGAGTCGCGTGTCGGGTTACCGTCTATCGTCTTACCTTGCCTTCCTGCCCTACGTCTAAGTTACTACGTCGCGTCATATGCCGCAGTGACAGTTGGCGAGGTGATATTCGGTTTTGTTTCATATTTTTGGGAGTTTGGGTGGGCTGAAAGGAAGTTTGGAAAAAGGAGGCTTTTGCGGGTAGTTTTATTTTAACTTTCGTTTCATAACCGTACTACGTAGGTACGCACACACGAGTCATTGCACACACATCTAAAATTATTAGATTACAAGATTTTATGGGGATAATCTAAGAAACTCCCAGCTTTAAACGGACTGTATAATAAAAAAACTTGTTGATTTTCTTAAAAGTTTTCATTTCTATCATGTTCCAAATATATGCGGCGGGCCGAATATTTTTTTTAACGTACCAACTCGTATTTGTTTAAATATTTTTTCGTCAACATGATGTAGGTACTTAACTGGTCACCAACCTGCCTCGATCAAACCTGCCCAATTGCCCATACGCGACATTATCAAGAAAATAATCTGAATTAATAGCATATTGATAGATTCTTATCAGATTGACAAACTTGCATGATGATAGCTACCTATTTGTACTTTGACACAGACCACCTTAATAGATTTGGAGAGTTATACTGCCACAAGCAATTTGTACAGCGATAAATTATTGGAAAAATTTAAGAAAGATACTAGCAGTATGAATCATCACTACCTATGGTAGGCGCCAGATGTCCCTTCTTAGATACTTACCCAAACAAAAAATTACGAACAGTTTTGCACTACCTACTAGAGAACGTAAAGGAACTATAGAAGTCAATTCAGGAAAGCTTTATGTCTTTGTCGGTTTTTGATATTAAGAAAGTCAATAAATGTAAATGGGTCAATGACCTTTATTGCACATTTATCTGGTGTCTATCATAACTGATCATCCATGCTATATTACTACATAATTACATAAGTAATGTTATAAATACGAAATTAACTCAGTCTATCTGTGTGTTTGTTACATCTTCACGTGCTGCAGAACGAATTTAGATGAAACTTGCCACACGGGTAGATCATGTTCTGGAATAAAAACAAAAATAATAACACCAAGAAAAATTCCAGGCTTGAAAAGTCATATGTCCACTAGCAGAAGCTAGTTTCATAAATGTAGTAATGTAGGTAACATAATTCTAAGTAGATTCCTACCAAAATGTCTGAAGCGTCTAATATAAGATGTTTTATAAAGGTGAATAAATATTAGCCGCATAAAACAGACCAAATGCAAATCATATTTTTAACATGTTACTTCAAACCATAGATTTCCTATAATCTACAAGTAAAGAACAAATATCTTTTTTTTAACGACCGCTAACGAGGCTAAATAACACCATCATTCGCAAATGCACATCAAACTATCGCCTCTCTTTGGATTTCGTGAGGTATTGGAGGTAATTTGAATGCACTTTACCACTGTATTCTTATTGCCTCACGGGAATCAAATAATCCAGTATCATTCATCATTAAAACAACTCCAAACACCTCAAAGAAACCCAGAAAAGTTGCCATATTTAAATAATCAATTTAGATCACGCCCTTCCGATCGCGTGTCATCACTGCCCTTTATTATAAACACGGGTATCATGGCACAGGCCCTCACTCATACAGCCATACAGCCAATAGGTTTTGTCCTTATTTTGTTATCAAAGCTCTGCCTTTCTTATTAAGCACCCGGTCGTTGTGATTTCACGGAATTCGTTCGATATTCAAAAATTGGGTCAACGATTTTTTTTTCTGATTGTTAGTATGGATGATAAATTAGGATGTATGGGATGATCAGGTTACTTGATTGAAAAAAAAAACCACAGCCCTTACGCCTTATAAGGTCGAAAAGTTTTTTTAGAGTTAAATGTTTTTACTATTACGTTACATCTATATATAAGCTAGATGTACCATAATAGCAAATGCATTAGATGAGTATAATTTATGTGATATATCGCTTCGAAGAGTAGGTCTTCCAACTTGTGATATCAGGCCAGCTGCTAACTATACTCCTATGTGTCAGTGTGTGTTAGTTACTACATATCTGTTAGTGTCGTCATTGGTGATTTAGACCAAATAGAACCCAGTCTATTATTGGTAGAAGAAGGAATGAATCGTAAAAATAAATATGGTTTGTCAGTTTCCACTTCTTAATCGCCATTTTTAGGGATCCGTACCCAAAGGGTAACCAACGGAAACCTATTACTAAACCTCCGCTGTCCGTATTATTTGTTGTCATAGCGGCAATAGAAATACACAATCTGTGAAAATTTCAAGTGTCTACCTGTTATGGTTCTTGAGATACAGCCCGCTGACAGACAGACGGACGGACGGACAGCGGAGGCTTAATAATAGGGTTCCGTTGGTTACCCTTTGGGTACGGAACCCTAAAAATTAAGGTTTATGGTACGGAACCCTTCGTGTGCTAGTCCAACTCTCACTTGGCCGGTTTTATTTCTCTAAATATACACCCACCACCATTTTTGTCTCTACAATAACTCAAAGGTTGACTGGACGACAATGCACAAGGCATTAAACCACATAACAAGTTTTGTGTGCGTAAAGCATTAAATAAATAACCTTCATTCCCCATCAGGTCTCCTCTATAAACCGGGTACTCCGCAACCTAGCAGCGCAGAAAGAGAAAGCGAACAACCAGCAACCTTCCCCGGAGTGTTCAACCCCGGTCTACGAGCGCCTGCGACTACTGGGGGCCCCGGCAGGGACACCGGCGTGGCCCCGGGCCCCCTGGCCGGCGCAGATCGACGCGAGAACCCCGCCCTACCAGCTGCACAGCCTGAGTCCTGGGCCCCAGGCAATCAGCTGCAATGGAGGAGATATGACTGCGATGAAGAAGAGTAAGTCGATTTGTTTTTTGGTTTAAAAGTGATTTTCACGATTGATCTCCAAGTGAGTTGAGCATTGTTTTGAGCATAAATTCATGGACGTGTTTTTGCCTGTTAGCGTACAATTGTGTACCAATATTGGGCCCTTTTTTCCTTCCAAACATCTCTGTCTTGAGCTGTATTTGGGCAATAGATAATTCAAAGACTTATCTACCACACAAGATATCTTGTCCTTGTTTTCTTAAACGTTAACTGAAGCATATTTAAATATCCCTATAATCTGCTATTTTGCGAATAGAAAGCAATAAGATCATCCATGTTTTTTTAGTTATGCTTTATGCGTAACTGTCGTTCAAGTTGCGTTTTATCAATTGTGTAGTATTGAATTATCAAGGTAAAGTTAGCCCCAAGGTACCATTTAGTACCGTTATCGCATGGTAAAAACAACATTCCAGCACATAACGTTGCAGTTTAAAATACAAAAGTACGTCCACCCGAACCAGACATTATGCATAATCAATAACAGCAAATGAAGTGCACAACGTGCTCGAACACTTGCATACATAATATATGCACACAGCAACGGCAAAATTAACAGAACAGAAAAAATAAAATCGCAGCATAGGGAAGCGTGTGGCGGTCACTGGGAACAACGCAACAAAACTTTTTCACCAGCATTTTGATAGTCGATTTGCGGCTCCCCTTGTGTGGGGAGAGAGGGGTCCGGGAGGAAAGCGGGGAGCCGGCCCGCCTACGGCACCGTCAAAAACATTACTCTGCCCATCCGCCTGGAAGATTTAATTTTCATTTTTATCTGAAACATCCCTCTTTGTAGTGGTCTGTACTCTGTATCCAATTAGGCAGCTTTGAGAATTTTTCTGGTACACCCACATAGCTGCAGCCGCTTAGAGATATGGAATTTTTAATTTCGATCTGAGAACCAATTATAAACGATTTGTGCGATGTCTTAAACAAAAGAACGGTGATGTTATTTTGTAGCGAAAGCGGACGCTTTGTACGAGGAATTTTCATAAAATTGTATTATTGTATTTGTTGGGAAATCTCGAGATTTTCCACGAGATTTTGTGCAATATAACCTTGAAACAATAGCGTATAAATTTTACTCGAGAGTCTATGTCACAACCGCCTTCTACCGTATGTCTTTTGTTTTGAAATTCACTACGGTAGATAATTAAAAGTATTTTTGCGTATGTTTGCTCTTACATACATAGGAGTTGATGTTGCTTATTTGGACATTATTACTGAAAAAGTTTTTAATAAGATACCTATTATTACGTATTACTCGTATATTAGCTACTTGACCCGCGTAACTTCGTCTGCTCCGCTCCTATTGGTCTTAACGTGATGTTATATAGCATATAGCCTTGCTCGATAAATGGGCTATCTAACACTGATGTAATTTTTCAAACCAGGAGTTCCTGAGAGTAGCACGTTCAAGCAAACAAACAAACAAACCTTCAGCTTAATATATAAGTACTAGTTGACCCGCGCAACTTCGTCTGCGTCACAATTTTCATTACTGCTCCGCTCGTATTGGTCTTAGCGTGATGATATAAGTATAGAACTTTTCAATATAAAGAACTTTATATAAAGAACTTTTCAAATCGGACCAGAAGTTCCTGAGATTAGCGCGTTCAAGTAAACAAACAAACAAACAAACTCTTCAGCTTTATATATTAGTAGTATAGATAGATAAGACTGTAGCTGCCACCTGTCGCTCCGTGTGACTGGAATTAGTAAAACCCCCCGTTATAAACGATACTTTATGTTTTAATCTTACAGCAAAAGTAACTTAACAAACAAAAATCCATAATAATATGGAAAGTGCCACTGTCCTCTTGACAGCTCGCTAGTGCGTGAAAGTGCCGGCAGAGGTGTAAGTCGATAGCCGTACATCGGCTATGTCATGGCCGATTGACTGACACCGGACTTCCGTGACGGCGGTGGATAGGTACTTTAGTTTTGCGAGAAAGAGCAAACATCATCCACGTATCATTCTTACAATAATCAGGTAGGTAAAAAAAAACCTAACAAATAAAGATCCAATTGGAAAGTTCCACCAAAAAAATACAAAATCCTTTATTTCAAATAGACCATCTACAGGCACTTTTGAATAGTCAAGGTCTGTCAGTCAAATCATCATCATCATCTGCCTAGCCTTTTCTCAACTAGGTATATTGGGGTCGGCTTCCAGTCAAGCTTGATTTAGCTTAATACCAGTATTTTACGAAGAGCGGCTGCCTACCAGACCTCCACAACCCATTAACTGGGTAGGTAACACGGTACATCTTGGCAAAACTGAAGTCAGATTTACTGACTTCTGACAATCCGTAACGACTGCCAAAGACCTACAAATGACAACGGCTTAACGTGCTTTCCGAGGCACGGATGAAACTCGCTATGTTAAGATGGTCACCCATCCACAGACCAACCTTGGCAAGCGTTCTTAACCTTGAACATCGACCCGTGCGGCTGTTATTATCGAGCCACGAGCTCCTCGTCTGTCAGTCAAATCGATGAAGCTAATTCTGCCGCGCTAGCGACAAGAGCAGCAAGTTGCTCTGCAGCAAAACGCACTGACTGACCCTATCTCCAGCGCGGCAGTTGACTCCTTACTGGCTTTGCTAATGCGTGAAAGTGCCAGCAAAGCCGTAAGCTGACAGCCATACACCGGCTATGTCATGGCCAGTTGACTGACACTTTCTGTGACGCTGTTACTTCACTTTTGCGGGAAAGAGCAACAAACGTCCATGCATTTATCCGCACAAAGTTTCACATTTATAATATTAATTGGATAGGAAATAGGAAGTAGGCTTCAATCTCTTAATGAATAGTAAAGTTTCTGACCAACATTATTTATCCCACTTGATTTGACGTTGGGTAATGTTGGTCACAGACCCTACTAGCGGACATGAATCTTATAATAATAATAATAAAAACCTTACAAATAAAGATCCAATTGGAAAGTGGCAGTAGCTTGCTGGTGCGTGAAAGTGCCAGCAAAGCCGTAAGCTTACAGCCATACACCGGCTATGTCATGGCCGGGAATGAGCAACAAACGTCCAATCGTCTATCCGCACAAAGTTTCACATTTATAATATGAGAAGAATAGGAAACAGGAAGTAGCTATCAGACTCTTAAGTAATCAATACTAACGGACATGGATCTTATAAATAAAATTACAAATACAAAACCCAACTGGAAAGTGCCACTGACTCCTTACTGGCTTGCCAGGGTGTGAAAGTGTCGTAAACCGATAGCCGTACTTCGGCTATGTCATGGCCGATTGACTGACACCTTCCGTGACGGCGGTACTTCACTTTTGCGTGAAAAAGTAACAAACATTCATCCTCAAAAACTTTCACATTTATTATTAATCGGATAGGAAATAGGAAGTAGCTATCAATCTCTTAATTAATCAATACTAACGGACATGGATCTTATAAAAAATAACAAATAAAAATCCAATTGTAAAGTGCCACTAACTCCTTACTGGCTTGCCAGGGTGTGAAAGTGTCGTAAGTCGATAGCCCTACATCGGGTATGTCATGGCCGATTGACTGACAACTTCCGATAAGGCGATGGGTACTTTACTTACATATTACTATGTATTTGTTAAAATAATTGTTTAGCCATTCGCTTCTGGGGCATTGGATTTCTGGTGCCTTCGAGATTTGCGGTTAGTTAACGTTTTTGAGTGATTGGTTTCGATTTCAGTTTTCGATAGATTTTGATATCCTCTAGCAAAGACCAAACAGTGTGACATTTTAAAATCGATATTGTCGATGGTATTTTATAGAACATAGATCCCAGTCGTACATGGTTGACTATTGGACTGTCTTTAGTAAAGCTAAATACCTAATTCAAATAAATTATAGTCACCGTCTGTTTCTCCACTTAGTTCAAAACCACGCAACGGATTTTAATACGGTTTTCATCAAATAAAAAAACCGGTCAAGAATTAGTCTGAGGATTCCGTACCATCATATAAAACGTGAAATGTTTCAAGTCAAATTTCAAGTTAATAGCATTAGTAGTTCTTGATATATCCAGCTGTGACAGACAGACAAAGTTAGTTACACCATAAGAGTGGGTACCTTTTTACCATTTTGGTACGGAACCCTAAAAATGACAAACGAGTAACGTTCTGATATATAATTGCAACGGTACAAAGCCGGGGCAGATCGCTAGTAACAAGTAAATGTATATCGAAATACGAGTATACCTCAGGCTTAAGTAACCTTACTATCAAAAAAACCAAGGCAGAAATTTTGTTTACCGACGACTTGACGAATAACCAACACTAAATTGTTGCCAGTAGGTAGATAGAATTTCAAGAAAAACCCTCTCAACCAACAGCCATCCGTAGTTAAAGCTTCTGGCAAGTAATTGGCCACACAAAGTGGTGCCCGCGGCAGTACTTGAGGTAAAAGACAGCCAGCTTTGTACCACAGACAAACCACAAATTACTAGAGGTTAAAGACAAGCCACCTTTGAGCCATAGACGAACAGAGCTCTGGTAACGACTCACTCTTGACATCTTTGTTACTGTTCACTAATTTACCTATTATTTTGGTGGTAACTGGGTTTAGATAAGTAGAAAATGATTTCTTGTTGTACACCTAAAATACCGACTTCCGAAATTTTTATTATTTTATACTTTGTAGTGTTTTTTATTTGGAAGTCTTTTGTATTTTTTTTTTTTTGTTTTTTTCCTAGTTATTCAATGTGTACATGATGTACTAAACTATCGTATATTAAGTAAAAAAAAAAATAAGTGTCTTCGTTTTGAAAATACTTACACTCCTCATCATTAGAGTCAGCGTAGCAAAATTTATTTTCTTTTTTTTTTTCCTCACAGTAAAGATGTGTGAAGGTTAATTTGATTTATGTACAGTAGTGTACCTACGTAGGGCGGACTTAATGCAACAAGGCTTTCTCTGCCAGTGGTGTTTGTTTGGGTTTAATAGACTTCACTGTGGTTGATGTATAACAATAAAAAATTTTGTTTTCTTTAATTTAATTTTCTTATTAGAATTTTTATTTATTTATTTATTTATTTTTACACTTTACGCACACAGATGTACAGAGGCGGACTTAATGCCTGAGGCATTTTCTACCAGTCAACCTTTGGGTGATGCAGAGAATAATACTAGTAGGTGCAAATTGTGAAAAAAAAAAAAAACAGAAACGCGATTTAATGAACGTGATTTTTTTTTGTAATTTTTATTATTCAATTTCTTTTTGAGCTGATACAATTCTAGAAAATGTAGGTAAGGTGACTGTTATCCCAATCCATGCACACACATCCGATTGAAATGCCTCTTTTCAAATCGGATAAAATCGATTCACATGCAAACAGTTTGCAGAACTTCTACGGTCCTTCATTCCTTACCTGAAATTCTTCACATGCCTGTGATACACGCGCCGTTCGCGAGCTATGAACGCTCCTCACCTTTCTGCCTACCTACCAAAGAGATCGAGTTTCTATAGGATTATTTGTATAATACTAAAAACTTTTTTGAGATTGAAAGTACATATAATTGAAAAAATTGGCTGCCTCCATACGTTTATGTGTTCATAACATGCAAAATGTACTGAACAGCTAATACATTTTTCAAGTTTTTAGGATTGCTGTCAAAGTAAAAAAAAAAAAAACCGACTTCCATTTTTATGTAAAGGTTTTTATTTTTCAGTTGTAAGTGATGATACTCGACCGACGTTTTCGTCTACGCAGATATTGATATAAGCAAAAATGCTCATAACATATAAAAAAACTACTGAACCAAACTGAATCAAATTTTGACGGGACCGAATGGCAAAAGTATACAGCATGGAACTAAAAAAGAATCACGAAATCGAATCAAACACCTCGGAGTAATTAGTGTTCTTATTTATTCATCTCCCAACTAGCAAATATATATTTAAACTAGTTGACCCGCGCAACTTCGTCTGCGTAACGATTTTCATTACTGCTCCGCTCCTATTGGGCTTACCGTGACGATATGCCTATAGCCTTCCTCGATAAATGGGCTATCTAACACTGAAAGAATTTTTCAAATCGGAGCAGTAGTTCCTGAGATTAGCGCGTTCAAGCAAACAAACAAACAAACTCTTCAGCTTTATATATTAGTATAAGATAGATAGATAGTTGATTGTGACTATAATTTTTCCCTCTGGGCCGCTTCATCACAAATCAAATCACGATTCATAAGTGATAGATAAATAAACCAATTGTCCCATATCATCACAGTTAAGCCTCGCGGTGATGAGCAGTGTAACTAATTTTATTTGCGCGACCCCTCATGAGGAAGAGACCCTTATTTATGACGTGCGGTGCAATAATGACCCCATGAAGCATCGTGAAGTAATGGGCTATGTTTATGTCATTTTGAGGACACTTTTTTTCAATTTGTTGAAGAGCTGATGGGCCTAGATGTACAAGTATGCTTGGGTCTTTGATTAGGTATATAATGTCTAGATGGACCGTCGCCCTATAATCAAAACCAAAAAAAACGAGCCAAAAATTGCAAGCATGTGTGCGTGTGCGGCAACGTACGGCCGGTGTTTATACACAGTGCGTCTATGCCTGTGTGCGTACTTATAAGCCAACAATTGGCTGATATTTTTGACACGTTTGCACGCATTTGATGCTCTATCTAGACATTATATGTTTAATCGAAGGCTTGGGTCTGCAATTTTCCAAAGGAAGTGGTTACAGTAAGTCTGCTTCACTCCACTGCTGCACAAAAGCCTCTCCCCAATATTTCTATCGCTTTTGATCCAGGCTAAAACGGAACACATTAGCCCTGTGGAACCTACCTACACAAAAATATTTTAAAAGTTATTTTGTTCAGTATTGCTTGTAGGAGAGTTTAAATAGATTCTCGCAAACAGATTTTGAACATGTCTTGTCCGATTACGTTTTAACTTTGCCGAACAACTCTGTTTGAGAGAATTCAGACAACATTTTTTTCTCGTGTAAATACATATACTCGTCTGTGAGAATAATATATTTCGTATAAATATCTTTGACAATACCTACATAGGAGTAACTTTCCATTCCCTCACTTTTCTCAGAAATCTCTCACTCAACCACAATCACGTCTGGAAAAGGAACAATTCTTGAAAAACCTACGCGGATTATCTCGCAAAGTTACATCCAAACATTCTTCAAGTGACCATTTATAAAGTCGTCCCACACTTCTTGGTCCAGAACTCTCATATAACATATCACCTACTTCTATAAGATCTTGGGTGCTTCGAACTGCGAGACAAACACAAGGTCAAAGGACTTGGGCGAATAAATCCATTAGACGGGCGAAAACTAAATAAAACGTACTGAATAAAGGGAGGTGGCAAGGTCCGTGATAAAATACTGGGGAAAAGAGATAGATAGATGTGGCTCCAGTTAAGAGAGAAAGGGGCAGAGCCCAGTCTGGACTCTCAAGATAAGGCAAAGAAAAATGTCGCGAGATATTTATTCGCGGGGACCCGTGAATAGATGGTTATTATGGGGTTCAGTAGTAGTAAATTAGTGAGATGTATGGGCTCCGTGTTGAATATTTATTTATTGGACTCGTAAGTTATTGTCCTAAGCATTGTCGCCTCGGTTTTAGGGGAAATTGTGGGTTATTTACGGTGGTCATTTATTGAATTATTTTGAGGGTAAGGAGCTCGTGGCTAAATAAAAACAGCTGCACGGGTCGATCTTTAAGGTTAAGCTACGCTTGCCAAGGTGGGTCTGTGGATGGGTGACATCTTAACATACCGAGTTTCCTCCGTGCCGCAGAAAGCACGTTAAGACGTTTGGTCCCAGCTGTCATTTGTAGATCTTTGGCAGTCGTTATGGATTGTCAGAAGCCAGTAAATCTGACTCCAGTCTTGCCAAGAAGTACCGTGTTACCCAGTTAATGGGATGTGGAGGTCTGGTAGGCAGCCGCTCCACGAGAAAAACACTGGTATTCAGCTGAATCCGGTTTGACTGGAAACCGACCCCAATATAGTTGGGAAAAGGCTAGACAGATGATTTATTGAATTATTTTGGGATTGCTTGGGTAAAAGATTTTTAAAAGGGAACCTACCAGAAGATTTTTGTGATCTGCATAGATTTCTTGGTAATTTATTTACAATAGTTAACGTTTTATGATCCAGAGTCAATGCCCTAGCTGGGTCTTGAAGCAGACAGACGAATTTCCTCTTTGGATGATGTTTTACGAAAATATGAATGTGTCTATTGGTAACAAAACACATACAAAGAAAGAAACTTTATGGTCTTATCAAAATTTCTATAATAATTGGAGAACAATATGCTGTAAGAGGTTTGATATTCACTAACGGTTATGAAATACAATTGAATTACAATAACCGCTATTTTTCTTAAATTTTAGCATAGAAAAATTTCCATCCTTGACCATGCACATTTTCGTTAGTTTATTTATTTATATATGCTTTATTGTACACCAAAAAAGAAAAAACAAAGAATACCTTAAACTAAAACAATATACAATCGGCGGCCTTATCGCGTTCCGTGATCTCTTCCAGGCAACCTGGAATGGAAAGAGACAGCCTGGACATGACATGGGGCTACAATTGGTGTAAACATAATAAACAATTTTAGAGAAATATACGTAGGTAATATATATGAACTAGTATAGTACTAGTATAGTTTTCCGAATTTTGCAAGTCAACTATCATTTGTAGGCACAAAAACCTTCTATCTCACTAGAAAAAAAAACTAACAAGAGCATAGTTTTAATGACATCTGCAGTCAAAAAAAAAATTGGTTGTCTGCAAAATCGGTTTACGGACGATAATTTTACGTGATAACATTGTAAGAAAACAATTGAATTCATAAAAATCAAGCGGAACGCTTAGGCCGATCGTCCCTCTCGATCGCTTTTTCCGAGCTCTCGCTCTCGGAACGTGACACTTTTTCGTGCGTGCAACCGGCGTTTATCGATTTATAAAAAATAATGTGTTTTGTGCCTTTTGTAAACTTTCGACATTTTGAGTTATGAGGTATTGCAGGTTAGCCATCGAAGTTATGTCTTGCCACTCTCAAAAAATATTTCAAATACAATCTTTTGTAAGCCACAGGGTAGGCAGAACCCTAACTCATCGATATAGACGTTGAATACATACTACCTGATTTGCATACATTGGCTTGTTTGTCGGCAGAACTCGGAAATACTCGGAAAGACACAATTTTTCCGTGTACTCACGTGATCAGCTCTTTTGCTACGAAAATACTAAACTTTCTGTACGTTACGTTAGTCGTAGGTACTGAGAGGAACATTTTGAAAATGGCCTCGTCTATTTGCTAGAATATTTGACCAGTACGATTGTATAGACTTTAAAAAAAAATAAAAGCGACTTCCAAAAACAAAACACTACAAAGTAAAAAATAACTTTAATTTCGAAAGTCGGTGTTTTTGGTAATTAAAGTTATTTTTTACTTTGTAGTGTTTTGTTTTTGAAAGTCGGTTTTATTTTTTTGTTAAATTTTTTTTTTCATTTTTCACTTTTTAGTGGAACGCAGGTACCACTAAAAAGTGAAACCACAAACACAGTAAAGAGAACTTTGACCTCTGAGTTTGTTTCAGTTTTTCTTCTCAGGGTAGTCAGCTTGGAAACCACAGGCTCGTCTAGTGACCAAAAACATTGACGTGTAAAATAGTACATTGTTCACCGAGAGGAGAAAGTGACCGATTACCGTCGAGGGTGTCGTTTGAAGCCCGAGCCGTAGGCGAGGGCTTTAAAACACCCGAGATCGGGAATCGCACTTTCTCTCGAGTGATACATAGTGCTTTATACTACACCTACGAGGAAAATAAAAAACTAAATCTTTACTAATTGAAATTTATATTGAAATTGTTGCAGTTAGTGAAGCTTAATTTGAAAATGGCGCCAATGGCGTCTGCAATTTTCACATGTTCTTTTTTCAAATTGTTTGACACCATCCAACACACAGCTAGTGGCCAGTGTCATTTTGCGAACTTGGAGATAAAAACTCACTGTAAAAACTTTTTGGCTTTTGATATTTAGGTTACCAGCGCATAGTCTTACCCAAAATTAAAAAAGAAAAACCACGTAAGAAATGGATTTTCATACACTTTTCTCTCCCGCTCAGATGCGTTTTCTCGCCGCATATTTGTTCGATATGCAATGACGTACTTTCTACCGTAAATTTGATAAAGTATCAAGGTACTTTCCGAGCAGGTGTAGTATAAATATTATTTTCCACCTAATTATCAATAACTTACGACGCAGACACGAGAATGAAGGTGTATAGGAGTTTCCAGCTTATTATCTCTAATTCTAAGGAGAAACCCTAATATGACTATTATTTATATTGAACTAGCTTCTGCCAGCGGCTTCGCGCGCGTGGTCCCTAGGGAACATACGCCCGGGGTAAAAAGTAGCCTATGTCTTTTCTCAAGTTCTAGACTATCTATGTACCAAACATTTAAATCGGTTCAGTAGTTTTGGCGTGCAAGCGCAACAGACAGACAGACAGAGTTACTTTTGCATTTATAATATTTAGTAAGGAGTAAGGATAGGTAGTCTGTTGGTGTAGGTACGTTATATTGTTGTTTATCATTGATAGGCTCGCGTTGTGTTACAATCTCGCATAGTAAGAAGGAATGATGTGGTCAACGAAACGATGTGGTCGAGTTAAACCCAGAATTGGTTTCTCTAACAGCAAACCTAAATATTTTTTAAACAACGTTCGCTACGTTTACAGAGCAGTTATGAACTATTCTTAACCTTATAGCTAGTTTACTCACAGTTATTTGGATTGTCTACTCGTATGCCAGTAGCTGG
Organism: Lacanobia oleracea; assembly: GCA_950371165.1. NCBI lineage: Eukaryota > Metazoa > Arthropoda > Insecta > Lepidoptera > Noctuidae > Lacanobia > Lacanobia oleracea. The sequence continues at coordinate 17,596,393 of OX493386.1, forward strand.
GCTCGCCTTAGCTGTCTACACGATGATAGTACCTACACAGTCTCTTGCGAGTCGCAGCACACAAAAATACAGGTTCCACTCGCAACTGCCTGGCTGAAACTGCCAAACGCGTCCGAACCATACGAGTGATGTGTATGCTGCTGCCATGTGCGAGTTACTGTCAAGCGGCAGGCGAGTGAAAAAAATCTGGCCAAGTGCGACAACCATAAACCTTCATTTTTATTATTTGTTGTTATAGCGGCAATAGAAATGTACAATTTGTGAAAATATCAACTCTCTACCTATTACGGTTCTTGAGATACAGCCCGCTGACAGACAGACGGACGGACGGACATCGGAGGCTTAGTTATAGGGTTCCGTTGGTTACCCTTTGGGTACGGAACCCTAAAAATGTTGAAGTAATCGGATTCGAGCTCCTATCCAACTCGCACGTGGCAGTAACTCCAAGGATAGTCAGAACGTCCAAATTATGTGAGATGACTGCAGCTACTCGGTAGGCTGACTCGCACGCTAGCTCGCACTGTATAAACAAGCCATTAAGCCTGAACCTTCTTTGTATTCTAATTGACTATTCAGTTATCCACCTTCTCTTTTTTTTAGATGGTTTGTCTTTGACTCAAGTCTAGATCAGAGATGACAGAGACAAAGTCTACGATATGAAAATAATGATGATTACCAGGCACAAATATCTGATTTGCGTTAGAAAGTATATGAAAATCATTGTATGTGCTTATAAAATTTTAGGGTTTCCCTTGATTTTCATGGGATTCCATCATCAGATTCTGAAATGGGACCACCACAGGAGTATAGGCTTTCGAATAAAAAAAGAATTTTGTAAATCGTTCCAAAATTGGCGGAGAAATCGGTGAACATACATAAAAAAAAAACATACAGCCGAACATAGAACCTCCTCCTTTTTGAAAAAGTCAGTTAAAAAAATGAGGGTTGTTGCGTTTTCACTTCCATCTCTCTGCAACCCGGCACTACCTACACACTATCTGCAGACCTCTTTAATACACCCACACCAAAACCTGCCCTCTTCAAATGAATCCACGAAACACCAAGACAGATCCACTCGTATATCTCAAAAGATATTTTAACCCTAAGACGGCGAACCGAAATAGAAGGGTTATATATATACTAAGCTGTATGTGCCTGTATGTGCGGCAGATCAAAGGGTCTGCGCCGCGCGCTTTGAACATGCCGACATACCAAGCGAGCGTACGAGTCTATGTGGTACATAAGCGACTGTTTTGATACCATTTGATGATATTTAGGGATTATTAATGTATGTTGTGTGTGTGTGTGTGTTCTGTTTGTCTGTTGGAATGTCGTGTGTGAAAATTTTGGGTGTCCTGAATATTCAATAGGTATAATATTTTGGTGATTCAATAGAGGAAAAGAAATAATATAATTATCGACCCATTTTGTCAATGCTTTCAATACCCTTGGTTGTTAATTACATTTGTAACACACTTAAATTGTATTCTTCTTCTTCTTTTCAAGTAAAATTTTGTCCGACCCGTATTACCACACCTTACCGGTTTACTTCGTGTAACTTTGCTTTGTTTAGCTTTTTTAGATACTTATAAGTTCTAAACACAACCTTTGACTCAAACTCAAAGTTCGTATTTACGTAGAACTTATAATAAGTATCTTATAAATAGTGAGAGACCATTTAAATAAATAATATCTTGAAGGTTGAGCAACGCTTGCCGAGGTTGGTCTGTGGATGGGTGACCATTTTAATATATCGTGTTTCTTCCATGCCTCGGAAAGCACGTTAAGCCGTTGGTCCCGGCTGTCATTTGTACATCTTTGGCAGTCGTTACGGATTGTCAGAAGTCATTAAATCTGACTCCAGTCTTGCCATGATGTACCGTATTAATTACTGGGTTGTGTAGGTCTGGTAGGCTGCCGCTCCTCGTAAAATACTGGTATTTAGTTGAATTCGGTTTGACTGGAAGCCGACCCCAATATAGTTGGGAAATGGCTAGGCAGATGATGATGTAGCATTTCTCCATAACGTAACTGTAAAGTCATGAGTTTATTTACGATCAAAGTAGGTCCGATCTCCAGTGTTGACGTCACCCCACAGCCCACCTTTTGTCTTGCACACACATGTCACCTGTGTTGCACATCATAATATATTCTGCATACCTACAACCCTTATCTCTCCAAAGCTAGGTGAACAGGCTCCTTCTGGGTAAGCTCGCTCCATCGTAGACTTTGTCTCTGACCTAGACTAGAATCAAGAGCAAACATATCTGAAATCCTTACTTTCTTACATAATATTATAAATGCGAAAGTAACTCTGTCTGTCTATCGCGCTTTCACGTCAAAACTACTGAACCGATTTAAATGAAACTTGGTACAGAGATTGCCTAGAGCCTGAGAAAGGACATAGGCTACTTTTTATTCCAGGAGTTTTGTTCCCTAGGTATCACGTGGGTAAAGCCGCTGGCAGAAATTAGTAAAAAATAAATAAACAAAACATAATTAACCAAAAATCTATGCACACCAAACATCCCTAATCCATTAAAAAATCCCACAAAGCAAGCTACAGTGAGAAACACAGCCGAGCAAATCCGCCGATTAGCGCACATGAGATGACCGCGGACGGATAGGTCCCGAGACAACCCTCCGTGGGACTGCGGGAGTGTGGGATGTACCGACACAGTGGTACCGACAAAATAGCAATTAAATTCGCCTTCATTACACAACCCTTCTGTAGAGGCTGTTCGGGGAATAAGGGTGCGTTGCTTGAGTATTACGATATGTGATGTAATATTTTAATAGACCATACTTACTCAAAGCCCATGCTCATAATTATTGTTGTAAGATATTTTATTGTAAACAGGCCCTGTTTTCTAAACAAACGATATTATTATTATTATAAAAATATGCCATTTTACTTAAAAAATATCGAATTAGTCCGTCAGATGGATTTCCAAAACATGACATCACGTCGCTGGTAAAAATTGTACCATTCGTAGTGACGTCACGCGTGTTGTCAACGCACTGTACCTATCTTCATAATTTTATGTTTAAATGGAAAATGAAAAAAATACGTGTCCAATATTTTTGGAAATCTATCTGACGGACCAATTAGATTTGGTTTCACATTTTCGAGCATAGAGGCATGTTAATTCGCATCAATAAAGCCTCTTAGGTATTTGTAAGACCTTAAGAACAGTTCCGAATTTTATTTGCTTTGTAGTAGTTCGGGTTCTTCATCTTCTTCTTTCTGGACATATTGTCTATATTTTTTATTAAGTCTTTGAAAGTAAGCGTTACTGTTTCTCGTTATCAACTACTTTTGAAATAATGACAAGCTTTTCGCGCTGTAATTGACAGTACTGCAAATCTTCTTTGTACCTGCGTTCAACGTATCCTCACCCGCAAAACTGAACACCTACTGTCAAATCTATCTAGCTCTACACATACCTAACCTAGTCCCCAAAAACAAAATACAAATCCGCACTAATTACATAAGCACGCACCGTGGCTCCGCGCGCGTCCCACACAAAGGGTTCCGCACGCCGCCAATAACGCATGAAACAGGATTAAAACATGTAAACGCTAAAGGGTTCCGTGCCCGTTTGTGTGTAATTATACATGTTAATTTACAGTTACGTACTTTGAACGTAGATAGGGTGGTATAGGGACGTATAGATTGTGGTATAGGTACCTATAGGCTACGTTTTTAGGGTTTCGCGCTCGAATAAGCGTGAGCGGTAAACGGTTTGCTTGCTGTCAATTGAAACGTAAAGGGTCTGAAGAATGGGACGCGAATTATGGATATGGTAAGCACGTGTCTATTTAATTTGGATGCTTTGAGTATTAATGTAGTACAGTAAATGGAAAGATGGAGGAGCTCGTGGCTAAATAATAACAGCCGCACGGGTCGATCTTTAAGGTTAAGCTACGCTTGCCAAGGTTGGTCTGTAGATGGGTGACCATCTTAATATACCGAGTTTCCTCCGTGCCTCGGAAAGCACGTTAAGCCGTTGGTCCCGGCTGTCATTTGTAGATCTTTGGCAGTCGTTACGGATTGTCAAACGCCAGTAAATCTGACTCCGGTCTTGCCAAGAAGTACCGTGTTACCCAGTTAATGGGTTGTGGAGGTCTGGTAGGCAGCCGCTCCACGTAAAACACTAGTATTCAGCCGGTTTGACTGGAAGCCGACCCCAATATAGTTGGGACAAGGCTAGGCAGATGATGATGATGATGAGTAAATGGAAAATAGAATTAAATTGGCAAAGGAAAGGGCTATGCTCGGAGTTTCCTGGCGTGATCGAATCAAGAGTGAAGATACTTCTTTCTATCTGCAGCCCGCCGAAGAATAGCCGGAATTAAATGGCAGTGGGCAGGGCATATTGCTCGCAGAATAGGTAGTCGATGGGGTCGTTATTTTCTGGAGTGGTGACGAAGACAAGGCATTGGAAGACCTCCACCAAGGTTGTCGCTGATTGCGAGACGTACATGACCGGTCGACGTGGTGACAATTCGAGGAGACCTATGTCCAATAGTGGACCCCTTTTGGCTGAAATGACGATGATAATGATTACAGTAAATGAAAGGATTTTATTGATATAGTTGCAGACTCTCTGGCTATGTCTCTTTTTTGAGTTTTCTGCACAATTTGGAATAAAAAACCGGTTAAGTGCGAGTCGGACTCACGCATGAAGGGTTTCCGTACCATCCTATTTTATTATTTGTTGTTAGAGCGGCAACAGAAATACACAGTCGTAAAAATTTCAACTGTCAACCTATTACGTTTCATGAGATATAGCCCGCTGACAGACAGACGGACGGATGGATGGACGGACTTAGGAATAGGGTTCCTTTGGTTACCCTTTGGGTACGGAACCCTAATAAAAACTCATATCGTGGTTTTCAAGGTCAGTAAGGTTTAGCAGGACTGCCTACTAAACACTCAAAGTTGAAACAAGAGCTCTGTGATTGATCTATAATTGTTTCACTGAAAAACTTAGCTTTATACTCGTAGGATCGTACTAACACTTTCAATCTGGTGTTTATCTCGGTGTGTCTATATTTGGTGTTTAGAAAACCAGATATTTGTTGAAATGACATGGTATTCCATTAAACACCTTTTTTTTCTTTTTTTTTATTTGTAATGGGTTTGCTCTTGACTCTAGTCTATGTCAGAGATGACAGAGACAAAGTCTACGATGGAGCGAGCTTACCCAGAAGGAGTTTGTTCACTCTAACTTTGAAGAGATTAGGGTTGTAAGCTTTTCGTTCTAAGAAATGATTATGTTCTGATAACCCTTAGAAAGCAGAGTTAATAAGTCTGATTTTAAACTTAAATGACTTGTTGAGCCTCCATTGTATTCAGCCAAGAAAATTCTCGCCACGTCTAAATATTGAAAAATTCTGTTCAGAGTTCCGTATCCGAAGGGTAACCAACGGAATCCTATTACTAAGCCTCCGCTGTCCGTCCGTCCGTCTACCTGTCAGCGGGCTGTATCTCAAGAACCGTAATAGGTAGAGAGCTTTCACAGGTTGTGTATTTCTATTGCCGCTATAACAACAAATAATAAAGAATCTATTGTACCTCAATCATAAAAATCAGCTCAGTGGTATAAACCACTGAGCTGACTCTAGTGCCTAAGCACTAGAGTGGAACATACTTATATACGTACACTAGTTGCCGTTCGTCTGCGTCACAATTTTCATTACTGCTCCGCTCCTATTGGTCTTAGCGTGATGATCTTCCTCGATAAATGGACTATCTAACACTTAAAGATTTTTTCAAATCGGAACAGTAGTTCCTAAGATTAGCGCGTTCAAGTAAACAAACAAACAAACTCTTCAGCATTATATATTAGTAGGTATAGATACATACATAGACTGCTAAAATCATAACCCTTCCTTTTGAATTTGCCGTAGTCGGGTAATATTTAATAATAATAATATTTATTTACTCAAAAACAGTAGGTAGGTACAGTACATTCTTACAAATATTAGGCTTAAGTACAGTTTAATTATAAATAAGAGAATGAGCATCCGCAGCTGAACTAGGCGTGAGCCTGTATCTCAGCTAACAGCGCCGTTTCCAGTTATTAGGTATATGCCGATGGGTCACTGTTTGAAAGAAACAAAATACCGTCGTACCTACATAAATTGATAGTCTTTAACAAGCATTTCTTATAAATAGTGAAACTAAATATACAGCTACCACGATATCAATTTACATTCAACCTTAGTATAGCACCTAGTCACTATAAAGAACTCAGCAACAGAATCTATCTATCTTAAATATAAAAATGATTCCCCTATTTTTCTTACTCACGGTATCACGCGTGAACGGCTGGGCCGATTTCGCTAATTCTATTTTTGTTGTGTTTGTTATTGTCAGGAGAAGGTTCTTATTAAAAAAATAAATAAGATAGTTGGCAGTTGATGGGAGCGAAGCCGCGGGGGAGAGCTAGTCTACAATAATAATCTACATTATATTTGAAAACCCAACCCAAAGACACCTGTCTTTCCAGCCAGCTAGCTCCACAAACATAAAACCACAGCTTTCATACTCAGACCTCATTACTGCGAAAACAATGGCTAAAAAAAAAAGATATAATAATAAATAAAAAGCCGAGGGGCGGGGGAACCGCCGCACCGCCCACAACTCCACCCACGCAAACACAACATATAATTATTATTGTGTGAACGCGATACGGTTTCATACACGTACATACATACACAGACATACATCTCGTACGTACATACAATTATGGACGTAGCTATGTTTGTGAATCGGCAGTAGGAAGAATTGACGTATGAGCAGCGTTTGAAGGTTACTGGTTTTGAGGGATATAGAATGGAGAGGTTTGCCGAAAACTGGCGTAAAAGTGAAGCAATATAAAAATGCCATAATTACGCAGTTCCACAAGGCATTAAGGCCAGGCAATAATGCCGATTGAAAAAGCTTCCATATTTAGGGTCACTATATAACTGCTTTGTGAAGTATGCGCGTATGTGCCATGAAGTACCGTGTTGCCCAGTCAATGGGTTGTGGAGGTCTGGTAGGCAGCCGCTCCGTGTAAAATACTAGTATTCAGCTAAACCCGGTTTGACTGGAAGCCGACCCCAATATAGTTGGGAAAAGGCTAGGCAGATGATATTACTGCTTTGTCGTACTTACAAAGGCCCTTTTTTATGTCGGCAAAACCCAAAAAGAAATTCCAAAATTAATTTCGTCCATTTATTCTAGACAAAATTACATTCTATCAGCAATAACGATTCTAAAAAGTTCGGAATATCTGAAATAATCACCTCACATTTTGGTAGAACTTATTAATCCCATACATCTTAAACTTATTGATAAAGCGCTGTTGCTCACAAAACGCCATTTTGTCTATGCCTCCCTCTACCACAGGCAGAAACCATAAACTTTATAAAACCCTATTTTATTTTGTTAAAATCAAAATTAAATCCAAAGTTAACATCCTGATGGAACATTAATTTTAACAAAATACTTAATTCAGTATTCCGTCACACCGTATCGATGGCGGTTCCACCTGTGCGCACTCAAGCGGCACGGGCCCTTTTCCCGCCGTTTTCCAACAAAATGGCCGACACGTGACTAGACTGGCGAAACGTCCTTATTCATTCATAGCCGAGCTCGGTAAATATTGTGTGCTTTTAAATTTAATTGTGGGGTCTTTTGGATATTCACTTATGCACTACAGGTGCTGCTTTTCTTGATACTCTCTTTTGTATGTAGTTAGTAAAATTCCTGCTGAATTGGAATAGTGTTTCTCTTTAGTTGACTTATAATTCCTATACATTCAATCTTGGTAAATTCATAAGAAAAGTTACGAGCTTATAGAATTGACTACTAAGTATACTCGTAACTTCACTGCGTGCAAGTGAAGTTACGAGTTTACTTAGTAATCAATTCTATACAAGGTGAAAAGTCGAAAAGTGCGGCCTATCGAAAAATTTTTGACGCAGGTTTGATTATTTTATAAAAATAATGTAAAGTTTCTTTTGACCACAAATTTAAAATTCATTAACTGAGGGTATCTGCTTGCCTTCCTCGCCCTGCTTTAATTTTTTGACACTTTATAGATACCTACTTTAAATGGTAGGTATCTCATAACCGGACTCAAAGATTTCCCACTGATGAAAAAACAGAAGATGGTACTGTTTTTCCGCTCACCCAAACCTTGACGTCCTTGTCTATAGTAGCCCTAACTAAATTCCGTAGACAAAAAGACATCTAAATAAAAATAAAGTCAAATAGTATCATCACATTAATTAAAAAAATCCAGTGGCTATTTAGATTTTAGCAGAAACGTTCTTTGAAAACGTTAAAAGCGATTAGCATTTTCGTCCAGTCCTTTTTACTTTTTTTTAACCAACAGCTAATGTAAGAGATATAGGTATATGTAGGTACTTTTCTTCACTGTTTTCCAGTTGAAAGGACTCTCGAGTTGTATGCTTTTCCGAATCACTGAAAGTTCAAGGTTCCTATGCAAGTACGTAATGTTCCTTACAGTAATATGAGATGTTTGAATGAAAAGTAGTGTATGGTCAATGTCCTTAGTTTTTCTCTCTATATAGATTTCCAAGGGCCGTTATAGACACATATACTGCTTTCTACTATTCTACTAATAGCTAATTTAATTGTGATTGTCTACCGCTATATGTTTTGTAAAGAAAACAAACCTCAGCGGCTGAACGGATTTTGATGAGGAACCCAGGTAGTCCATTTCCTGGATTAGGACTAGGTATTCGTTTTACTGACTGCCTAATTGTCTCAGTAGTACGTTCTTGTAGAATAATTTTGGTCTTTAACGCAAACGAAGTCACTGCCAAAACCTAGTTTTAGTAAGACCAAAATGTAACACCTACATATGACGTCAACATACCACAACACCGTCAAAATCGTCAACCCACATTCCTTAATTACATTTAAACAAAATAATTAACAAAAACGAAAACCTAATCAAGTAAATGAGCAACCACAATAGTATCTATTTATCTAAATACCGCAGGAAAACTCCGTGGAGGCACGGGGGAATCGCGAATGAAATACACGTCATAGAAGACATTTTTGCGATAAGGCAACACTGCGCCCGTTTTGTTTATGGTTAGGGCCGCCATCTTGCACGTCACGGCGGGAAATAGGGTAGCCATGTATTGTTCGCTTTATTTCTGTGTGGAAATATTTTTTTTATTCTTAGGGAGAGTTAGGATATTACAGCCGTTGTATGTTTTATTCAGTTGTGATTGTGCTATCTTTCTTAACCTTACAAACATATAGAATAACTAACATATCTTGGGAAGACCCAAAAGTAGTGAATTGGACTGAAAAAAATACCTATTATATACCTATTAAAATTGAAGAAAATGTTTGGGAAGATAACGCTGAACGATACCTAAGGTCTACTATCGTCACTCCAACTTGCACTTATAAACCCTATTCATTTTTAACCTATCCAACTCGAATAAGTCCTTACGAAACCTGATTCACACGTCAATATTTCGCACATAAATACCCAGAACGAAAACATAATGACCTAAACAACAACAAAACCACCCAAAAACACCACCACGACGTTGAAACCCAGCACAAATCGCCTCATACATCCACAAAAACTAATTCAACATACGAAAAACATTCCCATTTCGTGGCAACATTAATTCGCATTACATTTCGGTCCCCGCAGACATTGAGTGACAGTAAATAGAGACATAGCCATGTCTATTATCTGATACCGATCTACACATACAAACTTCATGAAACATTAATGTCCCAGCATCCTGACAGATGGGCTCTTGATACACACACATTTTACTCCCCATATCTCGTATTTTAAACCATTTTCGACCTTATGCTTTACTCATACGGATGTAAGAAAAGTTTTACAGTGAAGAGAAAATGTTGTTAACGTATTTCGAGGTGTCATATTCGTTGCGGTCGAGAAATGAACTGCACGACGAATGTTTCGATGGTATAGGGTTAAAAGAAAAAAGGTGGTGATACATTTCTTTTGAAAATATCGATACATGGTGGATATCCAACGCACAAGCACAAAAGTTTTTGGAAATTCTTTCATTATGCGTACAGCTGCGGATTGGCATTCCCTGCCGCAATGTATGTTTCCTGATAGCTACAACCTGGAATTCTTTAAATTACTTCTATGCAAGTGTGCTCCTTCGTCATTCAGGCGAGATTGTGCCAGCCTAGCAATAATTTAAGAGTAAAACATCATCTTCACCACATGTAACAGACAGTTCTATTAAGGTCCAATGGTCGTTGGATTACAAACTCGGGGTGAGACGTCCCTAAACGAGCTAAAAAGCTAGACAATGATTTATTCAAAACAATGTTATGTAAATGTGAGTTTTCCTCATTTCAAGTACAAAGGTAACGTCCACGCTTTTAAAATATTCATAAATTCATTATTTCGTCGTACTCTTTGGTACAGACCTACAAAGCTTTGTTAAATTTTCATGCAGTATTTTTACCATAGTTTGCCACTTTTGCGACCATTTTTTTTGTTGTACATATTGCAAATCGACAATTGTAAAAATAACCCCAATTAAAACTTAGAAAATACCGAAAGTAAGCAGGTAATAATAACCCTACTCAGGTCGTGGTTTCACGGACAACGCGTTTTAATAGATATTGTTCTACATTTAGAACAATTTTTATGAACATTCATGAGAGATTTAAAGAATACTCTCTATAAATAAGATAGGTTTTTTATAGAAATGTACAACAGAAAGATCGTCAGCCAGTTGATTCTGTAAACATGTCGAAGTGAAGGCTTGGGGGTGAAGTGATCACCAAGTGAGCTGTCATTCCATTTCGATTAGTCGAATTACTAGCTCACTTCGTGATCACTTCAACCTAGCCTTTACTTCGACATATTGTAGAATCGCACTGCACAACCATTTCTACGAAAAAGCGTTGTCACTGTCATTGTTAATATTATCTATGGGTAATAGGAGCCATAATATCTAAATCAAGAGGCGCCATCTTTACATCTAGATAACCAAATACCCTGCACAAAATAAAACATTATAATGTTAGTCGCCGATCGTGAAAACATGCGCAAATCTAAACACACACACTAGGGTCGCGGGGCCTGCTGTAAAAACACTCGAGCCGCTACGAGCGCTCTCACTATGAGAACTCACACTTACTCACGCTTCACTCACTCTCTAATGGTGCAAGTATTAAGCTTTTTCACATTTTTCGTTAGATTTCTTAGTCACGAAAAAATTGTGATAACCAAAATATTTTAAAGAAATTGTGTTTTTTTTTTTTATTAGCTGCTAGCACGCACGTTAATATAATTAAGTCTTTTAATAAATCTGAATCAAGAAGTATGTGTTTTGGGAAAAATACAAACGTTTTTATTCATGGTCAACATAGCTTTGCTACGGCGTAGCATGGTCTACGAAACTGCTACGAACGCCTACAAAAGTTGTAGACGCTACGAAAAGGGGAAAGTTATGTTTTCTGAGTTTTTCTTTATTCTTATGTCTTTCTTGTCTATTTTCTGTATTTTTAGGGTTCTTTTTTCTTTGAAGGATTAATAGTGCCTTGGGTTATTAATGGTATTAATGGTACATGAAATGATTTAAGTTCTGTGGCCATGTCAACGGTTAAATAATTTGATTTCATTTAATTTCGACAGAGGCAAAATCATGCAAAGCTAACTTAGATATTTTCTCAAAATTAATCTCAAAGAGAATCTGAACTAGACAGGTCTGACATGCCATCAAACAATGTACAAAGATAACTTAACACGACCTCTAAAATCTAAATTCTAAAATAATTTCCATTCCATTCAAGTCAGTCATAACTTACGCGATAAGAATTGAAAATTCAACTCGTTAATTCATTAAAATACTCACTTTAAATTTATCTTCAGGTGTGATTGTGACCCTTGCCAGAGTAAAGTGCACCTAGTCAAAACCAGTTCAGTATTATTGGGCATACATTTTTAAGCGACACGATAACACTATCGGTAGGTTACGTGGTAGGCCGGGCCACGTTATCGTCAGTTTCTGCATGAACGCGCCCGTTACGGCCCCCCTTACCCCCAAGCTACCCCCAGCCATCCCCCATCCCCCATCGCCATGCCGGTAGACGGCAACGCGGAGATTTTGACACTTGAACATAATTTATTCGATCCTAAAATAGTTTATGTTATCTAGACCGGCGATATCTCGGGATTTAGCTGTCTGTGAAGTTTGTGTTTGTTTGTTATATTTACCCCTAATAATTATAAGGGGTTAATATTGTGATGTATGTGGTTTGATAGGGTTAACTGTTAACAATAGTGGATAGTGAGCTCATTATTTTATTGACATTTTGATTAACATATTGGCTAAACTCAATTTGTCGTGCGTTTTGAAAAAAATCGATCAGGCATTTTGATTTTGAAGTAGACTTTTTGAAAGCACATAATAAAATAAAATTTGATGACAATAAACTAGTTCTTACCTTAATTAATATATTCAACAATAAAGTTTGAATCTTATTACAGACTAGCTTCTGCCAGCGGCTTCGCCAGCGTGAAAATCATTCCATGGAATATGTTTATGTTCCCGGGATAAAAATATTCAATATCCTATTCCAGGACATAGTCTACTCGACTGCCAAGTTTCATCAAAATCCGTTCAGTTGTTGAGACGTAAAGCGTTCGCTTTCATTTATTTTTTTACTTATATGGTGTACATAATAAAGATTCCATTCAATTCTATATTAGTTTGGAAATGGATGGTTGAAAATTAGATACATAATGATTAACAATGACATACACAAGTTTATATTTTTTAATTATATTTTTCCTACTCCTCCGCTGTACTTTTCTGATTAATTTCGTTGCAGGATCCAAGACAGTAGAATCGTTTCTCCGGGACTCGTCAGGTTTCATTGCCTCGGCGTTTTTCTGGTTGTCGCCACTGTTGATTCTGGCTTTCAGGAGTTGCAGTGGTTGGGAATGTGGCGGGCTTGTACCATAAAAATAAAAAAAATATACAAGTTTAATATCTGTGTTTTGCCAAACGCGTACGAGACGCTCAAACGAAAATGCTTCTACATTCATCATCATCATCATCATCTGCCTAGCCTTTTCCCAACTATATTGGGGTCGGCTTCCAGTCAAACCGGATTTAGCTGAATACCAGTATTTTACGCGGAACGGCTGCCTACCAGACCTCCACAACCCATTAACTGGGTGACACGGTACTTCATCGCAAGACTGCAGTCAGATTTACTGGCTTCTGACAATCCGTAACGACAGCCAAAGATCTACAAATGACAGCCGGGACCAATGGCTTAATGTGCTTTCCGAGGAACGGTGGAAAATGCTTCTACATTTATACGTAGGCAATTGGAGTTGGCTGCGTGAGTAAGATCATCCACTATCCAAGACATATCAAACGTTTAGTTCCTGTGAATGCAGTTTGACCGACTTAGGTTGGCAAAGTTTTGTTGTTTATGTACTTAGCCTAGTAGTACTTAGCAAATAGAGAACAACAGCAGGAACAACCTAAACTAAGTGCTGTGGGTTGCGGAATTTGTTAAAAAAGAGCCACCGGGATCTGGAACGCAAAGAGCATTAGGATTAAGGATTTGCCTTCACTCATTTATTTTAAGTACTTATAATGCGTACATTCGGGCCTGCGGACGGCGAGCATTGGGTGGCTCGCCGTCCGATCAGAACCATGCCCGGGTCGGCGGCGCGCTGTGTTCCACGCGCGCCTCAAGGAGTTGTCAGCATGGGAGACGGGGCTCGCTAGGGCCAGTGCCTGCCGGGGTGCGGAATCCGTTCGAAAGAGACGCCGCAGCCCTGGAACGCAAAGGGCATTAGGAGGAACACGGATGGGTTTTAGTCAGTAAGAGTCTGACACTCCCTTCCGCCTCGCCCAGAGCGGAAGGAGTCATTTGATGATTTCCCATCCTTAAAAAAAAGAAAATAAAAGAAATGCGTACATTAGGTAGGCATTTTTTACCTAGATAGTAACAAATAGTACCTAATTCTACTTTAAATTTTCTTTATCGAGGAGCTCGTGGCTAGATAATAACAGCGGCACGGGTCGATCTTTAAGGTTAAGCAACGCTTGCCATGGTTGGTCTATGGATGGGTGACCATCTTAACATAAAGATTTTCCTCCGTGCCTCGGAAAGCACGTTTAAGCCGTTGGTCCCAGCTGTCATTTGTAGATCTTTGGCAGTCGTTACGGATAGTCAGAAGCCAGTAAATCTGACTCCAGTCTTGCCATGAAGTACCGTGTTACCCAGTTAATGGGTTGTGGTAGGCAGCCGCTTCTCGTAAAATACTGGTTTTCAGCTAAATCCGGCTAGACTGGAAGCCGACCCCAATATAGTTGGGAAAAGGCTAGGCAGATGAAAGTTTAAATAAAAAATAAATAGTTCAATCGCAGCCGGTCTATTCTGTCAACATTTCACCGTGTGAACTTGGGTGGAGTGACCGTGAAGAGAACTGTCATTCCATCTTGTGTTTGTATGGATTGTCAGCTCACTTCGTATTCACTTCACCTAAGCTTACACGCTGACATGGTGTGGGACCACCATAACAGGTGTGGTCGATTAGTTAGTGCACATAGTGATTATTTCCAGTACCTAAGGGCAAAGGCCTCCCTTTTTTCCTACCATTCCTCCCCGCTTTTGGCAAGTATCGACCCATCTTGTCGTTAGGCATCAAGCTCATTCCCACCATCTTCGCGTGAGTCCACTATCTAAATGAAATAAACTTCCCAAATATTCCGCGGGTGTCAATACCCTTCAGTCGTACTAGTGAGAGGACGCCCGCCCGCGGACGTCTCCTAACGGATTACCCACTGAAGGGACGTTATACCCACGATATCGCGATTTCTCATTGATAAATTATATACTTATCTTGATTTAAGATGTTGAGGTTATTATTGTGTTCTTGGTGTGTATCAAACTTCGGCTACACTACCGTAAAAAGGCAATAATTACAATACAGTACAATAAATTTTTATTTCTCTCAAAAAAGGTACAATTTTGGTACAGAGTATCTAGGTTACTAGCAGATTCAAACCTTTGAGAGAGCTGGAGTCTATACCAGGTTCGAAACCTGTTTGACAAATATCCAGGCTCACACCCTTATAACTACAGTATTAAGATGCACTTGCGCACTACAACATTTTGTGAAAGCTGATAAGAAGAGAATTAACAAATACAAAAACAAAAAAGGAGATGTGATGTGTCTTTGGAGTGTTGTGTCCGTGAGTGCAATGAAAGTTCTGACCCCAAAGCCCATGAAGGACTCTGAGCGTGAGCACTCACTTGCCCGAGAGTGTGTGTGTCTGTGTGTGGCAAGGTGAAAACGCGACCTAGGATTAAAATTAAGTAGGTGAATATTTACTATGTTAGTATAGACGCAGCTACTGAGGAAAGGGAAACTACATTGAGCCGAACGAAACAAAACCAACTGAAACAACGCGAATTATGGTCATAATTATTGCCATATTATGGTAGTGTAGCCGTAGCATATGAAAATTTTCACCATTATTTATAAAAAGTTCTAACCATAGATAGAAATAGAAGAAAAAAAACAAAGCAATTCCAATAGCAATTTCTTCATTCAAATATTCCATAGATTTGAATTACGAATCTGCTATTCAGAATTTAAACTAATCATAATTATGATTAGAGTTTTGCTTAGATAAGGACCAAAAATGTTTTATGAATAGATTAACTAATTACCTATAATATAGCTATAGCCTATTTATAGTAGGCTCAAGTAAAAAAGAAAAATACGCTTTTTAAAACCGTAGCATCTGGAATCAGCCTATAAAATTAACTGACTAAGTTTTTCAATCTGCTCATTCAAATTATTTACCTAAAACGCGAGTGAACCTGCGGACGACAGGTAGCATAAATACCGTTTAGGTCATATTACGAAATATCTGGATAAAAATAGAAATACAAAATTAAATATAGAGGTACCTATAGTATACCAACTAAGCCCAAAACACCTACCAAAACCACAAACGCAAACAGTTATTATTCAAACTTTTAATCAGGCTTTCGTAATTGAATCCCTACCACTCCAAAGTTGTAGGATAACGCAAAATTTACGACTAAACCAAGATTAACATCGTTACTCAAATAAATCCGCGGTATCGGGACTGTTTGCCGAATTAAACCGGGCTTGTTCACTTTGCGGGCATAACTTTCCGTCTTTGCGTCTTTGCGGCTCGCTACCAAGAGAGTTCTCAGAAACTTGTAATTCCTGTAAACGGTTATAAGATAGATGATTTGGAGGATTTTAGGAGGTATTGTTAAGTTATTAATAGCTGTGGGAGATTGAAATAGAATTAAGAGTTGGGTATTAATAGTACAGCATTTAAATTGAAAATGTGGCCAAGACTGTTAAAGTTTAGGGCACTACTATAGGTGAGTTGATATAGAATTCTTGATAAAAAAAAACTCGGCATATTCCAGTGAACAAATTAGTGCACGGAAGTCTGCCTAAGCCTACCTAGTCCTACCGGCGAAATTGGTTAGATTAGGTTATCTACAGTTAGGCACCTCCGGTGACGGAGGAGGAGTTTCGCGCGGGGGTGCTTAGCCTCCGCGCGAAGAAGACGGCTCCTGGGCCGGACGGCGTCCCCGCACGGGTGGTGGCCATAGCTGCCGCTCAAATGGAGGACAGGTTTCGGGAACTCTTCAGCGCGTGCTTTACGGCTGGAAGGTTCCCGAAACTGTGGAAGGAGGGGCAGCTGTGCCTCCTCCGAAAGGAGGGACGCCCGGCGGATTCCCCCTCGGCATACCGGCCCATCGTTCTGCTCGATGAGGTCGGTAAATTGTTTGAGGGGATCATCGCCGGCCGGCTCAGGAGCCATTTGCAGGGTGTAGGGCCGGACCTGTCGGACGCCCAGTTCGGTTTCCGACAGGGCCGGTCCACCATCGACGCGCTGGCCCTTCTTAAGGGCCAGGTGAAAGAGGCGGTCGAGGCGGGGGACGGAGTGTTGGCGGTGTCATTCGACATAGCCAACGCCTTCAACTCCGTTCCCCACTCCACCATATTGGAGGCACTCCGGTATCACGGAGTGCCCCAATACTTGAGGAGCCTCCTGGCCAGTTACTTGGAGGATCGAGAGGTCCTCCTTGTGGACAAACTGGCCAGGTTGCGGAGGTACAGCGCGGAGTCCGGTGTTCCGCAGGGGTCAGTCTTAGGACCCCCCCTGTGGAACATCGGCTTCGACTGGCTGTTGCGGGGAGCTCTTCTCCCGGGCACGAGTGTCATCTGCTACGCGGATGACACTCTCCTCACTGCCCGGGGGAAGAGCTTCGGGGAGGCGGCCTGTCTGGCCTCGGCTGGCGGATCCTTGGTGGCAGGGAGGATCCGCCGCCTGGGATTGAGGGTGGCCCTGTACGGGGCCCCCATCTGGGCGGACTCCCTCCAAAGGAGGGAGAATGCGACCGTGATGCGCAGGCCTCAAAGGGCCATTGCACTGCGGGTGGCGAGGGCCTACCGCTCGGTGGGCTTTTCGGCGGCGTGCGCTCTGGCGGGCACCCCTCCTTGGGAGTTGGAGGCGTAGGTGCTCGCCAGAGTGTACGAGTGGACGGCGCGGCGAAAGGCCCTGGGCGAGCGCCCCGTCGCGGAGGAGCGGGAGGCCGTGCGGCGGGAGGCGAGGGACGCCATCATCGTCCATTGGATGGAGGACCTCGCCTCCGCCACCTTTGGCCGCCGAACCCTGGACGCGCTCGGGCCGGTCCTGCGAGACTGGCTCGAGCGCTCCCACGGGTTCCTCTCATTCCGTCTGGTGCAGGTGTTGTCAGGCCACGGCTGTTTCGGCAAGCACCTGCACCGGATCGGGAGGGAGGAAACCCCGGCGTGCCACGACTGCGGCGCGGCGGAGGACACGGCTCAGCACACCCTCGAGGTGTGCCCGGCTTAGTCTGAGCCGCGCCGCAGTCTAACAGCGGAGATCGGACAGGACCTCTCACTTCCCGGCGTGGTCAACGCCATGCTGGAGAGTGAGGGGTCCTGGGCAGCTGTCGCCTCTTTTTGCGAGGATGTCATCTCGCAAAAGGAGGCGGCGGAGCGCGCGCGGGAGGACGACCCTCTCGCTGCGCCGCTCCGCAGGCGCAGAAGAGGTCGGAGAAGACGCCGTCTTCTCCCTCCTCATGGTGGTGATGGGCGGGCGATAGGCGCGGGGGCGCCTCCGCCCGCATTGCACTCCACACCACCCTCGCCGGTCATTCCCAGCCCTCCCCCTGAACGGGGAGGACTTGAGGGGCCCGCCGCTTTAGGCGGGTTGTCGTCGGAGGAGGACTGGACGCTAAGGCTGCGCCGATCTCCCAGTCCTCTTCCACTCGGACGACGCGGGAATAACGCTGGGTCGTTTTAGTGGGTATACCGGGTCAGCCCGGGGAGTCCCACATACCCCTCCCGTTCCCCCGACGGGAGGGTATGCGTAATGCATTTTTTTCCCAGTTTAAAAAAAAAAAAAAAAAAAAAAAAAGTTATCTACAGTTGTAGGTAGTGCTATGGTCGACAGCGAGAAGTCCTGGGACGCGGTGGTCTCCTTCTGCGAAACAGTTATCGCGCAGAAGGAGGCTGCGGAAAGGGAGATGGAGATCTCGACCTGTCTCCCAGCCCGCAGCAGGCGCACCGGGCGTCGGAGGAGGGCATACCTGCCCTCTTCCAGCCCCCCTACCTGGGTCCAGGGGCGGCGGTCTTGGGGATATCCGTCGCCCCCATTCATTCGGACCCGAGGTGGCGGCGCGTGGTGTTCCCGTGCACCACTCTTTGACGTCGTGGGGGGACAAACACCTCACTCCCCCCGCTGACCTGAGGTGGCCCGCAGAGACGGGCCGGCACCAGCCGGGGATTACGGAAGTCGTGAGAGATGGAGCACCGGGGTGGTTTTAGTCAGTAAGAGTCTGACAGGCCCCCCGCACCAGGGCGGAGGACATCCATGAGGATTTCCCGCCGTTACAAAAAAAAAAGGTTGTCTACAGTTTTCCGCCTTGCAAATACAAACAATATGCCGGTTGCCCTAGCCGCATTTTTAGGACGAAAATCATTACAAAACCACTTTTCCAAGTTCCTTTTAATGGACTCCGTTCTAGCGCCTAGCCTTTTCCCGATCATCTTTGACTCGGCTCTTCCATTCTTGTGGTTGGTGCCTGGGCCCTATACCCCAATGGCAAGACTGATGTCAGATTTTATCGCTAGAAAAACTAGTAGGTACTCATAACGACTCCACCTAAAAGATGTTCAAATAACAGCCGGGACCGACGGCATATCCTTTCCGAGACATGGAGGAACTCGGTACCCACCTCGCGGCCGCGGCATTAGTTAAACCTTTAAGTTCGATCCGTGCGGCTGTTATTGTTTAGAAAATAAGTACGAGTCGCTGTAAAAACTATGTTAAGTAAAGCTTATTTTCCTTTGTCACAGACGAGGAACCACTCGAAGGCCTGGAAGGTCTACATTCAGACGAGACGGGGTCTGGCGACAACTCCAACGCGGGCTCCAGCGGGGCTGACGATGACGCGGCGCGACTGCGACTCAAGCGCAAGCTGCAGAGGAACAGGACCAGCTTCACCAACGAGCAAATTGACAGCTTGGAGAGAGGTTTGTATTGATGCCTAGAAGTGCTTCAAGTGTTGCCTACGGGCAACCTAAGCCAATTTGGATAGTCTTTCCCACAAGTAGTACTAGATGATCCGCTTCCTTCGTCCGAGCGATTAGTGACAAATGTGAATTTGTCACTAATGCTCTACGGCTATTTGTCGAAGCGTGATGGTATAGCCTTCCTCGATAAATGGGCAATCCAACACTAAAATATTTTTTCAATTTGAACGAGGTGTTCTTGAGATTAGCGCGTTCAACTCTTCCGCTTTATTAAATTAAGTAGGTATAGATTTTGCAGATTTCTAGGAAAAGTGGTAAATCTATATAAATTCGGATCTCCATACCTACCACCTTCTTTTTATGATTTTTTGTGTGTACTGCCCAAAACAGGAGTGTCATATTTTCAGGGTTTTGTTGTAAAGTATTACCCGGAAAGATTTGTCTTCGTAGGGTGGGTGACGGCACGGTTGGCGCAGTGTTTGAGGGATTGACTACTACGCTGCGTTGTCGCGGGTTCGATTCCCGCACGGAACAAATATTTGTTTGTCCTACAGGTAGTTGTTCCGGGTCTGGCTGTTTGTGCATGTGTATTTATATGTTTGTAAACGCACCCACGATACAGGAGACATTCCTAGTGTGTGGCAACGTTTTTTTTTGTTTAAAACATAAAAACACCTATGCCAAATCGAATGCCAAATAATCGAATATCAACTGATCGACCACTATAAATCGAACGAATGATCGCAATCGAACGTTAGATTTTCATGGTAGGTAAGGCAACTAACGACTTGGCGCGGTAGCCCTGCGATGCAATGGCGGCGGAACCATTTTTTTGTGTTTTTCATTTAGCATGAATAAGTAGATATGTAGAAATCTTTAAAAATTTACTTAGGACTTACTTAGTAAAAATTGTGGAAATGATTTCAGAAAATGTCAGATCAAAAGTCTGGCCCCGTTTGGCCACGGCTCCTCGCCGTTTCGTTCACACAAACTGTAACCTCTTGACTGCTGAATGCATCAGTCAATGCGTTAAGGCACTTTTTCAACACTGCCCTATCGTTTATATTCACCTAGGTATTTAATTATCCACCATACCTACACCGTGAACATACTCATTTTTTCAGAATTCGAAAGAACACACTACCCAGATGTTTTCGCTCGCGAGAGACTGGCCGCAAAGATAGGCCTGCCTGAAGCCAGAATACAGGTGAGTTTCACAACTACTTACAAACACTTACCTCACCTACGTTACCTGTAGATAGGATAGGTACGTTATACCTAGGTAGGCACGTAGGCGAAAATAGGGTTGCCAGGCGTCCGGATAAAGCTAAGCACAGATAGGTTTTTAGGGTGCATTCCCGGGAAAATTAGACAGTGCCCGGCCTTTCCGACTTTCAATAGACCAGATACTTTCATTTTCACATAGATAATGACACAATTAAGAGGACTGATTCAAAAACACCCAAAAAATGACAAAAAGCCTGGGTTTATATACCTACTTATTAAAAAATATTCTCATTTGAAAACTAAGACATCAAGTACCGTACATCCGGCTACTTGAAAGACGGCTGGCATTACTGGTTGGTCCGTGCGGCTATCCGCCTAGGGGGCATCCATAGGCTACAACCTTATCACATTCTTGTTGTACGCGCGTTTACATTAATTACATGCTGATATTTACCTATGTAGGTATGTATATAAGTAGATTGTATAGTAGCTAGGAAACCAGATAGCTAATTACGCCAGCGTATGCCGGGAATGTGTCCAGTTGAGTGATCTGATAGGTATCTGTACGATATAAGTAGGAACTTGTTAGATAGACAACAATATGATGGAATGTTACAGCTTGCAAGTTGCACCGAAATGTGATCTTCTAGATCGACGAAATCGATATTACCATAATAAATAGATAATCGAAATATAAAAGGTTTTCGTTTTGATTGGAATCCTTTGTATCTCATTTAGGTAGGTTCATCTATCTGGTTAAATAAAAATTAAATGCAATTAGCTGTAAGCGCGTCACTAGTAAATCCTGTATGAATAAGGCGTATTATAACAGAAAAAAAAAACAAGTACCTAGTTGCTCGGATTTAAAATTCAACGTTTTCTTTTTTCTACGACATTTTTGTACTCAGTGGTCTGGACAACGACTATAGTCAGCTACTCATAAAAAAAATGCTGATGCACTGTCGTCATTTCAGTACCTAACACACAGACCTAAAACCATTCTGCAATCCGTTAACGCTTAGGTACCTTAGCGCCGACATTAGTTTTAGGTATTCGTAAACCGCAGTAGATCGCAGTACCTATATATGTTTCATTAAAGTCAAAACATTCCCAATTCCCTTTTAACCATTAAATTAGTATCACCAACAAGCCAGCCTTGTAACGATCCTAATTGCCCTGTTAGCGCGAAAAGCGCTGTGTGTTAACTTAACCCGACGTTAAGGTGTGGTTCTCGAATCGGCGCGCGAAGTGGCGGCGCGAGGAGAAGATCCGGTCCCAGCGGCGCAGCCCGGAGTGCGGGTACAGCGGGACCGCGCCCCATGCGCCCACGCATCCCGCCCACCACCCGCCGCCGGCGCATCCCGCGCACCCGGCGCATCCCACGCACCAGCCCTATCAGCCGCCGTTGAATGTTGATACTTACAGGTGAGTTGCTTAAGTTAATGCTGCGTAGGAAAATAGGTCTCATTTTGAAGACATCGGCGGAACCTTTTGACATTCCTAGAATACCGCAGTAGCCACACCCAACCGTTCCTTAAAAGAGTTGCGATGGGCCTGGTGCGATATTTTACGAGTCTTCAAAAGGCCCTGTCACTCACAGGTTCGTGTCATTTAAATGTTTATACCACGTGTCTCGTTGATAGCAGTGTTTTACTGATTTACCTACCTGTACCTACTATTTCCATGAAACATATTGACATCATCCAACCTTCTGCTGAGACTCAGGCGGCTTCCACTCGATAAGAGGGTTGTGCTCCGCTGAGAACAGCTTTTTTGGTTTTCCTATTAACATTTTGGAAGCCATTAAATTTAAAAAAATGTCATCATCTGCCTAGCTTTTTCCTAACTATATTGGGGTCGGCTTCCAGTCAGATTCAGCTGAATACCAGTTCTTTGCGTGGAGCGGAGCCTCCACAACCCATTAACTTAACAACACACAACGCATAACAACACACAACGCATAACAACACACAGCACATTAAAGTTAAAAATGGGTATAATTTAGACGGTCACCAAAAATGGATCAATGGTCACCAAATGGTTGATGGATCAATGGTCACCAAATTCTATCCAACTCAACTGTGATTGCCATAAAATGTAGGCTTGGGGTTACAAACTGGATAAAATAGGTTAGGTTAGGTTAGAATTGTGACCAACCGCGCGCGAGCCGAGCGAGCGTAGCGAGCGGTGCCGCGGTAGCGGCCGGCGAGCGTTACTTCTCGAATATTATTTGGTGACCATTTATCCGTTTTGGTAACCGTTTAGAACTTTTTTGGTAGTAAAATAGGTACTTTTTTGGGCGGTGTTTAAACACAAGCCGTTAAAAATTACTCACACCTAAACATAACAACGCCACGCCTGTTTTCTCTGAAGGGTTAGGATGAAATAGGGGTGGATACACATAGTACGACCACATTAGATAGTATTCATATATAAAGCTCATAAAAATAACATATGAAGTCCTATGTTCCCCAGCCCGCTGACCCCCATGGGGTACGGAGGCGGCATGGTCCCCGAGACCCCCGTGTGCGACACGACCGAGGCCGAGCTGTGCAAGAGTGGGTTCCTGGGGTACCCGCGCTACGAGCTGGGGTACAGACAGCCCCCGCATCCGTACGTCAACCACCACGGCTACCAACATGAACCAGCGTCGCCTCCACCAGGTAAATCACCACTTTGTAGTTTACATATAATCTGTAATCCATGTAACATTCGCAACGTCTGTTGAGTTTAAAATTGCCATGTTGTGACGAGAGATGGAAATCGCATTTCGCACTTTGCAATTCACGCATTTAACGGATGGATGACTCAAAGCCAAAGCAAGCACGGTTAATATTCTGCTGGCTGGTAACAAGACTTGTGCTAACCCTGTAGCCAGTACAGGGTTGGCACAAGTTTCGAGCCGGATTTCACTTTTATTTTAGATGCTATGTTATTTAGAAGAAATAAATTTATGTACATGATTGAGCCTTTCGATTGGGGAATAAAATTATAGGCTATTTTTTTTTTCACGTTTAGCTGGCTCGATTCCCGGTTCAGACATTCATATAGTTCAGCAGTTCATATAGTTTTTAAAATTGAAATAAAGACGTCCGACGTACTGAAGGTACTTTCCCTTCATATGGCAAAGTCTAGATACAGGGTGTCCCAACACCTGTAGACAATGTCCATTTTTTACCTGTTAACTCGTATTTGGAAGAGTAATTCAGGCCAAAAAAATGTTGGCCGGTTTCAATAGGAAAAGTTAGCTATGAGTTGAGTTACAGAACCCCCACGGTGGATAGTCAGGTGGAAAGTAAGATTACACTACGGTACAGCAATACTCTTTAATCTCGGAAGGTACTACTGATTTCTATGTACCTACTTAACTTTTGTAGAGACACGTTGCCTACTGTTATTTCATAGAAATACAAGGAAATCAGTGCTGCAAGTTGCCTGCTGCTACTGCCTGCAGTCGGCACCATCCAGGACCTTTCAACTATTCCTGAAACTTACCTAGCCAAAATTTAATAAACCCAATTCCCATTTCAGAGCTAGGCGGTCTCCTAGGCACAGGAGTGTCGGTGCCGCTCGCAGTACCCGGACAAGACACTCAGCAGTACTGGTCGCGCCTCCAGTGACCCTGGTGGAACTAGCCGAGCACATGCCACCAGTACTCACACCCTCATGCTACTACCCGATGAAGAGCGGCCATTTTGAAATTGGGAATTTAAGATAATGCGCATCAAGTAAAGATAAGTTCAAGAGTGGGGGCTGGTGACGTCACATTGTAGTAAAGAGTATACTAAAACGTGTCGTCACGAGAGTTTCCAACGCACTGTCGTCTTCATTTTCTGTTTACGTGAAAAAGGAAAAAAATCGTATCCAATATTTTATGTAAATCTCAGAGACTACTTAAGATTTTTTCGGAAAAATACCCGGACAGCATTTTTTTTTTAATAAGACGTATTTCAGCTTTGTCTGGAATGGCTGGTTGTCAACCCAGTGGAGCCTCTGGTACTGCAGATAGACTAGCCATCAGTTTTTGATGATCAGGGGGGTCAAGGTCGACTGCTTGCTTTTCAATGTTGTCATCAATAGATTAAAAACTGACCTGTGATGGGTTTATGAGTTGTAGCGAGTTAATAAAGTTTTTATGTATTTTTTAAGAATCGCTGCGCAAAAAAAGATAGCATGGCTTGGCAGTTTATACTGCCCAATAACAAACTGGAATGCGTTCTACGAAGTAGTAAAAAATATGCTATTTATATAACGGTCCAATGTTAAAAGTCGGGTAGTATGGATTTCTTTATACCGAAGTACGTAATATAATGAACAAAGTTTTATTATTTAAAGCTTTGAAGATTTGCTAACAAACGTGCAGATGGTTAGAAGTAGAGATATGCGTTTTCACACCAAATAATTGTAACTTTACGCCACTGCAAATAGATTTTCATGCGATAAACAAAAGCTTGTTTACTCCATTAAGAAAAATACGAAGAAAATCTGTATCAGATAAAACACTAGCTAGGTACGCAGATTTAAATAAATTGATAAATGAAATGTGAGGTATGGATAGTGATTACGATTACTTTATTATTTGTAATTACTTAATCTACGTCTGCTTTATTATTTTTTTACAAATATTTTTTTGTACTTAATGGTGATATTTTTTTAATGAACTTAATTTGTAAAATGCGATTAGGCAAACTACCAACTGATGTAACACGTATAGTATAAAGAATTAACATATCCACTAGATGCCACAAAACAGGACTACGAGCACAAAACATAGGCTCAAATTGTATTAAAAATAAATTAGAATATTTCATTCAAAATATTAATTAATAAATCTCTCATAGATTTTCTACATTATCGTTATTGATGCACATGTAATGTTGTATCCATATCTTAACTTTGAATGAAATAATTTAATATCTCGGTGTAAGTGTTAAAAAATATTTTATTAACAATTAGGTAGTTAGCTAAGATTAGCGTTTAATAAGTAATTAATTGTGTATATTTGTTGTAAATGTTTAATTAACAATGCTGAGATTAAATTAAATTAATTTTGCGAATATCTGACACTGACAGTTGTGGCTGAATATTTTTAGGCCCTTTGCCTTATGTACAAAAAAGTGGTTAGTAGATACAAATCACATTGATTTACTCATTTTATCTGATTATCCCCCAAACGCTGACATAAGGCATGAAGGACTTATTTATAAAACTCCTTTGATATTAAATTCTTAACAATATTGTAGCGATGTAAATTTAGATTTTTTTATGAGAAACAGGGCTTGTTAGTTGTAAGTGAAGAAATGTAAATAGTTAATTTCGTGTAATTGTTCATTGTGATTATCCCATTGTAAATGTAATAAGCGCGCAAGTACGATGTTTAAAAGCTACTTTAATTTTCTTGACACTGTCTTAGTAGAAAAATATTTTGAATATTTTTTGTTCCTTCATTAGGGTTGTTTACTACCAAAATTGCTTTTAAGTGAATATCAAACGTAGTAAAAATGTTTCTTGTTTAACGTCTCTCATAAATAAATCGATATTAGTTACAACACTAGCTTGACTCAACCTGGTGTTAATTTCGAATTTACATTTAATTTTTAATGTGTATATGTATTGATTATAAATAAAAATGTGAATAAATTGTGTGATGTCGATGAAACGTTTTAATAACATTATATGAATACACTTTTGGATCAAATTAATTTAGTTCTTTTATTTGGGCATAGCAGCGCCATGTGTGAATTAAAAGGAGTTTCTTGTCTTCATAAACATTAACTAGGTTTTTTTATTGCAATAAAACTTCACCTTCTAGGAAAATTATTTGTAATATCTCAATACAATCAATTAAAGCTTTTAATAATCTACAAGTAGAATAAAATACTAAAAATTTAGCCTCCTACCTCATAAAAGTAATAAAACGTAAGTCACATTAGTATTGCTTGTCCCTTACAAACTCTACTCAGAGTAGATCTTTCATAAACCTAATATATTGCTGTTTTTAACCTAATTATGTTAACTGGAAACTTTGTACGAACATCTTTACTTAAAAACTTCAAAGCTTAGCAACTAATTAAAGATATGAGAATCATAAGTCATCATTTAGCAAACTATCGATGTCATGTAGGATGCTTTTTTCTGAGCTGTCTATTTTGTTTAGTTGTTTGCGACAGCTGACTACGACGTCTGGCATCACCGCATTATTGCTCAAATCTAAGTCAAGATCTGACGCGGTAATCTCACTTTCGTCCTGATCCTCACTAAGGTCCACTACATCTATAGGTTCACCTAACCTGGTTGCTTCTAAATCTATAATCTCACTGTCTGAGTCTACCTTATCTAAATCTACCGAGTCAATCTCGTTGATCTCTACGCTTACTATTTGTACTTCTGAATCAGAATCATCTGTTTTGTTTAAGTCTAAATCATCGTACTTTGGTTCGTCTGTACTTCTGTCAGAATTTAGTCTATTCCTTATAAGCTTGGGCTTCGCTGTTTGTCCTGTAAGCTTAATCCTCTTGAATTCAAAACAGTTGTCGACCAGTTCATCTTCTTGTATTTCGTAAATGTCACTTTGCTCTGAGAGCGTTCGTTTCCTATCATTGGCATTATCAGTCTGTTTCTGGTCGACTTTGGTCTGATTGGAGGCTGCCGGTGCACTACGGTCGAGTTTTTTATAGACAACGGAGTTGCTTCTGACTACTTTGAGTATTTTATTGCCCGAGGTCGTGATGGTTTCGTGCGTGGAGAGCTTTCTCTTCCTGCTCAGGTTGAGTGTGATGGGTTTCCCGTGCACGATGGAGTCGCTCTTCTTGCGCGCGCGGATCTCGTCGAGCGAGAGCACCTTGAAGTCGAGGTCGGCGCGGCTTACCGCCGGCGCGCCGCCGAGCTCGTCCAGCGCGCCGCGCTCGTACTTGGCGGCGAGGCTGCTCCGCACGAGCTTCACCTTGCTGAGCTTGGGCTCCGGCGGCGGCAGACCGTCATAGCTGTAGAAGGCCGCCGCCTCCGCTTGTATTTTCTCAAGAAGCAACAACTCCTGAGACTTAGAACGCGCGACTTTGGCCGCATCGTCCGGCGAGACGGTTTTAGTTGGCGTAGACGAGGGTGCGCTTTCATTATCCGACTCTGCAAGAACACACGAACGAACCGCTTAGTCGTACGCGATAATCGAAAGGATCGAAATGATTTTCGTAATTAATTTTGATGCGACCCGTCGGCATTGCAAGTTCGCGGTGTGTTCTCGTAACGTCTATCTGAAAGCGAATCTCGAAGGGTGGGCGGTCAAAAATAATTACAAAAATCATATTACGAAACATTTTTATTTACTCGTTGGTATATTAAACACAATTTGATTAAACAAAGCCAAAGTATAATTCTGTTCCGTTACGAGTTCCTATATCAGTTTGAATATTAATTAGCTTAAATGAAAGGTACTAGACACGCGTTACTAATAATAAACATATTTTGAAATTCTTATTATAAAATAAGACTAAGATTAACATAACAACAACCCCGTATTATTTGAAACAAGAAACTATCAGTAGGCACTCGCGACAGTTGGCGACAGTTGGCGACAGTTGGCAACACTCGGCAACACTCGGCGACGCGAGCGCGACTCGGGTCGCATCCTCCGTAACCAAATGTCATGGAACACAACGTGTAAGTATCAAAAGTGCTGCATTACTAATTTCATTACATTTACCTCACTTTCGCACACATATACAAATCTTAGAAAAATCATTCGGATTCATAACCGATCGTGGTCAAATGTGGATGACAACTTTAACCTGAGTGACTAAAGCTCCATCCTCCTCCCGACCCTCCGCGCCGACATCAATTCATTATAATCAGCTAAGAAATAACATGTTTAAAGGAAAGCTTTCCACATTCAACAAAATCGGTTAGTAGAAACATAGTAACCTATGCTGACATCATTATGAAATGTCGTACGACACCCGAACCATCACGTAATACATAATGTCTTACTTTCAAGTCTTTTTCCACCAATTTTATAAAATAGCTGCCAAAGAGAGTTAAGATATTATTACGTAGTATATAAGATAGTTATATATAAGTATAACACATAGATAGTGATCCGTTCCTTAATCGCAGTACATTTCACAAAGACACGAGCGCTATCCGTGAGACAGAAATTTAACTGTCCAACATAAAACATTAACATTCCAACAATTAATCTAAAGGTAAATAAATAGTTTATTAGTATAAAAAGAGACAAGACTACAACATTATACTAAATATAAAATGTATTGCTAGAGTTACGAGAGAAACCAATTTTTTTTTTCAACAGCTGCCCTGGAAGCAACCCCCCCTTTTGTACTAATTCATTCTAAAATTATATTCCTAATAACTTCTCAGTACACTTTTCCGCTAATTTATATAAAACTTAAAGTAATTTTATCTCCCTTTTAAGCGAAACACCAAGAATTTGAGAGTTGTGTGTATAAACTGAGCATGTAAAATAACATAAGAAACCTCCGACTTATTCTATATCCCCACCAATCGAGACTATGTTATTTAAATATTGATAAATAGTTTTATACATAAATAATGACTAGGCGTACCATGGACCATAACGCGAACCGATTCTTTTTTATCTTTCCTGTTCACACTTTTGCGATTTTGTAATAAATATAGGAACTTTACTCTCAGTGCAAAAAATGTTAAACTGAATCCTTTTCTCGCCAGATTGTTTGCACAACAAATATATTTGACTAATCGCGTTCAATAAACATACGAAGTGCTAGATACGGTAAATCGGAAGCGTTACCAGACTTTACCATAGACCGCTAAGCAATCGAATGCTCTTTTTTTGTTGGCTTATCTCTTTTTTAATCTTTCTATATTGGTAATATGATCTTAAGCACGATTTTTTTTTTTGAAAGACGGGAATCACAGCATTAAAATGCATGCTATTTATAAAACTGTGTTTCCCGCTGTGTATACCTAGAGATACATTTTTTTTTTATCATTTTATTAGCTCTATCTAAATGTCACGGTGCGAATATATAAAGTACTGGGGGCAGGTAGCAGTGGGTACCTTTATAAACTGCCAAAGCCCCGTAAAACATCCTACATACTAACATACAAACAATTTAAAGGCATAAAGCTGTTTTTTTTTTTCATTTTTTTTTACCTATATTAATGAGTTACAATAATCGTGTATATATATTTTTATTTGTATTTTATATGTTATTAAACCTATTTATTATGTACTTTTCTATCATAGACAAAGATTATATCAACATCTATTTAAAAAAGTATTGCAGTGATATTTTGAGAGAAAACTGAACGTTTTTTTCTTAAAATATGACTGTAACTGTCTATCTATGTGATATAAATTGTTATATAACGATACAGTAAATGAAAAAGCGAGAGATATTAATGAATCTAATTAGCTAAGATATGAAAGAGATTACACTCTCTAATTTATTGCACATACAAAAATACCAACGTCGCTTTTTCTCCATATTATTTCTTTAATAAACTGTGAGAAGAGAGCTATCATAAATTCTCCGTGAGTCAAATACAATCTCACTTTGTTTAATCATTGTCTATGGTATAAAAAACAGCTAAACATTGTCTAAGTTAGAGTCAACCAAAAAGCCGCCTCTTCCGGCAACATAAAAAAAAAACAATATTGTATTTCGTTAAATTAATTTGGATCCAGTTTCTAATGTAACCGCCCAAACTCTATTTTTTAAATCCTCACCCACCACAACAATATTGAATACAAAAATCTCGAAACTGAATCCAATTATAACTATACAATAAATACTATATTAATTGACTATTGGCGAAATAAAAACAATAATAATACCTTCCATAAACAGGTGTTAAGATGTCGCGTCGCGAAGTGGGAGAACAAAAGAATAGTATTTTCTTTCTACAAAAGTTAAAATGAATAAAGCGGCAAGTTATGACCCACCCGCGTAAAAATATATAAACAATAAATTCCCACTCCGCTAGCGACAATAAACGTAGGAAAAAATTCTTAACCAATAACATGTGAATAAAGTAAATATATATTTTTTAAGTAATAAATGTAACACTTCTCGGTCGTTTTTTTTTAAATAGTTTTATTGGCACAACAAAGGGTTGAATTCTAAAATATAATATTGGAACCCTTTCAATGCGATCTACGACCATGAATTTGACGAGAGGATCTAGTCAGCAGTGCCATAGTATACATAAAGCAGTGTTATATTTAGACAACAAAAACAAGTAATGAGCGTTTGAAATTTAACGTCGTTAATTCTTAACCCTACGCAAACCGCCCGTAACATGACAATGCAGAGTTTTCAACTACCGAATTATTATAATAATGCATTACTTAGGCCCGCTGCCCATTGGAGCGCAACATCAACCAACTCTGATGTAAGGACATAAACAACGAACCGATTTTCCACGAAGAAAGAAGAATGCGTTCAAGCAACGCTTATCAAGTCTTTCAAGTTACATGGGAATAGGTACAGGCAGTGCATTGTATGACTAAATTAAATATAGTGCCGTTTACACATCGTCGCATCTCTTCACGAGATCATTGATAGCGCATAGTGCGCGCGCTTCAGTGGACATCGGGCCTAATGTTACGACCACGTCGCCAGTAAGCGGTTGGCTCAGCATTGGACTTAGTGTCCGCGAGCCGTGATATCGATATTACGAGCATATCTCTAAATGTCTATTGAAAACTCAAGTGCATTAGTACATAGTATTATTAATTTTACGTTTGGCTACAAGATTCGCTAATAACATTATTTGGAAAGACATCAAAATTACATTATCGTCAAACAAATCCAAAGTGTCCATCAATGTCGCGTATATAGTTTATATACTTAGCCGATCACTTTCCAACTTGCATATCAAAATTATACACTTATACGATTGCTTTTTAAATCACATAAAATCATGACGCATAAAACTTGCTTGCAATCCTTTATCCAGTGCTCTTAAATAGAAAATTGTAAAGTACAATGCCACGTATGGAGAATATTCATACTACATAATAATATACTAGGAAACAATTCACCATCAAATAGCTTTACCCACTTTTTCCTTACTTTATCTTACGTCACTCTGGTCCGAATTTAGTCCAAACTTATACTTATTTTGATGGCTTTTCAAATGAATGACAGCAAATCGAGCCGTAAGCCCCAATCATACAATTTGAGAAGTCTGGTCGCTGTCGCCGCCGACTCGGCGTCATTGTTGGTTCACATCACTGCCCAGTAATGACGCGAGTCCAGACCATTCCTACAAGATTCCATTTTCAAAGCACCACATCACACTGTGGTAACTTAACTCAAGACAACCGTAGCTCGATCCTTTAATAATTTTACAGAAATACTTTACTTCTATAAAACAATCACTTTTCTTAAGAATCATGAATTCACACAACCATTGCTTTGACAGCAGCAATCGTAATTTCAACCATATTTTAAGATTGACTTTCCACATCGAATTTCCTATACAATTTACTCTATTAGGGACCGGTCCGAGCCTTCTTTAAAGAAACATGAAACACTAGTTTCCTATACCAAGTCATTGGTGAAAGATTGCTTAATTGGAGACTCGAGTCTCACTAGCAACGAAACTTCAAAAGAAGCTACCATCTATTTAACAACACCGAACACAACCATAGCTCGCCGGACCGGCGTCCTGTGGGTCGTGGGATCTCGCGGAGCCGAGGGCGCGTGGTCAGAGTGAGCGCGGGAGCGACTTCTCAAATCGTCTGGCAGGGGCTTAGTACATGTAGTTTCAGTAGAGGCGCATACCTTCTTCGAAGTTGACGACGAGGGGGTCGACGGGCATGGGCGCGTAGGGGCTGGCGGCCTGCTCGTGCGCGAGCGGCGGCAGCACGCGCCGCGCGCCCAGCAGCTCGCTGGACGCCGGCAGCACGCCCAGGATGGCCGAGTCCAGCACCACTGCTGGGGGACGGAAACCTTGTATATCTTATATAGGGAAGCTCCACTGAATTAATCTATATTATACAAAAACAATTGCTGTTTGTTAGTCTCGCTGAAGCTCAAAAACAACTTGATATTTATTGTTTTTACTTTTTATGCTCGCGCTCTAAGACCCGACAAAAAAGATAGTGTAACAATCAAATCAATTATATCGGTGTTAATGTCATCGGATAATTGCAAACTCCGTAAGATTGTAATAAATCTTTTTTAAACTACATATAATTTCTCGATATATTGTGATCATATAATTTCTCGATATATTGTGATCATATAATTTTGAATACAATAAATCCCATCCAAATTCAATAGTTTTCTTGCGTTATTGTGAAAAAATAGTTTACAATTTCACGCAATTTTTTACAATCTACTACTACGCTATTTTCCGGTGACAGTAGCAGGTCCAACGAGTCATCTAGTTAGATATAAAATAACCTAGGTTGGTTCGTTCTAGCATGACAATAGCGGCCATTGTGGTAATATTCAGTACAGTAATGGGTCTCATTTTAAGAATTCGGAATACCAATAAATGTAATGTCAATGACCTCGAATGCCATGCTAAAATGCAACAACTATAATAGGGACCTAATTAAGTCTAAAGAAAAAAACTCATAATATTAAAAAGTTGGTGTAGATAGTAACCCTTCCAAAATTCCAACTCGGCTCTTCTGTTATTTAGATTATTTGTATAACAAGGATAATTTTCAACACCTAATTAATGTTACTGAAATGCGAAATCTATTTTATATTTTACAAACATACAAATAATTATGTTCAACATCGTCACACGGGTTTTTCTATTTCCATGTAAACTAGGCTACCATGCCTTATTTAACACAATTCATAAACACAGATCCGTTATCACATTCGCCATAAAAATTATGTGTATTGCATGTATATCTGCGTGACATATCAACATCACACGAACGGTAAATTAAACTGGGAACTATGAATGGTATTCTAAATATAATATATATATATCATGGATCATATAATATATCACAGTAGCGAATGTGTGCGCTGCCATTTTCTATTGAAATAGATTATTGAGAAAAAAGGCTATTTTGTGAAAAGCATCATGCCCGAGATGATCGAATCGCCCGCCGACATCAAAACTGCACCTTTCGACCCGCGGTTCCCTAACCAGAACCAGAAAAGGTACTGCTACTCCAGCTACCTGGACTTCCACCGCTGCCAGAAGGTGCGTGGCGAGAAGTACGAGCCATGCTACTACTTCCAGCGCTGCTTCAAGTCTCTCTGCCCCAACGAGTGGGTCGAGAAGTGGGACTCCCAACGCGCTGAAGGCACCTTCGCGGGAAGGATCTAAAGTATTCCATTGTCGCCACTGACTTGTTAATTTATGCGAGTTTTATTTTTACTTAGGCCCAATTTGTGATTTAGGGAATAAATGTGTTAATACCAAAAAAAAATAATCACGCTAATTTTCTTGGGATGCGTAAACCCGTGATACCCGTATAACCGTGTGATTTGGCAGTACGATAATGTAAATTGTCCAGAATAGGTCGCTAATACAATTATTTATTGAGAAATTGAAATCTTAGGGACTTTATGTCACGCTACCACACATTCGTGCTTTGAATTGATGTTTGAGAAAATGTTAATTCGTAATTAATTAAAAATAAAACAAATTACAGCCATTTAGAAAAAACGTTGATGCCACCACCTGCATCAGACTGCTTGAAAAGTGACTCGTTTGAACTCTTTAGTTACCTATTAGAGTATTAAGGACTAAACACTTCAATATTAGGATGCTTTAATTATTATTCTTAGTTTTCTTTTCAATATACGAATTACTAAAAATTAAAAAAAATCCCGTGATTGTGGTCGGAACTGGCTTTACTTTCTATAATAAAAAATCCAGTACGCAAGAATTGCTTCAAAAGCTATTCTTAAGATGTGTACTCTGACACTAGATTGGGTATGTGTCGTTAGACCTTTCTGCCGACACGATAAGAAGACCTCAAATCTAAGCATGAGTGTTACCTTGGCGCTGTTGCTGCCACAGCAGCGGCACGGGCGCAGGCGCGGGCACGGGTGGCGCTACGCCCCCCATGGGCGGCTGCTCGGTGGGCACAGGCTCCGGTACGTTCACCGACGTCGGCACTTGCTGCTGTATTGGGAACGACAGGCCTCTGTTAGTTTGTGTGCGGATGTGACACGGATTTCTGTTCCTATCCAGCCTAGTGAAGACGGCTGTCAAACTTTATATTTTTTTTATTTTTTTTCATGAAATAGGCAAAAAGCCTTTTGATAAGAAATGATCCCTTCAAGCATGACAATAGATTGGCTTTCAGAGTTTTATATACAACAATCTTGTTTCTGAAAATCCACCAGTGATTTTATGGTTTATGGTAGTAGAAACAAAATTAATTGAAACTTTGTTTTTATGGTTTTGAAACTTAGCAGTTTGATGATAGAAATATGTTAAATGGAATTTTGATTGTTCAGATACAATAGTAGACAATTGGGCCAAAAGATAACTATTATGAGGGCAGGTGGTCTCAAACCCTGCTTGCAATAATTAATTATTATGTAGTTTATCAAAAATATAGGTTACCAAATGATAATGTGTGTAAATTCAGTCAGATATACACCATGCCTTTTTAGTAGCCAGGAAAACTTTCAAGGGTGATACATTTGTCTTTTAACTGCCCATACACTGTATGGAGTTCTGATTCTGAGTCTGACAAAGTTCTTGAAAGGTACTGTACTTTTATAAGGGAGTATTTAAGGGTTATTGTAGACAGGTATCACCCCTGAAAGTTCTCCTAGTTCGCTAGTAAAAAAGGCACCGTGTATGGCGTGTAATGTATGTGTTGTCTCACGGGTTGAGGCGGCGCCGGCTGGCTCGGCGCGATACCGTCGGTGCGCGCGTCCGGGTTCTTGTGCATGAAGGGGCAGTGGATCTTACGACAACCACCCGGCTGGTTTTCCCAATAGCATGGGATCTGCTTGCGGTTTTTCTAGAATGTGACATTTTTGGTCTGATTATTATTATGTATAACTAGTTAACCCGCGCAACTTCGTCTGCGTCACTACTCCGCTCCTATTAGCCTCAGCGTGATGATATATATAGCCTATATCTTTCCTCGATAAATGGGCTATCTAACACTGAAAGAATTTTTCAAACCGGACCAGTAGTTGCTGAGATTAACGCGTTCAAGCAAACAAACAATAAACAAACTCTTTAGCTTTATATATTAGTATAGATTTACAGGGTTTCGTTCCTCTGGCTAGCACGGAATGAAGATCTCATAAGCACCACAGCAGCAGTTAATCAGACACGTCTATTAAGTATGTTTAGTTCAGTACTCAGTCAATACACGGTAAAAATAAAGTTCGATTAAACGGGTGAGTTAAACTCATAGTTTAAATTCAAGAAAAAGTAGTTTGTTTTCGTTTAATTGCAAGATCGCTAGTTTAAAACAGCTGTTTTATATTAACTTATTTCGGAGCTAAGCAAATAAAAACTAAGAGCATGACGATAAAAATATGTTTTGAGCTGTAAACGTAGGCATGTACTATGATTTACATGCAGCTAAGTATTCTGATAAGAATGCTTCTACATCTACAAACGCGCGCTAAAAAATATTCGCACTCACTCAACCAATAGCCTAACCTTACTGATAGCGTGTTTTCCGAAGCACGTAAGAATTTTGGTACGTAGGTAATGGATGGTCACCCATCCACAAACCGTCCTCGGCAACCATTGCTTAACCTTGAAGTTTGATTCTGACAAAACACATCCGTAGATGTGGACACCGCCTTAGACAGACGTCATAATGATTTTCAAATTTTCCACATATCTAAAATACGTATAATACCACTAGCTAATTTAATCCCCATTATTAAAGATAAGAGATAAAGAATTGCCTGACGTTATGTAATCCTAATCATATCGCCAACAATATGTGCATATCTTAAAGTTGAATGATATCTTGGATTACTTTGCCGCCTTACTGGACTAGTGACCTCACCTAGTTTGTATTTCCAACCATTGGAATTCTACAGATACAAATCTTTCTTTTTAGGACAGAAAATCTACTAACGACTCCTCCCACTCTGGGCAGAGCGGAAGGGAGTGTCAGACTCTTAGTGACTAAAACCCGTCAGTGTTCCTCCAAGTGCCCTTTGCGTTCCAGGGTCGTAGTGACACTTTCGATCAAATTCCACAACCTTGGCAGACAGATACATAGCTTAGGTATCAAATTCTATTACTTGATTTCATACCTGTAGGTCATCATCAAGAGATTACAATTTCTGCACTATGATTTCTGATACCTTGTCCAATTAAATCTAAATCTTGTTAAAACCACAAACCTGTGTTGACTAACACACAACCAATTCTAGTGGCTAATTAGTTACTGGTTGTATTCAAAAGGTAACACGAACTTAATAAGGGATTTCCAGTACTTATCTATTTTAGCATTCCAGAAATACAAGTGTTGTAGTTACATAGTCATTGATAAGTTATAACGTGAGGTAATTAATTTCTAATAAATAGAGATAAGACAATCTAGTTCACTATTTGCACAGCTGTTCAAGAAGATTAGTAAATATTAGTTAATGGGCATACAGTGATCACAAATGGTTAGGAATTGTATGAAGACAATTACTATGAATTACCAAATGAGCATTTTTGAAGATTCATGTTTTTTTTATAAAGACTTGAATCAAGGAGGTTTTATAACTTTTATGGTCAAATTTACTGTGATCTCAAGTACTTCCTATACAATGGATTATGATCTTATTAGACAAAAAATAATTTCAGTACCAGAACATATGAGGCATCTTCAATGTCAATTTTTCTCACTTTATAACTAAAAAATGCCTAAGCTATAGTTTTATTGGGTCCAATGGACTGAGTCTTTATGAAACCCTATTATTGAATTACCTATCTAAACAACCAAAGACTATCATTTCATCTTCTTCTTTCAATAAACTTATTACTCAACTTTGCTAACTTTGAGTTAGTGCATCAAAGACAACAAAAACATCAACACATGTGAAGAAAAGAAATGCAATATTACATACATACATAGTGTCAAACATCTACTATCATACATACCCTCAGTTCCATGTGACGTAGTTTGCAGCGTTTATCGAGGCACTTGCCCTGCTGCCAGGCTGAGCACATTGTCTCGCATCCCAGCGCCGACGGTTCATGCCGAAACACACAGTTGTCCCCCTTCATAACAGATAAAGTAAGTAACTTACTGAACAATTTGTACAATATTGATGCAATATACATTACATGTAAACCACATGTAATGCAATATGTGCTTCTAGATTTAAACTTAATTACTGGCTGGCAAGCATTAGACACTTGTATTGCTACTTCAAAAGAAACAAAAGCTAGATAGATGTAATTGGTTGACTTGACATCATGATTTGCAAATAAACAGATCTTTGATGGGTCAAAGATCTGAATCCGGGTTGTGTTCAAAAGCATTTTTTGAGAGAGTCCAAGCCATATTATTGAGAAAATTTTAGATTTCACTATATATCACATCAGTTAGCTTTGGTAAAATTATGAAATCCAATGTCTAAACTAAAACATTACATTTTTACCAAATAGACTATTCCCTGTAGACTCCACACAAGTGGCATTTCTTATTAAATTGGTACATAATAGCTGTAATATAAATGTTCTCCTCCCATGGCATCACTTCATTCGTCAATGTGATAAGATCCATAGATATCTATGAACTGACATTATTTAGCCAGCATGTAAAAAGGTCGTCAATGCTAATTTTACCCACAAATATGTAATAGTTTCATTATAAAATCTGCTAGCATTGTTGTTATCACTTTTATAAAATTTGAGCAACATTTGATAGATTTCTTTCAATGTCAATAAAACATTCTAACCATAAAATATTAAATGTAACAGTGCATAACACGTTAGCTTCCATGATTTTTATCAGACTCTGAATATAAACAATATGACATTAGCAGCCACATTTATGATAGAACATGTAATCATGAATATTTTCTTACCTTCGTGCATGTGGAGTAGTAGTAAAAATAGCAATCGTTGAATTTCCGTGGGGACTCCATGGTATTGTCCGCCGTCGAGGGTCTGTGAAATATTGGGTACACCGTCTTATAATGCCGACACCAAAAAAATTTGTATTACTCAATAGGCACCGTTAAACGCTACAAAATACGTCACGAGTGTAGTCTAGTG
The DNA here is from genome assembly GCA_950371165.1 of Lacanobia oleracea. NCBI lineage: Eukaryota > Metazoa > Arthropoda > Insecta > Lepidoptera > Noctuidae > Lacanobia > Lacanobia oleracea. The sequence continues at coordinate 17,635,443 of OX493386.1, forward strand.
AATCCAATTTATAAATAACACATACAATAAGGCTGTAGTTACGCTAAAACTAAGATTTTTCCATTTTGACAATACGTAAAGCACGGCGCGGACAAACAAGTTCCAAATTAAAAACTATCAATATGTCAAATCCAAATTGCACACTTACTCACCGCGTATTTGATAAACTAAAAAAATAATTAAATTATACAACGAATATCTACACAATAACGCTATCTAACACAAAATAATATGAACGTCACTATTAGAAAGAAGATGTAGTAGATATGGCGGACATGTGGCGGACTTTCATTTCGTTTCGTCCGCCCCAACGTTTGATTGGTTGATTACTTGTCTATTTCGTACCATAGAGTGATATTTTACTTTTTCGTGGTAATCGAGATTGCGGGCAAGTACAAGCGCAGGTATTTTACGTGGAAAATTCAAAAGACTTCTCATCTTGATGGAACTTTATGGAAATATCTGACCAATAGTGCGACAAAAAAAAAAACATAAACAAGAAAAAAAACATAGGCCTAAAGTTATTGCCTTCAATAAGTACGAATTGAGAAAATTCTGAGTGAAGAAAAAATAAGGGGGACTGGGAAGACAGTTATAGTCTTTAATTTTTTGAGCTGCATAGGAAAAGGTCTTGCAATATTACTCACTAGCTTTTGCCCGCGACTTCGTACGCGCATATCCTGTTTTCCCGTTCCCGTAGGAATTTTGGGAAATCCTCCCCAAGTGCAAAATTTAAGTTTTGTACGACCATTCATAATCAGACAGTAACGGAAGAATATGATCTATGTTGATGACGATTAGGTACTTGTTATTATAGACTGTTACTATGAATAACATGTAGGTTCCCAACATACCCGTCGTGTTAACTTACTTCTGGCCAAGATTATTGGCCGATTTAGTTAAAATATCTTTCTCACCTAAAGCCCTGGGCTTGCAGTCTCCACATATGTAGCAAATGAATTTTGTCGTTAAGTCCACCCGTACACAGTCAATTTCGAACGCGATCCACGTTCGAAATTGACTGTGTACGTTAACGTAGGTACTGCCCACACACCGCCTGCAGGCGGTTGTATGTGGGGATCGTGCGATCGATGGCCTTGTATGGGGCCCCGATCTGGGCGGCTGACCTGACGGCCGGCACCATCACGGTTCTGCGGAAACCGCAGAGGGTGATGGCCGTCAGAGTCATCAGGGGTTATCGCACGATCTCCTACGAGGCAGCTTGCGTACTGGCCGGATCTCCGCCCTGGGACCTGGAGGCAAAAGTCCTCGCGTCACTGCACCGGTGGCGTCAGCACATTAAGCTGCGTCAGTCGCAGCTGCGCGAGGTTCTGGTGACGGAATGGCGGAACAGGCTGTCACGCCCTTCCGCCGGCCTCGTCACTATCGAGGCCATCCGGCCAGTGCTCGACCTGTGGCTCGGGAGAAGGCACGGCTCCTTGACATTTCGTGTGACGCAGGTCCTCTCGGGGCATGGCTGCTTCGGGAGGTTCTTGTGTCGCATAGGCAGGGAGCCGGACGCTCGGTGTCACCACTGCGTCGACTGTCGAGAGGACACAGCGTGGCAAACGCTGGCAGAGTGTGCCGCTTGGGAGGAGCCACGCCGTGCCCTCATCTCTGTGGTAGGCAGTGATCTCTCGCTGTCGGCCGTAGTTCGTGCTATGGTCGACGGCGAGGAGTCCTGGGACGCAGTGGTCTCCTTCTGCGAAACAGTTATCGCGCAGAAGGAAGCTGCGGAAAGGGAGAGGGAGATCTCGACCTCTCTCCCAGCCCGCAGCAGGCGCACCGGGCGTCGGAGGAGGGCATACGCTGCCCTATTCCGGCCCCCCTAACTGGGTCCAGGGGCGGCGGACTTGGGGATGTCCGTCGCCCTCCATTCATTCGGTCCCGAGGTGGCGGCGCGTGGTGTTCCCGTGCACCCCTCTTTGACGTCGTGGGGGGAGTCAAACACCTCACTCCCCCCGCTGACCCGAGGTGGCCTGTAGAGACGGGTCGGCACCAGCCGGGGATTACGGAAGTCGCATTAGTTCTCGCGATCTCCGGTTGGTGAGAGATGGAGCACCGGGGTGGTTTTAGTCAGTAAGAGTCTGACAGACCTCTCCGCCCACCCCAGGGCGGAGGACATCCATGAGGACTTCCCCCGTTACAAAAAAAAAAAAAAAAAGGTACTGCCCACACGATAAGAAGATAGCTAGCGAAGCTAAACATTAATTTTGACCGTGGAATGCGTTCGAGATTGACTGTGTACGGGTGACTTTACCGAATTCGGTCGCTAGGCGATCGGTAAGTATGTCGAAACTTCCCGCCCTGGTCGGGTTGGACTTGCTATTTTCGAGTTCTTTCACTCTATTGAATAGGTTAGTAGATAGTCCGATAGTCATTGTTGTTATTGTGATCGAATAGTTGGTTCAAGATAATGGGAAAGGTAACTAACTAATATTGGCCAATAAATTAATATAACGAATTAATGAACTATGCCAGACCTTGTCAATGAAATTCCTAAAAGATTTTTCTAGCCATAGACGACCTCATTGTAGTCGGGAATACACGCACAACGACGCCGCCCACACCACCACCCACGTCTTGCGACGCCATTGATCATTAAAGACGCAATTTCGGGTTTCCTATGGAATTATCTATCTAAAGTTGTTCATAAGAAACACGGAATTTAGCCCAACGTACCTACTATATTTAGTTCTTCTAAAACATACTAGCTGGTTCGCCGTATGGTGCCGTAAAAGAATAATACCATCTCATCACTTCCCGTGGGTGTCGTAAGAGGCGACTACTCACCAGAGAATGGCAGCAGCGTTCTCTGTAAATACGCAACACCAAACACTGCGATCGCCAACCCACCTGCCAAGCGTGGCGATTATGGCAAACCCCTCTTTGGGGGAGACCTATGTCCAGCAGTGGACGTCTTCCGGCTGTTACGATACGATACTAGCTGGACAGAAGTATTTTTTTGATTTTTGGTACCCAGTGGCTTTCTTATAACCAGTTATGACTGCCTAATTTCGTTTTGGTGTAAGGGGACCCATTTAAAGGGGAGATAGGGAGTGATGGTTATAGACTATGTAAAAAAGTCCTTTTCATACCTAGGAAAAAACCGGCCAAGTGCAAGTCGGACTGGCACACGAAGGGTAAACCTTAATTTTTAAGCGTCAATAGAAATATACAATCTGTAAAAAATTCAACTGTCTACCCGTCTGTTCTTGAGATACAGCCCGCTGTCAGACAGACGGACGGACAGCGGAGGCTTAGTAATAGGGTTCCGTTGGTTACCCTTTGAGTACGAGACCCCAAAAATTAGGTAGGTGCAGACAGTTAAAACCGTTTATGACGACATAGTTTCGAACAACATACCGGTTATATATCAATAAAAAATCAATAAAATCATAGGTCCCGGCTGAATGCTAAATGCCCGCCTTTATCAAAAATCTATTTACAAAAAAATACAACAGACGAAAGCTATTTTTTCAAGTATTAGGCCGACGCGACGTCATCATCTACTTACGCAAAAATCACATCATACAAGGAAGCAAAAACTACTGAGCTAACTTACGTCTGTACCTATACAATCAATAATACTAAGTACCTAATTAATAAAAATATGTTTTTTTTTACCTCGAATACTCACTGGTTGTCTCTTGATTGCTTGTCTCACACTAGGTATCGGTATTCCCGACCAAATATGATCAGTCCCTTCGATTCGTGCTACTTCGTTGGGCGGACACTCACAAATAACGTTTCTATAGGTTCTGTAGATCCAGAGATACAAACTCACAAAATTTAACTCTATAGGTATAATATTAGTATAGATTTAGACTGACGAAAACAAACAACTATGAGCAATCTGCACCCTAGCAGATCTAAACTATAAATAAAGCACATATTTGGAATTGACGATAACTCTCAATTTTTGTTTTTAGTTATTCTTATTAACTAAGCGTACAACACTTAGTTAATTAGATATAATCAGTAAATATTTAATAACCTACAATTAATTAATTAGATACCTATTAAATTAGTAATTATTTAATTACACTCTCTAATTCTCAGTAGTCGTTATGGATTGTCAGAAGCCAGTAAATCTGACTCCAGTCTTGCCATGAAGTTACCCAGATAATGGGAGGTCTGGTAGGCAGCCGCTCCACGTAAAATACTGGTAGGTATTCAGCTTAATCCTGAATACCTACTTAATCCGGTTTGACTGGAAGCCGACCCCAATATAGTTGGGAAAAGGCTAGGCAGATGATTAGGCACTCTCTAATTTTCGAAATCGCTTATCCATCCGCCTTCCTCTTCTGATGAATCATCAGCAGTTGGTGTAGTCCAGCAACTGCATGTTAACATTGGGTTTGGATTTTGAATAAGATTTAAAGTAAGCCAGTGGGTGATGTATTTTTAGCAAATTTTTAGTCCTTCCTCCCCCTTGTGATATGTGATGGTGAGGTTTATACCATATCCATGCGAGTCGGACCCCCTTCGTGTACGAAGGGTTCCGTACCATAAACCTTACTTTGTATTATTTGTTGTTATAGCGACAATAGATATACTCAATCTGTGAAAATTTCAGCTGTCTACCTATTACGGTTCTTGAGATACAGCCCGCTGACAGACAGACGGAAGGACGGACGGACGGACGGACGGACGGACAGCGGAGGCTTAGTAATAGGGTTCCGTTGGATACGCTTTGGGTACGGAACCCTAAAAATCAGAATATTATTTTTATTCGCATTCAACGAAAAAGTAAATACAAGTGATATCTCACTGCAACCCCTTGTGATATTTCGTGTTTTTTTTAAGGATGGGAAATCATCAAATGACTCCTCCCGCTCTGTGTGAAGCAGAAGGGAGTGTCAGACTCTTACTGACTAAAACCCATCCGTGTTCCTCCTAATGCGCTTTGCGTTCCAGGGGCGCGGTGGCCTTTTCAAACTAATTCCATAACCCTAATGGGGGTCATCCTAGGGGCTATTATTAAATCTAATACTGCAGAAGGCAGGCTAAGTAGGGGGGGAGACCGAGGAGAGTTGTAACAAAGGAGAATTGTGACAACGTTGATTTCTCGGAACCTGTGACCGCTAGCGAGCTGGCAAAAGCGCATTTTTGTTTCTTTGAGAGGCGCTGTTTGACGCAGTACCTACGCACCACTCGCGCACGAGAAACGGTTTTCAGTGTCAGTGTACGACATCTGCATACAAAAAATTGCAAAAAGTAAGTTTTTCCCCAAAATTTTGATTGCATATATGTCTTTACGTATTACGTTTGCATTGTTATATTTTTTCTCATATGCTTTGGTTTTTCAAGTTTTATAGCGTGACTAGTTGACCCGCGCAACTTCGTCTGCGTCACAATTTTCATTACTGCTCCGCTCCTATTAGTATTAGCGTGATGATATATTTTATAGCCTATAGCCTTTATTATAATTTTTTAAATCGGACCAGCTAGTCTATTCTGTAAGTAACCATTTCGATATCGAGCTTCACCTGAGTGAGATAGCTCACAAAGTGAACTTTATTCCACACAACAGAAAGGTGTTACGTTTATACTCACCTCGGATTCCGCTGTCGAGACACGAAAATGTTGTTACAGAATAGCACTACAGTAGTTCCTGAGATTAGCGCGTTCAAGTAAACAAACAAACACTTCAGTTTATATGTACATATATTAGTATCTAGAGTATAGATATTGTTTTTTGGTATTGACATCGTGTTTAGAAATTACGAATTATTATTCTGACCGGTTCACGATTTTTTGCTACAAGGCGGGTTGTGACAGCTTTTAACAACTCTCCTATTTTATTATTTCTGCTTTTCTGGCAAGGTTTCTTTGTATTGTGGTGTGATGTCACATGCTGAATTTCTGTCATTGTTTCAGAATTCCAAGCTGCGCTTGCCTCGCAATGTCTTTATCCGCCTCAAGACGAATTATAGTGCTTATAGATGGGCAATCCACCCACCCGGGTTTAAACCCAGGTGAGTATAAACCGGGTGTTTTGAGTGTTTTAGTATAAACACCCGATTTCCATCCAAGTTTCGGGTGTAAATGTAAATCGGGTGGGTTTTTTTATATTAATAACCTTTAGTTTTTAATTATTTTATTTTATTATACATAAGTACCTAGGTGAAATCAAATAATGCAAGAAAATACCTTTTCCTGATGCTAATGAAAAACAAAGTACCTATTCTTAACAATCAATCACTGGCTCGCAAGGAAATGCGGATGGAGTCTCTGAACGGGGACCCGTGGGGAAGACCCTACAAAACGGTGCGGAAAAAGCTCCGCACCTGGGCCCCCCTGTTGACGCAGTGTCACCGGCCCCCGCTGGTTGAGGACGTGGTGAGCGCTCTGTTCCCCTCGCGAGGGGAGCATACTTCCCCGCCTATGGCTCCGCCACCTGCGGTGCCCGATGCGGACTACTCCGATGACGACGATGATGATGCTCCTGAGGTGACTGAGGTAGACCTGAGAGTGGCGGTTAACAGACTGAAGGCCAAAAATACGGCCCCAGGACCCGACGGCTTCCCTGGAGTTGCATCAGGGAGGCACTTCGGTATCACCGGGTGCCGACCTACCTCCGTCGCGTAGTCGAGGATTACTTGACGGACAGAGCCGTCATCTACCCCGGTCACCTGGGAGAGTGGAACCGGCGAGAGATGTCGTGCGGTATTCCACAGGGTTCCGTTCTGGGGCCGCTTCTGTGGGACATCGGCTACGACTGGGTGCTGCGCGCCGACCTCCCTAGTGGCGTCAGCGTTGTGTGCTATGCCGACGACACGCTGGTACTGGCGCAAGGGGGATCGCACCAAGCGGCGGCTGACGCTATGACACGCGGGGTTGCGATAGTCGTTGAGAGGATCCGGCAGTTGGGTCTCGAGGTGGCCCTACACAAGTCCGAAGCCATGTGCTTTCATGGATCTCGGAACAGACCACCGTCGGGATCCCAAATAACGGTAGGAGGGGTTCAAATCAGCGTCGGATCGACGATGACTTACTTGGGTCTCGTTATTGACAGCCGCTGGAACTTTGTTGAGCATTTCCGACGTTTGGCTCCTAGACTGGAGCGAGCCGGGGCTGCCTTCAAGCGGCTTTTGCCCAATCTAGGGGGTCCAAACGCCTCCTGCCGGAGGCTTTACGCGGGGATCGTGCGGTCCATGGCCCTTTATGGGGCGCCGGTGTGGGCGCCTACTTTGAGGAAGCGACCTGCCCGTTACCTCAACTCGTCCCAGAGGGTGATGGCCATCCGGCTTGCCCGGGGATACCGCACGGTCTCTGGCGAGGCGGCGAACCTCCTTGCCGGACTGCCGCCATGGGATCTAGAGGCGAGAGCCCTCGTACTCATTTACGAATGGCGCCTGGAAGTGCTACGCCGGGGCGAGACTCCTCTGCCGCGGCAAATCGCAGTACGGCGGGCGGAGCTCCGGCAGGATCTCATGGCAGTATGGAGACAAAGACTGTCCCAACCCAGCGCTGGTCACGCCACAATTGCGGCGATAAGTCCCCTCTTTGAGGAGTGGCTAGAGCGGCGCCACGGCGTCCTTACTTTCCGCTTGACGCAGGTACTCACCGGACACGGTTGTTTCGGGAGGTACCTGTTTCGAATACGGCGGGAGGATACGCCCGGGTGTCAACACTGCGAGGATCGCCCGGAGGACACGGTGGAGCATACGGTTGAGGTCTGCCCTGCTTGGGCGGAGCACCGCCGTGTCCTCGCCGAGGCGATCGGCGGCGGCGAACTCTCGCGTCCGGCCCTGGTTCAGGCTATGGTCCGAAGCGAGGAGACATGGGAAGCGGTCACCTCCTTCTGCGAAGCAGTAATGCTAGCAAAGGAGGAAGCCGAACGTGTTAGAGAAAGGGAAACCTCACGCCCCAGCCGCCGCAACAGAAGAAGACGCCCCGGGCGTCGGGAGTCGCAGGGCAATTTTCGGCCACCGTAAGCGCGAGCCTGCGGACGGCGAGCATTGGGTGGCTCGCCGTCTGATCAGAACCAGGCCCGGGTGGACGGCGCGCTGTGTTCCACGCGTGCCTCAAAGAGCTGTCAGCGTAAAAGACGGGGCCCGCTAGGGCCAGTGCCTGCTGGGGCTGCGGACTTCGTTCGAAAGAGGCACCGTACCCTGGAACGCAAAGGGCACTGGGAGAAACGCGGATGGGTTTTAGTCAGTAAGAGTCTGACACTCCCTTCTGCTTCACCCAAAGCGGGAGGAGTCATTTGATGATTTCCCATCCTTAAAAAAAAAAAAAAAAAAAAAAAAAAAAAGGACCCGACGGCTTACCTGGAAAAGCCTGGGTCTTGGCCTTGGATTAAGAGGGTTCCTAAGCGCATGCTTATGGAGAGGGGCCAGGTTGGAAGACGGGGAAACTGGTCCTCATTAAGAAGCCGGGGCTTACTCTCCGTCCGCATACCGGCCCATCGTGCTGCTCGATGAGGTGGGCAAGCGGAGAACCAGTACGGGCCGCTCGACGGTGGACGCCATCATGCGCGTGAGAGCTCTCTCGAAGGGGGACACGCGATTTCCCAGGGCGGAGTCGCCTTGGCGGTGTCTCTAGACATCGCCAATACTTTTAACATCCTGCCCTGGAGTTGCGTCAGGGAGGCAATTCGGTATCACCGGATGCCGACCTAACTCCGTCGCGTAGCCGAGGCTTACTTGACAGATAGAGCCGTCATCTGCCCCGGTCACCAGGGAGAGCGGAAACGGCGAGTGATGTCGTACGGGGTTCCACAGGGTTCCGTTGTGGGGCCGCTCCTGTGGGATATCGGCTACAACTGGGTGCTTGCGCGCCGACCTCCTTGTCGTCAGCATTGTGTGCTATGCTGACGACACGCTGGTCCTGACGCAGAGGGGGTTGCACCAAGCGTCGACCGACGCTATGACACGCTGGGTTGCGATAGTCGTTGAGAGGATCCGGCAGTTGGGTCTCGAGGTGGTCCTACACAAGTCCGAGGCCATGTGCTTTCATGGATCTCTGAACAGGCCACGGTCGGGATCCCAAATTACGGTAGGAGGGGATCCGTAATGACGTACCTGCTGGGTCCTTGACAGCCGGTGAAACTTCGTCATCATTTCCGACGTTTGGCACCCAGACTGCCAGGGTCCAAACGCCTCCTACTGGAGGCTCTACGCGGGGGTCATGCGGTCCATGGCCCTATATGGGTCGCCGGGGTACCTTCTTTGAAGAAGCGACCTGCCCGCTACCTCAATGCGTCCCAATGGGCCATGGCCATCCGGCTGGCCCGGGGATACCGCACGGTCTCTGGCGAGGCGGCGAGTCTCCTCTGCAGCGTCAAATTGTGGCACGGAGACGGAGCTCCGGCAGGATCTCATGGCGGTATCGAGACAGTGACTGTCGCAACCCAGCGCTGGGCACGCCACAATCCAGGCGAAAATTTCCCTCTTTGAGGAGTGGCTAGAGCGGCGCCAAGGCGTCCTCACACCTTCCACTTGACGCAGGTACTCACCGGACACGGTTGCTTCGGGAGATACCTGTTTCGGATTCGGCGGGAAGACACGCCCGGGTGTCAACACTGCGAGGATCGCCCGGAGGGCACGGTGGAGCATACCGTTGAGGCGATCGGTGGCGGCGACCTCTCGCGTCCGGCCCTGGTTCAATCCATAGTCCGGAGCGAGGAGGCATGGGAAGCGGTCACCTCTTTTTGAGAGCAGTAATGCGAGATAAGATAAAGAATAATCTTCTATATCTATATCTATCTATACATAATTATAATAAAATCGTAGACCAACCCTGTACATTGAATATTTTTGCATAAAAATTAACATAGCAAAGTTTGGAAAAAGATACAAAACACAAATATGCTATTTTTGAAATTTTTGTCTGTTTGTCTAGAGTCTAAATTCAACTATTTTTTAAGTTTTTCTTATTTTTCTTAAAGCTTATGAAAGTTATACTTCTTAAAACCATATCTAAGAAAGGTTAATAATATATAGAAGAATAATTTGTGGTTTAATTTTGCATAATAGTTTTAATTTTTTAATAATAAATTATTACCTATGGCTTTAAGCCGTCGAAGTGAGCGCACGGCTCGCTTCGCGTAAAGTATGGAAATGTTAGATTTCTACTTCGCTCGGTCTACCTGCTCTTAAGTTATCTCAAGGGTCCACCGAGGTTAAGCTACGTATGCCGATGATGGGTCCATAGAAAGTAATACGGATGGGTGATCATCTATTATAAGCATCCCGAGAGTCCGAAATTCCAGGTGTGCCTTGGAATATACCGGTCACACAGTATGATCTTCAAGGCTTAGTAACACTTGCCATCTGAGGATTGGTTGAACATTTTAACCGACTTCTTCAAAAAGAAGAAGGTTCTATGTATTTTTTTTTTATATAAATGTTCACCGATTCTGGACCGATTTTAAAATTCTTTTTTTATTCGAAAGCCTATACTTCTGAGGTGGTCCCATTGTCACCAAGTCAGAATCTGATGATGGGATCCCATGAAAATCGAGCGAAACCCTCAAATTTTATAAGCACATACACTGTTTTTCATAAACTTTCTAACGCAATTCAGATATTTGTGCCTGGTAATCATCATTTCATGTTGCTGAGCTGATGACGGAAGGTATAAGTCAGGATCGGATGACGTGATCCCATGAAAAATGTTTGTTCAGCGATATTTTCGCCTATTATTAGCCGATCTGGATGATTCTTTTTTTGTTTGGAAGAATATTTTCTCGGACTGGTCCCATATAAATTTGGTGAAGATCTGATGAAGAACTTCGGAGGTAGGCAACGGAACTCTTCAATAAATGATATGATAGCAAATGGATCGGGATTTCTGTAATCGCATGTCTGTTGATTGTTTACGCCAGTTCATAACATAATATCACGCCGGCACGCTGTTTGTGGTTTCATTTTTTAGTGGTATATACATATAATAGTGGTTCATAAACGAAATAACCAAAAACACCGACTTCCGAAATTAAAGTGATTTTTTACTTTGTAGTGTTTTGTTTTTGGAAGTCGGTTTTATAACATACACACTGCCGATCGACACTCGAATATTAATGTGGATGGATGGATTGTGTGAGGAACGATATGAAAGAGATGGGAGTGAGTGATAGCTTGATAGCTGATAGGACAGAATGGAAGAAAAAAACGTGTTGTGCTGACCCCAAGTAACATGGGATAAGGGCAGGAAGATGATGATGATGACGGGTCGATCGACCCGTGTGACTTATTACTTGGCTACGAGCTCCTCATTCAATCAGTCTCCCCATTCAGTACTTAAGTACCTACTAAATATCTTTTAAAAATATCGATGTATCTTTTAAAAATATCGATTATTCTTACACAATAAATATCGGTAAAACTGTAATCCTAATACATAAAATGCGCTGTAAGAAGCACTAAGAGAAGATTCCTCCGTTACTGAGCCAGACAACGCACAGCCAAAACTGCTGGTCGTAGAAAGCTGAAATTTGGCATGTACGAGTAGGTAGGTCCCTTAGGAAGTGAAGGCGAGCACTAAGAGAGAATTTCCCGAAATTTCTATAGAAACGGGTAAAGACAGTATATACGCGTACGAAGTCTCGGGCAAAAGCTAGTTATAAGATAAATATTCTTATAAAAGTGATTTTCGTATGAATAAAAATCACTTTTAACATAAATACAAGATGTTAATTTGCATCCTAGTCAAATTCAAGGACGTAATTATGCTAATGATTCTCGACCCAAATCAAAAATAAAATGGGTAGATATATTTTTTTTTTTTTCTTATTTTCGGAAATCCGTAAGTGTGAACAAGCCGTATTTAAACGCAGCCCGTCTGTTACTAGCCCTACTTATAACCGCGCTTTCACACACAAACAAACGCAAACAATACATACACAACGCATACGCAAACTATCATTCAATAAATTCGTAGGTAATCAATTCCAACCCAATCACGGTGCGGGTACTCTCCCGCGCAAGCTCCCAGCCCCACCCCCGCGACCCCGGAACTAACAGTGTATTTGATGTTGCAGAAGCGCGCGTGCGTTTTGCGAATTCCGCGAAGTGCAAGATGACGGACAATTATTCAAATGTCGAGTTGGTAGAGGTGGTCCACCTGTATGCCATCAGTGGAGACAGCCTACGTGGAGCCATCCTGATGTTCACGGAAATGTTTCCTGATCGGAAACCCCGTCACAGAGCGTTATGGTGGCTGCTACGCAGAGACTGCGGGATCATCGGCAGTTTCGCTCGCGGCAGCGTAGGTCTGCCTGTCGCCTTGCAGGAAGACATCCTGGAATACTTCCAGCGAGACCCACGGGCAAGCACGCGGGAGGCTGGTCAACACTTAGGAGTGCACCACACCACAGTGTTTTGCCTACTGAAGCGTGAACTGCAGCACCCGTTCCTCAAGTACGCGAGTACTTGACCGAAAGTTTTGGTGACCACTGGATCGGTCGCGGAGGACCTGTGGTCTGGCCTGTGACAAGTGTAACGTAAAAAGTATGAGTAGTATGACCCGAAGACTTACGAAAGAATACTTAAAACTTACAATCAACCTTAGATCACTATTATAAGGTTCATATTACACTGCAGTTGTTAGTTCCGTCTCACTCGCAAGTCACGTGCATGCCACGCGACGCGTGCTATCATGGCGGCGGCTGCCGACCAATAGCGGTACAGGAAACAGAAGTGCAGTGCAGGGAGCGTGCCGATTGGTCAATAGCACTTTGAAAATTCGTCTTCTGCGCAGGTACATCGGCAAGCCATATCAGTTGGGTACTACTGTACACAGCTGCATTGTCGCTATGTGCGTAGTCGGGCGATTCTCTTTTCTTTGTATTGAATTAAGGGTTTAATTCTGAAATACTGCAAAATTTCAACAACAAAAATGCAGTATTATTAGCCATTACATTCAATTGATTATTTATGTCTTTTATGACAACCTGAAATTTGACGAGGATGCAAAACAACACCTTGTATTTTTTAACATCACTAATGTAATTTCGTCAAATCAAGTAAACATCCAATTTTCTGGGTGTTTTTGGGTGCTTCCGGGTGTTTATCGGGTGTTTACCAAAGCACCGGGTGAACTCGGTAGTTGGCCCATCTATAATAGTGCTGCATAGGATGCTCTAGGACGATCAAGGATCTATCCTTATTGTGAGTGCTCCATGCATGCTACACCATTTCAAAGAACAGATGTTGTTCAATCATGCGTCGTTTAAGAGAAGCAATCCTTACTCCTTACTTATCCTTACTAATATTATAAGTAAGTTTCGCCTAGAGCCTGAGAAAGGAAATAGGCTACCTACTTTTTATCCCTGGAGTATCCGGTACCCGCGGACGAAACCGCTGGCAGAAGCTAGTCAAAATATATTTCAAAAGGATTTTGCACAATTTTGTCTAATTTATCTTCTATCTTTTTTTCTGTACCTATAAAATAAAAATCAATTGCTGTTCGTTAGTCTCGCTAAATCAAAAATGGCGTGGCCGAGCTTATTTTTTTCTTGTGTTCGTATTTGCCAGGACGAGATTTGTCTGAAACAATATAATATTTCGAAAAAAATGCACCCCTGCGAAGCTGGGACTGGGAGCTAAATTCAAATGCCAAGGATTGCCTATCAGAAGTCAATAACTGCCACACAACGTCTGCGAATAAAAACAAACGAAGAGTAATATGATGCTGAAACGGTAGGTAGTCTTTATTATTCATATCAATTCAAATGAATATTGTTCCAACGCTTAACTATAAATTAGCGGTGATGAGCTTGTCGGAAATGTAGCAATCATCCCGCCTATCAGATTACTCTTGAACATGGGCCTTGGAAGATGCAATTTAGGTTCGCCGCTACTGTTGTGTGAGCTATTTGAGCTTCGCTACAATTTTCTTTAAGTTGTCAAAGTAACAATTAGATACAGACGGACTCACATGACAGGTTAATAATGGTGAATTTTCAAAAATAAGAACCCAGAGTTTCCTCGCGCATAAAGTAGGTTTTCTTTTGACAATTCATACAGAACTGGCCGTCAGTTTAATTTAAGAAATAGAAAAATCTGTTAACTTCCGAAAATATTAATTTTCTCTGTAGTAAGTTGGTAAGATAGCCATCAGTTTTACTCGCCTGCGGCAAAACAAAAGCAATGGTTATGATTTTAGCAGTTAATAATGTAAGTACTTGTGTTCAGCTGTTCGTACATCGTATCTATTTCAGGAGAATTTAGGTACGCCACCATAATGGGCGCCACATAAGCGAGAGGTCCTCTTCCTTGAAAGTGACTTTGACGTAGGTAAGGCTGGTTTCACATCTGTCCGAGAGACCCGTACGGGCCATCCGTACATGGGAGACCCCTGTGGAACATTGTTATAGCGGGCTGCCCGTAGGCCGTACGGGTCTCCCGAAGGCCGGACAGCCAGTATACTGACTACAATAGTATGATTGTAGTCTTTGCGGACAGTTGTGAAACCAGCCTAAAAATGATGTTAACGTCAATAGTTGACGTTAACATCATTTTTTAACGTCAATTATTGACGTTAACATCATTTTTAGGCTGGTTAAGGTGACACGAGTTAAATTATTTAACTCGTGTCACCTTGAACAGTACCTTGCCAAATTGAATGAGTTTTGGCAGATGCCTGCACCTGACGACTCAGTGCTGCCACCTGGTGTACCTTCGTCAATTTAGGAAACCCGCATTAGTTAGAAATAGCAACGAGCGTTAAAAAGCGCTTGTATAAAACAAATGAGAATCAGAACATATTTCCCGAAAGAAAGCCCGTGAAGCAGGGCTAACGGCGTTTTCGTTGCAAGTGTTACCATTGCTTGGTTTACTGTTATTTCTTCTTGGTAACCCCAAAAAATTGTTTCAAGGCGGGATCCAAATCACCATAGATAATACACTATATTAAAGTAATACATCCCACATCCCCACCTACTTGGCTGCATAGAGCATGGTTACACCTCAGCAGCGTACATACTTTCTAAACAAACCAATCGTATCTGCTAGTCTTACATCCAGTTTACCCATAGAAACTGACAGCCGTGCCAAGTCAGATTATGAACTAATACTTGAGCTTGCTAAATTTGCGCTGAACCGAATATTATTTGACTAGATGACCCGCGCAACTTCGTTTGCGTCACAATTTTCATTACTGCTCCAACCCTATTGGTCTTAGCGTAATGATATATAGCCTTCCTCGATAAATGGGCTATCTAACACTGAAAGAATTTTTCAAATCGGACCAGTAGTTCCTGAGATTAGCGCGTTCAAGCAAACAAACAAACAAACTCTTCAGCTTTATATATTAGTATAGATAGATGAGTGATAGCGTCTCTAGACCCTGTCTATGCTGCCGATGCTGGGACAGACGCGAGTGGTTAGGAGTCTAACTATGACGTCTTATTGCCATCATGATTCCGTTGAGAATAAATATTAAATTAAAATTTAAAAAACCACCGACAAAAAAATAAATTCGAAAAGTAAAAAAAAATACGTATCTATCCAAATTTTTGTATTTGTTAAGTACCTATATTATTAGTGACGCGATGACGCTTGGCCCAAAGAACTACCGCTAGAAAACCTGCTTTCAAATAAAAAATTGCATCCAAGTCGGTTCACCAGTTTAAGAGCTGCGGTGCCACAGACATACACAGACAGACCCACATAGCGGTCAAACTTATGACACCCCTCTTTTTTAGCCGGGGTTAAAAAAGGGATAGTGCTATACGTCATGTATAGCTCCATCCCTCTCCTACACTAGAACCATGATGGCAATTCACTTATCATTATTGTTACAATATTCGCGTGACTACAAAATATACCTTACCATTTCCAACATAAGGTTAATTTTGTGTAGTACAAACGCCAAAAGAAGCTGGCGGACCCTGGCAATGGCCGGGATTAACGCCAGGTGGAAGAAGAAGACAAACGCCAAATGAAGTGCCAGCATGAGACGTACTAGTAGATACCCTATGCTATCCTTGGCTGGCATTTAGATCAAAATAGTGAAAGGCAAAAGGGAGTAAGTACCCTCAATTTCAAAACCACATCTCAGTGTTGTATGAACTTTATTTATAATAATTAATATTACATCATGATTTAAACATTAATTTACATAATACAATAAATAAATGCTCACAATAATCAATATGAAGTCATGTTTAAAAAGCGAATGTTTTACACTAGACATTAATAGAAATTAACCTAATTAACGAAACAAAATTGGAATCAGGTAATTTTATCAAATAAAATGAAATAGAAAACAAAACTAAGGACTTTACTAGTTTCTGTAGCGTAACTCTTTAAGGTGGATGCTCCAGGGTGGCCCGCGAAATTCAAATATGTTTATGTTTTTTGCAATTTGCCGGTCAGTGTGAAGCTGTATGTGGACCAAATGCGGTCTGCGACCGTAACGCGTATTTATCTAAAGAATTATAACCATTTTAATCGTCTATATTGCCCTCTTTGTTCATGTAGTTCGAAAGAATGAATATTTCAGAAATAATCATTCTTTCGAATTACATGAACTTAAAGGGGTATATTGATGATTAAAATGGTTATAATTCTTTAGATAAATACGCGTTACGGTCGCAGATCGCATTTGGTCCACATACAGCTTCACACTGACCGGCAAATTGCAAAAAACATAAAAATATTTGAATTTCGCGGGCCACCCTGGAGCATCCACCTTAATAGAAATCGTAGAGTGAGTATCCTAACTATAAGCAATTCGAATATTTTTTTTAAACATATCGAGTACATTGTTTTCATTAAAATTATGTAATGAAACTACAAACTCATACTACAGGTTAAGTCAATAAACAATTAAAATATTAAACACACTTCAGTTTTCATAATCTTTTCAGTACAGGACAAAGACATTGAGTTTAACATCCCGAAAATTACACGGACTGCATTAGTCCTAAGGCATTTTATAGGTACAAATAAAGATATTTTCTTTTTAAATTGCCATTAAAATGGCATTCTTTTAAAGACAAAATAGTTGAAATGAATGAACACAATGGCAGATAAATAGTTTGATGAAAATGGACAAACAATTTTGTACACAGAAATCCAATACTGGGAGGAATGTATCGATTACATTTGCTGGTTAATGAAAACGTGGGGGTACTAAGAATATTAATATATGGCCTCATCTCAGCTCTTACAAGTTTTCTAACAAACCTACTGGATGACGACTGGTCGCACATCAACGAACTAACACTCAGAACACAACTCTTCAAACACCAATCTTCGAGTAAAAACAAATTCTTTGGAGAATCAGATGGTCGATGGATTAACGACTAACAAAATCGTCAATATCGGAACCGGTAACTCGAAAATAACCCATTATTATTAGTAAAATTATCTGATTTTATTATTATTGGATTATTTTCAAGATGATCTTACCTTCGCAAAAAGATCCAACAACAAGTCTAACGCTGTTTAAAAAATATATTTTAATAAAAACCACCAACAACCATCTAACTCACCCAAAACGAGTATTGCTAAATCATAACCGCAAACTCTTTAAAACAGTCTTCGAACGAACACAACCGAAAAACTCAACACAAATCCAAATAAAGACACAAAATTAACTTACAGTAACATTGTCATTAGTAATATATCACCTACATCAATAATAGTTTTCAAATTGAATGAAAACTACATTGAACCATGATAGGATACAAAACTAGGGTTATTGCTCTTGCTACAGGAGGATTACTTCGTATAATTCATTAATATTATTAAACCATCGATTATTGTGGTGATTGGCTAAGGGATACATACTGCACCTCCCGAACCTAAAGTGCAGTAACTGCTAAAAACTTGAAAACTTTAAAAAAGAAAAGTATTATCATCATATCAGCCGAAAGACGTCCACTGCTGGACATGAACCTCACCAAAGTGTCGCTACAGCAACCGGTCCTGCCTGTGTGTCTCGCATCCATCGACAAAGCAAAAGAATATTTATGGTCTAAAGTTTTCATGTTTCCGATGTCGACTTTAGGTTCGGGGCGCAGCGTTTCACTTTATCATAGTAATCATAAAAAGACTAACATTTTATGTTGTTCATATATTTTCGTTTATACATGGGAATTTTAATTTTCTAAACCACAGAAGTTAGTACCATACGATATTAATTTTAGCTATAAACAATTTCTTTTTAGATGACTGTAGCCTAATGAAGAATAAACGGAGAATATGTACAGTATAAGGAAACAATGGAACACCTTTAACTGAGAGAAACATTTTTTTAAATGAATAATAACCCTAGTGGCTTAATTTCATTGTATAACCTTCAGTAAATAAGAATTGCCACTTTGTGTATTAAACGTGAATGGGGCACGGCTGCTTACGGTACAGAATACATGATTTTTGTTTAGTGCGACACGGAGTGGCAAATAAATGGATGACTACCTAAACCAAAGTAGGTAGGAGAGACATCCCCTATAAATTTGCCCCATCTTGACTCCGTCTAGCTTCAACGCATTGCGATAACCCAATCTCTGTTTAGTATACTTTAAAAGTTTTTTTTTACCAAACTACGATCACTTTTGTCACATTAAGAAGTGATTAAAGTAATTGACTGGCGTTTACTTTTAGACGCGTCGATAACGTTACAGAAACCGGATCTTCCTCTTGACTTAGCCACACCCATCACATTTGAATAAGTTAGCATTCCATTTGCTTACTACTCCGCGAAAGTGCAACATCAAGTGCAATGAGACACAGTGGAATATACATTTGTGAATTTTATTATTTCGTTGCCAATGTGACTACAGTTGGCCAAGTCTAATTTAATACCACAATTTTTAATATTCGATCGACATTTCAATAATATCATCGTTAACATGGAATTTCGTTATTTTCTTTTTTTTAGTAGTTATCACGGTTTTTTTCGTTACACACAGTACACGCTTAATTTTAACATCCAAATTTCTCACTGTTTCAAGATTCACTAACATCTAGACAAACCACGGCAAGTAACGCATGGTCAGCAAAAAATATATTTTGTATAATATAGGGAAACACATAATCGAAAACTAATGTTAGTCAGAGTTATTTATTCTTCAAATTATCATAGTCTGTTAGTATTGTTAGCTACATTTGTTGCTGACCGACATTGAATCATATCCAATCACGTATTTCTATGCAAACACATCAATTTAAAACAGATTCACTCCTATTTCATGGCTAGACATGACTTACAGTTAGCACCCATTACGTCTAAACTATCGATTTGAGTCCCAAACATCAGAAACAGCTGATACGGTAAGCCCTCTCTTTTTCAGACTCCTATCTATACTAATATATAAAGCTGAAGTGTTTGTCTGTTTACTTGAACGCGCTAATCTCAGGAACTACTGGTCCGATTTGAAAAATTCTTTCAGTGTTAAGACTATAGGCTATATATCATCACGCTATGACCAATAGGAGCGGCGCAGTAAGGAAAATTGTGACGCAGACGAAGTTGCGCGGGTCAACTAGTCTAAAAGATAGGGCTCAAATTGCTTCAAGAAATATTTCCTCTATTTACATTACACAACCACAGCCCTCTTTTCGGAACAAAATCGATTGATCAAGGCGCCTTTAGTAGCGTCCACCAGTTCTGCCGCCATAAGAAAAATGACGTATCTTCACAAAACGTAGTAATCGATTTGAGACCTTAAACTATTTTCTCAATGTCTGAAATTGGTTACTTCGTTTTGAGTAGCTACTTCCTTTTATGAGGGCAGAGTTCTTTCAGCTCACTGTAGGTCATGTCTAGCTACAAAAATCCAACATTAAAACACAACAATGTTCAAAGAGAGACAATTTTTTATTCTAACCGAGTCAACAAAATGATCCCTTACTAAGACAAGTTCATACATGAAGCGTAATACCCTGTGCAAGGCGATACTGTTTAAATATATTGTCATGTTCTAAACTTGAAGTCAGAAATTTAGATAGTTAACATGGTTTTGGAACCATAAACTCTATTTTATGTAATAAAAGGTTCAAATTTGATTGCAACACATTCCTTTTTTTATTCTATTCTATCCCGTTCTTGACCTCGAATTTGCCCAGAGGTTTCCTGGCCACTCATGCTTCACGTTCAGTTTCTTGTTGTCCATACTAGTAGAACGGTTTAGGTAGTTCAATATAGGTAAACAATCATGATGTGTCTTTTTTAATCTTCGTTCGGTTCGTTCCGTACCCGAAGGGTAACCAACGGAACCCTATTACTAAGCCTCCGCTGTCCGTCCGTCCGTCCGGCCGTCTCATATCCCATGAACCGTAATAGGTAGACAATTGAAATTTTCACCGAGTTTCGCTTTAACAAAGCGGCAACAGAATTTATATGAAAAAACAGAACAAATAATAAAAATACGATGGTACGGAACCCTTCATGCGCGAGTCCGACTCGCACTTGGGCGGTTTTTTTTATTAAAAACTCGATTTAAAAATAAAATGCAACTGAGAACCTATGTAAATACAACAATAACGATTACTAAATCAATTGAACCATTATTTTTAGCAGTACTTTATTTGTTTAATATATGTTTGTGTAAAAAGTCACATCCAGATTGTTTACCTTAACTACCTATACCTTAATAATATAAATAACATGAAACTCCCTCTCTTTGCAGAGCCTTGTCCTATTATTTGGCTCTCGTCATTCTTCGTACGTGTCTTTGCTGTGTCCTCGAGACATCTATCTGTTTTATGTTTGTTTGAAGTCAATCGTAGTCGAGTAAGCATCAATGAGTGTCAACTATCTAAGGTTCAAAATCCAAGTACACTTAGTAAGGGTTCACAACAATGGACGCTTGGACGCTACGTCGGAACACGCATAGGCCTCTAACATAGTCTTAGAAACTAGATGAGAGTGGGAAACTGTCTAAAAAATGAGATTAAAACAATTTCGAGTTACTTCAGGCAAGCCGAAGAATAATCAATTTACGAAACAAAACAAGCATTGGGTGTAGACGCGATTGAAAAAGGCGAGAGTGATTTTTTACGAATCATGGACGAATTCCGCAAATTTTTCAAATTTTTTGTCGAATAATTAACTAATTCGACCTTATTTTCCATATTTTAGGTTTAGTTGTCATATTCGACAGCGTTTTTCAGTTGTTTAAATGTCACTCTCTAGTGTTTGAACGCTATAGTGCAAGTGAATCGATGGCGTATGAGAGAGCTACCAAATCCTTGGGTGCTGTGTGCGTGAGCACTCTTATCTCTTGGAGGAGCTCTTGATCTGTTGCAGTTTGAGGCGCAGTGCGTCTACCTCGGCTTCGTTGCGTTGGGAGAGCGTCTGTGTTGTGTGTAGCTGTGGGAGAGAATTATAACATGTTAGATTGCTTCTATAGCTATAGCAAGGGATCTGATGGTAAAATTTAAGACTATACGATGCGTGATAGCGGCAAATTCGATCGTCACCGCCGCTTGTCGTGGAAAGAAAGATTTAAAAGTAGATTCAAGCCATGACTTGCAACTTTATTGGCCTTTTTTAGGATGGGATATCATCAAATGACTCCTTCCCCTCTGGGCACAGCGGAAGGGGAGTGTCAGACTCTTTCTGACTATAACCCACCCGTGTTCCTCATAGTTGCGTTTCAGGGCCGCGGTGACTCTGTCGAACAAATTCCTCCGAGTCAAGTGTAGATTTTGGCAAATGACACAATTACTTTAAACTGTTACTTTGTCTAAAGGAATGTCATTATCATAACATCTGAATTAGTAGTCTATTCTGTCAATATCTCACCATATAAACCCAGGTTGACTAAGCATGAAGTGAACTTCCATCTTGTTTGTATGGATTGACCGCTCACTTGATGTTCACTTTGTAGCGGCATCAATGCCGCCACAATAAAAACCAACGGAGCAAATCTACATTGTAACAAAAAGAAACACGACGCCAACTAGCAGCGAACTACTACGTCGAAATCATGCAGCGTTCAAGCAGAGTTTACCGTGCAGTTTGAACATATATAAATCAGCCCGAATAT
The DNA here is from genome assembly GCA_950371165.1 of Lacanobia oleracea. Classification (NCBI taxonomy): domain Eukaryota; kingdom Metazoa; phylum Arthropoda; class Insecta; order Lepidoptera; family Noctuidae; genus Lacanobia; species Lacanobia oleracea. The sequence continues at coordinate 17,657,398 of OX493386.1, forward strand.
CAACTATCGGGCAGTTGCACATACCAGACACAACAACCGTCAGGTCGGAGGATCTTCCCTTTTCAATGGAGGTTTGCGGGACTTTACACTCTGTTCCCCTTACCTCCAAACCACCTTAGCTTACACGGTCAGATGTTTACAGAATCGCACTGAAGAATATGTACACAGAATTCCATGGCCTATTCTACAGCGTCTAGAAGCTAAATAGTGCATGTTATAAGGTTAGGTTTTAACTTACGTCTAGTTGTGGATCGATGCTATGTGTCCGCGGTAACGTGTTCTCATTGATGGAGTCTGCGAGCGTTCTGTTGTCGCCGATGGGTGTGCGAGGCTGAGACGACGGGGAGGACTCTGTTTTTAAACCGGCTTTGGCCTAGAAATGAAATGATTAGTGAAGTAACTGCTGTAAAGAGGTGGATTGGTTTACCTAAAAGAACTTTGTGCTGTTTAAGAAGCTTGTACGATGTGATATTATTTTTATTAAAGTTGTATTTTACAATGCATTTCTTGTCTTTACTGGGCAAAGAAAATACTTTATTATTTATTTATTTGTTTGTTTCCTGTTTGTGTGGTCCATCTTCATTCAGCAAGTCTAAAAAGGCCACTTTGGTACAATCAGCCAGCACATCAAGCTACTCGAAACTGTCAAATATTCCCAATCAACCTTGAATCTAAACCTCTAGCGATAATGGGCGTGCAGACACTATAGGTGGCAGCACAGAAATGTTACTATCAGTTATGTTTCAAGTATAAAATTCGAAATAGCTACGCTAGAAGGCAGTCTTCTTCGCGCACGTTCCCCTAAACTGAACGTGCAGGAACCACAGGTGGCAGCACAGAAGCGTCAATGTCAAGTATTCTGGCCCTTAAAACTTCCAATATGCAACACTAGATGGCATAGTCAACGCCGTGCACCGTCCCTACAAAGATGAAAATGAAATTTGACAGATTGTTGTATAATTAATATTATGAGCCCTAGTGGCCTTTTTAGACCCGCTGATTTCTTCGTTTGTGGCGATTTCCATCCAACTCTGTTACGAAGTGTTAATAAATAAAAATAATAAAATGAACTGACCTGCAAAGCTCGAAGTCTTTCTAAGAATATCACATGTGATTTTTCGTCGTTTTCATTACTAATGTCTGTAACAAAATATAAAAAATGTTAGAATATTGTTCCCAATCGTAAGCTCCCAACGACGCTTCTTATAGTTGCGGCGAGAAAAGGCTCACAAATGCGAGCGGAAACTTCAAGAAAAAAGTCTAAAATATTTATTTCAAAAAGAGTCTATCTGGTGGGCACTGCGCTTCAAGGGCGTTCCCGAGGCCTATATTGACATTATCAGAGACATGTACCGCGATTCCGTGTCCTCTGTCCAGACCGCTGTTGGCGAATCGAATGGCTTCCCAATATCTGTTGGCGTTCACCAAGGCTCGGCTCTTAGCCCGTTCTTGTTTAACGTAGTGCTCGATGTAGTTACGGCAAACATCCAAGATCAGCCTCCATGGCTAATGATGTATGCCGATGACATCGCCCTCGTTAATCAGAACAAAGCCCATCTTGAGCGCAAAGTCAACATTTGGAAGGACACGCTTGAAAACGGTGGTCTGAGACTAAATGTGGCGAAGACTGAGTACATGTCCTGTGGCAGCACGGATACAAACACCATCCGAATAGGTTCGGACCTGATCAGAAAGTCCGATACGTTCAGGTACCTTGGATCCGTGCTGCACGAGTCTGGCAACGTGGACGACGATGTCCAAGCACGTATAGGCGCGGCTTGGGCGAAGTGGCGCGAGGTGACGGGCGTTGTATGCGACCGCAAAATGCCTCCGAAGCTCAAGGGGCAGATATATAAATGCATCATTCGGCCTGTCCTACTGTACGGGGGCGAGTGTTGGCCAGCACTAAGCAGACACACCCAGGAGCTTCGCGTCACGGAGATGAAGATGCTGAGGTGGATGAGTGGCGTAACGCGATCCGATCGCATACGCAACTCTTACATCCGAGGTAGTCTTGGTGTCCGTGACGTGGGGGAAAAACTGCAAGAGTGTCGTCTGCGTTGGTATGGCCACATCATGCGCCGCCCTATGGAGTACGTTGGTCGGAGATGCATGAATATGGCTGTTCTTGGGGCTAGGCCCCGTGGTCGCCCTCGCAAGCGCTGGCTGGACGTCGTCAAGTCCGACATGAGAGCCAATGGCCTGACTGAGAAGGATGTTGAAGATCGGGCAAAGTGGAGGAAGCTAAGTAGGAAGGCGGACCCTGGCAATAGCCGGGATTAACGCCAGGTGGAAGATTTATTTCAAAAAGACCATTTCTCTGCCGCGATATCGCAGGATATTTTTGGGACCCACATTGTGTTTGCTTTAGCCCATATTTAGTTGAATGACATAATATTGTTTCACATGAAATTCACTCACCGATGTTATCGGATTTGTAGTCGTGTTTGTAGATGGGCATAGAGGCGAGTTTCCTCTGCTCGGCGACCTCGCGTAGTCCTCTCTCCACGTAGTTTCGGAAATAGAACGACGAGCCTTGCATGAACGTCCAGATGTCGACTTCTGGATGACGCTCCTGGAACACAAAACACATTTGTTAAAAGGTTTTTTTTAAAAACTGGTATATACGTATTGCCGAGTTTTAAACTAGTAAAATACGCGTTCATAGTTTCGAAAGCACTTCATTCGTCTCATGTTAAATCTCAAGTTATAAATCATAGTTAAATATAGTTTGTAACTCTCTGCTATGACATCTTTGGAAATAGTTAACGGGCATAACTGATTAAAGATCATTGAGTTCTTTTGAATAAAAAAAACGTGGTTATGAGAAATTTACTTAAATATAGGGTAATTATAAGTTAAGATTTCAATCAGGTTGGTAGCCATTCAATTGATCAAGAGACACAGTGAATCCAGAGGCAACGACGCTGCGGATGAACTCGCTAGAAGGGGTTCGAGTATGTCAGCGATGGGACCTGAACTCATCGTGCCGCTGCATTTCGGGTACTTACGCAATCTGGTAAGGAAACGCACCGGAGATAAACATCACAAGCTATGGGTTGACCATAGTGAGTGTAGGCAGGCCAAAGAGGCACTTCTCTCTATAGATGGCCGATTCACAAAACAAGCCCTAAGACTGACTAAACAACAGTTGCGTACAGTCACAGCCGTAAAAACCGGCCATGGGTCTTTTAATAAACACCTCTATGCTATAGGAGTCACTGACAGCCCGCTATGCAGAGCCTACATGGAGGAGAATGAGACAGCATTACACCTGCTTCTAAGCTGCCCGGTAGTCGCGGATTACGGGGCAAAGTACTTCGGAAACCCAGGTTTCTGTGAGATAGTTGGTAACACCAAGGCGTTGCTGGCCTTCATTGGGGAGCTGGGGTGGATCGAATGACGCATTTGTCCCACCTGCACGCAAAATACGTGCTTAGTCGTGGAGTTGCGGAAACCAGCCCGATTTACATACATATAAGTTACGATTTAATTTCAAGTAATATCAGCTGATTATAGAGTCACTGATACTTTTTTTTTATTAATTTTATCTACTTGCGATTTATAAAAACTGGCATTCGGCTAAATCCGCCAGCTGAATGGCTGGACGCCAGCGCCGCGTTGTTCGGCGGCACCGACGCTACACTTGTATGACTGCTACATGCTACTCACCCTCAGGTCGTAGAGCTGCGACAAGGCGTCCTTGTTATGCTCCTTGCTGCCGATGCTCTTGAGTATGAGCGCCAGCTCCTCGTGCACGGCGCGCGGCAGGCGCCCGGACGCCAGCGCCGCGTTGTTCGGCGGCACCGACGCTACACTTGTATGACTGCTACATGCTACTCACCCTCAGGTCGTAGAGCTGCGACAAGGCGTCCTTGTTATGCTCCTTGCTGCCGATGCTCTTGAGTATGAGCGCCAGCTCCTCGTGCACGGCGCGCGGCAGGCGCCCGGACGCCAGCGCCGCGTTGTTCGGCGGCACCGACGCTACACTTGTATGACTGCTACATGCTACTCACCCTCAGGTCGTAGAGCTGCGACAAGGCGTCCTTGTTATGCTCCTTGCTGCCGATGCTCTTGAGTATGAGCGCCAGCTCCTCGTGCACGGCGCGCGGCAGGCGCCCGGACGCCAGCGCCGCGTTGTTCGGCGGCACCGACGCTACACTTGTATGACTGCTACATGCTACTCACCCTCAGGTCGTAGAGCTGCGACAAGGCGTCCTTGTTATGCTCCTTGCTGCCGATGCTCTTGAGTATGAGCGCCAGCTCCTCGTGCACGGCGCGCGGCAGGCGCCCGGACGCCAGCGCCGCGTTGTTCGGCGGCACCGACGCTACACTTGTATGACTGCTACATGCTACTCACCCTCAGGTCGTAGAGCTGCGACAAGGCGTCCTTGTTATGCTCCTTGCTGCCGATGCTCTTGAGTATGAGCGCCAGCTCCTCGTGCACGGCGCGCGGCAGGCGCCCGGACGCCAGCGCCGCGTTGTTCGGCGGCACCGACGCTACACTTGTATGACTGCTACATGCTACTCACCCTCAGGTCGTAGAGCTGCGACAAGGCGTCCTTGTTATGCTCCTTGCTGCCGATGCTCTTGAGTATGAGCGCCAGCTCCTCGTGCACGGCGCGCGGCAGGCGCCCGGACGCCAGCGCCGCGTTGTTCGGCGGCACCGACGCTAGCACTGCGCCGCCGTTCAGAGCGTCCGGTGTGTTCTCTTTCTTCTCGTCGAGTTTTAGTTGCTGTAAAGAGAATAACCAAGTTTACCGACTAGCGCAAAGGATTGTCAGACTGAAGTGGCAGTGGGCCCAGCACATTGCTCGCAGAACAATCGTTAGAGCCGCAAAGTTCTGGAGTGGCGACCGCGTACCGGAAGACGCAGCATTACCGCGGCCTCTCACAAGGTGGAGCGGTGTCCTGGTGAGGATCGCGGGTAGCCGATGGATGGGAGACGCACAGGACCGGTTGTTGTGGCGAAACGCGCCACCAGTGAACGTCTTTCGGCTGATATGATGATGAAAGAGAATAACAATATCTCAAAGGCTCGATTTTTCAGTCTGACTGATAGTTTTGAACGGAAAAAAAACGGGGGTTTAACAGCTTTTGTACACAAAACATGTCAACCAGCGATATTTATTGTTCATCTAAATGTTATCTGACTATTAAAAAATCAGCACTAAATAACAAAGTCGCAGACTGCCTCTGTTGTTGCGGAATTTGTTGGAAAGAGTTACCGCGGCCCTGGGACGCAAAGGGCATTAGGAGGAACACGGACGGATGAGCTTTAGTCAGTAAGGACTCATAAGACTGCCTCTGTTGGTTTCCCCGCTTACTTCTAAACCACGCAACGTAGAGCGATAAACGAGGAAGATTAGTGCGTATAATTTATACCAGTGCGAAGCCGAGACTGGTCGCTATTTATTAATAACGGCAATTGTAAGATTTTTGGGATAAGAGCGTCGCAATATTATTAAAAGGTATAATTGAATGTCAAAACCAAAAAGGGTCGGAACTCGTCATTATGAACATTTTTAGTAAGATACCCGACACAAAACTTCAAACCTTCATTTCTTTCTTTCAAAAAAGTTATCAGATGTTTTAAACGTTTAAATATAAATGGAAAATTTGTTTTTTTTTTTTTCAGTGGTATCCACCGCTTAAGTCTTTTGAATAGATAAACTATGGGAACGAGAAATAAAAATGTTTACCTTCAGTACTTTGAGGAGGTACGGATACAGATCAGATTCGTTGACATCTGGTATTTGAGTGAGGTGGTTCGTGATGGAGCCGCCCTTCATTTTGACTAGAGTATGCACCAATGTTTTCACTGTCCTGTAACATACAGTAATTTTATAAATTTCTTAATGATAACAGTCTAAACTTTATTACAAAGTTGCTTATTTGGACAAGTATAAATGGAAATGCAAGTAAAGCTATAAAAATTAAGCTCAATTTCTTCTATTAAAAATGTTTTTTAAGTTGCGTGGAAACTCGTAAAGAAGATGCTCATGCTCTGAGGAAGTAAATATCTTGGTAAGATGCTGGTAAGAATCTTGTCCATACTGCTGGGATTATGCTAAAAACCGTGGGATACCACTCCACTCCGTGTATTATGTTTCTTGAACAGTAATTTATTGCATTAGGATTCCATCCGGCAGAAGGCCGAAGAGCGGTAGTCGGGTAACTTTCATGGCATTACGTTAAATTTATTTATTACCGCGATGTATTTTTATACACAAATAAACAATTGATATTCCGAACATCCAAGTTCCACTTCAGCAAGCACTGCTGTATGCACTGCGATTGAGTCATTTTAGCTACATTTCCTGACTATATTATTTATTTCTTTTTAAGGTTGACTGGTAGAGAATGCTTCGTTGCATAAGTCCGCCAATGTACCACTATTCTACATGAAGTTTAAATACCATTCAGGACTTTATGTAATAACAAAATGACATAGACAATAGGCATACCTGTATGGCGTATCACTAATATCGGGGTTCTTCTTCCAGTAGCTATTAGGGTATGCTTTATAGAACAGGTGTATCCTGTAGAGCACGGCATCGTAGTCTATAGAGTTGACGTCCCACGTGGAGATCATCTTCAGCGTCTTCCAGAAGCACTTGAGCAGCAGGTCCTGGTAGCGCGGGCAGCCCGGCTCCGACACGCCGATTGACTCGTGGAGGAGGGATACTATTGCGCTGTGGACCAATGTGACTTTAATTACTTACTTATTCAGATTGTTTATTTATTTGTTTTTGCTAGAAATGACAGAAACATTTAGATAAAAGCCTAAATAACTTAGGGCAGGTTGATAAATTGATTCTGTCTAAAATTGAGTTGGTATCATCAGGTGAGATGGTGGTCAAGCGCGTGCCTATCAATAGTAAAAAATAAAAAAAACTGAACCACCTGCTGTCTTGGTTATACAATGTGAATTTTTCAAGTGGGTGTGGATGGAATTGTCTTGGGTCCCACAAAGAAATTAATCAGATAGAGTAGTAAAAAAAAAACCTATTATTTTTTCCTTATCACGCAGGAAACAACAGAGAGCTAAGCCAAAAGGCACTAACGGATATTTAAAACTGGGCTTTAGTTGTCATAATGGTTGCTGTGGGTGCGAGACGCACGGGTCCGGTTGTTGTGGCGGCACTTGAGGGCTGATATGATAATGACTAATGATTACAGCAATGTTGCATTTAGGTGACACATTGACTGCATTTAGGTGCAAAAAAACTTTCAAAAAACCCGACCGCTAAAAACGGCTAAAAAGTTCCAAACAAGTCGCTTTTCAAGCGGTCAAATCAAATCTGTGATTGAACCCTTGATAAGTTTTGAAGAAAATCGGTAATTTATATTTTTATATACCTACCCAGTGTCACTCTCATAATCAAGACGGATCTAACGACACCTCTCCAGCTAAAATGCATCAGTCGTTTAGGCTACAGAGCGTGCCAAAAAAATATAAATACATACATTCGAAAAATAGAACCCTTCTCCTGGCGCCGACGGGTAAACATACGTACCACAAGAGCGGCGTCCTGGGCGAGTGCTCCAGCACGCGCACGCACACGTTGTTCAGGATGCGCACCAGGCGCTCGGCGTCCGGCCCCGCGCCCGCGCCCCCCGCGCCGCCCGCGCCCCCGCCCGCGCCCAGCACGCGCAGCAGCTCGCCCACCAGCGAGCACAGCGCGGGTAAACATACGTACCACAAGAGCGGCGTCCTGGGCGAGTGCTCCAGCACGCGCACGCACACGTTGTTCAGGATGCGCACCAGGCGCTCGGCGTCCGGCCCCGCGCCCGCGCCCCCCGCGCCGCCCGCGCCCCCGCCCGCGCCCAGCACGCGCAGCAGCTCGCCCACCAGCGAGCACAGCGCGGGTAAACATACGTACCACAAGAGCGGCGTCCTGGGCGAGTGCTCCAGCACGCGCACGCACACGTTGTTCAGGATGCGCACCAGGCGCTCGGCGTCCGGCCCCGCGCCCGCGCCCCCCGCGCCGCCCGCGCCCCCGCCCGCGCCCAGCACGCGCAGCAGCTCGCCCACCAGCGAGCACAGCGCGGGTAAACATACGTACCACAAGAGCGGCGTCCTGGGCGAGTGCTCCAGCACGCGCACGCACACGTTGTTCAGGATGCGCACCAGGCGCTCGGCGTCCGGCCCCGCGCCCGCGCCCCCCGCGCCGCCCGCGCCCCCGCCCGCGCCCAGCACGCGCAGCAGCTCGCCCACCAGCGAGCACAGCGCGGCTTCGCCCACGTGCGAGCCGCAACCCGCTGTCTCGTAGAACTGGGGAAACGAAGGCTCATGTTTTATTGTGTTGCTTAGCCAGGTGGACGGAACTTAGAGGGCGACCACTTGCTCGCTGAGGAAAGGAACAAAATATATAGATCTCGTAAAAGAGACACATCCATTCATAGTTGATAGCTGGCTGTTCACACTGCTGGCGAGCGGCTCTTACCTCTAGTTGATCACAGCAACAATAACTATCAAAGATTGTACTCGCTCAGCGACACTCGATAGGCGATGCTCGCTTGGCGATCGGAACTCACCAAACAGCGGTAATTTCCTATACTAACCTATAATGCGGGCCGGAGCGAGTATGGCGAGTAAATGCCCGTCGCACAAAAGCACTCGCTGAAAGCCGAGCGTCAAAACTATTGAAACTTTTCACTCGCTACTCACTGATCGCCAACTGTTTCGAGTTTGAATCTTTACTCGCTACTCGCTGATCGCCAGCGTTGAGAAAAGCCTACGCTACGCTTTTCCATTGCCCCCTAAACAATCTCTTGAGCATCGGCACCACAGACAGCCCACACTGCAGGATCTGTTTTGACGCCGAAGAAGCAGTCGCCCACGTCATCCTGGAATGCGAGGCCGAGCCTACCCAACGTCAACAAATCCTCGGAACGGTGAGGTCGCTCCGTGACGCCTGATATGTCACACCTGGCTAAATACTGGCACTCAATCGCATCCAGTTAGAGCGTAAGCCGACAATAATATGGTTGGGAAAAGGTTAGAAAGTTTTGTATGATAGGTTACCTATTTTCAAACGAGTTTCTGGTAATAAATTACCTATCAAACCCATTTCGCAGGGATAACTTCAATGGGCATTTGTAGCACAAAAATAAATGGCTAAATTGTGTTCTAAATGAGTCAATTAACAAAGTGTAACAATATCTACAATAGCAATAGTGAACGCACCCACAGCACGCGATTAGAACGCACTCAACAAAGTGAGGCGTGGTCTCGCATATCACGGGCGACGCGCGTTCCGATTCATTCAATAATCGAGAGCAGTCGCGCACTACAATTTTTATGTAGCGATTGCAAAAGGTAACAGGTTACAAGTATTGGGGATAAGGCAAAGGCTCAAGTCTGACCGTAGTAAGCGCACTGGCCAGGTACTTGTAGGCAGGCAAGGCGTCCTGCGGCGGCGCGCTGCGCAGGCGCCGCACCTGCGCCGCCACGGCGCCCACCAGGCGCGCCTCGTGCGGCGCCAGCGCGCCGCCGCGCCCCGACACCAGCGCGCCCGATATCAGGGACAGGGCGCGGATCGCCGCCTGGAACGAGGGTTATCTTGTCACTAAATGTATACATACGTACGACTGCACCTTATCTCTTAATTCTTGAGATAAGGAGCCCATGATCGTAATATTATAAAAATTCAAAAGTCGTTTGAAATAAGGTCTGAACGTTACTTTAAATTTCATTCTTCACACAGTAAACAATTTGATTCTGTAAATAAACTGATAAAAATGTATGAGCAACATATTTTTTTTATCTACAGATCACAAAATTAAGACAGTTTCAGTGTGTAAACAAACCAGTTCATTATTAAAATCAAGTAGCATTTAATTTTATTCACAAAAGCGGAAAATCTAAGGAGTAACGCTATAAACAAACTGGTCCCACGTACGCAACATATGCAGCGCATTATGATACTGTACTCTTAATTTTCTATGAAAAGCTATGCAGTAGTGACACACTTATCGTATTTAACGCAACATATGATACGATACAAAAACGTTGCATACGTTACGTACGTAAGACCAGTGTTTCTCGCTTACTTCTCGTATTTTTAAGGAGCATACCTAATAAAAACCTAATTCCTCAACATTTTCACATGTTTTCGCTGAGATGATATTGCGAATTGAGATGATGGGATTTTTTACTCACGTTCAAATCCGGACTAGCTATAGAATGGATAGTATCAGCTAGCTGCGAGTCGTCCACATGCGACGTTAGAGAATGTGGCTGTGGCGTGACCAGCGGGTGTGGCGCCGTGTGGCGTGGCGGAGACATTGTCACCATGCTGGTAAAGAGAAAACAAAAGGGGCTTTAATTTTTGCGTTGTTGGTGTAGTAGTCTGGTCCAGTCGTTTCAAATTCCACGAAGCACTTCAGCATCTATATTAGTATTATAAAGCTTAAAATTTTGTTTATTTGGTTAGTTGATTGAACGCACCACTGTCAGAAACTATTTATTTATTTATTTATGTTCGAGATAAACTCTGAAACTACTGAACCGATTTTGATCAAACTTCGTAACTATCTATTATTTGATCCACCTTAAAAGATAGGATAGTTTTATGGAACGGGAAAAAAGGGATACGCACGTGCACCTTTATGGTGTTGCCACGACTTTGACGGACGAAGACAATGTTGCGAACTAAAAAAACATGTTTACTTGGAGCTGACAGGCTGCTGCGCGTGCGACATGTGGCGCACTCCGCTGGTGGGGATGGGCTCGTCGAGGAACTTGAGGTCGATCTCGGCCACGTCGGGCTGGCGCAGCACGGGCACGGCGGCGTCCAGCTGCGCGATCAGCGCCGGGTCCAGCCCGAACGGGCCCGACACGACGCGCGGCTCGGGAGCCAAGCTGTCGACATACCACGTACGTTAGCTTACTAGATACATTTTTTTTTGTCACACCAATGACAGCTTCATTTCCATTTTCAGGCAAACTGTCCATCCCAGGTTGCCTGGAAGAGATCGCGGAATGCGATAATCATTGTATGTGTTTCAGTTTTAAGCTTCCTTTTGTATTTCATTTTTGGTGTACAATAAAGCATATACAACCTGAAGCCATAGTGAAAGTTGTTCATAATGTTGAGTACAATGACCCCTTAAGAGGTATTGCGTTTATTCTGTTACACGTTGTATATACTACATAGTATAAAACAAGGTCGCTTCCGCGTCTGTCTGTCTCTATGTATGCTTAGATCTTATAAAACTACACAACGGCTTTAGATGCGGGTTTTTTTTAATAGATAGAGTGATTCTCGAGGAAGGTTTTAGTAAATAATATGCACCCGTGCAAAGCCAGGACGGGTCGCTAGTAATAAATAAATAAATGGACGACAGTGGACCTTTTTCGTCATTTTCAAGGTCATCATCATAGTCATATTAGCCGGAATACCTCCACTGCTGGACATAAGCTACCCACAAGTGCATTTTCGTTGTGAGGTTACTCACAACGAAAATGCTCTCAAAATTAATTTCGACTTTAGCATTATGTATTTTAAGTTGATTTTGAAGGAACCATTTCTCTAAAAAAAAAATGTGTTGCAATGAAAATTGAACTTTAAACTTTATTGCATTTGACAGAGTTTGTTGTTCTCGAATTCTGAATTTAATAAAGGTGTCACGTATTTGTACTTACACAGGCGTAGGTGCGACTGGTGGAGGAATTTCTTCCTCCTCTTCTTCTTCGTATTCAGCGGGGGTCGTGTCCACTGATATCACACGCCGGGGCGGTTCAGGCTCCTATAAACATGACATACATACAACTTGATTTAATTATCAGAATCCAAGTTTTGTCCAGGTACCGTAATTATAAAGTTATATTGATATGACTCAAACTCGTTTATCAACAGGAAAAAATGAACACTGTGCTATGTTCCTATTGATTAACGATTTCGACTCGAAGTTAAACCCAAGGCCCAAAGTAATTCGACCTTACTCAGTATACAAGAGACTTGAAAAACAGCTACAATAGATTAAAAAGGATGAAAAAATTGGCAGTAACCTATGATAAAACCTAGCAAGACGAGACAATGCGCAGACAAGAGGCGATATTCATGTGCATGTCTGCATTATGATGTTTATGTAATTACACACGAATATTCACTGACCTCAACAAGGTGCCCCGAATAAGTAAAATTGCGCATAGTCACGCAAGTGGCCTTATTTATGGACAGAATGTGTTGGATTCTAGTATCGCTGTCTGAGTCTTGCTTGGATAGGTTTTGAATTCGTTTGCCTAAACTATTTCCCTCCTTGCGTCGTTCCCAGTACTGGGGGTTGTGGACACACATTATGGTTTCAAAACTTGCTCTTTCGCACGGCTTCTGAGACTTTTATCTTCAACGATGTTTGGTTTTGATAATTTCGCCTAATCTTTATTTGATAATATTAGTATACAAACCTCCTGCTGTACCTGCACGGGCCGGCCGGACGCGGACAGCGGCACGAGCATGGACCGTCGCGACTCAGCGCTGCGCGACTTACTCGCTCGCTTGATACGCTCTTCTAATAAGGATAGATCCTTGTCTGAAATCTGGAATAAACCAATCGACTTGTTTAATTTACTTAATTTCAATTTAATACGGAGCGTGAAGAAACTATAGGCGGCAGCACAGAAATGTCACTGTCAAGTCTTGTATGTTTCAAGTATGAAATTAGAAATAGCTACTCTAGATGGCACAGTCTACTTCGCGCACGTTCCCCTAAACTGAGCGTGCAGGAACCACAGGTGGCAGCACAAAAGCGTCAATGTCAAGTAAGTTCGAATATGTATCACTAGATGGCATAGTCAACGCCGTGCACGGTCCCTATACCGTAGATAAATGTAGTCATCATTTGCCTAGCCTTTTCCCAACTACATTGGGGTCGGCTTCCAGTCAAACCGGATTCAGCTGAATACCAGTGTTTTACGTGGAGCGGCTGCCTACCAGACCTCCACGGTAACTCGGTACATCTTGGCAAGACTGGAGTCAGATTTACTGGCTTCTGACAATCCGTAACGACTGCCAAAGATCTACAAATGACAGCCGGGACCAACGGCTTAGCGTGCTTTCCGAGGCACGAAGGAAACTCGTTATGTTAAGACGATCACCCATTCAAAGACCAACCTTGGCAAGCGTTGCTTAACCTTCAAGATCGACCCGTGATCGTGGATAAATGTAGTATACGGTTCTCTATACGCAAAAAAGACACAGCGAAAAAATATTCCAAATTCTTTGACATTACGAAATAAAGGGTTTTTTTTAGTACCATAAAGGTATTTTTCAAGATATTTTTAAGACCATTTACTAGAGGTCAGGCAATATCAACTGAGCCATAATCCTGGCTCTGGAGGCTGAAGTAGATTTTAATAACTTGTGTAAATCGTCATGGATATGGCAAGGTACGCGACGATCAGAAAGGAGCCTACGAAATATCCTGTGGAACTCACTAATGAAATCTTAGTTTTATCTTATGGAATAACTCTTTCATATATTTCATACCTGTCCAATCATCTTGTAGACCTTCTCCCCCTCTAAAAAGTATGCAGAAGCGACGCAGTTGAGCGCAGCGGAGCGTACAGCGTTGTCTCGGTCTCCGATATGTCTCGCTAACTCCTTCAGGGCTCCACCTCCACCACTGCCCATTACCGTCGAACCGTAGGTCTCTAGTAAGTGCCCTATGCACTCTAGACATTCTGAGGACAAGATTGTATGGGAATTAAGATAAGACGGGCCTATTATCCAAGTTGTGGTAGAGCTAACTACCGATGTGTCGTTTTTGGGGTCTCGTACCTACAGGGTGACCAAGGTAACCCTATTACTAAGCCCCACTGTCTGTCAGCGGGCTGTATCTAAAGAACCATATTAGTTAAACAGTTGAAATTTTCATAGAAGGTGTTTTTCAATCGCTGCTATAACAACAAATATAAAAATTAAATTAAAGGGGCTCTCATATAAGATACGTGTTGTTTTCGGGTTATGGTATAGAACCCTTCGTGTGAGAATCCGACTCAATCTCAACACAACCTTTTATAATTTAGCCTATAAAGTTCACACTGCTGGGCCACAGGACTCTGTGAAAGGAAGCGGGAGATCGGTGGAAAATAAAAACTTTGGAAGTGATTATTGAAAAAAGTAGTTTAGTATAGGAAAACTTTATCTTCACATCAAGTCTTCAAGAAGTACTCAGACTAATAATAATATTACCCTCATTTCCTTTATTGGCTGGCCGGGTGAAATTCTCACCATATTTGCGGAACAAACTTGGCCAGAGAACGCCCAAGACCGAGAGATTTGGAAGGAGCAAGGAGAGGCCTTTGCTCAGCAGTGGGACACACGAACAGGCTAACAAAAAAAAAACTTACCAGCTCTCTGTCGTGCATTCTTGGACTTCAATCCTTCCATCAAGTAACCAAACAACTTGGTTACAGAGTACACCACACATATTTGTTTGAACAGAGCCTTCACGCCGTTGCGAACTGTATCCTTGGGGTCACCAACCTATTGACAACACAAAAAATAATTTCAACTACGCAATATGAAGAGATTTTACCAAAAAATATACTTTAAGAATGGGAACTGAGTGGAACCTGATCACAAAGAGACCCAAGGATAAATTATTTCAACTTTGCAATTAGGGGAGCTTTTACCACTGAAAGTCCAAAAAAACAGCAGTAGTATTAAGTTTATACACTGGTCTTGAATAGAATGGATACTTGACTGTCATAATCAGTTTGATAATATTACAATTTATGCAAAATATACATATCATTGCCAATTCATATTGTAGATAATGATAACACAATCTATTATTATCATAACACTTATCTTTCTGGCCATCATACATTATTTTGTATTAATCATCTTGTAACTACTTCTAGTAGAACATTAAAATATGTAAAGATAGGAACAAAATATCGGATCTATGACTTACAGTCGCGATACGCAACGTATACAACGCATTATGATATCTGGACTGCACTCTTTATTTTATAATGAAAAACTATGCAGTAGAAACACACTTATCGTATGCAACGCAATATACCATACGATAAAAACGCGTTGCATACGCTGCGTGCGTGCGTAATGTATAAATACATTCATGCAATGTCTTTGTCAGATGCTTTATTTACTGAGCTGAAGACTGGAGGCCAATGTGTGACCACCATTGGCCTCCAGTCTTCTGGAAAAAAAATCTGACGAGCTAGATTTATGCTGAACTATTAACGCTCAAAGTTACGTCCGAGGCTCACCTTAACTAATACATATTCAAGTTTGTTATCTTTATCCTTACTAATATTATAAATGCGAAAGTATCTGTCGCGCTTTCACGCCAAAACTACTGAGCCGATTTAAATGAAATTTGTACAGATATAGCCTAGAGCCTGAGAATGGCTACTTTTTACTCTGGGAGTATGTGCCATAGGGAACACGCGGGCGAAGCCGCTGGCAGAAGCTAGTTCATTATAAGGAGGCAATCTCTAGAGGTGATAAGGGAGCCAATTCTACCAAAAACACTCCAAGTTCCCTTAATTTTTGAAAGATTGCGATGACAATGAGAGTGAAAATATTAGAATTAGCCCCCTCATTATGAAACCTCCTTCACTGGTAGAAAGTTACACCATCTCTGAAAATCATAGCTTTCTTCTTGCTTTCACAATCTGCGGAAAAAGCTAGTTACTGATACGTTTTCACGCAACATGAAAGTTGTTCGTTCCCAAATACATCAGTCACTTGTCACGATTGTAAGTCGCACCTAATAATTAATTTCTACCTATACACACAGTTACGATCATTCAATAAAATCAACTTACCTTGAGCACCAGATAAGGTATAAAGCAATTGGCTTCATACTCCGGCATCGTATAATCACTGTCCATTAAATGAGTGAACACTATGGACAGATACTCCAGACCCTTGAGGATAACTGATGGGTTAGTGTCGAAGAACCTCAGGGTCAACCACTTGAGGACCAGGTCCAAGTTCGCCATTAAAGCTTGGCCGTTCTCGTGTAAGTCTTCTGACAGCGCTTCTATTGCTTTTAAGTGGTATCTGCAGAGAGAAGGAGACAAATTAATAACATAAGGTATAAACGCGAAATCTGTAAGTTTAGTGTTTTTTTTAAGGATGGGAAATTATCAAATGACTCCTCTCGCTCTGCTTGTGACTTTATAGCTAAAGATCTTGTATGAAGTTTATGGGCTGATAAATAGCCAAGCTGATAACGGACCTAGTTTTTTCAGAACCAGATAGTGATATTAACTTGCTTATTTGGATTTGGACTTGATACTTCATTTATGTTGGAGTATGAGCATTGCGAACATCACTTCGCGAATTTCAGTACAATTTTTACGAATGGTGACGTCACAAGCCCCCACTCCTGATCTATGATGCGTTTTATCTTCGTCAATTTTGATTGATTGATAAAGCAAAAAATACGTGTCCAATATTTTTGGAAATCTAACTGTCGGACTAAATAGATCATATTTTTTTACTTATCCCTATTGGAAAATATATCAGCCTACTCTGTATGAAAAGAAAAAAGTTCATCAAAATGACACATACCTGAAGTCACTATGGAACATGTTGGCGATGAGTTGCTTGTTCATTCCTGCGGTCGTCATCTGCTCCTTCAGAAGTTCAAAGAACTCCTCGCGAGGAGTTGTGAAGTTCCATTTCAGTACTGAGACAGATATAAACGGTGTTTATTGTTTTTTTTTTTAGGATTTACGTTTATTCTGACATATTTTGTACTAAAAATTGTCTCACACAGTCAAGTTGTTTGA
Organism: Lacanobia oleracea; assembly: GCA_950371165.1. Classification (NCBI taxonomy): domain Eukaryota; kingdom Metazoa; phylum Arthropoda; class Insecta; order Lepidoptera; family Noctuidae; genus Lacanobia; species Lacanobia oleracea. The sequence goes on from OX493386.1 coordinate 17,674,181, forward strand.
ATCGCATTGACAGACACGAATCTCAACATGCAAAATCTCTCAGATAAGTCTAACCTAATCAGACACCTGTCGGACATGCAAATATCACAATTTACTTATATCGAACCTCATTCAACCTGTTATGTCGTCAATCAACAAGAAACCAAGTTTTCCAACCTTTGGCACTTGTCTCACTTGAAACTTCGACGCTCGGCATTCAACGAGTGCTTTTGTGCGACGGGCCATTACTCGCAATACTCGCTCCGGCCCACACTTTAGGTATGAATTACCGCTGTTAAGTGAGTTCTGACCGCCAAGCGAGCATCGCCGAGCGAGTGTCGCTGAGCGAATACAATTTTTAATAGCTCTTGTCGCTGCCATCAACTAGAGGTAAGAGCCGCTCGCCGGCAGTGTGAACAGCCAGCTATCGACTATGAATGTATGTGTCTCTTTTACTCACACGAGATCTTTATCTTTTGTCCCTTTCCTGAGCAAGCAAATAGTCGATAGCTACTCGCTTCCTCGCCGGCGGTGAGACAAGTGCCTTTATCTGGTTTTAATCTTAAAACTACCACTTTACACACCAATGCATCTCAATGTTATACACACACAACAAACAATTGAACTCAGACATTTCAAAAAGAGCAGGCAGTCATGTTTTTCAAATATATTTTTAGGTATCGATTTTAATTGAAGGGTTTAAATATTGGCTGTAAAAGTGCACATCTTCAAGTAGGTACCACAAAACAACACGTAGACCAATTGAAAAATTAGAGTCTGTTTGAAAATGAAACGAGAGTATGAGATATCTTTTTGTTATAGTTCAAGATCCTAGAGCTCCAGACCTTACTTCAGGAACAAAATGTGTGGTATAGAGTATTGTCGGCCCAAGCTAGCAGGTATGCGTACGTTCAAAGTACATACATTAAGTACATACTAGGTAGGTACATACCACTAGGTACTTTATCCCACATGTTTTTTTTTACTGAGAAAATAAGTAGGCTCTGGGATCTCAGGTTATTAATCGTGTAAACTTTTGTTAAAAGGACTCAAGCCCTATTTGAAATGACAGGCTCAATCAATAATACTATAACTAAATACCTTAACAAATCTCTTACAATGTTGATTTCAATCACCAATCCTCGTCACTCACGCAGCAAAAACGTATTTCGGTATGAAGAAAATTAAACCAGACATAATAAAATAACCAAGAAAGGGTTCTTTTGTTATTGAGGTGGCTAACCTTTAAGTTTCTGGTCGTCGATAATGCGCTGGTTCTTCGCATTGTTGTTCGGTAGGAGAGGAGAGCAGTCTTCATCGTCTTTCTTGCCTCGGCTGGATGCTGAAGCGGATTTAGCTGGTCCCTGTAAGAGAAGTATGATTTTAGTCAAATAGATTGTAGCTAAAAGTCACAGCTTCACAAGACATGCATCACTTACAAATTGCTCGTCATGCACAACTACCTATACCATCCAAGATTTAAACGAGGCCAATAATAGAGCAGTACAACTTGCTCCTGGTCAGCCGAAATTTTGTAGGAGTCAATCGACGCGAAAAGAACAGCTAAATGACCAGTTCCAGCTCAAAGTCGAATTAAAATTTCGATAAACCAAATAATATTGTCTCAAATCGACCAACTTTAGCGTCGTGTATTTTATGTGATCACTAGTTGACCCACGCAACTTCGTTTGGGTCAGTTTTCATTACTGCTCCGCTCCTATTGGTCTTAGCGTGATGATATATAGCCTATAGCCTTCCTCGATAAATAGGCTATCTAACAATGAAAGAATTTTTCAAATCGGACCAGTTCGTGAGATTAGCGCATTCAAGTAAACAAAACTCTTCAGCTTTATATCATTATTAAGTATAGATATAGATGTGATCATAAACGCCTAAATAAGCATGGGTTTTAACGAAAATTGAACTTTGTATTAAATGATAAAGATTTTGTGTTATGGACTACGATCCCATAGACACCCAAACCTTACTTATTTTTTAAAGAAGTGGAGTGTTAGCATGCGATTTTAAATACGCATATCTGGTAGCTTGGGCCGATGGCCAATTTAAAGGGATGAGATCTGAGGGCTCTGGGATCTTAGTCCATTACAAAAATTTGATAATTAGCTCGTATTCTGAATTGAAATATAAGTAGGTTATAAGAAATGTGCATGGTTGCCATCTATACTTTAATTTCCGCACCCTCCGTTAAGTGAACGTGCACAAAGTAGATTGTGCCATCTAGCGTTGCAATTTCGGAACTTTTACGTAAAATATACAGTTCGTGTCAGCGTGGTTTGTCCCTCGGAAGTTAGGTTTGAGTGAAATCCGCGCAGGTGCAATCGCGTAAAAAAGTGTTACGTTCCTAAAATATATTTTTTGTTTATAGGTATTATACTATAAACAAGTAATAAAGACTACCAGTAACAGTAAAAATATGAAAAGTAACACAAAAAAACACATACACCACAAGAACACAAATCAAACTGTAAGAAATAACCAAAATAAATAATTAAAAACAATAACAACGTGTAACACTTTTCGCATCCACTGTCGTATTGCATTGAGCAAGCGAGACACACTTATGCATCGAACGTATACGAGCGAGTGAGATACCATTACACCCGCGCGCTTGTGCTAATCCGCGCATGCGCGAGCTACCCGCGCATGCGCGGTTGTATGTTTGTTGTCAAATTGACATCCTGCGCAGCCGATTGCGGCGTACTTTGCGGAGGCAAACTTGCGTGATGGGAACTGTACTTGACAATGACATTTCTGTTCTGCCACCTATAGTTTCTGTACATTCCCTGTATTGTGCATTAAGTAACCGGTCAGCAGCATTTTATACTACAAACGTACCTTGCCCTTGACAACAGCGCCTTTCTTCTCGGCTTCCTTCTTGTGCGCGCCGGCTGACTTGACGCCGCGCGGCTCTTCCTTCTTGCTCTTGCTTGGTGGGAGAGGCTGCACGGGTAAGCTGGGCCGGGCCTTGTCTAACGCTGCTTGGACTACGGTTTTCGAACCAGGCTGTGGGAAGAAAAGTTGATTTTATTTATAAAATAATATAGTATAGTTTAACAATGAAATCTCAACATGCAATGCTAAGTTACTTGATATAATGATGATTATTTTGACACAGATCTCTTGACCAACGAAAGTGAACAAATTAAATATCTGTTTCTGAACCAAGTGCATTTTTCAGCTCATTCCAGTTTTACTGGAAACTGACCCCAATACAGTTGGGTAAGGGCTAGGAAGATGATGATGCAAGTGAAATTTTCTCTACGTTTCAGATAGGTAATCAGACATTCTTCAAAATAGTGAGATCCACCTGAGTAAAAAAATTACCCCCCCCCCCCCCAAAATTACGGTCAATAAATGTGCCCCTACTACGACCAGATGGAAAAAGCAAAACTTGTATGTAAGTATATCTAACACCACACTTACCAAGATGTACAGTAGTACCCAACTGATAAGGCGCGTCGTGAATCTTCGTTCGCGCAGAAAAGAAAGTATGGCCCGAAGACTAACGAAAGAATGCTTAAAACTTACAATCAACCTTAGATCACTATTATAAGGTTCATAATACATTGCAGCTGTTAGTTCCGTCTTACTCACAAGTCACGTGTATGCCACGCGGCGCGCGCTAACATGGCGGCGGCTGCCGACCAATAGCGGTACAGGAAAAAGCAGTGCGGTGCATGGAGCGTGCCGATTGGTCAATAGCTTTCCTGCGCTTTGAAAATTCATCTTCTGCGCAGGTACATCGGTAAGCCATATCAGTTGGGTACTACTGTACCGTGTTACCCAGGACGCAAAGATACTGGTATCCAGGTTTGACTGGAAGTCAACCCCAATACAGGTAGGGAAGGCTAAGTAGATGATTCAGGTTTGACATTAATTTACCTTCAACTTATCCAACTGTTTGTGCATGGCCTCGTACCCGAGATGCAGCATAAAGGGCAGCACACAATCTCCGGTCACCTTGCGCACATCAGCTGCGCGGTCTTCCAGACACGCGTATAGGATCGGTACGCATACTGTCAGCTCTTCGCGGGGGAAGGACTTTGGTGGCACTGTGAACAAAATCAGCATGTTAGTTCGGAGATTTTGATAACATACCAAGCAGATGAAGAGACAGGTTTTAAGAGATTTCTTTGTATTGTTGGGTTACCTTGAAGACAAAACAAATGTGCAACGATAATTTGGACCCGTCGTGGCACGCAGAGGAGTCGTAGCAGCGAGTGCGCTCGCCGCATCAAGCAACCTCCTTCACTACGTTTGGAGTTACGGCGGGCGTGTGGCGTGTTGTTAACGTTTTACTTATCAATGTCATTCGTCATTACGACTACATCATTTCGACTAGCAGACACGTTGAAAAAGATGTTAGACAAGGGTAGTTAAGGCTTTGTCTAGTTTTTGATAATAAACGCGTCGAGCAGCATCTCGCCCTCCTTGCTGCCCCTACCTACCTACCTACCGTTAGGCAAGTGCTCGCCCAGCCACTGCAGCAGGGTGGCGCGCAGCAGAGGGGAGCCCCCCTTGAGCGCGTCGAGCAGCATCTCGCCCTCCTTGCTGCCCCTACCTACCTACCTACCGTTAGGCAAGTGCTCGCCCAGCCACTGCAGCAGGGTGGCGCGCAGCAGAGGGGAGCCCCCCTTGAGCGCGTCGAGCAGCATCTCGCCCTCCTTGCTGCCCCTACCTACCTACCTACCGTTAGGCAAGTGCTCGCCCAGCCACTGCAGCAGGGTGGCGCGCAGCAGAGGGGAGCCCCCCTTGAGCGCGTCGAGCAGCATCTCGCCCTCCTTGCTGCCCCTACCTACCTACCTACCGTTAGGCAAGTGCTCGCCCAGCCACTGCAGCAGGGTGGCGCGCAGCAGAGGGGAGCCCCCCTTGAGCGCGTCGAGCAGCATCTCGCCCTCCAGCGGCGCCTGCGCCCCCGCTTCGCGGCACCAGGCCTCCACGCACGACACCGCCGCCGCGCGGATCCACTGCTTGCTGTCGCCGAATGCTGGGGACAACGAGAATATTAAATACAATGAATGTCAGGAATTATTCCGAGGAAATCAAGGGATTAAAAGCCTGTATGCTATTCCAGACTATCATCAAAGCCCCCCCCTTCAAATATCTCGCCAACGTGACACTGTAGGACACCATGTCGCTAACAATTTTTGTTTGTGTCTCTACCCATATATTCATGTTAGATCCTGCGCCGCAACTTTGAATAAAATTACATGGGAGCTGGCTGCGGGGGGGCTATGCCAGCTCCCATCTGAACTAAACTTCAAACCTGAAACCATAAACCTGCCTTTTCAGGCGAAAATAAACAGAGAATAGTTACATGAAACAGATCCGAAACCCCGTTTTGTACCTTATACTGCGTTTATAGGTACCTATTTTAAAGAAGGCCTTAGCTTTCGTAGCAATTTGACCGTGACGACTGCCTTTATTTAGTAACCGAAACCCGCGTTTGTATTTCCAGAATATTACTACTAACGAGTGGTAGATTTTATTGTTGAATCAAGCTAAAGTGTTACCAATGAGAAACTAAACAAAATGCTATTTCGTAAACTGAAATCGCTATGCACGAGGAGCGACTTTACAGATTCCTGAATCAACAAAATGATATTCACTAACATTCCATTGCACACATTTAATATAGCTATTTTTACCTTGAAAGAAAGCCGGGAAAAACGTTCTAATATGTGTCTTGCTCTTCGTGCCCATCGCCGTGGCCAGTAGCTCACATATCTGTAAAGCACTCTGCGCCAGTTTCGAGTTGGAGTCAAGCAAGCGCGCTGATAAGGCGGCCGGTAGCTCTCCCAGGGACGACTTGATTGGTGCCGCGTTTGTGATTATTGCTTTCACTTTGTCTAACGCTTCGTTACGGACCTGAGTAGATGAAGAATGGGGATATTATTACACAAACATTAACTTCTGCTTTTCTTGTTTTTACACACACACAGCCTCTGAGCAGATAAATGTGACTCAGCCCATATACAGTTTTTTTCCAAGTAGATGAAGTTAACCCTCACGTATGTGGAAAATGACTATTGTATAATTATGTTGAAGACTTTTCGTAAGGTGCATTTACACTGGCAAGTAAAATTTATCAATTTAAAGCGATTTGTAACATCACAAAATATCCAGCAATTTACGGCAACGGCAGCAAGCGTCAATTTGGTGAAATATTTTGAAATATGGAGAGAGTCCAAGAAACTACGCAATAAACGAGTACAATTATTTGAAAAAATAAAACAGCAGTATGGAATATTTGGAGCAATATTAGAAACAACATTGCTGCTTCACATTACTCTGGATTTATCCATGTGTTGCCGACCAATAAGAGCTTAAAAATTTACCGTGTAAACGCACCTATAGAATCAGCCATCTCATGAACTGGTCGGCCACTTCATGAAATGGTCACTTCAAACCAAACTTAAGTTCGGCTACATCATGAAATGCTCAATACTACGATATGGCTACGACACACAAGAGTAAAAAGCGAATTAGGTAGACCATAGACTTACCTTCCAGTTCTTGTCGTTGATCTCGGCTATAAGCGCATCGGTAATGAGCGGCGCGAGGTCGGTGCGCGGTCGGTTGTCATCTACAACAGCTGGTTCGTCTTCTGCGGCGTCTTCGAAATGATCTTCAATGTCGTCACCCACAGATGCTTTGCTTGCAGACTGAGTATAAAATATTTGATTTGTTAGTAGCGAAAAATTAGGTTACATACGATATTTTCAGCTCAATTAAATTTTTAAGGTTATGGCTCCATCGACGAACATTCGATGATTTTGCCAATATTTTCAGCAAATTTTTTTGCTTATTCACAAAACTGACGTTTTCAAAGAGATCAAAAATAGGTCCAAGATTATTTGTTTCATTCTGCTAGTCCAATAGATCTGTCTTACCTTACTGACGGTACCCAGCTGCCTCGTGGGCGTGGGCGGCGAGCTGTTGGCGTGCTTGTCGAGCTCCAAGCTGATGAGCTGGCGCGTGGCCGGCTTCTCCGAGTCGAAGTGCGCGAGCAGCGCCGGGCCCACGTACAGCGACAGGCCGCCCAGGAAGGTCACCGCTGACGTGCGGACGTTGGGGTTGGTGGCCGTGAGAGCTTTCTTGCAGTGAGCGATTATTGATTTTATGTTCATGCTGCAACAAGAGAAAAATATTTCGAATTTGTAATTCAAAACACTGATGTTGAAGCTGCTACGTCTTTTCGTCATGAGAGCCAATTTTTTTTTAACAGAACAGCTACCTCTCTGGCCACTGATATTCATGATTGTCCAGTAATATAACAGTGGTTGTAGTCTCTGCCGTAAAAGTTACGAATAGAGCTACAGGAAAACACTGTCAAACAAGTGTGAATTGAAAAACAGATCCTCCATGATAGACGACACAGGCTCCATGTGCCATCTATAAAGTCAATTATAAAAATTTATTTATTTCTTTAAAAAACCTTCAAACATCATCTTTATATTTATATCTCAACCACTATAAACTTACTTGAAACCAAACTCTTTAATTGCATTGGTCATCCAGTTGAACATCTCGGACTGTACTTTAGGATTCTTCTGCGAGTCCATGGCGAAGGTGAGTCCTTCATTGAGGACATGTTCCAGACCACAAGCCTCAGCGAGGGACGTGAGGCATTCCGCACAGATGGCCGCGCAGGACGCCTCGCCCAGCTTTGTTACTACGTCTTGGAGGACGAAGTCTGCTGCTGTCCTGTGGGAGAAATTGTGTGTTTGATTTTTACTAAATTTTGAACATGCTTAAATATACTTTTAGGTTTGTTCGAATAGCAGTAAGTCAGCCAGGGCCAGGCAGGGAAGGATAATACACCAACACAAATTCATAATGCGTACAACTAAGGAGTGGAATTTCCTATCTATAGTAAAAAAAAAAAAAAAAAAAAAGGTAGACCAGTTACAGAAGAGATAGATTTCAAAATTAGCACTACATAAAGTGACACAATTGGCGGCCTTTTTCTTCTTCGAGGGGTTAAAAGAATAGTAGTAAATAGATAGATAATGATTTCGCGTTTACAACCAATAAACAATGAATAAATAAATATCACTCAATATTAAGAGCTCACATCACCCACTTTATTCATTTTAAAACAATATTAAACCCAACTTACGTCGAAACAGGGAAGTTCTCAGTAATATACTTGCAGGCTTCAAGCCTAGCCTTTAGGACTTGCACGTTGGTGTCTTTCAAGCCAGGCTTTCTGTTCAAAGTGCGATACAACACTTGTGAAGTCGCATCGCTTGAGGACAGACTTTGGACCGTCGAGTGGAAGCTCTGGACTGCGGCAAGGCGGTTCTTCCAGATACTGTCACCAAGACCTGTGAAATGATTAAGTGGCTGATCAACATCATCATCTGCTTAGATTTTTCTAAGTTAGGGTCCGCTTCCAGTCAATTCTGATTCAAATTAATCTGTGGTCTGACCTCTACTAGCGACCCATTTACTGGTTAGACATCAATATACCCATTGGTAAGACTGGTTGTCAGATATCGGTTTTCTGACCCAACGCCTGTCAGAGAAGCAAAACTTTACATGCTTTCCGATACATGGGTGGGTCTCGCTATGAAATGAGTATAATATACTGACTATAATACGAAAACGGCGCGTTTGGTTTTCACGACGATTCGCGATTTTGTAACGAGTCGCGATATATTATATCAAAAGTACCTGAAACAACGTCTCCCGGGAACAGCACCTCAGCTTTGTCGTCGACTTCCTCTTGTGACAGCTCCAGTTCTCGCGGCGGACTGGGTTGTGCGCGGGACGCCGGCGCCGGCGCTTTCTTAGCGGGTGCCTTCGCTGGAAACAAACGAATCAATTATAAATTTATGTGCCGATACTCGTACAGGTAAACTGCAGTTCTATGTATGATGTTGTTGGTCCTCACAGAGCATGAGCCTTGTAACCAGTAATCATTCAAACTAATTTTAAAAAGATGGAGATTCTTAGTTCCGTTCTCATCATCTGCCTAGCCTTTTCCCAACTATATTGGGGTCGGCTTCCAGTCAAACCGGATTCAGCTGAATACCAGTGTTTTACGTGGAGCGGCTGCCTACCAGACCTCCACAACCCATTAACTGGGTGACACGGTACTTCTTGGCAAGACTGGAGTCAGATTAACTAGCTTTCCCGTTTCCGTAACGACTGCCAAAGATCTACAAATGACAGCCGGGACCAAAGGATTAAGGTGCTTTCCGAGGCACGGAGGAAACTCACTATGTTAAGATGGTCACCCATCCACAGACCAACCTTAGCAAGCGTTGCTTAACTTTAAAGATCGACCCGTGCGGCTGTTATTATTTAGCCACGAGCTCCTCAGTTCTTATCTCCGTTGCTTAGTTCCGTTCTATCAGGCGATTATCACACGGCACGGATTTCGTAGCGGTAGATAAGTCTCATTTCAACCAAGTAGATGTAAATACGAGGAACACTTACTTGAGGCAGGTCGCCTGACTGGTTTCGGGTTTGTGGAGCCGGCTGTAGACTTCGCATCGCCTTTACCAGACGGAGACGCCGCCGTCTTAGCTTTAGTCTCTTTCTTAGGAGCGGCCACTTTCACTTGTATTATAGCCTGGAAATAAATGGGTTTTCAAATGTAAAAAAAAATACAACATTGTATATTCTACATACATATGATATGAAGAAGTCACTTTTAGAAACACCCCCGGTTTTAAAAACATAAATCTTATTACTGGCAATTATTCGTCAACCAATTACACAGTAGTAATGTTTCAAATGGTATTTTACTTGCAACTGTCCGCCTATCTGACCTCCGCAATCCAGTATCTGGGTAACATGGTACCCCTGGTGTCAGTTTCTTGGCTTCTGACTTCCAGTAATGACTGTCAAAGATGTACAGGTGACTGCCGTGACTGTTTCCCGAGGCACGGAAGAATATTGGTATGTAATGAACGGTCACCGATCCTCAGACCGACTCGTACAGCTGTTGTTATTTAGCCACGAGCCCTTTCAATTTCAACAGTCATGACATTCAACTGCAGATTCATTGAGTAACCGGGGGTGAACAACCTTTTCCTTGAACCGCAATGCGAGGGGTACTATACTACTGTACTAGTACTACAACCTCATCATTGCATTCACTAACCCTCGAGGTCCATACCTTGTCCGCAAACTCTTTGATCTTCTGTTCTTTCAGAGGTTCTAGTTTGCCGATGTGAGGGGCTATGTTCTTCTCGCCTACCAGTTTGGTGGCGGTACCTAAGGCTTCGGCTGCAGCGTCACGGACTGAAGGATCTGGAACAGAAAGTTATAAGGGTCAATGAAGAATAATTTATTCCTTGAGTAAGAATTTAATCACTGGGCTGTCAATCAGATACGTATAACTTTGCCCCACACTTTAAACCAATAGGAACACAGTAAGTTATACCCCAGGGCCAATGTGACCAGATTTACGATAATTGAGTGATTGCTACTACTACTACAAACCTGCGGGTCTAAAAAGGCAATTTCAGTAGAATCATAATATTAATTGTATGTACGTAAATCGAGCTGGTTTCCGCAACTCCACGACTAAGCGCGTATTTTGCGTGCAGAATATTAATCGTAATATTAATAATCTGTCAAATTTCATTTTCATCTCCACAAGGACAGGTCGTACATGGCTGCTTACTTAAATAATATTCAATGAAAGTTGAACATACCTGCACTCTCTATTAGCTTTAACAATCCAGCTACATAAGCCTTGATCAATTTCTTGCCAAAGGCAGCGGGTTGCGTATGGCACAGGGCTCTGGCTAAGAACAGGGAGCTCTCCGCTTTTATTGACGGGTTCTTATTGTCGAACGCTGCTAGCATGTCCTCCATTATCGCTTCGAGATTTGTCTGTTGAGAAAATACATAAGATTTATTCGAATTTTGTTACTATGAGGCGTAGAGCTAATGCAATCATCGCGCGTAAACGTAACAACATTGCGATATTTCTGTAACACATAAATCTAATACAAGTAGCCGCACTGGCGTTTAAAAATTCTAGCGGAAAAAAATGTGTGATTTTATGCAAATTGAACGCGATGCGGTGCGGATTATTTCCACGCGAATGTTTTGTAAAGTATAAATTAGTTATATGTTTTTCCACACTGCGAAATAAAATTCGCGCGTTTCACTCAGTCAGATGATGATTTTAGACGTTCGTCTCAGCCGGGAACTGCATCTAAATGACAAAAATCGTACCAAATTTACGGAATTTAATACGCGGGAATAAAAATCGCGCGGTGAAATATCGCAGTGCGGACAGGGCCTTATTTTTCGGCAAAACCCGAAAGCGCCCTCAGTCGGCGCGACGACGCGTTCGGGTTTGCTAGAAAGAACCGAGATGAACGCCAATTCACGCGATGATCGCTTTGTATGTGGACGCCTTATGTGTGTAAATTAATTGATCCTACAGTGATAAAATTTACATTCAAGTTTAAAATTGTTAACATAGTTCATGTTTATTTAGCATCTAAGTGGTACTAAATAATCGTGATTTTGATAAGCATATTTTGGTTAATTATGTTTTGTTAATTTTGAACTCATTAGTGAGATTTTACTGCGTGAGTTACTTATTAGTAATTCATTTGGCGAAAACGTAAACATGCCTTTTAAAACTTGAAGTTTGTAAAAACAGTTGTACACAGATTTTAGAATTAGAAACCTAATTTTTGGCATGCAATGATGCAGAATGTTATCTTTGTTACGTTATAGATTTTGGTTATTTTCTTGAAAGTCTAAAACTACTCCTACTAGAATTAAAAACATACAATACTTCTAAATATACACACTTGCACATTAATATGTATTATTAGTGGATTAAAATTTATAAATGTCACTAAATCGGAAGAGGTAGCAGCACATCTGCTCCAAAGCTACCCAGCGGTCGCTGGATACAGGGTAAAGTACTTCAGAAGCCCAGGTCCCCTGTGTCAAATAGTAACATCAGGGTGTTCCTGGCTTTCCTTGAGTAGCTGGGAGGGATCAAATTACCTTTTTGTCCAATCCATACGCGAAATAAGGGCTTTGACGTGGAATTGCGAACTCCAGCCCGATTTACAAACATGTTAAGGCGCGGTGAATAGACGAAGCAAAAAGACGCCGCGATGGCGCGGCGTTTCGTTCGACTCGTTCGAGTTATTTATCATTAAATACATTAATCCTTACAAATATCTTATTCCAATCGATAAATAAAAACAACAGTTCCCTTTATTATTATATATTACATCACTGTTATTAATTTTACCAAGATTAGTTTATAAATAATACAGTTACAATTGCTACAATTTCAATTTAAATGGTAATTTTATGAATTTTTTTTATCGAGAAAATTTACCGAAAACGTGTTTTGAACACAATGGTCCACCCATAAATATGATCAAGATTAACATATATTTTTTTAGCTGCTCTAAAATGTATACGTTTGGCTAAAAAACTGTTTTGTGAAGCCTATTTTGACTGAGTACAGCGCCTTAATGTTATTGCACACATAAACACAAACATACTCACACAAGGGTAAATAGCGTCGATAGCCTCTCTGAGCGCCGTCACGACATTCGTCTTCTTCTCCTTGAACTTCTCGAGTATGGCTTGTACGCAGGCGCAGGCGTAGGGAGAGAACTTGTTGCGGAGCCCCGTGGCTATCTGCCCCAGCAGGCGGCCGCCAAGCGCAACTAGCATCACGTTTGTGTCTTTTGATATCACCTAGAAAGAAGACATGTTAGTTTTAGGTAGGTAGGTCACAAATTTATGGGATTCAAAAACGATGTCAATATGTCACGTGATCAATTCCTTATATTTTGGCTTTTTAGGGTTCCGTATCCAAAGGGTAACCAACGGAACCCTATTACTAAGCCTCTGCTGTCCGGCCGTCCGACCGTCTGTCCATCTGTCTGTCAACGAGCTTCTCGAGAACCATAATAAGTAGACAGTTGAAATTTTCACTGATTACGTATATCTACTTTAACAAATTTAAAAATTAAGGGTTATGGCACGGAACCCTTCTTGTGCAATTCCGACTCGCACTTGGCCGGTTTTTTTAGATGGGTTTACTCTTGACTCTAGTCTAGGTCAAATGTGACAGAGACAAAGTCGCCGATGGAGTGAGCTTACCCAGAAGAAGTCTGTTCACTTTAACTTTGAAGGGATTAGCGTTGTATGCGTTAGGAAACAGACGCAGGCAGTGAGATCTAATTCGACGATTGCATTAGCTGATAGAATGGCACATTGTCAAGAGCCTCTAGTATAGACTTATCAGAGTCATCAAACATAGGCTATACCCAAGAATCACCGTAGGGTTACCGAACTAAAAATTATGCTAGTTTAAGGGCGAGTTACATCTTAGACCACATCATCGCTTACCATCAGGTGAGATGGTGATCAAGCGCGTGCCTAAAAAAGTTTCTGAATTGATAATTTTCAGTTAGGAACATGTTCGAACTACAGTTTGACCAGGTTTTCAAACTAAACTAGGCAAATTCTGAACTTTGAATTATTAATTCAGAAATCGGGGGTTTAGCCCAAACCAACCAGGTCAGGTCAGTCAGACCAGGAGATAAACTTAATTTCAATGAACACAGTACCTTTTTCAAAGCCCTAACCAAATCCGCATAGTCGCCCGGCTCAAGCCGAGGCGCAGTCTTCAACAAGTTATCCAAGGCATCGAGAGCCTCCTTCCTTTCCTGCCACTTCTTGGCTTCCAGTTTATCGTAGAAGTCTTTGGGCAGTTTGGATATGATCTCCACGGGGTCCATTAAGTCGTAAGGGTCTATATCGCCTGAATCTCCGCCACCTGTTTCGGCGTCGTCGTCTTCTGTAGCACCTGAGAATATTGGAAGATTTAAAGACTTGTGGTTCACAGGTTTTTGACAACTTAATGAAAATGTTTAAGTTAATAAATTTCTTCGACAATATTTCCAATCAGTGGTTTGTAAAATTTATTCAATGAATTACTGGCCAGGTACCAGAAACAATAGTTAACTTCATGAACGAAAATTGGGTCCCACAAAAGAGATCCTTTCAAAAACATTTTCGTCGAACTTCTGAGAATTACTCATATTCAGGCACCTTGCTCATATTATCCTCTAGTGTTTTGAAGCATTTTAGGTTACTTACCATCAGCACAGTCAGTAGCCGGTGTATCTCTAACTCTGTTCTGCTGTGACCTTAGGTATCGTGTCGGTTGAGCGACACCCCCACCAGTACTGAACGCTTCTCTAAGTTCTTGCTGTATTACTGCTTGAAGGGACGCTATGTGAGGCTCTATTGCGGCGCCTATCCATCTGTGGAATATTAGTATATTATTAATATACTTGAAGAGAAAACTTTGCACTTATATTTATGGAGGAGAAGTTTCATTTAAAGACTAAGACAACTGCTCTATATAGGTTAATGGCTAACGATAATAATGGTAGGACGTTAACCTGTTTCAAAATTACGTGAGTTGTGTTTTGATCAATTATATTAATGTCATTTTGTGACAACATCCGCATTATCATTCCTCACTGCTGGACATAGGCCTCCCAAGCGTCGCCACAACGACTTGTACAGTGCTTCTCTCATCCAGCGTACTCCCACGGCCTTCACCAGATCATCGGCAGACATAGTTCCTAATAAAAAAACCGGCCAAGTGCGAGTTGGACTCGCACACGAAGGGTTCCTAACCATAAACCTTAATTTGTATTGTGTTATAGCGGTAATAGAAATACACAATCTGTGAAAATTTCAGCTCTCTACCTATTATGGTTCTTGAGATACAGCCCGCTGACTGACTGACAGACAGACAGACAGACAGACAGACGGACGGACGGACGGACAACGAAGGCTTAGTAATAGGGTTCCGTTGGTTACCCTTCGGGTGCGGAACCCTAATAAGTAGAAGTAGCCTTGTCATGGCTGCACCAAATAAGGTACTGTGATACTGTTATAAATAGTTGCTCTAACATCTCTATAAGATGAACAGGGTCAATCATAAATGGAATGTAGCACAAAAAGCTCATGTTAATGCCAGCTGATATTTTACAGCTAGCAATTTAGTACTCTGGTATTTATAACTATAATACCTATATAAAGTGAATAATTAAGAATATCTTAGTCTAATAACATCAAATCATGATCACGATCAGTCTTTCAGAAAAATGTGGAGAATATTTGAGCAGAGTCGAAACGAAAGTCGAAAAGAATACGCGCGTATTTTGTTATTTCTATAGCAATGTGTGGAAACAGCAGTCAATGTTTTGTAGCCAAGACTCCCCCACACACACAAAATGTAGTCCCTGCTGGAGTTCAGCATGCTATGGTGATTTACTGATTTTTATATGCGCCGACCTCAAAAGTAACACGGGATAGGGCCGATAAGGGCAGGAATATGATTGTATGTTAATTTTTCGATTTTGACTTTGACTCTGCGTCAACGTGCCTTGATCCTTACAGACTCATAAATAATACAATTAAAACCAATTCAAATTACCTGTGCATCTCAACAACAAGCGCCTTCATCTCGTCCCTGACCCCCTTATCTCTGTCAGACAACAGTATGGGGATCTTCTTCACCATAGGCTTGATGGCTATCACTTTGTTGCCGAACTGCTTCAGCGACGTGTGTAGGGCCGACACGCACGCTGCTACGACTTTTGGGTTCTTTTGCTCCATGCCTTTGATTAGTTCCTCTTCTACTACCTCGTGTTTCTCTATTTCTATGTACATTAGGGTTATCTGGAAAAGGAGCAGATTTTATAGAATTAGTTTGGGATTAGGGTTACCGACATGCTCGAAGGATCGCCAAACTGATGTGGCAGTGAGCAGGCATTTTGCTCGCAGAACAGATGGTCGATGGGGCCGAAGTGGCCAATAGACGCAACGTTGGCGCAGCTTCCCACAAGGTCGACCGATGAATTGGTAAGGGTCGCTGGTAGCCGATGGATGCGAGACGCGCAGGACCGGTTGTTGTGGCGATACTTGGGGGAGAGCTACGTGCAGCATTCAGTGGACGTCGCGTCTTTCGGCTGATATGAGTTTGGGACTAATTTAAACTTCATTACTGTACTATTATAGTAGTGGTACTCTATTAAAAAAAAAAACTTTCTAACCATATGATTAGGTTAAAAGTTGATTAGCAGATTCTTAATCCAAATATTCTATAGAGAATTTGAATTTAAAATTTATAAAATAGAAAATAAATATTAAATATTTTAAATAAATATTTTATTATTATAATTTTTTTTTTATTTATTTTTTTTTTTTTTATTAATCAGTGTTTTAACTAATCATGTGATTAGCGACGAGTTTTTATAAATATGGCTGTGGGTTGAGAAAATATGATACCATTGTTTTAGTTAGTGAGTGTTATGAGTATTTGCTATTGTAACCGATGGTTGGGCAAGAACAGATCCAAGCACAATTAACTAATCCTTCGGCTAATGAAGAAATAATTAAATACAGTAAGTTTGTGGTCTCCGGCGGAGCGATCACCATCCGACATTTCTGAATCGCAAAATCACTGTCCAAAAGTTGATTTGCAAATGGTATAGCCCTGTTCATTTTAAGAGTTCCGTACCCGAAGGGTAACCAACAGAACCCTATTACTAAACCTCCACCGTCCGTCCGTCTGTCAGCGGGCTGTATCTCAAGAACCGTAATTGGTAGACAGTTGAAATTTTTAAAGAGTGTGATTCTATTGCCGTTATAACAAATAATAAATAAATTAAATAAAAAATTAAAGAGGGATCCCGTACAAGAAACTTGTTTTTTTCGGTTAATGGTCAGTTTGTCCAGCTTGGCCAGTTTTTTAGCAACATCTAGTCTGGTAGTTGGTTATCTTACTTCAAATATTTGATTAATTTGGAACCAGTAGCTAACTAATAACGCGGCTACGTTGATAGCATTTTGCATTGACAGTCGCATTCATTAGGTCATCAAAAGCTGCCTGACACACATGAAAATCATAATTTCTAAAAGTACCGTTTTAATTTTGATGACGGTACTGTAATATGTATAAGTAGGTACAGTCATACATTGTGCGATTGTGCACTAAAAACATTTTATTTTTTCCCTCTAAAAACGTTTAGAGACAGGCCAATGACTTTGTAAGAATGACCTAGTTACAGATTGTTCGGTATCAAACCAGGCCAAGTAAACCACAGCAATAATTCAATGTTTAAATTGATGAATTTAAAATGATGATTTTTATATTGTGGTCAGACATTGTAGGTACTCTGATTTCCTTTTTTCTTCTTCTTTTATCGTGTGGGCAGTATGGTCTAACGAAGCCAAACACCCTAGTGTCAGAATTTCTAAACCGCCTCCAGGGCCTCTGACATAGTTTATTTGTCGACCGCCATTTGGCGGCCGGGACCACCGGCTTATACGAGCCTTCCGAAATTCCGAAGCACGGAATCACCTTTTTTATTAGGGTTCCGTACCCAAAGGGTATGCAACGGAACCCTATTACTGAGCCTCCGCTGTCCTTCCGTCCGTCCGTCAATCCGTCTGTCTGTCAGCGGGCTGTATCTCAAGAATCGTAATAGATATACAGTTAAAATTTTCACAGATTGTGTATATCTATTGCCACTATAACAACTAATAATAAAAACTAAGGTTTATGGTACGGAACCCTTCGTGTCCGAGTCCGATTCGCACTTGGCCGGTTTACAAATAATCAAGTGATTCAAGCATGCAAATTCCTAACCACACTGGAAGGAAAACCACTTTACAAAGATTTTCTTTACGCATGAGTAACTATCGAAGGTTTATTGAAAGTCTTTCATTGACTTCTACAAAAAAAAAAAACAAAAAACGTTTAGGATGCGTCAACGCTGCGTACAACCTACGCTTACGTAATACATAATACACGCAGCATCTAGCATCTACGCAGCCCAGGTCGGGCACTACGTATTCTGAAAAGATAAAATCCCCACATAGCGTCTGTCTACTGTTTGTATGTGCACGATAAACTCAAAAGCTACCGAACGTATCTTGATACGGTTTTTACCAATCGATAGAGTGATCATGTGGAAGGTTTAGGTGCATGATTCACTACGGTTTTGTGTAAATTGGCTGAAATAAAGGATTATTGTTGAAGATGTTGGTAAAAACATGCCGATGAATAGCAGATGTATGTCATCCATGCGAAGCTAAGGCGGGTTTTCTTGTACTTAAACTTCTTTTATTTTGTCGTAACTGACCTGTAGCGCGAGGTCCTTAGTCTTGGTCCGGGGCGCGGCGATGCACTTGGCGACGATGCCCGACATCACCTCACCAGTGGTCTTGCCGGCATGTCCGCAGTTCTCCACGAACACCAGCGCAGCTTCCAGACCTACCATGTAATAGGGGAAAGTTTAGTACGATACATATAGTCGTTGTAATTTGAACCTTATGACAATGATGCTAAAAGTCACCCGATGTGCTTGTGAACAGCAAGGGCTATCAAGACACTATGATCAGGAAAACAACAAAATTGGTGTCAGAAAATATCTGCATTTACTCGTTGTAATTTCAACCTTATAGCAATTATTCTAAAAGTCACACGATGCCGCAAGGCCTATCAAGAGATTGTTCCAAAATACATCAAAACCAATACTGCTGCCAGAAATTATATGCTGCAGAACATGGGCCCAAGAAGTCTTGTGAAGAACTTCAACCGCAGTTACCGCAAAAATATCCCAGAAAACTTTTATCTCAGAAAACGGTTCTTTGGTTGGTGGATTCAGTCAACAAGTGGCTGTTATAAAACTATATTAATCATGACCCTGTATTCAATATTATATAGCTGACCGGTTAATCAGGATAACAATAAATACCAAGGTACTACCTGAAGTTTGATTTGCATAAAGTATGACTATCATACGTCGCATAGCGATAAAACTATCCACAAGACATCCTTTAAATATATTCTCTGAGTCAGCATTTGCCGATAAATGCTTTACTCGATGCAATGCCAAAAAAAAGAAACGGCTGTCATTAATTCAATGAATTTTGAACAGCCACTCGCGAAAATAACCACGGTTTGAGTCCCGAACATCAGGAACCGGCGACGCGGTAAACCCAAACGCAGATGGCGAGACGAGCAACCCCCTCAATAAAGGGTTGGGCTCAGATTGCTCAAGATAGATTCAGGTGGAAAGAAGGAAGGGAGGCCTTTGCCCTGGAGTGGGCCACTACGGTCTTATAATCTAGTATATAAAAATCTCGTGTCACGGTGTTTGTTACCGAACTCCTTCGAAGCGGCTCGACCGATTTTCATGAAATTGTGTGTGTATATTCGGTAGGTATGAGAATAGGTGGTAGAGTATTTTTTTTTTGTATGGCAAAACAACATTTGCCGAGTCAGCTAATAGGTAATTCAATTCAAACAAAAACAAAACAAACAAACAAATCAACAAATCGAACCACTTGATTTGCTTTTAATACTAAGTGGTTCGATTTGTTGATTTGAATAAATTAATAATAATATTAGAGACGCGTGACATTTTTTTTCCGGGATTCAAGAGTTAAGTTATAAATCGATTAATTTAACAAACATTAGTAGGTACTAACTTTCCTTCAAACGACTTTGAAAGCCTACGCAAAAGATTTAGCAGTGAATCCGCCATTTAATCCTAGATTACCAGCAAAGTTTTAAAATAAATCAATATCTATTATTGATCGACGTCTCATTATGAGCCATTAGTATAAACTCCAGCCCTTAGAAATACTAAGCTCATAGCGTGACTGAAGGGTTTCCGTGAAAATATTTATCGGTCGATGCCCTTTGGTTGTAAACATATAACTGTTGTAACATGTCCACCGGCGACGCACAAACAATGAAAAGTAAACATCGATCGGCATTTTTATTCGTGTTATCAAATGAGAACAACTTTAATCAGGAATTGTTTTACATACCATAATTGAGGTTTGTTTAGCTTTAGGTACAAGCAGGGACTGAATTACCCAAAAATTAAGGTACCATTAAATTCCGGTATGACGTCATACCGTTAAATAAAGGTTACCGAAATATTTCGATACCGTTTTAATTTTCAGT
Source organism: Lacanobia oleracea (assembly GCA_950371165.1). NCBI lineage: Eukaryota > Metazoa > Arthropoda > Insecta > Lepidoptera > Noctuidae > Lacanobia > Lacanobia oleracea. The sequence continues at coordinate 17,694,198 of OX493386.1, forward strand.
AGCGGAATTTTGAGGTTGGAAATGCATACCGGTAGAAGTACTATACCCCTTATAAATGTTTCGGTAGCATTACCTTAACCTTTATAAATGTATCGGTAGCAGAACCTAAACCTTTATATATAGGGGTTTTCTTTGACGCACCGCCTCGCCACTGTGTCGTTCATTTAAGAGGCCCCGATTGCACATTATTATAATATCTCGGTTTTGATTTATATTTACGGTCGGAAGGACGCGGCAGTGTAAGCCGGACTATGACGAGTGCCTACCAAAACTTTTCTTACACGGACGGAACCATTACGAACTGTAGTTCAAGAACCGTAATATATAGACAGTTGTAATGTCTAATTATTATTACTTGTTGTTATGGCGGGTTCTGATGGTTCAGTACCTAACCCTTCGGGTAAGGAACATTAAAATTAAAAATTAATATTAAAATTAAAAGATAGGCCCATCCAAGATTGTTTTTGGTTTATCGTACGGGACCCGTTTGAGAATCGAAGAACGTGTGAGAGTCCAACTCGCACTTGACCTGATTTTGTAAGCTGGTTTGCGCTCAGACTGCTCAGAGTCCTGCGGGGCTTGTTTGGAAGCTGACCTACGTATGTATTTTTTTTAATTCATTCGATTGACCGTTGCTTAAAAAAACCAAATAAAATAAAAATAAGAAGAATGCATCAGATTTTAAATTACAAAGTCCAGACAAAATATCTCTTCATTTTATAATAGTTCATAATATTAATAATCAATTAATATTGATTACGAAAATAAGATTTTTAATGCGGCTTGTTGACGTCTTATTGACATCTGACAATAGGGACCAAAATTTCAAAAATATAGATAAAATAATGGTTAATAATAATAATAATAATAATAATAATAACGTCTAGCTAACGGAGAATACTTGCATAGGCACAACCTTGTAGCCAGGATTATCCATCAGCAACTTGCTCTGAAATACTCTCTTGTGGAGTCGGAGGTGCCATACTATAGGTATGCGCCCGACCCAGTTCTCGATAATGGCAATATCACATTGTACTGGGATCGGTCCATCATCACTGACAGGACTATTGTTGCCAATAAGCCTGATATAGTGGTGGTGGACCGAATTGTGAGGCGTGCAATGATTGTAGACATAACCGTCCCGCATGACGAGAACCTCGTGAAAGCCGAGAAAGACAAACAAATCAAGTATATTGACTTGGCTCGCGAGGTTGTCGACATGTGGGAAGTGGACTCCGCAATCATTGTACCGATAGTCGTATCGGCCAATGGCTTAATAGCCACGAGCCTCGACCAACACCTTAGGAGGCTCTCGTTGGGCAGCTGGATCAAGGGCTTGATTCAGAAAGCGGTACTTCTGGACACGGCTCGCATTGTCAGGAGGTTCCTATCTCTGGAGCCCTGACCACCGGTAGCTTGGACCCTGTTCCCGATATCGGTGGGCTACTATTTTTATATTTTTAAATTTTTTTTTTTTCTAATGTATATATTGTATAAAAATGTTTAAAAATATATAAATAAGTAAAGAAAATAAATAAAGGAAATAATAATAATAATCTTTATTGTTCAAAAATATACACAAATTAAAACAGATACATCACTGGTCTCCACACTAGGATTCCCTGTGTCGTGGAGGCCAGTCTTTTTCATCGTGGTTCAAGTATATTAATATATACTAAATCAAAACTTAAACAAAAACAATAATTATAATAATAAATACATGGCGTCTTGCAGCAAAAACTGTAGTAGAGCGTGAGTAGTGTGGTGTTGGCGGATGAATATATGTTTGTGCATGTCATGTCTCTAAAGATGTGATAGTGATGTAATGTAATGATGTGTAGTGATCTTAAGAGAGGTTAAGTGCAAGATGTAAATAAACTGTTACTAACCAAAGTGAAATAATTATTTGTGAAAACCAAGCTGTTAAAAGACTTGTGCATCTTCTAGAAGGAAAATATATAAAAAATAATAATAATAGGGTTACGTTTACAACAATTCATATAGTGCTGAAAATTCGTTGAGGTCTTAGGTACACTATACTAAATGAAATACCAAAAATGCTCATTGAACCTTTGCATGCGAAAAAGTTCAAAGGTATAAATAAAATGCACGTCAACGCCGACTATGTAGGCACACAGGTACTTTTGGGCACAGTTCTGTTTGGTGTCGGACGTAAAAGAATAGCACCATATCATCACTTCCCTTGGGTCTCGTAAGAGTCTTCTAAGGGACTCACCATGAATTGAGCAATAGCACTCTCTGCACATTGCAATAGCTACACTGCGATCGCCAACCCGTCTGCCAAGCGTGACGATTATGGCAAACCACCACTCAATATGATGAGCACAATTTAAAATGGCCCCTAGTGCCCGGCAGCGAGCCTATCCTTGACTCTGGTAGTGGCCAAATCACGGCGAGGCAGGGAGAGCTAAGTATCCCCGGAGTGGATCCGGCTGTCCCAACAAACACCGACGACTCTGCTCTATTTACGGGAGGGTGACCAGAAGTCCTAGGGTGGTGAACGTCGTACAGGTTAGCGCCCTAACCTCGACACACACCGACAACGAAATAGAGACCATGTATGAAGATTTATCTGGAATCTGGATACATCTTTTTCACTGTGTGTGTCACTTCACTGTGGTCATGGGGGACTTCAACGCGAAACTAGGCAAATGAGACAGTGACGAGCTGTGAGTGGGGCAATTCAGATTTGGACGTCGGAACCACCGGGAACACTTACTGGCCAGTTTTATGGAGAAGGAAGGCCTTTACACGATGAACTGGACACACATGAAGTGGACGTGGCAGAGCGCCGACTGTGAAACAAAAAATGAGATTGAACTCATCATGTCAACAAAGAAGCAGATATTTAATGATGTCTCTGTGATCAACGCGGTGAACACCGGAGGTGATCACAGCATGGTAAGAGGCAAATTGAACCTACAGATCTGCTTTGTACAGATCCAGATCAAAAACTTCGAATGTTTTCAGCCCGAACGTCAGAGAAATTTCGTCCACGGAGCTTTCTAGAAACTAGGGAGCTGTCCTTACGGTCGGGTTTAAGTTCTTCAAGACTCACCGTACAGATAAGAACAAGAGGCTCTCTGGTCCTACTCTGAAGGTCTCGTAGAAGAGGCGGGAGATATTTTTGCAGTCTACAAACGATGCGTGCAAATATACTGGAGCTCAATAGATGGATCTCCAAATCATTGAAAAGCGACTTCCACCGCTTTTAATACTGAAAAACTATTGTAACATCTTACACACTACTGTAACCTATGTTTAAAAATAAAGAATATTGATTGATTTATTGAAAAATATGTATATCTTTATATCAAGGTACTGAAGTGTTTGTACGAATGCCAGTCCGACTTTAGGATCAGACCTCGAAACCGAACTTCCTGCAGCGGTTGTGAAGCAGGGAGACGTTATTTCTTTGAACCTGTTCACGGCCGCAATGGAGGACGTCTTCAAGGTTTTGGACTAGAGCAGGCAAGGCATTAATGTAAATGGCGAGTAGACCACTCGCCTTTTATTTGCCGTCATCGCTGTAACTATGGAGGACCTCAGTACTATGCTTGATGACCTCGAAAAGCTTTCGAAAAAGTGGGTTTTAAAATGAAAATGGTCAAAACCAAGCATGTTGGACGATGTTGGACGCGGCGATCGACTGATCCAGCGGCACATTGAGCTGCGTCAGTCGCAGTTGCGCGAGGTTCTGGTGGCGGAATGGCGGAACAGGCTCTCACGCTCTTTCGCTGGCCTCGTTACTATCGAGGCCATCCGGCCGGTGCTCGACCTGTGGCTCGGGAGAAGGCACGGCTCCTTGACATTTCGTGTGACGCAGGTCCTCTCGGGGTTTGGCTGCTTCGGGAGGTTCCTGTGTCGCATAGGCAGGGAGCCGGACGCTCGGTGTCACCACTGCGTCGACTGTCGGGAGGACACGACGCGGCATACACTGGCAGAGTGTGCCGCTTGGGAGGAGCCACGCCGTGTCCTCATCTCTGTGGTAGGCAGTGATCTCTCGTCTCTATAGTCGACGGCGAGGAGTCCTGGGACGCGGTGGTCTCCTTCTGTGAAATAGTTGTCGCGCAGAAGGAAGCTGCGGAAAGGGAGATTTCAACCTCTCCCGGCCCGCAGCAGGCGCACCGGGCGTCAGAGGAGGGCTGCTCTCTTCCGGCCCCCTACTCTTCTCTTCTTGGCTGGCCCTAACTGGGTCTAGAGACGGCGGACTTGGAGATATCCGTCGCACCCCATTCATTCGGACCCGAGGTGGCGGCGCGTGGTGTTCCCGTGCGCCCCTCTTTGACGTCGCGGGGGGAGTCAAACACCTCACTCTCCCCGCTGATCCGAGGTGGCCTGCAGAGGCGGACCGGCACCAGCCGGGGATTACGGAAGTCGCATTAGTTCTCGCGATCCCCGGTTGGTGAGAGATAGAGCACCGGGTTGATTTTAGTCAGTAAGAGTCTGACAGACCCTTCCGCCCGCCCCAGGGCGGAGGACATCCACGAGGATATCCCCCCGTTATAAAAAAAAAATGGGACAAACGGTCTAATTAGGTAGGGCTAATTTTGAGAAAAAGATCAACCGTCGAATCCGACTCGGCTGGGCGGCGTTCGGAAAGTTGCGTGATGGCGTGTTCGATCTTTTCGTCTCACATACCACAGTGTCTCAAGACGAAAGTCTTGAGAGTCCAGAGCTTGTTGCCAGTGGTGACTTATGTAACTGAGACCCGGTCGCTCACAATGGGCCAAATAGAAATGGAGAAGGCAATGCTCGCAGTTTCCTTGCGTGATCGAATCACGGATGATGATATCGCAAGAGAACCAACTTCACCGACATAGCCCAAAGGATCGCCAATCTGAAGTGGCAGAGGGCGGCCCACATTGCTTGTGGCACAGATGATCGATAGGCCTTCGGGAAGTTCTGGAGTGGCATTCAAACGCGTACCGCAAGATGCAGCATTGGGAGGCTTCCCACAAGGTGCGGGTAGCCGATGGATACAGGTGACCTATGTTCAGCAGTGGACTTCTATTGGCTGATATGATGATGATAAACCTAAGACCTCTACGAATTTTCAGCACTATAAGATTTTATGTAAACATATTTTTTTTTTACGATTTTATACCAGTTGATGCACAAGTCTTTAAGAGTTTAGTGCTCACAATATGTTACTTTGGTTGAATAATTTAGGACTCGCATTTGCACCATTATTTTATCGATAATTTTGACATTGTGTATAAGCCTATTGTCAAATGACAATAAGACGTCAATATGCCGCTTTAAAAATCTTATTTTCATAATCAATATTATGAATAAAATAGGAGAGGGAATGATCATTTTTGGTCTAATTTTTTGAATAACGTCAAAACTTTAAAATTACTTATTTTAAAATTATGAAAAAATAGGATTAAGGTGGATGCTCCAGGGTAGCCCGCGAAATTCAAATATTTTTTGCAATTTGCCGGTCAGTGTGAAGCTGACCTCTAAGTTCATGTAGTTCGAAAGAATGATTATTTTAGAAATAATCATTCTTTCGAACTACATGAACTTAGAGGGCTATATTGATGATTAAAATGGTTATAATTCTTTAGATAAATACGCGCTACGGTCGCGGATCGCATTTGGTCCACATACAGCTTCACACTGACCGGCAAATTGCAAAAAAACATAAAAATATTTCAATTTCGCGGGCTACCCTGGAGCATTCACCTTAAACCCTCACAGTAAGCCCTTTCATTTGATATGTCACACAAATCAAGTCGAAAAACTTTTTTTAATTTTCTTGTTTCACCTCCAATAGTGACCCCCATACTAAAAATGTATTATTTAAGTAGGTAACGCGTTCATGTGTGGGTCATAGAAGTCCATATGTGTACCAAATTCCCACAGAATCAGTCCTGTAAATCCGGAGAAAACTGGCTGAGACAGACGTAAAGACAGACAGTACACCCGAGTGATCCTATACATATTAGAGTTTCAAAAATGAGTCAAATTCGAATAGAAACCGTCATAAAATCATAAATAAATTAAAATGTATGTTTTTTGTTCGTGAAATGCTAAGTGTATTAAATTTTCTATTGAATAGGTACAGACGCCAGCAAATCAGGCTATCCGAAACTGTCAAATTTTCACAGTCAACTTTGAACCTAATGCTTTAACTATAACTGTGAAAATCTATTAAATAAATTTGACAGCTTGTTGTAGCTTGATATGCTCTCGACTGTACACAAGTTGTAGTTGTAGTAACAAAAAAAAATATGGTTACCACTCAAAATCTTATTTAGGGTGTCTCTAGTCACGCCTTTTTTCAATGTTCTAGGCCACTTTTATTTAATATCAATGTAAAATAATTGATTTCAAAGTCTTGGCTATACATGGTACTCTTTTACGCTTGAAAATGTATTGACATTATGGAGATTTTTGCGAAGAAAAAAATGGCGATTTTCGGTGCTCTGCGTCCCACAGCCTCTTAAGTAGGTACAGTTACAGTATTTACAAGTAAACTGTTAAATTGCAGTTGCACATGTCATCACAGATTGGCCACCTGAAAGCTCAGATGCCTCTATTACAGATAGCCAAATAAAAATGTAAGTTACTCAGTCGGCAAGAACGGCAACGTCGCGTCGCGAACATGCAAACGTACGAGTGGTAGGTACGCCGTCTCGCATGTTTTTCGGTATCGAAATTTTATAAAGGTTAAATAACAAAATAGCCCAACCTTTATTTATAAAGGTATCGGTATAGCTCTACCTTAATTTTAATCTGGTACCGATATATTTTTGAGGTATCTTAACCTCTAACCGTAACCGCTTTCAGTCCCTGGGTACAAGTATGTTCGCTGGTCCATATTGATTGGCGCAGGATTGAGTTGAGTGATAAAAGCAAAGGGAAGCTCGTGTCCAACAGTGGGTAAATACAGGTTGATTTTTTGCAATATCGGTCCCCATGTCCCAGACCTTTGAAAGGCGTACCAGGGGCCGAAACCAACTCGCCGAGGTCTTATACGAGTTTAAATAACTATGTTCATACAATGATATTTTTCAGATAATTATAGGAATTCTGTGTAGTTATTGTAACCGAACTCCAACAATGAAATAAGCCTGTGGTTCCTCTTCTTTCATAATAACTGCACTTCACACAGTTAATCGTCGTCAATTATGCTTTCTATACAGTTACTTTTCACTGCAATTTGCGATATAATTGCGTCCATCAACATTTGCTTTAGTATCGCTACAAAAATCGGACCAGTACTTCCGCAATCCGCTGCATACAGGATTTCTGCAACCTTCACCAGGTCATCAGTTCACCTTGTAGGGGGTCTACCCACGCACCGCTATGCTTTTAGAGTGGCGATTGCGGGATAGAAATATCTGTACAAACCCTTCGATATTGTTACATTGCATCAAAGGAACCCAAACAAATAAAAAAATAATTTTAAACAATAGCTTTGACGGTCGAGGTCAAAGTCATGAAAGGCACTACGTATGAACATAACTGGATCACGTACTAAACTCCATTCACATATTTGCGACGTTTGGACAGGTCACGTGCGATGCCATACAATAAGAGCTGGTCAAAGCCATGTGATCTAACATGTGACTAAGGAAACCTTGCAAACAGCCTACTAATCCTACTAATATTATAAATGTGAAGTATGTTTGGGTGTCTAATGAACAATCACGTCTCAACGATGTAATGGATTTCGCGCACGGGTACACCATGACCTGGATTAGACAAAAGACACTTTTGATCCCGTTGGAATAATTTTCGACAATCACGCGGGCGAAGCCATGACAGAACACAAGCCAGTAATTACTTAAAATCGTTTCGAACATTGAGACAGTTCAATTGGATTATTACAAGTAACAACTGAGTTTAAAATGAGTCACTCATTCGTTCTAGACATAAAGAATTAATTTTGTTGATGACGTTAGGATAATGACCTTTTCGGTCCAGTAGAAAGTGGATTCAGAAATCTTAGAAGTCAGTTTTGTCTTAGATTCTAGCAGTGACTTGCGTAAAGTGAAATATTAGAAGAGGTTCGTTTAGAAAGTAGGTAGCTATCGGCTAGAGATGTGACTGGATGACCGATTGACTGTTTGATTATTTCGATCTTTAGATCCTATTGCTAGGTTTTGAGAACTTTTATATGCGTAGGTACAGCTTAGAGGTAGGAGCTCGTGGCTGATTGAGGAGCTCGTGGCTAGATAACAACAGCCGCACGCGTCGATCTTCATGGTTAAGCAACGCTTGCCAAGGTTGGTCCTTGGATGGGTGACCATCTTAACATACCGAGTTTCCTCCGTGCCTCGGAAAGCACGTTAAGCCGTTGGTCCCGGCTGTCATTTGTAAATCTTTGGCAGTTGACGGATAGTCAGAAGCCTGCAGTAAATCTGACTCCAGTCTTGCCATGAAGTACCGTGTTACCCAGTTAATGGGTTGTGGAGGTCTGGTAGGCAGCCGCTCCTCGTAAAATACTGGTATTCAGCTAAATCCGGTTTGACTGGAAGTTGACTCCAATAAAAGGGAAAAGGCTAGGCAGATGGATGGAGGTACAGCTGTGCTAGAGGTGGAATTCTCTGCTGGAGTCGATGTTTCCTGATAGCTACAACATGGGGTCTTTAAGTCCATAGTGACTAGTTTACTTTAAGCAAGCGTGCTCCCTCGTCAACTACGTCATCGCTTTTCATCAGGTGAGATAATTGTCAATCGCGAGCATATCAGAATAAGCTAAGTGTTGGCTACGAATTACTCACTGCTGGAGTCTGCATTTGCGACTCACTTGTGCGTCATGGGACTTGAACACAATAGGCGCCAAGCGCCTGTATAGAGGTTCTGATCTCTGCATACCCCTTCATAGAACACAAGAATGATGTTATGTCTCTTCAAGAATGTACCCGATAACAACGGTTGTGAATCGCAACCATTTTGTTCGGGTTACGTGTTCATGTATCGACATTCTATAGAACGCGAGCGCGATTTTAAACGGTACAAAATCTGAGGCTTTACGCTAGATCGTGGGAAATCAATAAATTTTGTTGATCTTTTGAATCGTTTCCCGTAACCCTGAGTCAAGTTCATGGAAGTGACGCATCGTTTTAAAATATTTCCACTTCGAAACAGAAAAAAAGAACATAATTATTTTTTAAATTAGAATTTACTGAATAATATAATTGACTACTACTAGTAAGAATCAGAGATTTTCATTTATTTCGCATTTGTAAAAAAAAAAAACAGAGTTTATAGTGTTAGCTAGTAGCATCACGATGCAAATTGTAATCGAAAATGCGTTGACTACTTCTAAGCATGACCTAAGACCAGGATACTATTTCAAGGCAGACTTCTAAGCCCAAGACAAGGTACAGACAAGTACTTCAGTTACCACTAATAAGTTCAGGAAGCAATAATTCTTAACCCAGACACCCTCAATTGAGTCTGACTGAGTAATTACTTAGTAGACTTACTATTACGATCATGATTCTGTTCAGATATTTATGTTGGCTACAGTTCTTTTTCTTTTCGAGTTGATGATAAAATCTTTTGACTTTTTGGGCCCAGTAGGTGGCTACGTTAATTGCAGCATCAGTGGCATTAATTAAATCCCACATAGTACAGTTGTGTCGGCCCTTAGGGTACCTATAACGTGTGGCTCATGTTCTGAACATTTCACCAAGTTGTTTGCCGCGGCCGATCTGGATGCGCAAACGATTCAAAGCTTTCCAAATAGGCCTCTGGAATTCTTGTGAAGAATGCTAGTTGAGTTCTGGGATGTATTAATATCTGAATGATTAAACGAAGACGATAAAAAGACCTAGGCGACAATGGAGCCTGCCAGGGTTGCGGAATTTCTTCGAAAGAGTCACCGCGGCCCTGGAACGCAAAGCGCATTAGGAGGAACACTGATGGGCTTTAGCCAGTAAGAGTCTGACACTCCCTTCTGCTCCGCCCAGAGCGGGAGGAGTCATTTGATGATTTCCCATCCTTTAACAACAACAAAGGGGACAATGGAGAGCCGTAGAAGACTGCTTAATTAATCAGTTGTGAGAAATGTAAAGGAAGACCAACCACCGATATAAGGACCAAATTAGGCTGACAATTAGCACTTTGGACGTCAAAAATTACAAAAGAAACTCTACCAATACGCCCCTCGTCACCACTTCCGAAAGTTATTGTAAAGAGATAGAAGAAGTGGCGTAACAAACTACCCAACAACTTATCTATTCCAAGTAAATAACATGAATAGGTTAGTATGGGTATAAAATACGTACCAGCAAACTAGCCCAAGACTTAACACTACACGCAATTCGTGAATAACCTGGCGCATGACCAAGAATAACATGCAAACTCCTCTTTGAAAGGAACAGTTACTTGTTAGTCGTAAAACTTCCCAAAGGATTCCTCCCGGACTTTATGATGCAGAATTAATGATCATATTAACCTACATTTTAAATGATTTTGTATTGTCAGTGCGCTTTACAGACAGCTCATTTGAACAAACAAATGGACTAGAAATAATTAATAACTGTCCATAGGTTTTAAATAGATCCTTGCGTATATTTTAACTCAGAAAATGGTAAATTTCGGAACAATAAATTCTATGTAGTAGAAAACAAATTTCAAATTACATTGAAAAAATTGCAATCTATAACTTTTAGGGTTCCAAAGATGGACATTTAAAAATCGGCGTAAAATATAGAACTAATGCTGAAGTCGATATTTGATTTGGTGGCGATATAATAAGAACAGGCAAACAGAATTTGGAAGACCTAATTGCATGATAGGCACGCAAAAAACTCGCTTAGTCGTGCAGTTGCGGAAACCAGCCCGAATTACATACACACATGACTCACACAAACATAAAATCGTTATCATTTCTACTTTCATTAACAAATATTTTTAAAGGAGCTCAAAACAGTAAACTATCATAGTACATTCGTAATCATGTGTTGTGTGCAATTAACATCAAGAATGAATAGTGCAAATAAATACCAAGGTCAGTGGCAGACAACTGCAGTTCCGATATAACTTACTAAAATCATCCCAAAAGGTAGTTGCTAATCCAAAGCCACAATGTACCTGACCAACTAAAGTATACAGCTTCAATTAGCATTATTAGTGCTGAAGTATATCTATACAAATAAATAAAAATTAGTTTCCGTTTGTAAAGTCAACATAAAACAAGTAAACATAACCATTTCCAATCCGACTTTAACGGGACATTCACTGGCAGATAGCTGATCATGGATTTCATCCCACTTCATCAGATTCCCATACCAAGACACACTGTTTGAAAAATGATATTTTTTTTTTTTTTTTACTAAACATAGGCACGCGTTTGACCACTATCTCACCTGATGGTAAGTGATGATGTGGTCGAAGATGGAGCACGCTTGCCTAGAAATAACCTATTCACTCTTGATTTAAAGACTCCCAGGTTGTAGCTATCAGGAAACACAGACTCCGACAGACTCCAGATGTAAAAAATGATGTTTCCGCTTTAGAATCATGAAAAGACACATGTTTAGCAGCATTTACAGCATTGATTACGAACCTGAGGGTAATTACTCCCGCAGGGGTAAATCAGCTATTCAGTGGGAGTACCACAGTATAGGAGAGGATATCATCAACCCTTGTTTGTGTGATGCAGAATTGTTCATTATTAGTGATCATATTGCCATGATTGAACAAATATCACTGTCTAATACATGTCTGTTCAACTTCCAAGTTGCGTTTTGGACATGTACCAATATTTAACCAACCTTTGTTACTGAAAAGTCCTATGTTTGTGGTTGGGGATACAATCAGTTTTCCTAATTCGTACAGGTAATATTGAAAAGGTTAGGAACCACTGATTTACAGGATAAAACTAACATTCCTTCACATACTCAAACCAAGTAAAGAAACAAATTTCAAATCAAAGTACATACCTTTCTCCTGGGCCACGGCATTGCTGTCTGTGACAAATTTCTTGATCAGTCCCAAGTATTTGCTCCACTCCGGAGACTTCTCATCGTCAATCTGGTTGAATAGCTTAATAGCCTCTTCATAGCCTGCTACCCTGGCCTTCCATAATTTGTGTACACATTTTTCTTCTGTCGGTAATTTTTTATATTCATTCTCATCCTCCATTGTGGATTTGTGAGTTTAAGTCAGATTTTGAATTCTAAGCTGGGGAAGAAAGAAATGTTTGGTTACTAAAAATATTGAGCTTGTTGCAGTTTAAGGTTTTGATATTATGGCAGGCACCAGTTCTATTTGCAATAAAGTACCTTTCCCTAATTTTACATCACTAGAAAATGTAAACGATCATGATAGATGAAGATTTAAGACAGATTTAAGTCTTTTTTTCCAATTTCGACCCTATTGCTAATTTTGGCGCCTGCCAAAGGGCAGTCCCCTTGGCAGGCGCCAAAATTAGCAAATCCCATAACTATACTGGCGAAAGTTCATACATCTTATTTTTTTAGAACATCTTCAGAACTTCATACATAGGTTGATAGTCTCTTCCAAAATAACATAATTTAAATGTTATTTCCTAGGAGATCTGAGAGAATACTAACACAGCTCATGAAAGATGGTTCTTTACTTTACAATTAAAGCATTATGAAATGTCATTTCCTAAAGTAGCTAGGCTGATTAAATTTTGAAATTATCTATACTATTTTAGATTCTATGTTAGGGTGGTGTTGTTTTTAGGGTTCAATACCCAAAGGGCAACCAACGGAACTCTATTACTAAGCCTCTGCTCCTCCTCTCAAGAACTAAAAAAGGTAGACAGCTGAAATTTTCACAGGTTGCGTATTTCTATTGCCACTATAACAACAAATAATAAAAACTAAGGTTTATGGTACAGAACCCTTTGTGTGGAAGTCCGACTTGCACTTAGCCAGTTTATTAAATAAGGCAGCATGAGCTCCTCTTTAGTTTTATACAATGTTCAGATTATGTTTGACTCAAACTTGTTTGTAAATGATGGGCTCCAAGCTAAGGTACATTTTATGCCATCATGAGGGTAAAATAACAATGACCCTATGTGGGTATTGTAACCATTTTAAACATGATTCCTTTAAAGGATTCAGGTTAGCCCTGAATACAATTACATGTGAATAATTTACATTTTGCATTTGACCTTTTAGTGCAAGATTGCAGTTTCCCATACAAGGTCATGTGTGCATGTTTCTTACTTAATAAAGGTACAAGGAGGATTGTAAGTTAAACAACTGATAAAATACTGACTTAGCGATATTCGTGGAACAATACTATGGTAAACAATGCTCATGTCACACCTACTGTACAATTGCAATATCAATGAATACTAACTGACTCACACAACATTCAATATGTAACTATATAATTCTAATTAGTAAATAACGTGGAACTATTGTGTATCAACTTTCTTAACGCGTAGGCGTACAACTTCAACAACTACGATCAACTAACGAATCACAAATACGTTAATACGTAAGAAACGGTGAATCAACCGATCCAACGACACCTGCTTTCGAATATAATAATGGCTACCTGGCCAATATTGCGGAACAAATAGTTAATTACAAGCCGGTTCATTTATAGCCGTGCCCGTTTTACACCGAGATGTGAAATTGGATCGCATCTCAGCCGACTGAGAACGCCCGACAAACGGTCACTTTCTCACTTTACAAACAAATCCAATCAAATGTCACGAAACTTACCGTTATCAAGCTGTTTCTGCTGTGTCCTCTTGATAAAACTAAATTTATTAAAACTAAACAACATAAACGATAGTTAGCTCACATTATCCAGCAACAAGCAATATTTTAACCGACAAAAAGAAATGCCTTTTTCTTTTTCGTCGTCGTTTTTTTAAGTTTGCGAAATGAAAATGGACGGAAGATTTAATGTTGCCAGAAATTGATTTTATGTAAAACCATAACTGTCAAAACATGAATGGAATGGAAACAAAGGTTTGCATACAAAAGGTATCTATTTTGTTTTTGTTTCATTATTTTTAAAAATGCCTTGAGTAATAATTATGAAATGGATACTTGCAAAATTTTTGATTTATCAGTATGTTTTGACAAATTGATTAAAGAAATTTTAGTCGATGTAGTTGAGAAAACTTGATTGAATTTACAAAATGTGTAGAACAATATTTATATAAAAGAAAGACCTCCTATAGATTTATATTTTTTCACAAAATCTGCCTCTAGCAACTATAACCATAGACGCATATTTTTTCAATAAAACAAAATATTATTTTAGCTTGGCAACCACATCCAAAATCGGTCTCTTCGTTCATTCGGCCATTCTATTTCAGAAGAATCGTTCGTTCTTTTGTTGGTTTCCTTCACTCTTCTACTCTTCTGAACACCAAGAATTTTCAACAAAATAAATAGTTCGTTCTGAGAACATCAGCGAGCGAGACGTGTGTCGCGTCGTTATCGTGACAGCTGTGCGTTCGCAGTTCTTACAGTCGACAAAAATAAATAGTACCGTTGAATGTAATGGTTTTGATTTCATTACAGCTATTTGTGCGTTGAAATGTTGATAATGATAATGGAGTAATTAAATGGAGCGTTAATGCTTGTTTAAAGTAGACTAAATAAACAAGAGTGTTGTGTTTTCTTTCGGCGTTGGGGCGATATTGGAGAGAGAAGGGAATTCAACAGCTGTCTGTGCATAGTATGCTTCATATTGTGAGTATGTTATGCTTTTCTGAACATTTTTAGGTAAATCATTTAGTCGTTAATTGAACCAGTGCGATCGATTATAATGCTATTCTCGCTTTTTCGAGCAACGTTCTTTGTTTTCGAAACGTTGAAGCCTAAATTTGTAAACAGTGACTAATATTAGTACCTAATGAAATTTAATTCAAACGAGACAAGATACATCATACCTAACTAAACTTAAATCTTGGTTTTTTGGTACCTACCTAGTTAAAGTATCTTGTTGGATTCGCGAATAAAATAACGCCTTTAACTCTACGACATGAATAGAAACATTACAATTTACGAGTTCTGTAACTTTTGAGACCAATGAACAAGTATCTGTGATCATAGAATAAAACTATTAAGAAAAAACCTGCTGTGTAATGCATTATAATATTTACCGGTATCGAATCTACCTACCTACTACTAACGCTTATTATTTTAATGTCATCCTGTTTAGATAACGTTCCTTAGTTTACTGGATCTCACCTACTTGCTTTCTCGTAGCTGATAACGATACATTCACCCCATTTTACAATATACCTAGAGCTGCTCCCAAGATAAACAAGTGAAAATCGTTTTATTTGATAACTACCCTACACATTTAACCTTACCTACATAACTACTGTTCTTAGGTAGGTATCTATCTACTTAATCTTATTCCATTACTTGTTGCAACAAGACACCGTCCCTTATCACCTTCATCATAGGTACTGATCGTAGTCGTCGATAAGCGCCTACTTACCTTATCACAGCTAGATCTAAATAAATAAAATAATGGTCTATCGAGATGTACAGTAACTACACGGTATGAAGTTACATACCTTCAGTACAGTAGAGGACAAAAGATCTCATTTCGACATTGTTATAAAATATAAACCGGCCAAGTGCGAATCGGACTCGCACACGAAGGTTTCCGTACCATAAACCCTAATTTTTATAATTTGTTGTTGTAGCGGCAATAGAAATATACAATCTGTGAAAATTTCAACTGTCTACCTATTACGGTTCTTGAGATACAGCTCGCTGACAGACAGCCGGACGGACGGACAGCGGAGGCTTAGTAATAGGGTTCCGTTGGTTATCCTTTGGGTACGGAACCCTAAAAAAGTAATAGGTGTGTTAGGTACCTAGGTACCTAATTACCTAGTTATGTACTTCTATTCTAAGGACACTTAAAGTCGTCCGAAACATAATACGGTCAACGAATATAATTAAAATCTATAGGTACTAATATATAAAGCTGAAGAGTTTGTTTGTTTGTTTGCTTGAACGCGCTAATCTCAGGAACTGCTGGTCCGATTTGAAAAATTATTTCAGTGTTAGATAGCCCAATTATCAAGGAAGGCTATAATATATCATCACGCTAAGACCAATAGGAGCGTAGTAGTAATGAAATTTGTGACGCAGACGAAGTCGGGCGGGTCAACTATTTGATATAATAAAATTTTCGATACTTGTCACTTCATATAGGTACCTAACTAGTAGCGAAATTCGTCATAATTTTAAAAAGATCTTTTTTTTTCCGGTTTGAACTAAATATTTTGTACAAAATACAGATTTGGAAAACAAAAGCCTTTTTCGTTTACGTTCGTACCCTGACCGTTATTTCAGCGTCTTGAATAAAACTAACCCGCTTTTCTTTAAAGAATATTAATTTATCATAGCTATTTGTCAGTTTGCAATCATCAGTGTCATCCCAAAGAAAGTTGAAAAAGATCATTAATTACCCATTTTACTTACGATATTTTATGACACTTTGTCCGCCCTTTACGAATCTTGACCCATAGGACTAGGACAGAAATACGATGTCAGCTTTACAGAGCAAACGAACGAAAATCATTTCAGAGTCCATAAATGAATATTGAGCCTTGGCGTATATTTCTTAAAATTGAAGGTAATTTAATAAATGCGAAGTTTAGAATAAATATAAAAACTGCTAAATTAAACAGGTAAAATTCAAGTTTATAAAACCAGAGAAGGCGAGGCCTGTTCTAACTGAATAGATTCATATAACAATAAAATTTCGTGCAAACTGTCTATCTATTACGGTTCTTGAGATACAGCTCGCTGACAGACAGACCCACGGATGGACGGACGGACAGCGGAGGCTTAGTAATAGGGTTCCGTTGGTTCAGAACCCCTTAAAATGGACCATATTTTTACGCACGACAATTTGACTTCCCGTGTGGTTTACAAACAAATCGTTAACATGGCGCGTCATGTGTTATATTTACATTTCAGTTAGGGTCACCACATGTTACGGATTAAGGAGGCTTATCCAGATGTTTTTATGGAGCCCTTTCAACTCGAACACCGACTGGTAAAAGGACGTGACTATGAGAACGTCAAATCCTTCTGACGTCACGTTGTTCAAATCTTCTATTAAATATTTATAAAAGGGAAACTGACTGACTGACTTATCAACGTGTAGCCGAACTTATTTTGGCTAGGAAAACGTAATTTTGCACCTGTAGTGCTATTCTGTAAAATTTTCGTGTCTCATCAGCGGAATTCTAGATGAGTATCAAACGTAAGACCTTTATGTTGTGTGCAATAAAGCTCACTTTGAGAGGTTTGTCACTCAGGCGAAGCTCGATATCGAAATGGTTATTTACAGAATAGACTAGCAGGTTTCCTTTTAAGATGTAGGTAAGCTTTAAAAAGGTATTTTTGGTAATACAACGTTAAGGGGGAAAATTGTTTATATTAAATTCTCGCAGACTCACCCGCGGGCGAAGTGCTAATGTGATATCTACTCTTAATTGGATGGCTATAAACGGCTACAAAGTCAAATATCTAGGCTAATAACTAGATAGATAACCCAATTAGTCTATTTTGGACTGCGTCCAATTAGTACTAATAAATGCTATTTAATCAAAGGACATCTGACAAGTGTTTTAGATACCAAATAGCCAGAGATTTTATGAAGGATATTCAGAGGTTATCACACAAACTGTATAGTATTCGGTACATGTAACACTGGAGAATAGATGCCCGTCGACAAGCAACAATTCATAGACATTACTATGACTACCCTCATGGTGGATAACGAACAGCGGTAACTGGAAACATTATCAGGCTGATTATGAAAACACGAAGACAAATTCACCTTACGAAGTTATGACTACGTTTTTACTTGGTATTCAAGTCCAACTTCACCATATAATTGTGTTATATTAAACAAGTATAACTCGTATTAAACACAGTTTATTACTTCATAATCATCGTTATCCCCAGTCCGACTTCCTACTGCTTATCATAGGCCTCTCTTTCTTGTGCCAATCTCCACGTTCCTGTGCCAGCCTCATCCAGATTGAACCCTCGATAGCAACAAAGTTGTTTTTGTGTTTATTATTTAATCAAATCGCTACAACTTACGAGCTTATTAAATACGAGAAGAAGAAAAAAATAGGTTATTGGAACAGAGTAACTAACACTGTTCTTAGTAGTTAGTTAGTGTTCTGTTAGTAGTTCTGTGTTCTTGTGTGTTGTTCTTAGTACAGTGCAGTACAAAAAAACAGTAGATCAATGTGTGTCACATGAACACGAGACGATGCCTAAATGAACTATGACACATACATTGTCAATGATTAAGTTCATGAAGTGCATTAGGTTTTATATCTTTTTTTATCACCAAATATACGGGCTCATAATTGTTTCTATTAGTCGAGACTTAGTAATAGATTCATAATTCTGTTTACTTTGAGTCCAGTTTGTAGTTAGTTACACCTGTTGTACCATCAAGCGGTAGTTTCCACGGCTCTTCCGCGAACTTTTTCTCGTTCTATTCAATCAATTTTTTGTCACTAAATACGATAATTGAAATTCGGTTAGTGTAAGGTCATTAATTAGTGGAGTCGATGGGGACTCCCGGATGGCGAGGTTCATCAAATTGTGTTAGTTCCGAAGGCTGATTGCTTGAACAGAATTGTGGCGTGTAATGAAGCCAAAGATGACGCGTGATCCAGTTCTCTCGTCTTGTGCAAATGTCGACGCTATGTCTGACTAAATCAGTAGGGTGGGAATATGCTCTATTGTATGGAAAATTGCACCTACATATTTTTGTTTTCAAAGTCTTGTATTGATCCTGGCCAAATCTAGATAAATAAAGTCATTATGATCGCAAGACATCCGACCTTTATGTGGTATGCTTCGATGAATAATACAATGTGAAAAATTAATAACCATGTCGCGGAAGTAAGAAAACCGATAGAAATGAGGCACATAACTACGGTGCAGTGGCCACTGGAAAGCAATTACGGCTCCATTACCGTCTTTTCAAGTGAAACTACAAAAGGTGGCCTTTACCGCTGCCAATGTCGGTAAAACTGCATATCTTTCAAGGCGTAGAGTGACTCATTGAAACTGTATTCGTTTTAACCTCTTTGGCACGAAGCGTGTTTAGTAAAATTGGTAAAATACATCGTCTTTATTATAATTTCAATGATAAGTCTGACCTCCTTGAGTCTATTGCTGAAGTCTGAATAAACATTATTATAAATAAAAAGTAAAAAATCAGAATGTATATGAGGTGACGAAATAACTAGATGATAGAAGATTCGCTTGCTGATACTATTAATAATATTATTATTCGCAAAGAGTGCGTTGCCCGAACTACAGACGGATCGAAAAAAATATTTTTATTGGATTAAAGTTACGAGCCGACCACACGCAGATGTTTATTCAAGAATAATTTATTAGAAAAGTGCTGTCTTCTAGCTAAGTGTGCCAATATTAATCGATCTTTGAAGTTCATTGCGCTCGTAAAACTAATCTTTTGATTCATGGGTTTCTTGAGTTGACCTTTCGTCCGAAGATCAGTTTCATTTACAAATGACTTGGCTCTAGCAAAAATGTCTCGTGTTAAAAAGACAAATGCATCCATGTTTGTTATAATAGCATCACCAGCATTAACAACTTTTTTGTGTCATGTTGGTACTTGAATTCTTATTCCATCGTAAACATTCCATTATTCCATTTGCAAGATAAGCCATATTTCCCTTGCGTTTAACCCTCAAGCGTGACCAGTCGCAGTTGTCAGGATTATCACATTGTAGCACATGTTCAGTTAAATTGGATTAAGGTGGCTGTCCAGCTGATTTAATCCCCGGCTTAGTGTCAAATAGACGAGCATACGCACACAAATATTGTCATAATGTTCATAGGTGTATCTGTTTCTCGTATCTCATAGGTTTCTTTAGAACACCGATCTTCCAAGATACAGTTCTAAGTATTCATTGATATGCTTGCGTGTGTTAGACTTTCCTGTGATGTAGAGACATTAGCAATCAAGTTATCGTGATTAAAAACGAGTTGCTGGTCACGTATACGGCACACCTCGTATCGAATATGGATAATGCAATCCCAACGCAATCCCCGCTACCGGCAGCCATTTTGCAGCCGCCATATTGTGAATCATGCGCGCGCGGATCGCTGGACTCTTTATTATCTAAGGATGCAGTCTTGACAATGCGTTTCGTCGTTACATATTAATCGAATAATTAAAACATCCGTAGTTATAACTACATTGTTTTGTGCGTTTGTATTATGTAATGTAGACTTTTTTCTTTTTTTTTAGAGCATCTTCAGTTGTTACAGAATACTTGTCATGGTCTCTCAGTTATTTATTGGACTAATTTAGATTCAAATGTCCATTGGACATTACTAACAGTGTCCCAGCAAGGTCCAGTTGGAATAATCTATTTAATTTGAATAATTTACAAATAATTCAGACTGTCAGCAAGAAGGTTTCACTGACTAAATTATCTATGGTCAAGGAATCAGTAGCACTGGCAACTCTTTTATTGCTAAAGAAAAAAAATATTCTACAGCAGTCATGAGTAAAGCTTTTATATTATAATGAGATTTAGTTATCGTGTGACATGTGAGCATTGGTGAGGATTCCTCGTGCTCTGATTTGATTAATGTTATGTACGTGATGCCTGCTTTGCAAATCATTGGCCCGTTGATGGAATAACTAAGTTACAGGATTTCTTTTGGCATTTGTAAAGGCAATTTATTCTTGAAGGGCACGCTCGGGTGGTTGAGAGATTCTCAATTTTATACGGCGAGAACTTAATCTTTTTCCTAGCAAGTTAGGGTTAAGTTACAATATAAAATATCTCTCAGTCTATAGGCTCTCATTTGATTACCATCTCATCTTTGTCAAGGGATGGTTGCTGTTGAAAATGCACTTGTCTAGAAGCAACCAGTGTCAATCCAAGTAAGCAAGATGGAATGATTCCTCACTTCGTGATCACTTCTCCCAATTCTTCACTTCGACATGTTTACAGAATCGACCGGCAGATTTGGTCTTATCTAATTTGGTCATGTCATTCCATCGGTTTTGACTAAAATGGCTCGGGAAATTACTCCTTTTGATTTTGATCAAGAATATCGTACATCGTTTTACTTACACAAACGTCTGCGACGCTACTATATTTTTATTTAAAATCGATTTTATTTTACGTATCCGTCTCATATCAATACAAGGACCGCTGCACTCCTAAAAATATCCTTAAGGTGACGTGAGGTCGTTCCGATAAGCTATAAAATATCTGCTGTCAAAGAATTTCCTTGTTCCTATTCGTCTACAAGGACTGAATAAGAGATTGTCTGAAAGGACCAGTTCACAGGGTTTTCCAATTAATTTTATTATGATACTTACTGAAGCATCCAGGATAATGGGGGGAGATTTCGCTTTTTTGAACAAGTCTTCAAGTTTAAAATGGCATGAATTCATCATTTTCTAATTATTGGGTTACTTTTCAGGGTTCCGTACCCGAAGGGTAACCAACGGAACCCTGTTACTAAGCCTCCGCTGAACGTCCGTCCGTCTGTCTGTCAGTGGGCTGTATCTCAAGAACCGTAATAGTTAGAAGCTTATATAAGAAGAAGATAATATCTTCGCTATATGCGCTATATTATAGCGTAATTGAAGAAAATTTTCACAGATTGTGTATTTCTATTGCCGCTATAACAACAAATAATAAAAATTAAGGTTTATGGTACAGAACCCTTCGTGTGCGAGTCCGACTCGCACTTGGCCGGTTTTTAATGATCAGAAATCTGACAGCGGTCTTGCCAAGAAGTACTGTGGTAGCCCGTTACTGGGTTGTGAAGACAGATAGACGGTTGCTCTATGTAAAATACTGTTACTTATTTTTTCTTATTTCATTGTATTTTTAACCGACTTCTTCAAAAAGTAGGAGGTTCTATGTTCGGCTGTATGTATCCCGATTTCTCCGCCAATTCTGGACTGATTTTTAAAATTATTTTTTTATTCGAAAGCCTATACTCCTGAGGTGGTCCGAATGTCACCAAGTCAGAATCTGATGATGGGATCCTATGAAAATCGAGGGAAACCCTCAAATTTTATAAGCACTCTCGAATATTTTTCATAAACTTTCTAACGCAATTCAGATATTTGTGCCTGGTAATCATTATCTCATGTTGTTGAGCTGATGATGGAAGGTATAAGTCAGGATCTGATGAAAAATGTTTATTCAACGATATTTTCGCCAATTGTTAAACGATTTGGATGTTTCTTTTTTTTTTGGAAGAGTATTTTCTCGGACTGGTCTCATTTAAATTTGGTGAAGATCTGATGAGGAACTTCGGAGGTAGGCAACGGAACTCTTCAATAAATGATAGCAAATGAATCGGGATTTCAGAAATCGCATGTCTATTGATTGTTTACACCAGTTCATAACATAACATCACGCCGGCACGCTGTGTTTGTGGTACTTTTTAGTGGTACGCAGGTACAACTAAAAAGTGAAAAATAAAAAGAACTGTAAATTGTAACGTGTATTGAAGAAGTCACTGGCTCCTGAAATACAGGTACTCTATAGTCTGTTTTTTAATTCCGGAGACTAAATTGATAAGAGCAAATGTCAAAACTGACCTAAATGCTATTGTAATCTGTCAGTCTGCCATTTGCACAATTTAGTCTCTAGGATTAAAAAACCACTATACCTAGCTCAGGAGTCAGGGTTTCACTTCTCTGTTTTTGTCCCAATAAATAATTTATTTACTCAGCGGCGTACGATTAGACTGGAAGCCGACCCTTATTATATAGTTGGATAATAACTAGGCAGATTAATTTACTTTCAGTAGGTAACTCAGGATGGTAGAATTGCAGTATCCATACGTTGTCGTATCTACTTCCCTTCTAAATAAATTAAATTTCACTACCTGAAATTGGAATGTAAAGTTTCTGCCTTCCTGCATTTTTATTACTGACACCGAGACACTGATACGCCAAAATCTCCTTCTGTTTTGAATTTTTAATACCTACTCAGTCCTTAATTAAACTGCAACAACACTTTTAATTATTTTTACCGTATTTATCTACCGAGTTCGGACGCTGCCTAGTTTAATGGCCGTTTAATTTCCTGGTGTTTTATTGTCGATAACCGCATGGAAGCTGTGGCGGTGGCTCGATATCCGATAATTTCGCAATAAACTGGCTCGAGGCCAGTTTAAAGCTTTATCTTATACAGGTCAATGGTTTCAATGTATCCGATCGGGTTGAACGACACCGAGATGATCTAAATCGGTTGACCGAAATGTGTTCGGTATTCGATACCATAAACAGAATGCGCGGGAGTCCACATTCAAAAATTCATGATGTGTTTGTAAACATATACAATTTATAACTGTCTGACCTATTTGCGATTCTAGAAATATATAATTCATAAATGTACACATCCGGCAACACACAATACTGAAAATGATTCATGCTGTGATTCATCGTGCACTCTTCAGTGAGTTTTAAGTGAATGTCTCATTAAAATTTCAACTTTTAATTTCAGTAACAAACTGTTATGAGAGCGGCGTTTCGAGAGTGTTCAAACAGAATAAAAACAGCGCGAAAAGTTCCGAGTGCTTTCCACTCGTTGGAGCCAATGTCATTGAATTTGAATATTTTATGTAGCCCTTTTTGATTTTAACTGTTCATTTGTAGTCTAAATATTTTTTCTTGCAAATTAATAACAAACTCCGCATTGAAAACAATATCGAACATATTATTTTTAAATTATTAGGTATGTGTCATTTTGTCACGCAGTTCAGTCCAATGTTTGCAACACTACCAACCTACAGAAAAAACAATCACCTCGAACTCGATAAATTCTACTATCATTCCACTACTGACGGTACTTGAAAAAACAAATGATTGTTTAAAAATCGAATGAGCCATTTTAAATCAAAGTTGAACAATAGGAAGCGTTCAAAGTTAAGTTCCGTTCGGTCGCGCATGGCATAAGATTAAGAAACCGTTTTTGAGTTGACTTCCTGCGATGGAAGACTATTTATAAACTAATATGGCGGCACGGAAGCACCATGACCTCGGTGACGATACTTAAATGGAATATTGAGTAGTTGCCCGCTATCTGAAATAAATATTGGACTTAAGTGTTTATCGTACTCAAGTGGCATATCAATTATTTCTTGGAGACGTAGCGTCGTAAGTCATCCGTCATTTACACCTTGAACTTCTTAAGAGGACATTCGGATTCTTCCAAGTTTCCAGCAGAATCTTTAAAATAAAGGTTAATTATTATCCAGAGTAAGAATGAAGAATGCTCTGACATGTTGGTGTTCGCAAATCTATCACCCAAGTATTTATTATTATTTAATTTATTATACGCTTTATTGTAAATAAACCAAAAGTAATACAAAAGGAGACTTAAAACTAAAACACATACAATGGGCGGGCTTATCGCATTCCGCTAACTCTTCCAGACAACCTAGGATGGAAAGTATTTGTCAAGTAAAACAACAATAAGGAATAACCAGGTGTTAAAGTTCATAAAATAATTGGTATGAAATAGGTATACTGTGGCGGTAAATACTCGTACCTACTGGATAGGAACACCGGTTAAGTCACCTTTTTAATTGGATTGTGGTTATAAGTAAATTAAAATTAATAATGGCACGTTATAATTGTAACCAATTTATTAAAAGACTATGCAAAACTAGTATTTATTAACCTTTTCTCAGTATTGCCAAATGGGAAAACTGATTTACTTAAACTTGAAAAAAAACATTAACTGCTTATAAAAACTCCTTGTCTTATTAGGATAGGCCCGCCACACATCCAACCACTCCATAGAATAGCCGAGGCAGGTTCGTCGAGTCCCAAAGAAGCAATTCAACTGTCTTGGATCGTGTGAGTGTAGTAGAGTGAAAACATAATTTCTATTGATAAAAATAAACTGCATACAAAAATGAAATGTCATGATTATCATCAAAAACACCACTCTCCAATTCCACTAATGATAGTAGAAGGTGAACAAATTGTTCCGATTTTTCACAAACTTGAAAAAAAATAGTTCCTTAAGAGACAGACTTTCGTACTCCTGGCACATTTCCAATACAAAACTGAAACTGAGAGTTGGAAAAAGCCCGAACATAAAATCACCCCCGATCTCCCGGAGGGTGGTCGACTACCATGTAAAAAGCAACCACATTTCACCAGTTATATTCAGATAATAGAAAGCGGGCCTCATGCTATTAACTAGGCAAAATTATAAACTTAATGTTAAGAAACTAATAGAGAAAACAGTGAAATTGAAAAGCTCAATAGCTATCACTGATAAAACCTTAATGCTACGCTCACATGTTTGCGGCCTTTAGCCCAAAGTGGCAGACATAGTTAGAACAGTAACTTCGAAACATGACATAGATTCACTCAAGCAAGTACAAATAATGTCGAAATTAGGATATTTCAGAAATAGGTCACCAAACAGCCACGTAGACACTGCATGGCTGCCTTCTGCAAGGTAAATCAAAAGTCCAAATGAACCATTTGGCATGACACACGACAGGCCTCTGCCAACAGACACGGTACAAAGCTTTCAATCTACGTTTTAATTTGCATCGAACTCTGCATTCGTGATGCTTCGTCAATCCTCGGTGGAGCTGATTGCATTTACAAAACATTTTGTTTCTTTATTCCACGGTGTGTGTTACTTATCCATTTCATGTCGTAGCAAAGACAAGTAATTAGAACTCTCGTTGCATTAAAATTCTACCATTCGTGAGCCGTTAATGAACATAGCACTTATTTTGTACTCACACACAACAGTTGGGCCTTGTTGGAAACAAAATTTGCCCATAACAGCACAACGGCTTGTGGTAATGTAATTATAGCACTGCTAATTACTTCGTCAACTTCTAAACTTCTACAATGCAACTGTTTGATACGATTAAAAGTTACTGTTTCATTAGCTAGAAAGGATATTTGGCCACAAGAGACGCAATTGCTTGGTTCATCGCTTTTATGTTCGGTCATGTATTTTCTAAATTCATCAACGTTGAAGCTTGGAGAACGGGCCTGTGATATACCCTTTATAAGAGACTTTGTATTGTATTGAGAATCAAAACGAGGGTTGTTTAATACTCCTTTTCCTCTATACAACATCATTATCTTTTGTTAAACATCGTTCTTATAAAAGGATGCCATCTTGTTTTATTTTCATTTCTTCGATCAATGAGAAACGAGCAGCTGCACAAATCTCTTTATGATAAAGATCACTTGTTGCTTTAGCAACTTTCTTTAACTTATCCTTAAGTTATCTTTTGAAGGGTTACGATCTTTAACAAGCTTAAGATAAGTCACATGTAACGAATGTTTGCTAAAATATTTCAATATTTGGGTCATGGTCAGACGTAAGTACATCTTTATTACTTACCTATCTTTAATCTTTCCTCATTATAATACACTGGTAAACGGACACCATTATCTCTCACCCCACTCATGAAAAGAAAATTTCAAAATTCAAACATTATTTAATTGCAAGCAGATGAGCACAGCATGTGGTATTTTTTCAGCCTGTCTCCGGGAGTCCGCTATAAACCAGCTGTGGTGGTACTAACCCATATATCAGACATACGTCTGACAGTCCCTTGTGGTACTGGTTGGCACAAAGTATGTCTGGCTAAATTAGTTCAAGAACAGCCCTAATTCTGTAATTAGTTGCGTGACTTCATGCTTGATGGCGCTAATTATAATATTGACGATGAGTGTTGAGTAATTTTGAGGAGTAGGACAGACTGTACAGAAGATGAAATAGAAAAAGAAAATGAGCTTAATGAAAAGTTTGTGTACCTACTCTAAATGATGCACATCATTGTTTATGGATAAATCCATAGAAACAATAAAGACAGAACACAATGCAACTACAATTTCTGTCATAATTGTCGAATTCGATACAATAAAACTGTGTAATAGTATAATTTTCTGAGACGTCCGCTCCTATTTTGCCTGTAATTGCACGAAGCGATGCCGCGATGGCGACTATTGTAGTTGCAACCAATTTACCTCTTAACTGTATGCCATTCGTTTAAACGAGTAGAATCTGGGACGATCTCATCTTCTTTGGTAACTGTTCCTTAAAATTAACGATTACTGCCTAGTGAATCTTTTGTTTATTTAGCTCATTAGCTGGCACAATATCTGCAGAAGATTTAATAAAGTGGTTTATCTTTGAATCTCTTAAGTCCGACCTGACTTAACATGTTCGTTAGAATACCGACCTTGTAAATACCTGAAACAGTTCTTAATCTTCTGCTCTTGCACACAATGTAATCTAAAAACATGTCATAAATACAGACATATTCCCAAGTTATTGCACTGAGTAGGTCAGTAACTCTAATCTGCAGTTAATGCTGACACATCTGTTATCTAGTTTTTTGACCGCGAGTCGCGAAGCTAGAGGCGCCAGCTCGCATGTTGGCAAGCTACCGAGCAACAGTGCCAAACAATGTCGTCACTTGATATTCTCAGATTACCGTACAAGGAATATTATCGCTATACCGGCAACTAGACCAGTATGCACGAAGATAACTGGTGATTGGTCTACACCTTCCTAAACTTCTTACAAATATAGCGATGATGTTTTTTTTGTTTGGTAGGTAGGTCAGTTTTTATCATATTCGTATAAGACGAGGAAAATGCACGAATTTAACTGTTTTCTTTGAAAAATTTGCCTTTTTGCATGCGCAGTGCTACTAACAGTTTAATCAGCAGACCCCACATAGCTAATACAGCCGGACCACCTTGATATCCAAGGCTTAATTACTTACAGCATAACTCCTTTACAAAGCTGAATCCGACACATATCCTCTTTAAATCATAGATCAAATAGCTTCCAACAATCCTCTTGGTAACTAGGACAACTTCAAATGTATCTTTAGTATCTCGCAAGCGTGCGGGTAGTATTAGCAAAGATTAAAGGATCGACATGACAGGTAGAATGTGCGGCTTGCACAATCCTACGTTGGATTCGCTCTTAGACTATTAACTGGCTTGTTATATCTTCGCTTTGTAGTTCATGCTCGTGTTGGGGTAGGCAGGACACGTAGTTTGTGGTCTTGTTGTTATGCGTAGCGTTTCTAAGTCTAATGCCTCGGCCTGCTTCGCTTAAAAGAACTGGCCTAGTGGCCGTGCGCTCATTAGGGGCGGCCATAATGTGTCGAGTTTTCATATTTTCACGCCTTTTAGCACGGTCTAGCTTTTGTAAATCAACGTAGACTTTCCAGTGGTGTTCACTTATAAGATTTGATCTTACTGTTCCGAAACAATGCTGCGTTACAATACAATAGGAAATCTTTACCATGATTTCTTGTTTGAACAGTTCATCGGCCCAACGCACTTCTGATGTAACCCTTCTGTCATCATTTACGACATCTATTTTACGATGGACTAACCTGCATAATTCGGTACAGCAGCCGTGTAATATTATGCTGTTTCTAAATAAACGTGAATAACATAGTATTCTTGACGTTTGCTACAGTAGACTAGCCTTGTATCTAATAGGATTCCGACAGCATTTCAAGTAGGTTTGTCATATGATATTGTCCGATTGGTTGGTTCTGGAGACCTTTCATGATTAATCTCTTCTTTAAAAAGTTGTGTTGCATTCGTGTGCTCAGTGATATTTTCTTAATCGTTTTGGTTGGGAAACTGATTCTCTCCATGTCGTTTATTGATTGCATCAATACTTAGTCGCCTGACCATGGCACGCTGACCATGAAAACTTGAGAGTTCTTGGGTAATGTTCACAAACAAAATGTCAATAAAACATCAGGTAGATTTTTCCACAATCTTACTAAAAGTGAAGAATCGCTAAGAAATTAGAGCTGTGTAATACAGAAATTCGCATAATTTATCGCAACGCCTTTTATTTATTTACCAAGAGCTGGCTTTTATTTTGGCCAGAGGCTAAGGGTCCGTTCACACAGACCGGCTCGGAGAGCATCGGCGCGCATTTTTCTTTTCACACAGATCGGATCGTATACGCTTGGAGTTGGTCGGAGTGGAGACGCCAACTATTTCACATAGACCGGCTGAACCGGCTGCATAGCGAGAAAGAGCATGCAATCGGAGCCGAACGGCTGCGCGAACGAGAAAAAGTACGCGATCGGAGCCGGTCAGCTCCTCTTATTAGTTCACACCAAGCGCGTTCAAGCATTCTTAATGACAAAAGCAGTGCACATGCAAAAATAAACTTTACTACAAATACTAAAAACTCTGTTTTCAACGTGATAAGAATCTGCTCTCCTCTCCGAGCCGGTCTGTGTGAACGGACCCTAAGCATTGCCATTCAACGTGGCAATGCCGCCAGTCTCTTGGGCACATTACCAGCTGACAGCGTTGAGGAGGAATTTAATGATGCTATATTTTAGTTTGTTATTAGTTTAGTGTATTTGTTAATTTATTTATTATTATTGTTTATTTATTACTTGATTAAAATGATTAGTGCTAAATCTTTCAATTCAACATTTATTTTACGTTGTCAAACAAATGCTTTTTTTTAATGGATCGGGAATTTTTATTTAGAATTTGAATTGAATGTATTTTGATTTATCTACGTCCATAAACATGCGAAATGACTTGTACGTGTTCTGTCATTTTAAATTTTCGATCGATCTTAGTGAAATCAGGTAGGTAGGTACATGCAACTGCACTGTTGACTTTTCACGTTGGCGAAACGTCATTCTCTCATCAAATGGCAATAGACAGCTAGGCTGCACAGCCATCATTGTCAGTCCACCCGATGATCCGACGAACGTTGCTTGACTACCTAGTGCATGTTCTGACTAATTCGTCAAATTAGCATCTGCAACACGTCTGCTGCATTTGAATGTGAGCCCTTCTGCATACTCGGTTTTATTACTCTTTGTGACAATATCAACGATGACAGGTAATATTAATTTGATTGTTTTATTTCCTGAGTATTGTTTTTATGGAATCGTCTAGATTGAAAACCTAAATAAATCCATTAATTGTCCATATTTTATCACTAATTCATGTGTGCTAAATGTTTGTAATATATAACAATATTTTATTATTGATTCAGTGGCGAAGAGTCGAAGATAGTCATACGAGTCGATATTTATTAGCAACATCATATTTCATGACAAGATTTTTCAACGAATCCCTAGAAAATTGATGCTGGCATGATTTCTTAAAAAAACTGTTTAAGTAACAAGAGACGAAGGAAATAAATAATTTATGACAGTGAGCATTTATTTTAGAACACAACTTTTTCTTTATTTTTCCACATGCTGGCAGAACTTTGACCACCAACTGCGTTTAAAAATAACAGCCCTACTCTACTCTAATAATATTATCTATGCTTCAATAAAGTACATGTACTTACACACAAGAGCTAGTTCATAACCTACTGGGTTGCACTCGAACCAAAATCCTTGAATGTACAATGCTGTTAAGTACTATGTACTTACATACACCGACATAGAAACATGACGTGTGATGCAATAGGTACAAATGCGTTCGTTTATTTTAGGTCGATCTTATCTCTAGCCTGATACCCTATTTTAGACTTACAACTGTTCAAATTGGGTTTAAATTCGAGTGTATGCTATGTTCTACATTAAACTTCTCAGTGCAATACGGATTACTAACCTAACTGGGTGGGATTTGATATTAGCTTTTTGTATCTGTTTGGAAATCATTAAACTGGTCTAGACACAGCATTTGCTGTAAATTCTTTAGAATTTAGGTCGAGAAATAAAGTAAAAAAAATACATGGATTTTTTTTCAACATTCTTTCGATGTCGAACATAAATTAATGAATCCATGTTTGATTTGAAGTGAATTGGTAAATACAACACATGTTTGTTATCGGCACACGACTGATAACGGTATTGGTGCATTGCGTGGTATGCATCGAGTACGCGAAATGGCTGCCAAACGATGTAATTTAGTTGCACGACTAAATATTGGCAATGTTAATTATGTTTTGGCTAACACTGGTTGTGATCTTTGATGTAATTTATTGCTGTATTTTTATCGACCTATTGCATGTAGTGTTACACTCCTAATATGCAATTTTATGTAGCAAACATTCTTCATTATTATTTTAACCAATTTCAATCAAAAAAAGGAAGCTGTGTATTCGGCCCGGTTCCAAAAATGTTTGATTTGGATAATTCTTTTCTTTTCAGATAAGGTTTTCAGTCATTTTATTTTTTACGGATTAAATAAGAACTCATAATCTCATACTATGAAAAAATATGCCGCATTCGTGACTACTGGCGCCAAATAATTCAGTTTTAGAAGCTGCTCACCTTTTGGAAGCTATTTAAATTCTATTTGAACACCCAATTTTACATAAACACTACTACTTAGCTTCTAATTTAGTCGGAAACAAGATATAAGGAAACAAACAGATCTCCCGCACTATTGAGGATATCTCTTCCTACCAATATATCTTCAGGAAATATTGGCTTGGCACTGCTTTCAATTTACCTCCTTGCGGTTTAAACAAGTCATCTTAGCGCCAATCTTCTTCCGCATTGGCGCTAAAGTCAAGTTTTTGTTGGCATTTGTGCTACAAGCTATGCCAAAAGCCTTTCTTCGCATCTTGAAGTACTTTTATATGACGACAAAAATAAAAGTATTTAAGATTTCCTTCTTTCTAGACTGCTCGAAGTACAACGCACTGTGGGTCAGTTAGAACAGAGCACGGAATACCGTAACACATAGATGCCATTGTCAATAGTATTAGAGCGGTGCATTGGCGCTGAGTGCAAGTTTCTGCTGTCGAAGTCATAGTCAGAATTTTCACAGACCGTCAATTTCAATGAATCTATTACTCACCGCCATGCTCTAATGGAAAGTGTTGACTATACCGTTTCTTGAAAGCCCGCCAAGCTCGTAGTTCTGCGGTCAGTCCTCCAGTTTCACCACACAGATCACAGGCCAATAAACCATTGGATGTTGATCGGACGAAAACGCATTTAAAACTGTCTACACACAGACACATCACGGCCATTGTTTATTATTGTGTGCTCGTAAAAATATCTAGAAATCTGGAGTTAGTGCGTTCTAGAATAGGCTTGTGCCACAAGTAATTTCGTTTGTTGGCATTTGCTGGTGTTTACCCATTCAAACTGATGGCGTTTAGTGTAGCTGTATTCTTTAATTGTTTGTTTTATGTAGACTGTTGGGACAGTCACGCTTTCGCAGCAGCGTAAGGAAAGACTGAACAGTGCCTGTCAGGGTTGTGGATATGTATGTTCGAAGGAGATACCGGAACCCTGGAATGCAAAGGTAATTTTGAAGGAACACGGTTTAATTCAGTAAGAGTCTGACACTCCCTCTGGCTCCCCAGAGCGGGAGAACTCACTTGATGATATCCCATCCAAAAAAATATAGGGAAGAACTGAAATTCTCCTTTTTGAAAATTGGTTCTAATTTTCAAATTGGAATTACACAAATCGTAGTACAAAGATATAGTTGCATCGCTACAGGAAGGTGCTAAGTGTTGTCTACGGTCTACGTCATTACAATCGTCAGAGATCTTATTAAGGATGCATTGCATGACCATTTGACATTAAAGAACTTAAATAGATTTATTAGCATTCAATAATACGAAGGCAATAACACTAATAGACTTATAAGACAGACATTGACGAATTAATCACGGCTAGACATATATTAGTTGCTTTAATTTTTCTGTCTAGCCTTTTTCCCGAATACTTATATTGGGGTTGGTTTCCAGTCAAACCATGGATTCAGCTGAATACCAGTATTTTTCATGAAGCGGCTGCCTACCAGTCCTCCACAATCCATTAACTGGGTAACACGGTACACCTTGGGAAGACTGGCGTCAGATTTTCTGGCTTCCAACAATCTGTAATGACTGCTAAAGATCTACAAATGACATCCGGGACCAACAGCTTAACGTGCTTTCCGAGACACTGAGGAATCTACGTATGATGAGATGTCAGTCTGTAGATGGTCACTCATCTACAGACTGACATCGGAAAGCGTTGCTTAACCTTGAATATCGACCAGTGCAGCGGATACTTTAGCCACGAGCCCCACGAACTCCTCCGAGTTAAGTTTATTTCTATAGCTGTAAATAAGAATACCTAAATGGCTAAATAATTAATTCCTGAATGAACTGCGACGGTTGAGGAAGTCATAGAGACTAATGATGATGACACCCATAGAGAAATTCTTTGAATATTTATAGTATCTATTCTTCAAAGAAAGCACATGTTCTTTAATGGAATAGTAAACATATATGAGCTCTTATAATATCCTCTGCTGGATTTTTCAGAAACTGAAGTCAGGAACAGTGGAAGGGGCTTATGGGGGTCAGACACGTTCCAATAAATTGATCAAACAGGCTGGTTCAAACTGTTTGATTACATTAGCATGATTGTGTGTGGGAAAATTTAATTAAAAAAAAAACAGTCTTGTGGTAAAAATGGCATGAAGTGAAATTTGATCAAACACTTTGAACTAGCCTGTTTGATCATATTTTATTACTTGAAAGTGGAACGGCTTTAAATACTTACTCAGGTATTTGTTTTTCATTTAAGATTAATTTTCGTTGTTCCTACGTTTCATGGCAACGTAAACAAACATTGTGGTGCTCTTTGCCAAGAATTACAGGATACTAAATAAATTTCTTTAACATTCAGATCACGCATTTACTGTAGGGTCAGACGATGATTCCGTAAAGTTAATGATAACGTTTTTCTTCATGATGAATACTCATGTTTCCTGGTAGCATCTGATGAATAAAATATTAAGTTTCGGAATAAGAAAACTGTTTTGAGTAATCTGTTGTCTCATTGTCTGCACTTATTTAGAATGCATTAAGCAAGCATAGCTAATTAGTTTCTCTTTAAATACAGTTTCAGACGATTAGTCATAGAAACTGCTTACACGAAAGTGGGTGACACATTCATCATCATCATCATATAAGCCGAAAGACGTCCACTGCTGGACATAGGCCTCCCCCAAGCGTCGCCACAACGACTGGTCCTGCGCGTCTCGCATCCATCGGCTACCCGCGACCTTCACCAGGTCATCAGTCCACCTTGTGGAAGGCCGCGCCAACGTTGCGTCGTCCGGTACGCGGTGACACAATATTGAAAGACTTATCTACAGTTCGATTCTGTAAACATGACGAAGGGAAGGATTGGGTAAAGTGGTCACGAAGTGAGTTGTAAATCCAAGTAATCAACATGGAATGACATCTCAATTCGTGATCACTTCAGCCAAGCCTTTACTTCGACATGTTAACAGAATCTATCGGTTGATCCGACTCTCTCAAAATCGGCGTAAAGCCGAGTACCAATTCTGGACGTCTACCACGAGTTTTATCAAACTAATACTCGCTAGCGTTCGCTTTAAGTTTTCATACACTTTTTTAACTACAGTTAGTTAAAAAAGTGTATGAAAACTTAAAAAAAAAAAACAAGTTTCTAATTTATTTGTTCAGTTGTAAACTAAAGTTTTACTTGCAACTTGCTTGCTTGTTACTTAGTTTTTAAGTTTTCATAATTTTTTTTTAACTACAGTCGCTAGCGAGTGTAGATTGATAAAACTCATGGTAGACGTACTGTTTGAACAACGTTCGTATTCGCATCTCAGCCGCAGTTTGTCAAAAATATCGGGAAATTAAGGCATTTTTTACAGTTTGCGACTGTCATGCGAATGTGTTTAAAAATTAGTAGAAATGGGCCTCTGGTCTTGAAATATTAATTGTATTTTATTTAGAAAAAAACGCTTATATACGTCAAATTTACAATATTTTACAAATAGACGAGCTGCTTCTTATCCGTTTTGGATCTCTAAGAAGAAACACCTAAACATGCAAATGAAAAGGTTTTTCTTTCACTATCTTGGTCAGACCGATTATATGACGAAATATATATTGTTCGCGTTAAAGTAGCGTACAATCTATCTTTGTACCAAAATTCATCAAAATCGGTTCAGCGATTCAGGTTACAAACAAAAATAACTCACTTTCTTACTATGATATACAGATAAGTGTCCGAGATGATCATTCGATGGTATTGCCATTACAAAAATACATTTTCATTCATTCAAGACCGACACTAAATCTCTTCTGAAGTCACATCATCCAATCTCGTAATTTTTGCATAATTGGCAACCGTTACCGTGCCGTTACAGCAAAGGAAAGGAACCAATAAATTCTGTTTATTTGCGACGGCCCGTGTTTCAGAAATAACCACAGCTAAGAGGCGATGAAATCAGAGTACTAAAGCTTTTTTTTACGAGGCTTTTGACCCCAGCCAGAGACAAAATACATGCAGTTTTGAGAGTAGGTAGCTCAAAATGGACTTGTTGATACTTTTTTCAAACCTATTTATTTCGAGCTTGCTGAAATTTCTGTATATTTTGTAAAAATCACTTCAAGATTAACATACTTACAGATCTTTTATTTTCATTTAACAACAAAAATGTTGTAGAAAAAACCGGGCAAGTGCGAGTCAGAGATTTGTTGTTATAGCGGCAATAGAAATACACAATCTGTGAAAATTTCAACTGTCTACCTATTACGGTTCTTGCGATACAGCCCGCTGCCAGACAGTCGGACGGACGGACAGCGGAGGCTTAGTAATAGGGTTCCGTTGGTTACCCTTTCGGTACGGAACCCTAAAAAATCTGATAATATTGAACGGTATATTTACATCTTACTTTGACCTTAAAAAATCTACTCAAGCCTTGTTTGAGTAACAATAAAAAATTTCATACTTTACACTACACTTTTCTATCCAGTCCACCAGTAATCGTATTTCTGTTCAGGGTGTAAAATTAACTGTACGAGTTATACAGTGTGACCGGCGTATTCGTGACATTGCTATATTATGTATCAATTATTATCAAACGCTACGTGCTTACGCGATCGTGTTACATTACTTCCTAGTGTTTCACTGAAACGTTACATTACGTAACAATGAACAAAGTTTAGACACTAGGGCTGCACGAGGTTGCGGAATTGTTCGAAACACCTTACCGCGGCCCTGGAACACAAGGGGCATTTGAAACAACACGGGTGGGTTTGAGGTGGAACCTCCACGGTAGCCCGCGAAATTCAAATTTTCTTACGTTTTTTTGCAATTTGCAAGTTAGTATTAGGTTATATGTTGAGTATGATTCGGGGGCGTAATAATTATGTGTTTTCAGAATTATAACCATTAAAAACAATAAAATAACTCCATAAGTCGGTATAATCCTAAAATGTCAAGATTTCATGAAATAGTCATTCTTTCGGGTTACCTGGCCCTATGGAGTTTTATTGCTGACTTAAATGGTTATAATTCTGAAAATGTATAATTCTTACGCCCGCGAATCATACTTTAGTCAACATATAACCTAATACTGACTTGCAAATTGCAAACAACTTAAGAATATTTGAATTTCGCGGACTACCCTGGCGCAACCACCTTAAAGTGAAAGAACTTATAGTACGCGATTTTTAAGATTGCGAGCTTACTCGGCTCGACGTCGGTGACACACGTGAAAGCTTGCTCATTACTCTAGTACCATAGGAACCCCGATGTCGTCAATGGAGGAAACTTTCTTTTTAGGAATAATATTTTATAGCCAGACAGGATACTTTTATGAGCGAAGCAAAGAAAATAATTCTGTTAGTTGTTGTAAATAGCTTCGAAAATCAGTAATATTAGCAACACAATAACACTCGTCGTGTCACAAAACAAAGTAATGGCTTGCGGCGCTGACAGACATGCGAGCCGAGGCAAGCTACGAGCTAAATTTCAAACCTGTTGAATCGCCAACAAACTAACTCGGCGGTTTTAATGTTCGCGTGCTTACGGTGACACACGAGCGAATAAGCTCGTCGAGCCACAAGTACGCGTACTTGCACGCCTGTCACCAGCTTTATAGTCAGCAAGACTCTGACACTCCCGTTCTGCTCATAGCGGTAGGAGTCGTTTGATGACTTCCTTTAAAAAAGGATTGTAGGAACAATTACTTAACTAGCAGTTTAATTGAGCGTTTAAACGACCGACTCGAAATTTATGCGATTCTATTCGGAACAGACGTTGAAATAGCGTAGGTTCAAAATTAATTAATTTCTGTAATTTTGGCTCGTACTAACCTACTTGGGTTTTCGTAGATTGAAACGTCACAGAATGGCCGAATAGTATATACAGAAGTAAGGTAAACGAACTCCAAATCGTGAAAGAAAATATTTCATCTTTTCATTGTAGTGCCTAAGGGTCCGTTCACACAGACCGGCTCGGAGAGGAGAGCAGATTCTTATCACGTTGAAAACAGAGTTTTTATTATTTGTAGTAAAGTTTATTTTTGCATGTGCACTGCTTTTGTCATTAAGAATGCTTGAACGCGCTTGGTGTGAAATAATAAGAGGAGCTGACCGGCTCCGATCGCGTACTTTTTCTCGTTCGCGCAGCCGTTCGGCTCCGATTGCATGCTCTTTCTTGCTATGCAGCCGGTTCAGCCGGTCTATGTGGAATAGTTGGCGTCTACGCTCCGACCACCTCCAAGCGTATACGATCCGGTCTGTGTGAAAAGAAAAATGCGCGCCGATACTCTCCGAGCCGGTCTGTGTGAACGGACCCTAATAAATATTTATAGAAAAAAAATATTAAAATGACGTTTGGACTTTGAGCAGCCCTAAAGACAGCTGCGGTTATCGGAATAGGTACGTGATTCCGTCAACCTTTATACTATCGACCTCTGACGACCTCGGCAGGCCACGCGTACTCTATTACTTACTGAACTTGACAGGGATTGACTTCCACTATGAAGTTATGAAGCCATGGTTTCAACCTCCACGAAGGTTGGGCAAACAAAGAGTTTGTAACCTTTATTACAATATCCGGACTAAAAAATGACGCAATAAGATGTGAATGGAAATGTGTAACTTTTTTTTTATTTAATGGCTTCTGTAGATGATTGACGATTGAATTGTGTTAATGGACCGTTCAATTGTTGTAAGGTTAACTTGCAGACAATGCCTTGTTGCATTAAGTCCACCTATTTAAGTACATATTATGTAATATTTAAATGCATAAATATTTTGACATATTGCGCTTCTGAACAATACAGGAACTTCCATTGAATAAACAGATCTTCATAGCTATTGATTTGTCTAATAGGTAGCATCTACTGACCCGCCCAGATTGAGCAAGGGACAAATATCACAAAAACGATCCTAGTTTATTGCTCTTTCTTAGTGTTAAATCGTATCTAAATCCATTGCGAAGTTTAGAAGAAGCTGCGAAACAGATGGAGGCCGAGAGCGACATTGTTTAATACTATTTAGAGTTGATAACTTTGTCCAGAAAACAAAAAAAAAGATCATA
This sequence comes from Lacanobia oleracea, assembly GCA_950371165.1. Classification (NCBI taxonomy): domain Eukaryota; kingdom Metazoa; phylum Arthropoda; class Insecta; order Lepidoptera; family Noctuidae; genus Lacanobia; species Lacanobia oleracea. Next base: position 17,732,546 of record OX493386.1, read on the forward strand.
TACAATTCTCTGGTTGACTTCCATTTCATTATCGCCACAGTATTTCACGTCCTAGTTTTCGAGCAAAAATTGCAGTCAGAACAACAAGACCTGAATTCCATTTTTTGTTTTTTTTTTTCAGGCTAGATGGGCAATTCATCTCAGATTCTAAAGCCGTGCTAGAATTCATCTTGCACTAAAAACACTACTGCTTTGATTGTAACAGTTTCCATTCAAACACAATGTTATTAACACTTATAAATAGTTACAACTGGATTTCGATCTAGTTTCCTTAAAACAAGTAATAACTCAATGTACTTTATTGATACGAAACACGCTCTCTTGTCTCTGGTAGTATTTTAATCAAATCCAGGGAATCTAAATAGATAAATTTTGGCTAATGTTAACACTTATTTCTCGTTGTGTTGCTGTAGCAGCAATAACGATTGTCGAAGAGTCAAAATGTTAGGTATTGTCACTTGAGATTTCGGTAGCGCTTGACCCAATCCATCCAAGTTTTCCTCTCCCTCTGGATCCATTAACATTTGTATTTATCGTTATTAGTCACATGCGTTCCCACCTTTCAGCCCTTCTCATGGCACACCCATACATTTGCGGACCTAGGTAGGCCGCTACAAACACAACTTGTCGAAATGGGGTTTCATAGAACCCGTTGGATACTCAAAGTTAGTATGGCGCCCCTGTTCAGAATATGAGCCACATGGAAAGCATAGGGACACAGTAAATATCCTTTTTATTCAGTTTGTGCAATATCTCTTTAATCGGTCCAATATTGGAGGAGAAAACGGACGAGAGCCAAACCTCGAATAATGACTTTTTACATACAAAGTCTCGCCGCCAGCATTTCCTCTTAATTAATGCCATGCCACCGATACTGCAATTAACGTAACCACCTAACTGGGCCCAAACGATCTAGGGAGTTAGAAAAGATAAAGAAGGCATACCTGTACCACAAGTGGTTGCCACTACACCAAATATTTATCGGCCTTTGTAAGCATTGCGAAAGGAATGCGAATACGTATGTATTCGGCTACCATTTCCTTTGACTGTTGAATAATCTCCTTCCTTCTACACGGTTTGATTTCAAGCGGTTTTAATTGGTGCTACAGTTATGGTGTAACTTTAATTGTAGCTTTCTGGTTGGTAGACGGATTTAGAGTATTGGTTTCAGCCGCTTTTCCTTCTAAGTTGTCTCTGTAGCGTAATGCCCTTGGGATACGTATTGGACTTAGAAATTATCGCGCTTGACGTTTCCAATTATAGATCTTCGCTACACAAATTATTTCGTATAAAATATTTTAATTCTTAACTTAATTCCAATCTTGTTCAGTCACATACTAAGCTCAATTTCTCCGGTGTATATTTTCTTAATTATCACCAACTTTCGTGCCCTCTGAACGCGTAAAGTGGGCTAAGATGTATGACACACTTCAATTTCGTGAAATTCACACCTCCCTTTAAACTTTATTGCTCCCGAAGCACGCACACAACCTTTAATTTAATTTTAATTAATTTCGCTTCCAGTGAAAGTTCCTTTAATTCGGTCAAGGTTATGGTTTTTTGTGGTCGCGTGATATGCATTTTTAGGGTTCCGTACCCGAAGGGTAACCAACGGAACCCTATTACTAAGCTTCCGCTGTTCGTCCGCCCGTCCGTCCGTCTGTCTGTCAGCGGACTGTATCTCAAGAACCGTAATAGGAAATTTTCACAGATTGTGTATTTCAATTGCCGCTATAACAACAAATAATAAAAATAAAGGTTTATGGTACGGAACCCTTCGTGTGCGAATCCGACTCGCACTGACTCGCACTTGGCAGGTTTTTCTTCATTGAGCAGCTATAATGTTACCCTTTCAGCCCAAGGGCATCATGCAGATGATATATCATACCCATACCTTACTGTAGGTACTTATTTTTAGCTGTTAGCACGCATATTAAGAACATTTTTATTACATTTTCATGAGCCAACAATTTAAAATGTGTAAACATTTCGAATGAATGTGTGTTACGTGAGTGTAATTAAATGCCGCACGGAAAACACGAACAAATCTTTTTAAACGTAAAACTTTAGTACATGTTTAACGGTTATTAGTTTTGCTACAATATTTGCAGAGAGTTTTGTTTCAATATTAAGAAATGATAAATGATATCGAAATCGAATTATCGACATTAGACATCCGTCGACGTGTTTTGTTTTTTTTAGACCAAACTCTAATATTGTTGCTTTGAATTCAGACGTTATTGATGAATGAACAACAGGGATATTTTAGGAGCTCAAACCTTTAAAAAATAATGGTTTGTCTGGAAAATTAAAAAGGGTATTCCAGATTTTGCAGAACTTGAAACTTAGCAAAACAAAATATTTGAACATTTTCAATTATTTTATTTGTGGCGCCCTGGCATTTAATTAAATCTTACAAAAAGGTCTCTGACGTACAGCGATGACGTCAATATTTCTTCTTTTTATTTTGATTATATTGAAATATGGCTTTTGACAATCGTTCGCAACTGCAATATTTACGAAGTCAGATTTGATTTCACAAATTTTATTTAAATCAAATAAAACACAAAGTAAGTATGGAAGTGGATTTTGAAAATTTCAAGTTAACTCGTTTATGTTGTAACTAAAACATTTACAAGAACAAGTTTTTTAATTTTCCGCTTACTAGTTGACAAATTTTTAGTTGCTAAACAATAACTGCTATTACTCTCTACCAGTATAGAAAATGCATTATTCATACTAATAAGCTCGTTGCTAAAGAATAACAGCCGCACTAGTATATCTTCAAGCAAACCTTACCGAGGCCGGCCTGTAGATGGGTGACCCATCTTAACATACCGAGACTCCGTGCCTCCGTGCACGTTAAGCCGTTGGTCTCGGCTGTCTTTTGTAGATCTTTGGCGGTCGTTACGGATTGTAAGAAGCCAGAAAATCTGACTTCAGTCTTGCCAAGAAGTATCGTGTTACTGAGTTACTCGGTTGTGGAAGTCTGGTAGGCTGCCGCTCCATGTAAAATACTAGTATTCAGCTGAATTCGGTTTGGCTGAAACTCTACCCCTAATACATATAGTTGGAAAAAGGTTTGGGAGATGATGATACTAATATTACAAATGCGAAATTAACTCTGTCCCTCTGTTTCTATTGCACATCTTAACGGCACACGGACGGTAGACTATGTTGTGTATTAGGAAATAGGATATTATTTCTCTTGGGAGTTTCCAACCTAAACAAAGCGGGTGGAGCCGCTGGCCGAAGTTTTTGCGTAATAAATGTTATTCAATACCGTGGTTTTTGACAAGATTAAAATAACGTTCTCCCAGCACCCACAGTATGTTGTGAATCTTTACAATTCTCCCATTCGCTCCGGTCAGCGTGCACTAGAGCAGTGGCTCCCAACCTTTTATTGCTCCGGGACCACGATATCTTTTTTGTTTTTAGGGACTAAAGAAAATTATCTTTTGTTAATTCAAAAAAAAAACTTATTAAGTATTCGAGACTTGTAGCATAGCTATTCTTCAAAATCAAAACTTAAGAGATTGTCATAGAAAACATAACATTTCTGACATACATTTAAAGTCAGCTTACCTACTTATATATTTGAAATATTTCGTGTACCATATTTTATTGAGGAATTTGTTCGAAAGAGCCACCGTGGCCCTAGGAACGCATAAGTGCATTAGGAAGAACACGGATGGATTTTAGTCAGTAAGAGTCTGACACTCCCTTCCGCTCCGCACAGAGCGGAAGAAGTCATTTGATGTTTTCCCATACTTAAAAAAAAACATATTTTGGCTATTGTGGACCACTATGTTGAGAACCAATGCACTAGCTAGAGTAAGTATCAAACCGGTCTTGCTACAGCTTGACTCTCGATTTCGTTCGAGTGGCTTTGGTTGGATCATTGATGTTTATCAAAACGTTGGGATTTTCTGAATAGGTGATCATGTATTGAGTAACCTTTATGGTCAGTAGTTTTGATGTCAAGCTAAAGATCTTGTTTTTAACCGACTTTCAATAAAGGAGGAGGTTTTCAATTCGGTGGGTATTTTTTTTTTATGTATGTACACCGATTACTCCGAGGATTTTTTCGTGCCGATTCGATGCCGTACACTTGCCATTTGGTCCCGTAAAAATTTGATTCAGTTCGGTTTGGTGGTTTTTATTTTATGATCATTTTTGCTTATTTCAACTTCTGCGTAGATGAAGACGACGTCCTAGTTTCACCAATTAAAAAAAAAAAACTTTTTACAAAAAAAAATATAACGGACTTCTAAAAAAATATAACTTTGTAATGTCTATTATGTTTAAAGATAACACATGCAGTAAATAAAAACTTCTTTATGGGTAACTGACAAACTGGTACATAGACAAATATTCTCGTGGCTCGTTTTGTGACGAGCACAGAGCAATGGAAAGTGTCTTTCAAACATAAGTCATAAACAATTGATTTCTCTAACTGTTCTTTGAAATAGCTATCATAAGTAGATAACGATTTTGATTATACCACAGGGTCGATTTTTCATAATTGAGGAGCTCGTGGCTAGATAATAACAGCCGCACGGGTCGATCTTCAAGGTTAAGCAACGCTTGACAAGGTTTTTCTGTAGATGGGTGACCATCATAACATACCAAGTTTCCTCCGTGCCTCGGAAAGCACGTTAAGCCATTGGTCCCGGCTGTCATTTGTAGATCTTCGGTAGTCGTTACGGATAGTCAGAAGCCAGTAAATCTGACTCCAGTCTTGCCATGAAGTACCGTGTTACCCATGGGTTCCGGAGGTCTGGTAGGCAGCCGCACCTCGTAAAATACTGGTATTCAGCTAAATTCAGCTTGACTGGAAGCCGACCCCAATATAGTTGGGAAAAGGCTAGGCAGATGATAATGATGAGGGTCGATTTTTAATAAAAATGTCAAACCCTACCTACTTTAATGCTAAATTTGACTGGTTTTTAGCATAGAGTTTAAGAAATTCTTAACTTCAAATAGTATGTTAATCAGTACCTTTCATCCTAATATTCTTCCGTTACTGAGTGACTGACAGTCATCGCACATCCGAAACTGCTGGTCGTAGAAAATTTAATTTTGGCGTATAGATTCCTTGGGGAATATAGGGGAGCACTAAGGAAGAATTTCTCGAAATTCCTACGGGAACGGGAAAAACGAAAGATGCGCGTACGAAGGGGGCAAGTTGTAGATTAAAATTGATGAGATATAAGCCTCGGTCTGTGCATACAAAACCTAGATTTGCCGCCTTTCATCCAAGTTATATACTTTAAACCAATTTAGCAACAAACTCAAGCTAACCCCGTCATTTAACTGCGCAATAAAACTGTACGTGTTTACCAAGAAAAAGGCCAAGTCAACGAGGTTTGGACTAGCCACAACCACAAGCTTACGAAAAGCCCTTTACACACGCTTGACCTAATACAAGCGCGTTTTATGGACTTACAAAATATTCTGGTACTTGCAACTGAACGGTCTGCAGAGGGCTTAATGCACGCTTCAACGGTTAGTGTTGCGCCATCTTAGATCAAAATCCAAGTTATCGATGAATTAGATTAATAAACATACATAAAGATGTGAAATCAGAATATTTATAGAAGCTTTTCCGTATACAAAAATTTACATATAAACGATCAGTTCTCACATTTGTATCAAGCACCCACATCGGAGATTTTATGTTCGTACGCACTGTACATAAATAAAAAGTAAAATAAGACATGGGAAAATCGTCTTAAAACCCTTGTTTGAAGACTTGTATTGGTTTAAAGGAAAATAAATATGAACTTGTGTGCATGAAGTAGATGCAGAATGTGTCTTTATGTCGAAACCACTTATACCGACTTCCTATTGACCTCAAGGATCTTCCTAGTCTAGTCGCCTGCAATTATGTACTACACCATAGATATTCATGGGTTAATAACTTCATAAGTATGTTTAATTGCGTGTATTTTCCGAGCTAATGTTTGTTCCGTAAACTGAAGGAAACTGCCGAAGTGAAGTCATAGATAGGAATACCTATACATAGTAAATTTTATTACAAGACTGCATAGTTTTAGTCTATAAATATGCACGATGAATACTAATGACAATGCAATATAATCATTTCTAATTTAGTAGTTTCACGATTCCATTAGAAATCTATTATTACCTTTATTTTCTTGCAATGTAGTCCCTGTTGCAAATAGCGACAAAAGCATTTGACCTGTTTGTCCATAATCACACCTGGTGGTAAGCAATGATGTGGTCGACGATGAAGCCGGCTTGCTTAGAAGTAACTCATTCACTCTTGACTTATAGTACTCCAGGTTGTAGCTATCAGGATAGTTAACATCCTTATCGATACTCATTACGAACACTTCCCAACCCTAATAGATGAAAAGTTGAAGGAGCTAAGTTTCGCTTTCTGTAGAACCACTTTACATATTAACTTGAACGAAGGACTGGTTCTGCTATTGCTGATTCATTAATTAAACGCCATGTCTCTGTCGTATTTGCACTGAAATCCTAGGAAATGTCATCTTCGAAGAAATTATGAAACTAAATTCAGAGAGTTGATTAAAAGAGTTGAACATATTGACCTGGACGACCTGGTGAGGGTCGCAGGTAGTCGATGTATGCGAGATGCATAGGAGTGGTTGCTGTGGCGACACTTTGGGGAGGCCCATGTCCAGCAGGGGACGTCTTTCGGCTGTGTGATGATGATAAATGTCGATAGATTTGGTTTCCCCATCGTGACAGACGAAATACTTCCTATTGCTGGACATAGGCCTCCCCAAGCATCGTCACATCGACCGTACCGGTATTTCTTGCATTCAGCGGGTTGCCGCGACCGTTATCAGATTTAACTTAAGTTTGACGTAACATCATGAATTTGCGTCGTTATATTTTTTCTCCACTGCGAAGGACCTCGAAGGTTTCCTACACAAATCCAAAAAAAAAGATAACAATACGTCAACGTCTCTATTATGAGAAATACGTTTGAGTTATTTCAAGGTCGTTTGAAATAATTCAAATCAGTTATTTGACTGGTTCCTTACAAAAAATACAATAAAATCTGTTTGTTTGTTGTTACCATGTTATATTGTTTGATTTATTTTGTTTTTGAATTCACGTCAGACATTGTTTTCGTGTCCGTGAAGTTATGGGATTGTGAAAACAAAAGAATATCGGTTGCTCATCATGACGTTGAAGATGGATGGTCGACTGTTTGTCCAACTTCGATTAAAATCAAATCTCTCTTCTTTATAAGGGGATTACCACGACTGTCATATTACAAAATTATCTCCAGCTATTTGTTGAGTTTGGAACTGGTTTTACTTCATTACGAACATCAGCCCTCAGTTTATTTTCAGCTTCACGATAAGGGCTGGTTTTCTTCTTTTTTGATCAACTCATTCTGCATAATTTGGCAATGGCTATAGGGATTGCAAAAAATAGATATATAATCACCACCAGATCTATTACCTCATCAATCATCACCATCCTTCTGATCCCAATCTACTTATGGTTGGTGCTACCTGTCTTCTCCTATACACCGTCCTATCGTCAGAACTATTGCGGAATCGTTCGAAAGACTAACCACGACCCTGAAATGCAAAGGGCATTTTGAGGAACACTGGTGGGTTTTACTCAGTAAGATTCTGTCACTCTTTCGCCCCGTCCAGAGCGGGAGGAATCAGTTGATGATTTATCATCCAAAAATAAGTGTCCGGTCCACATGGTGCCTAAATTGAGCTACATTACCGTCTCTGATCCACCATCGACATTAGCAACAGCATTAACAGCAGGAGAACTAAAGCGTACACATAATTTTACGCCACATGAGTATATGAGTCAGCCAGTGTGTTGTGGAACAAAGGCTAAACATATGCTAATACATTGTTCGTATGCTCATCGATGCTAATCATTAGAGCCACTGTTACTACCTCATCGTTCTGTAATAGCACCTGTCGTTATAATTATCATGGTGTTTTTATGTTGTTTGTTTCGCGTCTTTTCTATCTATCTACCTACTCCATTATTTTATCCACCTTCTAGCTTTTCCGCGGCCATAAGAACCGTGCTTTTATTTATTTACAAGTTGACCCGCGCAACTTCGTCTGCGTCACAATTTTCATTACTGCTCCGCTCCTATTGGTCTTAGCATGATGATATATAGCCTATAGCCTTCCTCGATGAATGGGCTATCAGGCTATTTAACTCTGAATTAAATTTTCAATTCGGACCAGCAGTTCCTGAGATTAGCGCGTTCAAGCAAACAAACTCTTCAGCTTCATATATTAGTATAGATTTATTGGGTAAACAAACAGTAGTTAGTACATTGAACATAATATATAGTGTTGTCTTAACATTAAACTTAACAAATATACTACCCACAACATTTTCCACAGATTATATGATTATACAAATCTGACTCCAGTCTTGCCATGAAATACCGTGTAACTCAGTTAATGGGTTGTGGAGGTCTGGTAGGCAGCCGCTCCACGTAAAACACTGGTATTCAACTAAATCCGGCTTGACTGGAAGCCGACCCCAATATAGTTGGGAAAAGGCTAGGCAGATGATGATGATATGATTATTTAGGAAAAGTGCGGCTCAGTCAAAGAATTTTCGCAAACAGATCAAAACGTATATGTATAAATAATGGTGTTTTGATTTTATTTATCATTGTTTTGCTTAGTTTGCAATTACTAGTCTGTTAATAAAGTACAGATACACGGTGACCACGGAAAAACATTTTTCCGGGATGAAAAGTTCTTAGTGTATTTTTCTTTACTTTGAGATTTTAAATTTCATTACTCAGTGTTAAACAGTATTTTATACGTAAAAACATTTTAATCAAAGGGTGAAAAAAAACGCTTGAAAGCTTACTACAGTATTGGCACATTTATGATACTATATTATACCTAGGAGGAGCGAGGAGCTCGTGGCTAAATAATAACAGCCGCACGGGTCGATCTTTAAGGTTAAGCTACGCTTGCCATGGTTGGTCTGTGGATGGATGACTATCTTAACATACAGAGTTTCCTCCGTGCCTCGGAAAGCACGTTAAGCCGTTGGTTCCGGCTGTCAATTTTACATCTTTGGCAGTCGTTACGGATTGTCAGAAGCCAGTAAATCTGACTCCAGTCTTGCCCAGAAGTACCGTGTTACCCAGTTAATGGGTTGTGGAGGTCTGGTAGGCAGCCGCTCCACGTAAAACACTGGTATTCAGCTGAATCCGGTTTGACTGGAAGCCGACCCCAATATAGTTGGGAAAAGGCTAGGCAGATGATTATACCTAAAAGATAAAAGTATGATATGAAGATACTTCCTGATAAATGCTGTGCTGAAGAAGCTGTCCGTGAGAATACAGGGTGGTCTATTCTCCCAGACCACACGGCAAATCGTTTTACATTTTCCATATAACAGGTACAATTTAGATTCCAAACTGACTTGTGAAACATCGTGTTTATGTGTATGGCTTACAAATGTACCTTCGTAGTTCATATGTATGAGATATTCATGAAGATTTGTTTTGTGAATTCTTGTTTGATGAAGTGTACTGAGTTGCAGAATTAATATCTTGGTCGTGTTTGACGGAAATGGTTAGGCTAGTAACTCAAATTCCAATTAACATAAGGCCCATGGAGTCCTAGTGCACATCGAGTCTTTCAGGACATCAGCAAAAAAACGTGCCGACTGTTCACGTAGCCATAAGGCTGGGCTAATCTTCGGCCAAAGAATCAGCGTTGCTATTCAACGTGGCAATGCTGCCAGTGTTCTGGGCACTTTTGCCATTGACAGCGATGTGGATGAATTTTTTGATGCCCACTGATTCGTTTTGGTTTTCTACGCGTTTGTAAATAATTTCTTAAAATATAAGGCTAGATTTCTGATTTCAAACTTGTAAAAATATGCATATAAAATGAACTAGTTGACCCGCGCAACTTCGTCTGCTCCGCTCCTCTTGGTCTTAGCGTGATGTTATATAGCCTATAGGCTTCCTCGATAAATGGGCTATATAACACTGAAATATTTTTTCAAATCGGACCAGTAGTTCCTGAGACAAGGGCGTTCAAGTAAACAAACGACCCGCGCAACTTCGTCTGCTCCGCTCCTATTGGTCTTAGCGTGATGATATTATCCCACCACCAGTAGACCAATAGTTCCTGAGTTAAGGTGGATGCTCCAGGGTAGCCCGCGAAATTCAAATATTTTTATGTTTTTTGCAATTTGCCGGTCAGTGTGAAGCTGTATGTGGACCAAATGCGATCCGCGACCGTAACGCGTATAATGATTATTTCTGAAATATTAATTCTTTCGAACTACATGAACTTAGAGGGCTATATTGATGATTAAAATGGTTATAATTCTTTAGATAAATACGCGTTACGGTCGCGGATCGCATTTGGTCCACATACAGCTTCACACTGACCGGCAAATTGCAAAAAACAAAAAATATTTGAATTTCGCGGGCTACCCTGGAGCATTCACCTTAAGCGCGTTCAAGTAAACAAACTCTTCAGCTTTATACATATATTAGTATAGATAAAAGATATTGTGACTAGCTAATTTGAATTCTTTGAAAAGTCGATCTCGGAAATACATTGTAAAGAAATTAGGTACTTATTGGAAAAACGTTGTCGGTAGTGTTATACAGTATTACCTACTGTTTTACTGTAAATAGATTATTTGCAAATAACTTAAGTTTCTAAACCCATCGGAATATTCATATAAGTCAATGTTTTATTAATTAGAGACCAGTGTAAACTAGTATAATGTTAAAGTATTTAAATTATGAACACGCAAGTGCAGGGTGATCAGAATATCTTGGCATTTCACAGTGGCGCTGCTGGTTGTGAAAACTGTCAACTATGTGTATTTTCACGTTAGTTCTGATTTTCGCCGTATGTCAAGACTAATTGGTCCTTGAACAGTCCCTCGTTTAGGTATAGGTACATGGATCAATAATAGTACACATGTTGATTGGTTAAGAATATGTTTAACTACTTTGTTGATAAATAAATAACAGTGATATTTTCTTATTTAGTGAAATAATAAAAGATGAGTGTTTTTATTGATCTTTAATTGTTATTGTTGAAATAGATGAAGGTAATAAATGTCACTTTAATCGTTTTTATACTACTTTAGAATATTTTATTGCTGTTATAAATTATCGACTAAAACAACGACGCCATTCGTCTGCATTGTGAAACATCATGTCAGCAACCCTGAAAATACAACTTTTTCGAAAGAATAAGGATTAAGAAAAATAAAACCTTTTTCATTCGACAGAGTTTTCACAACAAAAAGTAAAACTATATTTAATTAACCTAAAATAATGTTTTAATTTATCTCAAAGCAAGGATTAGTTCCAAGAAAACTCTTAAATCGTCAGATTTTATGATTAACAACGCCAATAAAATCTAATAAAGAGAAATTCTTCGTAACTGATACATAAAGTAGTTACTCGAGAATGCTTTATCGATACAGATAAAATATGCAAGGCGCGATTAAACTGTCTACTCAGCATTGAAAGGCCTTTGCCCCCCTGAGAACATGTCTCTATGTACAGTCATGGACATAAATATGAGTGCACTTAGCAAAATTCTAAAGCGATATTCTACGAAAGTATCGATTGAAATTACGAAGTAAGCACATTTTATATACAGTACTTACTATTATGAAATTAAATATGTAGCATCATCTGCCTAGCCTTTTCCCAACTATATTGGGGTCGGCTTCCAGTCAAACCGGATTTAGCTGAATACCAGTGTTTTACGAGGAGCGGCTGCCTATCGGACCTCCGCAACCCATTGAAATTAAATGTGTAGTATACATTCAAGTTTTTCCAACTTAATAGGAAGTTGTGTTGCAGGGGAGTTTGTTGGGCCACTTCTTCCCAGCTAAACCAATAAGAAGTCGTAATGGACGGGCATTTTGGGGGAAAGTCACTACGTGAATTAATTGACCCTGAAAAAGTGTTAGCTTTCAGCCTAAGATAAATAAACTACTTAAGAATATCGTTTTCTGATTTTAGAATGAATGTTGAAAAGAAAAGAAATCAAATCCTTTGTTAAAGAAATTATACAGGGTAATTTTTCAACATCGCAAAAGTGTACCCATATTTATGCCCGTGACTGTCCCTACCCATATAATTAATATAAGGTTACAGTACTGTTTTGCTTAGAAAGCAGAGGATTGAGTTTCTTCCATTATGCACATTGTTAAGGACGAAGGGAAATTGTGGCGGCAGACAATGGAAGTGTCAGATTACTGAGCTTTCCTTATGTTCATAATTGTCATTTACTTTATATGGGTAGCGTCAGGCATGAAAGGTTAAAAGGATTATGTTTTATTGTGAAATAATAGATAAAACATATATACAAATATTATATTTCGTGCTGATATAGGTAGGCTTATTAAGCCTCCTTATGAGGCTGTTTGAAATTTGTTAGAAAAATCTCTCCATTTAATGAAATACGGACATATTAGTCTAGGTATAATACAGGGTAGTACGTTTTTAGGGTTCCGTAACCAAAGGGTAACCAATGGAACCCTATTACTAAGCATCCGCTGTCCGTCCGTCCGTCTGTTCGTTTGGATTCCTATTACTAAGCCTCCACTGCCATCAGTTCATCTGTCTGTCAGCGGGCGTATCTCGAGAACCGTAATGGGTAGACAGTGGAAATTTTCACAGATTGTGTATTTCTTTTACCGCTATAATGAACAAATAATAAAAATTTAGGTTTATGGTACGAAAACCTTTGTGTGCGAGTCCGACTCGCACTTGGCCGGTTTTTTTTAGTCTAATAGTTTTCAGCTTTGTTTCTTGATAACAAGAAAAAGAAGAAAATGTTTCATAATAGGAAATCAGACATCGGTCTTACCAAGGAGGTGTTACCGTGTTACCGGACTGTGGAGGCCAGATATTCAGTTGCTCTAAGTAAATACTGGTATTCAGCTGCATCCAGTTGGACTGGAAGACCCCAACATAGTTTTTTTTTACTATTGATTGGCATACTTTTCACCACTATCAAAACTGATGGTAAGCGATGATGAATTGGGAAAAGGCTAGGCGCAGATTAGATTAGTATACGAGTACATCAAAACTTTAGTTACGCATTCCGTAAAACGGGGTGAATAGAAAAGCAGGGGTGAATATAAACAAAACTTAGAAGGCGATTTTCACCTTATTAAAATTCTATTCGCAGTTTTTAAAGAACTCTAATTTTTTAATGAATTTTAGTTTTAAAATATTGTATATTTTTTAGAAACCAATAATGTGGAATTCAAGTGGAAATACCATCATAGTTTTGTTTCTATTCACCCCGTTTTACCGATACCTACTGTATATACCTAATTTTATTTAGGTGTTTCACAACAACCTGTAGTATTTTTCTTTGCGCCATTTCAATCTAATATCAATAATCTAACAAATCTAATTTTCAATTTGCCATTTCATAGTGCTAATATCAAAACAAATAACAGATACAAATTATTTGAATAATATTTGATTAGCATTAAGTAGGCTTTCTGAAAGTAATACACTACATATTTGTACTATGGTAGCTAAAATAATTTAAAGAAAAATAATTTATAAGCGCCATACTAACGCATACCTTATGGTATTTTTCTTGTTTTTTTTTTTTTTATAAAAACAACATGAGGACCCATACAAGAGGGAAAACAACCAATGCTCAGCATAATGCTGACGAGACGTAGCTACAGCGCTGGTTTTCAGCGACAGCCGGCATTCGATGGTGACGACCGGAGAAGACAGATACACACATTAGCACATTACATTTACATCCTGTCCCTACAAACGAACTTCAGCTCTGACTTTAGGGCAAGGCTCAAGTACAAAGTTATGTTATAACAGCTAAATAAATACAGACACGGTTATGACACACCACCATGTATCATTCATCAGTGATAAGATTGTTGGTATCTGCATCCGTATCTTAGTGGGGCGCGAACCGTCATAGTGTTTAACTGGGGCGGGAAGATGGGTACTTGGATATCTAATTGTATTGTTTAAGGACACTGGGGTTTAAATGTATAATTCGAATTCTGACAGTGTATCATGTTGTGTGGTTGCTCCGTAGATGGTTGACCATATTTCTATGTAAAAATATTTTTAAACTTCAAAGCCGTTTGGAAGGAGTAGGCAAAATAAGCGTCAAAACTGCGTAGTGTTAAATATTTTTTTACGGCAAAACTACTTGTCATACGAAAAAAACAAATGTTCACATTATTGTACATGAATCTACAATAAACATATATTTTTTTCCAATCTTTTGACCCAGCCGTTAATGAGGAGTAGGCTTCTAGAAGTTAACTTATTACGGCTCTAAAGCGGAGGTAGACTTCAGAAAGCACGTTTACGTCCCAGCTATTATCTGGACTTTGACAGTTGTTATGCTAGCCAAAATGTATCGCGTTACGTAGTTACTGGGCTGTGACGGTCAGTTAGGCAAGCGCTCCTTACAAAATACTGGTACATACGGTTAGGCTGGAACTGGACCCGAAATCCCGAACATTGTTTGGGTAAGGTTAGACAAATTAATTGGAAAGCGACGAATCTCTGATGATATTGTAGATAACCCCTCCTTGTTCTTTCTTCTTAGTGGGACACTCTTGTCAGAGTGATCGTGGTTGCGCAGATGAGGTACAGGAGAGATGATCGGTGGGTCGTCGATTTTCTCGAGGACTGCTCTCTCAGCGATGCGCTTCCATTTCTGCCAGTTGGTCTCGTTATGTTTATATTGGACCATAGTAGACTTGGTAGTTTTCTGTAGCAGGTCAGTATACTTGATGCCTCGTAGGTTGTCATTATCGCCTGTGACTTCTACAGTTATCCCACTCATTGACATTTAAAAAAAGCAGAGTCGCCAAAACATGTGTCATATAAAATCCCTATGATATTTTTATGACTTGTTTTGTCATGACCACAGGTTATTGACATTTTAAAGTATTTATCTTCCGGGATCGTAAGGATGTATCTTCATTTCCTAAATAAAGACAATAAACCGGTCAACAGATTTATGTGTCGATATATTTGGATGATCATTAAAGTTTGTAAGCTTCAAATATTTTTTAGAGACTTCCTGGTCTAATATCTGACATTTCGCCTTATCTTATACTAATATATAAAGCTGAAGAGTTTGTCTGTTTTGTGTTTGCCGCAAACGAAGTTGCGTGGGTCAACTAGTTATTGATAAAATAATATTCGTTTTTTCGCAATATATGACACTATTTTGACCCGCGCAACTTCGTTTGTCACAATTTTCATTACTGCTCCGCTCCTATTGGTCTTAGCGTGATAATATACATATAGCCTATAGCCTTCCTCGATAAATGGGCTATCTAACACTGAAAGAATTTTTCAAATCGGACCAGTAGTTCCTGAGATTAGCGCGTTCAAGCAAACAAACAAACTCTTCAGCTGTATATATTAGTATAGAAGTATAGATACATGGAGATAGGAACAGTAAGCCGTAGATGAGTGGTAAGAAAACCAGTATCCAAAAGCCCAGTCCTATTAAAAGTCGTTAAGCCAACTCAAGGGCAAGTGGTTATACAGCCGTGTATATCTTATTTATTGCAAGTAACAAAATGGCCGGTGCAGTCTTGTACTTACGATGTTATTCTTCACCTTCGAGAAAACATTATACAGAGATGAATATAAAATGGAATTCATACCTTCGAGTTCCGTGTTTTTCACTGGTGGCCTCATAAATAACTGAAATATGTATTGAATAATAATTTTATTTATTGCAGCTTGTTATTTTGCAATTATATCTTGTAGTCTTGGCAGTGCTCCGTTTCGCGAAACGCTTCCGTCAGGTCAGAAAAGTTTTTAGCGAAAGACCATTTGGAACTTATCCAACCTAAAATGGCAGCCCCTGTTCCCTTTTAAAACTACATCGAAACTCTCTGAGCAACGCCTGTTAAGGCCTATCCCATCCCTGAGGAGACTATTAAGGAGTCGCCTGTACTATGCCTCATAGCGTGCCCACTGTTTCAAAATTCAAAAAATTCAAAATTCAAAGCATTTTATTTCAAATAAACCATTCACAGGCACTTTTGAAACGTCAAGGTCGGTCAGTCAAAAACATGGAAGCTATTTGCACGTTCCAAAGCGTAGATCTCTATGGAGAAGAACGTGCAAGAAACTCCACGGACACTCTTTTAAATCATGTTCTGTTTTACAACATTCCAAGTTACATATACTTGTTGCTTCTGCATGTGAGGACAATGCAAAGGAAAAAAAAAAGGGCTTATTATAAGAATTTTAAATATAAAGATTAAAATAAGCCAATGGCAGTTAAGAGATGACCAGTCTCAACCGACGGCGCCTGTTCACGAACATGACGCGTGAATCGGCACCTTTCAGCTCAACCATTTCGAAGGGAACCGAATGCTCAAACCCACGCGCCGCCATCAGCGAGACATTTGAGTGAGCATGACATGCTCTCAACCACCATGCTCGTTCATGTCCAACAAGTAAAACTATAACTACTCACATAAAATGTAAATGGTTTCATGGTACTCACATTTACAAAATTTGAAAAATATGCTTCTACTTTACACAAAACTATGGTTGTCAATGACCAAATAATGAAAAATGAATTAATAAAGAGAACAATTAAGTTCTTACATCAAAACTAATAAATAAGTATTTAATATAATAATATAATTTGTATGTATATAAGAATAAATAAACGAAATAATGTAAGAACCTCTAAAAGGAGCGAGCATCTCTTCCAAATATAAAAACCTAAAAAGTGGACCTAAGCAGCTGTGACTGTGGAGCAGGACCAGCATTTAGCCAAGCGTTTTTATCGAGGATATAATCTTCCAGTTTATAATACGCTTGTCTACATAGTGTGCATAGTGTGTTTGCAAACAGAGACCCCAGTCTGAGACTCTGAGCGCTTTTTTAAGGATGGGAAATCATCAAATGACTCCTGACTCCGCTCTAGGCGGAGCGGAAAGTAGTATCAGACTCTTACTGACTAAAACCCATCCGTGTTCCTCCTAATAGCCTTTGCGTTCCAGGGCCGCGGTGACTCTTTCGAACAAATTCAGCAACTCGAATGAGCCAGCGCTCATTGCTTAGTAGCAGCCTACTAAGCAATAGTATTGAATTTCTCAGTGATGCTTCAATACATAACCCTCTATCTTATTGCTATTCCATGATAGCGTGGGAGCTAAGAGCTAATACACGCCCAAGTGTCGATATAAGCCTTGTTCAGACGCAATAATACTCGTAGTAGGCATGAACGCAACACGCACAATGGGCAATTATACCGCACGAGTAGATGGCTTGAACCTTGACTAGTTTACTTTACAGGCTAAGTATAAAGCCTTCATTATATGACACCGGGGAGATTACTCAACTTACACCTAATGAGGTTGTACCTACTATTACTGACACCTACACGATACGCCTAGCTCTGAACCCTTAAAAAGGCCACTTTGGCAGAATCAGTAGCAAATCACGCTACCCGTCACTGTCAAATTTTCCCAATCAACCTTGAACCTTATTCGTTGGCGATAAAATGAAAATTAAATTTGACAGATTGTTGCGTTAAAACTATGATTCTCTAAAGTAGCATTTTTAGTCCCCCTGATCTGTCACCTGCTTAATAAGGAGGGAAGTGAAAATTATATTTCTTCCTTCTTCCTGGTGTACTTATCTGATTAATTTCGTTGCGCGATCCAAGACAGTTGAATTGTTTCTCCGGGTTTCGTCGAGATTCATTGTTTTTCTGGTGGTCGCCACTGTTGATCTGGCTTTCAGAAGTTATAGTCAGAAACGGTACTCGACAGACACACAGTTCGGCAGACACGCAACGTATTGCCAACGAATGAATAAAAACTGCCCTGTACCTATAAACTTTAACGTAATTATGTATTTCTTATGGTTTGTTCAAGTGCTCATACAATAACATAATTTTAATAAATCCAACAATACTTTTAATATTTTCGACTTAAATAGGTAACATGTTATGTAAATGCACCTGCAAAACACGGTTTTACTGCAAATATATATTTTTCTTGTTTTTTGTTTTTTTTTTGCTATAGTACTAAACATGTCGAGGGAAACGTTACCTATTTAAAATTTTGCTTATTCTCTTAGCTTGATCGTGTATTTTTTTAACAAACTCATGTGTTGTTATTATTCCGTTAAAAGTCAAACCATCATGCACGGATTGAATTCCTTTGCCATCTGATCTCTGCAACCGAGTTAATTTGAACCAAAACCAACCTTTATTTGTTTATTTTAGTGTAACGGATGGGACCCAATTATAGTAACTAAAGAAACAACTTACAACACTACTAAAATGAAATATACAACAAAATACAAAGACAAAATAATCATGTCACCAAATAAAACCGGCCAAGTGCGAGTCTTTGCCCGTTTTCACCAACATCCCCTATACTACCACCTAAGTATGGGGCCCTTTACTTAACAGTACCCCTAAACTAGCCCCTAAATGAAATTTCGTTTCACCATCGTTTTTATCACCTAACTAGGGGACACATAACTATGTGACGTTTTGTTTTCGATAATAGTGAATGATTCGTCTTTAAACTTATCGATACTTTGAAATAATATAGTTTTTTAATAAATTCTCTAAAGTATATACACAAATAGATACAGTTTATAATAAATTATGTTTTAATAGCAATAATCAATATTAATTCCTTCATATTTTTAATTAATTTCATATTTTCTTACATATTTACTCTGTGGATGCATTACGAAACTCACGTTTAATCTGTGGTCATATTTGTATTTGACACTTTTCTTTCGTTTTTTTTCGTGGATAGTTTGTTGTGATCGCTTGCTTGCATCTTATTTTGTTTCGTTAACGTTACGTATTTAGTTACGGTATAATTAAATGGCAGAAAAAAGGAAGCGTTGCTGCAGACACTCTTTTTATTATTCGACTGCAAGTAGCCACACTGATCCCACCCATGTCTGCCACAGCCAACAAATGATTACCAGTAGCATGAAACCTCAATGCTATTAATAACTGATTTATTGGAGATATAGAATTATTCCTGGAATAAAATAAAATGTATCATGCAAATCAAATAAACACAAGGAAACATTGTCGTATCGTCAACTAAAAAAGAATACCATGCGCATAGTTTTTTGTTATTTTATTTTATGGGCTACATTACGTAGTATAAAAAATTGTGATTAGTTAATATGTACTCACCTATTATCAGGTAATTCTAAAGCGTATTCAATCTTTTCCAATAAATACAACACTGAAGATTTACGTAACCTATATCTCCGAAAAAAGTCAGTTTCATCAAAAAATTCAAAGTAATTTGGTCGTTTTCGATATATTTTGGTCTACGGCTGTTATTTGCGTCGAATATAGTAGAAACAGTTTCAATATATTAAAAAAAATCATATAAATGATAAAAATATCTTCGTTGTTTAAACGATCACATACGTAGGTGCCGGTTTATGGGGCAAAATTTCGACCACCTAAATTTAGCAGACCTTTTAACGTTTAGTTGACCCCTAAACGTTGGTGAAACAGAAACCATCCTCTAACGGCCCCCTAAACATGTTTAGGGGATCCCGTAAACTTAGGGGATGTTGGTGAAAACGGGCATTACTCCCACACGTAAGATTCCGTACCATAAATCGTAAAAAAACACATTTCTTGTATGGGAGCCAACCTTTAATTCTAATTTTTTGTTTTTTATTTGTAATGGGTTTGCTCTTGACTCTAGTCTATGTCAGAGATGACAGAGATAAAGAATTAATTGAATTGAATTTATTTTTAATAATTAATAGGCCTATGTCCAGCAGTGGACGTCTTTCGGCTGTTATGATGATATGATGATTCTTGTGACATGCTCATAAAATCTTCGTCCATTCACTCTTTAATAATAATAGGGACCATGATTGTCATAAATGCGATGGCGTCTAATAAAAATAGAAATCTTCTTCGTTAATATTTCGACTGGCATCTAGAATTGCATAACCATCAAATTTAATCTTTATCTGTTAAAGAAGATAAATATTGTGTTTAATGACATGCCTAACGCAAGCCGGTCATAGATTTATAGACCACAGGTCACGGTTTTGTAATACGAGGCTATGTTTATTTATGTAAATAACATTTGTGGTTTACATCTATGTTATTTTGTGGTAAATAATAAATCTTATGCTAAGCTTTTACAAATATAGGTAAATCGTAAGTCATTAAAAAAAAATAAAAAACATTGCGGTGAACACTTAGGTATAGTTACTTTATAAAGTAAGTAAATCTGGTAATTGCGAGTCGAACTGACACACGATTTCACACGAAATGTTCCGTAGGTACCATAAACCTAAAAAAAATACGTTTTTTGTGAGTTCCCTTCAATTTAATAAAAAAAAAAAATTACTATTGATAGGGACGCGCTTGACCACTAAGCGATGATGCGGTCGAAGATGGAGCACGCTTGCCTAGAAGGGGTAATTTTTGATTTAATTAACTGTTATTATTTAAATAAAAGGGAACTCACTTACAAAAAACGTGTTTTTTATCGGTTTAGGGTACGGAACCCTTCGTGTGCGAGTCCGACTCGCACTTGGCCGGTTTTTAACGTGTATAAAGCCTTTTAATTCTATCTATTGCCAGTATTTCGGTACTCGAGCTCGTCTCGCCATCCTCACGTTGGTCTGACGCAATGTCGTTAGGCATTAAATGGAACCCAATACTTGAATTACGTAGTTAAAACACTGCTGTGTTTGATGTTTTTGTTTTATGTACAATTAAATATGAACAGCAGGAAATAAGAATCAATTTTGTTTGACTATAACAATCCAGTCGCGCGCAAAAGGCGTAACTGCCATTGTTCAAAGTACCTATTAATTGGTCTGATCCACCGATAGATTCTCACTTTGCATAGGGTTGCCAATCGGAGTTTTCGGTGAAAAGTCGGACTCTTACAAGATATTAAAAATTTATATCAATGTTTCAAATAATTAAATTATATTATAAAAAAATAATATTATTGCCACAAAATACCTTTGTATACAATACCAACACATTTCAAGTGGGTACCTACATTGGATTTTGGGAAGAGACTACACAAATAGCTATAGATAATAAACCTGGGGTTGTAATATAAATCTATACTAATACCAGTTGACCCACGCAACTTCGTTTGCGTCACAATTTTCATTACTGCTCCGCTAAATTTTTCAAATCGGACAAGTAGTTCCTGAGATTAGCGCGTTCAAGTAAACAAACTATTTAAAAAGAAATCTTTCAGTGTTATATAGCCCTTTTATCGTGGAAGGCTATAATATCATCACGCTAAGACCAACAGGAGCGGAGCAGTAATGAAAATTGTGACGCAGACGAAGTTGTGCTGGTCAGCTAGTCTGGTTATAAGTAATGTTATGAACTCAAGGTGTGCATTTAAAGTCATGATTGGTCAAAAGAGAGCCTAACCGGACACCGTCTAATTTGACCGGACTTACTTGCAACGCCTTACTTGTTCCGGACTCCTGACACGCCTGAGTCCCTTACTCAATACGTGGTTAGTTCAACCAACTATTATATTATTTATCTCGATTTTTCTAACAAAGAGAACTACTACCGGCAAGCGAGTCTAAAAGGAAAATCGCATGTTTATTAATTAATTGATTGTTAATAGTGTCTGGTTGTTATGACATAGGTAGGTATGGTTACGTGATAGAAACATGTTTTTCTTCACATTCTGAATAATAAACAGACAACTTTATTTTTTCTGTGATGGGAAGTCATCAGAAGAAGGCTGCAAATTATAAATGGTGTTTCAGAAGTGTATATTTAGTGATGAATTGATGATGTTCTGTATCTGATATGTAGTGTAGGTATAATGAAATAATAGGAAAATAAAAAAAAAGTAACCTTTTAGGAAAAAATCCCGATCGCAAAATAACTAACTAAAAAGAAACATTACTATTGAAGCAATCTAATGCAGTTGGTGGCATTTATTGTAGTTCATTCCATCATTGATTAGCCGTATCAAAATCGTTTCATAGTTCAAAAGAAGTAAGCGGAGATGCGACTTTGTTTTACATTAAAGACATACCTAAGGATATGTACTTCAAATTATATCCTCCACTAGTTGACCCGCGAACTTCGTCTGCGTCACAATTTTCATTACTGATCCGCTCCTATTGGCCTTAGCGTGATGATATATAGCCTATAGCCTTCCTCGATAAATGGGCTATCTAACACTGAAATATTTTTTCAAATCTGACCAGTAGTTCCTGAGATTAGCGCGTTCAAGTAAACAAACAAACAAACTCTTCAGCTTTATATATTAGTATAATATAGATTTTCATGTTCCATAGTGTAATAGCGTAATAGTTTGCCTGACAAATAGTTATTGATCATATTCATTAAACAATAACATAAATAGTAATCATAATTATGATTACGTAATCATGTAATACTTCGTAGTAGCAGAGTATAAATAACGGTAGTAGGTACTACCTACTCACACAACATACTACAATACCTATGTTTACATAAATATACTGAAGAGTAGGTACTCTTCAGTATATTTATGTAAACATGGTTATTGTTCTGTTGCTGTAATAAGCCCACAGATAATATCTCTCTGTCCCTTTATAGTTAGTGCCTACTTCGATGACCTATTTAAAGGTGTGAATTTAATAGACTAGCCGACTTCGTCTGCGGCGTCTTTTTCATCAATGTTCCGCTACGAGCGAGGCCCCATTAGTGCGTTGCGCTGCGTTGCGTTGCGTCGCCGCTGCGGCGATGCGATGTGGTGTGCCAATGAGGCAGAGCTCTAATGTCCATGTTTCACGACGCGATACAAACACGATTTGGTCGGACAGTCTGTCCATCCATCTGCCTAGAAATAAATCGAAATATATGGAAATCGACGCAGCGTCACCGCTGCGACGACGCAACGCACTAATGGGGCCTCGCTCTACTATTGGTCGTAGCGTGATATTTACAATCCAACACTAAAACAATTTTTCAATTCGAACCAGTCATTCCTGAGATTAGCGCGTTCAACCAAACTCTTCAGATTATATATTCTTACACATAATTATATATCTTGTATAATTATGTGTGATTTGATTAGTAAAACCAATCAGTTGAGATAAGACACCAGAATAAATTGAATAAGATTTGACAATATATATTTTCTCATCGTGTTGACAGCAAAATGTTTAATTAATTTGTCGTTACATTTAAACTGACTGACTCATTACGACTACCTTCCAAAAACACCTCAATTTAAATACAATAAGGCCATTCAACCACAACTGAACTTGTAATCCAAATAAATACGTAAGAACGCTCTTCTATACCGAAACAACAGTATTTAAAGACAGTACCTACATTTTCAAACAATAGAATTGTGGAAGCCGATGGTCGTACCCGTGACCCAGGGAGCCCTGACCTATCGGAGAAAAACAACTGGCTGGCAGACGAGGTCGATTCTAAACTCTAATTTCCAACATGGCAACATTTAGCATTTTGATGACGAAAACCGGTTGCACATTCGTGTGTGCATGCATTGTTGCGTAAATCATTGTGTGTTCTAATTATTGTTATGCTTGTAGATTTTATGAAAAAAATTGCATGTGAGTTATTCAAAATAACCCTCGTCGAACTTGTTGACCCATATGGTTCATATTCCAGGCGTGCTAAATAGGGACAGGAACAAATAAGTTTCCATATACCAATTAGATACTTACAGTAACGGTGGAGAACTGGTCGCCAGTTCACCTTAAACTCTCATGAAAAAAAAAAAAAAACCGGCCAAGTGCGAGTCGGACTCGCACACGAAGGGTTCCGTACCATTAACCTTAATTTTTATTATTTGTTGTTATAGCAGCAATAGAAATACATAATCTGTGAAAATTTCAGGTGTCTACCTGTTACGGTTCTTGAGATACAGTCCGCTGACAGACAGACGGATGGACGGACGTACGGACAGCGGAGGCTTAGTAATAGGGTTCCATTCCCTTCCGTAGGGTTCCTGGGGTCCCTTTGGGTACGGAACCCTAAAAACAAATAGGCACTTAAAAGAAAGTAAGTTTACAGTAAGCAAGGCCATTTTATTTCAGTGACCATAAATACCTTTGAAGAAGTAGAATTTATTATTGTCCCACTCACAATCCAAAGGTAACTTCAGTATCTACCCAATAATTTACATGCATATATTAAGTAGCACTTGTGACTCACAAATAAAATGAAAACAAATACGAGTACCTCCTACACGCACTGAAATAAAAGCTGACAACTAATAAAATTGAAGTATCGAGCATTAAATTAATGAATTTATTCTACCGTCGATTCTAATTGTTATAGCCATGGCAACACAGTCACAGTCAATGGCAACACAGTTCCTTCGAATACGGAACTCATTGGTGCGTTCCTCTTGTTAAAGAAAAAAGTGGTCAATTATGAGAGTTCGCTCCATTTCTCGACGTGATTGGCTGGCGTTGGAGCAAAAAGATGGCTCGAGGAAGTGAACCACGGTTGACGAGATGGCACAAATTGATGGGAAATTCGATGACCGGTAGCAAGTAGCAACCTTCAGAGAAAACTGATGTTTTTTGATTCGCTTTTTTGAGGTTCCATAAAGTTGGCGGGCTTAATAAAAAAAAAACTAAACGCGGGAAAACTGAAACGATAAGATACTAGGAAACAAACAATTAATTGGGAATATAGGTACGTAAAAACAAAGATTGTTATTTGAACTCGAGTTTATCACTGGGAGTTTCTTGATTTCTGAACTCTTGACATTATCTCTGAGAATTGCTGTTTATTACAACGCCTTTATTTCTCAATAAACTGCAGATATCTACTGCTCTCTAAATAAAATTGCTGGATTTCCAACGGCTAAAAGAAATACGCAAATTAATCAGCCAAGAAAAACAACAAACAGAAGCTAGCTGTGAGTAAATATTACCGATCTTATATCAAATTAATACGCAGATAGGGTTACCATATCTCAGGATTTGTCCTGAGATTTCAGGATTTTTGGACTCTTCTCAGGATTGCGGCTGGATTTTGCAAATCTCATGAAATCTCAGGATTTTTTTATTTTTCAATAAAATACAGCTTACATTTTAAATATCTCTTTAATAAAAAGTTAAACAAAATAAAAATAATCTTCCTTTGGTAATAATTGCACAATTCAAATCAGTACTTATTTATCCAAGTACTTAGGTACTTAATCAGTTTTATCATACTTAATATGTGATGGATGATACATTTTTAAGTAAGGTTTTTTCCTTAATTATGGATTTATGAAAAATTCTCAAACTGTAAAAAATCTCAGGATTTTTCAATGGAAATCAGGCTTTTTCTCCGCACTTTTGATTTTTTTATCTGGTAACCCTATACGCAGACCACAGACAAAAGAATGTCGACGCGTGCTAATAGCATTGAGCATAACTTTCCCGCGCTATTTACCGGTAAATAAAGTTTTATTATCAATTTGGCGGTAGCAAAGCCGTCATCACGTTAATGACAATATTACACACAGACACAGATACCTCGGCTTTCTTTGAATTCTGAATTTTATGACATACAATTACTGAAAGTCTGTCCCCATTTAATTTAGTTCTACATGTCCCTGGAAACGTGAAATATTAAAATACCTACGTCATTGTACATAATTTGTGTACGTACGTACATACGTAATATTGTTATATAAATTGTTTTTACGTTATTTTTATCTCACTTCTTGTTTTATTCATCATATAATTTACACGTTTCGTTTATGTATCTTTGAAAACAATTATTAAAATAATTAAATTAGGTACCTATAAAGATGCCATCAACTGTGAGATTTTAATAATTGTTGGTACCTCTTTGGTTGGATTGTAGTCCATTTAACATCACCAATGACCATCAAACACTGTGTTAATGTTCACCGTAAAT
The DNA here is from genome assembly GCA_950371165.1 of Lacanobia oleracea. Classification (NCBI taxonomy): domain Eukaryota; kingdom Metazoa; phylum Arthropoda; class Insecta; order Lepidoptera; family Noctuidae; genus Lacanobia; species Lacanobia oleracea. The sequence continues at coordinate 17,758,483 of OX493386.1, forward strand.
AAGTTTGCGCTGCCATAACACTACGGTAGTAAACAAAGCTTCTCCTCGCAAAATCTAAAACAGTCGCATGCACCGAACTCATAAAACGGCCAGTAGTAAAAACCGCAACACCTAAACACCCCCATAAAAGCTGGGGCATAAACCGTCCATGGCCGTAGGGTGGCCCAGGGCGGCCCACCGTGGCCCAATGTCAGCCAGCCCATTAGCTTCACAAGTTCATGGGGAACCTTGGTATGAAGTTCATGATCGAACGAGTCACGCGATGCCACGACCCCTGCTACAGGGGCTCGAATCTATCGATCCGTTTGTTTATAATTAGTCAATTTTTGATGGCTTTGTGGAATGTGAGGTGGAGGATTCAGGGACATGTTCTGTGGAAAGTTTTGAATCTGAGTTTTAATAGGGGACCGTGTGTGGAAGATGGTTTGAGAAGTAAGGACAGTAATTAGGTACTAAAATCATTTTGACAATAGTACGTAGGTGCATCGATACCATAGAAATATGAAAAAACAGATTAAGTGTATGATGTTTGTTACGTTACGGCACACTGTCCATATTGATCGGGTTTTAATAAATTAAGTAAGGTTTTTTATATATCAATGTGTTATGCCTAGTTATTTCACATTAAAAGTATCGGATTTTAAAAAGGAATAAAAATTGAGTTTAAGGTTGAATGACGACTGAATCGTCTGTTTGTTTACTGCTTTCTTTACAACATTTCTAATAGACACACAAACTTCAACTACACTTCAAAGTTGGTAATTTGCACGTGGACAAAGAAGTGAATACATTTAAAGGTAAACAAACAAAGATATCTCCTCATCATGGCAGCACCATTACCCCTGGGTCTACCAAGGACAGCGCCGAACTCACGGTCGCTACAACCTTGTTATGGCATGGCATTATGAGCTTCCGTAGTCACCCCTTTTTTGGATAGCATTATCGGGGTTGTTAAGCAATTATGTTTGTGTTATTTTAGGCGGTGTGATAATTGGGTGTTTTTCGTGTCCATACTGTATCCGACCTTATTGAGGAGCTAAATAATAACAGCCGCACGGGTCGATCTTCAAGGTTAAGCAACGCTTGCCAAGGTTGGTCTGTGGATGGGTGACCATCTTAACATAACGAGTTTCCTCCGTGCCTCGGAAAGCACGTTAAGCCGTTGGTCCCGGCTGTCATTTGTAGATTTTTGGCAGTCGTTACAGATTGTCAGAAGCCAGTAAATCTGACTCCAGTCTTGCCAAGATGTACCGTGTTACCCAGTTAATGGGTTGTGGAGGTCTGGTAGGCAGCCGCTTCATGTAAAATACTGGTATTCCTCTGAATCCGGTTTGACTGGAAGCCGACCCCAATATAGTTGGGAAAAAAGGCTAGGCAGATGATGATGACTGTATCCGACCTTATAATATTAATGCGAAAGTAAGTCATTTTTGTAACGGTTTCAAGGTAAAACTGCTTAATCTATCATGAAGAATTTTGGTGTAAAGATAGATTGGACCTATTACATGGGATATTTTTCCAGGGAGCAACTAAGTTCCCTTGGTTATGATTTAAAACTTTCGGAAATCACCTCTGCTAGAAGCTAGTTGTTTTCTCTGCTAATTTACCAAATGGGTTTTGATGTAACTGATGATTGAATCGACAAAGTTTTCACGCCTTATGTCTAGGCAAATAATTGGCTGTTCGCTTATTTTTCTCTGTCAATATATCGAATGGATTTCATAACTTTTGGAAAACCACTTGGTAATAAACTAGAGTTGTGTGTAATAATACCCTGAATTTTTTTTTTCCCTAACAAGGGCTCAGCTTGTAAACAATTGCTCCATCTTAGACCTCATCCACCGCTTACTATCAGAAGAGATCGAGATCAAAAGTTTACCCATCAGAATGAAACAATCAAAATCCTTGATGATAGTATCTATCTATAGACTCAATAAAGACACCAATACCCCTGAGATAGCTTCCTGAAGGACAGGCTGTCATGGCCGCCATACAACCTTGCCGAAACACCATGCTATTAGGAACTTCCGTCTTTGTAAACGACGGGTGAAACCAAGGGCTGTGTTTTGATTTTTACAGGGTCAACCAATGAAGTATCTATCTATATCTATACTAATATGTAAAGCTGAAGAGTTTGTTTGATTGTTTGCTTGAACGCGCTAATCTCAGGAACTACTGGTCCGATTTGAAAAATTATTTCAGTGTTAGATAGCCCATTTATCGAGGAAGGCTATAGGCTATATGTATATTATCACGCTAAGACCAATAGGAGCGGAGCAGTAATGAAAATTGTGACATAAACGAAGTTGCGCGGGTCAACTAGTGTCATATATTGCGAAAAAACGAATATTATTTTATCAATAACTAGTTGACCCACGCAACTGAAGTAATGATTTTTACAGGGTCAACCAATGAAGTATCTATCTATATCTATACTAATATGTAAAGCTGAAGAGTTTGTTTGATTGTTTGCTTGAACGCGCTAATCTCAGGAGCTACTGGTCCGATTTGAAAAATTATTTCAGTGTTAGATAGCCCATTTATCGAGGAAGGCTATAGGCTATATATCATCACGCTAAGACCAATGGGAGCGGAGCAGTAATGAAAATTGTGACGCAGACGAAGTTGCGCGGGTCAACTTGTTATGTATACATATACGCGTCATGCACCAATATCGCAGCTCTAAAAAATAGCGTAAGCTCAATGGCAACACTAATCGGTAACGAGTACGCAGGCGGGGCATAGAGTGCGGTGGTTACCTCCTTTTTATGTTACAACTAGCACTTTTCCGCGACTTCGTCCGCGCTGTTATTTTCTTAAGGATTCCTATTTTTTTTTTCTAGAAAAATTTTATACTAAAACCTCCCTTGAGAACCACTCTATCCATTGGAGAAAACAGCATGAAAATCGGTGCAGTAGTTTTAGAGTTTATCGCGAACATACAGACAGACGCGGCGGAGGACTTTGTTTTTATAATATGTACTGATTTCAGAGTGAGGGCAACGTGCGTTTAAATATCATTGAGGTCAGCCTAGTAATGAACTTAATTGAGTTAAAATTTTAATTGAGAAACTTTCGTAATTCGTTCTTCGGTCCCTGTTTGTAACAAACACGCAAAATTCTGATGTTCCCAGGGGTAAAACGTGGGAAGGCTAGGCTTCTAATACGTCATCGTTTAATCTCGAAGAAAGAACGTAAGAAAAATGTTTGTTTGGCACTCGCACTAAACAGACAGATGACATTGCGACAATGATGGTCTTTTCCTTTTATATGAATGTTTCTAAGGGCATGTAATGCGTAGAACAATTTCTTTAAGGGCCTCTTATCCGAAATTTACGTTTCTAGATCGAGTTGTTTTCAGAGAAATCACCATATATAAATTCGTAAAAAATATATAGTATAGATACATGTGAGATCTAGTGACTTTTTTGTTTAAAAACACGACATTTTGATCGATAAAAAAAAATCAGGAAGTAAAGTCCATTTTGAAAGTATTTTAAGTTGTATGAGACTTGTGGGAACGCAATTTTTATGAAAATTTAACATTTCATTTACTAATCGGGTTTGACAGGGATATTATTGGATAGATTTATAATATGGCCGTTATTTTTTTTATATTAAATAAATACGTGAAAAACGGCTCGCGCGCACCGCGCTAGTGTCCTGCCGGGAAAAGGGAAAAGGTGCTGTCGGGAAAAGGGGCCCTTAAACTTCGTAGCGGTTTTGCCGTGCGAAAGAGCCTATATTATACTGTTTCAAAAACAATATTGACTAATTTCTCTTTACAGAAATTTACGTTTTAGTAAGCTTTTCATTCGTCATCGTTTAATCTCGAAGTATTTTAATTTCTATTATTTTTCTTTGCGAATTTTCCTTTTCGTCTAAATGTTTTCTGCTTTGAAAAGAAATTACGGCGGCCATTTTTTCGCGAACTGTTTACCTTCTCGTGCGAGCCGTGCGATGTTACCGACCTTTATTAGGTTCTATTGAGGTATTATAACAATTACTGGCCTGTTGGTCTAGTGGTTAGTGACCCTGACTGCTATGCCAGAGGTTGTGGGTTCGATTCCCACCCAGGACAAATGTTTGTGTGATGAGCATGATCATTTGTTCTGTGTCTGGGTGTAGTTTATCTATAATATGTATGTATTTAGAAATATATTAGTATGTTTATCAGTTGTCTAGTACCCATAACACAAGCTCTGCTTAGCTTGGGACTAGATGGCGTTGTGTGATAGTTGTGTGGAAAAAAAAAAAAAATTACTTATTACTATTTGCAGAATGGTTCGTTCAACTTTCTGTCTGGACAACATTATTGATTTCTATCGAGGTAGTTTATCAAACAAAAATGTTTGCAAAACTCTAAGCCAGAACTGTTATGATTATTGATTGGCAGTTGACAATAATTAATTTATTCGAAGAATCATAGCTGATAAAGTATCCAGCTGAGAACTAATCAACTTTCGTTCGGGAAATTCTCAGTTTTATATCTTCACTAGTTGACCCGCGCAACTTCGTTTGCGTCACAATTTTCTTTACCGCTCCGCTCCTATTGGTCTTAGCGTGATTATATATAGCCTATAGCCTTCCTCGATAAATGGGCTATCTAACACACCTCAGCTTTATACATATACATATTAGCAGATAGATTGCAACTATATGAATCTATCTGCTAGGTATCGTTAGGTGAATTCGTTTATTCACGGCCTGGATATCAGTCTCAGTTATCCTAGTTTAAACAATCACGTTTATTCTAAAAATTCTACCTCGAAATCGTTGCTTATATGCTCGTAAAAATCCGTGGATCCGTTTGTTCAGCTGCCAACGCTAAAATTCGAAGTCGGCGCACCTAGTCCAACGGGCTAACGTCAACATTATTCACTATGACTACATACAGTTCGGTAAATATTGTGTTAATATAACAGACGGCGGAGTGATAACAGCCTCCCAGTGGGTATAGTGAATACATAAAATATGAATATGTAGAAGCAAAACAGTTGCTTGTTGCTACGCCATATTTAGGGCTTGATTATGCAATTGTTAGCGCAGAAGTAGGACAGAACATTGAATTGAATGAATGAGGGTTTTCAGGAAAATTCAAGCCATTCTCATCTCAGACGCAATCTGTCAAAAACACCTCCAATTGCATTTTTTATTAAAAACTTGTAGATTGACCGTCTGATGTCGGAAAATACACCGGTTCCGTACCCAAAGGGTCACTAACGGAATCCTATTACTAAACCTCCGCTGTCCTTCCGTCCGTCTGTCTGTCTGTCAGCGGGCTGGATCTCAAAAACCGTAACAAGTAGACAGTCTAAATTTTCACAGTGTGTATTTCTATTGCCGCTATCATCATCTGCCTAGCCTTTTCCCAACTATATTGGGGTCAGCTTCCAGTCAAACCGGATTCAGCTGAATATTTCAATTGCCGCTATAACAACAAATAATACAATTTTAATTAAATATTAAAGGTTCCCGACTTCCCATACAAGAATTATTTTTTTCGGTCTATGGTTTGGACCCCTCGTGTGGGAATCCAACTCGCACATCGCTGGCCTTTTTAGGGTTCCGTGCCCGAAGGATAAGCAACGGAACCCTATTACTAAGCCTCCGCTGTCCGTCCGTCCGTCCGTCTGTCTGTCTGTTAGCGGGCTGTATCTCAAGAACCGTAATAAGCTGAAAGCTGAAATTTTCACAGCTCAATTTCTATTGCCGCTATAACAACAAATAATAAAAATTGAGGTTTATGGTACGGAACCCTTCGTGTGCGAGTCCGACTCGCATTTGACCGGTTTTTTTATTCTCTTTTCTGCAGAATCTTTAAACCCTTATCACATCTGCATGAAGTAATCCTTCTGTTCTAAATATATCGTAGTACCAACGAGAGAGGTCATTCGCACTGCCGTAAGTCATTCACCTAATAAAGATGATAGTAATACAAACATGCGTGACACACATACGGTTTCACTTTTATGTTTTAAACAGATTAGATAATATTGTAATTAATCATTTTAAACTGGAATTATTATTAAAAATAGTTCCCTTGTTTATCTTTTAATGGTTACGCTTATCGGCAGCTCTATTCCATGAAATACTATTGGTAGGTACAGATTATATCATTGGGTTGGTTAGATTAGGCCAATGCGTGGCGATTGGTCTATGCGTTGCTCCCCTTTTGGGGGAAGCCTATGTCCAGCAGTGGACGTCTTTCGGCTGTTATGATGATACAAAAGCAATGGTTCGCGATGTAAAGGTCAACTGATTTTTAGCGAAGTTTGCATTCCCATTTTAGTCCGATCAATCAAAATAAACTGAAATTAGAGGTGATACGACAGATTGCGACTAGGGCTTGCAAATATTCGACAATTTTGCAATTCGAATATTCGATATTTTTTTGGGGTATATTCGAATATTTCGAATATTGTTCGAATATTAAATAAAAAAAATAAGCTTTATAGAAATCATGTCTTTTAATTTCTAAATAGTCTTTATTCTCTAAATCAAAATAACAGTAGTTAAAGCTAACGCAGTATTACAAAAACAATTAAAATAACATTTTTTTCTGTTAGAAGAACACGAAAGATTAGAATAGCTAACATTAAACTGCAAATAAACAACTAGTTTCTTCAGATAAAATATCTAACACAATTATCAACGTATTTTTTTGGAAGGATGGTCAACTTAATATTGTACTGATGATATTAAAACATCACAAAGTTATTCTAATATAATATTCGCAAAAATTAGAAATTAGAAACAAATGCTTAAAATGTTTTAAAATAAACTAATCTTGTTTTGGTTTTCAACCCTGGACACAAACACAACACAGTCTTATAAAATCAGTTATGAATATTGTAATAATATAATAAAATCAAACAAAACAATAACAAGTAAGTAACGCAATTAAACCTTTGATGCAAAATCATTTTCTTAATGTTAAATTGGAAATTGTCACTAACAATGTGTGATATTGATAATTTAACATTAAATCTTGGTGATAATAACAAAAATAATAAATCACTAGATCAGATCAGTCCTAAGTAGCACACTACATTTAGTACAGAAAATTACAGTACGTTTTTAATTCTTATGGCGTATCCTTCAACGTTTTCCCTGGAAGTGGGACCTAAGGAAACTTAGAGCATCCATGGATTCATCGTTTAAGGCACATCTTAGATGGTTGCAAATATATTTGCTGGAAGAAAACACCGGCGCCGGCGGCGTCTTCGGAATGTTCCCGATCGTTGCCGAATCTTGTCGTAACACTCGAAACGCCCGCGCGTCGAACGACGTTACCTTGTTTGAACGGCGTGCATGAACGTTAAATTTTGTGTGCACATCAGATTGTTGTTTTGTTTTTTAGGAATTGGTCGAATATTCGAATATCGTAAAATTTCTATTCGAATATTTGAAACAGTTTATTATTCGAATAATTCGAATATTCGAATATTCGAATGCAAGCCCTAATTGCGACGTAAGGGTTTTTGTTTTAAATGACGCGCTAAACATTATTTAGTGAATTCTGGTGAAAAATTTAAAAAGAAATTGTCAACCTCTAGGCCAAAAAGTCAGGGTTTAGAACCAAAAAAATACAAAAAGTTCATTCTGTGGGTCTATTATGTAAGGTGTTCGAGCACTTCCCGCGCGGGAATACCATGCGCCATATATTATAAAGCCATTAATAGTGTTTTTCTTATCTTTTTTTTCAATTATAGCCTAAAAAACTATAATTTTAACCATTCGAAAAGTTTAGTGGATTTTAGCGCTTTTTTAAGCCCCGTTTTTTCTAAAATATAGCGCTTTTTTGACAAGAGTTTGGTGGTTTTTTTTTCCTGTAACGGCAACGCTGGTGATCATCTAAGCCTAGTCACAGTATTAGATACTATGAACGTCACGCGGTTTCACCCGCGTAGTACCCATTTCCGTGGAAAAGTACGAGGATAAAATATAGCCTATGTTACTCGCTGATAATGCAGCTATCCATTGCTGAAAGAATTTTTCAAATCGGTTCAGTAGTTTTTGAGTATTCGTTACATACAAAAATACAAATCTTTCCTCTTTATAATATTACTACAGATTTGTAGTACAGATATTTACCGTGGCCTAAAGAACTTCGGAGTTAGGCAACGGAACTCTTCAATAAATGATAGCAAAGGGATCGGGATTGCTGAAATCGCATGTTTTTTTAGTGTTTACACCAGTTCTTAACAGGAGGAGGAGCTCGTGGCTAAATAATAACAGACGCACGGGTCGATCTTCAAGGTTAAGCAACGCTTGCCTAGGTTGGTCCGTGGATGGGTGACCATCTTATCATACCGAGTTTCCTCCGTGCCTCGGAAAGCACGTTAAGCCGTTGGTCCCGGCTGTCATTTGTAGATCTTTGGCAGTCGTTACGGATAGTCAGAAGCCAGTAAATCTGACTCCAGTCTTGCCATGAAGTACCGTGTTACCCAGTTAATGGGTTGTGGAGGTCTGGTAGGCAGCCGCTCCTCGTAAAATACTGGTATTCAGCTAAATCTGGCTTGACTGGAAGCCGACCCCAATATAGTTGGGAAAAGGCTAGGCAGATGACACCAGTTCTTAACATAACATTGCTTGTGTTCTTATAAATACTTACTTGTGAAACAGAACTCAGTTAGGATCTACAATTGGATTGTCGTTTTTTTTCCTTAATTATTTTGAAGAAAACATTTTCAAATAAATAAAGAAACAAAAACTCATAACTACCTACTCTATACTTAGAAATGTAGCTTTCATACTTCTAACAATGACGGAATTGCGTACTAATTTTGCAAACATACAAACAATTTGAGCTCTTACAACTCCAGTTGAAAATGATCCCTAAAACAACAAACGACTTTATTATTCATCAATTTCAAATTCCCAATAGATATGTAGATACCTATGTTATTCAAACACACCGAAATTTGCCATTCTTATCCATTGAAATTGAATAAACAAAATTGGCTCTTATGTTTTTCTTTGGCCTCAAGACAGGCTGGGCACACAAAAAGCAGAAATTTCAACGTTATCTCAACTTCAGCGGCTCCTAATGAAATTCATTTAATATTAATTAAACAATTTCAACGAGAAAAGGGTTTTAGACGTCGATTGTTTTGTAATAATATCGAAGTAGAGAATTTATTAAAAGTCACGAAGCAGTGATACTTTGTGGTTCCGTTGAAAACGTTTTGATAAAATTATGCAAGACAGACTTTAGCTTGGAATATCAGTCATCTACACTAATATTATAAAGAGAAGAGCTCGTGGCTAGATAATAACAGCCGCACGGGTCGATCTTCAAGGTTAAGCAATGCTTGCCAAGGTTGGTCTGTGGATGGGTGACCATCTTAACATACCGAGTTTCTTCCGTGCTTCGGAAAGCACGTTAGGCTGTTGGTCCCGGCAGTCATTTGTAGATCTTTGGCAGTCGTTACGGATAATCAGAAGCCAGTTAATCTGACTCCAGTCTTGCCATGAACTACCGTGTTACCCAGTTAATGGGTTGTGGAGGTCTGTTAGGCAGCCGCTCCTCGTAAAACACTGGTATTCAGCTAAATCCGGTTTAACTGGAAGCCGACCCCAATATAGTTGGGAAAAGGCTAGGCAGATGACACTAATAATATAAAGAGGAAAGCTTTGTACTTTTATTTACAAAGAATAAACTCAAAAAATTATTTCACCATTTGAATGCTACATTATCCCTGAGTAACATAGGCTATAATTTATTTTCGAAAATATGTTATAGCCCTGTCAGTCACTCAATCAGTCAGAAACGGAAGAATTTTATATATTAAGATTTATCAGAAGAAAGGAGGAGCTCGTGGCTTAATAATAACAGCCCCAAGGTCAGACCATGGATGGGTGACCAACCGTTACATACCTAGACTACTCCGTGCCTCGGAAAACACGGTAAACACAGTAGATCTTTGACACATTACGATACTCAGAAGCCTGACACACACGTCTATCGAATGACTTCTCCCGCTCTGGGCGGGGCTTAAGGGAGTGCCAGACTCTTCCGGACTTAAACCCATCCGTGTACCTCCTAATGCCCTTTGCATAAGTTGCGGGCGTATTCTACTCCGTCTCACTATGTTGAAACTAGCTTTCTGCACTTGTGTGAATAATGTAATGACCTAATCATGTTGTGCAAAGTTCAAATAAATATTAGACTTTAAAAGATGACCAGACAATTTAGTACCTTTCTAATATTTGTTTTTGTATTGAATCCAACATTAAGATGATGGATATCGTTAAAAGTACATTAAAACTGTAAACCCATCATCCTTTGCGAAATCCGTTAGCCGATCAAACGGATTTCTTCATAAAAAAACTAATTACTTATCGGCTTATATTTATCTTGAGGAAAAGACCACCGATTACTGAACCTAAGCAAGACAAACTAAACAATGCGGTAGTGCGAGTTAAGCATATTGTTGAGTCATAAAAATCGTTTCTTTTTTAACAAATACCGGCCAAGTGCGATTCGGACTCACACACGAAGGGTTCTGTACCATAAACTGCAAAAAAAAAACGTTTCTTGTATAAGCCCCTTTAATTTTAATCTGGTCTAATTTTTATTTGTTGTTATAGCGGCAATATAAATAGAGTGTATTTCTGTGAAATTTTCAACTGTCTACATATTATGTTTCCTTGGAATTCTTGGGTTCCGTTGGTTACCCTTTGGGTTCTTAACCCTAAAAAACCAGCAAAGTGCAAACGGAAGGGCGTACAAAAATAAAACACGTTTCTTGTTTGGGGTCCCTTTAATTTTTTATTATTTGTTGTTGTAGCGGCAATAGGAATACACACTCTGTAAAAAATTAAGATCTCTAACTATTACAGAAAGAGTTAAACATCGACTAGAAAAGAAGATGCTTCATGAGATATAAACCGCTGACAGATAGACAGACGGAAGAACAGCGGAGGCTTAGGAATAGGGTCCCGTTGGCACTCTTAAAGAACCCTAAAAAGATAAAGTTTCATACCGTCACTGCCACCTAAGCCTCTTTTATCATTCACATAAAAAGTCATTAATAAAATCTTTTACAAATAAAAGAAACGGAGATACCTAATGTAATTTCTTATGTAATCTCTTAGTAGGAAGTTTCTTTGACATTGCGAATGTATTATAATAATAAGTATTTTAATAACCAGAAATGTGTTTTTTGGGCTTTAGGGGGTACGTTGTATTTGATCAGGATGTGGCTTCGAAGGATTTGGTTGAGTAAAGATATTTTTTTTTTTTTTTTTTTTATAATGATAGCTGTTTATTATAAACGACTCATTTTAGTGCTTTATTCTTTCATGTTCTAAATAATGGGATGGGTGACTTGTATATTGTATTGAAAATAGTATAAATTATTAAGTAATTAATTCGTTAGTATTTTAATGACCAGAATAGGTACTTAAGTAACAACTAGTACAAGTAATAAACTAATTAATTAGTTAATATTGTAATTACTATAATAGGTACTTAAGTAGGTATCTACTTAACTAAACATAAAAATAAGGAACTATTAAAATAGAATTATGAATTCTAAATTTAAAACTTGGGCATACAAAGGAGAGTGGGCGATTTCTTTCCCTCCTTTATGAATAAATCAGCAATGTAGATTGACTACTCGTACATTACAAAAAAAAAAAAATCTTTAGAACGTCCACATATTAATAAATTCTCGTACTTATAAAACGTTCAAAATCAAGTCTCAATATCGTCGCTGGTCGCAACCAAAATGTAGGGAAATGAGAGGTGTTTTTAAAAACACGAGAATGGCCCTCAGGAAACAGCAAAACGACGCCATTATAGGCAGGCACAATGTCAGTTTTCTTTTACGACGCACATCCCGAATATCCGCCAGTCACCGCTCGGCATATTCCGCCATTTATAGCTTTTACACGAGCGATTTGATTAAAACTCTTTGTTTTACATAGGCCACTTTAAATGGAGAGCGATGATAAGGTTTTATGAGAGCCTCTAAGGTAAAAAAAATAAGCTGTTAACAAATAGCTAGCTAGGTAGGTACGGTCTGCAAACAAAACGTTATTTTTTACCTTTTAAATTATCCAGTAGGTAACTGTAAGGAACGAACATAATATCTTTCTATATTCTAATCGGTCAAAAAAATCTTAGTTTCTCTACATTTTAAAAAGTTTTTGTCATCAATTATGTCCAAAATGCGAGTGCAATCAATTGCTTCAATTAGAACATTGTTTTTAATTTGTCATTAAGTTGACATTCCCAAATACCAATGACGTTTCCAATCGATACTTTATCGTACAAATGCGATTGTCTTTGGAACTAAATATCATTCGTATCGGGGTTATCGTTATCGATATGTGAACGTTTTCATTATTTCTGTTTTATTATAATAACACTTGTATTTTATGAGAACGAATTCGTGCCCATTTAACGTGAGTAAGATAAAACAGTATAAGCGCGTGAAAACTAAAAGAAATTCAAGTCACTTCCTTTCATAGCATTTGGCACGATATTAGTATTAACTTTTTTGCTGACCATATTTTGTGCCAAAGTTTTGTAAATAGATGACATTCTTCAGTACATATAGAGTTCATGCCGTAACTGAGGTAAATATTGATATTTGACAAAGTTGACATTGACGCACAAAAGCGAATTGGTTCGCAGTTTCTTCAGTTTCAAGGGTGCTCTCTCGAAAAAGCTTAAAAATAGATGCAGATGAAGCAGTTTTTCGTGGGCATTTACTGAGAAATTACATCTGAAAAAATAGGTAGTAATCTACATGACATTGCACGTAACTTGGTTTAGCCAGAATTTATGTATCGGTTTTACATAATAGGAAAAAAAATCACCTCCAAATCGTTGAGATGAAACCATTTTACTACTTAATTTTTTAATAAAAGACAAAAAAAAATTATATCTACTGCTGCGCAATAAAAACTGAAAATAACTTGGTTTTGTTACTTTTTAAAAATATGTATTTGTTTTATTATAAAAAAATTAAAAACATGGGTAACGGAGTGGCGTGAAGAGGTGTAGTAAGCCCCGTTTGTGTGCACAAAATCATTGGCATATTACAAGCCTTAACAGAATCTTTCTACTGTTATAATATGAATGCGAAAATTTGGATGGATGTTTGTTTCTTAATCACGCCAGAACGACTGAACAAATCTGGATGCAATAAGGCACAGAGATCACTACATAGTATAAAACAAAGTCGCTTCCGCTGTCTGTCTGTCCTTTGTATGTTTAGATCTTTAAAACTACGCAACGGATTTTGATTTGATTTGATTGCGGGTTTTTTTAATACATAGAGTGGTTCTCGAGGAAGGTTTTAGTATATAATTTGCACCCGTGCGAAGCCGGGGCGAGTCGCTAGTAAATTATAATATAATAGTCTAGATTAGAGTAGCATATTGCAAAGACTAATTTTCATCCCAGGAATTCGTTTCCTTGGCATAATTTTATCACTTTCACGCAAGTGAAACCACTGGCAGGAGCCATCATGATGAAGATAATTATCATTGTGCGTAACTTGAAATGTATATCATAGCGCAAACAGTAGCCAGTAGGTAAAAGTAATTGTTTACTAAATAAATATGCTTAATTTTTTATGGCTTCAGTACTTGTTTGTTTTTTACGTCTGTACAAACTTGATCTTTATACCGAGAGACATGAAAAACAAACAAAAAAATTGTACACGTAAAAAATACGTCAAAACATTTGTAAAGCGGTCTGCACAAATAACTTTTATCGGCTTTTAAAATATATTTTTCATATAAAATAACGGATAGGACCAGCCATCTATGTTGAATGTCTAAATATGAATCTTTAAATGTTCAGTAATTAATCCTACCTAATATTATAAATGCGAAAGTGAGTTTTGTGTGTTACGTTTTCACGCCTAAATCGCTGAACGGATTTTGGTGAGTTTTGTTATAGAGATAGAATGAAACCCTGGATACTGTTAAAGGCTAATTTAACGCAATTGAAGTACTTTAAAATCGTAAAAAAAAATGTTTTTAGGGTTCCGAACAAAAAACGGAACCCTTATAGGATCTGTCACAGCCAGTTTTCGCCGGATCCACTGAACTTGATCTGTTGAAATTTAGTACACATATGGACTTCTGTGACCCAAACACGGACGTGTTACGTAAATTATTAAATTTTTAGTATGGGGTTCACTTTTGGGATTCAAAGTGGAAAAATAAAAAAAAAAGTTTTTTGAACAATATCGTGTGACATATCAAATGGGCTTACTATGAGGGTTTTAATTTTATATAAGTTATTCAAGAAAGTAGACGAAAAATGACCATTCACCCCCCTTATCTCCGAAACGACTGCGCCATAAATTTTGAAAAAATAAATGAAATTATACCTATAGATTACAGGAAAATCTATAAGAAATCTGTAGTGTTAAAAAAACATGTTTGAAAAAAAGAAAATCGTTCGAAACCCTTTGCACGCGAGTCCGACTCGCACTTGGCCAGTTTTTTTAAATGAACCCAAATAAAACTGCTAATACTAGCATCTATATTTACCATAAATCAGTCTGCCATCAGCTTCAAATCTCAATTATTTTCTTTTACGAAATTCCACGCCAGACGCAGTGGAATGACCTGCCCCACCTTAAAGGAACAATGTCCTGGCGATAGGCCAATGGCAGTTACCTGCTTTTGTTTCCTCTAATTAGACCCTGTGCCCCCAGGCATAGACGGCTATTTCATTATAGACGGTGCCAATAAACCTCCTTAGTTCTATGTTCAAGGACGGTTTTAGGATTAAGTTCTCGGGCCAGACACGAGAGGTCTCCTTCATAGTATTGGACTGTCTTTGGCACTCACGACATTGTTGGTTTTTGTCAGCCTGTACTGTCCTGTCCCACTCCCGGGCAATGGCTCGTTTATACTTTCTTGGTTGGCCTTCTTTACGCCAATTCACTAAGAAGCCATTCATAACATAATATTTGAGCCCTGTAACTTATACTCAAAAATAAATTAATGCTATCAAACCGGTATAGTAGGTCTAGCCTTAGGTATTAATCTCTCAAGATTCTCAGAGACTTATTTTCTTTAAACAGTCTGAAGCCACGTGCCCCTGTGCCCCCCCCCCTCCCTAGATCTGGCCTTGTTCATATTCCATCCCACTTCGCAAGTTCAAGAACGATTCGACGATTCCTTATTGCCGAGTCAACGACCAGAATTTAGCAATAAATAGCTTTTCGTGAAATGGAACAAAAATCTCGAATTGACTCTGAATAACAAGATACACTGATAATTTGGTAATTATGGTAATTTGGTATTTACATAGCTTTCAAGTAAAATGAGTACCTATCTCAGCTTAAAAAATATCGTATTCGATTTATGAATTCAAAAGAAGTGTACTTATGTATAAAGGTAACAATTTCTGAGATCATGGCCGACCATCTCCGGTCATTGGTATTTACCTTCACCCATCAGAATACTTTATTATTTATTTACACGAATACCTCGTTTGTAAACCTGCGTGCATCCTGACATTGCTACAAAAACAATACTATCTGCAATGATTCATGTATTGTCGCTTTTAACAAAGTGGTGGTGACCAGTCATGTCATCGACCCAATATAAAAATGTAGACAGTAGATAGCTAGACTACGCCTTTATCAGCCATACTTATCTCTTGATACGGGGTTTTATTTTATAACTGGTTCAACTGGTTTTAAGAATAAATAAAATGTCCTTTTGACCCACTTATCTTCAACGGTTTAGTAGAAAATTGAGTTTTATTGCTGGTATGCGAGGATGGCAGTAAGAAGTTTGAATGTCATAAAAATTATTTTGAATGAAGAACATGAAAGATTTTGAACGATTGTCTGTGGTGGTCGGGAAAACTGACATAAGGTAGTTCTACACTAAAAAAATACCAAACTGTGTACCAAGATGATTATTTTTGAAGACTGAATGAAGAAAAGTTATGCTTCAATAAATTGAACTAGACTCCTCCATTCAATTTTAAAATACTATTTTAATTTTAAAACATAATAAACTTTGTTTAAACGTACAGCCTATTTTTTAATAGTTCTTCTAGTTGTTGGGTTCTTGGGGTGTAAATCAACTTGTTGACTTTTTAAACAAGGAAGATAGTTTATCAATATGGAATTTAAGTACATCAAAGTTTCTTAAGTTTATGAATTGTTTTTATCATTGTTTAGTCTTAAAGTCTTATAATAAAAGAAATATTAATAAACAGTTTTTTATCTTCCTGCATTTTGTAAAAACATTGAGATAAGCCGGTTATCACTTAAATTTTTGCATTACGACATCGCAAGAAATCTAAAATTCGCAAAGTTTAATTTAAACAGAGGTAGCATTAGTTTGGAAAGCCTAATCTTGAAAACGATTAAACAAAACTTGGTAAGAATTATGAGTGTAAATTTGTACTTATCTAGTTGTATTATTGTAAATGGTAAGGGCAAAAATACACTCAATAACGAAAACAATAACACACATCCGACCATTTCCCAGTCACTATTTCTTTACAAAGAAAAGTCTCACCGAGCACTTTCCACGTTCACACCGGATGACTGAAATTCACTCCGCAAACTGTAAAATTTAATTGTACACAGTTACACAATAATTTAAACAAAGTACCGGTTCTTATCATGTGTGCGTAGCCTATAAAAGCAAAGTAATTGAAATCACCGACAATTCTACCTACGTGACCATAAACCGAATTACTATTTTACTATAATTCTGACGTCATTTTTCTATTGTTTCAGCTGCCTGCTGCTGTGAAGTTCCTTGCCGGTTATGGGGCAGCCATCGACTTCAAAAACAATACTGAACTGAGCTAACGAAAGATAATGCGGCAGTACTGGCCGAAACTATCATGACCTTCGCCTGCTAAAAAAAATAAAGTCGACGTTTGAAAGTGGAACGCAACAGAACTTTAGTACAGTCGCACCGAAGAGTTCCCTAAGGAAGCTAGTGTTGTGCTAAATAGACGTCGCGAAGATAACGTTATCGCGTTCTCAACTCCATTGCGTGTTTTCGTTAACCGATAGCGGCGCTGATAAAGTCTTGTCGAGTTTTCATTTAGCGTCACACCGTAGACGGTCGTGGATCTACTGAGACGTGTTAAATAGTGCTGGTGTACGACTGATATCGTTTCGCTCGCCAATGTTTAAAAACATATCGACCGTTAGCCAAGTGTGTTCGTTTACGGTTCGAGTGAGGGCTGCGTTGTGTAGCAGAACATTTTAGTGTGTGTTGTAAAAATGCGTGGGTTGTGGTCTCGTATTGCGGCGTTGGGGTGGGTGGTTTCCCTGGTGGGATGTCACAGCCCGGGGAGTGAGCTGGAGTCCGTGCGGTACGGACCCACGGACGACCGGTTCATCAGTGACACGTATACGGTCGCCAACATCAATATCACGTATAAGGATGAACATGGAGAGGAGTACACGGAGACGTCTGAGGTGAGTGCGCTTGTTTTCTTTTTGTGAATTCTGATTCTGATTTTTTTTATTTTTTTTTTATTAGTCGCCTGAAAAGATTTTTTTTTTTTTGTGGTGGCCTATGATATTTTCGGTCGTCGAAAAGAGGTCCCTTTACGGTTATTAAGATAATAAGAGCAGAAGTAACGGGTTATGTTTCCTAGACATAAAATAGGTTTTTATTTTAATTGGTTCAGCATTAAGTAACTGGTTTAGATAAAATAATAATCGTTTCGGAGTTTTTTTTTTTGTTGCCCTCAAAACTTAATCATGCATCAGCATGAATCATTATTTAAATCATGACTTTTATCACGAAGTCTTTTCTACTGAGAATTCTAGAAACGGAAAACGCCCTCGACTATAAGTACTTAATTGTTTTCCTAGATACGTAATTCTTCATATTTACGAGTAAAATGACATAAGAGTAGGGGAAACCCAAAGGATCGATAAATGTCACATCAGTTTAATAATAAGAACATTCTTTATTCAAGTCTTGTCATAGACAATTTGATCTGCGTATCAGTATTTCAACTTAGCATATGGTTAGATGTTTTTATCGTAAACCTGGATATGTTTAGAAAGGGAGTGACTGTGGTTATGACAACTAACAGTGAATTAAATAAATGGCAAAAGACATGTTCCGCCGACCCCAGATATTATTGTTAACTAATATTATTATTAATTAATGTTCTTATTAACTAATATTAATATTAATTAATGTAATAATTAACTAATGTTATTATTAACTAATGTTATTATTAACTAATGTCATTATTAACTAATGTCATTATTAACTAATATTATTATTAACGAGCTGACCCGCAAAACTTCGTCTGCGTCACATTTTTCATCACTGCTCCGTTCCTATTAGTCGTAGCGTGATGTTATACAGTATGGATATTTAATGTACTGAACAACTGATTATTTTTTCCACAATGATGAGTACAATGACCCCATAAGATTATTGCATATACTATGTCATATCCATACTGTGTGTTAGTCTATAGTCTTCCTCGATAAATGGCCCAACACCAAAATAAATTTTCAATTCGAACCAGTACTTAGTTCCTTTCCTGATATTAGTGCGATTAACTAAACAATCAATTTCTTCAGCTTTATAATATTAGTAAGTATAGAAAATAAGTTTAATTTATTTTATTTTTCAAACAAATTAGCACAAGGTATTTCTATTTATAGTAAAAGTGTTTTAAATTTTAAAGTTTTTCTACTAATAGGAACTCGTTTTCCTCATTTTTTTACTCAACAAACCATCAAAATATAAAAACACTGTTATTTGATATTATCATAATCATAACACACTTACGCATGTTTTGGTTTCCTAAACATACGGTTTATATCATTTTGTGATTACGGTAAATACTATTTTAGGTGATAATTCAAACAAATTATGTACGTACCTACATTTTTTTTTTAAATTACTTAATAACTATTTAATTACAGATAAGAAATAGTGATATCTGTCTCAGGAAACAAGTAATTTCGTGATATACAAATTGAGATAAGATCTCATGACAATTTCTTAACGAACATTTTATCATGTTTTTTTGTGAAATACTTAATCAAATATACCTACCTACTTTGTTGGAAGTATTTACAGTACCTACTAGACACCTAACTTACCTACTTTGTTGGTATATTTACAGTACCTACTAGACACCTAACTACTAAGTGTTTACGCGTGCCGTTATCTAGTAACAATGAATTAAAAAACCGGCCAAGTGCGAGTCGGACTCGCATACGAAGGGTTCCGTACCATAAACCTTATTTTTTATAATTTGTTGTTATAGCGGCAATAGAAATAAACAATCTGTTAAAGTTTCAACTCTACCTATTACGGTTCTTAGAGATACAGCCCGCTGACAGACAGACGGACGGACTGCGGAGGCTTAGTAATAGGGTTCCGTTAGTTACCCTTCGGGGTACGGAACCCTGAAAATGTTGTTACGTCTGAATGCCCGCATGACAACATCCCACATGAACTATGATGCACGTAAATAAATACCTCATTACAATGTACTCGAAGCTGGAGCCCTGAATAACTGGCCCTGGAAATAGCCCTGGAGCCCGTGGAAAATCTGACGATAATTGCCAACAACGTAATATCTATACTAATATATAAAGCTGAAGAATTTGTTTGTTTGTTTACTTGAACGCGCTAATCTCAGGAACTACTGGTCCGATTTGAAAAAATCAGTGTTAGATAGCCCATTTATCGAGGAAGGCTATATGTTATATATCATCACGCTAAGACCAATAGGAGCGGAGCAGACAAAGTTACGCGGGTCAACTAGTTTTTCATACAAATATTTCAAAAGTTCATAGATATTTTCGCGCAGTGTCCTTTGCTTTCGTCATCATCCACCATGATATTTTGGTTACTCAGTTACTGATGTTTACTCATCCATCAATCGCCCAAAATCGTACCATTTTTTATCTGACACGTCTGATTTACATATAGATAGGGACCGATAATACTGCTGAGGAGCTCGTGGCTAGATAATAACAGCCGCACGGGTCGATTTTCAAGGTTAAGCAACGCTTGCCAAGGTTGGTCTGTGGATGGGTGACCATCTCAACATAGCGAGTTTCCTCCGTGCCTCGGAAAGCACGTTAAGCCGTTGGTCCCGGCTGTTATTTGTAGATCTTTGGCAGTCGTTACGGATAGTCAGAAGCCAGTTAATCTGACTCCAGTCTTGCCATGAAGTACCGTGTTACCCAGTTACTGGGTTGTGGAGGTCTGGTAGGCAGCCGCTCTGCGTAAAATACTGGTATTCAGCTAAATCCGGTTTGACTGGAAGCCGACCCCAATATAGTTGGGAAAAAAAGGCTAGGCAGATGATGAGGGACCGATAATACTGCACACTTCTGTTACCTATTGAATAAAAATGCATATCATTATAGATACGAGTGTCATTTTAACTAATTTTAAACCAACGTTCGCATTCGCATCTCAGTCGCAATCTTTCAAAAACTCATCTAGTTTCTCTCTACTTTTTGACAAGAGTGCTACTGACATGCGAATGTTTCATAAAAAGTCAGTTTACGGACGATAATTTTACGTGATAGCGTCATACGAAAACAAAATTAAATTCTTAACAAACAAGCCGAACGCTAATGCCGATCGTGCCTCTCTATCGCTTGTTCCGCACTCTTGCTTTCGGAACGTGACACTTTACGTTCATCGATTTAGAAGGCGTTATCACGTCAAAAATTAGTAAAATTGGCCATCGGAGGCTCTAGACAAGTGACATTCTCTCAGTGGTAGCGCGGCGAAGGTGATTGTCAAAACGTCAAAAATGAAAAGAAAAAAAAAGCAAACGCATTGACAAACGCTGTCAAAATGTCACGTGGTCTATCCCTTATATTTTGACAAATTGTCAAGATGTCTAGATAAAGTGCCATTCTGCATTCCTGATAGAATGGCACTTTATCTAGAGCCTCTGCGGCATCATTAGTTTTTTTTATGTTTCATAATATTCATCATACAAATGACCTGTCAAATTTAATTTTCATCTTTAGGTTGATTGGGAAAATTTGACAGTTACGGATAGCGTGATGTGTTGGCTGATTGAACCAAAGTGGCTTTTTTAGACCCGCTGGTGATTATTGCGCACTTGCCTCATTGGCAAAATGCATTATTATAAGCACTGACGTAGAACAGCGTTTACGAAAGCCTGTAAGACTATTGTTACAATCGATATAATTAATCGTAATAAGCCGCTGACGCGTTTCATGTTTTCTCTTCTTTCCTGATAACGCAGATGGCATTCATTATTGCAATTAATTAAATAATTAATTATACACAAAGGCTTGGGGGTTAGTGACGTTGGTACGTGGATTAATTAGTTTTAATTAGGTATGTGGCTTATCTCGACCATATGTTTTAGTGGCTTATCAGTTAGTTGAGGAAAATGCGTTGTATTACAATCAGCCAGCACTTCACGCTACCCGAAACTGTCAAATTTTCCCAATCAACCTTGAACCTAATGCTTTAGCGATAAAAATGAAAATAAAATTTGACAGATTTTTATGATTAATAATATGATTTTACTAAAATGGCCTTTTTAGACCCGTTGATCATATTATATATGCATCGGCGTACCCTCCACAGTTACAAGCCATGCCTCAAATTCACCGGGTCTTTTGTATTTCTGGCGTGTTGTCGTAAATGCTTCTGTTTGTCACAATCATGTGACAATGGAATACAAAATTAAAAAAAAAAACCAGCCAAATGGGCCCAGTCGTTCTCTAATGATGCTGATGAACAACATTTAATTTTCATTTAAATCGATTTTATTTTACAAACATTTATACCGCTTTATATTACAAGATAGCAGTAATAGGTATGTCAATTGTAGATCAAGCCAGTGGTTTCTGCGCTCGACGCGTTCTCAGGAATGCAATTAATTTTATTGCAAGTGCAGGTGACATGCGATCAGGCGAATGATGCAGCCAATTAAAATAATATAATTGGAAAGCGAAATCTACGTAAGATCGGTTGGGAAGGAAAACGAAGTAAGGATAAGGCTTGTGACGAGTGATGACTTCATTTCGAATCTAATTGGTCATCATCATCATACTAGCCGAAAGATGTCCACTGCTGGACATAGGCCTCCCCCAAAGGGAGGGGTTTGCCATAATCGCCACGCTTGGCAGGCGGGTTGGCGATCGCAGTGTATGGTGTTGAGTTTAACAGAGAACGTTGCAGCCCATTCCCTGGCGAGTCCTTTAGTCGCCTCTTACAACACCCACGGGAAGTGATGAGATGGTATTATTCTTTTACGGCACCATACGGCACCGGCCGATATCATACAGCGAAATCTGTCTCTTAATCTAATTGATATCAAGAAACAAATATAGAATTAGTTGCAAATGTAGAAACTTGGGTGACGCATCAAGTGCAGTCTCTTCGTAAAAGTTTATGAATGCTCCAAACAAGGCTGTGAATTCCTCCGTCAGTCAGGTTAAGAGACTAACGTGTTTCCTATAGAATCTGGAAATTTCACCTATATTAAGACACTAATATTAACATAAACTACATACTGACTTTGGTCACTTACTATGTTAAGTTGATGCCAAATAAAATAAATTTTTGCTTCATGCATGGCTAGCGATATTGTAAAACGTGTTTTAAGATCCTATATTAAAATGTCTACTGTGTTTAGGGTTCCGTACCAAAATGGTAAGAAGGAACTCTTTTGGTGTGGCTAAGTCTGTCTGTCGGTTTAAATAAGAAAACCCGCTAGAAAATCTAATCTAACAAAAATAAATCAAGAATTTCCACGCAACTGGAAGCTGAATCCCTAGACTCCCGAGGGAATAAAGTTATTGACTATTAACCTGAGACTGAGAGACTACCCACTTATATCTACGCCTACGTCATCAAGTTTAACGTCCTCACATGCCCCCTTAATAAGGTGACATCTGTTCATACGCAAATAATAATAGCTTTTATTTACTCTTTAAATATTATTAGTACCGTAATACCAATCGGAGGTGTGAAGATGTATGATTGTCGGCTTACCTATACTAGTAATATTATAAAGAGGTAAAGTTTGTAAGTTTGTGAGGTTGTAGGGGGTAATCTCTGGATCTACTGAACCGATTTAAAAAATTCTTTTACCAATAGAAAGCCACGTTATTTGTGTGTTATAGGCTATGTATTAACCCTAAAAATACCACCCAAAGAAGTGGGCACGGGTGAGCTAGTTATTAAAACAGCTGCACGTGTCAAACTTCGAGGTTAAGTTACACTTGCCGAGGTCAGTCTTTGGATGGGTGAGCATCTCACCATTCCTAGATTCCTCCGTGCCTCGGCAATCACGTCACGCCGTTGGTCCTGACTGCCATTGGTAAATCTTTGGAAGCCGTTACGGATCGTTAGAAGCCAGAAAATCTGAGAACAGTCTTGCCAAGAAGTACCGTGTTACCCGAGTTACTGGGTTGTGGGGTCAGATAGGCAGTCGCTCCCCATAAGATACTGGTATTCAGATGAATCCGGTTTGAATAAAAGCCGACCCCAATAGGGCCCTATCGGGGTCGGCATTTATCCACGATATAGGGACCGTGCACGGCGTTGTCTATGCCATCTAGTGTCGCATATTGAAAGTTTTAAGGGTCAGAATACTTGACATTGACGCTTTTGTGCTGCCACCTGTGTTACCTGCAAGCTCAGTTTAGGGGAACGTGCGCGAAGAAGACTGTGCCATCTAGCGTAGCTATCTTGAATTTTATACTTGAAACATACTTGACAGTGACATTTCTGTGCTGCCACCTATATAGTTAGGTATTAGTGATGTACTCATTCTCATCAACTTTAGTAGTACCTGACGTAGTAACATTCAAAGGTGTGAAGTGTATGGGACACGTTAATCGTGAGTCCAATGACAGCTAGAGGATGTTTGTTTAACAAATCAATGATGAACAATAATATTTTGGTTAGGAAACTTATTCAAACATAAAAAATGCGTCTCGTAGTTAGGCTGCCGCAGACAGGCGTGGTAATTTTAATTGTAATAAATCCGTTGAGTATCTTACTTATCTGCTTATTATTTATTTTTGTTATTTTTATCAATTTTAATTTTAATTAGAGTGAAATGAATGAGCTGTGGTTACTTATTATCACATATTACTATTTTCAAAAAAAATAGTTTGCTACACTGTTTTTTGTCGTGCGTCTCTACCACTTATATTTTTGACGTGACAACGTCTTATAAATTGGTTTGCCGGGTGACACTTCAAGAAACTGCGTTACGCTCCGCTCACGTTATGCGCTCACAATGAGAGCGAGTGAGAGGCACGCGTCCCTTCCACTCGGGCATGGTTAGCCCGCCTAAGAGCGAGAGAGACAGACATAAAAAGTCGTTGTCACGTAAAACTTTCGCCCGTATACCGACTTTACAGGCAACCAATTTTTTTAACTAAAATTAATGTTACTAGTGGAAAAATATTTTAAATTTTACTCATTGCCTAACAACATGACAGTCACACAACACCCTAATGACTTGCTTCAAATTGGTTTCCAACTTTCTAAGACGTGCTAACCACGTGAATCGTATCATAGTTTTCAAACAATAACAAGTTGCTAATAATTGTGAACAAAACAATCTTGAAATACAATAACTATTCTTCAAACTTTGTTAGGTATCCCTTTCAAAGATCATTTCGTAACTTCTCAATACTTGTCAATCTAAGTTTCGTTTAGGAGTTATGTTGTTTTCATAGTTCACGGCATTAAGGGTGCGTTTGTACCAGAGATGTGCGAGGATGTGTTTGCAGAACCAATAGAATCGCTTGCGCTGTGTGAGGCAAACTAGTGCGAAGTGATCAAGTGACATTGATACTGTTTCATAGAAAACGTTCTACGGTTTCGCACAATCTAAACTTAATATATGAAGCTGAAGAGCTTGTTTGTTTGTTTGTTTACTTGAACGTGCTAATCTCAGGAACTTCTGGTCCAATTTAAAAAAATATTTCAGTGTTAGATAGCCCATTTATCGAAGGCTATATATCATCACGCTAAGACCAATAGGAGCAGAGCAGTAACGAAAATTGTGACGCAGACGAAGTTGCGCGAGGCAACTAGTAGGGAATATGCATGAAAAAATATTGATTATCTATACAGTTTATCTAAAAATATACAAAAGTATAATATGAACAGTGAAAATACGAGTAGAATCCAAATTACTCGATGAACAAACGAGATATAGTAATTTAAAAAAAAAATATCTGTCCCTCTCGCGAAAACGCCGTTTTCTATGGCAGCTGTATAAGCGTCATGGACTTTGACGTCAAAGTTCATATCGGACTTCTCTTTTTAATTGTAATCTTTTAAGCTTCAAAACTTCATCACTGACGAAGGTATTTCAAAAATAATTTCATGAGTTTTTACAAAGCTGATAAGTATTTTTTTGCAAATCAAAAAACCGCATGCATAATTCCTAATTCCACCTTTTTGAATAATATAATATGTTTTCTCTAAGGTTTCAAATATCATCTCTATAATTATGTACCGTAATTTAATTTTAATTAAGCTTCAAAGGAAAGTTATACATGTATTATTCACAAAGCGAAGTTTGGCCGTCAGTTTGTTCTAAAGGGCACATTTGAGCTGCTTCCGAACTCATTAGTAGGTCACCGCACATTATAAAATCATCCGAGGGGATGGGAAACGGATTCAGCTTTAATCTTTATACGTTTCGTAAAGTCTAAATCTTTTGATTAAGGTGAATGTTACGGGTTGCTCATTGCCATTTTCCCGCGAGATGGCGCTGAAATCAACATTTTCAGTTTTATTTTGTTTCGAGTGTAATTGGAACAATATTAAGTCGCAGAAATAATGTTGCGACAATCGGATATTCCACTTTATCGAAATTAGTCAAAATACGGCATAAAAACCCTTCTGATTCGCCATACTTCAAATCATACTTTCAATCATGTCTATGTGTGTGTAAACGGTACTATAAGCGAGTTAGATATTATTTTCGTAAAGTATGGCGACGATGGGACTCTAGTCTTGCCAAGAAGTGCCGTGTTAATTTTGAGGAGAGTTAATGGGTTGAGGAGGTCTGGTAGGCAGCCGCTCCACGTGAAATACTGGTTTTCAGCAGAATTCGGTTTGACTGGAAGCCAACCCCAATATAGTTGAGAAAAGGCTAGGTGGGCAGGTTTAATGTGCCCAGAATTTTCTGTGGCTATAGCTTCGCTAATCCTGTCCTAGAAATAGGCACAGTAAAGTTCGTTTTGTTGTACCCATCCAGAGATTTTCCGCCTAGTAGTTCAATCCTTTGGGGTTGTGCGAGGGTAACACGAGAATTTTCACTCTGTGTGGAAACTAAAGTATCTACCTATTTAAAAACATTTACTTTAGTTTATTTTAAAAAATAACAATGAATACCGTCATTCAATTAACTTGTTTATGTGCATAATAATGACGTCTTTATTTTTATATATTGTTTAATGTAAAATTTATGAATAATACATTATTGCCTACATGTTTTTATTTACCTTTAGGTGCAAGGTTTTGATTCATACTTAAATGATTATTGAAGAGGCATGTGACTAACCATTTATGTAGGTAACCATAATGCTTTGCATTTCCTTGGAATTATGAATTCACTCTGTAAATTCCAAACTACAGTTAATTCTGAATATACCAATATCGATTGGGGATACCCTTAAACCTTTATGAGTTCTCAGTTCTCAGCACATCCAAAATGCTGCCTAGCAGTAAAGAAAGTGGCTCATTTTGTGGTAAAACCTAATCTGATCACAAAATGAACTGATGTATGAATGAATGAAATGAACTACTTTCCATTGACCACACCACTGAAATCAACGGTCAGCTTAAGGACATTCACCTAATCACCAGTCATTCATCACGCAAGGCACAAACAAACAAACAAACAGATTGTATTTGTGGCATTAGTTAATTTATCTTTTTTTTTAAATAATAAGCAGACAATACGACGCTTCTAGGCGATGTGTTGACAACCGACTCCTTCAAAAAGGAGGAGGTTCTAAGTTCGGCTGTGTGTGTGTATATTTTTTTTATGTATGTTCACCGATTTCTCCGCCAATTCTAGACCGATTTTAAAAATTATTTTTTTATTCGAAAGCCTATACTCCTGAGGTGGTCCCATTGTTAGAATCTGATAATGGGATCCCATGAAAATCGAGGGAAACCCTCAAATTTTGTAAGCACATACAATGTCTTTCATAAACTTTCTATCGGTAAGGTATAAGTCAGGATCTGATGATGGGATCCCATGAAAAATGTTTGTTCAGCGATATTTTCGCCAATTGCGGAAATAACCAAAAACACCGACTTCCGAAATTAAATTTATTTCTTACTTTTTATTGTTTTGTTTTTGGGAGTCGGTTCTATTTTTTTCAAAGGAATCGTTCTACAAAGAAGTATAATATTGTCGTATGAAAAAAAGTCAGGCCTTTGATAACCCCGGAAACATTCATAAACCAAACCGTGATCAATTTATAACCTTTCCTCGAAATAACCGTTTCAGTTATCACACATACCGAGTAGCAGTTATAACGATTATGCACGCGTTTTAACAGTAGCGGTTAGTAGCGGTTATGGCGCAACCCATTGTATATTGTTATGTCCACTAGTTGATTGCACCCCTCCCGCCTCAGGCCTCCCCGCGCCTAGCCTTGTTACCTCACACTATTGTTTCTACTTATTAACGTAATGGGATATTGGGTAAAATTATTAGGTACTATTGCTTTTTAACGCAGGTTTGCTATCGTGGCCTGCAGTACCCATAGGAACTGTGCATTTATCCATAAAAATCATAAATCGTATGCCACAAACAATCTTCTTAATCAACTAAACATAAAACAGTCATCATCATATCAGCCGAAAGACGTCCACTGCTGGACATAGGCGTAACCCAAATGTCGCCACAACAATCGGTACTGTGCGTCTCGCATCCATCGGCTACCCCGGAACCCGCAAATTGTTAGTTTTCCTTAATAAACAAAATAAAAATTAAATAAAATTAAACCCTCATAAAACAGTAAAATCTATACTGAAGAATATACTCGTAGCTGAAGAGTTTGTTTGTTTGTTTGTTTACTTATTTGAACGCGCTAATCTTAGGAACTACTGGTCAGATTTAAACAATTATTTCAGTGTTAGATAGCCCATTTATCGAGGAAGGCTATAATTCATCACGCTAAAACCAATAGGAGCGGAGTAGACGAAGTTGCGCGGGTCAACTAGTAATTTCATATATTGATTACATAATGACGCAGTTCAATAAGTCGCGGTAAAATTAACTGAAATATAGTAGTCATCATGATCCACAGGCCAATTACAAAATGTTATATTAGTCAGTTTTTATTTTTCAGGAAAACAACATGTTAAAGATATGGTTATTCATTCTAGACCACTAAAATTGTTATTATAATTTTACCTGACATTGTTGTTTCCGAAACGATTGAGTGTCACATATAATATTCAACATTAACCTATCATTTTCCTTATTGAATATCACTTCAAACGTCTCCTTTCAGTTAGTTACTTCTATAATCTTTATAAATAACTAGCTTCTGCCTGCGGCTTGCCCGCATTCATGTCGAAAATTATCCCAAGGGAACATATTCTCTACGGCATGATCTACCCGCTTGCCAAATTTCATCCGAATCCCTTCGGACGTGAAGAGGTAAGACATAGTCTGACTGACAGACAGACAGACAGACAAACAGAGTTACTTTCGCATTTATAATATAGACAGATAGAGTATGGATATCATGTTGCGTGATTTTGCTGTGTCTACCGCTGCTTTCCTTGATTTTTTCGTTTTCTATCCACATGACTTGTATTCCAAATTCTATTAAAATTACACGTGTGTAAGTGTAATAAAACTTTGTATTTCTCGATTTTAAAAAAAATGAAAACTAGAAAAACTTTAATAGATAACGTTATCGGGAAATATTCTAATAACATTTAATTTATATATTTTAAAGCAGTTAATGTAACGAGGGGTTAAAACAATATTGCGTATTTTATACAGTCCTGTCCTTGTAATAGCTAATTAAAAATTTACTCGTGAACTTATTCGCCAAACATTTATGAAAATAGGGTGTTGCTTTATTGCGTGGCGTCTGTCTGCAGGTTTAAAATAAATTGAATTATTTTCTAGGAAATACGAGTCTTCAGTAAAATCCACGTCACTTCCTAAACGACTGCGCCTAGCATGACAGTCAAAACTATAGGTAATTTATTTAAAGAATCGTAACATCGATTTGACGCCGTACCGTACGCGTGTCCGTATTCGTTCCGGTCCGGTCCGGTGCCGTTCTCCGCTCTATGTGGGTTAGGTTACCTCACCACTCCATCGATAGTTATCGATGAGCTTGATCGTGTGGTGGCTTTGTTTTTGATTTGGTATAAGGGGATTGAAACTATCAA
This sequence comes from Lacanobia oleracea, assembly GCA_950371165.1. Taxonomy (NCBI): domain Eukaryota; kingdom Metazoa; phylum Arthropoda; class Insecta; order Lepidoptera; family Noctuidae; genus Lacanobia; species Lacanobia oleracea. The sequence goes on from OX493386.1 coordinate 17,787,892, forward strand.
TTGACGTTATCATCATCATCATATCAGCTGAAAGACGTCCACTTCTGGACGTGGCCTCCCACAAGCATCGCCACGAAGACCGGTTCTGCGCGTCTACCCACCTGGAAATCGGTCTACACTTTGAGAGGCCTTCCAACGTTGCGTCTTCCGGTACGCGATCGCCACTCCAGAACTTTTCGGCCCCATCGACCATCCGTTCTGCGAGCAATGTGCCCTGCCCAATGCCACTTTAGTTTGGCGATCCTTCGGTCTATGTTGGTAACCTTGGTTCTCTTGCGGTTATAATCATTCCTGATTCGATCACGCAAGGAAACTGAGTGACTTTAAGCCTTCTGATGAGGGCTATTGTGAGCGACCACGTTTCAGTTTCATAAGTCATCACTGGCAACACGCACTCGTCATAGACTTTCGTCTTGATCTTGAGACACTGCGGTAGGTATGTAGGACGAGAAGATACCACGCAAATTTCTGAACGCTGCCCAACCGAGTCGAATTCGATGGTTGACCTCTTTGTCGAAGTTTTCTCGACGTCAATGTAGTGCTATTCTGTCAACATGTGACCGTATAAACTCGGGTGCAGTGAGCATGAACTGAACTGTCATTCCATCTTGGTTGTTTGAATACAGCTAACTTAATGCCCACTCCAACAAAGAAAGACAGAGAGTAAAGTCCCGCACACCTCCATTCAACTCCATTGATAAGGGAGGATCCTCCGACTAGGCGGTAGTTGTGCCTGGCGAGCAACTGCCCAATAGAAGTTATTCAGGCTGATGTGTATAATGTTAAAATCGCATGGTAAACTCTGCTTGCGCGATGCAGGATTTCGACGTAGTTGTTCGCTGCTAGTTGGATAGATGGCGTCACGGTTCTTTTTGTTGCTATGTAGATTTGCTGCGTTGGTTTTTCTTGTGTCATACACGGTTAGATGTTTACTGAATCTTGGAAATGAATAAGGAGTGGAATTCCCTGCTGGAGTCTGTATTTCCTGATAACTACAACCTGGGAGTCTATAAGTCAAGAGTGAATAGGTTACTTCTAAGCAAGCGTGCTCCATCTTCGACCGCATCATCGCTTACCATCAGGTGAGATAGTGGTCAAACGCGTGCCTATCAATAGTAAAAAAAAACGTCACGCCCCCGCGCCGTGAGTTTGGTGGATTGAAGTAAGCCCTTAGCTAGCTAATACATATTAAACGATTGTTCAAATGGGACTAAAATAACTTGGTGATAGTAAATGGCGTAACACGTTGACTTCACTGAGTGTCCTTGCGTCTAATTTTGAATTATCTCGCTGATATCGAGAATTATATTAGTGTTTGGGGATAAAAGTGCGTTATCACCAAACTGGACCAAAAGTTAACGAATTTTGTGAACAATTTTGTTGACAACTTACCTACATAATTAATATTTTAAAGTCTAAGTTAAGGATCCTACAAACATGCCCGCCGCGACGATGCGACAATCCCTTTTCAAAGGATTTCATTGAATAATGGTCGTCGTACTGTTGTTCGTCGTTGTACCTGTCACGTTGCACCTGTCTGTGGCAACCGTTAACTTTGCACCACCCTCAGAATCCTTACTTATAATATTATAAATACGAAAGTCTGTCTGTCTGTCTCACTTTCACCCCAAAACTACTGAACCAATTTAATGGAAATTTGGTACACAGATAGTCTAGAGCCTGAGAAAGGGCTAGGCCACGCGGGCGAAGCCGCTGTCAGAAGCTTGTTAATTATAAAATAAGTTTTGTTTTAACTTTAAACTGGGTTTTCCGCTTCCTCTCCTCCCAGCAACCAAGCTTAACATAGAATAGGTAAATAATATATTTATAAATAAACCTGTGGGTAGGATTAACCTGATTGAATGACCTGAATAAAGTTCGCAACTTCGCAAGTTATCGAGTGGGTGTCGTGCCGGCTATTCTTAGGATCAATGAAAGTATAATTTTATAGAACAGCCTTGGGAAATGTAACTCGTAAATAAATTTACTTTGACATCGGTCTTTTTTCTTGATACGAGTTATTTGGGTTACCAATTGGGATTCCAAACCGTAGCACGTAAATATGAAAAACAAATTGCCCTAGTTTCCCCGATGATTGGCTCAGTTGTTCCTATGGTTACTGACAATTCTACCAGGGTCCTATCTAATAAGGGGCGAGCCTATTGCAAGGCAAACCTACCGAGCTGCTAGTAAGAAATTCTAGTTCTAAAAACCCAATAACACATTGCCCGCCCCGAGAGTCATACCCAGAACCCCATACTCAGCAGTTACGCTTACGGCCACTAGACCAACAAGGCAGTCATGCATGTCAACAGAAATGATTACGTCATAAGCAGTTGACAGTCTATTAAATATTAAATTCATCACAAATATTATCTTAACGTTTTGTTAAGAGCATTAAATCGTGCCCGACGTAGCATGAAATTGTCCGTCGCTGAAAAAACCGGTCTCGGATCTACTCTGAAGTAAACTGCTCTGAAAAACTGTAACGATTCTTCTCCAACTAAAAACAACAATGAAAGTCTTAGACGATTACACTTAAACGCACTAATTAAAATTTATTTCAAGCCCGTTTAATCCAATTACATTTATCTTAATTTCGTAAAAGACTTTACGCCAATTAAATTGAATTATACAAAGGTCTTGTTCTATTTAGAGAACAGTTACCTACCTGATGGTAATTGAGGGGGGCGAAAAGAACCAACATTTTTGCGTAATTGCGTAGCAGAATTCACGATCACAGTGCCATTCATTTTGTCAATGTTTCGATTTACGTTGTCGAGCTGACGGTTTCGGGCTTTCAACTATGAAACAATTCGCCCATTCATGGGCTATTTCCAGCTTATGCAAAAGTGTGGACTATCCCTCACTTTTCTTGTGACAATCCCTGCGCTCCTGTACCAACCTCATGCAAGTTCTACTCTGATTATCTCGCCGCCCGGACGATCATCATTCCTTCTACCAGTCTTTGGACGCCAATCGATCAGTGTTCACTTCCCTACTCCACCATTAAGGAGTTGCAGTGGTTCGGAATGTGTGGCGGCCTGCCCTACTCCACCTGCCATCCTGCCAAATCCATAACTCGTTTTCCGAGATCGTAGACCTTCGTGCATCTTCGTGTGTCGTCGTTTAGTACTGGGTCTAAAAGGCCCTATGCCAAGCATGGAACGCTCCATGGCTCACGTGAAATATATTAAAAGAACAATATCTTAATAATTATGTAGGTGTTGAATTACAAACAAAGTTGGAGGTCTTCCAGCGGTGGTAAATGAACACAGCCATTGCTTTAATTTGTATTGTTTTCGTTCAATAAACATATGCGACTGTTCCTTACAAAGCGTCGCATACGCACTTCAAAACAACAATCCGTTTGATAGAAAACTAAACCTTAGTTCGCGGAAATAAGGACCATAATACCGTGCTCGGTTATTTTTAAGAGTGTACATGTTTTGTAGTGGTTGTTTCTTTAACAGACATAATTATGTCGGGTGTTATTCTTGAGTCATGGTGTGATTAGCCAACAGTGTTTATCGTTAAGAACCCTCGAACCCTCTTTGTTTTGTTAAGTAATTAAAACAATTAGCTGTAATTTCGAGAACTGAAGTACACACTAGTAAATTCCGAAGTACATTTGTATGACAAGTGGTGGTCACATCTTCGTCGCATTATCGCGTCTTGCCTATCTGTGGGAGCATTAACACTTAATTTTTCACTAAGACATTGTATGACATGTATTTCTAAAAGAACCATTGCAACTTGCTAGGAATGTCAGCTGCTACGTTTGGAAAACTTATTTGCTCAATGATCAGCAAAAAATACAGTTTTCCAATAAATGTTTTCATAGAAATCAACTTTCGTTATTGCAGTCGAAATATTTTTTATCGAATTACTTTATTAATTGAGGACATTTTTTCTTGAATTATACGCATTTGTCACAAATACCAACGACCTGTGTTTTTTATAGTATTTACTTTTTTTTTCCGTCAGTATTCAAATATTGCAATAGACTGCTTATACGAATCTATACTTCTATACTAATACATAATAATTATAAAGCTGAAGAGTTTGTTTGTTTGTTTGCTTGAACGCGATAATCTCAGGAACTACTGGTCCGATTTGAAAAATTCGGATTTTATAAAAATTTAATAGTCCATTTATTAGTAATCTATCTGAAATAAATAAATTGAATTGAATTGAATTTATCGAGGAAGGCTATAAGGCTATATATCATCACGCTAAGAACAATAGGAGCGGAGCGGACGAAGTTGCGCGGGTCAACTAGTAACTAAATATTAGTAGCATACCTAATTAAAACGAATTAGTAAGTCTTAAATTCTCAATCACGTGCTTCTCTACTCCACAGCAAAATTTTTTCTACAGATGAAACAATTTTTATGAAAAACCGTTGTCGCGTCGCGCCTGTCCGTGGGAGCCTTAAAAATAAACTACTGAAATAATGAAGTAAGGAAGGACAGACTTTTTAAAACAAATCCTGCAGAGAAAACTTAACAAAAAGAAACCTCTCCCAACTTAACTAACATAGATTTTTCTAGTTTCCAATCTTCTAAGTAAACACTGACAACTTTAACCATTGTTAAAACTGAAAGGTTTAGGGATCTGTTTCACCACTTACGATTAAGTTCCCGTTAACTTAATTGGCTGTTTTATTTCCAACCAAATTTGTCTTTTAAATTTTGAATGTGGCAATGCCGCAAGTCTCTTGGGCACATGGCACACCTGGCTGGGTTTTTTTTGATGCTGTAGATATTTTAGTTATTGAGGAGCTCGTGGCCAAATAATAACAATCGCACGGGTCGATCTTCAAGGTTAAGCAACGCTTGCCAGGGTTGGTCTGTGGATGGGTGACCATCTTAATATAGCTAGTTTCCTCCGTGCCTCGGAAAGCACATTAAGCCATTGGTCCCGGCTGTCATTTGTAGATCTTTGGCAGTTGTTACGGATAGTCAGAAGCCAGTAAATCTGACTCCAGTCTTGCCATGAGGTACCGTGTTACCCAGTTACTGGGTTGTGGAGGTCTGGTAGGCAGCCGCTCCGCGTAAAATACTGGTATTCAGCTAAATCCGGTTTGACTGGAAGCCGACTTCAATATAGTTGGGAAAAGGCTAGGCAGATGATGATGATGAGATATTTTAGTTATTATTGTTAATTATGTTTCCATTTCGGCCATTCGGCTAAAAAGTCTATTCGGACAGCATGAAATAGGCCCCTCGTCTGCTTATACTAAGTTACACAAAGTAAGGAAGCGGAAATACTGGCTACTATTTGACATTACGATCATGCGCTGTGAACGTACGGCTCTACAATACGTAATGCGCTTACGTCAGGGATCGACAACATTGATTTGTGAACTTGGGTATAGGCTGTGACTTCGTTTGCTTTTAAGAACATTTAGGCCCTGTAATTACCGCTATAAGGTTCAATTTTGGACTTGATTCTGGAGTGGAACTCTCTGCTTGCGTCTGTGTGTCCGAACGCATACCTACTACTGGATACTGCGGACTTTGTTCGAAAGAGGTACCGTAGCCCTGGAACGCAAAGGGCTGTAGGAGGAACACGGATGGGTTTTAGTCAGTAAGAGTCTGACACTCCCTCCTGCTTCACCCAGAGCGGGAGGAGTCATTTGAGGCTATATGAATCCGAACGAAGCTGCGAGCAAAAGCTGGTCAAAAATAATGCTCTAAGCTCCGTGTCATAAATATGTCTAACATGACATAGAGGTCTTGCATACATTGCTACAATTACCCTTGTCTGAATAAACAGCGCATAAACCATATTGACGGATAAGGACATTCCACTTCGATTCGCTTTCAGGTCGAGCCGACTTATCTTGTCAATACATTTAACATCTAATTGCTACATTCACTACACTTTAAGGTTAGCAAAATTTATGATCAACGCTTGTGCTTGTAAACAGTATTGTTTAATACAAGTCAATAAATCGGTTACAATAAACGAAATACATTTTATTTTCTTTTAAAAAACTTCTACGAGGAATTTCTCTTGTATTGCGGGTGCGTTCACAAACATATAAACTCACTTACACAAACAGCCAGACCTGGAACAGCTATCTGTAGGCCATACAAATATTTGTCTGTGCGGGAATCGACCCCACGGCACGCAACGCAGTAGCCAATCCCTCAACCACTGTGCCGAACGTGCCGTCAAAAGTTTTGGGCAAGTTTAAACAAATTTTGCGAAATATGAGTAGACTCTCCCCTTCCCCTTCCTTTCTCTCCCCTTTGATTTAATACGTGATATAACATTTTTATACTAGACTAGTTGACCCGCGCAACTTCGTCTGCTCCGCTCCTATTGGTCTTAGCGTCATTATGTATAGCCTATAGCCTTCCTCGATAAATGGGCTATCTAACACTGAACGGATTATTCTAATCGGACCAGTAATTCCTGAGATTAGCGCGTTCAAGCAAACAAAGTAACTCTTCAGCTTTATACATAATATAGATGTAATATATACTTGAGCTTATAAATGTCCGTTACCAGTTACTTCTTTCAATGGGGTTACCAAGTTGCATATACATAGGGGTGGTGAGCTTCCGCGAAACGCAATGTCATGTGCATCATACCTACTTTTTTCCTATAGCTGCGAATTACGGCGAAGAAATTTAACATTACATTGGACAAATGGACAGCTATAAAGTCGTTTATCATTATGTCATTTGATTCCTCTGTCATTTAATTTGATCTTTACTGTATTGGATGTACAAAACTTGACCTATGATTCATTGACGTAATTGGATAAACGCGGTTAGTGGTTCCATATCAGGATTATGACAATACGTCTCATTATTCGCTTGCCCTTATGCCAATTGGTTTGGGGTCAGTGTAACATGACTCTTCTGCCATATTCCTCTATTAATCGTCTACTCAGTAGTCGCGGCCATTCTAGACATTATTTTTAGGGTTCCGAAACCGTACCCGAAGGGTAACCAACGGAACCCTATTAATAAACCACCGCTTACCGTCCATCCGTCCTTCTGTCTGTCAGCGGGCTGTATCTAAAGAACCCTAATAGCTAGACAGTTGAAAATTTCACAAGTGTGTATTTCTATTGCCGCTATAACAAAAAAAATAAAGATTCAATTATATTAATAATTAAAGGGGGCTCCCATACAAGAAACGTGTCTATTTCGGTTTATAGTACGGAACTATTCGTGTGAGTGTCCGACTCGCACTTGGCCGGTTTTTGACACAGTCCATGAATCGCTTAATTGTTCTTCTACTGCGCTATTTATAATGTATCTCACGCTCTTTACGCGATATAGGTATATCTTTCACAAATAACAAAATATACAAGATTCCTTCATTTAAATAAATTTGCTTTTTAACCCACTTTGGCAACAAAACAAGCTGCACTCAAATAAATTAACATGTATATTGGACACCTATTCTGCATTGTGTACTCTCATGTTTATTTATATTTAAATTTAAAAAAATATGTCGCACAGTCTCACTAAAAACAATTGCATACGTATAGCTGAAAAAATGTTGACGGTCATACATAATTTGAACTGTAATTTTCATGTAAATTTTGTAACAACCAATCGGTGCAAACTGGTACCTAGTACGAGCACCTAGTGTTTAGGTAATCAACGGGACCCTACAACAAAGCTTCTGCTGTCCGTCCGTCCGCCTGTCTGTCAGCGGGTTGTGTCTCAAGAACCGTAATAGGTAGACAATTGGAATTTTCACACAGTGTGTATGCCGCTATAACAATTCAGTTCATGGGACGGAACCCTTCGTGTGAGAGTCTGACTCGTACTTGTCCGGTTTTATTTTCATTGTATAAATATCTGGAGTTTTGGGAACATTGTAGACTGTAGTGCATCCAAAGGCTTGAAATTACAGAATAGACTTCACGAAATAGACTTTTGAGACCTTACTTCTGTCTGATTTAATTATCATGGTACTCGTATGTAAAAGATTTCGGAGAAGAAGGAATAGGTACTTGTATTTTCCCATGGAATAACCGTTGTCATTAATTTCATCATACCAGCCGAAAGCCGTCCACTGACCCAAACCCCCATAAGCGGGTTGGCGATCGCAGTGTATGGCGTTGCGTTTTACAGAGAACGCTGCAGCCCACTCTCTGGCGAGTCCCTTATAGTCACCTCTTACGACACTCACGGGAATTGATGGGATGGTATTATTCTTTTACGGCAACATACGGCGCCGGCCGACACCATACGGCTCCTCATCATTCGACTGTCATTCATTTAATTCATAGATATTCTTATGCATCTCGCTTCAGCAGTCCCTTCGTTTCCAACATTTCAAAGCAAGACATTTTCATAAGGTATTCTTCCGTCGTCTTAACTTGTAATTTTAAATTTGGTTATGGCAGCACGGATGTGACGTCAGCAGGCGTGCTTATTGAATAAACATCAGACCTCAAGGCTTCTTCTGAGGCCTTCTGTGTCAGTATGAAGTAAAGGGAGACGGGCTGACTTCCTTTGTTATTAAGTTATTGTTCTAAGGGTCTGACGATATAATGAGTTATGATTGAATACTATTTTGGATCTATATAAACGAATAGCTAACCTGCGCAACGTCTGCGTCACATTTTCCATGAATGCTCCACACTTATAAGTAGTAGCGTGATGTTATATAGTCTATAGCCTTCCTCGATAAATGGGCTATGCAATCCTAAAATATTTTTTCAATTCGAACCAGTAATTCCTGAGATAAGCGTCAGCTAGTTCATCACATACTTACTTCATTATAAAACCTGTTTGAATGTAATTCTCGTTATGATCAAAGATAGCGCTAATTGTGACCAGTAATTATAATTATAATTAAATTCCACATCATTTGGCTCGCGATGGTGATATCAAAGCGTCAGACTGTCGTGAGGTAAAATTAATTAATTAGGCTTAATTACTTATAATGAATTGAATGGTAAATATTTGTTGGTCGAGAAGGGAAATTGATGATGAAGCTTGGCACACGGTAGATCATGTCCTGATCAGATTTCTATCCCAGGTATTTGTTCCCTAAGAAAATTTTATGACTTTCAATCGGCAAACTGGCAGAATCTTAACGATAAGAAGTTAAAAGTTTGAGTAATTTAACAGTCAAACTGAGAAAAGAGGGTAAATATTATAAAATAGTAAATACATTCCTTCATAGTGCTACAGCTGATTACTATGTATGATTTAATTGCAAAGTTATGAATAAATAACGTTAAACTTATTGTTGATTTTGTGATAAATATCAGAATCACGGCCACATTCCGATGACTCAGTTTCGGCTGAAATTGCAAAAGTAACTGAACAAACACGTATTTTTCTTCTTTCCATCATTTCATTCAAGACCATTTCGGTCCATAAGACCACGAAAAATAGTTAATAATTAGTATTTCAAGCCATGCCCGATGGAATTTTTGTCTTCGCCCGAAGGAATGTTTGTCCTCTCCTCCCCCCACCTCACGATAAATATGAAATTACCAATCTAAACACTAGAAGCGTGAACATTTTCCCGAAATTCTAGATAGACCTAGTGGTTTAATCTTACAGTAAATAAATTTCAAAAAATTAGTGAGTAGATATCAACATATATTTATAAGGGAGTATAAAGCATCTAACTTAATAATAATAATAATAATAAAAGTGGTAGTTGCACATTGTATTGGAATCGGTCTATCATCACTGACAGGACTATTGTTGCCAATAAGCCTGATATAGTGGTGATAGACCGACTAGAGCGTCGCGCAATGATTGTTGATATAGCAGTCCCTCATAACGAGAACCTCGTGAAGCCAGAGAAAGATAAACAAACGAAGTATCTTGACTTGGCTCGCGAGGTTGTCGACATGTGGGATGTGAACACGGCAGTCATTGTGCCGATAGTTGTGAGTTCGTGACGGCCAATGGCATTATTGCTAAGAGCCTCGACGAACATCTCAAGAGGCTCTCGTTGGGCAGCTGGATCAAGGGCTTGATCCAGAAAGCAGTATCCTGGACACGGCGTGCATCGTTAGGAGGTTCCTCTGTCAGGAGCCCTGACCACCGGTAGCTTGGACCCTGTTCCCGATACCGGTGGGCTACTGTTTTTTATATTTTTAAATGTTTTTTGTATTTTTTAGAAATATTTAAAAATGTAAATAATATGTAATTATATAAATAAATGGAATAATAATAATAAATATAAAAAAAGCAATTTAATCCGGTACCACCTCAATGATTTATTTGACACCTGATTATATAACATCCTTATCGATAAAGACAAAAAAAACTGACAGCTCTTTGAATAACAAAAACCTGTATCAATTTACACATGTAACTCAATTAAATGTATTAGAAAAAAAAAATATGTCTGACCGTGTGCTATGCAAATAAGACAAGCTAATAAAGGCCTGAACTGAGGAGCTCGTGGCTAGATGGTAAATGTGGTACATTTTTACCAAGCCAGATGACGTCACGCGTGTCTTCAACTCGCTGTATCCTCTTTATTATTTGTTAACGTTAAAAAAGAAAAAATACGTGTCGAATATTTTTTGAAAGTCTACCAGACGGACTAATTAGATTTTTTTAGTAAAATACCCTATTATAGATAACTTAGCTTTTGCCAGCAGCTTCGCCCTAGGAAACATACTTCCGGGATAAAAAGTAGCTTATGTCCTTTCTCAGGCTCTACACTATCTGTGTACCAAATTTCAGTAGTTTTGGCGTGAAAGTGCGACAGACAGACAGAGTTACTTTCGCATTTATAATATTAGTAAGGATAAAAGTTTCATAAAAATTCACTAGCCAAAATGCCCACGCAGTATGAGTCCAACTTGGGCTTCCTTTAAAGACTAGTATTGTATTACTCATAATGACAAATTATAAAATAAAAATACGCGTTATTGAACAACGTACAAACGTGTTACAATATCTTACGAGGGAAAATGCTTAATTGTTACTTATTTTAATCATTTTTGTTACCCAATTAAGACATCGATGAGGGCCTCATATCGATCGGTCATCATTATTTACGTCATGATTCTCGAGGTCAGCAGAAATGCATGTGGTGCGTCATTTGAGTTGTTTTGGTGCACGAATGTACTACAATATACGCACTAAACGTTTTGGGAAAACTTACATTGTGCGTTAAGCTTAGGGCTGGAATTCACTGGCGGAGTTTGTGTTTCTTTATAGTGAATATGTTACTTGTAGGCAAATGTGCTCTACTGCTGACCACATCATCGCCATCGAAAAATAATAAAAAAACACGACTGTTTTTATCAATTTCGCAAAGATTTACCTTTTTTTCTTATGGGAAGTACATTCAAGTTCTATGCTCTAGTTCAAAGGAACTTTTATCGATAAATAATCAAATATGATTCGAATCGACTCTTCACAATATGTCGAAAACATTGAAAGCAGAAACATTACCCATACGCAAGTACCCGATAACACTTGTTTTTCACTAATTAAGCACTCCGATAAATTAATATAATCGTTCGCTGTAGGTACTTATGTAATAAATAAGTGTTTTATGTAAATGTAAATAAATCTCCAGAGATAATATTATAACGATGAAAAATTGTGTGTTTCCTGTGTAAAAAAAATATGATCTTATTAAGTCCGTCTCGTCCTGTTTTTTTGTATTTCTGTGGTCTCATCAGTTAGATTTATCGATAAATATTGAACGCGTAGTTTTTGCTTGACGAAGATAAAACGCATCGAAAGATCAGCAGTGGGGGCTTGTGACGTCACTATTCTGTAAAAAATGTACCTAAATGTGACGTCACACGAGTTTTCAACGCTCTGTATCGTCTTAATTTTTTGTTTACGTGAAAAAAGAAAAAAATTCGTGTCCAATATTTTTTGTAAATCTATCTTTGTGCGACAAAATATCCGTCCATATTGTGTCGCAAGTCGAGATGTTAAATTCGACAAGAAGTGATTGTTATAAACATCATAAGAGATTTGTGTTATTTTATAATAGTAACACTTTAATGATATGATTGACACAAAAACACAGCCTTGATCTGTATTGCTAATCGTGTATCCGATTATAAACCAGTTTTATAGGTGCTTACGGGTTAATTGGTTTGAACCGATTTCAAATTATCTTTCTTACAATAAATCTTTGGGCCTTATAAATAGATTTGTTATTTGCTGTGATCGGATTTAAAGTCACAAACTGATTTTGTGTTGAGCTGTACCGCTTTACCAAGGTTATTATACGTCATTTTAAAATCCTTACTAATATATTGTAACGCTTTCGCTGTACTACCGATTTTGATGAAAATAAAACTTAAAACAAAAGCTGTATCATATAATTTAAAAATATGCCTAGTCTACTGTTGAAACTCAAGTTCTCCTGTCTTTGTCAAGGAGCAGGACGTTTAGGCTCCCGCAGACAGGTGCGGCACTCACGATCATAATATGCTGTCTACACTTTTCAACAGCTGTCGCATCTTTGTGGAATTGTAGCGCTATCGCATCGCTGTCTGGTCTGCTGGAACCAGTAGTGCAATTCAGTAAGCAAGTCGAAGTGAAGGCATTTATTATTATTTTTGAAGTGAAAACTTGATAGTGGCGTTGTGCAGTTTTTGTAATGGGTAAAAAATGTTAAACTCGCGTCAGGACACGTGACCCTGATGGAAAATACGTAAGACGGTCGCGTATCAGGACACGTGACTTGATCAAAAATTCGAAGCACGTAAGTCATAAGTCATAAGTAATTTATTTCTTAACAATGTAAATTGTGTAGAAAAAATAATAATTATAATTCAAAAATGTCCTTAAAAAAAAAAGTGTCAAAAATAAATGTAAAAAGTTCAATTATGTCACATATACAATAATAATAATACAAATTCCAATCATTTAAGTCAAAATAAGAAAAAAGATCAATGTCAAAAATAAATTTCAATAATAAATATAAAATACTTATAAAAAATCAATCATGTCACATGTGCACAAAATCATTAAATAATTTTCATTCAAGTCAAAATAAGGAAAAAAAAAATACTAATAATATCAATGTCAAAAGTTAAAATTTAAAGAAAAACAATAGGAATTTGGAAACAAATCATAATGTCCAAATTCAATTTTTTAAATTATTCCAGTCAAATAAAAATTAAATGTCAAAAATAAAGTTTAATAATAAAATATAAAAAAGATCACTGTAATAGCCCTTCCTCAATAAGTATGACTTGAATTGGTTTTTGAATAAGTTTGTTTTCAAGTTTTCATTTCGACATGTAACTTACAGAATCGACCGGCTGGATCCACAACGCAGGCCGAGCACGTGTTCTTCACAAGACTGTAAATGGTCGGTCTAAATGTTATCAAGACGGTTGTTCTTATTTCCTTTACCGTTTTAGGATAAAATGTACGAATACCTGACCGTAAACCACTGTCTACAATAAAGTTCCGTAATTACCTAATTCGTTTATTACTTTCGCTTCGTAGCGAGACATAAATAGAGCGAGTTCCTTTGTTTATTTCCTTTGTGAGCAAAAAAACTACGTGTTTTAGCGTGAGACAGGAAGTTCCGAGGCTCTTGGGAACTGGATACCTTTTACCGTTTAGCCTCGCTCGTAGTCCCAAAGGACGGTGGTTACGTCACGCGAGTGGATATCTTAGTAAGTTTTATTAGGAGTTTATTCATTCATTTATTTGCCTTGTGTGCTGAATGTTTGTGTTGGAAGTTGGGCGAGATAGGCAAATACATTTTTTTTAGTTTTTACTATTAATAGGCACGTGTTAGACCACTATCTCACCTGATGGTAAGCGATGACGTGGTCGAAGATGGAGCACGCTTGTCTAGAAGTAACCTATTCACTCTTGACTTAAAGAGTCCTAGGTTGCAGCTATCAGTAAGACAGACTGGCTAGGAGTTCCACTCCTTAGCTGTACGTACAACCGCACAATGAATATATTGTTCCCAAAATGTTTTATCGTAGATATATTTCTATGCGTTTTATGCTATTGGTTGTTGGCGCATCGCCGTACGACTTGTGGTCCGATGATGGAACGGGCTTGGCGGAAATAAACTATGCAATTCCATCGGACACTCCCCAAACACATTGTTTATGTTCACATTATTTTGATCAAAGCTACATGAAGCTTTTTGTACAATAGGTCCGATACACATTTCAGCAAAGGTCTCGCTCCCATACTTTTTAGTCCCTTTTGCTTACCAGTTTTCTTATCTTGTACCTAAAAAATGATTACTTTTACAGCTTGTCTAGTCGTCTTCAAGGAGATGACGCCGTCTGGCTACGTAGGGCTAGTACAACTCCTACTGACTACTGATAACTCTTCCATTTTCCTCTTCAGTGTTTGGTTTAGCAAGGGACCTAAACATCTAGAGCTCTAGACAAAGTGACATCTGTCAACGAACTGTCAAATCACTACGTGACAATTTAGTATCGTATGTCAATCACGTACATTTCATTTACTCCAGGATTCCCTTGCGAGTTGAGCCCTGCCAGCCCATATTATAATATACTAAGTTTTGCCCGCGACTACGTAGGAGGTACGTTTAAGAATTTCGGGAAAACCTGTCTTAGTGTACTACCTGCTCTCTTACTACAATCTTATATTATGTCTAGGTTTTGCCCGGATTTAAAAGTATTGATTGATTAGGATTATAAACAAGTCTGTATTTATGAGTCTTGGGCTAGACTCATACGTAACACAGACTGTATTGTAAATCACTCAAGCCGTTCAATAGTGATTCATAGATTTCTAATTTCACACTTCCTTTTTCGCCGCTCGAGTTACGATTACGCACATAATATAACCAGCGGATTATATACTACTTGTATGCGTAGTATTTTCTATTCGGTATTGCAATAATCGTTATCGGCATAATCGGGAGTATTGGTTACGTCACTAACGTATACTGTTTGGAATTAAAAGAGCTAGAGTTGTACAGAGTCAATAAACATGGTAGTGTATTTTATAAACAATTTTTGTTTTTGTTTTGTTTATTGTTTATTAAATGATATCGCTGTAAATGTTATACAATAACATTTACATTTTCATTCGGAGTTTTCACAAAGTAAAAGTTGCTTATAATCATGTGTACTTTCACTGCCTAAGAGGTTGCTGGTGTTTTACAAATAACCCTGTATATGACCCAAATGTTAGCACATTATGATAAATAATACTACCTATCACATGGAAATATTGTCACGCGAAATATTGTGAAAATGGATGGCAGATGGACGTTAGCTACTCTCATGCAAAAACTACCGAATGGATTTTGGTGACATGTAATTATGACAACACATGCATAGGCTATAATTTATAATAGAAAGTACTAATAAGTATTGGCGGCTGGTAAAACATATTATGTAGCCCTCAACTCAACCGTTCCGTTCGCACCGTCTAACCCTTTAAATAACCACAGCCAATTAACGAACAGAACCGCCAATCAAGCCGGGTTAGTTGTCCACCTCTCGCATAATGAACGCGGTCCAATCACGGCGCCCACACAAATGCTAGCTCAGCTATGAAACGTTATCCGGGAACTGATCCTAACTTACAACTACCCACGCTCGTCACTGAGGTGACTTCTAACTACCTAGGTCAATCAATCTGACTAGCCTTTTCCCTACTGGTTTTATGTATGAGAAATCATTAAATGACTTCTTGCTCTCTGGGCGAAGCGGAAGGGAGTCATCATCATCATCATCATCATCGCATTTCAGCCAATAGCCGTCCACTGCTGAACGTCGTAAGCTTCCCCCAAAGAGCGCCAACTTGGCAGCGTTTGGATGCGGACTGCTCAAGACCGTGATGTCTTGAGCTGTCCGCATCCATCCGGTGCCAGCCACCTTCTTTAAATCATCAATCCATCGTGCCGCAGGGCTTCCCACATTACGTTTACCCATACGCGGTCTCCACTCCAACACACGTCTGCTTCATCGACCGTCGCGTCTGTCCGTCTGACATGGCCGGCCCACTTCCACTTAGACTCACAGGTCGACGATCTAAAAATGGCAGCCGAGACCATTCCGAGGCATGGAAGTCTCGAGTATGTAATGGATAGACACTTGTTCAGTTTGCTCTCCCATCCTCGAATTGACCTCAGCAAGTGTTGCTTAACCTCGACCAGTTTGGGTGTTATTACTTAGCCCCGAGCTCCCACATTATCCGGGAAATAATCCTAACAAACTAACGTCCACCCACGCACATCAATCAGGTGATTGCTCTCTATACATATAAAACATGCCTTTGTACCTTTTTTGTCAATCACACTGAGTGGGATACGGTTTGACCTATATGCAGAGGGTAAATGCCAGAGACCGCATTATTTATATCGGTTTATTTTAAAGCGAACCAGTGTTTCAAATTTTTCGGTGTAAATCAACTTTTGTCCTATACTTTTCACCGTCAGTCCATAATATGGGTCACCATCCAGACATCCACTACATACTGACACTCCTGCGTGCCTCGGAAAGCACGTTTATCCGATAGACACGCCTGTCATTTTGAGTTTGACAGTCGTAACGAGAAGTCAGCCAGCCAGCGGGTCTAAAAAGGCCACTTTGGTAGAATCATATTAGGATCATAATATTATCTGCATACAATTCATATCACGCCATTCATTTTTCTGACAGTTTTGTATAGAGATTCGTGAAACTAAACTGACAGAATAAGTTCGAAAGAGTCATCGCGGTCGCGGAACGCAAAGGGAGTTAGGAGGAACACGAGTGGGTTTTAGTCAGTAAGAGTCTTGCACTTAGCTGCCGACAGCACATAGTTGAGAAAAGGTTAAGCAAATTGAATGTGGAAATGCATGCGTTATGTTTATCTTATCAATCTAGCCAGGCACTTTTATAAAATTATCGTTATTACAGCTATTTATTTATTTGTCCCGACAATAATCCAAAAATCCCGGCTTTTAGAATTTTTTCCCAGACATTTGTCTTCCAATCTGGCAAGCCTAGCTGTGAATGTCTGTCAGTAATCATATTGCAAAGTATTTATCTTTTCTTAACAAAAACCTTCAATAATAATACTTATCAACAGAAATTCCTCTCTTATCTTGTAAATATTTTCCAAATGTACCTAACACAATAGTCGGTATTGACAGCCAAAACATATCGATATTTCTGATAGCTATTTATATTCCATTTGTACTTTCGAGAAGACACTATTGATAAAATTGTGACGATTCTATGACGAAGTGTCTTTCACTGTGACGAACTTATTGATCAGACATCTACGCAGTTGTTAAAGGAAAAATATCGTATGAATTCTTTGTTTGATAAGTTCAACAGGTATCGTATATAAACTTATTTACTATGTATTGGATTTCGTATACATGTCACGTTTGAGAGACCCTTTTCGAGATTCTTACTCGTGGTGTAAGCAGCTGTTAGTTCGTTTTCCCGTCTAAAAGTTATTCATGATTGCTAGTTATGTTATCCACTGTTGAAAAGACTATGACGGGTTACCACAAGGAACCATTAGGACATTGCCTTTTCTTCGTATTAAGTTAGGGACGGGACTCGTCGGGCTTCATTGGCTCGGCGTTTTTCTGGTGGTCGCCACTGTTGATAGCCAGAATCTTTCAGGATTTGCAGTGGCTGGGAATGTGTGGCGGGCTTGTCCCAATAAAAAAATAGACCCCCGCCGGCATTTTCTTTTTTTTTAAACTTGCGGCGCAAGGACTACTAACATGCATTTGCATTTAGACACTTCACCAAACAATAAATGTTAGGAACATGGTGTTCTAGTGTCAACTGCATCCGGTACGACTGGAAGCCGACCCCAAGAAAGTTGGAAAAGGCATATTCACTACTTAATAAACTACCCTCTGCATTTGAGGCGTTCTCATTCTGAACAGATTCCTTCCAGTAATTAGCTGGTTTCCATGCCAGCCACTTAATTAGGAACTATCTATGCGCGTTGCAGGATATTTGCATTCAGTAATTGACTTCTGATATTGACTCCATTTGCTGTTGATTGGCTTGGGCGCAAATTAACATGGTTTAATTATGGGGTGGAGGAGCTCGTGGCTAGATAATAACAGCCGCACGGGTCGATCTTCAAGGTTAAGCAACGCTTGTCAAGGTTAGGTCTGTGGATGGGTGACCATCTTAACATTCCTCCGTGCCTCGGAAAGCACGTTAAGTCGTTGGTCCCGGCTGTCATTTGTAGATCTTTGGCAGTCGTTACGCGGATAGTCAGAAGCCAGTAAATCTGACTCTAGTCTTGCCATGAATTACCGTGTTTCCCAGTTAATGGGTTGTGGAGGTCTGGTAGGCAGCCGCTCCTCGTAAAATACTGGTATTAATTTAAATCCGGCTTGACTGGAAGCCGACCTCAATATATGTAGTTAAGAAAAGGCTAGGCAGATGATGAATTATGGGGTGATAGAGATAGTTGACATAGAACACATTTTTGAAGACCTACTTTTATATCAAACCGGGGAAACTGTGTTGATTATCGCGTCAAAATTAAAATGGCTAATGGTGAATGATCGTTGTTGGTTGAATTAATTTTCAACCAATTCCATCACTTGGCTTGGCTTACATTTAATTTGTCAGTCGAGTATTTTCCTCACAAATAATAGTGTAGGTCTACCGCCTATCCTTTTCTACCTGAATTATGCACATAAACCATATGATTTCATTTTTATTGGAACAAAGATGACAGCACAGTTGCCTAATATTTTGACATCTAGATTTGCAATGACCCTTGCCTATAAAGGCCTACTCAAACCGTGACGGCATGCCAGAGGATTTTGCCACCGGTCAGCGCACACTAGCCTCTAAAGATGGGAAATCATCAAATGACTCCTCCGCTCTGGGCGGAGCAGAAGGGAGTGTCAGACTCTTACTGACTAAAACCCATCCGTGTTCCTCCTAGTGTCCTTTGCGTTCCAGGGCCGCGGTGACTCTTTTGAACATTTTCCGAAACCCTGGCAGGCACTGGCCCTAGCGGGCCCCGTCTAATATGCTGACATCTCTAGCCTCAAGCGCGCGTAGAACTCAACGCGCCTTCGCGTCGAAGCCGCGGTATCCCATAGTGTGCTCTCCAGCAGCCGTGTCAAGAAATCTCTTTCGATACCACGGAATCAATTTTTAACATTGGCTTTTAAATCTTATTTCTACTAGATAAGTTTGAATGTCCTTTGCGTAAGCCCTTAAACTGTTTGAAACTAGACACTAAATTATAACGGTTAGCTGATAGGTAACGAAACCATCACAATTTCATTCCGATACGCCGTTTACCCTGAATCACTAACACTAAGTTTAGTAAACAAACACGCCAATTCTTTTCGATAAATATTTTGAGAAGCAATTAGCATCCTGACGTGAAAAAAACAATTTATATTTTCGTGACGTCATACTGAGGATGTTTTGTAAACAAACTGTGGGTATTGATTAAACGAAACTCGTGAATGGAATTTGTGATAATTAGTGTTATCTTGATGTACTTACATGAATCGTAGAAATATGATACATACTTACAAACTATACATTAGAGCTTAGAATCGTGTTGTACGAAAGAATGCAAAAGGTCAAATTAATACAATAAACACAATACAAACGCGCAAATTCGCATCTTTTTCACATGTGGGTAAGTAGAAACTACAGGACTTCACCTGCTAAAATCATTACAATATGGCGGTATCATACTATGGTCACGCTACGATAGATAAACTTGCATTAAAGTACATTGTCCTCTTCCTAATATATTTTCGTAGATACCCGAACCATAAATTAAAGGATCACTATAGAAGTCTGTTCAGTAAAATACTGGTATTCAGCTAAATCCGGTTTGATTGGAAGCCGACCCCAATATAGATGGGAAAAGGCTACGCAGATGATGATAGAAGTCTGTTCAGGACAAGCTTTCGTCTGTATTTCTGTTTATAATATTAAGTTAGTCAATAAATGTATGCGGGTCAATGACCGTTACTGCACATTTATTTGCTGCTCACCATATACAGTTTCACTGTCCACACAACAGACAATAGTTCACAAAAGTCGATTCTGGCTCTCAGGAGTTGCAATGGTTGTTAATAGTTTGGTCGGGTTTTCCAGGACACAAAAGCTAAAAAATCAGCGAAGAACATATGTAGTTCATGGGAAATAACTTCTCTATGTGTATACTTCAAGGTTACATTTACGTACGTAAATAAATATTTGTACATTTCTACCTACGCATTGTTGCAGAGATCACTTAGCACTTAGCAGAGTGACATAGAATAATCAGGGCCTTGAAATGTACCTATGTAGGTAAGAGATCCATCTCCCGCCCACACAATGATTGATTTTCTCGATACACAAAGCTTTATGTAGTAAAGTGTTTATCTCGTAGAAGAGACAAAAGAATTGTCTCATTTTTATATATAATACTAGCTTCTGCCAGCGGCTTCGCCCGCGTGATCCCCAGGGAACATACTCTCGGGATAAAAAGCAGCCTATGTCCTTTCTCAGGCTCTAGACTATCTCTGTACCGAATTTCATTTAAAAAGGTTCAGTAGTTTTGGCGTGAAAGCGCGTCAGACCGACAAACAGAGTTACTTTCGTAAGGAAGTAAGGATAAGGATTTCTGCAATAATAGTTCACATGAACTTGAAACCTTTTTAAAAGTAAAAAGCCAATCGCGTGATACAAGAAATGTAAAGCGAATTTTAATAGTAGGTAAGTACCTTAGACAGACAATTAATGACATTCAGTCAGCGGTAGCGTAGCGAAGGCGATTATAAATATGTCAAACATGAATGGGATTGACAAACACTGTCGAAATGTCACGTGATCAATCCCTTATTGTTGTCATTTCGACAGTCACATTTGCTAATAGAATGACACTTCGTGTAGCGCCTCTTCTCTCCCTCAAAGTTTTCAATTTTACTAGGTAATTTTATAAACAACGTTCGCATTCGTATGTCAGTCGCAAACTGTCAAAAAGCCTTAATTTTCACATTGTGATGCAAAATTTGCTTGAAAATTAGTAGAATTGGCACTCTGAACCATACCTAGTTCATTTCGGAATCCGTAACAACCAAACAATCTTATAACATAACACTGCAAGTCAATGCAAAACAAGCGAACTCCGCCAGCAAACAGACACATTCACGAAACTTGAGGCCTCGACGATCTCATTAGCTAGGTGAGTTTATAGGCAGACCGCGATTGCTTTGTATGTATACTTGTGTAAATCACGAACGAGGCGATCTACGCGAAATAGATCCCGGATCCGTCACTCCGTCAGTCTAGTTCATTGGATATGTCACAGGATAATTGCAAAGTCCGTAAGATTGTCATAAATCTTTATCAGATTATTTATTATTTCTCGATAGGTATATTGTGAATGCAATAAAATCTATCAAATTCCGTGTCTTATTGAGAAAAAGTAGTTTACAATTTCACGCGATATATCAATCAATTTTTATTTTGACAATCTTAAGGGGCCTGCAATTATCCGATGTCAGATAAAACTTAATTGTAATAGCGAGACTAAACGAGAGCGCGGCGCCACCCGCGCTAGTTGCATCACTACCTATTAGGTACCGCTCACTGACTGCTACATGCGGTGTTTATCGTTCATTAGTTCAGCTATCAGATCAATGGATTGGTTAGCAGTAGCAAAGCGAGCGAATGATTGCCCTTCGGGATGAGAGCTGACGAACTAAAAGAGCGACTTTATAGGCTCTAAACAAAATACCATACTGCTAGCGAATACGATTGTCGAAATTCCAAAAGGGTCGTGAAATTTCGACAGCGTTTGTCAATTCAATACATTTGACATTCGCCTTCTGATGGTAGAATTTTACTTGTCTAGAGCCTCTCGTTCGCTAAGGAGCAACGAACTAAACTTAGCGCACCTTTTCGCGAACTACTATGCGCAAGACTACTGCTTTGGCGAAGAGCCAGCCAGATGGCGGTCTCAAGGCAACGTAATGTGCTGAGGTTATGTATTAATTAATGGCGATTGGCGGTGAATAACAATTAGGTGAAACGCCATCTTGTGTGACCGAGCTTTAATAGGCGAGGTATTTTTTGTAATTTTTCTTATGTAGTCGATGGAGACGGAGTCTGTTCTCTGTTAATTCAGCAGCTGCTAAAGAAGCTATTAATACCTGTAGATTCATAAATCCGCGGTTGTAAGCCCTGTTCACGAATGCGCCAGACTGTCTTACTGTTAGATCTCTACATTCTAACAGAACCAGATGGAGAGAGATCGAGAGGCAAGTTACAATGTCAGCAGCGGTTAGACACATTTCATAGTGACCTTGACTCTTCTGTCAAAAGCGAAGCGAAGCAAAGAAAAAGATTCATCAGTATTGTAAATCCGAGATAAACTCAGACAACCCGTCAAAGAGAAATTGTAGATATCACAAGTCGAAAACTCTTTGTTTCAATTGAGGCTTTTATCATCTGTTTTTTATTGAATTGATTATAAATTTTCCATTTCTAAGTATCTCAAAGATATAAGATTGATCTGTATGTAAACACAGTTGGTTCTAGGTCTTCTAAGCTTTCATAGAGATTTTACATTTCTCCAAATTGCTGAAATGTTGTACTTGTTTTGGATCGATCCCAAAATAAGAAATTGTTCACAAGAGTTATCGCGACCCTGGAACGCAAAGGGCATTAGGAGGAACACGGGGGCGTATTAGTCAGTAAGAGTCTGACATTCCCTTCCGCTCCGTCCAGAGCAAGAGAAGTCATTTAATGACCTACCATTAAAAAAACTATAATTCCCATACAATAGTACTACTACTATTTAATATTATTATAATTAAACTATTTTCTCCATCTTTCCAGTCGGGTAAATACGGCGAGGGCTACATCGGCTCATCCCGGGGGTTGGCCGTCCACGTGCGAGCCAAGGGTGCTGGTGGCGAGAGGGACCACACTGGCTGCACCTGGCCATTGCTGTCGGCAGCAGCACCCAACGACCCCCTGCCCACGGAGCCCTGGGTCGCGGTCATTAGACGAGGCAGCTGCAATTTTGAAATCAAGGTAAGCTAAAATGCATGACAAGATCTTTCCACATATTTTGTGCTTGTAGTTTACGAAGTGTGCAATGTTTAAGGGCTTGTTTAGAAATAAAGGCAAGCAGTTACCTGTAGTGTAGCAGTTCCTAGAACTCTACCATAGTAGTAGAGTTCATGAAATATCGTAGAAGAAGTGCTTAACGGTTTGATTTCAGGCCTATATGACATTACACCTTTTCTTACAGGTAGGCAACTCATGTAGCAGCAGAGGGTCTAAAAAGGCCATTTTAGGAGAATCATATTAGAATCATAATACTAATCACGCATCAATCTGTCTTTAATTTTCATCTTTAACACTTAAAAAAATAAGGTTCAAAGTTGATTGGGAAAATTTTACAGTGACGGGTAGCGTGATTTGCTTTCAGATTCTGCTAAAGTGGCCTTTATAGACCCGCTGATGTCCTAAGATCTTATTTCACACCCATAAAATATAAAAGAACCTGCTTTTTAATAACGTGAAGATTTCACTACAATAGAATCGATCCCACTTAGAAAGACCTTAGACTTCTGTGCCTGACATCTTTTCTGTTTAATCACCATCCCAATGTCTTCTCAAGAAAAAGTGTTTATTTGTGCTAAGCATGACGCAGACCATAAAACAAACGAATACAAAAATAGATCGGATTATGCAAGTTGGAAGATATGCGTCACATCCGTGCAAAACGGCCATCGCTCAGCATAATTCTGGAACTCGATCGAGACAGAGTCATAGCGCTGGCTTTCAGCGAATAGGTAGAAATGGCCAGCCATGGCAGGTTAATGAAAGAGTATAAAGGCATACCTATAATCAGCTTGAATGGTAAGCAGCTAACGAAGTCGGTGGCTTCAGTCATGTTAATGCAATTAGCCGCGAGGCTCGTTAGCGGAGTTCTTGTGCGAGGCATGTGCAGGGACTATTATGATGCAGTGTTTATACGTACTTGTTGCTAATGCAACGGATGTTCTTTGAGGAAGTTATAAGGAAATGATACATGTAAAAATCTAAAGATAAAAAGATTCCTGTTTGCGAAAAAGTCGAGTGGACTCGCTGGTAATATTGCGGTCACCATATTAGCCAGAGCGATACCCATCCCGGTCTTGAGCAGTCCGCATCCATTCGCAGCCAGCCATCTTCTTCAAATCATCAATCCATCGCGCCGCACGGCGTCCCAGACATTTCCCATACGCGGTCTCCACTCTAAGTACTCTAACACATGTCTGCTCCATCGATCGTCTGTCCGTCTGCAGACATGGCCTGCCCACTTCTACTTCAGCACGCTGATTCTACGCGCAATGTCGGTGACTTTAGTTCTCTGGCGTATGTCTAGTACACTGCAGTGCTTTTACGTAAAAATCTCTTCGTGAAAACTTAGCTGAAGATAGTGTAATCTATCAACGTTGATTGGATGGATTGACATCTCGCTTCATGTTCAGCTCGCTTCGGACTGGCTGGTAGTTTTGGTGGGACTGGCGTTTGGTGTGTGGTAGATTTTTTATGAGGTAGACAGATCTACGTGAATAAAGTTCAAAACTAGGTAAAGATATACCCAGAAAGAGACAATTTACGACCGCTGAAGCAAGCTTGAATATCCTAAGAAATTGATACCGTTGAAAAATTATGGACTTATCGGTTTTAGATTTTGAGGCGTCTCAAATAACTTTCTAGTTTCCATAGAGGGACAACATTTTGCGACTGTTATAATAAAATAGATCAGTACCGCTTTGAAGAAACCATAGACCAGATTAACGAAAATGTCATCGTCGCGGTCGATAGTCGACTCCAAGATGTCGGTTTTCCAAGGTTGCAGAATTGGTTCGAAAGAGTCACCGCAACCCTGAAACGCAAAGGGCATTAGGAGGAACACGGATGGGTTTGAGTCAGTAAGAGTCTGACACTCATTTCCGCTCCGCCCAGAGCGGAAAGAATCGATGACGATTTTCCCACTGAAGCTCGCTCGCCAAGTACAGCCGTACTAGACACTTCACATAATGCAAACGAAACTCAAGTTACTATCGACGCTGGAGTCAATAACAGATCAAACGTAGATACATCATTATACATAGCGTCTAGACTGAAAACAATACCCTTACAAGACAGGCGATATAATGAACGTGTCAACGGCATACCGACCCAACTCAACTAAATAAATACTCTCGTGAAGCGACCAAGGTGATATACTACATATTATACAGGGTTACAAATGTAACTTTGAGATGAACCCTGAAAACTTGAAAAAAATATCAGCTGTTTCATACAAAATGCAATATTTAGCCGTCGAAAATGAATGAAACAGCAATCTTTTTTTTTTTTTTTCAAATTTTCAGGTTTGGTCCAAAGTAAGAGTTGTTTATAATCATATGTACTTTCACTGCCTAAGAGGTTATCGGTGTTTTACAAATAACCCTGTATAATGATCTCGCATAGAGCTATAATAGGTATGTAGAACGTTAAAAAAAGAAATAGTTGTTCCTCAAGTCTTGTCTATACATAGTTTTTTTATTATTATTGATTATCATTTGGCAAAAGATTTGTTCGTGATAACATTTTGTAAATAGTAGCCTATAACCGTCTCCAGACATCTATCACTGTACCAAAACTCATCAAGATCGGCTCCGCGATTTAGGCGCAATCAACAAACTCACGTTCGCATTTATAATATTAGCACAGTATAAAGATATTTTTATCGTGATATTAGTTAGGATGGCTCGCCTTTGACTACAATCTCACCTGATGGAAAGAGACGATGTGGTCAATGATGGACCACGCTTGCCTAGAAGTAACTCTTGACTTAAAAAAGACTCACAGGAATTCCATTCAACTGTTTGCAAAATGAAAGTATTCCTATTTCTGTTTGTGCGTTTGGGCGGGATGTCCACCATACCTACCTTGGCATACCTATCTTGGCAGTAGGAGACAAATAGATACTCTCATTTAGATACTCTTTCTGCATTGAGTGTTAATCACAGACACTTATAACGTCTTATCTCGATTACGGCTGTATCCTCTCTGACCGTTCGTTTTAAAGGTCATTTCTATGACCACATTCGAAGGTAATAGACAAACCTATTAGATCGGCCGGTTTTCTTTTCCAGTGGAGATTTTTTTGATAGTTCCTCTCCGTAGTGATACATATAAGTTTTCGAACGGGCAAATGTGAGCAAATCAAAAGTAAATGGTTTAGTTGAGAAAAGATTAGGTCAGTTTTTTTTTTTTTAGTAATGTATATGCATATACTAGTAATCATAGATTTTGTGCAATGTGTCAGTTATTTCCTAAAATTATTAAGTTATCTTATACTTACTAATATATAAAGCTGAAGAGTTTGTTTGTTTGTTTACTTGAATAGGTATTGTAGTATGTTGTGTGAGTAGTACCTACTACCGTTATTTATACTCTGCTACTACGAAGTATTAAATTTTTTTTTTTTTTTTTTTGTCGATGGCCACTCGCAGTTTCAACCCTAGAGGGTATATATTAAAACTCCGCACCAGGGCAAGGGCACCCCCTGTGGGGTACGGACCTCGGCTCAGCGGCGTCGTTTAGGGGGGGGCACGAAGTATTACATGATTACGTAATCATAATTATGATTACTATTTATGTTATTGTTCAATGAGTATGATCAATAACTATATGTCAGGCAAACAATTACGCTATTACTCTATGAAACATGAAAATCTATACTAATATATGTATAAAGCTGAAGAGTTTGTTTGTTTACTTGAACGCGCTAATCTCAAGAACTACTGGTCCGATTTGAAAAATTCTTTCAGTGTTAGATAGCCCATTTATCGAGAAAGGCTATAGGCTATTATATCATCACGCTCAGACCAATAGGAGCGGAGCAGTAATGAAAAATGTGACGCAGACGAAGTTGCGCGGTATCATCCATAAAAATAAAGTGTATAATTTAGACGGACACCAAAATGGATCAACGGTCACCAAATGGGTATAATTTAGACGGGCACCAAATGGATCAACGGTCACCAAATTCAATCCAACTCAACTGTGATTGCCATAAAATGTAGGCTTGGGGTTACAAACTGTATAAAATAGGTTAGGTTAGGTTAGAATTGTGACCAACCGCGCGCGAGCCGAGCGAGCGAAGCGAGCGGTGCCGCGGCAGCGGCCGGCGAGCGCTACTTCTCGAATATTATTTGGTGACCATTTATCCGTTTTGGTAACCGTTTAAAACTTTTTTGGTAGTAAAATAGGTACTTTTTTGGGCGGTGTTTAAACACAAGCCAAAAATAAACAATCATTTTGTGCATAAAATCTGCCAACGTCAAGTTTAAAGCCAAGGCATGTGACTGCTTACAAGGACAGCTAATCCTAGGTTTAGTGGCTCCAAGCAACGCTTTGTAAAATCTTGAAGAGATTAAAGAGGCAAAGAATAAAATGTAAGACTGCTGGCAAACAATCTTGATTGATTAGGTAACTTATCCCACTAAAACATAAATGTGAAAGAATGCCAAGTTCTCTACAACGGTTTTGCTTAGTAAGAAGCGAGATAAACTGTATACTAAGTTTGTTCGAAGTTTTAAAGAAAATTTGTATTGTTCTGCTACACAATAGTGCAAGTCCCACTATTTTGGCGCTAAGTTTTTACTCACCAACTGGAATATTTGTCTTTAAGTCACCAGTCAGGCTCCACAAATATATATAGACAATAGTAAGACAATAGATAGTTGTCCCGAAGGGGACTTACGGAGTCTGACTGAACATACTTATGTTTCTTGCCTACAGACCAATATAATAATGAATTTGATTGAAAATTCCGATGGTCCTTTAAAATAAATAATAAGGATTTCTCACAATAAAATTAGGCTTCGTGTCGCTGCGTTAAAAAACAATAATTATTATGTCTTCACAATAAAAACCAAATTAACTCTTTTATCTATATCCGAGGATAAACAGCAAGGATTATATTTGTCGCACAAGTGTGTCTGATACTAACGATTGATGACGAGATAACAGCTGATAGCGAAATAAATAGGACTCGATGAGGTGTTGACGCTAAAATACAGGTTGATTTTAATGCATTGGCTAACTTTAAGGGCGTGAAAATTCTCTTGTCTATGAACAATGTTAACTATAAACCACCTCTGAAATATTAAAAAAAAATCCGGTTAGGTACACGATGTTTCGGAACCTGTATTTTGATTACTTGTAGCAATAAAAATACACACTGAAAATTTTCGATGGTTACCCCTCTGGTTCGGAATCCTAAATTCAAAGCATTTGTTTCATACATTATTGTTGATCGGTGTTACTATAGTATTTTCGTATGAAATAGCCAAAGACCGTAGAGGTAAGCTGTGGCATTCTTATAGCTCTATCCACGACGTAGTTACCGGTTCGAGAAAAGGATGCTACAGGCTACAGCTGTGCCTTTTGTAGTTTGTTTGTGCTCGATTTGGCGGCGGCACTACCGTGCCCCCAGAAATGAGAAAAAAGTGTTTTTTTTTCTCGATATC
Source organism: Lacanobia oleracea (assembly GCA_950371165.1). Lineage (NCBI taxonomy): Eukaryota > Metazoa > Arthropoda > Insecta > Lepidoptera > Noctuidae > Lacanobia > Lacanobia oleracea. The sequence goes on from OX493386.1 coordinate 17,816,350, forward strand.
CAATCGTTGGTCAGCCTGTATAGCCATAAACTTTCAATATAATGATAACTGGGGTTTTACAGGATTATTTTGGATAATGACACATAAGTAGACCAGTAGTCATTATGTCTAGTATTTGGAGATACTGCATTCTATCCTACTAATATTAGTTTGTGAGAATGGATGATGTTTGTTATTCTTTCATGCAAAAACTACTCAACGGATTTTGATGAAACTTTTCGTAGTTATACCTACTAGCGTTTGCTCGCGACTTCGCACGCGCGTATCCCGTTTCTTCCCGTTCTCGTAAGAATTTCGGGAAATCCTCTCTTAAGGGCCCCATTTCCCGACAGCACCTTTTCCCTTTTCCCGGCAGGACACTAGCGCGGTGCGCGCGAGCCGTTTTTCACGTATTTATTTAATATAAAATAAATAAGTGCCATATTATAAATCTATCCAATAATATCCCTGTCAAACCCGATTAGTAAATTAAATGTTAAATTTTCATAGAAATTGCGTTCCCACAAGTCTCATACAACTTAAAATACTTTCAAAATCGACTTTACTTCCTGATTTTTTTTTATCGATCAAAATGTTAAATATCGCTTTTTTAACCAAAAAAGTCACTAGATCTCACATGTATCTATACTATATATTTTTTTACGAATTTATATATGGTGATTTCTCTGAAAACAACTCGATCTAGAAACGTACATTTCGGATAAGGGGCCCAGTGCTGCCAACTCCAAATTTCAGCTGCCTACGACCAGTCGTTTCGACGTTGCTTTGTCTGTCAGTCACTCAGTAACGAAAGAATTTTGTTAGGATATCACAACTTCAATAACCTTGAAAATTTAATTTCACAAGTTACCAAAACGATTTCCAGGATAATAAATAACGAGTCATTCGGGTCTGAGCTCGAATACTACATTGCTCGATGCAATCGACTTGCAGCAAGATATATAAATACGTGGAAAGAGTCACGTATACCGTACTAACCAGGCTGATACCGTTCATTTCTAAGATTTTCTTCATAGTCGTGAGGTTTACCGATAGCTCTCGGTAAAAAGTTAATGAGAGTGGCTGTGTCGATGGGACTTACAAATTTCAACATGAGAGGCACTTGATGTTATAGTGATTTTATTTTAGCGTGGTTGTAGGCGTCGATGCCCTTATTATCTATATCTATACTAATATATAAAGCTGAAGAGTTTGTTTGTTTGTTTACTTGAACGCGCTAATCTCAGGAACTACTGGCCCGATTTGAAAAATTTTTTCAGTGTTAGATAGACAATTAATCGAGAAAGGCTATAGGCTATATATCATCACGCTAAGACCAATAGGAGCGGAACAGTATTGAAAATTGTGACGCAGACGAAGTTGCGTGGGTCTACTAGTACTTAATAAAATAAGGAAATTATTTAATTTATTATATCTCCTTGGTTTTACTGCGAATTTCCATACGTATGCAACCGCGTTTACATAAGTAAACGTCAATTTGTATTGACACTGGATAAGCACAGTCTGGCACATGTGTCGTTTTAAATCTCGTTTAAAGAATCGCTACGCAGTTGGCACAGGAGTTCACAGGACCACGTCTTTATTTCCGCTTTTGAAATAAAAAATGTCAACGAGAGGTGGGTCAACGACCACTATTGCAATGCTTAAACGCAACAGCTTTAGTTAAGAGAATAAACATTGCAAAAACAAATACCGATAAAACAGATTTCAAAATAAACCTAGATTGTTCACATGTAAGACCGGTCTAGTAGCAATATTTATTCGTCCCGGTTATCACTATGAAGTGAAAGGTACATAGGAAATACAAAGTGGTCGGACCAGAGAGTCGCCGTGACGCTAAGATGCAACTACACATATAGGTAAAATCTATATTATTATAAAGCTGAAGAGTTTGTTTGTTTGTTTGCTTGAACGCGTTAATCTCAGTACCTAAGTACAGGTCTGATTTGAAAAATTATTTCAATTTTAGGTAGCCCATTTTATCGAGGAAGGCTATAGGCTATATATCATCACGCTAAAACCAATAGAAGCGGAGCAGACGAAGTTGCCCGGGTCATCTAGTAGCTATATACCTATATATATATCTGTGTAACTACATTAAACGGTGGATAAATATCAGGCAGGTATATCGGAAGAGAGGGGCACTTAAAAATGTTGGACGAGTGGACTATAAGTCACGATATGTTTTGTTGACTGGTGAGAGAAATAACGAAAGTCAAAGCCATTATGGCTTATATACAAAAGTATAATATAAGGTGGAAGCGTCAGGGTAGCCCGCGAAATTCAAATATTTTATGTTTTTTTGCAATTTGCCGGTCAGTGTGAAGTGTTTGTTGAACAAAATACGATTCGCGTCCCTAACGCGTATTTGTCTAAAGAATTATAACCATTTTAATCATCAATACATATAGCCCTCTAAGTTCATGAAGCCCTATTGAATGACTTTTTCATGAAATAACCATTCAATAGGGCTTCATGAACTTAGAGGGCTATATTGATGATTAAAATGGTTATAATTCTTTAGACAAATACGCTTTACGGTCGCGAATCGTATTTTGTTCAAGAATTTCGCTGGCTACCCTGGCGCTTTTCCACCTTATGAAATAACGGGGTGATTGATTCATATTCATATTCATATTCATTTATTTGCATTCTACAAGGTATTTATGATATTAAGCGCGTTCCTTAAATGGGATGTTCACGTACAGTTAATTTGCAACCAACCACTTCGTGACTATTTTTTTTTAGTTTTCGAGTGATCGATTCAATATTTTTGTTTTTTTAATTTCACCACCTCCCGATCAAACATAGCTCCTCCACTCCGGAATTCCGAAAAGAGACGAAGATGGCTTTTTCTCGACTGAAAAATAAGGAATGGATCAAAATGTGTTTCAAAACACCACTAAATATTTGGTTTTACCTTCTATTCCAGGTGCAGAATGCATGGAGGGCGAACGCGACCGCGGTGCTCATATACAACGACCGGGACACAACTCTTTTGGAGAAGATGAAGTTATCTACTGACAATGGACGTAAGTACATCTTTAAACAAATAAACCATTGCTATTATCGTCGCAGGGAAATTATGAAATGGACATCTATTTTGGTTTAAGGATGAGAAATCATCAAATGACTCCTCTCGCTCCGGGTGGAGCAGAAGGGAATATCAGACTCTTACTGACTAAAACCCATCCGTGTTCCTCCTAAATGCACTTTGAGTTTGAACCTTTGTACTAATTCCGCAACCCTGGATTGACATCTACCTAAGACATAAAAAAAAATAGATATACTTAGCAACAAAAAACTTCCAGGAAGAGAAATATCATGAATTAATAACAATCTCAGTTAACAATAAATACTTCATATTATTATGACTCAATAAGTACAATGTACTTATTAATTAATAATCCTTGCGTTATCACAATGAGAATTAATATGCGGAAGAATACACGTACAGTACAATCAGTTTATCTTGGTAGGTGGTGAAATAACGCTAGTTCTGAGGACGTGTTCTAAAGTTCGATTTCCGGGGCGGACAAAGCGTTAAATAGTTTTTCCATCTGGTGTTTCTTATCAGCAGCTCGGAGTCTGGACTCTTGCGCGATTGATGGCAATAGGCTAGTCCTCTACAACACTAAATAACCGGCGAAATGTGAGTTACGATAGGTATGCCTCTGCCTTAGGGTGCCTGTCCATTACTTACAGTGGTGCGAGGCAGCCGAGCGGAGAAACGGAGAAATGTTAGCCAATCATGTCAGTCAAAATGTCAGTGAGTGATGCACCGGACAGGCACGCGCGGCAATGCGCGGAGAGAGCGGAGAAACGGAGAAATATTAGCCAATCATGTCAATCAAAATGTCAGTGAGTGACGCACCGGACAGGCACGCGCGGCAATGCGCGGAGAGAGCGGAGAAACGGAGAAATATTAGCCAATCATGTCAAACAAAATGTCAGTGAGTGACGCACTGGACAGGCACGCGCGGCAATGCGCGGGGTAAGCGGAGAAACGGAGAAATTTTAACCAATGGCATTGCATAAAATCTCCGCCGATATTTTGACTGATATGATTGATTAATATTTCCCCGTTTCCCCGCTCCGATGCCTCGCTTCGCGCAAATGGACAGGCACGACTCTTGAGTTTGTTTCATTGTTTTCCTCGTGCGCTTCGTTGTAAATCATTCTGCCTAGTCTTTTCTCAAATATGTTGTGGTCGACTTCCAGTCTATTTGGATGCAGCTGAATCCAGTATTTTACATGGAGTGTTCATCAGACCTTCACAACCCACTTCCACCCCCTGGGCGGTATCCCTTAACAAGACTGATGTCATGTTTTCTGTCTTTATGCATAACAACTGTCAAAGCTGTTAAAATGACAGGCGGGACCAACGGCGTAATTTGCTTTCCGAGGTACGCAGGAAACTATACAATTAATAAAGCTGAAGAGTTTGTTTGTTTGTTTGAACGCACTAGTCTCAGGAACTAATGGTCCGATTTAAAAAATTCTTTCAGTGTTAGATAGCATTTATCGAGAAAGGCTATAGGCTACATCATCACGCTAAGACTAATAGGAGCGGAGAAAACGAAGTTTCGCGGGTCGACGTCTTAGTATAAATATAACGGATGGTCACCCATCCACGGATCGGCCTCGGCAAGCGTTGCTTAACCGTGAAGTTCGACCCGTGGAGCTGTTATTTTAGCCATGAGCTCTTATATGAGTAATTAGCAAACAGCTTTTTTATAAATCAATTAAAGTGTATTTTACACAGTACGATAGTCGTTACCGAAACTTACATAGGATAGTAGTCAAGGAGAACGTGGTCGGAAGGCGTATTTATGTTGTATGACTTATATTTTACTGCGCTGCACAACTGCGCTCGCTTGTCATAAAATCAGTTAGCCTTTCATGCTCCATTCCTTCTTTGGCAACGATGGTATTAAATCTGTTGAGGATAATTATGTTTATGGCGACTGTAGTGTTAATCCTTGTTTATATATAATATCTGCGTGGTAATCAGAATGTATTGCGAGTGTCGTACTCCTCTTTTGGTTTAATTTGTAGCGAATATTAAATTCTTACTTTTCTTCCGGGTTCTTTACCCTGAGTTCGCATTCGCAAGTTAATCGCAAACTGTCGAGAAACCCTTCATTTCCATACATTTTTGACAGACGCAAGTGAGATGCGAATGCGAAAGTTGCTTAACTAGTCAGGCTCCAAAAGTCCCTTTTGGCACATCTATCTATTGCTTTACTATTGTCTTTTAATTTTGCGGAGTTTGACTGGAAATGACTAGATCCCACATTAATATGTCTTATAGCGATCGCGTAACTTTCTATCATTAGAATAGTATCTTCCTATAAACAAAAAAAGCAATTTATTCTGTTTAAAATACTTATTAGTTTGTTTGGATTCCTATTACTAAGCCTCCACTGTCCATCCGTTCGTCTGTCTGTCGGCAGGCTGTATCTCAGGAACCGTAATAGGTCGACGGTTGAAATTTTCACAGAATGTGTATTTCTGTTGCCGCTATAACAACAATAATATGAAAACACGTGTTTTTTTTCGGGTTTTCTACGGAACCCTTAGTGTGAGTGTCTGACTCGCACTTGGCCGGTTTTTATTAATAACTTACTAGCTTTTTCCCGAAGTTTTCAATAAAAATGACAAGTACTCAGCGATATTGTAGCTATTATCAGTACCTACCTACTACAAACAAACAATTAAACCACATAGAATAGTGCAGGTTCATTTTAAAACGATTTTGCCGACTGTCGCTGACACTAAAAGTTCTATATGTATAATATCATTCTCGCCGCTGTCACCCAGTGGAATAACTCGTGCAAATAGTTCGCCAGGCAACAACACAATTGAAGCTCAGTTCGCCCTTTGTGCGAGATTAATTCTATAGCCACCACACGTGGCTTTAATAAGGCACCACCTACTGTTGAATCACTTGAACTATCATTATATTCCGTTTTGGAAATAATTGCAATCTAAACTAATATCGTAAATACTTTGGTTGTAGCTGTAGGAGGTAATCTTTCGTACTAGGAAGTACCTACGGACCCAATTACAATTCAGACACTGATGGCTGAGTGCTTTAGAATACTTTTTCCCGGAAAAAAATTACGATTGCTACATTGCATTGTTGATTGCGCGGGATAAACCGCGGGAGAGAAGCTAGTTTTTAATGAATCGTATATAAGATCGCTCATCATCATAGTTTAATTTTTTATTTTTTTAATAATAATATTCCACACAACTATCACACAACGCCATCTAGTCCCAAGCTAAGCAGAGCTTGTGTTATGGGTACTAGACAACTGATAAACACACTTATATATTTCTAAATACATACATATTATAGATAAACTACACCCAGACACAGAACAAAATGATCATGCTCATTACTATCACACAGGATAAAACCGAATGCCGTTATGCACGAAGTTTAAAATTACATTAACAACGAGTAACTCTAGTTAGCTAGTAATAGAGATGGACAAAGGTCTAACGAAGAAGAGCTCGTGCGAGCTCGAAAAAGAAGAGCTCGTGGCTAAAGAATAACAGCCGCACAGGTCGATCTTCAAGGATAAGTAACGGTTGCCAAGGTTGGTCTGTGGATGGGTGACCATCTTAACATAGCGAATTTCCTCCGTGCCTCGGAAAGCATGTTAAGCTGTTGGTCCCGGCGGTCATTTGTAAAACTTTGGCAGTCGTTACGGATTATTAGAAGCCAGTATATCTGACTCCAGTCTTGCCAAGAAATACCGTGTTACCTATTTAATGGGCTGTGGAGGTCTGGTACGCAGCCGCTTCACGTAAAACACTGGTATTCAGCTGAATCCGGTTTGACTGGAAGCCGACCCCAATATAGTTGAGAAAAGGCTAGGCAGATGATGATGAGAGATGGACAAAGGTCTGCTGGCGGGGCCTCCTTCAAAAACTACCACATCTCTCCCAGTCGTCTGCTGGGCTGTCAATAATAGTTCAATAAGTATCGATACTTAATCATCCTAATATATATAAAACTCCTCCATTACTGAATGCTTGCGTGACTGACAGACAAACGCACAGCCGAAACTTCAGGTAGAGAGCTTAAATTTGGCAAGAGTGTTGCCTGCTGGGGCTGCGGACTTCGTTCAAAAGAGGCACCGTACCCTGGAACGCAAAGGGCACTAGGAGGAACACGGATGGGTTTTAGTCAGTAAGAGTCTGACACTTCCTCCTGCCTGTACCCAGAGCGGGAGGAGTCATTTGATGATTTCCCATCCTAAAAAAAAAAGGTTCCTTGAAGAGTGTAGGGTAGCACTAAGGATTTCTCGAAATTCTTACGGGAACGGGTAAAAAGGGATATGCGCGTACGAAGTTTCGGACAAAACCTAATTTACTTCAATATCAAAAACATTCCGTGCACGAGTACCCACAGTAGGTACTGCTACAGTTATGGCATACAAGGCCGTCCGGTCAGTCCCGTCGTATTGTTCGCTCACGCCTAATAGGACAGTGAATTATATTCATTATCATATTGTTTATAAACCTCTATCTACCTATAGTTAAAACTAAAGGTACTTGGTTAAAAGGCCTTGGAAGGGCTTGCAGATGAATAGTTACTGAAAAAGTTGTTTGATCTCTTAAGTTGTTTAGAGCAGTCAATTTGTTCGATGCATGTCATGTGTCTTGGAGCTTGACTCATCTCTTTGGTCTTATCCCAAGTTACTAGGGGTACAAACACGTTTTCTTCTTATATAAACCTATCAATCGCCACGGTATTTTTCACAATCTTTCCTTTCTTAACATTCCTGACTCTTCACACAAAGCATTCACCTCATAGAAATATTTAATATTATATCTATGATCCATCTCTTCTTACGCTTTCCTCACGACTTCTAGTGTGAGTTCCATGAATTCAACCCTTTTCATGTTATTTCTAAAATAATATTTTTTTCTATTCCTATCTAGTATCCTTGACTATTTATCCACCAACACTGTATATGTATTCATCACTCAGATCTCTCAGAATTTTATTGCTATTCATAGAACAGCTTTTGCAAAAACAGTCGAAGCGAGCGAGCCAGTCCTCTAAAGTTCATGCATAAACTTATGCCCTTTGCTACGGGGTTATGGTCCTGACATATTCCTTTTGCTTCGCCCACGTTCGTACATTCTGACTTACACGAGCGGCTTTTGAGTGTACCGACCATTTGATCTTTCTGTAGGACTTCACAGTAACATCAATGTATGCATGTTCTACGTGTGTCGATTCTCGAAATAGAAGCAAAGTAATTTGTTAATGCGATTCTAAAAGGAGTCTAGGAAAAAAACTAGTCTATGAAATGTTAGTCTATATTCCTTATTTTACATAGATCATCTGGAGTTTCTTAAATTGTGCTTGTATTCTAAACTTACACAAAATAGTGTCAAAAGTAACTTATTTTAAACAGAGTATCCCATCTCGTTGAAATGCACGAATGCTCTAAGAAATGTGTGTTCTTTGTGAAGTGCGTCCCAAAACTTCATTCTTTCGTTAAATGGGTTCCTCCCCTTTGTGAGTTCAGATCCTATGCTGAGGTAGTTTAGCATTTCTTTGTTTTCGACAGGGTCCCAAGTTATTGACAACAGGGGGTCATCTTCGTCTGGTGTGGGGTTTCTGAAAATACATTTAAAATATGAAAATGTTGCAAATAGTACGAGTTAAGGTTCGGTAACTCTGTTTATAATTTCATGATCTCTTACAGAACAGAGATCATCAACTTACCCAGTCTTGGCAAAATTGGTCCACATTTTGATAACTCTTCTCCTTGTTTTCACAGAATCTCTGCTACCTTTACATACTTCAGGCATTTTTATACGAAACAGGAATGGTAGTTCTGCACAGTGCCCAGTAGAGTTTAAGAAATTTAATTTCTTCGGCACTGCCCATTCGCCCGCATAGTTGAGAATATAGTAGTATACAGGACAGCCTGCAGTACAGAGCAGTCTTACTGTTTTGTTGACATAATATGTGAAATAGTAGTCACTGATCAGTTGTAAGTATTGTGTCCTTGTATCTGCTCTCAGATGATCCTCGCCGTCCAAGTAAAATTTCAATAACTGGTGGCCTATACTTTCTGATAGTTTATCTTTCCTTGCCAGTTCTCTCGGCACAAGAAGCCTGACATTTTCGTTATACTTTTCAAAATCACCATAAAAATTCTCGATAAAATGCTGTAACACGGCGCCTTCTATATTATTGCTTCCAAGAATACACGGCACTTTATTAAAGTTACCAGATTTAAGCAATAATAGTGGACTCTTTGTGAGAAATGCAGCTTGTCCTTCGAGGTCTACTTCAATGCATGGCTTGAACACAGAATCGATCAAATCCCTGTCGGCTCCTTCACCGCTTTCTAGCTTAAAGTTTTTGAAAGCGATGGTGATATCCATCGCAGGAATCGAGCGCAGCTCTTGAACTATTTCTTCTTTACATGTCTTCTCGATGCCGAGTAACTTTGCCAGCTCTATCACAGCTAGCGAAGGATTCTTAGCTAGAGACCAATTATGCAATACACTGGCGCTTTGTATTATAGCTTTATGAAACAGTCCGGTCGCCATAGGTGATAACATCATGAAATTGACTATGGATCCGCCTGACGAGCTTCCAAAAATTGTGACGTTATTAGGGTCACCTCCAAAGGCGCTTATGTTTCTTTTGATCCATCTTAGAGCCATAACGATGTCTTTCAGTCCGCAATTTCCTGGTGCTGCATAGTCATTTATGGAAAGGAATCCAAACGGTCCCGTTCTGTAACCGCATCTTACAAAAACAATATTCTGGTCACTGATTAAAGTTGCATCGAACATGTGGTCCATGACGCAAGCGTACCCATAGCCTCCAATCCAGAACATAACGGGGATGGGTTTATCAGGCTTGATACTTGGCGTAGACAGTTCTATGTAGAGGCAGTCTTCTGAGCCAGATATGAAGTCGGTCACTGATCGGCAAATAGGTAACGGTGCATCTTGTGTGCAGTCTATTACTTCTGTCCACGGCTGAATTGGACATGGTGGCTGGAAAAGTAAATATGAGAGGTATCAAAAATAATGCAAATGACAATAACAATACATATTCATTGACCTACTCTCGAAGAAAAATTACAACAATTATTATCAGTAGTAAATTAAAGATCAATTGAAATAGTATTTTTTTTTTTCAAGAAAAGAAGATTAGGGTGTGTATAAGTTTGAGATAATATTTCTTTGTAACTCACCAAGAATCGTAAGTTGCCTACTGGTGGTTTAGCATACGGTATACTTTTAAACTTGTAACAAGTACCTTCATCGGTTTTCTCAGAATATCCGCAAACGGGTCCATCTTTTGTTTCCACTATGCATTTTGCATCCTCTGGTATAGACGCCATTTTTCTTTGTTTCTGAAAAATAATTATAATCGAATCACTAACGGATATGTTATACTCCATCCGAGTAGGTAGTTAACTAAAGGTTAACAATCTTCACACGTCTTTTCAGTTAACAACACAGTTTAAAAATAAAATGCAGTTGAAAACAAATTTAATACAACAAAAACGATTACATAATCAATTAAACAATTTGTTTAAGCAGTAGTTGTATTTAATTAATAAGCGTTTATGTAAAAAGACATGTGAAGATTGTTTAACTTTAGTTAACTACCTACTCGGATGGAGTATAGGTACCTGTACACTATACATATTATGGTTCATTGTTATTATATCAATATGAATAACACGTTATATATTTTTTCATTCATACTATGGCTGGTTAGGTAATAAATTCGTTTCGAGGAAATATCTAAATATTTTCATAAATCAAAGATCGCGTCAAATTATTCACGTTTCGAATCCAGTTCTGTAGTACCTACCTAATAAAAATATTACAAAAAAACAGATGTTCGATACCCGTCGCGTCGTTCTATTTTTAAAACTGTCGGTTTAGTTGATTACCTTTCCTGATTGGTATTATGACGACAAACTTTAATTTTTATTTTTTGGGTAATAATGATTTTTATAATAGAGAAACTTGGGAGAGAGATAAATTCCCCAGAAGACATTTTTGGCGATAGTAACTTTATTCAGTCAGACATAAGGAAAATCGTAGATAATATTCTTTACGAGTTTTCGATCGCGATATAATTTTTTTTGCTTTAGTTAAATTAATCAGTTCAATAGACTGTAGACATGTAAGTGTTTATTTTCGTCATGCTAAAAATAACATCCAAGCAGGAAAATCATTAATACGTCGTTGAAGGAAAATAATAGGTACACCCAGTCAAGGCAATTGACATAAGACAAACACCATAGGTAATTATTTGTAGAACAAAAAATTACTTACGTTCAGATAGAATAAAAACTTTGTACCAATCGGACTGATTATATGCAATATTTATGATTTATTGTTCTATAAAGACACTGTTTTAAATATCCAACGAGATTAGTTAAATATAGGTATCACGTAAAAACAATTTAAACACATTTACGGACGTCAGAACCGTGTGGATACACAAACATACTAACTGGTATGACTGGACTGGACATAACAGCCTTGATAATGTTAGTTGTTAGGCATCATAGGTAGTTTGAAAGGTCAATGTTGCCAGCGTAATGTGGAGCCAATTATATTTTTGATTAGAAAATCCATAACATTATTCCACAGAGGTTTGTCGTTTATTTAGAACGAGCGAGTTCCATAGTTACTTAGCAAGTTTAAATGATTCATTTTTGAATTTCGAATGTTGTCGGCCATTTTCAGTTCATGTCGTACGAGTGTCAATGTCATTATTATAATTTCAAATTCAGAACGTTTGAATTTAGATCTTTTTTTGCTGCATAGGGTATCAATCGCTGTTCTGTTATCGATTTTAGAAACACACTTTGTTAGTTCACAACTCGTTAACGATAAAGTAAATAACACCTAGAGATTAGGGTTTGAGTCAATAAGTCTGCGGCGCAGCTGCATTCCGTATCAGCAAAATGTCGGTTTGCAATGATTTTGATACTTTGATACTATATTATTGACGATATTACATTCGTCGAGTTAGGTATTCAGTCGAATTCGATGGAAAAGTTGATTGATATTGGTTGATCAAGATGGTTTCAAGATTGGTAGGAAGCCCTCTCTGAAGTAACAGTCCTCTGGATTTTCAAGTACTTAAGTAGAATTTATTTCCGTAAAGTAATTTAATTGTTTTTTTTTTACTCTAATCAATTTTTTGATAAATGGCATTTTACCTTTCCTTAGAGACAATATTACACAGATTTACTTAAGACGTCATTAGATAAATACCCTACTTGTAAAAGAGGATTTTTAGTCTGATGGTGTAATTAGCTAGCTGTGTCGTAATTAGACTCTACAAAAACTTTAATTAGACTCGCTTTGACTTGTTAGGCTGCTTTTATTGACGATGATTATCTATAAGTATTATCGTCAGTATTCACGTTCACGTTAAGTGTTATTTACTTCATGTTACCTAAAATAGCTAAGTACTTTGTTTAGGTAGATAGGTACACCTAAAACTATTGTGGTCTGATGATACAATCACCGAAATATGATGCTAAATCTTGTAATAATGTATAGATTCAGACTATATGACAGATTTTTAAATAATGCAATACTGCTCACAGCAATTTAAATGTAGCATAAGAATGTCTTTCAATTTCTATCAGCCTATTTCCAGCAGGGGGTTGTTATCACAGTTTGGATGTCTGTGCTGGAGAAAGCACCTCCCAAGCTGGTTCTCCACCCTTCGCATTCATCCAATCGTGCTCTTTGTATTTACAAAAACGATACACCATATCCAACACCATAGACAAAATCATTCTCTCACTATCTGACGTCGTAAATTGAGTGAATGGTTTATTGAGTGAGTTGAATGAATCACCTAATCCCCTGCACATTCCGTCGTTCAACTCTAAACAGCTTAAAAGTCTATTTTTAACTCCGTATAATTGTATAATCGGCCTTACGTTGCGTCGCCTTGACTGTGAAACCCGACGTGATCACATTAGTGCACATGCTGTGACTAAGCGCAGCTTAGACTGTAGGAATTACTAGAACATACGAAGCTTTTTCTGAGACGTAGATATGAAGGTACCCTGGCACTCATCTATAAATCTATATCTATTCTAATATATAAAGCTGAAGAGTTTGTTTGTTTACATGAGCGCGATAATCTCAGGAACTACTTGTCCGATTTGATTCGAAAAATTCTTTCAGTAGTAGATAGCCCATTTATCGAGGAAGGCTATTGGCTATATATCATCACGCTAAGACCAATAGGAGCGGAGCAGTAATGAAAATTGTGACGCAAACGAAGTTGCGTGGGTCAACTAGTACTAACATATAAAGCTGAAGGGTTTGTTTGTTTCTTTGCTTGAACGCGCTAATCTCAGGAACTACTGGACTACTGGTCCGATTTGAAAAATTCTTGCAGACGGCGCGGAGCAGACAAAGTTGCGCGGGTCAACTATTGTTATGTAAAGCCGATTGCATCAATTGGAATCCTTTACTCATTTTTGCGATAAATACTTATTTTCTCTGCTCCTATTGGTCGTAGCGTTATGTTATAATAATATAGTCTTCCTCGATAAATAGGGCTATCCAAAACTAAAATAATTTTTCAATTCGAACCAGTAGTTCCTGACATGAGCGCGTTCAACCAAACAAACAAACTCTTCAGCTTTACAATATTAGTATAGCTAAAGATACGTAGATGAGAGTAACAGGAGCAAGGGACTCCCAGGCGTATTTGCCCACAGAAAAGATAAAAGAGGTGAAGAGAGCACCTCCTTTATCTGTTCTGTGTACATACCCATTCAACCCGATTCTGGGTAAATTAATCTAATTTGTATACCTAAGCAATACAATTTAGAATAAAATGTAAATCTATTATGGCATTGTTAGCAATATCCAAAATGCCTGTTATCTTTAACCCTTTTTTAAAATAGAACTTTATGCAAAAAAAAAAGCTGAATCATCACAATTTATAATAGAAAACTGAAAACAAAGTTACACATCGATGACTTGCTCGAATCTCAAGAGACACAGTGACTCAATATTACTTAAATGTTAAACTTTCAATGAGTAATAGTATCCACAATGACGATGAAAATTCGACTTTGTGTGGCGTGTGCTACAAAATTATCAACATCATCTACATTTACAAAGTCCGATTTTTTTTGTTTTATGAGTTATCTAAAACGTATAATTAGTATGTTCATTGGAATTTAAAACCCTATTTTAAGTCCAAAACTTTAGAAAAAACTGATAACGTTCTGCTTGACGCCTTTGCTGACGTGCGTCGTAAGACAGAAAAATATCTACGGCAGAAGGACCATAGGTGTATATAGAAACAATGGAAATGGAGATTCCCGTAGCGTTTCCCTTTACGGCAATCTTCTGAAGTCGATAATTCAGGATCATCATGCTAAAACAGTCCTCTGCTAAACAAAGACCTCTCCACTCCATTTTTTTAATTTTGTAATGGGTTTGCTCTTGACTCTAGTCTAGGTCAGAGATGACAGAGACAAAGTCTACGATGGAGCGAGCTTACCCAGAAGGAGCCTGATTACTTTAACTTTGAAGAGATTAGGGTTGTAAGCGTTTGGAAACACAGAACATTTTACTACAATCACGGGACCCTAAGAACTTACTTTTGTCTCATCCAGCTAATACCTGTCTCATTGCGCACTAAACCTTAACAATAAAACTTTGACATGATCATCTTCCTTTTTTTTTTGTTGCCGGTGTGGAAAATCCTCATGGATGTCCCTCGCCTGGGGCGGGCGAAGGGGTCTATCAGACCCTTACTGACTAAAAACCACCTCGGTGTTCCTTCTCACACTTGACCGAGGATTGTGAGAGCTAGTGCGCCTTCCATAATCCCCGGCTAGTGCCCGAGGTGTCCTCCCCCTCGCAGCGTCCAGTAGGGGTGCGTCTGGAACAATACGCACCACCGTATCGGGTCCTGCTGGATGGGGGGCGGCGGACGACCCCGAGTCTACCGTCCCTCCGGACCTTTTTACGGGGGCTGGAAGAGGGCATTGTCTGCCCTCCGCCGACGCCCGGTTCGCCTGCTGCAGCACGGGATCATCTTCCTACCCTAAGCCGATACCCGACTCACTCTAAGCAAACCTAGGTTACATCCCACTAACGAACGATTATGCAATAATCAAGTAAAACAGAACAAGACGATTATGTGATCTATCTTGCATAACAAATCAGATGCTCAGATCTTCTGATAAGTCCTGATGTTATGACTATTTCTGCAAATACAGGCGTGCGCACGTCGTGCTTTCGAGAAATAGGGATGTTACCGATGACGTATTACATCATTGGATGTTACACAATGGATTCCCAACAATAGGGTTTTAAGCAGAAATTATGATGATTGAAGACGCGTCACTGTTTCTACCCAAAGATATAGGTACTATCTTTGGATAGAAACAGTGACGCGTCTGCGATCGAGCGGATGATGAAATACTTATGCTTTTAAGGTGATCACAATAATATACCTAAAGAAAACCTCTCAGAAATTCTAACTTCAGAGCCTAGATTCCTAGACTCTTACAATCAAGGTGCTAAACTGCTGACTACTGAGTAATGCATACATACCTTCAGACTGGGAATCGTCGACAATCGTCTACCGGCCCAAGTGACGTTTCTGAGAGATGCAGACAAGTTTAATAATCATGAGTGATCAAAACGCAAGAGCGAACGCAGCTGATACATTTTAAACAATTTGATAAAATAATCAATATATTAACGCTAACAGAATGTCACTTTGTCTTTGCCAGTCTGGGCCCTCTGGAAACAACGTACTAATAGCTACTACGTACTAATCTTGCTAAGGAGCTCGTGGCTAAATAATAACAGCCGCACGGGTCGATCTTGAAGGTTAAGCAACGCTTGCCAAGGTTGGTCTGTGGATGGGTGACCATCTTAACATACCGAGTTTCCTCCGTGCCTCGGATAGCACGTTAAGCCGTTGGTTCCGGCTATCATTTGTAGATCTTTGGCAGTCGTTACGGATTGTCAGAAGCCAGTAAATCTGACTTCAGTCTTGCCAAGAAGTACCGTGTTACCCAGTTAATGGGTTGTGGAGGTCTGGTAGGCAGCCGCTCCACGTAAAACACTGGTATTCAGCTGAATCCGGTTTGACTGGAAGCCGACCCCAATATAGTTGGGAAAAGGCTAGGCAGATGATGATGATGACTAATTTTGCTGACCACTTAATCTTTATCAAAATTCAGGCAGTAACGTTTGGCCCTTGCATCTCAGTTCAAAACAATAGATAACTTCAGACATAAACCTTTCACTATCTAAACCCCTGTTCTTTGTTCACAGGTAACATAAGCGCGGTGTTCACCTACAAGTGGAAGGGCGAGGAGATTGCCCGCCTGGTGGACAACGGCACCAGGGTCATGATCGGCATCATCAAGGGGAGGACCTTCGCTCACGTCAGCAACAATATCAACAAGTATGTGTCTAAGATAAACGACTACAAAAACCCCTGAGAGATAATCTTGGGGAAAGATAATGGAATCTGTCTTCTTAAAATTCGTTTTAGAATACAGCAGACTAATTAGTAACACTGTTTCTTACAATCCCATTCTAAGTTATGAGGTTCAATTCTGCTAAATTTTTGTCATTTTTTTTTTATTGTTGCGGCTGTAAGGCGATTGCCAACTTTGCTTTAAAATTTGTAGAATTGGTCCTCTGATTTTGAAGGATATTCCAAGATATTTTGTTTGAAAAATTTAGTCTACTCGACAACGTAAAGGATGCACCGTATTTTTATTTGTATTAATATTTTCACAATACCAATGCATGTTTCGAAAATGATTAGGCAATTAATTTTTTATAGACCTAAATAATAATACCCTGCAGCTTTTGTCGTTGAATTAGTGCCTATGAAGGTTTATGTAAAATGAAATATTTTGAAACAAAATCCACCCTGTGCCTGCTCAATACGTCATTCTATGGTATTTTTAAATATTTATAGTTGTATCATCGACTGCATGGCACGTGTCACGTTGAAATTAAACGGTTGATAAACCTGACCCATAACTCACAAGTATTAAAATAACATTACTTATCTGTTCACAATTAAAACATACAATCATATTCATTAAAATAACATCCATCCCGGTTTGTTAGGTCTCCCCCCCACACATCATGAATACTGGGTAGTATTACATGATGTGTGGAAAATTTAGGAACGACATCCAAAGTTTGATGAATTTGTCATTTTTCGCAAACAGCGCCACACAGCAAAACTGTCACTTTTAACTTGGCGTATTTGCGCACTTCACTTGGCGTATTTTCGTAAACATTCGTCTTACTTATTCGTTAACTTGATCTTTATCCTGATGATTTTAGGATACATTTTTTATTATACAAGTAACGCGAGTATTTTAACTTATACGCCAAGTGAAGTGCCAGTATTTAGGAAAAAGACAAGTTTTAATCGCTGCGAAGCGTTTCGATTTCGATAGCGCTGCACGCTGGCGTGACGAAGGTTCGCTTCGATTCGCTTGTCAATATTTTGGCGATTGCGCCTGTCCAATAAAAACCGTATGCCTGTTTATTTTTAATCTTAGTGTCAATCCTACTAATTTTCAAGCAACGTTCGCATTCGCATCTGTCGCAATCTGTCAATAATTTATAAAAATTAAGGCTTTTTTGGCAGTTTGCGATTGACAAGATATTGCGAAAGTTGTTTAAAAAAATTGTAGAATTGGCCCTCTTAAGTTTGTTTATGGTTTTCGATGACGTACGTATCAAACTTTTAACACTGATTAATATTTCGTAATTGATTTATTATTTGGCAAGGTTGATAATTTGTATTTGGCAAAATTGAACTGACAAAAATAAATTCCTTTAATAAATTATGATGATCTTGGTGAGTGAATCGGTTGTGCATCGTTTGAAAGCGGTAAGTTAAAATATTATTAATATTATTCCTTTATTGTGAAAACCATTTCTTCTAAGTTTCTGTCTGTTGTTTTTCATATTATTAAACGGTCATAATGAACAGAACTGCGACTGTAAGGTCCATTGTACCCACAAGAGTACGGTACCGCTAACAGGAAATGTTGCACTAAAAACCATACCAAATTGCTTGAAATTGCTTGCGCAAAAGACCAGACCAAATCCACTTGCACGCATGGTATTTTATGTGAAGGATATGAGGGCGTCATATTCAGCGTTTTCGGGGTTGCAAATAACGAATATAGACACAAAATCAACACCCAAGATGACGTCGAAAAAGTTTTAGGTGTTATTTTGTGGCGACGAAATTTTTATTTGGTAATGCTTGCTCTTGACCACAATCACGCCTGATGGAAAGCGATAGATGAGGTCTATGATGGAGCGAGCGTGCCCAGAAGATGCCTTTTCACTCCGTTTTATCATGGGTGTCATTTTAAGGCTTTTTGGGTTCGTTAATAACAAATACGGGCTCAAAATCAACATCCAAGATGGCGCCGACAAGTTCTTAACTTTTAATCAGGGGGTATCATTTATTTTCAGGCCTTTCATTCTCGCTAATAACGAATAAGGAGTGAAAATCAACATCCAAGATGGCGCCGACAAGTTCGTTAACTTTTAATCAGGGGGTATCATTCAATTTCAGGCCTTTCATTTTCGCTAATAACGAATAAGGAGTCAAAATCAACATCCAAGATGGCGCCGACAAGTTCGTTAACTTATAATCAGGGGGTATCATTCATTTTCAGGCCTTTCATTCTCACTAATAACGAATAAGGAGTCAAAATCAACATCCAAGATGGCGCCGACAAGTTCGTTAACTTATAATCAGGGGGTATCATTCATTTTCAGGCCTTTCATTCTCGCTAATAACGAATAAGGAGTCAAAATCAACATCCAAGATGGCGCCGACAAGTTCGTTAACTTATAATCAGGGGGTATCATTCATTTTCAAGCCTTTCATTGTCGCTAATAACGAATAAGGATGCAAAATCAACATCCAAGATGGCGCCGATGAATTTTTGCTGTCTTTCTGTCATTGGTGTTATTTTCATGCTTTTCGGGGCTGCTCGTAACAATTATGCACTCAAAATCAACATCCAAATTTTGAGTATTTATCCGGATAAAATCTTAACAGGCTAACACTATTTGTGATAGCTTGATGAGTATCAAAACATAGTTAACTGTTAACTGAAATGTTCTGAGGCTGGGTTCAGTATGTAATTTATATTGTTTTTCAGGTCCACGCCACTACAACCACTGGCCCCATCTGACCCATCTGACCCATCTGTGCCGTAGTAACTGATACTACAGATAGCGGGAATAAACATTTATTAACGCTTTTTTTTGTCTGGGAATGTAATGATTATATACAAAGGATTCGTAGTAGTAGAAAACATGAGTTTTTAGTTAGTTGATATACCTATATATTCTGATTTGGTAAATAAAGTATGAAAAAATCATTTTTGTTTTATTTATGACTTATGGTGAAAAATGTCTCTAGAAAGACCTCTCTTTTACGGTTGTTAAGCTAAAAGTTAGTTCAGTCGTGCCCAAATAGTCTTCTGTAGTGCTATTCTGTAACAACATTTTCGTGTCTCGACAGCGGAATCCGAGGTGAGTATAAACGTAACACCTTTATGTTGTGTGCAATAAAGTTCACTTTGTGAGCTATCTCACTCAGTTGAAGCTCGATATCGAAATGGTTACTTACAGAATATACTATACTAGCAGATATGCAGATTTGTGCTTCAGAGCAATAGCCTTTTTAGGGTTCCGTACCTCAAAAGGAAAAACGGAACCCTTATAAGATCACTTTATTGTCCGTCCGTCTGTCAGCGCAACAAAAAATGGCCATTTATGCATAATTTTTGCGACTTTATTTCGATACTGAGTAAATCAAAACCTCTAGGTTACCTTGTTCCCGTTGATCTAGAAACATGTTTGGCAAGGTCTGGCAAGGGCCAGTGCCTGCTAGGGTTGCGGACTTTGTTCGAAAGAGTCACCGCGGCCCTGGAACGCAAAGGGCACTAGGAGGAACACGGATAGGTTTTAGTCAGTAAGAGTCTGACACTCTCTTCTGCTTCACCCAGAGCGGGAGGAGTCATTTGATGATTTCCCATCCATAGAAAAACGTATTTCTTAAAACACTTCCGAACACTACAAGTATTTATCTATCAATCCTTCCTCACTTATTGTTGTTTGCATGTCACATGCAACAATCATTATGCAATGTTATCTACGTCCACTGTTTTTCTACAATACATAATAGTTGGGAAAAGGCTAGGCAGATGATGATCATATTTATTAGTTTATTATTTTACCAATATATGTGTATTTTATTGGTAATATATATTTAGTTTATTCATTTACATACTTGTATTATATATGTTATTTCTTTGTATATTTCCTTTTTTTTTCCAAAAAATATTCTATTTTATATTTTATTTATTTGCTGTACACTTACCACAGTGTGTTTCGTTTTAACCCAAAGGTTGACTGGTAGAGAATGCCTTGTTGCATTAAGTCCGCCTATGTAACACTATTGTACATGAAGTTTAAATAAATAAATAATAAATAAATAATAGGTAGTTATTAATTTACTTACGTAGGCAGTGAGTTTAAAAATACGCGGGCTTATAAGGTTTGGCAATAAAATGTTAAAAGAAATAGGGAATATGCATGTGATTTTTTTAAGTAAACAATCATGGAATTATTTTTTTAATACCTCCGATGTAAACTTTGACGTCATCGTCTATGACGCCTATACAGCTGCCATAGAAAATAGTGTTTTCTCGAGAGGAACAGATATATTTGTTTAAAATAATTATATCTCCTTCGTTTTTCCAGTAATTTTTATTCTATATTCACTGTTAGTACGAGTATTATATTTTTGTATATTTTTTATATAAACTGTATAGATGATAAATAAATTTTTCATGCATATTCCCTATTGTCAAATAGGTTAAAAATAATTACAGGTATTTTTTATGTCAGTTTAAACTAGATGAGGAGGAGGGTACGTTTCGCTGACCGAACGATTCACTCTGTTTTTCGCCGATAGAACGTTTTTCCGACGCACAGTTCGCCGACACGATTATTGTTCATCTATCTCCTCGCTGATACCAAAGCATAAAACATGTTTTCCACATGTGCTGCCCACTGTTTTCGCTTATTTAATCCATCGCTTTTACCAGATTTTGGAAAATATTTTTTTTGCTTTGGTATCAACGAGGAGATAGATATCGGAAACCGGCTGTCATTTGTAGATCTTTGGCAGTCGTTACGGATTGTCAGAAGCCGGTAAATCTGACTTAAGTCTTGCCATGAAGTACCGTGTTACCCAGTTAATGGGTTGTGGAGGTCTGATAGGCAGCCGCTCCACGTAAAACACTGGTATTCAGCTGAATCCGGTTTGACTGGAAGCTGACCCCAATATAGTTGGGAAAAGCCTAGGCAGATGATGATCAACGAGGAGATAGATGAACAATTATCGGGTTGGCGAACTGTGCGTCGGAAAAACTTTCTATCGGCGAAAAACAGAAGAGTGAATCGTTCGATCGCCAAACGTGCGTCGGCGAAAAGTTCCTTCGGCGAACCATGTGAAGGTGAAACGTTCAGTCAGCGAAACGTTCATCGGAGAATCGTGTGTCGGACAAACATTCACAATCACAGCGCCGCCCGTGAGCGTGCGTTCGTAAAACGGGCGTTGTCGGCGCGTTAAAAATACGCCGTGTACATAAGACTCTTAAAGTCTGGTTTTTGCAAGCGGGTCTAATATAAGTGAAAATTTTACTGTACAGTGTACATTGGTCAGCGAATAAAGGTTTACTATTAAAACTAAACTAACTAAATGTGTTTGTCATTACAGGACGTCTGTGCTGTTCGTGTCAATCTCTTTCATCGTGCTGATGGTGATATCCCTGGCCTGGCTCGTCTTTTACTACATACAACGCTTCAGATATATACATGCCAAAGACAGACTCTCTGTGAGTACCTTCACTTATATACATAAATTAAACAACACATTATTCAAACTGGAAAACTGTTTCGTTTGGTGGTACCAGAGGGCTTAGTGTAAGTTTTTAACGCACTCGATCGCATTAACGTAACGTTCGGTTATGTCTAATTGTATAGAAAAAAAAAAGTTTACCGTTATTGTCACCAGAGGGCGCTTATCCAGTTTCAATAAAATTGACAATTACGCTAACGCAATCGAGAAAGTTAAAAAACTCGCACTAAGGTCACAGGTCTATTAGGACTATTCAGTTCCTGGCTTTGATTGGTACGTAAACATTTTCATGAAAAAGTATACTTACATAAAGGTATCAATCACATAATGTTAGTTTTCATCTAACACCGCATGCCTAAAAAGATGTACTCTCAACCTCAACCCTTTGGAGAAAAACTGGCATGAATATTCTGACGTCCAAATCAATTAAAAAAAAATAGCGAGATGCTTTTAGCAATGCTGACAATAATAGGAAGGAAAGATAACTATAGACTTTCTAATTTAACATTGACCTGTCACTTTGTTGGCATCAGCAGTTGGAGATTGACGTCATTTTAGATCCTTACCATTGAAAAGGCTAGAACAAAGGCACATACCAGAAGGCCAACTCTCGTATTTTTTAAAGACCATTCACATTGTCACATGAAAGGAAATTTAGAAGTACTACTTAAGGAAGTTGACAGAAATAGGTACTTCTAATTTTCCTTTTTGACAGTTTGAGATTGCGATGAGATAGCGAACGTTTTTTAAAATAGGGGTGTTCCTTCCCTCTGAATAACGGATGTAAACTTATTTTATCAATCCATCTAAAGGTTTTCTTTCGCCAGCTTTTAGGGATAAGGCCGCCCATTGTGTCACCCTATGAAATGTTTTCTTCGTCTATCTTTTCTGTAACTTAAATTACATATTAAAAGAGTATTTTTTGGGGTTCCATACCCGCAGGGTAATCAACGGAACCCAATTATTAAGCCTCCGTTGTCCGTCCGTCCGTCCGTCTGTCAGTCGGCGGGCGGTATCTCAAGGACCGTAATAGGTAGACAGTTGTCATTTTCATAGTGTGTATTTCTAATGCCGCTATAACAACAAATAATAAAAAAGGGGGCTCCCATACAAGAAACGTTTTTTTTTTCGGTTTATGGTACGGTCACGGAACCCTTCGTGTTACAGTCCGACTGGCACTTGGCCAGTTTTTTCTTTTGTTTAAATAAAATCAAACAATAACATTTTATGATCTATTTATGAACTTATCATCTAGTATATCCTGTTGGTCCTGCATTGAAGTCTAGCGTCACTAAAGATAAAGGAACTCCATAAAGGAGACAATGTTCTTTGCACCCATTCCTTAAAAGATTTACTGACGTACGATACGATTTTGTTTGGTTTGTAATGCTAGGTACGTTATAAATTATATGTTACTTACACACGATTGCAAACTTTATTCAGTCAGTCAATTAGCATGATTATGACAAATTGTGATAAATATAGTCTTGGAAACGAGGTGTAAATTACTTATGATCCTCCTGTATTATTATTTATCATCTGCCTAGCCTTTTCCCTACTATATTGGGGTTGGCTTCCAGTCAAACCGGATTTAGCTGTATACCAGTATTTTACGCGGAGTGGCTGCCTAACAGACCCCCACAACCTATTAACTAGGTAACACGGTACTTCTTGGCAAGACTGGGGTTAGATTAACTGGCTTCTGATTATCCGTAACGGCTACCAAAGATCTACAAATGATAGCCGGGACCAACGGCTTAACGTGCTTTTCGAGACACGGAGGAAACTCGGTATGTTAAGATGGTCATCCATCCACAGACCAACCACTCCTGTATTATTATTTATATAAGGTGCTAAATGTATGATTTTTTAATTACAGAAACGTCTATGTTGTGCAGCCAAGAAGGCGTTATCCAAAATACCTGTTAAGAGCTTAAAGACTGAAGATAGGGTAAGTTACGATTCATTTTACATCGTTAAATTTTCGACATCCGTATTGATTGAAAAAAAAATATGACGCAACTGACAAAACAATACAGGGTGTTCCACGAGTGCGTGGGCATATCTCAGGGTTGTGTTCTGTAGAGAAACAATATCAAAAGAAAAATATTAATGTTTTTAAAAAAAAAGCCGACCTCAAAAAAATACTATATACTTAGTTAAAAAAAAAACACCTTGAAAGCAGGTTCACGCAGTCGATGGCATCAAATCTGTGATTTGACTAAAATAAACACTACGAACTGCATCAGACAGCTTGAAAAGTGTTTTTTCTAACTTTTTAGTTCAGAACACCACCCTTAAATGACCACTACTGGATAGTGTTAAGGTGGATGCTCCAGGGTAGCCCGCGAAATTCAAATATTTTTATGTTTTTTGCAATTTGCCGGTCAGTGTGAAGCTGTATGTGGACCAAATACGATCCGCGCCCGTAACGCGTATTTATCTAAAGAATTATAACCATTTTAATCATCAATATAGTAAGTCCCTCTAAGTTCATGTAGCTCGACAGAATGAATATTTCAGAAATAATCATTCTGTCGAGCTTCACACTGACCGGCAAATTGCAAAAAACATACGCGGCTACCCTGGAGCATTCACCTTAAGAACATTTTGAAGTATGATTTTTATGCGCTCTAAAAATAAACAATATCTTGATAACTGAAGTACCCACATTTACGAGTTTTTCATGCTTATTTTGCGACGATAAACCAACGTTTACAACGTATACGACTATATGTCGTAATATGTAATAACATTTTGTAATAGTATGTTTTATTGTTCGCAGGAAGTCCAGGGCGATGGCGAGTGCTGCGCCATCTGCATAGAGCCTTACAAAGTGTCTGAGACACTTCGATCTCTTCCTTGTAGGTCAGTATTTAACTTTACATTATTTAGATTCACAAAATTGGTGCTCTTAAATCGTAAGCTGGAGCCGTGGCAGACCACGAAGGACATGGCGGGATGACTTTGATGTCTTCCTTAGGAATTCACAAGAAGTGGCGCTAAACTGGGAACAGTGGAAGGAATGGAGACCCCAGCAGTGGGAAAGTTCGGGCGAGATACGCTTAGTGGATCGAACGTTCGAACTCGGACGCATTGATACACGCTCGAGAATTGTAAAAGACCCTAGAGCGCAGTGCGGCCGGCGGCATCTTTACCATACAAACTTGAATAAGAGCTGAAATAATAGAAAAATCACATCCTCCGCGATTTTAACACATTTCTATGTAAAGTCAACAAAGGAATTTGGTATACAGGCAAAAACATTAATTTTTCCACAGCACTGCCAAATTTTATTTCTAATGTGTGCATTATAATTTTGTAAACTTTTGACATACTTACGAGTGTGTTGTACAATAAGTGTCTACTCAGCACACTCACAATATGGTTTAAAAGTAGTTACAAGTTAGCTGCCCGCATACCGAATAGATTTGTTGACTGTACCTAACTAGGCAGATTTATTCTTCTTTTCGTGTTGATGTGACATTTACCTAGGTTATGGGCCCAGTTATAGCAGCGGCAGAGGCATTTTTCGGATCATAACCTATGATTAATAATAAATGTTTATTTATTTCAGACACGACTTCCACAAGAACTGCATAGATCCGTGGTTGTTGGAGCACCGCACGTGTCCCATGTGCAAGATGGACATACTCAAGTACTACGGCTTTGTGGTCAGTACCTACTTCTTATTTACTTAGTAAAGACTTCTTTATCACGATGATGGACTTATCATAAAGTTAGAACAGGGCCCTCTGTTTGGACCGTGGCTGCTGAACTAGGGTGCCTCGGTTCGATTCCAAGGACAGGCAAAGTGGTATACAGTTTTTTCAGTTCACTCCATTTATTTTAATAATGTCTACTGTGTTTTTCATTAGTGTGGAAATAAGTGATTTTTTAGTTAACATAGTATCCTGTCCACTTGCAGTTCACGGGCAGTCAGGAGAGCATCCTGCAGCTGGAGGTGGAGGAAGCGCGCAGCCGCGCGCTGTCGCCGGCGCGGAACAGGCATCCGCTCACACTCGTAAATGTTATACATGCTTCCTTACTTATACGTGTTCGGTGTTCTGTGGGGGAGTGCGCGCGGTACGATCGACTGCACGCTAATACTAACTACAGACATTGAAACCCGACTGCAAACAATAGAAAAATTTAAAACAATTCGTTTATAGAGGTTAAATTCGTTTATGCGGAGGTGTAAAGTCCCGCTTACCTCCATAGAAAAGGGAGAATCTTCCGACCGGACGGTTGTTGTCTGGTGATCCCAATGGTTGATATTCGGGCTGTTTTATACGTTCAAATCGCACCGAAAACTGATACCGCGATTCAGGATTTGTGTGATGTGAGGTCTTTAGAAAAACTAAAGAAAACTAATGACCTGACGTCACGTCTCTGTGACCTCACGGTTCTGGCAGTATAGATGTCGCTACGTCAGTTATTTTTAGTTAGTTTGTGGCGGTATAGATGCACGTTTTTTAAGCAGTTTGATGCAGATTTGATGCCACTGTCACCGGAAAATTGCAAACATCGTAGAATTGTAAAATATCGCGTGAAATTGTATTTTTTTTCTTAATAAGCCACGGACATATTGGAAACTATTGAATTTGGGTGGGATTTATTGTATAAAACGATTTTTTCATAGTATATCGAGAAATCACAATCTAATAAAGATATATTGCTATTTTACGGAGTCAACAATTTTTTTGTCGTTTATTGTGGTTAGGTTTTTTTTGAAGAAAAGTAATTTCTTGTTAAAACATCATCCTTTATATGACCACGCATTTCTGAGACATCCTATAGAACAGCTGTCCGCGGGAAAATCGAATGAATTAACCCCACTTACCTAATGCTTGTACCTTAAAAGTGTGACACTAATACTGAAAAATAAAGTTTGTAATGGTGTTGGTTTTTAGACATTCGTTCGTAAATAACAACATACTTATTGTACATTTGTTTACTTACCTACTCTCTAACTTTCTCTTACTTTTAACATCTTTCATCTCCTATTAACTCCCCTTGGGCGTTGAATTTTCAAATCCTTTCTGAGCTCATTATCGTTAAAATTATAGCACTCTTGTCCAAAATGTTGAGCTTCCAGTCCCAGTGGCTTAGAATAGGAATTTTCTGTCAGTAAATACATGAATTTATGATTTTTACGACCTACCCTCATACATTAACGATTTATGTAGGTATGTCTCGTATTTAACAGGGTTATTTGTAAAACAACTACAACCTCTTAGGCAGTAAAAGTACACATGATTATCGAAAAAAATATCAGCTGTTTCATAAATTTTCATTGGCATTGCATTTTGTATGAAACAGCAGATATTTTTTTTTTCATGTGTATTTAGAGGTATACAGAGACCAAGGTCCCGCAAACCCCCGATGAAAAGGGAGGATCCTCCGACCAGGCGGCTGTTGTGCCTGGTGGGCTACTGCCCGATAGTTGATATTCGGGCTGATGTATATGTTCAAATCGCACGGTAAACTTTGCTTGCACGATGCAGGATTTTAGTTCGCTGCTAGTTGGATAGATGGCGTTGCGGTTCTTTTTGCTGCGTTGTAGATTTGCTCCGTTGGCTTTTCTTGTGGCGGCATTGATGCCGCTATATGTACTTTCAATGCCTAAGAGGTTGTTGGAGTTTTACAACTAACCCTGTATAATAAAATTAACCTTGATTTGATGAACAGTTAACGAGCGACAACTCATACGAGGAGGCAGGCAGCGAGCGCAGCAGTCGCGCCTCCTCGCCCGACGAACTGGTGCCGGCCCTCGCGCGCGCCGGCGACGA
Organism: Lacanobia oleracea; assembly: GCA_950371165.1. Taxonomy (NCBI): domain Eukaryota; kingdom Metazoa; phylum Arthropoda; class Insecta; order Lepidoptera; family Noctuidae; genus Lacanobia; species Lacanobia oleracea. The sequence continues at coordinate 17,844,154 of OX493386.1, forward strand.
GCGGCGACCCACCAGGTAACGTGACTACTGGCTTCTCACTATCTGGAACGACTGCCAAACATCTACAAATGACAGCCGAGACCAACAGCTTAGCGTGCTTTCCGAGGCACGGAGGAAACTCGACAGACCAACCTTGGCAAGCGTTGCTTAACCTTGAATATCGACCCGTGCTGCTATTATTATTTAGCCACGAGGCTTGATAATAACAGAGAGACGTGCTTGTTCATTAGTCTCTTGACAAAAATAGCTGACTTCATAGACTCAAAAGAGTGAATGACGACAAGCTAGACCATTATGACATTAGCATTTGCTTTTTTCTTTTCCAGATCGTGCACGTCCTCCCCGGCGCCCTCCCCCCGCGCGGCGCCCTCCCCCCGCGCGGCGCCCTCCCCCCCGCGCCCGGAGGCGGCGTCCAGTTCGTCGGCGCGCGACTGAACAGACGGACGTAGTGCAGTGCAGACGTGATGTGTTCATTAACCAATACTCAGACAGAGCTCCAGTGACGATGTGACGCGATGTGATGTGCCGCGATGTGACGCTCGTTGAACCGTGGACAAGTGATATTTTTCGTAATAAGGACCTATAGCATAGGATATTTGGACTTTTGCATATTCACCGCAACTCCGCCTAGTCAACGAAATAAGTGTTCTTCCTAACGCTTGTGACTTATCAACAGTTTTGTAAAAAAAAAAACATCAAAAGAACGACCTTTTTTATATGAAATCAATCAACTGTCGTACTTAATTAATTGTTTTTGATTGGTTCGTGATCTCATAAGTTAATCGTATCCTGTTTCTGCAGTAACTTTCAATGTGTGTAATGTAAAACGTGACTAATGTTAAATATAGTTGTTGTGGTGGCCCTTCGATTGTAATAACTCGTGTTTGGGATTAAGGGTATCCGTCCATATGATAATAATTAACACAATAACACAGTTGTACTGCCGAATCTGCTGTATTTAGACACTGTATCGAATCATTACATGTGGTGTTGAAATGCATCAGATTTTATCCTTTCTACTAAAACGTATATCCTTGTAAGGGCTACTTTATTTTCCTAAGTTTATGATTTAGACGTAAGTTTTCTACATTTCACAGCCATATGAATGATATTGTAGTAAGCTATAAATATTCAGTAACCGTTATACATGTAACAAGAAGACTATAATCATATTGATATAGGGGGCCATATCGCAACCGAATTCGTTTTATTGGCTATGTAAATTGTACAGTTTGTATAAATTAGCTAGTTCCTTGGGAACGTTATATACTTGGTGTACCTATTTCCATGTGGTGCAATGTTTGTGAAACTTTGATAACATAAAACACTAATTTCGTGACTCCGAATATGTTTAGCTGATAAAATCTAGTCTGAAGATATATGTCGCTTTTAAATTCAGTTATTTATGATTTAGTAGTTTGATAAATATGAGGGTGGTTTAGAACAATGAACTGATATGTAACTGGTATGTCCGATTCTGAACATCAGAAACCCTTTTTAGATATATAGGAATGCTTTATACTGTTCTTGTTATAGAATCGGACATACAGACAAGTTTATGATTAAAAACCTTGTATAAGCAGAGATAGGACCGATGAAGCGCCTATTGCGATATCGCGACAGTGTCTAGTTATCAAAAGTATTGTGTTCACCAAAATTGTGTTTAAAAGCGACTTAACACGTTCAAACTGTCTTAATCTTAATTAAAGAAAAAAAATGTTACTTTAAGGTATTCTAAGTGAGCATTTAAGTTATTATGTTCGAACATAGACAGAAGGTACTTAAATCCGTTGGATTTTTATATAAACAAGGAGACTGGTATGGTACGTGTATGTACTTTTTAAAAACAGATCATTTTTGTGTAAAGATGTTTACATTCCCATTCTTGTTCGAGTCGAGTGTTCTACGTAACACGTGTGAGCATAATGTGTTGAAATAAAAACCAATACAGTATTGAGATTTGTCTTTTATTGTTAGGTACCTACAGCTAGCACATCAAGCTATCTGAAACTGTCAAATTTTCCCAAACAATCTTGAACCTAATTGCTTTAGTGATAAGAGTTAAAAACGATTAGAAATTTGACATATTGTTGTAGCTTAATGTGTTGGCGACTGTACATCCCTCATACTGGATTAAAGAGAAATAGATGGCTCGGTCCAGAAACCAGTTTATAGTATAAACTAATGTTAACTTTACGTTAAACGTCAAAAACTACTGCAAGTTTGACAAGTAGAGACGGTGTTTTTTTATAAGTATAGCAAGAACGAGAAATAGCGCAAAGTTATAACACTATTTCTCGGCACGTGAAAATAAACTACACTACCATAATAATGACTTTTACCTGGCATCTACGACACCAGAAAGTAACCACACAAAGTGACAATGAATATGTGACGTGGGATCTTTATATCAACAAAGGGAGCTTTTCCCTGAAGCGGGTCAATCGGGCAATGTCGTCTGGCAGGGTTTCATCCCAATCACACAACCAAAGCTGTTTAAATAAGGACCGTGCACGGCGTTGACTATGCCATCTAGTGTCGCATATTCGAAGTTTTAAGGGTAAGAATACTTGACATTGACGCTTCTGAGCTGCCACCTGTGGTTCCTGCACGCTCAGTTTAGGGGCACGTGCGCTAAGAAGACTGTGCCATCTAGCGTAGCTATTTCGAATTTTATGCTTGAAACATACTTGACAGTGACCTTTCTGTGCTGCCACCTAAAGTTTCTGCACGCTCCCTATAAGTTGCTTTATGATCAGACACTAGGGCGAGTCTCGGTAATGGTAGATGGGGTATTATCGAAACATGATGCTAATACAAATTAGATAGTAATAATATTAACGAACAGCGGGTCTAAAAAGTCCACTTTAGTACAATTAGCCAGCACATCAAGCTACCCGTCGCTTTCAAATCGCGCGCGAACTCCCTTGAGTTATCAGTAAAAGGTTGTGGATGTGCCGATGCAACGAGTGTCTCAGGTACGAGACATTCGTTGCATCTCTCAGGAACTTAGGGGTAGTCTTCTCTCAGGATCTAACCTTCCGTGAGCATATCAATAAGATATGTAAGAAGGCATACAAAAACCTAGGTTTCGTACTCGGGCAAGCCCATGGATTCACCAAAATCACGACACTAAGGGTACTATATGACGCATTAGTCAGAAGTCACCTCGAACATAGCGCATTCATTTGGGCTCATGAGGCGAAATATAGTGTTATGTTGGAACGTATCCAAAATAAGTTCACGAGACACTTGTCTTACAAGCTGTATGGGGTATATCCATTATACCAATTGATGTACCCTACACTATTTGTTCTGGGTATGGTAGGGTATAACACACTAAGAGTACGACGGGAGTTTTCGCTCGTAGCGTATGTAGTGAAACTACTACGTGGCGTGGCGCATAACCCGGGACTGCTGCGACACCTACAGCTGTACGTGCCCGACCGGTACGTGTGGAGGCGGCAACGCCCGCCCCTGCTCGCTGTGCCTGCAGCCAGAACCTACTGGCGAGAACTCCTCTCACTAGAGCCATACGCGTGGTGAATTAGGTTCACGGGAGGGTTGATGTATTATAGTGCAACTTGAGTGAATTCGCAAAAGTTGCCCTATATGTAATACGTTATTTAGATTAAGATATTTTTTACTAGGTATAAGGTGTAGATTTAGGATTCAGTTAGTAAGGCCACTCTGTCGCATTGGATCATAGATCTGTAATCATAGTGTAGGTAAGATTGTTATAAATAAATAAATAAATAAATTTTCCCAATCAACCTTGAACCTAATACTCAAGCGATAAAGATGAAAATGAAATTTGACAGATTGTTGTGTGGTTAATATTATGATTCTACTAAAGTGGCTGTTAGACCCGCAGTTATAATGTTATTGGTAGGGTTGCCAATTTTTTAGGAGAATAATGTTCGAGTCGTCCATTTTTTTGTGCCTGTGTAATTCATTCGTTTGTTCTAGTGAATCCAAAATTAATTATTAAACAAGAGCACAATCTATACATATAATAAAATCGTAGACCAACCGTGTCTGTACATTGAATATTTTTGCATGAAAATTACATTGAAAAGTTAGGAAAAAGATACAAAACACAAATATGCTATTTTTGACATTTTTGTTTGTTTATCCGTTTGTCTGTTTGTCTGTGCGTTTGAGGGAGCATCACGCATAAACCACAGATTGGGTTCCAAATCTAGGTAGGTACTTAAAAATATTGAGTGATAACCAGAGTAACATTTAGCGTTTATTTCATTAAAATCGACCCACAAAATCAAAAGATATTGAATTTTTATGTTTAGTAAGAAACTTCCTAATATTCTAATTAGGTAGATAGGGTAGGTAGTTAGGGAGGTAGGTAGGGTAGGTAGGTAGGTAGGGTAGGTAGGTAGGTAGGGTAGGTAGGTAGGTAGGGTAGGTAGGTAGGTAGGTAGGGTAGGTAGGTAGGTAGGATAGGTAGTTAGTTAGGGAGGTAGGTAGGGTAGGTAGGTAGGTAGGGTAGGTAAGTAGGGAGGTAGGTAGGGTAAGTAGGGAGGTAGCAAGATGACGGGAGCGAAGCCGCGCCGCCAGCTAGTTTAAAATAAGTTTGTGCTAAATAAATGAAAGAAAACATTCAATCAAATTTTAATATATATTTTCAGATTGTAATATTAATTGAAAAAATAGCTTGTTTTCTGACTCAATATTCCTAGTAGTGAAAATAAGTACAAACTGAATAAATGCATTTGAATTTTCGAGATTTAAATCAAATTGTGTTGGTTCGCAAAACAGAACTATTAACAAAATAATATTTATCTTCACACGAAACACTCTTAAAATAAAATTATATATAGAGAGAAGATTACATTTCCAGCAGGCCTTCTACAGACAATAGAATGAAAAACGTAGACATATGTCGAAAAGGAAACTTAAAATAGAGTATAAGTACAAACTTATCTAAAAAAAGTATAACTCAGAAAAATATCATTAGAGGAAGGTAACCCTAACCAAGAATACAATTTTGTTTTATGAATATTAAACTATTACGTTAATTTACAAAATAATATTTCCATTTTGTCAAAGTAACAAGTGAAGAAACCAAATAGTTCACCACCCTAAAATCACCCTTTAACGAACGGGATTAATCGGTATGTGCCCGTACGATATCGCGGCCAAATGGTAGTATAATATAATATGCCCATACAACACAGGCACGTCAGAACGCCAACGGCAATGGCCGAGTATGAATACTATGGTACACGGTACTAAAAATAAAATATGTAGTTTTTCGCAAAACATGAGTACTCGTAGTACATTCAGTCATTTTTTGTGGTTGCTCTTTCTGCCCAAAATCACCCTTTAACGAACGGGTTTAATCGGTATGTGCCCGTACGATATCGCGGCCAAATGGTAGTATAATATAATATGCCCATACAATACAGGCACGTCAGAACGCCAACGGCAATGGCCGAGTATGAATACTATGGTACACGGTACTAAAAATAAAATATGTAGTTTTTCGCCAAACATGAGTACTCGTAGTACATTCAGTCATTTTTTGTGGTTGCTCTTTCTGCCCAAAATCACCCTTTAACGAACGGGTTTAATCGGTATGTGCCCGTACGATATCGCGGCCAAATGGTAGTATAATATAATATGCCCATACAACACAGGCACGTCAGAACACCAACGGCAATGGCCGAGTATGAATACGTGTAGGTCCACGATTCCTTTGCTTCAATCACATTAGGATTCACGTCGTTTGCGCCATTTTGTGGTTTATCAGCGGCCACAGCCATATCTGTTGTAATATCTGAACTCGAGCTGGTCTCGGTTTTCGGGAGGTCCAGTCCTTTCGTCTGAAATGTAAAATTTCTCATTGATACAAATTATGTTATTTAAAAACTAGTTACAGCTAGAGCCTTGAAAATCACAATTCTACAGCAAGATATCACTATCACTGTCATCTTATACATATAATAAAATCGTAGACTGTGTCTGTACATTGAATATTTTTGAATAAAAATTACATAGAAAAGTTAGGAAAAAGATATAAAACACAAAAATACAATTTTTGAAATTTTTGTCTGTGCGTTTGAGGGAGCGTCACGCATAAACCACAGACTGGGTTCCAAATGTAGGTACTTGAAAATATTGAGTGATGTCCCGAGTAACATTTAGCGTTTACTAGCTGACCCACGCGGACCCAATTGAATTGAATTGAAAGAATAAACCTCACGGAGCCTAAGACCTTTCCTACAAATATAAAACCGTGGAAATCGGTTCGTGCGTTCTGGAGTTATAGCGTCAGGAAGGAAAACCCGACTTATTTTTATATAGTAGATTACATCAAAATCGAACCGGGGTCTATGGGGTCCGTTACAATCTTAAGGACCCAAGCCAACCTTACCTGCTAGCGGTGCACCCTGCTGTCCAACGGACGAGGCTCTGGCGAACCTGGTTTCCCTCTCGTAGGATTGTGGGGGTCAGACGGCTGATCGCCCCACGTAAAACCAACTTCAGTCATATAATAATATGGACAGGAACATAAGTCAGGTAAGGGTACTCGGTCTAGGGCGTCGCCGCACCAGCGGGGCGGTTCCATAGTGGACGTCTCGTTTGCTAGCCCTACTGTCGCTAGCCGTGTCCGCGACTGGCATGTCGCCGTGGAGGTGGAGACGTTATCGGATCACCGATACATCCGTTTTGACGTCTCCCCCCAGACCGCGGGCGGCCGCAGTCAATCGGCTCTGCGAACGGACGGTCCGCGCTGGGCGCGCAAGCGCCTCGATAGGGAGCTCCTCGAGGTGGCCGCTATTGTGCAGGCCTGGATCCGGGAGTCGACAACGACTGGACCCGTCGACGTCGAAGAGGGGGCGCAGTGGTTCCACGGGGCGATGACGCAAATCAGCGACGTGTCCATGCCCCGGGTCCACACACAACCCAGAAGGCGCCAGGTGTACTGGTGGTCCACCGAGATTGAGCAGTTGCGCATCTCGTGCGTGCGAGTCAGGCACCCGATACACCCGATACCGAAGAAGACGTCGTCGGGTTCCTGACGAAGAAGCCGCGCTGTATGAGGTGTACCGCGCGGCTAAGGAGGCTCTGCGGCTGGCCATCGGCGAGGCAAAGACGCGTGCCAGGGAGGAAATGTTAGAGACTCTAAACAGGGATCCGTGGGGGCGTCCATACCGCTCGGTTCGAGGGAAATTCGGACCTTGGGCGCCTCCGCTTACGGAGAGTCTGGAACCTGAGCTGCTGGAGGACGTGGTCGCAGCCCTCTTCCCGGCACGAGCGGAGCACTCCACCGCCGATGGTTTTGCCCACAACCGCAGAGCCTGAAGAGAACGCCAGTGTCCCAGAGGTGACAGAAGCAGAGTTGAGGGCGGTCGTGATGCGGCTCCGGGCGAAAAACACTGCCCCGGGGCCTGATGGGATTCACGGTTGCGTGTTGGCCCTCGCTCTGAAGGAGCTGGAGCCCCATCTGAGAGGACTCTACTCAGCGTGCCTGGAGCAGGGCCAGTTTCCCGTTCAGTGGAAATCTGGTCGTCTGGTCCTGCTCAGGAAGGCGGGGCGCCCTGCGGACTCGCCGTCCGCGTACCGGCCCATAGTGCTGCTGGACGAGGTGGGAAAATTGTTTGAGCGGATAATCGCAGCCCGCCTCGTCAGCAACTTGTGCGGAGAGGGGCCGGACCTGGCTGAATGCCAGTTCGGGTTTCGGCATGGGCGCTCCACTATCACGACGATATAGCGAGTGAGAGTCCTGGCGGAGGAAGCGGTATCCCGGGGCGGGGTGATGTTGGCGGTGTCTTTGGACATCTCCAACGCCTTCAACACGCTGCCCTGGAGTTGTATTCGGGAGGCACTGCGCTATCATCAAGTGCCTCCCTACCTCCGCCGCGTCATTGGGGCTTATTTGGCGGACAGGTGTGTCACCTATCTGGGACGTGATGGCAGACATCAGCACCCCATGTCGTGCGGCGTTCCACAGGGCTCGGTCTTGGGCCCACCCCTGTGGAACATCGGTTACGACTGGGTACTGAGGGGCGAGCTTCCGCCGGGTGTGGACCTGACGTGTTACGCTGACGACACGCTGGTTACTGCCCGGGGGAGCTCGTACAGGGAGGCAGCGTTGCTGGCGACGGCCGCGGTCTGGCGCTGGCCGGAGGCCATCCGGCTGGTGCTCGACCTGTGGCTCGGGAGAAGGCACGGCTCCTTGACATTTCGTGTGACGCAGGTCCTCTCGGGGCATGGCTGCTTCGGGAGGTTCCTGTGTCGCATAAGCAGGGAGCCGGACGGTGTCACCACTGCGTCGACTGTCGGGAGGACACGGCGCGGCATACACTGGCAGAGTGTGCCGCTTGGGAGGGGCCACGCCGTGCCCTCATCTCTGTGGTAGGCAGTGATCTCTCGCTGCCGGCCGTAGTTCGTGCTATGGTCAACGGCGAGGAGTCCTGGGACGCGGTGGTCTCCTTCTGTGAAACAGTTGTCGCGCAGAAGGAGGCTGCGGAAAGGGAGAGGGAGGTCTCCACCTCTCTCCCGGCCCGCAGTAGGCGCACCGGGCGTCGGAGGAGGGCATACGCTGCCCTCTTCCGGTCCCCCTTACAGGGTCCTGAGGCGTCGGACTTGGGGATATCCGTCGCCCCCCATTCATTCGGACCCGAGGTGGCGGCGCGTGGTGTTCCCCTGCGCCCCTCTTTGACGTCGCGGGGGGAGTCAAACACCTCACTTCCCCCGCTGACCCGAGTTGGCCTGCAGAGGCGGGCCGGCACTAGCCGGGGATTACGGAAGTCGCATTAGTTCTCGCGATCCCCGGTTGGTGAGAGATGGAGCACCGGGGTGGTTTTAGTCAGTAAGAGTCTGAAAGACCCCTCCGCCCGCCCCAGGGTGGAGGACATCCATGAGGATTTCCCCCCGTTATAAAAAAAAAAAGACGTTGGCGTGGCTCTCAGAAGGACGTTCAAGATCGGACAAAGTGGAGGAAGCTAAGTAGGAAGGCGGACCCTGGCAATAGCTGGGATTAACGCCAGGTGGAAGAAGAAGAAGACATCAAAATCGACCCACGAAATCAAAAGATATTGAATTTTTAAGTTTAGTAAGAAACTTCCTAATGGATTTGGTTAGTCAGAGCGCCATCTATTAAGAAAAATAAAATGCACGAAAGTATGAATATAACACCAAAATAAATTGTTATGCGTGAAACTTTTAATATGTGGAAAAGTAAAAGTGAACATTTTAACACCTTATCGTTGTATATGGGCTTCTTATTTCACGTCTTGCGCTGTTAAATATTATGTCAGTTTACGACTTGTTCAATAGATGGCGTTGAAAGATAAAATGCACGGAAGCATGACATATAACACAGAACTCTCTGCCTGCGTCTGTGTTTCCAAAAGCTTACAACCATAATCTCTTCAAAGTTAGAGTGAATAGGCTCCTTCTGGGTAGGCTCGTTGCATCGTAGACTGTCTACGTCATCTCTGACATAGACTAAGGTCAAGAGCAAACCCATAACAAATAAAAAAAAACAAATTGTTGTGTGTGAAAGTTAATACGTGGCAAAATAAATGTGAACGTTTACATTCCTATTCTTGTTCGAGTCGAGTGTTCTACGTAGCACGTGTGAGCATAATGTGTTAAAATAAAAGCCAATACAGTATTGAGATATGTCTTTTATTGTTAGGTACAGCTAGCACATCAAGCTATCTGAAACTGTCAAATTTTCCCAATCAATCTTGAACCTAATTGCTTTAGTGATAAGAGTTAAAAACGATTAGAAATTTGACATACTACTCTGTCAAGAAAGTACCGGGAAAAGATCAATAATACACAAAATGTCTGTTATTCATCCAAATTTATTTTATCACCTTCAAAGTATGCTCCTTTAGAAACGATACACTTGCGCCAACGAACAATCCATTCATCAAAACATTTTTTAAACGTTGCTTCCGGAATTGAGTTCAGTTCTCGCCGCGAATTCTCCTTTATGTCTTCTATCGATTGGAAACGGGTGCCACGAAGTGGTAATTTGAGTTTAGGAAAAAGAAAAAAGTCAGCAGGAGCCATATCTGGTGAATATGGTGGTTGCTGGATGGTATTTGTTGAGTGTTTGGTTAAAAATTCGTTCACAATGATAGCCTTGTGCGAAGGCGCATTGTCGTGGTGCAAAATCCAAGAATTTTTGAAATCTTCCATCACATCTCGACCGCTTTTGAACGCTTTGAACCACTCATAAGCACGAGTTTTTGATAAAGTCGATTCACCGTAAGCCTTCTGTAACATTTTCAGTGACTCCGAACACGAAATTCCATTGGCGATGCAAAATTTAAGACAAACTCTGTTCGATATTTTTGTCCATTATGAAATTCGCAATCCACACTATATATGATATTACTAAAACCAGCACTGTATTTAATATAAATAACAGATGCAACTCAAACTCCGCGCCAAAATGGAAAACAGTTGTGCCAATCTAACAACTACAAAAAAACTAAAATTTGAATTTGGAACCATAAACAAATCATCCATTCCCGATACTTTTTTGACTGAATGTATTTTTGTAGCTTAATGTGTTGGCGACTGTACATACATACTGGATTAAGGTGAATGTTACGGGTTGCTCATTGCCATTTTCCCGCGAGATGGCGCTGAAGTCAACATTTTCAGTTTTATTTTGTTTCGAGTGTAATTGGAACAATATTAAGTCGCAGAAATAATGGTGCGACAATCGGATATTCCACTTTATCGAAATTAGTCAAAATACGGCATAAAAACCCTTCTGATTCGCCATACTTCAAATCATACTTTCAATCATGTCTATGTGTGTGTAAACGGTACTATAAGCGAGTTAGATATTATTTTCGTAAAGTATGGCGAATCAGAAGGGTTTTTATGCCGTATTTTGACTAATTTCGATAAAGTGGAATATCCGAGTGTCGCACCATTATTTCTGCGACTTAATATTGTTCCAATTACACTCGAAACAAAATAAAACTGAAAATGTTGACTTCAGCGCCATCTCGCGGGAAAATGGCAATGAGCAACCCGTAACATTCACCTTAAAGAGAAATAGATGGCTCGGTCCAGAAACACCAAATTTACGTTAAACGACAAAAACTACTGCGAGTTTGACAAGTAGAGACGGTGTTTTTATAAGTGTAGCAAGAACTAGAATAGCACAAAGTTTTACCACTATTTCTCGGCATGTGAAAATAAACTACACTACCATAATAATGTCTTTTCCCTGGCATCTACGACACCAGAAAGTAACCACACAAAGTAACAATGCCTATGTGACGTGGGATCTTTATATCAACGCTTCTGTGCTGCCACATGTGGTTCCTGCACGCTCAGTTTAGGGGAACGTGCGCTAAGAAGACTGTGCCATCTAGCGTAGCTATTTCGAATTTTATACTTGAAACATACTTGACAGTGACATTTCTGTGCTACCATCTAAAGTTTCTGCACGCGCCCTATAAGTTGCTTTATGGTCAGACACTAGGGCGAGTCTCGGTAATGGTAGATGGGGTGTTATCGATACATAATGCTATATACAAATTAGATAGTAATAATATTAACGAACAGCGGGTCTAAAAAGTCCACTAGCAGAATCAGCCTACCTGCCATCACGCTACCTGTCACTGTCAAATTTTCCCAATCAACCTAGAACCTAATACTTTAACGATAAAGATGAAAATGAAATTGAACAGATTGTTGTGTGATTAATATTATGATCCTAATATGATTCTACTAAAGTGGCTGTTAGACTCGCTGTTATAATGTTATTGGCAGGGTTGCCAATTTTAGGAGAATAATGTTTGTAGGTACCTATTTTTTTGTGGTAAAGTGCGAGTCGTCCATTTTTTTGTGCCTGTGTTAGTAATTTATTCGTTTGTTCGAGTGAATCCAAAATTAATTATTAAACAAGAGCACAATTTAAAATAAGTATGTGGTACCAACTTATTAAATAAATGAAAGAAAGCATTCTATCAAACTTTTATTATATATTTTTGGATTGTAGTATTAAATAAAAAAAATAGCTTATTTTCTGACTCAATATTCTTAGTAGTGATAATAAGTACAAATTGAATAAATGCACTTGAATTTTCGAGATTTAAATCAAATTGTGTTGGTTCGCAAAACTGAACTATTAATTAAATAATTTATGTTCACATGAAACACTTATTATAAAATTATATATAGAGAGAAGATTACATTTCCAGCAGGCCTGCTACAGACAATAGAATGAAAAAAGTAGACATATTATGTCGAGAAGGAAACTTAAAATAGACTATAAGTATGATTTTATTTAAAATTTAAAGTATAACTCAGAAATATATCATATTAGAGGAAGGTAACCCTAACCAAGAATACAATTTTGTTTTATGAATATAAAAAAAAAAACTATTACGTTAATTTACAAAATAATATTTCCATTTTGTCAAAGTAACAAGTGAAGAAACCAAATAGTTACCTATGGTATACGGTACTAAAAATAAAATATGTAGTTTTTGGCAAAACATGAGTACTCGTAGTACATTCAGTCATTTTTTGTGGTTGCTCTTTTTTAAAAAGGTCGCTTTTTTTGCAATTTTTTCCTTAATCTATATCAGCTACCCAAAATCACCCTTTAACGAACGGGTTTAATCGGCATGTACGAAATCGCGGCCAAATGGTAGTATAATATAATACGCCCATACAACACAGGCACGTCAGAACGCCAACGGCTATGGCCGTGTATGAATACGAGTAGGTCCACGAATCCTTTTCTTCAATCACTTTAGGATTCACGTCGTTTGCGCCATTTTGTGGTTTATCAGCGGCCACAGCCATATCTGTTGTAATATCTGAACTCGAGCTGGTCTCGGTTTTCGGGAGGTCCAGTCCTTTAGTCTGAAATGTAAAATTTCTCATTGATACAAATTATGTTATTTTTAAGTTAAGTAAGAAATTTCCTAATGGATTTGATTAGTCAGAGCGCCATCTATTGAAATAGATAAAATGCACGAAAGCAGGACATATAACACCAAAACAAATTGTTGTGTTATGTGTGAAATACGTGGCAAAATTAACTGTGAACAAAATCAAAATATATTGAATTTTTAAGTTTAGTAAGAAACTTCCTAATGGATTTGATTAGTCTGAGCGCCATCTATTGAGAAAAATAAAATGCACGAAATCATGAATATAACACCAAAATAAATTGTTATGTGTGAAACTTTGAATACGTGGCAAAGTAAAAGTGAACATTCTTATACCTTAACGGTATTTATCGTAACAATCGATCCACAAAATCAAAATATATTGAATTTTTATGTTTAGTATAAACTTCCTAATGTATTCTGATTAGAGCGCCATCTATTGAGAAAAATAAAATGCGTGAATAAAACCCCAAAACAAATTGTTGAGTTATGTGTGAAACTTTTAATACGTGGCAAAATAAAAGTGAACATTTTAATACCTTATCGTTGTATACGGGCTTCTTATTTCACGTCTTTCGCTGCTAAATATTTTGTCAGTTTACGACTTGTACGATAGATGGCGTTGCACTGACGACGCGTTTCGACTTGCGAGCTAAGGCGAATTATAGGGTTCCGTACCAAAGGTGCTAACGGCTAACGGGACCCTATTACTAAGCCTTCGCGTACGATTTTAATTCGTGCGAACCATTCGAACGAAATCGATTTTTAGGGTTCCGTACCAAGGTTGCTAATGGAACCCCGTTTATTTATAAGTAACCGCTGTCCGCTAATTGAAAAATGCCATCTAGAAATAGGTCGAATCATTCACAATATATCATAAATCTTAAAATAAAAGCAAAGTCGGGTTTGTTCGAACACTTAATAACTCAAGAACAGCTGGACCGATTTTCATGATTTTTGTGTTTTTGAATTAGTCTTTGTCCGGAACAGCATAATAAATGCTTAATTAAAACATTTAAAAAAAATAGTAGGTAGCTGGGGTAGGTAGGTAGGGTAGCTAGGTAGGGAGGTAGGTAGGTAGGTAGGTAGGGAGGTAGGTAGATTAGGGTAGGGTAGGGTAGGGTTGTGGAGCTCTCACAATCGTCGGTCAAGTGTGAGATGGAACACCGGACTGGTTTTTAGTCAGTAAGAGTCTGACAGACCCCTTCGCCCGCCCCAGGCGAGGGACATCCATGAGGATTTTCCACAACGGCAAAAAAAAAAAAATACGGTAGCTAGGTAGGGCAGGTTGACGGGAGCGAAGCCGCGCGGTTCAGCTAGTCACTACATAAAAACAAAGTCGCACGCCGCGTCTGTCTATTCGCGATAAACTCAAAAACTGTTTTCACCAATGGAAAGAGTGGTTCTCGAGGACGGTTTTGGTATTTAATTTTTAGAAAAAAAAACTAGGGATCCTTAAGAAAATTGCAGCGAGAACGAAGTCGCGGGTGACTTCGTTGCGTTCGGTTCGTTCGTTCGTGAAAAAAAAAAGTCAAGAACCAAGAATCAAGAATTCAAGATCACTTTCAAATGGAACAACAAACTCTTAACCTTGCGAAAAAGTTTAATTCCTTTGCAACCCATACTTTTTCTGAAGTCTAGTCATGTTAGGTAGGTACCGGTAGGTACCTACATAAGTACGTACCTGTTCGGATGAAGAGGTTAAATTTTTTATTTCCTCCAGAGAAGCCTCCGTTGATGTCATAGGACTATCGCCTGATCTGTTGGACAGGTATTAAATTAATGTAAGTTCTTCAAGACAAAGGAAAGTACATACATATTTTGATCGATTTGAAATTTAAAAAGATTGGAAAAACAAGTCGATAGTTACAACTGCAGAGATAACTTTGTTTTTTTATAGAATAGAATAGAAACCAGGGATGTTATGGAGTTCCGTTACCGTATCCGTTTCACAAGTTTCGGTCCGGATCAGGTTAGTTTCGTATAAGGGTGGAGTCTAAATAAAACGACATGTTTCGTTACTTACCCATATGACTAAATATACTCATAATACCAAATGATAACGAAGACTAGATAAAACCTATAATAAGTAAAAACAAATTAATACGTACTATTTGTGTTTATATTTTACTTCAATCTAATATCCGTAACCGAAACTATCCGAAACTAACGGATAATCCGAAATAATTACAAATCCGAAACCGATATAATTTTATTCCTATATCCGTATCCAGATCCGAAATGTCATATCCATAACATCCCTGATAGAAACTTTATTCGACACAGAAACAACAAACACATACTGCCTTGGCCAAAAGTATTGAGCACCCTACAAATTTTGCATGTGTAATGTGTAGGTAAGGGTAATGGATTCTTTGGTCGGTACCTATCTAAAAAATCTAAAAGTTCAAAAATAATGGCTTACGCCCCAACTAGCAATTGAAACACCTGGGTGTAATAAAATTTGTCATTTTACGATTCTTGTAAGTATGTATTTATTTATCAGTTGGTTTGTATTTGTATCGCTCGTGTATACATTTAGTGATCTAGCTCACTGCGTTTACGACAACAAGATTTAAGTGACTGATAGGTACCTATCGTTGTGATATAATATGCCAAACAAAATGAGCTTTCATTAAAACAGCGCGCAGCGTGCAAGTTGATGCACGTTGTCTACCACCGAAGCTCTTCATCAGATCTTTATCAAATTGAAGACTAGTCCGGAAAAATACTCTTCCAAACAAAGAAAGAATCATCCCATTCGGTTGACAATTGGACAAAATATCGCTGAACAAACATTTTTCATAGGATCCCATCATCAGATCCTGACTCATAGGTACCTTCCATCATCAGCTCAGCAACATGAGATGATGGTTACCAGGCAAAAATATCTTAAATTGCGTTAAAAAAAAAGGTAGGTATATGAAAGAAATTATATGTGCCTATAAAATTTGAGGGTTGCCTCGGTTTTCCTAGGATCCCATAATCAGATTTTGACTTGGTGACAATGGGACCACCTCAAGAGTGGGCTTTCGAATAAAAAAAGAATTTTGAATATCGGTCAACAATAGGTGGAGAAGATATGCATAAGTACAGCCAAACAGAACATTTTTGAAGGTAGTCGGTTAAAAAAGAGACGAATTTTACATTGCACCGAGCGTGCCAAAGGTTACCATCTCAGCGTATGGTGGTCGTCAGACAGCCAGCGCTGGCTGTCGGTTTAACATGCATAGGATTACCATTTTTGCAATGGTCAAGTCAAAACCATAATAATTGTTGTACTTACAAATAGACACTCAGAAGTGACGTGAGGACCAGCGCGAATATCATCGCCTTAACAGGTGTTAGCGAAAACATTATATTAAATTGGATATACTCGTCTGAAACAAACAAATAAATAAGTATAATTTATGTTGTAATGATGACAAATATGAATATATCGTCGTCGATTAAATTAATACTTAATAACAGTTTTTAGGGTTCCTGTCCTAACATCCGTAAAACACGGAACACTTATTTATAGGATCAGACGTGTGTTTGTCTGTCTGTCAGTCCGTCTAATTGCCAATTTTCCCCGAGTATACTCGACCAATACTGTTAAAATTTCGTATACAAATGAACTTATGTGACTCAAACACGGACGCCTTTTTAACCCCGACCAAAAAAGAGGGGTGTTATAAGTTTATGTAAATTAATAAACGATAACTTTCGGCCCAATTAGAATATATTTAAAAAACCAACTACCGTGTGAGTGTGTGACATATCAACTAGGACTTGGGACTTTCCATTATTAAGATCGACCAACAAGGGCCAGAAATCACGTTTTAGTAGGGTACCTACACACAATATGCAAAAAGAAAATTTCATACAGAGAAAAGAGCACAAAGGTACTGCTTAGTCTCCTTCAGCAGACGAGAAGAGTGGGATAGCAAACGTAGTAGACATTTGTTGTTATAGCGGCAACAGAAATACACACTGAAAATTTCAACATTTTACCTATTAGGTACAGTTCATGAGATACAAGCCCGCTGACAGACAGACGGACAGATGGATGGACGGACGGAGGCTTTGTAATAGGGTCCCGTAGGTTACCCTTCAGGCACGCCACCCTAAATATACCGTTACCTGCGAAACACTGCATAGGATGAAAAAATATGTAATACGTATACCAATATTTCTCAAACATAAAATAACCAGAAACTCAACGCACTTTCAGGAATCTCACTTAGATTTTAAATCAAATCAAGTCTTTTTTTCATAGATTTTAGAGCTTTAAACTTTAGCTCCACGTCGAGTCGGAATCGCGCGCTTTTGTCAACTGGTTCATTGTATGTAGACGTACATGTAGGTACACTCGCCAAATTCGCTCGCTAAATGAATCAAAGAGTATTATACTGAATGAATGACTGAGCGAGCGAGCGAATCTAGCGAGTAGGCCGGTTTTTGTTCGGAACCCTAAATACCGGTCCGAGTCTGACTCGCACACGAAGGGTTTCGTACCATAAATCTTAATTTTTATTGTTTGTTGCTATAGCGGCATTAGAAATACACAATCTGTGAAAATTTCAACTACCTTACAGATTACGGTTCTTGAGATACAGCCCGCTGACGGACAGACGGACGGACGGACAGCGGAGGCTTAGTAATAGGGTTCCGTTGGTCCCTTTTGGGTACGGGACCCTCAAAACAACCTGTTCCGTGGATTTTTCAATTTATTTATTCTAAAACATTCAAGTATTGTATGAAATATTATTCATTTTATACTTTGCCCAGGTATTCTATTGAATACCGAATACGCAGCCGGCAATGTGTGTAAGAGACGTTAGCTGGAAAAGGGAAGACGTGTGGGGCGGCAGTAACGCTACGTTCACACGACGACATTAGGGGCCGGAGGTTACATAACACCCGACGCCACTGATTTAAAACTTTATTTTTATGTTCTTATGGTTTATTTTCCTTCAATCAGTGGCGTTAGGCGGAGCCAATGGCTCCACTCCGGCCGCTAGAGGTTAACTAAGGCCTAAAACACACACAAGCGACGGAAGGCGAAGGCACGGGGCAGGCGCAGCGCAGGCGTGGGACAGATACGGCGCAGACGCGATTTGAATTATATCAGAAGAGGCGTGGAACAGGCAAGAAACGTTCAGATGCGGCATTTTATAGGCTGACTTTGGTGCGATAAGATGTCTTCGTCTTCAGAAGACGAAGATGCGCTTGCTTTGCTGCAATTAATTAATGTGCAAAGGTCCAGAAGATATTGGGTGCACCCAGTGTGGAAATTGTCACAAGAGCACAGATATTTTAAAATAATGGAACAATTACATGAATTCCCTGATCGTTTTCCCGACGTATATAAAATGTCACCGGAATGTTACGATTTTATATTGTCAAAAGTGAAAGTTGGGCTTCAGAAGCAGCATGCACATTGGAGGGAACCAATCTGTCCTGAAGAAAGGCTATTGATGACATTAAGGTTAGTAAAATATCTTTTTATGTTTTATTTGTTCTATTTTGGAAAAACATTGATTGACTTGACTAAATCTAGACTAGGTATGATTTGATAAGCAGTAGTTATCGATACTAGATTTGTCCTAACTTAGCATAATGTGTGTTTATTTATTTATTTGAGATCAAGTGTTGACCTCTTCTGTTTTTATTAAGTACAATTTTTTTTTAATAATTACTTATATCTGATAAAATTAAAAGTATCTCTTCCTAAAATGTGACACTCCACAAGAAATAGTACCTTAAAAATTTAAAAGTCATTGAAATCAGTTTCATCATGAGGTTGGCGCAGTGCTTGATGTGACTGAGGTGTATTCGGGGTAACTGGAGAATACATCGGTAAATACACTTGAGTCGTACGTTGCATCTGCTGAGTTGGTGCATCTCCGTAAGCACCAGTTGCCTGTAGTTGCTGGAGTGCCGGCTGCGTCTGCTGTAGTGCGGGTTGCATCTGCTGAGTTGCTGAACCTCCATAAGCACCAGTTGTCTGTGTCTGCTCAGGTCTTGGACTTCCATAAGATCCCATATGTACAGGAGAATTATAGTCTGACTCCCGCGATGGAGTGCTTTGGTAAGGTGATTCTGAACTGACGAACGATCTCGAATATGCCATAGGGCTAGCGGGCTCTTTTAAAATTTGCTCAACTAAATTAAGTATGCCAATTTTTAATTTTCGCTTCTGGTTTGGAGTCATTATTTTTACATCTGGTAACATGCTCCGGAAAAAGGCCATATCAGCGTCTGAATCGTCCACATTTTGGTCTTTCGTCTTTGTTCGTTTATTTTTATATGAAAAGAACTCATACGCCGATTTATTAACGTCACTTAAACTAATCTGTCTTTTTTGGTAGTGATGGGAGAGTACGTAGTGGCGTGAATCCTAAATTAGTTTCCTGCAGATCAGCTGCATTTGAACCGGCAGACATGTTTGACGATTCGTTTTCATCATTATTATCGATTTCATCTGTTATTATATTATTAGTATATATATTGCTTTTGGAGGGTCGGGATTTTAAAAAATTGTCTAAAAAACGTAAGGATGATGATAGGTAATATTCTTTTACTGGTTTTGCAGCGGAGCCAGACGGAGAAATTATGCTTCTCTTATTCTTTGAGTTCTTCATCTTTGCACTATTTAGCTGAAACAAATACCAAGAAAATTACTACATAGGTACAACAAGGACATGGAATTTAATTAAACACTTTTTAACGGATTCAGGTCGCGTTAATTGGACATTTTATAAAGTCTAGGTAACTATCAAACGTTTCGAGTTCTGTACAGAACCCGTGGTCACGGATGACTCATCTCATTCATCGACTTAAATCCGTTAAAAAGTGTTTCATTACAATGAGTAATAGGCATGGAATCATTTCAATTCAATTCATATACAGGGTGTAATGGACGGTCTTCCGAAAACTTTAACCATGGCTTCAGACCATCACCCTGCGGAAGGCTGTCCCTTACACCCTGTATAAAAGCAATTAAAAAGATCATTTTTTCCGCAGTGCGCGGATTGTAGTATATTTTTCTATTGTTCACAGAATTGCGAATTTTTTTCGCACCGGATTTTAATCGTAGTGCGCGCTAAGCCTAACCCTACTGATTTCTTTTGTTACAGATATTATGCAGATGGATGCAATTTAAATCGCTTTCTGGGTATGTCTTAAGAGGCGGAACTACCGTTCAAAAAATTGTACAAGAAACTTCACGTGTATTGTGGGAATATTTACAGCCAGAATTTATGCCAATACCTACAAGACAGAAATGGCTTGAAGTTGCTCAACGTTTCTACACTTTATGGAATTTACCAAATTGCATTGGAAGTGTAGACGGAAAGCACATAAGAATAAAAGCACCAAGAAATTCCGGCTCGACTTACATAAATTATAAGGGATATTTCTCTATCGTATTGCAGTAGTAGTAGATGCAGATGGACTGTTTTTAACGGTAGACGTAGGTGAATACGGCCGCAACAGTGACGGGCATGCATTTCGAGTTAGTAACTTTGGGCAAGCTATGCAACGAGGAGACCTCAATTTACCAGACCCAACTCCGTTGCCTGGAGAAACTGAACTAGTGCCCCATTATTTCGTTGCAGACGAAGCTTTTCCTCTTAAGAAAAACTTAATGAGACCATATTGCCGAAATCAGTTAACAAACGAGAGAAGAGCATTTAATAACAGATTATCAAGGGCACGAAAATCAGTGGAATGTGCATTTGGTATGATAAGGACAAAATTTTGCGCCCTTGACACATCTGTTTGCTGCGACCCAGAAAATGTCGATACCATTATAAAAGGTATGTGTGTATTGCATAATGTTATCCGCAGCTGTGATGGGAAATTATCGGAACCAAGATTTAGAAATCGTTTAATAGGAACAAACATTAACGTGCAGCAACCAATGGAAGATCCAAATGTCATCAGAGAATATCTTACCACATACGTAACAACTCGATCTCCAATTCCATTTCAAAATAGACATAATGTTTAAATTATTTAAGTAAATAAAACTCAACTTACCCGATTCGCCGAGTTTCAATCCTAATTCCATCCATATTTTATCTTGTACATTTATATTACTGTACTCCGGCTTGGTATAATGTAAGGCTCAAGTCACACCGAGATGGCAACGAAGCGGCGAGCAGGTTCAGTGTCATATAATTTTAAACTTAATCCTTATTACAGTAACACATAGTATCGCTTGATCGCTTGAGAAACTAGAAAAGATCGCGCGGCCGCCCGCGGCGCCGCGAGCATTCCGACGACTCCCGCGATAATATGTGTTATAGTAATGAAGATAAAGTTTAAAATTATACGACACTGAAACTGCTCGCTGCTATCTCGGTGTGACTTGACCCTAAAGGGCTGGATATTGTTCCACTAACTCGCAGAACTGTACATTAAAATCAATATCATCACGCATTTTTGGGTTGGTAAATACTGAGCATTCCGTATCACAAGCGACGTGCTCCTTGCGTGACTCACGAGATCCGACTGCTAGCGACAGCGACGCGGCGCAGGCAACGAAACGGCGTGTCTGCGCCGCGTCGCTTCAGTATAATTCAAAAACGTCGCCTGCATACATTTTGTATGAAATCGTTTTGAAGCGACGCACGCCTGCGCCACGCCTGTTCCACGCCTGCTGCCTTACGTCGCTTGTGTATGTTTTAGGCCTTAGACAGATCTGATTTTTAAATATGAATGAGTTCACACGTGCATTCGGTTTTAAGATCCGACAAATAACCGAACCGGGCAAAACTTAAGATCCGATTGTGCTTATCACCTAACCCCTGATTAATGGCCACACGATTTGACAGTTAATGATAAACTGCGTTGTCATTTATTCTTAGTTCAGGTTCGGGACTGATCGTAAGTCCGTAGGTGTTACGGAGTAGAATACGCCCGCAACTAAGCCCGAAACTGGGCTTCGAGCTTATGGAGTAGCTCCAGATTCGGTCATACGACATAAAACCAAATAAGGTTTAGTGTCAGTGGCAGAGTACCGGAAAAAAATAGACACGATAAAGTACCCTACTTTATCTTATCAAATTTTTTCCGGTATTCCGGTGGGTGCGGATTTTGATATTTTCCATAATTATTGATTATTACCTACCGGGGGGTTTCTGTCTGCAGGGTTTAAAGTAACCAAACATATACTTATGATTTTTTTTAAGGATGGCAAATCATCAAATGACTCCTCCCGCTCTGGGTAAAGCAGAAGGGAGTGTCAGACTCTTACTGACTAAAACCCATCCGTGTTCCTCCTAATGCGCTTTGTGTTCCAGGGCCGCGGTGACTCTTTGATTGCTGACGGAGGCTTAATTCGCTCGCTCACATTAGCTCTCGCCAGCTCATTCGAACCTAACCTATCCGAGTCGGAGTGCCCTCAAGTTCCCAAATGACTTGGCTAAGAAAGTTACTAAACGATATCGAATCAATTCATTTGCATTGCATGCTGTTCAATTAAATGCGGGGCATGTCACTTAGGCCTCTAATTAAAAGGCTGATGAAGCTAGTCAGTTGCGACATATTATAAACTCGTTCATTGATTAATTCAGGCAAAAAACATTTATTTTACACATTTCCGGTGGACCATTGGGTATTCTATACAATCCCTAGGAATTGTATACATTACCTAGGTAAAGTATAAAATCGACAATAATATTCATTACATTTCATACATTAGATTAGATTACCTAGAAATATTGCCTATGCATATTGCCGGTAACATCAATACCGAATCTTCGTCTCTTTCACTCTCGCGGTCCAGAGTGTCGTTATGCTTTTTGCATCTATGGTCCAGATTTTTTTAAATTGTTACTTTGATTTAAAACATTACATGACTACATTACATTACACGATTAACAATTAATTAATTGTTAGTTGCAACTACTCCAATTAAGAAATAATTAATTGTATTTTTTGACAGTTACAGTTGATCAATTGTTAGTTGTTATGGTTACATTTACCAATTAATCAATTGTTAATCTTTAATTGTCCCTGCAATTAAAATTTGCCCAACACTGCCGTGTGAGCAAGCTTTCACGCCATTGGCGTGTCTAGGGATTCTTTCCAGGGGGAGCCTGGCCCCCAAACTGACATGCAACGCCCATTACGAAAAATCGTTGCGGAGTGTACGATCAAAATTTTAGGTCAGTCGTAGTCAGAAGGCCCAGGTTGCTCCCCACATTCCCGGGCCCAGGACGATACAAGTAACTTTGTTGACTGATGCAAGAAGGCTCAAGAATTTAACAAAAGCGAGCGAAGCGAGCTCGAAAATTTAGTACCCTTTCGGATAGGTTTCATTCTAAGAAAAAAGTAACAATAAAAAGTCAAAGTAACAATGGCAATTAATATCTAAATAGAAGTAACTTTTGGCCTCATACAGGAACTAGGAAGGTTAAGAAACTGAGAAATTGTAAAATTCAAGAGCGAGCGAAGCGAGCTTGAAAATGTTTGCACTATATCTCATTAGGTTTGGTTTTTTTATACTTTAATAGAAAACACTTTTTTGATCTAATACACAAAAGTTCAAGCACTTGAGAGTGTAGAATGCAAAACCGAGCGAAGCGAGCTCGAAAATTACACTATGCAACAAATAAAATACTTGTTTTTTTCATCGAGATTTGATTCTGGTACAGAAAACTTAGAACAGTAAACCAAACTTTTCAGTCACGTATAGATTTTAAGACGTGTTCATATTGTCCCCAGCCCCGGGACGATATGGACTGATAAGTATGTTTGTTGACTGATGCAGGAAACCTCAAGAACATAGACAGTGTAGAATGCATGAGCGAGCGAAGCGTGCTCGAAAATTTTTGTACCCTTTATCGGATAGGTTTGATTTTCTGCCATTAATATCTAAATAGAAGTAGCTTT
This sequence comes from Lacanobia oleracea, assembly GCA_950371165.1. Classification (NCBI taxonomy): domain Eukaryota; kingdom Metazoa; phylum Arthropoda; class Insecta; order Lepidoptera; family Noctuidae; genus Lacanobia; species Lacanobia oleracea. The sequence goes on from OX493386.1 coordinate 17,867,946, forward strand.
TTTCCTCGTCCTCGTAACTCAAGAGATTGTAAAATTCAAAATCGAGCTCGTAAGTTTTTGCACACAATCTCTTTGGTTTGATTTTTTATACTTAAATAGAATAAACTTTTTTGACAAAACACATATACGTTCAAGTACTTAAGAGTGAAAAATGGAAAACCGAGCAAAGCGAGCTCGAAAACCAGCACCGGGTGACATCCGTTTAAGGTGACACCCGACCGCTCGTCGACTGGTTTTTCTCACTATTGGGTGGCACCCCTAAACGTTTGACGCAATGAAACCAGTCGGGAGTAGATAGGGTGCAAATATTTTAGAACTCGCTTCGCTCGCTCTTGCATTTTGGACTCTTCCTAAGTTTTTTGTATAAATTAACAAAAATCTTCACTTTCAGCATTAAGGGTCAAAATACAATAAAACCCTTCCGAGATGAGGTGCAAAAATTTCTTTAGCTTTTCTGTTTTTCTGCATTTAGGGGGGGCTGTCACCCCGAAACGGGCGACTTAGTGAGGTGGTGGGGTGTATAAAATGACTATGTTTGTATATGAAATGATCAAAAGAACATAACTCCCTTTCGAGTTAGGGTGCACGAATTAACTAGTTCGCTTCGCTCGCTCTTGTGTTCTGCCCTCTCTCAGTTAAGGTTCGAAGTTCGAACCGGTCCTCAAACATCCTGGGGTGGGCCTCAGACTATTCTGGGGTGGGCCCGTCCCAACTATATACCTGCACCTATGTTTCCCGCAGTTGCAACTGAATTGGCAACTGCGGGAAAGGGATGGAACATAGGAAGTAACAACGCCAAATTCAAATTCAAAGCATTTTATTTCAAATAAACCATTCACAGGCACTTTTGAAACGTCAAGGTCGGTCAGTCAAAAACATGGAAGCTATTTGCACGTTCCAAAGCGTAGATCTCTATGGAGAAGAACGTGCAAGAAACTCCACGGACACTCTTTTAAATCATGTTCTGGTTTTACAAAATTTCAAGTTACATATACTTGTTGCTTCTGCATGTGAGGACAATGCAAAGGAAAAAAAAAGGGCTTATTATAAGAATTTTAAATATAAAGATTAAAATAAGCCAATGGCGGTTAAGAGATGACCAGTCTCAACCGACGGCGCCTGTTCACGAACATGACGCGTGTATCGGCACCCTTCAGCTCAACTATTTCGAAGGGAACCGAATGATCAAACCCACGCGCCGCCATCAGCGAGACATTTGAGTGAGCATGACATGCTCTCAACCACCATGCTCGTTCATGTCCAACAAGTAAAACTATAACTACTCACATAAAATGTAAATGGTTTCATGGTACTCACATTTACAAAATTTGAAAAATATGCTTCTACTTTACACAAAACTATGGTTGTCAATGACCAAATAATGAAAAATAAATTAATAAAGAGAACGATTAAGATCTTACATCAAAAAGAATAAATAAGTAATTAATATAATAATATAATTTGTATGTATATAAGAATAAATAAACGAAATAATGTAAGAACCTCTAAAAGGAGCGAGCATCTCTTCCAAATATAAAAACATAGAAACCTATACAGTACCCCATAAAAGAAGTGTGTACTTTGGCCAATCTGAATCGGGGTTGATCTAATTTGTTCCTATTTCTAGTATTAAAATTATGCCTGTCACTAATCTTGCTAAAGAGATGAAGATTTTTCCGAACATACATAATATTTTCGTAAATGTATTGACAAGGTACCGTCATGATGTTGATATCCTTAAACAGTTCTCTTAGGGAATCACGCCGACGGAGATTGTAAATGGCTCTGATGGCTCTTTTCTGCAGGATAAATATAGACTCGATGTCTGCAGCACGTCCCCATAATAAGATACCGTAAGACATGATACTATGAAAGTAACTAAAATAGACCAGCCTCGCGGTATCTATATCGGTAAATTGACGGATTTTTCTGACAGCGTATGCTGCTGAACTTAGCCGTCCCGCAAGAGATGTTAAATGAGGACCCCATTGTAGCCTTGAGTCAAGCGTAATCCCCAGGAAAACCGTGTTTTCGACGAATTCAAGTTTCTCCTTGTTCAATACTATGTCGCAATCATTTCTTTTAACGTTCGGTAAGGCAAATCTGATGCATTTAGTTTTTTTCCCATTTAATACTAAATTATTAGCAGTAAACCAATTTTGGACCTGCTGTAGGGCGTTATTTAAGTCGTCAAGATTTATGGAACGTCTATCTATCTTGAAAATTAAGGACGTATCGTCAGCAAATAATACCATATGAGGTTGATTTTTTAAAAGATGGGGTAGATCATTAATATATACTAGAAAGAGGAAAGGACCCAAAATAGAGCCTTGTGGTACACCCATTTTGTCTTTTAAACCCCGTGAATTGACACCATTTATTTGAACTTGCTGCTGTCTATCATTTAAGTAAGATTTTATTAGACTGAGTGCAAGTTTACCTAGTCCGTAATGTCCTAGCTTTAGGAGCAAGGTTTCGTGATTTACACAATCAAATGCCTTGGAGAGGTCACAAAAGATTCCTATGGCATCTTGTGCCTCTTCCCACGCTGAGTATATGTGTTTTAACAACGTGGCACCAGCGTCAGTCGTACAACGACCCCTGGTAAAACCATACTGTTGATCGTGTAAAATTTTATTGATGTTAAAATGATTGAGCATCTGATTGAGCATTACTTTTTCAAACACTTTGCTAAAAACTGGCAAAACAGATACAGGTCTATAATTATTGGTGTCTTTGCTGTCGCCCGATTTAAATAGTGGTATAACCTTACTATATTTCATTATATCCGGAAAGACTCCTTGGTCCACACATAAATTAAATATTAAAGCCAAGTATGGTGCTATAGTTTCAATTATGGACGTGCACACTTTAATAGACATTCCCCATATGTCTTTGGTCAATTTGATTTTGATTTGCCGGAAAGCTTTTATGACTGTCACAGGGTTGATATGTTTGAACTGGAATTCAACCGTACAACCTGGAACGTTAGCTTTTAATAAATTATATGAGACCTCAGGTGAAGAATTTAAATATTCCGTAGTTTTAGTTGGTATATTGGTGAAAAAATTTACAAATTCTTGAGCTACTTCTAAATTAGAGCTTTTGGCACCATGTGTAGTCTCCAGTAAATAATCAGTGTTTCGTTCTTTATTTCTATTAGTTTCATTATTAATAACTTTTCAAACTGTCTTTATTTTATTTTCTGACGATTTGATTTTCGATTTTCGATATTCGATTTGATTGACAAAATAGTAAATAAATTTACTATTTTGTTTGTCAATAATATAAAGCCAATAATGAAATGACAATACTATGATTCTAATAGACGTCACCAAGTGAAAATTAATTAAAATAAAACAACAGGTTTTAAGATAAAAAAGATACTTTATTAACTTCTAAACAGTGATACAGAGAAACGCTAATACCATTAAATTTACAAGAAAGTATAAAACAAGATCTTTTAATAGAGTAACATGTTTGTTACGATAACGACACGTATTTTGCTATAAAAAAAAATCTCAATTTTCACAATTAACCGACTTCCGATTGTCTTAACCAACTTCAAAAAGTAGGAAGTTATATTACTATGAAGAGGATCACAAATCTACTGATGTATTTTATTATATTACTACATATACAGACACCTTCAACAACAATTTATTTGATAATACATTATTTTAGTTATAGGTAGTTATTTTATGGGATATTTGATTAAACAACTTTTTTCTTCAAGAATTACAATGATATTATTTTTTGAATTAACATCTACATATATATAAAATTGAATACCACTATGGTAAATATGTGGGAGGAAGTAGTCAGTCGAGTTGATTGCAAAAGGAGATATATCCTTGTTTGTAAAAATCTTTACATAGTTTAAACAGTCAGGCTCCGCTAAATTAAAAGACAATAGTAAGACAATAGATAGTTGTCCCGAAAGGGACTGGAGACTGACTGGATAAAACAAAATCGCTTTTTCCGTTTGTACGCATATATATCTTTTAAACTGCGCAACGGATTTTAATGCGGTTTCATTAATAGACAGAGTGATTCAAGAGGAAGGTTTATAAGTATAATTTGTCCCGAAATTCCTACGGGAATGGGAAAAATGGGACATGTGCGTACAAAGTCGCGGAGGAAAGAGTGTTTTGATATTTTTTCCAACCAGCAACTCAACTTGACTTCGACTACTTCTTTCGATATAATAATATATAAAAGTTCGTTTAAAACTTACCTACTGACGTAATGAATTAGAGCCTAGAGGAAAAAGTATAATTTTACTAAACGGTATTGTCAGCAACATCAGTATATTGACGCGCTTTATTTATTTAGTACTTTCTATGAATAAATCATAAGATTTTTGCGATATTCTAACATCACGTTGAAAATGTTAGGTCTCGTGGTCCTAATTGGCTAACGATCGTACGTCGTCGCGATGATTTGCAAGCTTCAATAGGGAATATGCATGAAAAAAATATTATTTATCATAAAAAAATGTACAATTAATCTAAAACTATAGAAAAAATATAATACAGAGAGTAAAGTCCCGCATACCCCCATTGAAAAGGAGGATCCTCCGACCAGGCGGCTGTTGTGCCTGGCGGGCTACTGCCCGATAGCTGATATTCGGGCTGATGTATATGTTCAAATCGCACGGTAAAATCTGCTTGCGCGATGCAGGATTTCAACGTTGTAGTTCGCTGCTAGTCCGATAGATGGCGTCGCGGTTCTTTTTGTTGCGATGTAGATTTGCTCCGTAGGTTTTTCTTGTGGCGGCATTGATGCCGCTACACTAACAGAGAAAATATAACCAAAAATGCTCGAAAAACAAACGGGATATAATAATTTAAACAAATATATCTGTCTCTCTTGCGCAAACGCTGTATAGGCGTCATGGAATTTGACGTCAAAGTTCATATCGGACTTCTCTCTCTAATTGTAATCTTTGAATAGTTTTAACTTCATCGCTGATGAAGGTATTTAAAAATATTTTCTTTTATTGTTTACTAAAACAAATAAGTATTTCCTTTTGCAAATGAAAAAATCGTATGCATATTCCCTATTGGCTAACGATCGTATGAGTTAACGACGCAATTTCGTCGCGCAAAGATTTACAAGCATTCTGACAAGACTTTTGTTGCTGACAGTACCTACACACCATTTACTATTTGAACCCTTGGCAAGTTAAATAAAACATCCAAGTTAAACACAAAACCATAAAATCACGCTTGTGTACCGCGAAGGGCAGGACAGACATCCCCACAACATAACATAAAACTACAATGAACAAGAACTAACAACTATATACAATATACACTCGTTGGAAACATAAATAGCGATAATTCGCTGATATTTAAATAAAAACTTATCAGTCTTATTATATACAAAGCTTTAAATTACTACATTTTGCTAAGCACCAGTTTCTGGGACGCAAAATTAATGGATTGGCTGCTGACTGTAAATTTTTAACCACATATGACCATTCGTTATTTTCTTCCCAGATACTGGGCGTTAGTCGTAAAATACACATAGAAATGTAAATTCTACTACTCTAACATCAGGAATTTAATATGGGGTCAAACAACAATCTATTGGTGGATGTATTTATTAAAAGAATATCATATTTTCTACTTATATGTAGTAATATTAGTGCGATAAAAGTAAATTGTGTAGTGGTCGAGCTTAATAACCACAAAACAGTTTTTCTTTTAATATGTATGTATTAATTATTATAATTAATAACTATCATTTGAGCAGATAAAAGAAAACACAGACATATATAATATTGTTAGGGGCACATACAGTAAAATGTATTAGTTTTTATCTATAAATAATATTATTTTATCTTACAAGGTGAACAGGGGAGTGTGACTCAGTCTCCCTCCGACACCGTTACCATGATGGTTTTAAGATATCGTAATAGGTACCCAGACCACTTTAAATAATACTTCACAATTGCGAGTAACTTGGGGATCAACAAAGTGAGAATACATCGATTAACGCATGAACTGAAATCTGCTGAATAGGCCACTTTAGGAAAAACATAACATTCCTCACGCAAAAATCTGTCAAATTTCATTTTCATCTCTAACAAATTAGGTTTAAAGTTGATTAGGAAAAAATTATGATTATGTTTAAGTGGCCATTTTACACCGGCAGAATTCTTAAAAAACTTCACAAAATATGCTAACAGAACATGTATCATGCCTGACCAATATACTCGCGAGCTTCTATTAATTCTGCTTATCTTTCCATAACATGGTATGCAATAAATATTAATGCATGGTCTTGACTATGTTGTCATTCACGGAGACGCGCGGCGTGGCGGGCCGCACTCAACGCTAACATATGTCGTTGTATGAGAGCGTTTACGGAGAAGCGATTTACGCACGCGCCGTCACACGCCCTACGCCCCACGTCTTCGTAAACGAGCACTAAGGATTTTTTACTTAAAAATAATGAAAAATCGAAACCTAGCCAATATAATACGTATTTCGACCGCATACTAACGTTAGCTACCTACCCATTTACATAACGTGTAACAGAATAAACGTTAATCCTGCAAAAGGGGTCATTGTAATCATCATTATGAACATTTACTTTGGGTCTTCTTTAATAAATTCAGAATGGAAAAGACCCTTACAATAAAGCCCTTTCACATGACACACGGCACATTTGTATTTTTTTTAAATTTATTAATTTACCCCCCGAAGTGATTTGTATGTCTTCCGCGCTCAAAATCCAGATCGGTCCAGTAGACGTGGAGAAAATCTGTTGTGACAGATATTTTTCGAGATGAGTGTGTCTATGACCCCTTTTCAGATTAAGCGTTCATTCTGTTACACTTTGTAGATCCTTATGTAACCTTACATACCCTGCTCATCCCTTATGGTGGGACCACACGATACAGACCTTTGTATGTACAGACTATGAAGTCTGACTAAAAAAAAAAATATGCAAACATGACAGAATTTTTGTGCAGACTTTTTTCATCTCTGACCAAGACTACAGAATCAAGAGCAAACCCATCACAAATTGAAAAAAAGAACCTGTAATTTTTGGGTCCGATAAATACGCGGACGCACATGCATACTTCGACTTTTCTACCACACTTCTCTGTCATCTGCTTGCATTGTTTGTCTGCACAGACAAAACGTAATAACTGATTCCGACATTAAGGTGGATGCTCCAGGGTAGCCCGCGAAATTCAAATATTTTTATGTTTTTTGCAATTTGCCGGTCAGTGTGAAGCTGTATGTGGATCAAATACGATCCGCGACCGTAACGCGTATTTATCTAAAGAATTATAATCATTTTAATCATCAATATAGCCCTCTTAGTTCATGTAGCTCGACAGAATGAATATTTCAGAAATAATCATTCTGTCGAGCTACATGAACTTACTTGAATTTCGCGGGCTACCCTGGAGCATTCACCTTAAGGAAATAACTTAAGGCACTTGTCTTACCGGCGGCGAGGAAGCGATAAGCTATCGACGATTCAACATAATTTGTAGGTGGATTAACGTAACGTCTCGTAACTTTTGTTTAAAAAAAATGATGTGTGTATCCTCCGAATAGTAAACTTATTTTGTAGGTGGGTGGTGGCTTCTTCTAAAAACAATGCATTTATACTCCAAAATGGCATTTGGCCCATAAAAATATCAACTCTTATTAAGCTATAGTTTGAGGTCAAATAGGGATGTTTACTGATTAAAAAAATATGATTCTATTTAGTCCGTCAGTTAGATTTTCAGTGTGGTGAGTTCTGACCGTCAATCGAGCATCGCTGGTTACTATAGGTAGAAATGACCGCGGTCTTCACCAGACAGCGGTAATTTCTACCTACAGTGAGGGCCGGAGCGAGTATTGCGCATAAAGCATTCGCTAAAAGCCGAGCGTCAAAACTATCGAAACTTTTCACTCGCTGCTCGCTAACTCGTTTCGAGTTTCAAGATTTACTCGCTACTCGCTGATCGCTGGCGGTGAGACAAGTGCCTAAGGTCGGAAATCAAATTACTTCGTTTTGTGTAGATACGTCCTATTTTCTTTTGGAAGTCAGTATCGTGTGGAGCCACTTACACTGTACTGCTATTCGCTGTGTTGAGCGCGCGCGCCGCTGACCTCGAGCGCGAAGAACGCGTCGAAGTTAAACTCAGATCATTTGTCCCACAGCCCAGCCTCCTTCATCTTGGTCTGGAAGTACTTCTCCAGAGTGTTGGCGCATCTGTCCAATGAGATGAGCATTATTTATACGTTAACGTTGTTTTAACATATACAATAAAACTAGTTGACCCGCGCAACTTCATCTGCTCCGCTCCTATTGGTCTTAGCGTGATGATATATAGCCTATAGCCCTGCTCGATAAATGGGTATCTAACACTGAAAGAATTTTTTAAATCGGACCGCAGGTCTGAGAATAGCTTACGACCTATTCTCAGACCTGCCAAATATACACAAAACATTTCATAAAAATTGGTGGAGCCGTTTCGGAGGAGTACGATAAAAAACACTGTGACACGAGATTTTTATATATTAAAAGAAGATAGATATATAGATGTGAAAGTTTGTGGATAAGATGGATGTTTATACTTTTTACAACTGAAACGGATCCTGATGGAACTTTTCAGTAATATATTATTTTAGCGTATTCATAAGTATCCTTACAAATATTATAAATGCGAGAGTAACTCTGTCGGTCCGTCGCGCTTTCACGTCAAAACTACTGAACTGATTTAAATGAAATTTGGTACACAGATAGTCTAAAGCCTGAGAAAGGACATAGGCTACTTTTTATCCCGGGAGTAATATGTTCCCTAGGGACCACGCGGGCGAAGCCGCTGGCAGACACATAAATTCTAAAATTTATAAAGGGGCGAAGTACTAATGACACGCGAGCAGAGCCGCGAGCTGCAACACACTTACCTGTAGTAATCAGTATCAGGCGAGTTGTAAAGCCGACAGTTAGTGAAGATCCTGGTCATGTCCGCTATGAACAGGCGCTTGGACACGTAGTAGCGCGCCTTCAGACGCTCGCCCATCGTGCGGAGGTCTGGCGGTCGTAAGAACAGTATACTCAGAAAAGTGCGTTTGTTTAATAATAATAATAATAATAATAAATCCGCAAGGCAGTTTTGTGGCGAACTGTTGGGCACTAGCGACCCCACGGACCTGATCTCCAGGGAGAATTCTTGTTCCTCATCTCCGGCTTGCCTTTATTGGCTGGCCGGAGTGAACACTGACGAGGAACAGAGCTCCCACCTCTTTCTAGCCTTAATCGGCCGGTCTGAGTGGAGATTCGCAAGAGCAAACGTGCTCGGGAGAAGGACGTATAATCCAGTAAGGTGCTGGTAGGGATCTTGACCGTACTTCCGGGATTGTCCTGATAGCCGTGGTATACCTCTCCACTCCTCTAGCACCTCGGAATATGTTGCCCCCTTGGCGCTACGTCACTTTGTGCTAGCGACCCTTTTCGGGGGGCCCATTTATTGAGTGTGCAAGTCACCCCCTGCTATTTTAAAGCCGTTTTAATTGTCAATGGTCAGGCAGGGGCCAATAGTTATTCCATAGTAAACGATTATTAGTCCACTAAACCAGTCAAACCCATAGCTTTCATCTTTTGTTTCCATATTCTGCAATAGTCCTGCTCCAACCGGGGATTGTCCTTGGGTAAACTTCCACAGTGCATACAGGGATAATCGTCGGTTGGTGTCCCATTCCATTTGAAATGCCTAAAGAGGCCTCTGCGAGTTGGCTTCGGCCCCTCGTACGCCTACCAAAGGACCGGGTCTCTAGGGACCCGAGAAAGTCAAAAACATGAAAATAATAATAATATTTATTTACTCAAAAACAGTAGGTAGGTACAGTACATTCTTACAAATATTAGGCTTACAGTTTAATTATAAATAAGAGAATGAGCATCCGCAGCTGAACTAGGCGTGAGCGTTTGTCTTTGGATTACTTCTACTGGGTTATGAAACAGTCACCATTATTTTGAATACTGTCAATTGATTTATTCAATACGATCTGTTGTTATATCTTCGGTAAAATGGTTGTTTTTATTCAACAAGTAATATCAGCTGACATACGGTTTATTTGAAGGTCTTCCCGCATTAAAATTTAAGAGTTACTGCTACTGCTGTATAGATCGAGGTGAGTCACCGCATAGTATCAGATTTTTACGACAGCACTTAGCGAAAAGCGCGCTTCACAGCCATTAAGCGAGAATTTACACGTACCTATAAAACACTACATCGTAACGGCAAAAATCCGGTCAAGTGCGAATTGGGACTCTCACAGGAAGGGTTCAATACCGCAATTCGAAAAAAAAATAAGACGTGTTCCTCCTAGTGCCCTTTGTGTTCCAGGGTACGGTGCTGCCATCTCTTTGAGACCGACCCGGGGTGGCTCGTCCGCGTGTGAACCAGGGCTACGTTTGAATCGACCCTTAACTACTTACCCATTGGATATTTGATGTGATCATAATAGTCCGGTACTTCAGACTTATCTACTGGCTTCAGGAACGGCCAAGCTGTTGCGTGATTCTTAACCTGCGAACAATAAGATAACGTTAGTTTTTTTGTCGTTCTCCTGTGCCGTGGATGCGTTTTCAAACTTGCCTACTCTCATACACTTACAGCTAGACCCAGAACAATTATCTGTAGGCCGTACAAATATTTCTTCCATGCGGGAGTCGAAACCGTGACACGCGGCGCAACATGCCGTTATCCGAAATCAGGTCGATTTTGAACTTTTGATGAAATATAGGGTAACTGGTAATTAGTAACCGATACTTTAGCACGTGATTGTACTCATGATAACAAACTACTTTTACTATAGGGACCGTGCACGGCGTTGACTATGCCATCTAGTGTCGCATATTCGAAGTTTTAAGTGTCTGAATACTCGACATTGACGCTTCTGTGCTGCCACCTGTGGTTCCTGCACGCTCAGTTTAAGGGAACGTGCGCGAAGAAGACTGTGCCATCTAGCGTAGCTATTTCGAATTTTATACTTGAACACATACTTGACAGTGACATTTCTGTGCTGCCACCTATAGTTTCTGCACGCTCCCTATAGGACCAAACCTGAATCGCAAAACAAAATAGGCAGTACAGTACATTTTGACCAGTTAGTAGGCGAACATAAATGTACTGAACAGCAGATTTTTTTCTCGATTTCAGGTTTGGTCCTATAGTAAAAGTTATTTGTTATCATAATTAGTACAATCACGTGTTTAAGTATCGGTCACTAATAGGGAATATGCATGCGATTTTTCATGAAATACTTCTTAGCTCTAGTAAACAATTATGAAATAATTTTTTAAATACCTTCATCAGCGATGAAGTTATAAAACTTCAAAGATTACAATTAGAAAGAGAAGTCCGATGCAAACTTTGACGTCATCGTCTATGACGCCTATACAGCTGCAATAGAAAACAGCGTTTTCGCGAGAGGGACAGATATATTTGTTTCAAATAATTATATCTCCTTTGTTTTTCGAGTAATTTTGATTCTATTTTCACTGTTAGTATTATATTTTCGTATATTTTTAGATAAACTGTACAGACGACAAATATCTTTTCATGCATATTCCCTATTACCAGTGCCGTATATTAATGAGGAAAAAATATCTGTCGGAAATATATCTGATGTGTCGGAATATCTGTTGAATTTTATACACCTTGAATAGCTTTGGTAATTCGCAAACGAAATTTTTTTGTCATTGATAATATCATCAAAAGGTCACAATCGACCAGATGTCGGACAGCGGCATTTTAGATATACCACGGCAGATTATAGGTATGATATTATCCAATAGCGTGCTTTTCCATTAAATGCGAGAGGTAGCGAGGCGGAGGATTGAGGGAAATATACACCAATGGGATCACCGCATTTTCCTAGCCAGAGTTTTCGTAGAACTAGAGGAAAAAAGGCTAGCAGAGCGAGGTATTTTTACATACAGGAATGCGAGACATGTATGCGAGGGACAGCTGAACAGACTCTGCTAAGCATCATCACGCCCCCTTGCTTCCGACATTATTGGTGGAAAAGCGTTCTTTGGGTCCCTTGTTTCTATAGGTTAGTCATGCTATGCTATCGGTCTCAAAAGAATTAAAACGAATTCATTCAGTTCTAATATATGGGGAGTATTTTATTATTACACATTCAACTGTACACCATGAAAGATGTGGTTACTTTAGACAGTCTGAAACCTGGTTAACTAACTGATCACTATTTCTAGTTATTCCTGAAACATTTCAACATTTTTTTTCCCTAAAGGAATTGACTCGATGTCTGCAGCCCGTCCCCAAAGTAAGATACTGTAAGACATGATACTATGAAACATTCTGTGTCTGCACTACCTTAAGGTCGACTGGTAGAAAATGCCTAAGGTATAAGTACGCCTTTGAACACCGATTTTTACATCTATACTAATATTAAAGAGGAAATTAAATATAGTTACCCCGTGCAATATGTTCCTGAGCGTGGCAGGATCGGGCTCGGGCTCGTGTTCGGCGGCGTGCGCGCGAGAGGCGCCGCGCCAGCCTGTCTCGCGCAGTCCCGGGATGCACTCCATGGGGATGCTGCGGACCTGCGTTCAGATCATACATCATCATCATACCATCCGAAAAACGTCCACTGATGGACATAAGCCTCCTCCAAATGGAGAGGTTTGCCATAACCACCACGCTTGGCCGGCGGGTTGGCAATCGCAGTGTATGGTATCCCTTAGTCGTCTCTTACGACACCCACGGGAAGTGATGGGATGGTATGCTTGAGTGGTGAAGCTGTAATTTGCTTGTAAATCAAAGATTTCGTCTCGTTCTTTACTGTACAAACACATAACATACAAACATAAGAGGAAAGGAAAGGAACAAAAAAGGATATTTTGTATAAAAAAAAAATGCTATTTATTATTATTGTTTTAGGTAATCATTTTTTTTTTGTTTAAATAATTTCTGCATGTTCGCTTTTAGAATTTATATTAATACTAGTTGACTCGCGCAACTTCGTTTGCGTCACAATTTTCATTACTGCTCCGCTCCTATTGGTCTTAGCGTGATGATACATAGCCTTCCTCGATAAATGTGCTATCTAACAAAGAAAGATTTTTTCAAATCGGACCAGTAGTTCCTGAGATTAGCGCGTTCAAGTAAACAAACAAACAAACTCTTCAGCTTTATATATTAGTATAGATATAGATAAATTAATTTAATGATGGATGTTATGTATCAAACATAATATAAATTTTTATTGATAAATTAATAAAAATAGATTATGTACAAACGCTTGCTTAAAACCCAGCAATGCACCCCAATGCTGGGTATCGGGCCTCATTCCTACGAAAAGGAAATAAGGGTCTTTCTCTTTCCGTCTTCCTTCCAATCAACTGCCTAGCCTTTCTTAACTGTATTGGGGATAGCTTCCAGTCAAACTGAAAACCAGAATTTTACATGGAGCGACTGCTAACCTAACCTCCACCACCCAGTAACTGGATAACAAGGTACTTCTTGGTTATACCTTGCTTATTTGTAACTCAAACACTTAATTATTGTGACGTCACTGCTAGGTACCAGGCCTTTTTTCTACGAAAACAGAATAAGGGTCTTTCTCAATCTTTCTTCCTTCGAAATTTTGGCACCAGGACATGTTGGTTTCCTGACAACCTATTTTGGACTCTAAAAGCAAAAAGTAAAGCGTATGTCTTGTGACTTGGTAAATCGAGAAAGTCAGTCACCCGCTGTGCCACTGCGCAGTATTAAAACGTAAAATCCGAAAACACTACTTGAAAGCCTGATTCTTAGTTTGGTCTTCGTCATTATTATTATGAGTTCTCTTAATCAGAAAGATATCATATTTATTAGTTTATTATTTTAGCAATATATGTGAATTTTATTGGTTATATATATTTCGTTTATTTATTAACTTGTATTATATTATTATATGTTATTTCTTTGTATATTTCTTTTTCCAAAAAATATTCTATTTTGAATTTTATTTATTTGCTGTACACCTACCACAGTGTTTCTTTTTAACCCAAAGGTTGACTGGTAGAGAATACCTTGTTGCATTAAGTCCGCCTATGTACCACTATTGTACATGAAGTTTAAATAAATAAATAAGCCTATTAGAAAAGTCAGCAACCTGCTTCAGGTGTTTTACTTACGCCTTCTTTGAAACAGGTCATCCCAGGGTGAATTTTCCTAACGTCCTTCTGCCGCATATCGATTAGCTTTTTCACGATCTGCAAAAATACATCAAACTGAAAATTGGCTTCATCTAATTTAATTTGTAGCGTTAAAGTTGTATTTTTCTTGGAAATATTTGCAATTGAGGTTGAAATCGAACGTTGAAGTAATGTTATTTAATGGAGTATCTGATCGGCAGTTGTCGAATAAAATACGACCTGTGTTAATTCGGGCCGCCCAGCCCTTGTCGTTTAACAAATACTTCCGAATCGATTTTGGGTGTAGCGCCCCTAAGAAACCGTTGCACATTTGTTTTGTTGAAAAAAGTTTCTCGGCAAGTATGCAAGGTTCGGTTGTGTCTCTGTGAGCGCGCAGCGACTACGTCGTGTGTAGCGGGAGTGCGGCGTTTTCTTAACGGTTTGCTCGTCAGTGTCACGAGGCTGTTCAACTATCACGTAATCAGAGTTTTAATATAGATATTTAATAACCTATTTCTCCCACTTCTGTTATTTTATACTGAACATCGCGTGAGAGTAAAAACAACTACCTAGTCATAATAGGGACATGCAATATTTGCATTTTTGCTTTAATTTTTAAGAACTCCATCTAGAATAGACCACCACATAAATAAGAAATGAAAACGCTTTAATTTATTGCCAAAATTGCGTTTTTAAACTGACAGTTTAAATGTTCGCGCGAAAACGGACGATGACGTCACTCGTGTCTATCACTGGTCAAGAACTGTCCTAACTCAAAGACATAAGGTTGCCTTTTCGTTGGCTTGACAGCAGAGAGGTCACTAAACGTTGATTGTTGTTTTTAAATACGTTCCGTTTCACGTTACTTTAATTAATTCTTTTTGTTAAACCTCGATATTAACAAAAAAAAAAATCGTTGCAATGGCCTTTATTTTATACTTTTTTGTCATTTTACTGTCATCATTCTCATAAATTCTGTATTTGCATCTTTCCTATTATGTCTAATTAAAATCTACGAAGATTTGCAAACAAAATAGGAAGTAAACATTGCTGACGTAATCACCATTTAAACACCCCCGTCCCCCATTACATCAAAAATAAGCATAGCAAAGACCCCCACCCATTGGTGCTTCTGCTTACGTCCCCAAACGCCGCAATATCGCCGAGTGGAAGACACGGTTATACACTTGTTAAAGAATGAAGAGGCAGGACGATAATACCGCCGAGAGACACGAGTGACGCCTGACGGTGTGCGGAAAGTTCTTGCAGGTTCAAAAGATTTTATTTTTTTTACTATAGATAGGCACGCGTTTGACCATTATCTCACCTGATGGTAAGCGATGATGTGGTCGAAGATGGAGCACGCTTGCCTAGAAGTAACCTATTCACTTGTGACTTAAAGACTCCCAGGTTGTAGCTATGATGGCGCATCGCCGTTCGTCTTGTGGTCCGATGATGACTGGGCGGAATAAAATTATGCAATTCTGTCGCACATGGTAGTATTTTGATAGACCCTACCTCCTTCTGCCGGCGGATGATGCTAGTAAACTGCGTGTAGACAATGCGAGGGTTCAGCTCGCAGTGCATGAGCGTGGCGCCTTCATAGTCCTTGATGTAGCCCTGGTACATCGCGCGCGGCAGCTTTATGTCTTTGCTGAAGCCTTGCTTTTTGAAGTAGCCTGGAAATTAAAACATTCAGGAATAGCCTTCGTTTGCAAGTTTTGTAACATAAATAACAGAGGTCGGAACTATGTACAGTTATTTATGCACTTACACTGATTTCATACAGCGAAAGAATAAAGTGGATATGCCTTAAATTCTGAGATTAATTTTAAAGCGCAGAAAAATCCTGTGTTATAAAACAAAAAAGTTATTTACTTTTATACCATATAAACCACTGCACGCGCGACGTTGCCAAAGGAGACGGGCGAATCTGGGCCTAATGTTACACAAATGAAATATTTATCAATATTTTGTTTCAATTTTTTTGTGGTCAATTATAAAATATTAAGCAGTTTTATAATGGGATAAGAAATTAAATATTTTTAATCAAATTAATACTGACTTCCCTTATTTTCATATTAAAACAATGTTGCCATATAATATAGGTAAGTTAATAGATATACAATCGATTATTATTACAAAAATAGAATCAATTATTTAAAATATTAATAATTATTCTTTACTACACAAGTTTAAATAAAACACATATATTTTTGAAATAATGGTCGTAAAAATGAATTCCTTCATAAATCGATTGTCAATGTTTTAATATAACGGCAACAAAGCGGAACTTATGTCAATGTCAGTGTCAGGTCAAAAACTCAAACGTCAATCACATCATTCGCTTCGTTTGTTGTCTTTGCGGTGGTACGTTAGTGGATATTTTCTGTTGTGTTTTCGTGTGCTGTAATTATTAATATTCGATCAGTGATCTAACGACTTTGGCTACGTATAAAGGATTCTGACGGTTATTGCTTTAACGAACGACACACGCATTTCTTACAACGGACTCAGATTACTTGCCTACTTAACATACCATATTTTTTTTCTCCCATGGAGCAGTTGTAAATAATATAGTTTTTTTTAAATGGTATTAGGGTATAAATAAAATAATGCAATAATTGTTACTGTAACATCAGGCCCAACTTTCTAGGAACTTTCGCCCGTCTCCTTTACATCAACGACATCGGATGACCGATGTTGCCACATTTGTAGTTCAAACAACATAGCTTGTGAGAACAAAATAAAACAATAGCGGAAATGCGGAGCACTCCCCGCTTAACGAAATGTACTAGATCTCGGAAGATTCATATTAATATCAACATTTCGATGCAAGTACATTAATAACTCTACCTCTGATAATTAATAATCAGGTGTAGGTTGCCCTTAATTTATCTTATGAATGTGACAGTTTGGATGGATGGATGGATGTTTGTTACTCAATCAAGCCAGAACAGCTGCACGGATCTGGATGATTTTAAATTTGGCTCAGAGATAGATTACAGTCTGCAATAGCACTTAAGCTACTTTTTATCGAAGGAGTATGTTCCCTTGGAATAAAAAAAAACCGACATTCACACAGGTAAAACTTGTGGCAGAATCTAGTAAGGATGAAGAATATTATGATGATAATCAAGCCAGTCATTGTGGTGAAACGATTAGTCAGCTAGAATCTGCATTACCGAGTGCTAGCCGCAGTAAGGGTGCTAGTATTTTGGGGGTCTAAAAAGGCTACTTTAGCACATCACGTTACCCGTCACTGGAAAATTTTCCCAATCGACCTTGAGCCTAATGCGTTAGCGATAAAGATGAAAATTAAATTGAACAGATTATTGTGTGGTTAATATGATGATTCTGCTAAAATTGCCTTTTTAGACCCGCAGGCCGCATTCGGTAAGAGGATTAGGACATATGAAGACTTACCGATAGCAAACTCATCAGCGAAGGTAAGGAAGTGCAGTATGTTGTTCCGGATGTGGTAATCCTTGAGGTGGTTCATGAGGTGTGTGCCGTAGCCCTTCACTTGCTCATTGGATGTCACCGCACAGAACACTATCTCGCTGAAGCCCTGTAAGACATTCGTTACATTTTAGAACTTGTTTGTAAGGGGACAAGTTACATAATCCTCCGTTAGCTGTCTAATCGGAATTTCATTCTTCATTATCTGAGGAATTAAAAAGTAGAGGTTATCCTTAGTGGCTTATGCCACTATTTATGTAGTGTACAGATTGGAGAAACGTTACAGAAATGTAACCCACATGGAACAAATACGCCTAGTTGTTTAACAGTTATAGATTTTATAAACTGTTTTAATCAATGAGTTTTCAGGAAAATTTTGACCCATGCCTGGACCTGACACCTCAATGCAGCCACTTGGCTTACGTTATTACAGAAAACACTCAGTTTTGAACTGACAATATTTTTTGAAGTGTGTAGGAAGATCGCATACCTGTGCACTAAAAGTTCTGAAGCAGATCCCACCAATCGGCCTGCCTTCCTTGATTAGAGCTAGAGTTTTGTGTTTACTGTAAAACAAGTAATAAATATTTAAGGGTATAATTTAGACGGTCACCAAAAATAATATTTTTAAGACTCTAAGCCTAGGCACCAAAATGGATCAACGATCACCAAATTCTATCCAACTCAATTGTGATTGCCATAAAATGTAGGCTTGGGGTTACAAACTGGATAAAATAGGTTAGGTTAGGTTAGAATTGTGACTGGAGGAGGAGGCATCTCCGGTGACGGAGGAGGAGTTTCGCGCGGGGGTGCTTAGCCTCCGCGCGAAGAAGACGGCTCCTGGGCCGGACGGCGTCCCCGCACGGGTGGTGGCCATAGCTGCCGCTCAAATGGAGGACAGGTTTCGGGAACTCTTCAGCGCGTGCTTTACGGCTGGAAGGTTCCCGAAACTGTGGAAGGAGGGGCAGCTGTGCCTCCTCCGAAAGGAGGGACGCCCGGCGGATTCCCCCTCGGCATACCGGCCCATCGTTCTGCTCGATGAGGTCGGTAAATTGTTCGAGGGGATCATCGCCGGCCGGCTCAGGCGCCATTTGCAGGGTGTAGGGCCGAACCTGTCGGACGCCCAGTTCGGTTTCCGACAGGGTCGGTCTACCATCGACGCGCTGGCCCTTCTTAAGGGCCAGGTGAAAGAGGCGGTCGAGGCGGGGGACGGAGTGTTGGCGGTGTCGTTCGACATAGCCAACGCCTTCAACTCCGTTCCCCACTCTACAATATTGGAGGCGCTCCGGTATCACGGAGTGCCCCAATACTTGAGGAGGCTCCTGGCCAGCTACTTGGAGGATCGAGAGGTCCTCCTTGTGGATAAACTGGCCAGGTTGCGGAGGTACGGCGCGGAGTCCGGTGTTCCGCAGGGGTCTGTCTTAGGGCCCCCCCTGTGGAACATCGGCTTCGACTGGCTGTTACGGGGAGCTCTTCTCCAGGGCACGAGTGTCATCTGTTACGCGGATGACACTCTCCTCACTGCCCGGGGGAAGAGCTTCGGGGAGGCGGCCTGTCTGGCCTCGGCTGGCGGGTCCTTGGTGGCAGGGAGGATCCGCCGCCTGGGATTGAGGGTGGCGCTGAACAAGACCGAGGCCGTGTTCTTTCACGGGCCTCGGCAGCGCTGCCCTCCCGACGCCCACATTGTGGTGGAGGGCGTCAGGGTGGGCGTCCAGGCCCAGATGAAGTATCTGGGCCTGGTGTTGGACAGCAGGTGGCGCTTCGGCCCGCACTTTAGCGGGCTGTCGACGCGCCTGCTGAGGGCTGCGGACGCCCTCTCCTGGCTCCTCCCGAACCTGGGGGGGCCGAACGCACGATGCCGGCGTTTATATGCCGGCATCCTGCGGAGCATGGCCCTGTACGGGGCCCCCATCTGGGCGGACTCCCTCAACAGGAGGGAGAACGCAACTGCCATGCGCAGGCCCCAAAGGGCCATTGCACTGCGGGTGGCGAGGGCCTACCGCTCGGTGGGCTTTTCGGCGGCGTGCGCTCTGGCGGGCACCCCTCCTTGGGAGTTGGAGGCGTGGGTGCTCGCCAGAGTGTACGAGTGGACGGCGCGGCGAAAGGCCCTGGGCGAGCGCCCCGTCGCGGAGGAGCGGGAGGCCGTGCGGCGAGAGGCGAGGGACGCCATCATCGTCCATTGGACGGAGGACCTCGCCTTCGCCACCTTTGGCCGCCGAACCCTGGACGTGCTCGGGCCGGTCCTGCGAGACTGGCTCGAGCGCTCCCACGGGTTCCTCTCATTCCGTCTGGTGCAGGTGTTGTCAGGCCACGGCTGTTTCGGCAAGCACCTGCACCGGATCGGGAGGGAGGAAACCCCGGCGTGCCATGACTGCGGCGCGGCGGAGGACACGGCTCAGCACACCCTCGAGGTGTGCCCGGCTTGGTCTGAGCCGCGCCGCAGTCTAACAGCGGAGATCGGACAGGACCTCTCACTTCCCGGCGTGGTCAACGCCATGCTGGAGAGTGAGGGGTCCTGGGCAGCTGTCGCCTCTTTTTGCGAGGATGTCATCTCGCAAAAGGAGGCGGCGGAGCGCGCGCGGGAGGACGGCCCTCTCGCTGCGCCGCTTCGCAGGCGCAGAAGAGGTCGGAGAAGACGCCGTCTTCTCCCTCCTCATGGTGGTGATGGGCGGGCGATAGGCGCGGGGGCGCCTCCGCCCGCATTGCACTCCACACCACCCTCGCCGGTCATTCCCAGCCCTCCCCCTGAACGGGGAGGACTTGAGGGGTCCGCCGCTTTAGGCGGGTTGTCGTCGGAGGAGGACTGGACGCTAAGGCTGCGCCGATCTCCCAGTCCTCTTCCACTCGGACGACGCGGGAATAACGCTGGGTCGTTTTAGTGGGTATACCGGGTCAGCCCGGGGAGTCCCACATACCCCTCCCGTTCCCCCGACGGGAGGGTATGCGTAATGCATTTTTTCCCAGTTTAAAAAATTGAAAAGGTTAGAATTGTGACCAACCGCGCGCGAGCCGAGCAAGCGAAGCGAGCGGTGCCGCGGCAGCGGCCGGCGAGCGCTACTTCTCGAATATTATTTGGTGACCATTTATCTGTTTTGGTAACCGTTTAGAACTTTTTTGGTAGTAAAATAGGTACTTTTTTGGGCGGTGTTTAAACACAAGCCAATATTTATTAACATGAAAGGAGAGTAGAATTAATGAACACAAAATAAGATATAGTATATGGGAATTCTAGTGAAGACCAATAGGAAGCCATTTGAGCTTAGTGCCCTTTAGATATTAAATGGCGTTATTTGCTCAAGCCAAATATAGAATACACCTGATACAGAGATTTTGAAGTCGCTCAAACTTGTCTTATTGATCCAGATAGCTTATTCTTCTTATTGTGTGGGCAGAAAGGTCTGACGACCCCACACACCCTAGTTTCAGAGTTTCTAAACCGCTTCAAGGGCCTCTGACATGGTTCATTAGACGACCGCCATTTGGCTGCTGGGACCACCGGCTTGACATGTGTCTTTCGAAGTACGGAATCATCTTTTTATCAGTCAAACAGGTGATTTAAACCTGACAAGACAGCTGCATATCATAATCAGTATAAATGTTCGCACTGCTGGGACTCAGGCCTCTTCTCTGTTAGAGGAACTGGACCGTAATCCACTACGCGAGCCCCGTGCGGGGTGGTGTGGTTGCGTTTCAAATAGAGATGTGTTTATTAAGAACCAATAGAATCAGTAGGTACCGTTCATTCGACGGTTCTTTGCCGCTCGGAAGTTAGGTTTGAGTGAGCACAAATCAAACAGTAGGAAACAACCAAAATAACTAATTAAAAACAATAACAACATGTAACTTTCGCATCAACAGTCATATTGCATTGAGCAAGCGGGACACAATTATACATCGAACGTATACGAGCGACTGAGACGCTATTACACGCGCTATCTTGGACCGCGCGCATGCGCTGTCCTATGCTTTTTGCCAAATTGACACCTTGCTCAATCAATTGCGAAATACTTCGGAGAGGTAAACTTGCGTGACGCGAACTGTAAATGAAGCAATTTAATTGGTTCTTAACAAACACATCCCTCGCTACGCATCCTCGCACTCAATAGGGACCGCGCACGGCGTTGAATATGCCATGTAGTGTCGCATATTCGAAGTTTTAAGGGTCAGAATACTTGACATTGACGCTTCTGAGCTGACCTGTGGTTCCTGCACGCTCAGTTTAGGGGAACGTGCGCGAAGAAGACTGTGCCATCTAGCGTAGCTATTTCGAGTTTTTTACTTGAAACATAGTTGACCGTGACATTTCTGTGCTGGCACCAATAGTTTCTGCACACTCCCTGTGTCACGTCTTTGATTTTTTTTTTGGTTCTAGGACATACCAGTTTTCTCACTGTTTCTTTAACGTTTTGAGAGCAGTGGTGAAAGTCTGAATAAGTTAAAGAAAATTATACTTACGGATCAAAAACTAATTGGGATATGTATTCTTTGGTCATCTCGGGTAGCTGATGAGAGAATACGTTGTGGAGGCCTGAAAACATGACATTTTCGTAAGCTTTTAATTGAAATAAAACTTTAGATCTTTGGAATTTACAAATCGTTAAAAATTAAGGGACTTTTTTGAATTAAGAGATCTCAAAATTCGAAGAATTAATAAGACACATTATTTCTTTTTTACTTAAATCATGGCGATTCGTGTTTCAAAAATCAAAATAAACAGAACTACAGTCATCTGACGTCACACGATAGAAACGTCGAAATGTCGTTTTACGTCAAGGATATAATATTATTTAAAAGCGAGTAACTTTTTCCGCCGATTTTTTTTTTAATTTTGAACTTTCTTTGTAATGTCTTACTATTTATTTATTTAAAGTATCAATGTACTTGAAGAGTTTACACCAAAAAATACATCGAGATAAAACATTCACGACATGCACATTCAATTATAGGCATCTACACGTTCCACATCAAGAGTAATTAATTCAAACATAATTAAAATTAAGTCAATTAGCAAAATTCGATAGTTGACAGTTTTTGAAATACCGATATTTACCCAATATTAATATTGGCTTGTGTTTAAACGCTTACCAGAACTGCACCTATTTTACTACAAAAATTTCGAAATACCTGCCAGGATGGATAAATGCTTACCAAATTGTGTTTCATGAAGTATTGCAGTCGTACCTAAATTATTTAATTATCTATATGCTGAAGAGTTTGTTTGTTTACTTGAACGCGCTAATCTTAGGAACTACTGGTCCGATTTGAAAAATTCTTTCAGTGTTAGATAGCGCATTTGTCGGGGAAGGCTATATCTATCACGCTAGGACCAATAGGAGCGGACCAGACGAAGTTGCGCGGGTCTACTAGTTAGGTATAAAGGAGCCTCGATGACGGGACGACTCCTATTTTTGTATGCAGGGTTAAAAGGAACCTAATCTGTTTTTTTACGGGGAGAGATCCTCATGGAATCTGTTAAGACTCTTCCCCATCCAGTGTTCTATCTCCCGCCTACGCCGGGGATCGCGGGAACTTACGCGGCTTCCGTAATCCCCGGCTGAAAGGAACCTAACCTATCCGGGTCAGTGTGCAACAATAATGCAGGTAGACTGGTAATTAGTGACCGATACTTTAACACGTGGTTGTGCTTTGAGGAGCTCGTGGCTAAATAATAACAGACGCACGGGTCGATCTTCAAGGTTAAGCAACGCTTGCCTAGGTTGGTCTGTGGATGGGTGACCATCTTATCATACCGAGTTTCCTCCGTGCCTCGGAAAGCACGTTAAGCCGTTGGTCCCGGCTGTCATTTGTAGATCTTTGGCAGTCGTTACGGATAGTCAGAAGCCAGTAAATCTGACTCCAGTCTTGCCATGAAGTACCGTGTTACCCAGTTAATGGGTTGTGGAGGTCTGGTAGGCAGCCGCTCCGCGTAAAATACTGGTATTCAGCTAAATCTGGCTTGACTGGAAGCCGACCCCAATATAGTTGGGAAAAGGCTAGGCTGATGATGACTTTAACACGTGGTTGTACTTATGATAACAAACTACTTTTACTATCGGGAAAATCGGAAATCGGGAAAAAAAATCTGCTATTCAGTACATTTATTTGTTCGCCTACTAACTGGTCAAAATGTACTGTACTGCCTATTTTTTTCCCGGTTTCAAATTTGGTCCTATAGTAAAAATTGTTTGTTATCATGAGTACAATCACGTGTTAAAGTATCGGTCACTAATTACCAGTCACCCTGTAATTTAGGGTTCAGGTTGGATAATTCGATGATACTTACACTATTTAGAACTGTGTTTTCGGTATTATTGTTACTGTTTCAGTAAAACAATATTTGGTTAGCATTTATCCATTTTGGTAAGCAAAAATAATTTAAATGAAGTTACCATATTATATTTAACTTGGTACTTAGTCTTAGGGTCTAAAATTAATTGAAACTATAATATTCCTCGGTCTATTTTATTCAAGCTCTTATTTAACCGCTATTTAAAATGTATTGTATGAAAATACCATATTGTATGAAAAATATCAAATAATGCGTGATCCGATTAACTTGATGTTTGGCGCGAATCAAACGAAATACAATGTTTTAACATTACTTTCTTTTCTTTTAAGTACTCATTTGAGAGGTTCTCAAAGGAAAATGACAAGGAAACATATTTTTTTTTTTATAGAATAAGATATTTTCGCTATTAACGATCACAGCGATTTTGCAAAACAACATTATCCGGGTACTTTTTCTCACTGTCAACTATCGATCACAACATACTAAAAAAAAAAAAAACTTTGAAACAAGACAATTCATTCATATACATTTTTGACATTAGTCAAAATCCTATTACGATTGACGGAATGGAAAAATGATTTACCGCAGCGTCACGGCTTCCGACTGGCTTGGAATTTCGCATGGAACAAATATTTTTTATGAAATGGCAACACGGACATACAGAATCGACTTAGCCATACCCTCACAATAACCGACCAAGCGCGATTCTGACTCGCGCGCAAAGAGTTCCGGACGAATCATTTTTGACGTGACAACGTCTTATAAACCGATGAACGCCGGCTGCACGCACGAAAAAGTGTCACGTTCCGCCCGCGCTGAACGAGTAAGCGAGAGCGCGGAACAAGCGATAGAGAAGCACGATCGGCCTAAGCTTTCGTTTTTTTTGTTAAGAATGATTCTGACGTTATCACGTAAAATAATCGTCCGTAAACCGACTTTACAGACAACCAATTCATATTAGTATATGACTAACCCGGTTCGAAGAAATTTGGCTCTGACAGACAGCAGACAAACAGCCAGCCAGTCCTTATTTGCAAATAAATAGCATGCAAATGCTTTATTGAACGCTTTGTAGAGAGAGAAGGTTCTGAACGGCCTGCTCAATGCACATGCCTCTTTCTTAAGTGGTATTAGGGATTTTTTGGTCTGTATCGGAATGTTTGACAAGTGCCTTGTTTGGAACTCTTTAGTCGTTTTGTGCGGTCGGGTTTACTGTTACAGTTGTAATCTAAATTAACGCGTCATGTCCCTCATTATACAAGTAATTAGCTCACTGAGGATCACTGACTCCTAACACACAGGTACATACACCTAGTTTAGGAGTCAGGATATTTGAAATTACCTACAAGTGTTTTAAGCCTCTTAATATTAGGGCTAAAACATGAGAACATTTGTTTTTTGAGGAAAAAAAAAATATCCGTTATTCCAGAGAGTATAGCTAAGTGTAGCGGTGGTCCTCGGTATAATTGCGACTGAACAAACTTGAGCGATTTTTGGCATTTAAGTCGAATACCTCATTTCTTAAAATCTATTTAGTTGGTTCGGCTACAGAGCGCCAAAAAAATAGATATATAAAATATTACTATATTTCTGGAGGAGCTGAATAATCAAAAGAGCTACATTCATCTCTTTCACACTTTCCTTTCCCTATTCACTTGACTTTACATTTATTCTATATCTACGAATGGCACTCACATCTCACAATAAAGCGAGCGGCAAACTGGTCCCACGTACGCAACGCATTATGATATCTGGACTCTTGATTTTATATGAAAACTATTCAGTAGAAACACACTTATCGTATGCAACGCAACATACAGTTCCCATCACGTAAGTTTGCCTCCGCAAAGTACGCCTCAATAGGCTGCGCAGGATGTCAATTTGACAACAAACATACAACCGCGCATGGGTGTAATGGCATCTCACTCGCTCGTATACGTTCGATGCATAAGTGTGTCTCGCTTGCTCAATGCAATACGACAGTCGATGCGAAAAGTGTTACTAGTTGTTTTTGTTTTTAATGATTTATTTTGGTTATTTCTTACAGTTTGATTTGTGTTCTTGTGGTGTATGTGTTTTTGTGTTACTTTTGATATTTTTATTGTTACTGGTAGTCTTTGTTACTTGTTTATAGTATAATACGTATAAACAAAAAAATATTTTACGAACGTAACACTTTTTTACGTGATTGCTCCTGCGCGGACTTCACTCAAAACTAACTTCCGAGGGGCAAACCACGCTGACGCGAACTGTACGATACGATACAAAAGCGTTGCATACGTTTCGTACGTAGGACCAGTGTGTTTCTCGCTTAAAGATTTAACAAGCAAAGATATACATATTATAAAAATAACAGCGAGGATGTCCTACCTATCAGCCACAGCATCGTCTGTTTGTTGACAGGTCCCGTGAGCGAGTTGCCGATGACGTGGAATTCGATGAGCTTGCGCTGTTCTTCTAGCTTCGCTGCCTCGTCGCGGGGCGCTTGCATTTGAAATAGAGCCTAGAAAACAAAACATGATTTATCTTTACATAGGCAACGAGCACGGCGTTGATTAATCCATCCGCCTATAATGCCTTTTACATTCCAGTACAGTAGTACCCAACTGATAAGGCGCGTCGTGAATCTTCGTTCGCGCAGAAAAGAAAGTATGGCCCGAAGACTAACGAAAGAATGCTTAAAACTTACAATCAACCTTAGATCACTATTATAAGGTTCATAATACACTGCAGCTGTTAGTTCCGTCTCACTCACAAGTCACGTGTTTGCCACGCGGCGCGCGCTAACATGGCGGCGGCTGCCGACCAATAGCGGTACAGGAAAAAGCAGTGCGGTGCATGGTGCGTGCCGATTGGTCAATAGCTTTCCCGCGCTTTGAAAATTCATCTTCTGCGCAGGTACATCGGTAAGCCATATTAGTTGGGTACTACTGTACCGCGGTGATTCTTTCGAACGAACTGCGCAACCACAGCGGCTAACCTGGGTCCAGTTAAGAGATAGTACTCACATCAGGTCCACACATATAGTTGGGGTCGCTGATGGTGGCCACTATGTCGGCCACGGTGCGCTCGCTGACGTCATCGCCGGGCTCGTCGGCGAGGCGTCTGCGCTTGGCGGCGCCCGCGCTCGGAGTGTCGCCTGCGCGCTTACCGCCTTCCGTCTTTATGGAGCCTGGGGAAGATTTGTTGTTGTTATGTTGGTAGACTGGATCGAAATTGACATTCTACCACCATAATCTATTTGGATTGGTTATACCTCTAACGGGGAAAGGGGTGAAAAGGGGAGTAATATTATTTGAACCATTCAAAATATATGTTTTAAAACATAAACATCGATCACTAATAAAGAACTAGATACACAATCAACGGCAACAAATATCCTCACCGAATGAGCACCTACTGGAACATTTGGGTGCGCTTTTAATTTAGTAGCATTCGAAAGCTCCGACGGTAAACATGCCTCAATGCTCGTTTTAAAATTGCAAAAATCACACATCTAGGACGTTAAAAAAGGATGATGTTTCATATTTTCGATAAGTATTAATATTATCATTATGTAATTGTTATCACTGTATTGTAAATGCTGATATTTTGTCAATAAATCATGTAAAAACCTTTTTTAATTAAGTTGTTTTAAACAGCAGGAGTTATAAAGCATCTTAATTGTAAATATTCTTACTAAACGTATTAATCATACTACCGCATGCCCACTTAAATTGTTCGGGTAATGCGCGTTGATTCTGTTCCATTTGTTGGAGACGAATTCGAACTTTAAGACATGCGTGTAAGGTTGAATTTGTTTTGATATATGTTGATCAGTGGGTATCGGTCGTAAAAATGTATTGCTTTTTGTACAAAGGTTTGTGAAATAAACTTTTAAGCACTGCAATTGGACCCTGTTAAGCGGAAAAGATCCAACCAACATTTTTTGTAAAATCGAGTTATCTCCGTTAAAAATTTATATGTTTATGTTAATAATTTATATGTTATGGCCTATTACACTACTAACTTTCAAATAGATACTTTACCATACGATCTTTTATTCTCTGTCTAACGCTAAACTGCATTTACTCAAAAGTAATGAAACGTTGGTTGGATCTTTTCTGCATAACAGGGTCCAATTAAGGTTGAATTTACATTAATAATATTCCAATAATATAATAATAATATTCCACACAACTATCACACAACGCCATCTAGTCCCAAGCTAAGCAGAGCTTGTGTTATGGGTACTAGACAACTGATAAACATACTTATATATTTCTAAATACATACATATTATAGATAAACTACACCCAGACACAGAACAAATGATTATTAAGATAATAAACACATTTTTTATTTTTTTATTAACAATCTAGTAATCAGAAAATTCCAATAATCCGGCACATCATGATTTTTAATAGTCTCGGATTAGTGAGACTGCACAGAGAAGCCCTCTGTGCAGCACGAATATTTTTGACGTATAGTAAAGTTTTACCTTAGCTACAATACTCGTTTAGCACATAATATTTATTGAAATTATGTGTCTGTATTGACATTTTTGAATTATATAAATTGTGTGTGTCCTATAGAGTTAAGCCAAAATACTATGGGGTTGTTGTTTTTCACATTCAAAGTTCACTTACGTTAACGTTAGTATTTATGCGTCAAAATATTCGTGCTAGGCCCTCTGTAATATATTTGTAACGTCATCATTTATTTTGGAGTACAAAGTTAATGCATGCATTACACTACTTACAAAACAAAGAGATGCTTAACAATATTGTTACCTGATGAGAGCGTCACTGTGGTGAAGCCATCCTTGCTATCACCCGACGCAGTCACACGTTCAAACTCGCCGCGCCT
Source organism: Lacanobia oleracea (assembly GCA_950371165.1). NCBI lineage: Eukaryota > Metazoa > Arthropoda > Insecta > Lepidoptera > Noctuidae > Lacanobia > Lacanobia oleracea. The sequence goes on from OX493386.1 coordinate 17,896,717, forward strand.
ACCCGCTGTCAAAGTAAACTCAGTTAATATTATTTTGACACGAAAACTGTCTAAAACTTGGGCTAGTAGAGCGAGCAACAGGGCGCCGGTTTTAGTTGACGATCAAGACTGGGGCCTTGCTAGCTACAAGTAACTAAGGAGTTCATAGAACGTGTCAATAAGAAAAAAAAAAATTGCTGTCGCTTTTTTTTTTTTTTTTTACTAAACATAGGCACGCGTTTGACCACAAGGTTGTAGCTATCAGGAAACAGACTCCGGCAGGGAATTCCACTCCTTAGCTGTACGCATTATGAATGTGTTACCAAAACGTTTTGTGCGTATGGGTGGGATATCCACCGTGTACCGCTTTTTGTGTAGTTCTTTTTTTAGTAGCCCGCACCGTCCCACAGGAATTCTTTTCTCGCGCAACCTCGCCCACCCACCAGCCCAGCCTTCACGGTATGCATCCAGGTCGTCTCGCCACCTCATTTTGGGCCGGCTTCGATCTGGCAGCCTTTATATACGTCCATTATTTCTGTTTTGGAACGCAGCATGGTGTTTCGAATTGTCTTGTCTTTTTAAGCCTTCTAGGCTTAAAAAGACAAGACAATTCGATCCATCGCTCTTTGGCAAACTCCAACAAAATGTAAATAAAACCCTTTTTCCTTTTATCCTCGTTACTGGGCTGTTAAGGTCAGATAGACAGTCGCTTATGTAAAAAACTGCTTCTCTGCATCTGGTTAAACTGGAAGGCGAGTTCAAAATATATGGGAAAACGCTAGGTGGAATGATAGATAGGTAAAGGTTTACTTACGGTTCTTATTATCAAATATGGCTTGCAGATGGTTCGGTGGGATCTGTTTGAACTCGGGGTCCCATATTGGGGAGCTGGTGCTGAATATCTCCTCCTCGAGTAACGCCAGGAAACGAGGGAAGTGCGTGAGGACTAATACCTGGGGACAAACCAGGGTTGAGACGACAGTTTGAGTTGTATAGGGAATGTGCAGGGCGTTGAAAATGCCATCTAGTGACGCATATTCGAAACTTTAAGGTTCAGAATACCTGACATTGACGCTTCTGTGCTGCCACCTATAGTTTCTGCACGTTCCTTATTTAAATTTAATTGTAGACAGACAAAATATTGTTGTTTGACGACACGGTTGGCGCAGTGGTTGAGCGATTGGATGCTGCGCTGCGTGTCGCGGGATTGATTCCCGAACAAATATTTGTATGGCCTACAGATAGTTGTTCCGGGTCTGGCTGTTTGTGTATGTGAGTGTCAATGTTTGTAAACGCCTCGATACTTGATAAATGTTGTGGGACCACATTATTTTTTAAAGAAAAAAAAAAAAAGTTAGTACTTATATTGTGGTACACACACACGGTGTTTGTATCTCTTTTTTTGACTCACCTTTCGCAGGTATACTAGAACAGATTTTTTTTAGAAATAAGCATAACCTTTTTACTTATTTTTCTGTTCCTCCTGTTAAAATGCTTACTGTCACTGAGCTGCATCTATGACAGATTAGAACCTGACCCTTTTCAAAGTAATCTGTCTTCAAATATAGCTTTTAGGCCTCTAAACTGTACTACAAAATAAGAACATTTGTTTGATCGACTTACCCTCTTTTCAGGAGGCATGCGATCCCTCTCAGAATGGCACTTGTCCATCAGTTGCCGACAGACGGACTTGAACACGGCGCGTAGTAGCGTGCGACCGAACACGAGAGATGTGTCGTAGTGTGGCAGGGAATCGCAGAAGGCGGGCACGTGGCAGAATACTAGCCACCTGGAATGTTTCATCTTTATTAGGCTAATTGTCGAATTGATACGAGTACATAGCAATAAGCATGGGCAGGCCTTTTTTGATTGCTGTCATGCTGTAAGCCAATGTATTGTAAGATTAGTTGACCCGCGCAACTTTGTCTGCTCCGCTCCTTTTGGTTTGGTCTTAGCGTGATATATATTTATATATATATAGATAGCCTTTCTCGATAAATGGGCTTTATAAACACTGAAAGAATTTTTCAAATTGGACTAGTAGTTCCTGAGATTAGCGCGTTCAAGCAAACAAACAAACACTTCAGATTTTACATATTAGTATAAATAAATTCTGTATTTGCATCTTGCAAATACAGAATTTATGAGAATGTTGTTAATATTGTTACGAGCTTGGGGTTCGTTACAATAAAAACAGCCGATTAAACCACCAAAAATAACACTTTAATTTACAACAGTAATTAACACTTTAAACACACAAATTAAAACACATAATCGCACTACTGAATTCGCAGTTGAAGATCGCTTCCGAAGTTATCGCTTGTATCGCCAATTCAATACTGACTCGGTCGCCGGATTTCGGCCCTTTATATACCGGCGACAGTTAATTCTAGAACCTCCTAGTATGGAAACTTCTGGAAAGTTCGGGTACATACCGGTCCCGACTGACCAGGTGTCGAAACATAGAGAATGTTCTAGCATAGAAAATTCTAGAATCACCTGGACCTCAGTAATTCCACTACTGGATACTAGATGGCGCCACATGTACGTAAATGTCGTTATGTACCTAGCATTAATTTTGGCGCGTAACAATATCGATTTTTAACAAAAATAATGAATTAAAGCAACGTGAAACGGAACGTATTTAAAAACAACATTCAGCGTACAACGAAAAGGCAACCTTATGTCTTTGAGTTAGGACAGTTCTTGATAACTGTCAGACAGGACAGGAGTGACTTAACTTCCTTTTTCGGGCGAAATGTCAAACTGTCAGTTTGGAACAGCAATTTTGAAAATAAATTAACGCGTTTTACTTTTTTAAATTCATGTATGGTCTATTTTATATAGAATTCTTTAAAATGTAAGCAAGATGAAAATATTGCATGTTACCTATTGAGACATAGAAATAAGTATGTGCAGGCCTTTTGTGCTGATTGCCTTCATGCTGTAGGCTAATGTATTGTAAGACTGAAATCCTGACACAGCTAAGCAGGGTCACGGCAGAGCTAGGAAAATATGGCACCTTGTGGTGGCTTTCTAGGTAGCTAGCGAGTTAAGTTCTATATTGAGCGAGAAGTGGATGGAATGAGGGATGTCTTTGGCTCGAAGTGGGTTAGCAATAAGAAACCACTGTTTAATCAGTATTACACATCCCAGTGGATGTATTGCAAAAATTATAAGTAATCTATTCAAAATAGCAGAGATAATACTTTAAAAATAAGAGTTACAATAGCAGCACCTAAAACTGTAAAACACAACATAACATATGCCATAAGTAAGAACATATTGTAGTAAACATACCTTGTATAATTGATTTGATATGCGGAAATGTCTTCAGGATTCGATACTTGCTGAAAATTAAATTTGTATCATAATCACTGTGTGTTAAAATGTTTTGACTTTGAATTTCGTGTTAGTGTTCAATACTAAGAAATCAACAACATTAAGCAACAGTGTAATCGAGGTACAGGTTGTACAATTAGTTATTATTTATCTTGAAATTGTCAGTTAGCTTCCGTTACATTATGTTGTTTCAAAGTGAAGTTTAGTATTTTTTAACAACTTAACATTTTCTCACCACATAAAAGACAATTTTATTGACTTCTTCAATCAAATAATTGGATCAAAATAATAATAAATTACTCACCAGCTTCCTAACACTAGGCGTTTCAAAGTTCCAATGGTTGAAACAATGCAGGAACATCTTAGCCAGATCATACATGGTCTGCCACTCCCTCTGGGGGAGGCTATTGAACTTGTAGAGCACGAAGTTCGTGATGGCCTTAGCTATGGAGGGCCTCTCGAAGGGTGGCTGGCCGAGGGGGCCTTCGATGCGAGGGTGGGAGCGAGTTAGGATGCATTTGCGGAGTATCTGTGGGATTGAAGAGTACTTTTAGAAATGACGTTTCTTTTCGCTGGCGCGGCAGAAGCTAGCTTGACTGGCCGACCTTGACAATCCTAGTGCCTGTAAATGGTCTACTTATAATATCCATCAACCATCAACTCCGCTATCTACGCAGCGGCTTACGGAGTGTTTCGAGCCGCCGTTCATTTGATCCTACCACATGAAAATAAGTAACCTGTGCTCCTAAATTAAAGACCAATCAACAATAATATTTGGTAATGAGTGTAAATAATAGATTCTTACCGCCTGGGCTATGGAGTAGATTTCCATAACCCTCTTACAGTTAGATTTATATATTTGTCTCTGAATCTCCCAAATGTTGACTGGTAGAGAATGTCTATGGCATTAAGTTCGGCTCTGTACAATTTGTGCGCGTAAAGTGTCAAATAAATAGATTTTTACACTAAAAAAGATTGGGAATGTCAAAAAGATGTTGCATGCCTAATAATAATTGGCATAGCTTCTAACAGGGCAACTGGTAATATGCCTGGCGTGCTCAGCCTTTTCGGACATATTATACATTCATCTAAGCAGTCTGGAAAAGCTCATTATATGGGGTCGGGTCGAAGGAAAACGTGCTAAAAGTAGAACACCGGCAAGATGGTCCGACGCCATAAAGTGTTGGAGGTAATATGTACAGAGCGGCCCACACACACATGACTTGGAGACGCGTCGTGTGTGGTCAGAATCCTCAGCAGTGAAGGAACGATGAAGAAGAAGAATAGGAAACATGCAAGGTGATGTGTTGTGAATTCGGAACTTCTTCCTTATAAATACTTGACATGGACACTTCTGTGCTGCCCCCTATAGTTTCTGCACGCTCCCTATAGGGCAGGGATGGCCAGCCGGTCGATTGCGGCAAGGCAAAAAATACAAATAGGTACGATTAACATACTGAGCTACTATGTAAATACTAAAAAGGTTATGTTAATAAAATGAAAAATACTACATAATTGTATACTGAACTTTACCTACTGTTACATTTGTTATTTTAAGAAGTACCTTTGAAATTAGTAGATCGCACAGGGTTTCGTCAGTAAAAAGTGGATCTTGGGTCTAATAAAGTTGGCCATCCCTGCTTATAGGGCAACAAAACATGACACTTACCTTAAATAGATAATAGTAGACCCTCTTGGTGTCATGGTCATCCTCCCTATGCATAGACATGAAGATGTTCTCCACATCCACCACGGCTCCTAAGAGGCGATTCACTTCAGCCACTGGCAGGCCCTGCAGTTGCGTCACATGTTTTTCTGCAAAAATGTGGACCTTTGTTATGGTGTACTAGAGTTAGCAGAAAAATAAAAATGGTGATGGACCGGAAATATGATGAGGTCCCAAATAGACAAAGACCGTCATCAAGTGAAAAGACGATATCTGCCTGACATTGGGGCCATACTGGACCAGAGTTGCAGAGGATTACTCAGTGGAGAAACCTGGAGAAGGCCTATGTCAAGTAGCACGTCGATTTGTGAGACATAGTAATGAACATGACATAAATAGAATATGAAAATATGTATTGCCAAACTTGTAGCAAAGAACTGTAACGTGTAACAGAATGAACCTCTTAGGTTTGTGCCTCGAGTTTTGAGGGAAGCGGGGCAGCGGCGGCGGCGCGGCGCGGGCAACGTAGACCCTTTTTCGAAACCAGCGGGCAGATCGTGCGGCACTATAGCGGCGTAGTGTTGCGTTCGTGGTTGTGTCGTCGAGACATTTAATTTTATTCGTCAACAAAATATCTGAACAACGGCGACAACATTTTTTTTATTCAAATTTATCTCGTATTAACGCTCGATTTATTGTGGGCAAAAGAAGAAAATAAATTGCACAACACTGCAATGGAGACGCGCAGGCGGTCACTGCTTGACTGGCGCGCACCGCCCGTTGCCCGCCCTCGCGCCGCTATTTTCGAGGGTCGGTCCGTTTGATTTTACACATTAGATCCCGCCACTCCCACGCCGCCGCCCCGCTGCCCGCAAAACTCGAGGCAGAGGCCTTAAGGGGTCAGCAGAAAATGTACATAATGATGAGAGCAATACTCATCATAATGAACATTTTCTACTATGGGATAAACCCTGAAATCGCGTCAGAGGTATTGCATTTATTCTGTACAAATCTAATTATTATTATAAATCTATGTGACCAACCTAGGACATGGTTGCAGTTCCGACAAGGATCATTGAAGCTGGCTAAAGGCTGGTTGTCAGCTCGCGGGTTGCCTTTCACTGTCTGCTGAGTGGCAGGAGTCTTCCAGCCATTGCATGAGCAGTCTGGTGTCTGAGGATAAACTTATAACTTAGCCACAGTACATTTTAAAAGAAAGTGAGGATGGAATGTGATTGTAAACTCAGTTTTGGTATAATAATTGTAGTGAATTTATGCCCATTTTGGCTAATAGTATCTGACATTTAAATGCAACCCTTAACCCATACAAAGTGATTAACCTTCTAAAACAGCCCTTTCATTCTGATGATAATTGAAAGAATATCTATGCTAATATATAAAGCTGAAGAGTTTGTTTGTTTGCTTGAATGTGGTAATCTCAGGAACTACTAGTCCGATTTGATAAATTCTTTCAGTATTAGATAGCCCATTTATTGAGGATGGCTATATATATCATCACGCTAAGACCAATAGGAACAGAGCAGAAAATTGTGACGCAGACGAAGTTTCGCAGGTCAACTAGTGAAAGATATAAGTCGGTTTTACTTTAGTGATATCAACTGAACTCATCACTAACATAGTATTTAGGCATACATTCAGGTATGGCATAAAATAGGCATTCATTCTTCTGTAAATCTAAAAAAATAAACAGTCAATCTTGCATCTTCTTGTGAAATTCTTCTTTTGTAGCAATTTTATTTATTTCAGTTTAAATAATTATAGTGGCTATAATCCATGTTCATTTATTTAAGACAAAACTGCCAATTTTTTGCACTCACTTCACATTTTTATGCACTTGCACATTCTGTAGGGTTTGCAACATATTGAGTTTTCTAGGGCACCAAATTCAACTGGGTCACAGATTTGACATTTGCAAACACTGAATACCATAACCAAAGAATCACATGATTTTCTTACTTCATTTGATCACTAATTAGGATTAGTTAGGAATAGTTAATTCTCCATTTATCCAACAGTAATAGTCACAGCATAACTTACTTGGCACTCTGAGTAAATGGCTAACTTGAGTAGTTTCTTGTTGTGCGCCCAGTTATACACTTGTTGTTTCCGCTGCTGAATGCGCTGCAGATTTGACTGCCTGGAGGCCTGCCCCTCACTGCCGGCTGGCGTGGCAGCGTTACTTGAGGCATCATCTGCATTTACACTTGATGTTGCTAAAATGTGAAAATTATTGTGATTTGTGTTTGCAGCATGTTGCCATTTTGTGTGGATTTGGATGTGGTGTAGCAGTCACGGTTGTGTGTTGAGAGTGGTAAGTATCGTGGAGAATGGCACTATGTTTAGTTATTTCGTTCAGCAAGTTATAATACAAATGGCTATCACAAATCATTTTACAAAGAATGCTTTGGACACCTCCATTTAAGAATAAAATGCAATGAAAGTAGTAGGTTTTGACCGGCAACTATTTTACATACAGTTACTGAAACGATTTGTTGTTATTATATAATTGTAATTTGTTTATTTACCTTCATGCCCGTGTGTTTGTGAAGAATCTGCTTCAGTGCTTGTCATAGCTATGTCCACAATTTCGTCATTGATTTGAGAAGACATATTTAATGCTTCGTAGCTTTAGCCCGATCAAGCATTTACAGTTTTAATCAATTTTAGCACGGAAACACAAGCATAAATAGCATTTTCACCATTTTATATCACCAAAAAATGTTTAACATTTGACGTTTCATATCTGTGTCTATGATAGTATCGATCGGGCGCGGAATGGCGAAGCATCGAAGCATAGCATCCACAGATGTTAGATTGCATGATATTCTCTGCGTTATAACACAGATCATAGACAAACCTTATCTAAAATATCGACTAAATCTGTGAAGCGATACTCTAATAAACGGAAATGTCAGTCATGTTAAGCGGGAAACTAGAGCGGGGGATTTGAAACGATAAGGATTTTGCTTTTGGAAAATGCAACTGAATTGGAAGTTACCATTTTTTTATTATTGTTAATTAATTAAGAATTTAAAATGAATAACAATTAGGGGTTTTTTTAATAATTAACGACTGAATCATAAACAAGGCCTAACTGTTATTACCATAGAAATGAATTACGAAAGTTTTTATATATGTTCCTATTATTCGTCTTAATAAATAAAAAAATAATACTGATACGTTATAAGTATAATCTCGGCCTAAAATTGGTATATTGTTATGTTTTCCTACACCTACACATCTCCATTACAAAGGAATATTTTTCTGAAGTCAAACGTAGTCCGTACTGGAAGTTTCAGTTCCAGCTGTATCAGTGCGCGCGGGAATTCAGATGAGTCGGTCATGTTCGCTGCGGTTTCTAATATTTCCGAGAACTTTTCGTAATATACACTCTAACATACTTATTTTGAACTGTAATAAACAAAAATATCAGTGAAAATAATACACAATATTTTTTAATTTTTATTCTCCGGAATAGTTTAAAAACTTTTTGCGACAAACATAAAAATAAAAAAATGGATTTCAAGTTGTTCCTTCGAGAAAACGAGACTCACGACGATTTTTATAATCGTTGTCACATTAATAATTTCACTCGTTTCGATTGTAGTGAGGAAGAAATGTTATGGTGGGCAATGGGTTCCAGACGGTTACCCCTGAAGGAAATAGTGCCGATTACTGTGATATTGTTGGTAATTTTTCTGACTGGAGTGGTGGGCAATGCGTGCGTGTGTGTGGTGATTGTGAAGCACCCCGTGTTGCATACTGCGACCAACTATTATCTCTTCAGTTTGGCTGTTAGTGATCTGTTGCTGCTGATGTTTGGTAAGCTGAAGTATAATTATACATTTAATATTAATAGATAATTTTGTTATTAATGCCTGGATGTAGTTTGGGAGACCCTTGCCCAGTTTTGGGACAGCATGGCCTAGAAAAAAAAATCATACTTAGACATCACGTTTTGGTTGGGCATTTAAGCATGTTTTCGACTATATTCTGTTTGTAGGGTCTTTGCAGGGCTGGTACTCAGGAGGGTCTGAATAGCCGTATCGAATTATTGTTTGTAATAGGTCAGATAAATAAAAAAAGCTTAAGTATTTTGTAGGTGGTAGGTAGTAACAATGGTTTAACTATGTGCATGCCTTTCATGTGTTTTTTAAGTAACAACCGGCTACCAGAAATCAGTTCCTGAGTGACTGACTGAGGTGTAGGGGTGCACTAAGAGAGGATTTCCCGAAATTCTTACAGGAGCGGGAAAAAACGGGATATGCGCGTACGAAGTCAAAAGCCAATTAAGCATAAAGCAGTTGGTAATCAAAGCTAATTTAGTCAGTCAAGGTAATTTAATCGCTAACGACTTCAATATTGTTTGCAAGCACTCTTTGGAGACCCATTATTTTGACGAGTTTGAGTAATGAAGTAGAATTCTACATGTCAATAGCACTTAGGGGGCTTCATGGGGCATTTGACACAATAATTTAAAATTTTCAGCAATTTAGGGGATCATAAATCATTAAACGACTTTCCGCTCTGGGTGGAGCGAAAGGGAGTATGAGACTCTTACTGATTAAAACCTACCCGTGTTCTTTCTAATATCCTTTGCGTTCTAGGACCGCGATGACACTTTCGAACATAGTTCGCAACCCCGGCAGTTCATAAACGGAAATTGAAATTGGACGAGGTTCTTTCCTCCTCTTGATCCTTAGGTATTAGGTACATGTAAGGCTCTGCAGGTTTAAATACCGGGGCGATATTTTTCAAAATCAGAAGAAAAACAGAGCAATTTTATAGTCTTGGCTCTATTACGAGGAGGGCAAACCTGAAATAATGGGAATAAGAGCGGAAGAAGAGTTGTCCGCGTACCACCTTCACTAGCACTATGGGATGGGAAGTCATCCAATGACTCCTTCCGCTCTGAGCGGAGGGAGTATTAGACTCTTACTGACTAAAACCCATCCATGTTCTTCCTAATGCCCTTTGCATTCCAGGACTGCGATGACACTTTCGAACAAATTCCGCAACAAAGGTCTATCGCTGTCAATGTGAAATTGTGCCACTGATGTGCGTTTGCCCGTACCAACAATATGTGTAGGTAGGTGAGATACCACTATCTCACCAAAAACTACGTAAAAGGCTCGTGTTTGACCACTCAAACACGAGCCTTTTACGTAGGTTTTTTAGCAGTCACTTAAAATTCTAGTGTCCAGGCCTAATTACTAAGTCATAGTAAACATTTTCACTCTCACTCAGTCTTTCAACACTCTAGGGATGTGATCCGTGTAGTCTTTGTCACCCAAGCACTTAGCTTTTTAGACATTACGCTCTAGTTTCGGGGAAACCTGTATTTTTGCGTAAGGCGCCTCTCAAATCTCTTTCTTCATTAGCTTAAGTAATTAATGTGGTCGCCTGGTGTCGTTAAGAAATGTTTAAGGCCAGGTAGGGGCGGATCCAAGATTGTCGTTTGCGGGGCGCTTGACCCCGCTGAGGGTAGGTTGTAGGCAATAAAGCAAATAAAAGCACAAAAACAAAATTTTTGGCTTAACGTACGGCTTACTCCTTTGATTACTTTCGTAAAATCCACAAAGGCAACGTTAGGTTAGGTGGACTACCAAAGATATCTCGGTCTTTTGGGGCTGAGCCCTTCAGTTAGTCTCATTGGGGGATCCAGCGGGGGAGAGCCCGCTGGATCCCCCAATGAGACCAGGTAGAAAGTTTTCCGAGCATTAATCTGCTCTAATATTATAAAGCAAAAATATTTGTATTTTTGTAACGAATAAATTCAAAAACTACTGGACCGCCAGAAGTTCTTATACCAACATAAACTAAATTATCAGAAAATAACATAGGCTCTAATTTATATTAAAAAAAAAATAGAGATCTCTATGAAAATTGCAATACTAAAACCGCGCGAACGAAGTCGCGGGCGAAGTGCTAGTAGCAGATAATTAAAAATATGTGGTGGATAATGAGAAAATAAAGCTCTGTAAAATTTTAGATGATGATGATGGGCTAAACTATTTTTCTTGACCAATTTAAAAATGGAGGTCTGGGTTTATTGCAATAATTATGCTCTTTCACCAGTGCATGTACCTAGGTAGGTACTACGCGTTTCTGCATAAACTTACATAGATCGCTTGGATTACAAGTGCGAGCCAAGCGAACTCAACTAGCCGTTATTAGAAACCCTTCCCTGCCGGAGTCTGTGTTTCCTGATAGCTTTACAGTGTGCCATCTACTCTATGACATACCACGACTGCAAAAAAACACTAACTGAATGGCTCAAGAGTAAAAGTTACGAAGAAACCGAAGATATCTTACACAAGTTCACATAACTAAGAAACACATATAATTTGTACACATACACACCACACCCACACACCGTCGCGCTACACATACCACATATTCCACACACATCCCGACACCTACACAAACACACACTTACACACAAACAAACCCACACACATGCACACTCACAAACATATTCTACACCCAGTGCGCTCTGTGTGCTGTATGTATGTTAATTAGTCTTAAATTAATCTTTTTGCTTATTTCTCACGCATCTGTAGAATAAGTAAACTGGAGGAGCGGAACCACCTAATACAAGCAAATCTTTGCTTAAAAGGTGACTCCAAACCTAACATAGTTATATCCTAAAGTGAAGAAATAAACATTTTTATTTTTATTTTTTATTATTTTATTAGCTACAACCTGGGAGTCTTTAAGTCAAGAGTGAATAGGTTATTTCTAGGCAAGCGTGCTCCATCTTCGACCACATCCTCGCTTACCATCAGGTGTGATAGTGGTCAAATGCGTGCCTATCTATAGCAAAAAAAAACCTAACCTGTCAATCATGTTTTAAAATACCACATGTTTTTTTACTTATTTTGAAAGTGGGGGGTGCCAGTGCCCCCTTGAACCCCCTTCTGGCGTCCATGAATACAAGCTTGTTATTATGTCATGTTTGTGGTTCATAACAGTCATAAACGTTTATAGGTTTCATCTTGCTTATAGGTTCCATATTGTGAATCTCTTCGATGAAGATATCCCGTATATGCGTATATCCCCTGCTTGAACGTAATAAGGTCGTTTATCGCGGTTAAGTCTGAGATGAATCTGTATTTCATTTTATGAAACTGTTCGTCTTCTTGATGGAAAATCGTTTACGCGTCTTTGCATTTCTATTTTGATCTAAGCTCCTTAGAACGCTTGACATTTACCTATCTTTCACAGATATTTTGGATTCTGTTTGAAATTGGTACTTAATGCTACTTAATCCTAACAACAAAGTTCTTAGGTCGAAATTCTTATTCGTAGAAAACGGTTTGGCGTTTAGGTTCCTTGGGCAGTCTAGTGGGGCTCTTGCTCGCGTACCCTGTTTTTTCCCGTTCCTGTGGGAATATCGAGAAAGTCTATCTTAGTACTCTCCTACACTTCCCAAGGAACCTATATGTCAAATTTGGGACCTGTAGACCCCTTCTTAGTAGTTTCGGCTGTGCGTTGTCTGTCAGTTATTAACGGAATAATCTATATCTATACTAATATATATAATAAGCATATAAAAAAAAAAAACAAACGAATTTTTTTAATGTATTTTTTATTTGTAGATATTAATCGAAGTAATCACCCATGCAATCAATGCATCTTTGCCAACGCAGTGGCAGTTTATTGATGCCCTTCTTAAAGAAATCAGCTGGACGGGAGGCAACAAATTCTTCAAAGGCATTTTGTACTGCCTCTCGGGTATTGAATTTTTTTCCCGCCAAGAAGTTATCCAAATTCTGGAAAAAGTAGTAGTCTGTAGGCGCAGGGTCTGGTGAGTAGGGCGGATGACGGAGAGCTTCCAAACCCAGTTCTTGCAACTTGGAGACCGTCTGCTGTGCAGTATGAGGTCGCGCATTGTCGTGCAGGAGCAGCGGAGACGAGCGATTGACCAATGCTGGTTGGAGATGTGCCAGCTTCTCCATCATTGTGTTCAGTTCTTCACAGTACACATCTGCAGTAATGCTCACCCCGTTTGGTAAGAAGCTGTGATGAATCACACCGGCGCTAGACCACCAAACAGTGATCATCACTTTTCTAGGGGTAAGTTTTCGTTTAGGGCATTGTTTAGGTGCTGAACCAGGATCCAACCAACTTGCTGAGCGCTTGCGGTTATCAAACAGAATCCATTTTTCATCGCAGGTAACAATGCGGTTCAAAATTCCTTCATTTGTGTGTCTGTTGAGCAGTGCAAGGCACGTCTCGACGCGTACTTCGCGCTGGCGATCATTAAGTTCGTGGGGCACCCGTTTGTCAAGCTTTTTTACCTTGCCAATTTGACGCAAATGAACCAATATTGTTTTGACGCTAACGTCGAAAGCTGCTGCTAATTCAACCGTAGATTGTGTATCATCAGCTTCGACAATCGCCTTTAATTCATCATTGTCGACCAAAGTCTTCGGACGACCGCGAGGTTCACATTTTTCAGGTCAAAATTTCCAGAACGGAAGCGAGCAAACCAATAACAGGTGGTGCGTTGGTTTGTAGTGTTAGCTCCGTAAACGTCGTTGATGTTGCGTGCCGCTTGTGCCACGTTGCTGCCACGACGGTATTCATATTCCATAATTACTCGATTTTTTAACGTATCCATGATGACGAAAAAGATTGAAATGCGATGAAAATGTAACACTAATCAATAAACAAATGACTACTTTTGGAAAAAAAAACCATGTTTTTAAAATAAAATTAATTTGAAATTAGAATTCTTAGCCAAACAAAAATTATTTTGATTTGAAATGGCCAGTACTGCAGAACGGCAATTTCATAAGTAAAGACCTAATATATAAAGCTGGAGAGTTTGTTTGTTTGTTTGCTTGAACGCGCTAATCTCAGGAACTACTGGTCCGATTTGAAAAAGTTCTTTCAGTGTTAGATAGCTCATTTATCATAATATTCGTATAATATATCATCACGATATCACGGCTAAGACCAATAGGAGCGGAGCAAACGAAGTTGCGCGAGGCAACTAGTTTTATATACCTACCTAATTATACCTATATGATTAGTTCACCCGCGCAACTTCGTCTGCGTCACAATTGTCATTACTGCTCCGCTAGTATTGGTCTTAGCGTGATGATATATAGCCTATAGCCTTCCTCGATAAATGGGCTATCTAAAACTGAAAGAATTTTTCAAATCAGACCAGTAGATCCTGAGATTAGCGCGTTCAAGTAAACAAACAAACAAACTCTTCAGCTTTATATATTAGTACCTATAGAGTATAGATTGATTCAGCTTGTCTAGTATTTTTTTTTTTTAATGTCTCGTATGTTTTATTGTAAACCAGGGAAGTGCAAGTGCCCTTGCATACCCCTTCCAGTTTACTCAATCTTAAATTCTACAACTCAATTTGTTACTCGACTACTCCTTACAAATAAACTGCTAAAGTTAGGAACACAGGACTTATTCTATTCTGAAGTAGAAGTTCCAACACAGTCATGTAGTTTTCAACATAAACTCAATTCAGGTTCAGTGCCAAGAGGTTCTTATGTAATATATCCGTTCCCGAAATGATACGTGACCTGAAAAGGAGAATTAGTTTTTTTTGGGGTAGTAAAGGGCTGTTAAAAAAGCTATACGATCGTCGTTTTTTAAACTCCTTTCAAGGGTTCTATTTCTAAATCGGTGAAGATTCCATTGTTAAACCTCATCATTTGCCTAGCCTTTTTCCAACTATATTGGGATCGGCTTCCATTCAAACTGGATTTTACCTGAATACCAGTATTTTATGTGGAGCGGCTGCCTACCAGACCTCCACAACCCATTAACTGGGTAACACGGTAAGTACTCCTTAGCAAGACTGGTGTCAGATTTTCTGGCATCTGACTGTCCGTGTGCTATCAGGAATTAATTAATTTTCTTCTTAATTGCTAGCAGGGACCAGAAATTAAGAATTTAAATTAGCCTGTGTTAATCTAAAATTAAACTTAGGTATATCATATGGATATTCAAAACTTGTTGCATAGATATTCTTTGCAACTAAAAGTAACGAGCATTGATATAAACTTAAAATCAGTTTGCATGAATGTTATTTTTGAGGTAAAAATATTGAAATTTTAAACCTTTAGCGAATCGTATCTTGGTCCTTGTGGACCACAGGTTGGGAACTATTGATTTATATTGTGCGTAACTTCGGATTTATCTAACGATGCACTCCATGACGATGTGCTGAGACTCTGAGAGTATTCACCCGCAAGTAAAAAAAAACTGTCAAGTGTGAGTCGGACTAGCACACGAAGGGTTCCGTATCATAAACCTTAATTTTTATTATTGGTTGTTATAGCGGCAATAGAAATACACTTGTCAATCTATGAAAATTTGTCTACCTTTTATATTTCTTGAGGTCTCGAATCTCGATATGAACAGCCACCCAACCACTTACCGACTCTGCCAAGCGCAGCTTAACCTTCTCTTCAGCCTTGCACCGGATCCAATGTACCAACGAGCCTTATCGTTAGTGGAGCAGAAAGACCAACACGAGCGACCGCGATCGATACCAATATGTTTTGATTTTTATGTTGTTCCTGTCTGACACACAACTCAATGGTTTTAATTGGATTTCTACAGTGCCATGTCCGCCCGATATTATGACATCCTATATTTTGTATGATCTAGGTATGTCGTGCTCTTATTTACGACTGGCCCGCGACTTCATCTGCGTCAAACACGTTAAACAGCGGAATTTCATTGGATTTTTCAATTACTCAGAATGGAAGAAAAAAACGTGTTGCACCGACCCCAAGTAACCTGGGATAAGGGCAGGAAGATGATAATGAATCGCTATTATCGAATAGCTTAGATTTTACTCGCGACTTCGTACGCGCATATCCCGTTTTTTCCGTTCCCGTAGAAATTTCGGGAAATCTTCCAGTCAAACCGGATTCAGTTGAATACCAGTGTTTTACGTGGAGCGGCTGCCTACCAGCTGGAGTCAGATTTACTGGCTACTGACAATCCGTAACGACTGCCAGATCTACAAATGACAGCCGGGACCTACGGCTTAACGTGCTTTCCGAGGCACAGAGGAAACTTGGTATGTTAAGATGGTCACCCATCCACAGACCAACCTTGGCAAGAGTTGCTTAACCTTCAAGATCGACCCGTGCGGCTGTTATTATTTAGCCACGAGCTCCTCAACTCATTCAGTCAGTCAGTCACTCAGTAACGCAAGAGTTTTATATATATATACATATATTGATTACCAATAGTTTGACTTACTCATATTTTATTATTATTCCATAACCGTAGCTTGATAATCCTGTCGACTGTCTGATCTGGAATAGTTTCGTATTAATAATTCAGGACGGGCCTAGATTGACGAACTTGAATTTCATCTGGGATAAACGGGAATCTGAAATTAACACTTTAACTTGAATCAACTTTTAAGATATCAAATTATTAACGCTTCAATTAAGAACGTCCAATTTATAAATGTTCTCTGATTTTATAACCTGCGTAAAACAGTGAAAGCTATTATGAATTTTGAAAGTCCTGTGAAATGTTGCTAAATTTAAATTGGATTTCGAAATCCATTTGTTTCATCTTAAAACGGTCGAAAACTGTGTCAGTGTCAACTGTACCTACCTACTGGTTCAATTTCTCAAGAAAGTAGGTAAGTATAGTCCCCGACACGAGAAGCTATATTTTGTGATCACACGTTCAATAGGGAAGATGCAAATACAGAATTTATGAGAATTTTGTCAGTAAAATGATAAAAAAGTATAAATAAAGACCATTGCAACGTTTTTATTTTGGTTAGTATCGATTTTTAACAAAAGTAATGAATTAAAGTAACGTGAAACGGAACGTATTTAAAAACAACAATCAGCGTTTGGTGACGTATCTGCTGTTATGCCAACGAAAAGGCAACCTTAAGTCTTTGAGTTAGGAGTTTAGGACAGTTCTTGACCAGTGATAGACACGAGTAACGTCATCGTCCGTTTTCGAGCGAACCTTTAAACTGTCGGTTTCAAAACGCAATTTTGGCAATAAATTAAAGCGTTTTCATTTCTTATTTATGAGGTGGTCTATTCTAGATGGAGTTCTTTAAAATTAAAGCAAAAATGGAAATATTGCATGTTCCCTATTGTTTCAAATGTTTGTTCCTTGAGTCACGCTCACGCGTTCCTGTACTAAAAAGCTAGAGACAAACTGGTCCCACTTACGCAACGTATGCCGTTGCATACGTTGCGTACGTGGGACCAGTTTCATTGAGTCTAGATATCATAATGCCTTTATGATATCTGGACTATAGATTTTGTATGAAAAACTAAGCAATAGAGACACACTTATCGTATGCAACGCAACATGCGATACGATACGATACAAAAGCGTTGCAGACGTCTGGTCTGGTCCCACGTACGCAACGTATGCCGTTGCATACGTTGCGTACGTGGGACCAGTTTCATTGAGTCCAGATATCATAATGCCTTTATGATATCTGGACTATAGATTTTGTATGAAAAACTATGCAATAGAGACACACTTATCGTATGCAACGCAACATGCGATACGATACGATACGATACAAAAGCGTTGCAGACGTTGCGTACGTAGGACCAGTGTGACTCTCGCTTAAAAATTAGACGACAGCTCCTTATATCGATAATGTATAACCCAACCAAGTGAAATTGATCGTTAGTTTCGTATTACACGAATGTTACTTTGAGTTAATTGAACTTGGTTGCGCAACATAACTTGGTAGAAGTTCTTTGTTTACAGAATTTATAGCGTCTCGTGACGGGGACTTTAGCTATAGTTTATAAGATACAAGCTTATGTTTGCCAGGTAAAGTTTTGGTCTTTTCACCCTCCATCTTAATAGATAAAGACGTCCTCCCGTGAGCTCGGGGCCGAATCTATGGTGTCGCTTCGGCCCATCAGCCAGCTATTGAATAAGCTGCCTTGTGGATTGTAGGTACCTATTTCTTTATAGGCATAAGGTCATTGTGTTGGGGGTGTATGGGGTCCGTTGCCATCTTAAAGACCCAAGCCAACCTCACCTGCTAGCGGTGCACCCTGCTGTCCAACGGACGAGGCTCTGGCGAACCTGGTTTTCCTCTCGTAGGGTTGTGGGGGTCTGACGGCTGGTCGCCCCACGTAAAACCAACTTCAGTCATATGTATGGACAGAAACAAGTTAGGTAAGGGTACTCGGTCTAGGGCATCGCCGCATAACGACGCGCAGGCACATCGCCCTAAACCTGCGATAAGTGGGCTAGGGCTACCGTGTCAAGTACGGGCACGGCTAAAGAGGATAGTACCCAAGAAGAAGTTCCGCTTTGCCACCTGGAACATTGGCTCCCTAACCGGACGTTGCCAGGAACTCGCAGACGTACTTGCGAAGCGTCGGGTCCAGTGCGCCTTCCTTCAGGAGACGCGCTGGAAGGGAAATAAGTCACGTGACATCGGGCAGGGGTACCGGCTAGTGTACGCCGGATCACCAACGGGTAGGGGCGGAGTGGCCGTGGTGTTGTCTAAGGACCTTCAGGATGGACTCCTTGAAGTAGACCAATGCAGCGACCGGCTGATGCGAGTTAAGGTGCTGTTCGAAGGGTTGGTAACAAACCTAATCAGCGCCTATGCTCCTCAGACTGGTTGCTGTGAGTCTGAAAAGGAGGCCTTCTGGGATGAGTTCGAGTACGTATTACGCGCTATTCCGAATTTCGAAGGTGTTTTGGTTGGGGGGGATCTCAACGGTCACGTAGGTCAGTTTGCTGGAGAGTACGGACGTGTTCACGGTGGTTTTGGTTATGGCCAGCTAAACGCAGAGGGAGTCAATATACTTAGCACCTGCGCTGTGTCTGACCTAGTCATCGCGAACACATTCTTTCAGAAGAAGCCCCAGCATCTTATTACGTACCGTAGTGGTGCCTACTGAACCCAAATAGATTACCTGCTGGTGCGACGGTGCAACATTGGCAAGGTTACCAACTGCAAAATCATCCCAGGCGAAAGCCTAACGGCTCAACACCGCCTCCTTGTCCTGGACTTTGCGGTTGTACCGAAGAAGAGAGTGATCGAGAAACGCAAACCCCGCACTAAGTGGTGGTTGTTTGATGGTCCTAGGCAATCGGACTTCATCGCGGAGGTCGAGCATGTCGAGATCAGTGCTCCGCATGAGTCCGCTCAAGAGATCTGGAGTAGGATCCATTCAGCAATCACCGATGCGGGTAAGCGCGTCCTTGGCACTTCTCGTGGTGGCCGCACCATAGAAAAGGAGACGTGGTGGTGGGATGACGGGATGCAGGAGGCGACTCGGAAGAAGAAGGTTTTATTTAAACAGTGGCAAGGGTCCAACTCTCCTGACAGGGAGGCATATGGAGCGGCTAAGCGCGCTTGCAAAAAAGCTGTAGCCAGAGCCCGCAGCAAAAGTCTGGCGCCCTCATACGACAAGCTGGAAACTGCGGAGGGGCAAAAGCTTATTTTTAAGCTGGCGCGTGCCCGGGAGAAAGCTACACGAGACATTAGCAAATGTCTCTGTGTAAGGGACGCCCAGGGTAAGCTGCTCTACGATGCCCCCTCTGTTAAGGAGAGATGATGTACATACTTCGCGGAGCTGTCTAACAAACAGCATCCCCATAACCTTCCTCCCGAACCGCCTCCTAACCTTGGACTTATTTCCCCTATTTCCCCCGTCGAAACCCGCATTGCTCTTCGCCACATGAAGAACCGGAAAGTGGTCGGGCCTGACAATGTGCCAATTGAAGTGTGGAAGGCGATGGGCCCACATGCTGTGGACCTTCTGACGGATCTTTTTAACCGCATCCTGATCACCAAGGAAATGCCGAACCAGTGGCGATTTAGCCTGATTATCCCTGCTTACAAAGGCAAAAGTAGCGTACAGGATTGTAGTAGCTACCGCGGTATCAAGATCATGTGCCACACCATGAAGCTCTTCGAGCGCATCATTGACACACGGCTCCGTAGCGAATGTACTGTCTCTGAGTGTCAATATGGCTTCCGGGTAGGTAACAGCACCATGGACGCAGTGTTCGCCTTACGGAATCTGGCTGAGGCTTACAGAGAGAGAAGGAGAGCTTTGCATATGGCCTTTTTAGACCTGCAGAAGGCCTTCGACTATATACCTCGGCAGTCCATCTGGTGGGCACTGCGCTTCAAGGGCGTTCCCGAGGCCTATATTGACATTATCAGAGACATGTACCGCGATTCCGTTTCCTCTGTCCAGACCGCTGTTGGCGAATTGAATGGCTTCCCAATATCTGTTAGCGTTCACCAAGGCTCGGCTCTTAGCCCGTTCTTGTTTAACGTAGTGTTCGATGTAGTTACGGCAAACATCCAAGATCAGCCTCCATGGCTAATGATGTATGCCGATGACATCGCCCTCGTTAATCAGAACAAAGCCCATCTTGAGCGCAAATTCAACAATTGGAAGGACACGCTTGAAAACGGTGGTCTGAGACTAAGTGTGGCGAAGACTGAGTACATATCCTGTGGCAGCACGGATTCAAACACCATCCGAATAGGTTCGGACCTGATCAGAAAGTCCGATACGTTCAGGTACCTTGGATCCATGCTGCACGAGTCTGGCATCGTGGACGACGATGTCCAAGCATGTATTGGCGCGGCTTGGGCGAAGTGGCGCGAGGTAACGAGCGTTGTACCTATACGACCGCAAAATGCCTCCGAAGCTCAAGGGGCAGATATATAAATGCATCATTCGGCCTGTCCTACTGTACGGGGGCGAGTGTTGGCCAGCACTAAGCAGATACACCCAGGAGCTTCGCGTCACGGAGTTGAAGATGCTGAGGTGGATGAGTGGCGTAACGCGATCCTATCGCATACGCAACTCTTACATCCGAGGTAGTCTTGGTGTCCGTGACGTGGGGGAAAAACTGCAAGAGTGTCGTCTGCAATGGTATGGCCACATCATGCGTCGCCCTATGGAGTACGTTGGTCGGAGATGCATGAATATGGCTGTTCTTGGGGCTAGGCCCCGTGGTCGCCCCCGCAAGCGCTGGCTGGACGTCATCAAGTCCGACATGAGAGCCAATGGCCTGACTGAGAAGGATGTTCAAGATCAGGCAAAGTGGAGGAAGCTAAGTAGGAAGGCGGACCCTGGCAATAGCCGGGATTAACGCCAGGTGGAAGAAGAAGATAATGTCATTGTGTTATTAGAGAACGTCTTTATCATGGACGCGTTACTTCCAAAGGTTTGTCTGGCTTTGGCTGGCATATTGACTTGATAGCTTGCGGCTTTTATTTAAACAACTAGGTATGGCTACTTTTTTACACGAAAGTTTATAAAAAAAATGGTATCTTTCATATTTTCGTGCCGTTAATATCTACCAACATATTAATCAATATCTATATATACTAATATATAAAGCTGAAGAGTTTGTTTGTCTGTTTGCTTGAACGCGCTAATCTCAGGAACTACTGGTCCGATTTGAAAAATTCTTTCAGTGTTAGATAGCCTATTTATCGAGAAAGGCTATGCCTCTAAGTTCATGTAGTTCGAAAGAATGAATATTTCAGAAATAATCATTCTTTCGAACTACATGAACAAAGAGGGCAATATAGACGATTAGAATGGTTATAATTCTTTAGATAAATACGCGTTACGGTCGCGGATCGCATTTGGTCCACATACAGCTTCACACTGACCGGCAAATTGCAAAAAACATAAAAATATTTGAATTTCGCGGGCTACCCTGGAGCATTCACCTTAATGTATTATGAAGCTGAAGAGTTTGTTTGTTTACTTGAACGCGCTAATCTCAGGAACTACTGGTCCGATTTGAAAAATTCTTTCAGTTTCAGATACCCCATTTATCGTGGAAGGCTACAGACGAAGTTGCGCGGGTCAACTAGTTCATTTATAGAACTCTTCCGTTACTGGTTACTGACTGACTGATTGACTGACAGACAACGTACAGCCGAATCTACTGGTCGTAGGAAGCTGAAATTTGGCATATAGGTTCCTTGTGTAGAGTAGGGAGAGTCATCATCTGCCTAGCCTTTTCCCAACTATATTGGGGTCGGCTTCCAGTCAAACCGGATTCAGCTAAATACCAGTGTTTTACGCCGAGCGGCTGCCTACCAGACCTCCACGATCCATTAACTGGGTAACACGGCACTTCTTGGCAAGACTGGAGTCAGATTTAGTGGCTTCGGACAATCCGTAACGACTGCCAAAGATCTACAAATGACAGCCGGGACCAACGGCTTAACGTGCTTTCTGAGGCACGAAGGAAACTCGGTATGTTAAGATGGTCACCCATCCACAGAACAACCTCGGCAAGCGTTGTTGGCTGTTATTATTTAGCCACGAGCTCCGGGGAGAGTAGGGAGATTAATTTACCTAAATTTCCACAGGAACGGGAGAAAACGGGATATGCGAGTACGAAGTCACGGGCAAAAATAGTACAATATATTTCATTAAGGCTGTAAATTCATCATAAAGTCGCTGTTATATTCTGTGAGTGCGTCAGATATAATAGGTTCTAAGTATTTTTTGTACTTTGCTTTTGTACTGTATTTTGGGTGTTTTATTTTCCTTTGTGCTTATACATCAGAGTTCCTTAGACTCAAAATTATACATTTAACATAGCTACTCTTCTTTGAATAAAATATAAAAAAAGAGGTTAAAGTATTATACGTCAAGTAAAATTTAAAAAACGTGATGTTTTGGTTTTGAAATGGATCTAGATTTCAGGCTTTGTTATATCACGGTTGTTTTTCATTTATAAAGCAAATATTATGTTTACAAAGCTACAATTAATTATTAAATTCTGACCTATTTTAATTGAGCCATCTAATAGGATTGCGTTAATTAAATAAGTTTATTGTAGAATCCAAAATTATTAGAGTTTAAAATAACTTGAACTAATTCTCTTAAAGACCTCCTTATCCCAGAAATTAAGGCCTTGTTGTAAAATAAGTTGCTTTGAACAAGCAAGCTCTGATTTTTTGTTGTCGTTGAAGGTTAATTAAAATGATTACTGAATAAAGATAGGAAATTTGAATAAAACTGGGTGTTAGCACCTTTTGAACGTCAACGTTTACACAAATGGAACGTAAGGCACTGGCGGTCCGAGGTAAAATGTTAACCCGTAGATTTTCTTGTTGTGCGGATCAAGTCATAATCACCTTGTTCAAGGCGTTTTGGCAAGTTTTGTACGCGGGAGGTCTATGGTCTATACACAATAATGTTTTCAGGATGCTGTTGAAACTGCCCCGTTTTTGTAGCGCATCGGAGATGTGTGTTCAGAACTGAAAAATCCATAGGGCCAGACACCCGAAAAAATGACTTTTTCATGAAATCTTGACATTTTAGGATTATACCGACTTATGGAGTGTGAGTAAAATATTACTGATTTTAATGGTTATCATTCTGAAAATACATAATTCTTACGCCCGCGAATCATACTTTAATCAACATATAACCTAATACTTACTTGCAAATTGCAAAAAACGTAAGAAAATTTGAATTTCGCGGGCTACCTTTTTTTTTTTAACGGGGGAAGGGCGGGCGGAGGGGTCTGTCAGTTTCTTACTGACTAAAACCACCCCGGTGTTCCATCTCTCACCTACTCCGGGGATCGCGAGAATTTATTTTCGCGGGCTACACTTTTTTTTTTTGTAACGGGGCGAAATCCTCATGGATGTCCTCCACCCTGGGGCGGGCGGAGGGGTCTAAAACTTAAGACCTTAAGCTCAGCTGTAACGCTTGCTGCCACTAGACCAACGAGGTACTACCTACGTTTACAGAATCCATTATTTTGCCATTACATTTCAGAATTTGTTTGGGAACGAAATTATCGTAGCTTTGTTTAACTTAAACGTTGTATACACATCATTTAGTATCATAACTTTAGGTGCCTATTTACAAAGGAATATGTAATACGAGTTTAATGGGTAGTGATGCTTGCTCAAAATTTTAATTAAACCTAAATTGTATTACGTGTCTACTTTAAATTGCTTGATGTTAGGGCAATTAGTAGATCATAATTCATATCTAATTAAATTAAATCATTTACCGTATTCTGAGAAATCAGCAGTAAGCTCAGTACAATTTTAATCTATACTTACTAATATATGAAGCTGAAGAGTTTGTTCGTTTGTTTACTTGAACGCGCTAATCTCAGGAACTACTGATCCGATTTAAAAATTCTTTCAGTGTTAGATAGCCCATTTATCGAGGAAGGCTATAGGCTATATATATCATCATGCTAAGACGAATAGGAGCGGAGCAGTAATGACAATTGTGACGCAGACGAAGTTGCGCGGGTCAGCTAGTTAAGTAGATATACTGAGTTTTATTCCAAGGTCAAACACATGCTATGTGTTTGTCAGCCCGAAGTTTGGCTTTGCACCCTGTTACTGATGATAGCCTTGCCCCATATTATAATGGGACTTATCATCATCATCTGCCTAGTCTTTTCCTAACTATATTGGGGTCAGCTTCCAGTCAAATCGGAATTAGCTGAATGCCAGTATTATTAGTGTAGCGACTGCCTATCTGGCCTCCACAACCCAGGGACTCGGTAACACGGTATAGGTAATAATTCTTGGCAGATTGGTCTGAGATTTTCTGACTTTTTAACAAACTTCTTCAAAAAGGAGGAGGTTCTATGTTCGGCTGTATGTATTTTTTTTTCAACGATTTCTCCGCCGAATTCTGGCCGATTTAAAAAATATTTTTTTTTATTCGGAAGCCTATACTCCTGAGGTGGTCTCATTGTCACCAAGTTAGAATCTGATGATGGTATCCCATTAAAATCGAGGGAAACCCTCAAATTTTATAAGCACAAACTTTCTAACGCAATTCAGATATTTGTGCATGGTAATCGTCATTTCATGTTGCTGAGCTGATGATGGAAGGTATAAGTCAAGATCTGATGACGGGATCCCATGAAAAATGTTTGTTCAGCGATATTTTCGCCAATTTTTAACCGATTTGGATGATTCTTTTTTGTTTAGAAGAGTATTTTCCCATTTCAATTTGGTGAAGATCTGATGAAGAACTTCGGAGGTAGGCAACGGAACTCTTTAATAAATTATAGCAAATGGATCGGGATTTCTGAAATCGCATGTCTGTTGATTGTTTACACCAGTTCAAAACATAACATCACGCCGGCACGCTGTACTTGTGCTTTCACTTTTTAGTGGCGTACCACTAACAAGTGAAAAAAAAAATATACAATCCGTAACGACGCAAATGACAGATAGGCAATGACGGATAAAGCTACAGAACGCGTTTCCCGAGATTTATAGTGATTGTAGCACTGCTTACTATAATTGTTTAAAATATTATTTTATATTTTTTTTCAAACAAGGTAACATTAGTTATTAGCTACTTTTTGTTTTAATATGGATTATATTTTCATAGTTAAAAAATATAATTTCGGACGAAAACGTATCAGTTACTCTCTGTTTTACGGAATTATTTTTGGTGTATTACTATATGAAACATAATTAATTGAATTAAGCATTCCAAAGTCGAAGATAAAGTTGCACCATAAACATTTTTATCAATTACTAAATTATTATATCTTCGATGTAACAAAGCATCCAAAAGATGCTTAAAGTAAAATTTTATGAAACTTCCTTTGCAAAGATTGCGGGTTTTTACTTATTAATGTAAACAAATTGGAATATTTATTTAAAGAAAACTTTCTGGGCCATATTTTTTTTTAAATTTGTTATATCTAAACTATATCAAGAAAAAATGTGAAACACTTCCGTACCTCGGCATGTTAGTTAAGATGGTCGCCATTCCACCGACCAACACGGGACTTCAAATAAAATCGAAACTCCGTCCAAGTGCGCGTCGGACTCTCACACGAAGGGTTCCCATACAAAAAAAAAAAATCACGTTATTTGTATGGGAGCCGCCCCCTCTTTAAATTTTATTATTGTTGTTACATCGGCATAAGAATTACAGACGGACGGACTGGCAACGGAGGCCTAGTAATAGTACCCATCGGGTACGGAACACTAAAAAAGAAGTGGTTGTTCTTACCATCCATCTGCCTAGCCTTTTCCCAACTATATTGGGGTCGGCTTCCAGTCAAACCAGATTCAGCTGAATATCAGTGTTTTACGTGGAGCGGCTGCCTACCAGACCTCCACAACCCATTAACTGGGTAACACGGTACTTCTTGGCAAGACTGGAGTCAGATTTTACTGGCTTCTGACAACCCGTAACGACTGCCAAAGATCTACAAATGACAGCCGGGACCAACGGCTTAACGTGCTTTCCGAGGCATGGAGGAAACTCGTTATGTTAATATGGTCACCCATCCACAGACCAACCTTGGCAAGCGTTGCTTAACCTTAAAGTTCGACCCGTGCGGCTGTTATTATTTAGCCACGAGCTCCTCAAGTGGTTGTTCTTACCACTTCTGGGAATTCAAGCATGAAGTTGTTATGTTTTACAAATACATAATATCTCGTACGCAACGAGTCTTTTCGTGGCATAACAACAAAGTTTTATTTTAGCTCAACTTAATTTCCATTCCATTTAAGTTTTTAATCTGTTATCTCCTCATCGTTTAGCTTCGTGTCGACGCGACTTGTTTTGATCGCAACATGGTTAATTTCATAAGAACTGGATAAAGTTGCTTCTGCCTTTAATTTCGTTTTCTAACTTGTTGAGCTTTTGTTTGTGACGTTTCTATTTACGAGGAGCGTGGGTTGAATTTAAACATGTAAAAAATATTTATAAAGTAACTGCCTACTTATTTTGTCGATTCCGGGTGTTATCGTTTACCGAGGAAAGCATGCCTATCATATCTATATCTATACTAATATACATATAAAGCTGAAGAGTTTGTTTGTTTGTTTGCTTGAACGCCCTAATCTCAGGAACTACTGGTCCGATTTGAAAAATTATTTCAGTGTTAGTTAGCCCATTTATCGATCATCACGCTAAGACCAAAAGTAGCGAAGCAGGCGAAGTTGCGTGGGTCAACACGCTTATTATATGGGAGCTGTTCTAAATCCATATTCATATACAGGGCGTCCTAAAGCTTTGCCCCATGGAGGGAAAGTACCATTATCTATGGAAAGTACCTTAAATAGTAGATAGAAAAATCTACTGAATGAAGACTTCATTTTTATTTTAATAACAATTTGAACTGCATTCAAATAATTTAAAATAATCGCCGGTCTGAACTGGGAAACGAACCCGCTAAATGTGAGTAAAAAATAACCTGTAATTTCAAGAAAGGCTCAATCAGATATATTTATTTCTTATAAATAACATAGCTTTTAAATTTTAACAAGTACAAGACATCATCTCATCTCATCTGCCTAGCCTTTTCCCAACTATATTGGGGTCGGCTTCGAGTCAAGCCGGATTTAGCTGAATATCAGTATTTTACGCGGAGCGGCTGCCTACCAGACCTCCACAACCCATTTACTGGGTAACACGGTACTTCATGGCAAGACTGGAATCAGATTTACTGGCTTCTGAATGTAACGACTGCCAAAGATCTACAAATGACAGCCGGAACCAACGGCTTAACGTGCTTTCCAAGGCACGGAGAAAAATCGGTATGTTAAGATGGTCACCCATCCTTAGACCAACCTTGGCAAGCGTTGCTTAACTTTGAAGATCGACCCGTGCGGCTGTTATTATCTAGCCACGAGCTAGTACAAGTTCAAGAGAACATTTAAAAATATTGAAGAAGTAGCTCTGGCATTAAGGGAATCGGGTATTTTTGGAACGATGGATAAGGATTTTGTAAATAAATAAATCTATAAAAGAAAAGTATTCGAACAGTATGAGTGAATGTTCAATGAAGTACCTATAAGTGTTTCTACGACCGTTTCAGCACTTACCTACATTTCTTATAAGAAATGAATAATTCATTGACCCGTATGAATGTTTCAATCACTCCTATCAACCCGCATGATGTCCCAAAGGATAGCTAGTGTCCCTTGCTGTAGTCAATACCTTCTTTTTTAAGGATGGGAAATCATCAAATGACTTCTTCCGCTTTGGGCGGAGCGGAAGGGAGTGTCAGACTCTTACTGACTAAAACCCATCCATGTTCCTCCTAATGCCCTTTGCGTTCCAGGGTACGGTGACTCTTTCGAACGGATTCCGTACCCCGGCAGGCGCTGGCCCTAGCGGGCCCCGTCTCCCATGCTGACAGCTTTTTGAGGCGCGCTTGGATGGAACACAGCACGCCGCCGTCGACACGGGGCTGTAGTCAATACCTAAGTAGGGTTCTAATGGATTGTGTATTGGATACTGATGTATTCCGAAGCCTTGTGCAATCTTTGAGCCCAAAGTGTAGTTAGATTTATCATCGTCATCATATCGGATGAAAGACGTCTACTGCTGGACATAGGCCTACCCCATGTTTTGCCACAACGACCGGTCCTGTCTTGTATCTATCTGTCTTAAACTTATTGTATAGAAACTCCATATCTAAGCATATTTTTTGTGTAGGTACCTAACCTACTTTAGTTTGTATTGAAGAACTTGCGTTGATAACAACGACAATCTCGGGCAACACAGGACCGGTTGCTGTTGCGAAACTTGGGGGAGGCCTGTGCCCAGCAGTGGACGTCTTTCGGCCGATATGATGACGATAATGATGATGATGATGATGATGATGAAGATGAAGTAACACTTCGAAGCAAGCGTGCACAGCACCAATTTGATTGTCAAGCGTTATTATACTCCGGGGGAAACCACAATGTCTTTCGCATGCTTTGCTGTCTTTAAGATCCAGTAGTTCACCAAGCACAAACCATCTGGTCAGGGGAACCTCTATTTTCTAAAGATTATGTGGAATTTCACAACCAGTTTCTCGTTAGACTGAATAATTATTAATGGATGCTCCTATTCGTAAGCTTCTGTGTACTCTTTCCTCTTTAGAGGTTTTAAAAGAGACAAAAGAATTTCTCGACATTCTGTTTCTGTTGAAAAATAGCAAGCTCAATGGTTACAGCCTAAAGCCCTGAGGCATTCTCAGCATACCACCCCACACCACACATGTAGTACGCTATATTCGGTACTCGTGTAACGCCGCGTGTTGCAAAGAGTTTTCCCAACCCAGTTCCGTATTTATTGCGTTTCAGGAGCCGTTCCCAAATGGTTCGCAAATGGTGTACTAAAGCGTGCGTACAAAACTGTTTGCAATAGCTATAATGTTACAATGTACCTACATAATAGCCTGTTGTGCTCGTATTGTGTATTATGTGTATATGAACATCGTAAACCACAGAGTTAGGGTGCCAGAATCTTGTCTGACAGAGGCAGATTGATACTTTCGTACGAAAAAATCTTGTGAACGTTTCCGAACACTTAGAATAAGAACACAAAACTGCTGTTAGGTCTTTACCTATGAAATTGCCGTTCTGCAGTACTGGCCATTTCAAATCAAAATAATTTTTGTTTGGCTAAGAATTCTAATTTCAAATTAATTTTATTTTAAAAACATGGTTTTTTTTTCCAAAAGTAGTCATTTGTTTATTGATTAGTGTTACATTTTCATCGCATTTCAATCTTTTTTGTCATCATGGATACGTTAAAAATTCGAGTAATTACGGAATATGAATACCGTCGTGGCAGCAACGCGGCACAAGCGGCACGCAACATCAACGACGTTTACGGAGCTAACACTACAAACTGTTATTGGTTTGCTCGCTTCCGTTCTGGAAATTTCGACCTGAATAATGAACCTCGCGGTCGTCCGAAGACTTTGGTCGACAATGACGAATTAAAGGCGATTGTGGAAGCTGATGATACACAATCTACGGCTGAATTAGCAGCAGCTTTCGACGTTAGCGTCAAAACAATATTGGTCCATTTGCGTCAAATTGGCAAGGTAAAAAAAGCTTGACAAATGGGTGCCCCACGAACTCAATGATCGCCAGCGCGAAATACGCGTCGAGACGTGCCTTGCACTGCTCAATAGACACACAAATGAAGGAATTTGTGTGGAATATTACATTATATATTATTATATTAATTTTGAACCGCATTGTTATCTGCGATGAAAAATGGATTCTGTTTGATAACCGCAAGCGAAAACTTACCCCTAGAAAAGTGATGGTCACTGTTTGGTGGTCTAGCGCCGGTGTGATTCATCACAGCTTCTTACCAAACGGGGTGAGCATTACTGCAGATGTGTACTGTGAAGAACTGAACACAATGATGGAGAAGCTGGCACATCTCCAACCAGCATTGGTCAATCGCTCGT
The DNA here is from genome assembly GCA_950371165.1 of Lacanobia oleracea. NCBI lineage: Eukaryota > Metazoa > Arthropoda > Insecta > Lepidoptera > Noctuidae > Lacanobia > Lacanobia oleracea. The sequence goes on from OX493386.1 coordinate 17,926,943, forward strand.
CTCCGCTGCTCCTGCACGACAACGCGCGACCTCATACTGCACAGCAGACGGTCTCCAAGTTGCAAGAACTGGGGTTGGAAGCTCTCCGTCATCCGCCCTACTCACTAGACCTTGCGCCTACAGACTACTACTTTTTCAGAATTTGGATAACTTCTTGGCGGGAAAAAAAATCATTACCCGAGAGGCAGTACAAAATGCCTTTGAAGAGTTTGTTGCCTCCCGTCCAGCTGATTTCTTTAAGAAGGGCATCAATAAACTGCCACTGCGTTGGCAAAGATGCATTGATTGCATGGGTGATTACTTCGATTAATACAAATAAAAAATACATGAAAAAAATTTTCATAGGTAGACCTATTATATGGGTATGTTACGCGCCAGAATTAAAGCTAGGTACATAACGACATTTACGTACATGTACCGCCATCTAGTATCGAATAGCGGAATTACTGAGGTCAAGATGTTTCTAGAATTTTCTATGCTAGAACATTCTCGATGTTTCGACACCAGGTCAATCGGGACCGGTATGTACCCGAACTTTCCAGAAGTTTCTATACTGGAAGGTTCTAGAAATAACTGTCGCCGATATATAAAGGGCGGACATCCGGCGACTGAGTCAGTATTGAATTAGCGATACAAGCGATAACTTCGGAAGCGATCTTCAACTGCGAATTAAGTGAAGTGAAGTATTCAGTAGTGCGATTGTGTTTTAATTAGTGGGTTTGAAGTGTTAATTACTGTTTTAAATTAAAGTGTTATTTTTGGTGGTTTAATCGGCTGTTTTTATTGTAACGAACCCCAAGCTCGTAACAATTGGTGTCAGAAGAGTGGATAATCATGCCGATTCTGCCAAAGGACGACACGGAGGGTATCCGTACCCGTAGTCAACGCCAGCAGGAGACGGACCAGAGACGTTTTGGTGGAACAACGTCGCAGACGTCGGAAGACCAGGTACCGACTATGGAAGCCGGCCCGTCCACAGCAGCTCCGGCATCATCAGCACCAGACTTTGCTGCTCTGATGATGATGCTGCAGGAGCAGACCCGCCGACAGGAGGAGCAGGCCCGCCGACAGGAGGAGCAGGCCCGCCGACAGGAGGAGCAGGCCCGCCGACAGGAGGAGCAGGCCCGACGCTTGGAAAAACAGCTGCAGCGCGACAAGGAGGAGCAGGCCCGCCGACAGGAAGAACAGATGCTTCTCATGAAGGAACTTCACGCGTCCTTCGGGAAAGACATGAAGGAGGTGAAGGATAAGGTTGCTCAGCATGACAACCGCTTGTCAGATGCTGAAACCAGGATCAGCAAGTTTGATGACGTCATTTCTGATGTGAAGAAGGAGTTGGGCAACCTTAAACTTGGAGACGGGATTGTTACTTCCGCAGCTACTACACCTTCGCTACGTGGGTTTAAAGTGCCGCCGTTCGATGGCACGTCTTCTTGGTCGGCGTACAAGATACAGTTTGAAGCTGTAATGAAGGCAAACGGGTGGAGTAAAGACCAGGCCATGACTGCCCTTACCCTAGGCCTGCGTGACCAGGCCTTAACCGTCCTGGAAGCTCTCGGTAAGGAGGTGACTTACCAGCAGCTCCTTGAGGCGTTGGAAGCCAGGTATGGTGACGCTCACCTGGAACACGTATTTCGTGCGCAGCTAAGGGATCGCGTGCAACGGAGCAGTGAGAACCTGCAGCAGTGGGCCCTTGAAGTCGAGAAGCTGGTACGAAAAGCGTACCAGTCTGTACCTGCGCTCATTGAGGGGAACTTGGTACAGACATTCATCGACGGCATCCGCGACCTCGAGGTTAGAGCTGCTGTGAGACTCGGGCATCACGGGACGCTTAAGGACGCTTTGGCCCATGCACTAGAGGTGGAAGCTGTGCGGCAGGATCATCGTTCCCACCGCGTTAGGGAGGTCGGAGCAACGGTTCGCGACCAATTTAAAGGGTACAGCCCTAGGTGCTACGGCTGTGGTGAAAGGGGCCACCTTCGATCCAGTTGCCCTAAGCGCCCTACACAGAGGGAAGATGGCAGACCATCAGAGGATAGGGCGGCTAACAACAACGCCCAGCAACAGCAGGGAAACGAGTAAAAGCCAGGACTGCGGGGCGGGTGCTGGCTGATCTACAAGGAGCCCCAAGGATTTCGATCTCACAAACCCATGACGGAAACAGCCTTATCATCAAGGGCGAGGTCAACGGAACACCATGTAAGCTGACGATAGACACTGGAGCTTCTCGCACGGTTGTCAGTTCCCAACTTATAAGTCGATTCCTTGGGGACTCTGCATACAACCAAGGACGCATAAATTTGGTAACAGCCACTGGTCAGCGTATACCCGTCCGAGGAGAGAGAGAGATGGAGTTGAAGCTAGGCAACAAAATCTACCTGCATAAGGTTGTCTTGGCCGATATAATGGACGATTGCATCCTGGGCTTAGACTTTATGAGGAAGAATCGTTGTGAGATCGACGTGAATCAAGGAGTTATGAAATGTGGACAAGAGGAACTTTTCATGGAAGGGGCTTTACCTGGAAATGTGTACAGCCTAAAGAAAATTGTTCTTCCTCCGAGATCGGAAACAGTTGTGCCGGTTAGTCTTCCTCGGAATCCTGGGCAGACTCATCGTTGCGTACTCGTGGAAAAGGTAAACGATGACCTTCCATGGAAAGTGGCACGAACTTTGGTTAGAGCCACCGACATCTCAGGAGTACGTGTGTTGAACCTTTGTGACAAGGAACAGGTGATAGAAAAAGGCACACTGATGGGCACCTGCGAGGAAGTGGATTGGTTGCGTCGATGCCAATATCTATCAACTGAGACCCTCAGCAAGGATGCACAAACGAGTGTGACCACACTTTTAGGAGACTGTCGCAGCGCTCTGTCTCAAAATGAAATGGTCAAAGCGAAGAGGATGTTACTTAAATACGCCGATGTTTTCTCTTCGAACGATGCTGACATCGGGAAGACTGGCTTAGTTCAACACAAAATAAACACAGGAGAAGAATTGCCTATCCGTCAGCGGCCAAGGAGATTACCAGTAGCACGTGAAAAGGAAGTGGAAACCATGATTGAGGGAATGGTGAAGGATGGTGTTATAGAACCTTCATCCAGTCCATGGTGTTCACCTGTAGTGTTGGTAAGGAAGAAGGACGGCAGCATGCGGTTTTGTGTTGACTATCGTCGTCTGAACGACATTACGAAGAAAGACAGCTATCCTTTGCCAAGAATTGATGACACGCTGGACATGCTTACTGGAGTAAAGTGGTTTAGCACGTTAGATCTAAAAAGTGGCTACTGGCAAGTAGAAATTGACCCAAAGGACAAGGAGAAAACTGCATTCTCAACAGGAAAGGGTCTGTGGCAATTCAAAGTTATGCCGTTTGGATTGTGTAACGCTCCGGCAACGTTTGAAAGGTTGATGGAACTTGTACTAACTGGATTAATTGGTGATGCCTGCCTTGTCTACTTAGATGACATTATCATCGTAGGCCGTACATTTGAAGAACATCTTCAAAACCTGGAACGCGTGCTCATGAAGATCAAGAGTGCCAACCTCAAGTTGAGTCCGAAAAAGTGTTCTCTTTTCAAACGGCAAGTGAGCTTTTTGGGGTATGTAGTGTCGGAACAAGGTATCCGTACGGATCCAGAGAAAATCGCCGCTGTCAAGGATTGGCCAGTTCC